>OV702279.1:149731273-150981273 GCA_916181665.1 Avena sativa | reverse complement strand
CTGAAAAGACCGTGGCCTCTATGTGACATGCCAATCCGTGGATCGATTCATTGGCCCACAATAGAGTAAGATAGATAATCATAGCAAATAACCTTGTATCATGATCTACAAAGATCCAGAGTACCATTATTACAATAAAAGCTTAGCATAAAGCTAGCTCAAATTATTCAGGTAGCAACATAAACAATTAAATCCTCCAATCTTCAAATTGCCCACAAGTGAACAAGTGCTGAGTGGAGTACCGTGACCTATAATGATCAATCAGAATCGGAATAACCTGCAGCATAAAACGCAACAGCCCCGAAGGGTCAATACATGGAATGTATGGCAAGTAGAGCTAGTAAAGGAGACAATAGTACTAACAACTACATGCATATTTGGCAAGTGGAGCTGTGTCTGGCTTGCATTTGCAAATAACTTTGTCCTACTTTCATAAACAGTTTTGAATTTTCTTTGAAAAGATCCCAATTAAGTTATCCCAACAATATTAAAACAGTTATGAAGTTAGAATGAGCGAGAAACATGTCATGGAATCAATATCTAGCAACTCAGATGTCCATAACCGGGGACACGGCTAATCGATTAGATTATACACTCTGTAGAGGTTAGTACACTTTACCCATGTGACTTGGCCAGCCCAGCTCGTACCATCACTCTCATTTTGGGTGATGATAGGGAGAAGGCCAAGAAGAGACTGTTCGGGAAGTAGCTCCTCAATCCCGACGCGCACCGGTCCAACCTACCAAAATTCTACATCTCTGGATACGCGGGTTCGAGTTACCACAACCTACTAAGTCCAACCAACCGCCCATTTCATTATTGGCACATGGTTGTACACGTAAGCTACACAATAAAGAAGCCAATCATTCTCTCTTGATACCTGGGTGCCTTTCCGCAATGAAACCACCAAAATTTATCAATACCATCACACCCAGGGGGTTCATTGATTAAGTTGTTTTTAGTTTTCACAAACCAATACTTTGAGAAAACAAGTATCAATGATGTAACCCAGCCCTCGTTCATCAAGCATGGCTAAGCACATCTACAACGGTGGTTCATCTACAAGGAAAGCCCTACCACATAATAGGACATAGCATAGCAATAGTATCATCCTACACATGCATCTACAAAATACACGACAATGCATTAAAAATAGTAGGACGATATCATGAACAAAGTAGCATCTACTTGCCTTGGTTGTAGCGGTCGGAGGAACAATCCACACACGAGCAAGGGTTGCACTCCACACAATCTACACGACACAATTGCATTCATAAACAAACAATTCACAAACATATGCAACAAAGATGATGCATGAATGCAAGAACGGCAAGTGAATTGGTGCTACAGCTGCACCACATAATACTAATACATATTACTACCGAATACATGCATGGAAAATAGTTTTAGCGCTAGGAAAACTAATAGACAAAAGTAGTGCTCACAACTAGAGCTGGAACTTCAATAATTCGCTACCGGTAGTATACTGTTTGTAAAATCTTGGAAATATTCTACTGCAAAGGCATCGCTGTAAAGAAACAGTACCAATTGGAATTACTCAAAAAGGAGTTATAGAACTTCCCGAGTAATTAAAACACTGCAGAAAGCCAGTAGACAAAAACTGCAGAAGTTTTTATAGTAATCCTATCTTTTTAATTCACGATGAGATTCCCCTCGTTCACACGAGTTCAGGGACATATCACACGCGATTTTTGAAGCTACGGATCTTTTCCTACGAATTTATTACTCCGAAAAGGCCATTAACTAGTTTGATTAAACTGTACTAAACCTAACAGTAAAAGTCTGAACAAAAGCTACAGCGAGATTCTACACGACTCACTGAACTTGTACATATTTTATTTGCAATTTTTGGCCAAGCGGTTGAATTTCTACGCAATTTACAAGATTCTACCGAAATCTGCCAACTAGAGGGATTAACGAAATTGACCCAGTCAACTGTGTCTGCTGACTGGGCGTTTGACCAGTCAACGTCTGGGGCGCTGACCAGTCAACGAACGATCTAAGCCGCTGATCTGAGATCTGACGGTGGCTGCTGTCTTACCGGAAACGGACTGCGAATCGAACTCCGGCGAGCTCCGGACGGTGGCGACTGTCACTTTCGGCGTCGGGGTTCTTCCTGCACGGGTACGTACACGGTTAACTATGGTCCGGAAAAATAATTGCGCGCGCGTATGGGACGTATGCGCGCTTGCAATAACGCGCGCGCGCATGCGAAGACGCGCACGTGCACATGCGTGTGTACGTGTGTGGGGCAGCAGCGAGGCGGGCAGTGGGAGGCGGCGCAGACGCGCGGCGGCGGCGGGGTGGACGCGCGG
This sequence comes from Avena sativa, assembly GCA_916181665.1. NCBI lineage: Eukaryota > Viridiplantae > Streptophyta > Magnoliopsida > Poales > Poaceae > Avena > Avena sativa. The sequence continues at coordinate 150,978,937 of OV702279.1, read as the reverse complement.
TGGCGGGGCGCGGTCGCGGCGGCGGCGTGCTGCGATGGAGGTGGCGGGCGGCGAGGCCATGGCGGCGCGGAGGCGGCGGTAGATGGGATCGGCGGCGGCGATGAACGGCGACGCGAAGGGCGGGAATAGAGAGAGGACGGCGAAGCAAACCCGGCGGTGGTGGCGGCGAGGTGGCCGGCGACGGCGAGGGGACCGGGCGGCGGCGGCGGCGTGATCGGCCTCGGGAGGCGCGCCAGGAGGTGTTGGCGGCGGGGTCGGTTGTCGAGTGGGGGCACGGATCCCAAGGCCCCGGGTGGGTCCTTTCAAGTAGTCCTACGCGTGAGAAGAGGAGAAGAAAAAAATCCTGAACCGAACCGGTCCGCAGTTGGACTACAACTCGGAAATCGGTCCGGATTTTCGGACCGTTTTCCGGCGGTTTACTAAAACGTCCGAGTCTTTTGCATACGAACTCCGATTGGAGCGATTCTCGCGCCTACGGGTTCGTATAGTCGAGGGGAACAACCTTCAGTCGAAGTTTGAGCGAAAACTTGAACCTACAGGGGTGGTTGTTGCAAGTCTTACTAGAGCTCCCCGTAGTAAACTTGGGGCGAAACAAAATAGGGTTTTGACGATGGCGCTTCGCCGAACCTTCCTACTCGACGGTTTTGCATGGAAAGATATGATGCAATGCTATGAATGATATGCAAGACCAAATCTAAAATTTGGGATGTGACAGACTTTGTCACATTCTCAATCTGCTAGTACTCCATCTTGGTGAGTACTTATCCAGCGGCCACTGGTGGCATCAAGATGAGATTGTGTCATGTGGTTAAAGTGTACAACTTCTCCAGAAGATCAAATTCTAAGTACTTAGCCGTGTCCCCGTTATGGACAATACTGAGAAACTAAGGCCTGAAGCTATGGAAGATCTCGACATTATAATTTCTCAAAGTTAAAACTTGAGGGTGACAACAAGGGATTTTGAAGCACTTGGAGTTTTCCAAGAAGTTCAGAAAGATTTGACAAAAGATCAAAACTATTTTTAAAAGATAGGATAAAACTATATTGCTTCCTGCAAATGAGCCTAAACCCTACTTAGCCAAATATGCATGTAATGATAGGATCCACTAAATTTTACACAGTAGTGAAACTTGCCAATACAATTCAAATGTATTGACCCTTGTGGCTGCAACTTATTATGTTGCAGGTTTGTTTGAGGTTAGTGAAGTTTATTGATTAGGATTACAAGTCTACAACCAACATGACTGCCTGTGGCACTTTGAAGATGAAGGACCCCATGCTTATAGACATTTTGCTGCAATGTAATGTAATAGCCAAATGAGCTATGTAAGATGTAATGAATTATTTTATTCCTGGTTATAAAGTTGTATTATGACCTTTGTTTCTTGATATTACATCTTAACTGTGGATGCTAGCTATTGATCCAGGGACTAGCATTGTAAACACAGGGATCTCTACCTTATTAAAGGTTGGGAACCTTACAGAAGATGATGGCCATGGCATCCCTCGAGTTTGATGAGTATGCCAACCCTTGGTGGGAACAAGTCCAACTCGCTCGTGAAGCAAAAGAAGAGCCTCCAATCTCAACTTGGCAAGATATGAAGGCTCATATGAGATCCCGCTTTGTTCCTTCGCACTACACGCGTGACCTTTTCAACAAGCTTCAAACTCTTAGTCAAGGGACAAAGACCGTGGAAGAGTACTTCAAGCAAATGGAGCTCAACATGATCCGTTCCAACATTGAAGAGCGTGATGAACAAACAATGGCACGTTTCCTCAATGGCTTGAACCATCCAATCAAGCGCATCACCGAGTTCCAAAAGTATAACAACATGGTTGAGCTTGTGCACATAGCAGCAAAGGCCGAGCGCCAAGTGCAAGAGGACATCAAGTACAACAAGCCAAAGACGTACTTCACATACAAGCAAGCCCCAACCACTACTCCAACAACACCAAGTGGAAGCTCATCAAGTACCACCAAGCTTCCCTTCAAGCAAACACTTCTTCAAGGAAAACCGCCCTCAAGTGGCAAATACACAAAGGATGATCAACCATTCAATGGTGAATGCTACAAGTGTGGAGGCAAAGGACACAAGTCGGCCGCATGTGGAAACAAGAAAGTTTTGTTCATCCACGACAATGGCGATGAAGAATACTTGAGCGAAGATGAGTTTGATACAAGGGTCAAGGAAGCATTGGCTAGGCAACATTTGGAAGATGACCAAGACCTACTTGTGTGTGAGCATGACGCAAATCCATCACTTGTGGTCACAAGGGTCTTAACTACTCAAGTCAATGAGAATGAAGACCAACGATCAAACATCTTCCAAACTCGTGCCGGTATCAACAGGAAGTCCATCAAGGTTGTCATCGATGGAGGGAGTTGCAACAATCTTGCAAGCACGGAATTGTGTGAGAAACTCAACCTCACCCTCCATCCGCATAAGCACCCCTACCATATACAATGGCTAAGTGACCAAGGGTCCGTCAAGATCAAGCACACCATCTCGTTAACGTTCTCAATTGGACCATACAAAGACACGGTGGAATGTGACGTGGTCCCCATGACGATTTGCCACATGTTGCTAGGAAGGCCGTGGCAATATGACAAGCGTGCTTTGCATGATGGTCACTCAAACACTTATACTTTCAAAAGTGAAAAAACTTGTGTTTTGCAACCAATGACTCCTAGCCAAATAATTGCGAAAAATGCAAAGTGTTTAGAGAGGGCGCAATACACAAAATCGCCTTGTGATAAGAGTGGTGAGCGAGAGAACCACACTATAGTGAGTGAGTGCCACAAGCCAAACTCGAGTGGAAAAACTAAGAGTGTTCTTCTTGCCACCAAAAGTGAGATGAGAGAAGTGCGGAACAACCCATCCATCTTGCACTATGTCCTTGTATGCAAGGGACTAGCGCAAGGAACTAATGACTTGACAAATGTTCCTCCTTCTTTGATGGCTATTTTGCAGGAATTCCAAGATGTATTTCCCGAAGAGCTTCCTCATGGACTACCTCCTCTTCGTGGAATCGAGCACCGCATCGACCTCATACCCGGTGCTCCACTCCCAAACCGCGCCGCATATCGCACGAACCCGGAAGAGACAAAGGAGATAGAACGACAAATCAACCAACTCGTCTCCAAAGGTTTGATCCAAGTAAGCACTAGCCCAAGCGCGGTACCCGTGATTCTCGTGCCAAAAACGGATGATACGTTGCGGTTATGCATGGACTGCCGTCCAATCAATGCTATCCCCGTGCGTTATCGACATCCTATACCGCGCCTTGATGACATGCTTGATGAGTTATGTGGAGCCACTATATTTTCGAAAATTGATCTTCGTAGTGGTTACCATCAAATTCGCATGGCCGAAGGTGATGAGTGGAAAACCGCCTTCAAGACCAAACTTGGTATCTATGAATGGTTGGTTATGCCTTTTGGCTTATCAAATGCACCATCTACCTTCATGCGCCTCATGAACCATATTTTGAGATCTCTCATTGGGAAGAGTGTAGTGGTTTACTTCGATGACATCCTTGTTTATACCAAGTCACTAGAGGAGCATGTTACTCATGTTAGGGAGGTTCCTCAAATCCTTCGTCATGAAAAGCTCTATGCTAATCTCCCAAAGTGCACTTTTGCAAAAGACAAACTAATTTTCCTTGGTTTTGTTGTGTCTTCTAATGGCATTGAAGTCGATGTCTCAAAAGTTAAGAACATACGAGATTGGCCCATCCCGACCAATGTTAGTGAACTTCGCAGTTTTCATGGGTTGGCCGGTTTTTACCGTCGCTTTGTGAAAGACTTTTATACCATTGCTTGCCCTCTCAACGAATTGACCAAGAAAAATGTTACATTCGTTTGGGGCAAAGCACAACAAAAAGCATTTGATGAGCTCAAAAAGAGGCTCACCGAAGCACCACTCCTCGCTTTACCGGATTTCACAAAACCTTTTGAGATCGAGTGTGACGCTAGTGGCATTGGCATTGGAGGCGTCCTTATGCAAAATGGGCGACCTATTGCATACCATAGTGAGAAATTGGATGGCTCACGCCTTAACTATCCAATTTATGACAAAGATCTTTTTGCCTTGGTTCGTGTCCTTCAAGTGTGGCAACACTACCTTTGGACCAAAGAATTCATCATCCATTCCGATCATGAGTCATTAAAATATCTTAAGGGCCAAGCCAATTTGAGTAAAAGGCACACCAAATGGGTTGAGTTCATGGAATCTTTTCCTTACATTGTCAAGTACAAGAAGGGCAAAGAAAACGTGGTAGCGGACGCCTTGTCACGCAAAAACACAAACCTTCTTACGCGACTCGAAGTAAATGTCTTGGGTCTTGATGACATCAAATCTTTGTACGAGTCCGACCCATTCTTTGGATCGATTTTTGCAAAGTGTTCAATAGACAAAGGGATTGATGATTTCTATTTGCATAAGGGTTTCTTTTTCAAACAAAACAAGCTTTTCATCCCGAAGTCGTCTCTCCAAATTTTGCTTCTTCAAGAGTCCCATGGTGGAGGCCTTATGGGTCACTTTGGCCGTGACAAGACATACGACATGCTATCCACTCACTACTTTTGGCCAAAGATGAAGCGCGACGTGGAGCGCCACGTCCAACGGTGCACTACATGTATCCAAGCTAAGTCTAAGTCTAATCCCTTTGGTCTTTATATGCCATTGCCTATTCCTCATGCACCTTGGTCGGACATTAGCATAGACTTTGTGTTAGGATTGACTAGATCTAAACATGGACATGATTCTATATTTGTGGTAGTGGATCATTTTTCCAAAATGGCACATTTCATTCCATGCCATAAGACCGATGATGCTTCACATGTAGCAAATTTGTTTTTCAGGGAAGTAGTTCGGCTACACGGTGTACCAAGAACAATCGTCTCCGACCGCGACATCAAATTCATGAGCTACTTTTGGAAAACACTCATGGCCAATCTCGGCATCAAGCTCCTTTTCTCGTCCGCCTCGCATCCTCAAACCGATGGACAAACCGAGGTCGTCAATCGAAGCCTTGGCACACTCCTACGTGTTTTGATAAAGAAGAACCTTAAAGACTGGGAGGAATGTATTCCGCACGCCGAGTTCGCCTACAACCGCGCCAAGCACTCCACCACCATGAGAAGCCCGTTCATGATCGTCTATGGTTTTGAGCCTCTCACCGCGCTCGATATCCTTCCACTTCCGCTGCATGACCATACCAATATGGACGTTGACAAGCGTGCCCAAACAATGAAGAAACTCCATGAAGACACAAGAGCTACGATCGAGCAACAAGTCCTTCGCCAAACATCAAGGCTAAACAAGAACAAGAAAGAGATGATCTTCGAAGAAGGCGACCTCGTGTGGATACACTTGAGTAAAGACTGCTTTCCCAAGGACCGTGACTCCAAACTCAAGCCAAGAGGTGATGGGGTGTTCAAAGTGCTAAAGAGGATCAACAACAACGCCTACATCATCGATATCCCAACATCAAAGTATCTTGTGAGGTCGACGTTCAATGTCGAGGACCTCTCACCCTACCATGGAGAAGATAAAATTGAGAAGGTTCAAGAGTCGAGGACGACTATTCCCCAAGGGGGGGAGCTGATGCAGCCCGTTCTACGGACGCACCTCCATGTACAACACCTAGCCCCCCAAGTGGACCAATGACTCGCGCCCGAGCCAAGCTCCTACAAGCCAAGGTTAACTCGCTCCTTTCCTTGTGTGATTTCGATACGCCCTCTATTGTAAACCCTAGACTTGGATAATAATAGTTGAGGACATCCCTTTGAGGATCTTTTCAACTATTGGTCTCATGCTCCTACCAAGGGGCACCAAATTATCCACAACCTCTTGGATCTTGCCTAGTGCGTTCAAGTTGTACAAGTCCTTGGGATCTCGGTGTCTCGTGCCCAAGTAGTCAAGATCTCACCAAGCATCTCGCCCCCGTTGTTGGTCGTGGAGAGAGAGCTTCGCCCAACACCGATCCTAGGGATTATGTTGGACCGGTTGCCACCGGCGTGAGTTATCGGCGTGTATCGTGTTTTTGTGCGCGTGAGTTCATCGGGTTCTTCGTGTGCATGTGTTCGTGGATTTTATCCCCTCTCCCCCTTCCACCGCTTTCCCCTCGATTCCCGCGGAATTCGTAAAAGATCAGGCCACCCCAAGGGGTTACCCCTTAACACGAGCCGTGCAAGGCGATCAAGTCCCAGGCTCTAGCAGACTTTCTCGCCGACTACGAAGAGGCGCAGTAGCCAGAGAAATTGCCATACCTCCACTACTGGTCCCTACACTTCGACGGCTCCAAGAATGCAGATGGTGCAGGGGCGGGGATCGTCCTCACATCTCCAAAGGGCGACAAGATACGCTACGTCCTGAACCTCGACTTCACCCCCTACACCAACAACATGGCCAAGTATGAGGCGCTCCTCCATGACATGCGAGAAGCCAAGGAAATGAACATCAATCGTCTGCACTGGTCGGCGACTCCGACCTCGTTGTCGGGCTAGTCGCCGGCACTTGCGATGCAGTCTCCCCCACCATGGCGGCATACCGCCAAGCAGTGGACCAGTTGGGAGGCCACTTTGTCGGCTACTCCATCGAGTGGATCGATCGGCGCAAGAACGAGTAAGCTGATGCCCTCTCCCGCATCGGCTCGGCTCGCCTCTCGCCACCCGCCGGTGTCTTCCTCGACACCATCACCAAGCCTTCCGTCTCTCCCCCGCGGGAGATCGACATCGGAATTCCGATGCAACCAGAAGCAGCCCTGGTCGCCATGCTTGCCGAGCCAAGTGACTGGACCACGCCATACATTGCCTACCTAGAGGGAGGGACCCTACCCGATGATGAGACGGAGGCCCGGATGATAGTACGCCGCTGCAAATCCATTGTCATCATCAACGGCGAACTCCACAAGCGCAGCGTGACCGGCGTGTTCCAACGCTGCGTCCAACCCACAGAAGGTCGCAAGATCCTCCAGGACATCCATGCTGGCGACTGCAGCCACCACACTGGCGCTCGCTCCCTGGTCACCAAGGCCATGCGACATGGCTTCTACTGGCTCACCGCGCACGCCGACGCGGTCGACATCGTCCAATGCTGCGTCGGATGCCAGAAGTACGCCAACCAGACCCACGTCCCAAGCTCAGCACTCAAGACCATCCCCATCACCTGGCCATTTTCCGTGTGGGGCTTGGACATGGTAGGCCCCTTCAAGAAGGCCCCCTCTGACGTCACCCACCTCCTAGTCGCAGTTGACAAATTCACAAAGTGGGTGGAGGCCAAGCCAGTCCGCAAATGCGACGGGAAGGCTGCCACCAAGTTCCTACGCGAGCTCATCCATCGCTACGGGTTCCCGCACAGCATCATCATGGACAATGGCACCAACTTCGCGAAAGGAGCCATGGCCGAATTTTGCGAAGAGCACCACATACGGCACGACCTCGCCTCAGTCGCCCACCCGGAGTCCAACGGCCAGGCGGAATGCACCAACCAGAGCATCCTCCATAGCCTGAAGCTGCGACTACAAGTTCCACTCGAGCGAACTCCTGGGTGCTAGGTCGAAGAGCTCCCCTCTGCCATTTGGGGCATCCGCACCTCCGTCAACAGGTCGATAGGATTCACCCCCTCCTTCATGGTGTACGGTGACGAGGCCATCATGCCAACCGACCTCGAGCACGACTCACCTCGGGTGGTCAACTATGCGGAGGCCAACAACGAGATCGCACGCCAGGATGGAGTCGACCATCTCGACGAAGCACGTGACCTAGCTCGCTCCCGCACCGCCATCTACCAGCAAGGGCTTTGCCGCTACCACAGCCGGCGAGTACGGACTCGCACCTTCCAGGAAGGTGACCTGGTACTGCGTCTGATCCTGGACAGGAAGGGCATGCACAAGCTCTCTCCCCCTTGGGAGGGACCATTCGCCATCGGCGAGTCCTAGGCAACGACGCCTACTACCTCACCGCCGTCTGAGGCGACGGAAAACTCGATGTCAAGCGGCCATGGAATGTAAACCTCCTACGGAAGTTTTATTCCTAGAACTCTAGACATGTACCCCTACCCGCTATGAAATAAAGAAGATCGATTCGCACAAATTGTGTCCACTCTCCGTACCTTGTGCCATTCGCACTTGTAATAACAACACTATGCTACTCGCGTAAGTCAACCCTTGGTTACACGACCGGCATGGCCAAGTAGTGAGGTACGAGGGCACCGAAAAGTTCGGGCCTCGTATCATCCACGAAAAAAGCCAACCCAGAGCCCCATCGGAGTCGCCTCGCGTGACTAGATTTCTGAGACAAGACAACAGCATTAGCTTCCCACAGCGACCCAGTCCTCCACATCCTCGGTGCAGCGACTCGAACGGCTAGGTACCACGCTTGGGGACTGACACCAGTTCAAACTCGAGAGACTAGGGAAAATGCCAAGTATGAGAGCGCGCCCCGGACTCGTGGCGCGACTGGTCCTACGGATCAGGTGGAGTGACGCGCCAAAAACAACGCGCCCCGGACTCACCTACCTCGGGCATGCGACTAGAACCACCAAGTACCACGCTCGGGGACTCGGCCACCCGATCCTGTTCGCGCCCGGGAAAACGGCTAAGTACAGAGGACCCCTTGGAGTCGCATGCGACTGGCTTTCAAAGCCATAGCGAGTCGACCTTAACTTACTAAAAATTTAAACAACATACATATACATAAAAACAAGGTAAACCCCATAAAAGGGAGGACGCGCTCGGGACTCGCACAACCAAACAATCAAATCAAAAACATTGACAAAAGCATCCTTGTATTCCTTCAGACAGCAAAATTTGTTTGCTTATAAGGGCAGTTACATGTTTATTCTAACTAATGCCAGTCGGCAAACTAGTCTACTCCGCAGGCTTCGATGACGAGGCGCCACCACTCCTGCGACGACGGATAAAAGGAACCCACGGGTTCAAAGGGTACGTCGTGAATTCACCCGCCATGGCCGCTCGGAAAGGCTGCTCCACCTTGAAGTCGCGGTGCTCCAGCTCGGGGTTGTTAGGGGCGACGACCGTCTCATGGTATGGAATAAGGTCACCCATCACCCACACCCGGTCGGCGTACACCGCAGCCCGCTCGGTTAGCTTCAGCACTTCAGCGATCTCAACCGCGCCTGTCGACGAAGGGTACCCGCTCGTGACATCGTCGAGGTCGAAGTCGTCGGGGAAGTGCGTGAGCCTAAGGCTCAGCGCAGTCGCTGCACCACGACGAAAGGCCGACCACGCCATGAAGTCAAGAACAGCCAGGGCCTTCTCCAGGTAGCGCCAGACCTTGATGAGGTCGCTGGGGATCACCTCCATGGGCAAGATCTCCTGAAGGTATGCCCGAATGCAGGTCGCTGACAAAGCGGCAGAGTCAACCAGCGTGGTGATGCATTGTCGCGCGTCATACGATTGCGCCTCGTCAGCATCATCAGTAATCCTACCTGCAACACACAATCATATAGTAAGGAAGGATCCAGCAAAACAAAGCGACCCGCACGCTCGGAGACTCGCCAAAAACAAAGAACTCACCAATCAACGGGCGACAGCGCTCCGTGATGAAATCCTGAAGGCCGGAGAGGTCATCTTGCAACCCGGCGATGAGTGCATCTGACATCTTCCGCTCCTCAGCACCAGCGGCAATGGTTGCCTTGGCCCTCTCATCCGCCAAGGTCGCCTCTGCCTTTGCCTCCTTGAGCTCCCGCTCTAGATCAGCAATTCTCCTCTCCGCGGGGCTCAAGGATGATTGCGCAGCAGTCATTTCACTCGACGGGACCATGCCCTGATGAGCCTTCTCCACCGCGGCCGCATGACCCTCTGCATCAACAAAACAATGAACACAAGGACAGCAAGATTGGCAACCAATAAACAAGCATAGAAACCACTCACCGGAAGTCGCCCGAAGCTGCTCGTTCGTTCCTTGGACAACGAGGAGCTCCTTCTCCAGACGTTCCCGGGTGGCAAGTCGCTCTGCCAATTCGTGCTGCAAACCCTGCGCAACCATGAAGGGGTTAGCAAAGAAATTCCTAAGTGCCTAGGTGCTGAAATTCAGCGACTAGCCACTTGGGGACTGGACAGCAAAAAAATTCCTAATTGCCTAGCCGCTGAAATTCAGCGACTAGCCACTCGGGGACTGGACAGCGAAAAAACTCCTAAGTGCCTAGCTGCTGAAATTCAGCAACTAGCCACTCGGGGACTGGACATCGAAATCAATAAGGATCCGACCGCTGAAATTCAGCGATCAGATCCTCGGGGACTGGACATACCTGGATGGCGACACCTAGCATGCCATGAAGATCCATTACATACACCAACGTGAGCACGAACAGAGTGCGCCCGCGACGTTGCCCGACACCCGCGCTGACGACCTCATGCACCTGACTCGATGGCACTGATGCACTCGGTGTGGAGGCCTTCGCTACAAAGCGAGGGAACGTTGCTACTGCAGCCCTACGCCACTCAAGGTCGGGCCTGTTGCCCCGAATAATACCACGGTCTCCACCCGCTGCGACTCCACGTCCATCGTGACCTTCGCGCCTACATCTGCTCCAATCAGAGCTTCACTCGGGGCGACTGCCGGTTCGTCCGAAATCGTGACGACCTTGTCGCCCTTTGCCTTCTTTGCGCCTTCAACAGGAGCCTCGACCTCATTGCCCTTCCTCTTCTTCGAATGGTCGACTAGTGCCTCCACGGCACCCAACGGGACCTTGGCCACCGAAGGGCGGCCTATTTTCTTCACCATACTCCTGCAAAATAATGCTATCAGCAAACTCGCCAGTCGGATATGAATTGATTGGAAAAACAAAAAAACTCAGGAATACTCACTTGGCGACTGGGATAAAACGCAGGCCAGTACGAATGCTGGCCGGCTTTTCTAGCTCCGGCCCCAGTTTCCGACTGAGGCCCGTCTCGAACACGCTCTGTGCCCAAGACACCGACTGCTTCTTCGAGGACGAGGCCGCGGCAGGAGGATCAGTGGCGATCGCGGCGGGTGCTCCCCTCGGTGGCGAGGTCCCCACGGCTGGAGCGGCCCCGATCCCGGTGACTAGGACGAAGGGTGGCGGCAGCGACGCCAATGGCACCTCGCCCTCTACAACGGCCACGTCGGCCGCCGCGGTCGCATGCGCCGGTGCGTCGGCCTTAGCTTCCTCGGCCGCACTGGTAGCATCAGAGCTACTCGCAGACCGAGGCGGTGACACCGGCTTAGCCGTCCTCTTCTTATTCTTCGGTGGCGGTGGTTTCTTCTTCGATGGCATGACCTCGCGCTACGAGGTATGCTCGGGGAGCTCGTCATCATCCTCGTTGTGAGCCTCGAGGCTCTTGCTGGCCTCGAGCTCGTAGTGATGCTGCCCGCAGGTCTTGCAGACCGTGGGTGCGGCGACTTTCACGGCCTCGTCGCCACCGTCGTCATCGTCGTTGTCATTGCCGCCCTTGTCACTTCTGACACCGCCCTTGTCTTGCGTAGACTCGCTATCATCCTCGGCGGACTCATTCGAGTTCTCATCGTCTGCGGGTGGAAGCCAACCTTCCACCACTTGGAACAACTGCAACAACAAGATACGATTAGCATGAACTGCGACTGTAAATTTGCGACTGTGAAGTGTACATGAAAGAAAAGACTTACTGTCGAAGCCTTGCGCTTCGCGGTGTAAGGGGCGACACCGGCCTTTGCGTCGAGATACTCTGCCTCGGTGATCTTCTTCAAGGCGAAGGTGTAATCGTTGAGTCTCCACTCGGCATGGTAGGACTTCGTTGGGTCGTCCTTGCCCATGTACTCGTACATATAGTGGACGCGACTGGCCAGAGGCACCAGCCGCCGCCCAAACCAGCAATTGTATAGATTGATGGTCTGGAGGCCCTTCTTCTTCAGGTTGCGGATCGTCTGCAGCAGCTCATCGACGACCATCCGCTGGTCCAGCGGGAGCTTGGTAACTTGGAGCCGACATGGCTCGGGCCGGTCGGCGGAGTACATCGGAAGCGCCACCTTGTCGTCCGGCGGCGACTCGGTGACGTAGAACCAACTCTTCTTCCACTTGTTCGCTGCCTTCTTTGGCAGCATCAGGTCGAAGAAGGAGGCCTTCGACTTCAACTGAAATGTGAGGCCGCCCGCGACCAGCATCGGGCCTCCTGCTTCTTCACGTCTGATCCTCCTGTGGAACAGATCTTTCCACAGGGGAAATACGGCCGGCATCCCAGGTAGCACTCGCAAAATGCCACAAAAATGGCGAGTTGCTCGATACTGTGCGGACCTAGGTCTGACGGCTGGATGCCGTAGTAGGCGCAGAAGCGGCAAAAGAAGAGGGAGGTGGGGAATCCGAGCCCCCTCTCCAGGTGGCTGGTGAAGCAGATGAACTCCCCATCGCGTGGATCTGGTACCACCTCTCCGGCCGCGGGGATGTGCCATCTCCCGGCGCGGAGGATCCCCGCCTCCTCGAATGATCTTAACAACACCTCCGTGCACTTTGATCTGCCCCATGGCTCCGTCGAAGGCGCCATCGGTTGGAGGATCTAGGGCTATGGATCGCTCTGGGTCGCTCTGGTCGCGGAGAAGGAACGGAAGACTAGGAGTGCGCGAGATCGAAGGAAGTGTGAGAAATGATCGTTCTTCACCCGTCACTCTCCTTATATAGCGGTTGTTTCCCGCTATTCTCGGAGGACCGTTAACGCGCGGTGATTACGCCGATATTACCGTTGGTTTACCCAATGGCTAGTTTGACCAGCGCTGACGGTCCAACTTCGCCTATTCGACTCGCTGGCTTCAGCGACTCGGCGATTCGCCGACCAGATCGCCCTAGCTGCGATTCGACTGCTCGCCGACCCATTCGCCGTGCTGCGATTCGACTGCTCGCCGTTATTGCGACTAAGATAACAAGTTCCCTCTATTATTCAGGGAGTCCACCGCCGATTCGACTGGGCATCCAAATTGGACCCGCATACTCTGACTGCCAACAAATGCCTGCAACGAATCCACGACGGCCTCAGGGACTACTGATGGGGATATGCCGAATGGGGTATACCCAGCAGGACGTTTCCTACTGGCCCAAGCTGCCAGCGAGTGGGCCTGCATGACGGCGACTAGATCGAGATTTAACAAGAAGCCAGGTGACTGGAAGCTGGAGGCCGAGAAGCGTAGCTAGGCCCAGTCGGATTAGGTCAAGTACCCTTAACTAATTCGGTTGTAGATCAAGTACCCTTAGCTAGGCCGAGAAGCGTAGCTAGGCCCAGTCGGGTGTATGAATCCTTAACTAATTCGGTTGTAGATCTGTAAACCCTAGCGAGGTAAGCCTATATAAGCCTCCCTAGGGTATGCATAGAGGACATGTTCCATCATACACCCACTGCGACTCGCCGCCTAGTCGTCGAGCTCGCCCTTTGTACTCTCGCATCAATACAATCTAGCAGGAGTAGGTCTTTACCCTCCGGGGGGCTGAACCTGGGTAAACCCTTGTGTCTCCGTCCTCATATCGCATCGCAGATGGCTGGCCGCCCTTGCCCATCTACTCGCTGTCGATTGCAGCATCTGCCGTGGCCATTCCCACGACAGCGCCGAGTCCCTGAGCACGCCGAGTGGCGAGAAAGACACCGTTTTGCTGTGGAGGAAAAGGTACGACTGCAATAAGGTGTATCTATGAAATATATTAAACATTTGTAAGACGTGCAAATTGTAGATGTTGAAGAAAATGCACTTTTGTTATGTTGATCGATGGGAAGTATGTAAGGTTTATGCGTGTCTTTTCATGAGTAGGCAGACCTCCAGCATCAAACGCTTGCCAGGTAACAGGGACGTGATGCCAGACTGTTGAACCCGGAGACAAGGTCAGCCTTTTGGTACCCAACCTCACTACTTCGACGGACGCGAATAAACAGCAGACAAAACTAAAACCGATCCTAAATATAATTTTGGTCTCTAAAAGGGACATATGCGACGGCATGATCGGCTTTGAAGAATGAATGAATATGCATATATGTTTTGGACTCACAGTATATACGAGTATAGAAAAACTTAGCTGTTAGCATGAAAAGTCAATAACGGCGAGTCCACGACAGCGAGTCCCTGGACATGGCGAGTCCGCGGCGGGCGAGTCCGCCGAATGTAGCGGTTCTACGATGGCGAATCCACGATAGATTGGATTAATTAATCTGCACGGTGCTCGTCGAGTCCGAGCATAGTCTGAGAATGAACTGGCGGCCGAGAAACCGTGGGCCACGACCTCCTAACGCCGACGGTCCTCCGTCTCGTCTCCATGAACAATTCATGTTGCAGCACATGTATTCCCAAAACAAGTACGCCCAGAATTAGATCCAAAATAGTTATTTATTCAGATATTGCATGAGAAGTACGGGATTAAATGAAAAAACCGATTAGTTACTCTCCCATGTGATCGAGCGTGACCATGTTTGCCTGATAAAAGTTCTCCACTGGCTGCTTGAGATTTGATTAAAGGATATTTCCTCACGATGAGTTTCCTTCGTCACTCGGGAATAGATTTCCTGCACATGCCTTCGACACGGTAGGCAATAAAAAACTATTCTGATCTCGTCTGTATTTAGGGATCAATCCTAGACAGCACGCATGTGAGGTTACGTCCAAAATAAGGAAATTAATCGGTAGAGTGATAAATGAGAAAGAAGAGAGATAAACTCATCTGGCATAGAAAATGAATCTCATGTGTGCGCGTGTCGCGCCTAGAATTCTGAAGAGGTTGCATGCGCATGTTCCGCGCCGCCAGCAGCAGCCGGACCGATCCAGTCGGGGTCTGACCCATAAACTCTTGCATACGTTTGTCAGCCGGCGCGCCGGATGCAAGCTATTCATCGTTGACGGTGGGGGATTCCACCTGGATTATCACCTCCAAGCATCGCTTACCTCACAGTGGGCGCTAACTGTCGTGGTATTACACGGCAGATGCTACTGGGGTAGCTTACATAGAGGGAGCAAAGCGACGTAGGAGAATCCAAGAGCGAGATTGGCACACGATGTACCCAGGTTCACATCCCCTCGGTGGAGGATCGCTACATCCTGCTATCAATCTAGTATATGATCATAGATTGGTTTACAAGGGAGCCGCTGTAGGTGAAGGAAGAGACTAGATCTAATAAGACGTGGGAGACCATGTCCCCAAAGGGGCGCCCCTGGTGGTTTTATATATGCAGCCAGTTAGTGTTTACAAGGGTTTTGGTGGGCTACATATTGTAGTCGCCGTCTTAGTCCTCCAGTCGGCGCTAGTCGCCTGTGTCCAGTATGTGCCAGTCACCGTACTTGGCGAGTCGACCCGCTCTGGGATTGGCGATCCAGCTGGCGACTTCGCTTCATAGGTATACCCCGATTGTATTCCCCCATCACCATTGCTTGCACACTACCAGATTTTTCTAAGCAATTTGAGATTGAATGTGATGCTAGGGGCATAAGAATTGGTGGTGTGTTGATACAAGAGGGTGGTCCTATTGCATATTTTTTTGAGAAACTTCCTGTGGGAAAGTTAAACTATCCTGTCTATGATAAATAATTGTATGCGCTTGTTAGAGTTCTTGCGGTTAGGCAACATTATTTGTGGCCAAAGGAATTTATCATACCTTCTAATCATTAGGCATAAAATATCTGAAAGCTCAATTAAACTTGCATATGCATCTTGGTACGTGTGTTGAGTTCATTGAGTCTTTTCTATATATTATCAAACATTGAAGGAAAAAAGATAATATTGTTACTAATGCTCTATCTAGGAAGAACATGTTGTTAACACAATTTGATATCAAAGTTCCTAGTTAGAGAGTTTATGTGGTTTGTATGCAACAGATCATGATTTTGCTGAACCATATCGTTTTTTGCTATTGGGAAAGCATGGGATAAATTTCACATCAATGATCGGTATTTGTTTCATGCTAACAAATTATGTGTTCCAGAGTCATCGGTCCGTTTGTTATTGTTGCAGGAATCACATGCTGGAGATTTGATGAATCACTTTGGGCATGAGAAGACGCTACTCATGCTCGCTGATCATTTTTACTGGCCTAAGATGAGGCGTGATGTGGACAGGTTTGTAAAGAGATCCATTACTTGCAACAAGTTAAAGTCCAAGTTGAAGCCTCACAGTTTGTATACGCCTTTACCTGCACCTACTACACCATGGAAGATATAAGCATGGATTTTGTATTAAGTTTTCCTAGAACTAAAAGAGGCCATGATTCTATATTTGTTCTTGTGGATAGATTCAATAAAATGTCATATTTTATTGTCTGCCACAAAAGCAACGATGCGTCGCATATTGCTAACCTGTTTTTAGGGACATCGTGCATCTACATGGAATACCCAAGACGATTGTTTCTGACAGGGATGTGAAGTTCATGAGATACTTCTGGAAGACACTTTAGGGAAATCTAGGTGCGAAGTTACTATTCAGCATAACTTGTCATCCCCAAACTGATGGTCAAACGGAGGTGGTGAACTGAACACTTTTGAAATTGCTCCGAGCTATGATAAAGAAGAATCTTACTGAATGGAAGGAGTGTTTGCCGAATGTGGAGTTTTCATATAATAGCGTTATCCACTCTACCACACAGCTTTGTCCTTTTGATGTGGTCTATGGTTTCAAACCCATTACGCCACTTGCTTTGCTGCCTCTTACTATCCAAGGGAGAGTTAACATGGAAGCATCGAAGAGAGCAGATTTTGTGAGGAAGATTCATGTGAAGACTAAAGACGTTATTGAGAAGAAGGGAAAGAACAATGCTGAAAGAGATAACAAGAAGCGCAAGGAGGTGTTGTTTAAGTGCGGAGATATGGTTTGGGTACACTTTCGCAAGGACAGATTTCCGGAGTTGCGTAAATCCAAGTTACTTCCACGCGGTGCTGGTCCTTATGAAGTGATTTCCAAGATCAATGAAAATTCCTACAAGATATATATTCCTCAAGATGTGTTTGGAGGTGTCAGTGATAGTTTCAATGTTGCTGATTTGACACCTTATGATGGAGAAGTCCTTGGAGAGTCGAGGTCGATGCCTGTTGAAGGGATATATGATGAGGACATCCCTACCAATTTGTTATTTCCAAATCCTAATGAAGTTGTCAATGTTACTGCCAAGACGAAGTCCAATGAGATCAGGATTGGACCAATTACTCGAGCTCGTGCCAAGTTACTTGAACAATAAGTGAATTCACTCCTAAATAAATATTGTGTTTTTATTGATGAGAATTTTATACTACCTAAGTCTATGCCCTTGTGTATGATCAGGTTCGTTGAGAAAGTAAGCATGGCGCGAGGAGGAGAAGGGCTGCAAGAGGAGCCTAGCATGATAATCATCTAAGGATGCGCGAGGAAGGAGAAGGAGGAAGGCACAAGAGGGATCATCAAGAAGGACGCAAAGTTTCCTGCAAAACCAGAGTGTCTGGCAGATTCCACCGGGATTGTACGACCTACCCGAGGTGTCAAGGTGGCAGCCAGTCAGAAGCCTACATCGGAAGCAACCCGGACATTGGCTGGAAAGTCTGAAGTTTCTGCCAGGACCAGATTGTCCAGTGCACTCCACCTGGAATGTCTGTCCTGTATCACCCGGAATGTATGGCCGCCGACTGATTCTGGTCCGAATAGGCTTGTATCAGTTTGGGTCAGACACGTCTTTGTTTTGGTTTTTGTCGTCACAGCTGCCCATATAAGCTCTGGGACACCCCTTAGCTTAGTTGAGGACCGAGTTTAAAGTAAACCCTAGATCCATTGAGTTGCTACTTGCTTCCAATTGACTCCATACACCAATTCGTATCGATGTGTTATATTTGCTACCATCAATCAAGTGTGATTAGTTGTTCCATGGAGAATTGGCCAATTGTAAGTTTTGTGTGATCTGTTGTTCCATTGGGAATGAGAAGATTACAATACTGCTTCGTGGTTAGCGGCTACGTGTGCAAGTGTGTGAAGTTGTGAATATCTATAAGGTTTGTGAGTTGTTGCATTGGCATCAGGGATTGATCGAGAGGTTAGTGAGCATCATACAAGTTATCATCACCAACTACCATCATCTACCACCCTCGCTTACTGAGAATATTGAGCCACCCCATATCACCTCCTCTTCCAAGCCTCTTGGGTGTTGGCTCCTCCTCTTGGTGTCATGGTCATGGGCTTAGTCATACAACATGAATTGGGCTCAAGTAGGATCCCATTGACATGATAACCAAAGGAAGGGAAGATATGGAAAGAGTTCACCTTTGTAGTCATGGTTATTGTGACATGATGTGGGCCAATGGTGGTTGTCTTATGGTGGAATGAATCATCTCCCCCCGCTTAAAAATGAGTCATCCTTGACAAAGTTCCTTCATCATGCCAGTAATAAGATGTGCGCATGGTCTTGATCTTGTATGCGGCCGGATCTCCGGTCATAGCCTTGAGGAAAGTTGTTGAAGAGCTTGTCATAAAGTTGTGGTTGGAGATCTTGTAGCATGTTCCTTGGAGGTGGTGGTCTATCTTGGGTACCTTGCAAAACCGACAACAAAGAGAGAGAGAGAGTTGTGTGATGGATTGTTAGTATGGGTCACACCCAAATCACTCTTCTCACTTTTGGTGGCATGCGAGGTGGAACGCATGATTTTCCCACTGATTTGAGGCTTGTGGCACTCACTCATGTGATGGTGGTTCACTCGCTCACCACTCATCTCACAAAGGTCCTTAGCTTGTTGTATCTTGGGCAAATACTTCATGTTGGAAGCAATAACTTGGCTTGGCGTCATAGGTTGGTGTACTATCATGTTAAGGGGTGACCCCTTGGGTGGCCCGACCTTTCGTGATTTGGAAGGATTCGCAGTGAATCAAAGGAGGGGAGAGAGAGGGATGAACTCAATGAACTCCACACAGAAAGAACACATCAAACACACACAAGACACAAACACAAATACGCACCGTTGGCTCACACCGGCGTCTACCGGTCTCATACAATCTGACGGGATCGTTATTGGGCAAGAGATCCTTCTCAATCCGACACGACGAGGTAAGATTCTTGAAGAGATCTTGATAGCTTCAAAAGAGCAAACTCAATATGAAGATCTTGTACAACCGAATGCTATTAAGAAAGATTCGAGAGGTTTGGGTTATTAGGTGCTTGAAACACCCTCGGATCGGCCCTATGCAAGTTTTAACGATTCCCGCCAAACCCGTAGAGAAACGATTCAAAGGTGCCCACCAGGCACTTGTGTGCTGGTGGAAAACAAAGTAATATCATTACACATTAGTCCATGATGGAACCCATAGAATATATATATACAACAATGATTTTAATGAGTCAAGAATATAGATATGTAGTACAAATATCCAAACCGCCTTCAGAACGATACACATCTGGGTACGGATAAGATGCAAATTGAGATAATAGACCTAAAAATAACCAATGGCGTCCATAACCCTGCCCAGGCTAAGCCGGAAGGGTAACTGATAGGGAAAAGGTATCCGATCTTTTGATGAGATGGTGAAAGTCAATTTGGTGGAGTTCGGGCTTGACGATCCGACTACACGTGCGAGCACGAGCGCCAATGCAATCGCTAGGCCAATCTCCTGGAGGTTACCGATCCTGCGGGAACACGATCAGCCTGACCAACGAGGGTCTTAATTCCTACCTGAAATCGAGAACAAGTAAGAACCAATTTCGCAATCAAGATATTGCGGATTAAGATGAAAGCTTTATTGAAAAGGTGGGATCCTGTATAGGTGCGAAGTACAAGAGTCCTCTATGACGCTCGAGCCTTGGCAAAGTTGCTATGATGGCTAACTTAATGTCTAAACAAAATCCGAGTCTATGGTGACGGCTATGGGGAGTATTTAAGGAGGAAAAGGTGGGGTTTCGGCCAGCCATGGAAGTGGTGGCCGAATCCAACCCTAGAAGTCCTTTTCCCCTCAAATACGGACTCTAAAATGTGGCTAATTAAAATCTTGCGAAAATTACATGGGCCTGGCCCAAATTAAAGGTGTCGCAGCACCATATTAAGCTATGGACAAATTTGTGAAGTATTAATCTTGAATCTTTTGTCCAAGCCTTCTTTCTTCATTATGGAGGCCTCAAAGTTCTGAAATCTTCATTCGTGGCCTTCTCTTGAAACATCACATGCTTGCTGCCATCTCCATGCATGGCCATGCTCCAATGCTTGTCCCTCTCATCCATGCTTGGTCAATCATTCCTAAGAGTAAGAAATACATCTGATTTAGGCAGCATCATATTCTCATGTATGTGAGGAATAGTTCCAAGAAACGAAAGTACCTGATAGTTAAGTTGTTTGGCACGAGATCGAGTGATAGGTCCTTGTATGTGTGTAGCTGTAGGTACCACGGTTGTATCAATAGATGGGATGTTCACATCAGTAACCCTACTAACGACGTCGATCTCAAACCTGATAGAACAAAAGGGGTGCCGACAAAGGGCAAAGGAAAAAAAGAGCGGTCAGTACTGAGGACAGTACACGACAAGACGTAGAATTCAGCGGCTCTCGCCTACATAGGTATTGTGGACTGAAGCAGCAACGCAACATGCACTAAACAACCTATAGGATACAATTATCGGCTATCAGAGAGAGGTAAAAAGGCCTATGCGGGACCAACCTGATACTAACACCAATCATACCCATCCTAGTATTTCCCCCTCAAGACCAAACGTGGAAGTCAAACCAAGGAACTCACACAGTTGGCAGTTTTATTCATTCCATCATAGTTGCGGCACTTACTAGTCAGATATAGATAGCATGAGTCATCCTGATACCATAAGCAGTGGGTAGTTTTAGTTAACCATTCTGTTGTAGTTGCAATACTTACTAGTCAGATATAAATAGCAAGAGACATCCCAAATTCAGCAGTTGTTGGTACTTTTATTTAGCCATTCCAGTGTAGTGAAGCTGATTACTAGTCATTCCAAAGTCAAATTTATAGCACTACTTTAGTTATAGTTGTCTATGATCTAGATACTGTGCTCCAAGTCGTCCATAACCGTAGACACAGCTTTCAGAAAGATTTACCCTGCAGGGGGCAAAAATAGCAACACACGCACGATCAACCTCGGAAAAACCAGATGAAACCCCAACGAGGCATCACGACAAACAAATCACAAGATTCATGTAGCGGACCGAACCCGATAAGGCACAAGTCCCTGTGTTTACAGTGCCAGTCCCTGGATCAAATAGCTAGCACCCACAGTTTAAGATGTAATATCAAGAAACAAAGGTCATATTACAACTCATAACCAGGAATAAAATAGTTCATTACAACTTACTTAGATCATATGGCTATCTTAGTACAAAGCAGCAGATATAAGTATAAAGCATGGAGTCCTTCATATTCATGTTCCATAGGCAATCATGTTGGTTGTAGATTTGTAATCCCTACTCAACAAACTTCACTAACATCAAACAAACCTGCAACATGATAAGTTACAGCCACAAGGGTCAGTACATTTTAATTGTATTGGCAAGTGATATCATATTGATATGGAGAATCTAACATCTACATGAATATATGGCTAAGTGGAGTTTTGGCTGGCCTTTGCATAAAAATAAGTTTTCCCTATCCTTTGTAAAATAGTTTTCTCTTTTTCAAAACTCTTCATATTTCTGTCCTCCACTAAAAAAAAATTCAAACAGAAATGTGGATGTTACCCTTGGAAATACTACCAAGGTAGATACTATGGGATTTGCATAGCATAGAAATATACCAAATAGTCCTATCGTGCATACTAAAAAAAATATCACTAATGCAATATTGAAAAGATAGGACTTTTGATGACAAAGGTATCACTTGCCTTTGTAGTAGAATAATTAGGTACTCTCCTTGATCTTGCAAATGTCACACTCCTCAAAGTTCACTACAATACAATCAAGCAAAAGCACACACTCAAAACTACAACACAAAATTAACAAAACAATCATAAGAATACAAAGAAATGCATGCAAGCATGCAAAAAGGTTATTTTATTGAAAAATTTGTTCCTAACAAGGTTATAAACATTACAAACACCTACTGGTCCTTTTTATAAAAGTGGAATTCTAATTGTAACCAAGTTAGTTCAAATAAGTCATTTAAATTATTTTTCTTTTGTTAGAAAAGCTTTTATTCAAAGGGATAATTTCTAGTGTCATCAAATTATATTCTTAATTTCAAATGTTAGTGTTTATGGACAGAGGGTTCAAAACAAAACCATTTGCAAAAGGATTTACTCAAAAAATAATTTTTGTAACAATTTTTATAGCCAAAATGGCCCCAAACAAGTCTCTACCTAAAACTCAATTTTTACAGAAACAAGTGTACAAACTAAGGCCACATTAATAAAGTTCACATTTTTTGAATCCATAGACACCAAATTTGTATTTTTCTGATTTGTATATTAAAAGTTATGAATTTTGCAAGTTTAAACATCTAAAAACATTTTCTGGATTTTATACAGAAAGGTCTGGACACGTGGTGTGTTCTGATTGGTCGATACCGTTTCGGCTAGATCAATCATCGCGAGCCGTTGGATTTAAGTAACATCGCACGAACCAGATCTGCCTGTACCTCTTCAATTAGTGATCTAATCTAGGCCCTAGGATGCAGATCCAATGGATCTGGGCGTGATGGCCAGAAACAAGCGGCGCTGCTGGCGACGCGCCGCGGCGACGCCTCTAGTGGCGATGCACCAGCGGGGCTAAGGGGCAGGGGGAGGGTTCTAGGTGGTTATCAAACTTGCGTGGTCGAGGTGGTCGCGGTGACGGTCGTCATTAACGAAGGGGCGCATGGGATCGTCGGGAATCCCTCGCCGGAGTTACGCTCACCGTCGGTGGCTTGTAGATGTTGACGTTGCCGAGCGTCTGGTGCATGAGAAAGCAAGCGATAAGTGTCAGTAAGGGCGCATGATGATGGAGAGCAATCTAGTGTGAACCAGAAGGCAAGGGGAGGTCTATGCTCACCGGATTTCTTGCCGGAGCTCGTCGGGGTCTGCGGCGGTTCTCGACAGTTACTTAGATGGTTCAAGTTGTTTAGGTACCCCACATTTTTAAATGTTGTCTTAACAAGAAAAAACATGGCATCGGTTCGCTACACAAATTTAAATGGAGCCAATATAAGACTAGAAAAGCCCGCATATGGTCTCCATATTTAATTATGAGGTAAATCGGCATAATACCCCCAAAACCACATGTATGCGAGTATGAATGATTGTTATGCAACAAGTATATGTCATATATTACAAAATATGAGGGTCTCAGATAGGGGTCACACATAGCGAACTCGATGATCTTGGGTTTCACCGAGGGTTTAGTTCGGGCTTCGGGAAGGTCTTCGAATCCGTGAAGCTCTTGAGGTTCCGATGTTATCGGGTCCATGAAGCAGATCCCGACATTCCATGATGGAGGTCTCAGGAGGGCATCGCCGTGTTTGGGTTCCATGTCGTCGTACTCTGGCGTCGAAGATCTTGTCGGTACCGGATCAGATACCATGTTCATCCTTTGCCGTATCCTGATACATCGTAAATGTATATTATGTTTTGTCTACACTTTGAGGCATTTTTATACATTTTCTGGAACTAACCTATTAACAAGATGCCGCAGTGCCAGTTCCTGTTTTCTGCTATTTTTGGTTTCAGAAAAGCTAGTAAGGAAATATTCTCGGAATTGGACAAAACAAAAGACCAAGTCAATTTTTTACCGTAATGAATACGGAGTCCAGACGGGGGATGAAGAGGCTCCACAGGGCGGCCAGACCACCCCATGGCGTGGCCAAGGGTAGGCCCGCACCAGGACATGGTGGGGCCCTCTGGTGCTCAACCGACCTTGCCCCTTCGCCTATATAAACACCCAGAGGAGAAAATCCTAAGTACCCGATCAGAAATCCATGAAGAAGTCCATAGCCGCCACCACCATCGTCCCCTAGACCGGGAGGGATCTGAAGCTCTTTCCAGCACCCTGTCGGAGAGGGGAGATCATTCCGGAGGCCTTCTTCATCACCATGCCAGCCTCCGGAAAGATGCGTGAGTAGTTCATCCTTGGACTATGGGTCCATAGCAGTAGCTATATGGTCGTTTCTCCTCTTTTGTGCTATCATGTTTAGATCTGGTGAGATGCCTATCATGATCAAGATCATCTATTTGTAATCCTACATGTTGTGTTTGTTGAGATCCGATGGATATTGAGTACTACGTCAAGATTATTGATTCTATCATGTCTATGTTATTTGTGATCTTGCATGCTCTTTGTTGCTAGTAGTTACTCTGGCCAACTATTTGCTTGTGACTCCAAGAGGGAGTATTTATGCTCGATAGTAGGTTCATGTCTCTAGTAATCTGGGGGAGCGACACAAACCTCTAAGGTTGTAGATGTGTTGTTGCTACTAGGGAGAAAACAACAATCCTTTGTCCAAGGGCAATTGTATTGTGTACTTTACACATTTTTCTTAATGCAATTATCTGTTGCTTGCAACTTAATACTGGAAGGGGTTCGGATGATAACCTGAAGGTGAATTATTAGTCATAGATGTAGTTGGATTACGGTTTATGTATTATGTTGTAATGCCCAAATGAATCTCATAGAAATCATTATGACATGTACATGCATTTTTATGCATTTTCAATCTGTCAATTGCCCAACTGTAATTTGTTCACCCAACATGTTATTTATCTTATGGACAAACACCTCTAGTGAACTGTGGACCCTGGTCCATTCCTTCCCACTAATATTCAATCTAATCTCTACTGTTTACTTTCTGCAATTATTACAAACAATTACTTTCTTCCACACTATACGTTTAATCCTTTGTTTTTAGCAAACCGGTGAGCTTGACAACCTCATTGTAAGTTGGGACAAAGTATTGTGGTTGTGTTGTGCAGGTTTCATGTTGTTATCAACACCTTGGAAATTGTTTCCTTTCTCCTACTGGTTTGATAACCTTGGTTTCACAACTGAGGGAAAACTTGTTGTTGTGCTCATCACACCTTGCTCTTGGGGTTTCCCAACAGGCTCTACAGTAACCGAGCCGCATCAAGAATTTCTGGCGCCGTTGCCGGGGAGAAAGAAGATTTCTGCAAGGGTAGTCTCTCACAACAAATCTCTTTACTTTTTTTTGCTTAGTTCAGTTTTCTTTGTTTGGTTTATTTCTTTTTATCAAAAAAAAAATTAGATCCTACTTTAGTTGTTATTTTTGTTGGTCTATTATTGTCTAGCTTTATCATGCTTTCTATCAATGATTGGTTTCTTTGAAACTAGATCTTATTGTCAAGGTGGGTTCACGGAAGAACAAAAATATTATGAGGAACACAACTTGTCACAAAAAGGGAAACACTTATGGGAACAAATTAATAAATTGTATACCATTTCTAGAAACATGTGCTCTTCTTATAATGTTACTTATTGCTTTGATAAATCTTGTTGTTGTAGGAGGTATAAACATCTCCCTTTTCAATGTGAGTATAATGATAATGTTACCATATTTTCTTATGTTAAGGGAAATTATGACTTTTATGATGTGGAACAAATTGAAGAATTTATTGCTTGGAAGGGTGTATTCTAACTTTCTTATTTGCTTGAAAATACTGATGATGCACCGTAAATATGAGGTTTATGATATCTTAAATTTTTCTTTGATAATTACAAGAAAATGGCTATATTCTTAAATATCTTAATAGATGCACTCCACCAACGGAAGAGATTAATGCCTTGCAAGAGCCTATGTAAGAAGAAATTGCTGAAACTAGAAGGTCATTGGATGAAAAATAGGAGAGTGATGATCAAGAGGAGGAAGAATGGAGTAGCTACCCATGTCTACCTCCCAATAAGAGTAACTCTTTAACTAATACCTTATTTGATCGCCTTCCATGCTCACCAAAGGAGGATGAATGTTATGTTCCTATGGATTCTTTTGAAATATCTACTATGGGTAAAACTTGTGATAATAATTATGCTCCTGTTATCTATGATAATCCATACTATTTTGATAAATCTTATGATAATCCTTTATTTGTGCCTAACTTCGAAGTGCATGGTACTAAAGAGTTTTTCTTAGAAAATGTTTATGATAAAGCTCTAGATGATGGTCCTATATGGGTTGATAATATTAGTTGTACTACTATTGAAAATGAGATTGGAGGGGTCTTGATTTTATCTTGGAACCCCATACCTATTGAGAATGATCAGTCATCTTGTTACAAAATTGTTAAAAGTGGGTTTGAAGGTTTTAATCCCACTATTTTTGGGCTTGATAAAAATTATGTGTTTGTAGATCATGAAAAGCATGCTTTATGTGATAGTTATATTATTGAGTTTATTCATGAGGCTACTGAAAATTATTATGAGAGAGGAAAATATGGTTGTATAAGTTTTCATGGTACTGAAACACCTCTCTATGTGCTAAAAGTTTTGAAGTTACTCTTGTTTTATCTTCCTATGCCTATCACTTTGTTCTTTGTGAATTTATTTTTGCGTACAATATTCCTATGCATACGAACTAGGTTAGACTTAAATGTGTTTTGAATTTTCTTCTTTATGCTCTCTTTTACTTCAAATCATATTTCTTATGTGAGCATCTTCTCAAACTATCAAGCCTAGCTAAGAGGCATTAAAGAAAAGCACACTTGGGAGATAACCCAAATTTGTTTTCAGTAAGTTTTTCTTTTGTTGAGTCTTGGAAGTTATTGCCTCTGTAATAACCTCTCCTTATCCTTTTTGTGTGGTTTTTGTGCTAACTATAACCTCTAATGAGAGAGAAGTAAGGTTTGGTCCCGAAACAGATTTCTGTTCTTCGTTGTAAAAATCGTGAAACATCCCAATTTGTTAGATTGTGCTGAAATATTTTGTGTGCATGCCCCTGGTATTTACCCAAAATTCGTTAGTTTTGCACTTTTTGATTTGAGCAACAGAAGATTTTCGAAAAATTGGACTTTACCTGCTGGTCTGTTTTGACAGATTTCTGCCATTATTTTCATTTGCTTCTTAATCGGTTTATTTTTGAGTTCTCTTTGATCATTGAGCTTTTAAAAAGGAGTTTCTACAGTATCTTATGTTTTAATGGATGTTTCTACTTGAGTTGAAACTGAACCCAAAGGCTTATTATCTTGAATACACTAATGTTGCTAATGAAGATTGTGTGAAGTTTTGTATGAAGGAAATTTTTAAGTGTAGGGAGAGAATGATGTGATGAGATGAAGTATGGACAAAAGATCAAGCTTGGGATGCCACCCGTGTCACCCCAAGAAATATTCAAGAGGTACAAGCATCAAAGCTTGGGGATGCCTTTGGCATCCCCTTCTTCATCAATAAAAATCCCAGGTCTTCTTTCAAGGCACTTTATTTTTATTGCTTCATGCACTATTGTGTTGTTCTTGGAGCATATTTGTTTTTGTTTTTAGTTTTCTTTTTCTTTGTTTTCTGTAATAAGTTGGTCGGACCCCAACACAACTATTTTGGAGAAGTCACACCTAGTTCTTCATTACTTAGAATAATCTAGTTTTCACTCCTATTGTTCTATGAGTGTTCTCTTTTGCTACCACTGCGTTTAGCTTTAGTTTTCTTATGTTTTTTTCTTAGAATTTTTATTTCTTCTTTTTAGTTAGGTGAGACAATCTCTCTGATCTTTATTGATAATTATCTTTGTGAGTTGTTTCAAATAACTCGATTGGTGTTGGAAAAGAGTAGGAATTTTCATGCTTATAGTGGTACAAAAGGAAGCTTGTTTTGACTGTGACTTAAAATTTATCATGTCATGTTAGATGTTGATTTGACTATATTCTTAGTGATTATTATTGTAGCATGACTTGTTTCATACAATTGAGATTGCTTAATGTGCCTTCAAAGAATCATGTGTTGTTTGATCAAATAAAAGCATAATATTGTGATATTCTCCTTTGATGCTTTATTTGGGTTGACTTGGCACATGCTTACACCATGTTAAGACTATGAAACAGTCACCTAAGCCTCTATGATCATTTATTTTTTGACTTGTGATATCACTTTATGCTTTGATTAATAATGTTTTGTCGCTCTGCATGATTATGTCCATTATTGCTCTCTTAGTTGGTCGCTCCTAGTCTTTTGCTAGCCTAGACCTGTATCGAGTATGAGCTCTACTCGTGCATCCATCTCCCAAGAAACCAAGTTATTCCAAAGAGTCCACTGTAAATTCCTATGCATGGTGTGTTACACCATTCCAAGTATATTCATGTTTTTATCTATCTTCCAAATTAAACTTTTGTTATGTGAAAATTAGTGATTAAATCTCTCACGAACTTGATGACACTTTATTTTCTTGCACTTAATAAACTTGAAACATTGTGCCAATCTATGTTGCTTATATGCTTGTTATAAGTTGGGAGTTAGCAGAACCATGTTGTCATGGGGAGCGCTTTCAACACTTGCACATATCTATTCAGTTGATATCATGTTCTTTTGTTTATGGATGTCGGCGGTGTGAAATAAAAGGGGAGCTTGTAAGTCCATGGAGTTTTGTATATGTGTTAGAGAAACGCCTGGGCGGCTAGCCTAAGCCATGCCTAATCATGGTGTAAACTTGCAGCATAACCATAGTGAGCAATCTATGAAGCATCTTCGGAAAAAAGAGAAAAAAATAAAGACCATGCTCATGGTAAATAAAAAGACCGCTCACATACTCATTGTCTGTTGCCTTGTCATTTTGATATGGGATAGCTCCTATGTCATGGGGAAAGGGGTACCCCATTGGCGGTTCTTGATACATTGGAAACGTATCTATAATTTTTGATGCTCCATGCTTGTTTAGTATCTACTTTGCTTTACTTGTCCACACTTTGAGGTGCTTTTTACATGTTTTCTGGTACTAACCTACTAACAAGTTGCAACAGTGTCAGATGCATGTTTTCTGCTGTTTTTGGTTTCAGAAAAGTTAGTAAATAAATATTCTCGGAATTGGACGGGACAAAGGACAAAGTCAATTACTTTCTGTGGGGAACAAGAAGTCCGGAGGTGAGCCAAAGGGGCTGGCCAGAGGGGCCAGACCCACCCCAGGCGCAGGTGGGACCCACCCCGCGCCTGGCTAGGGTTTGGCGCCCCTCGCCGCCGCCTCGGCCTTCCCCTTCGCCTATAAGAAGCCCCCGATGCAGAAACCCTGAGTACCCGATCAGAAATCCACGAAACCATATGTAGCCGCCGCCACCGTCGTCCCTAGATCGGGGGGATCTGAAGTTCTTCCCGGCACCCTGCCGGAGGGGAGATCATCTCGGAGGCCTTCTATCCGGTATGATGTGTGAGTAGTTCCACCTTGGACTATAGGTCCATGTAGTAGCTAGATGGTTGTATCTCCTCCTTTGTGATTTCATGTATAGATCTTGTGAGCTCCGTTCATGATCAAGATCTAATCTATTTGTAATCATGCATATTGTGTTGCAGGGATCCGATGGATATTGAGATTATTATGTTGGTTTGATTAATGGTTTTGTATTTATGATTCTATCATGTCTGTGTTGTTTGTGATCTTTCATGCTCTCCGTTGTTAGTAGCTATCTCGTCCAAGTAGTTGCTAGTGACTCCAAGAGGGACTATTTGTGCTCGATAGTGGGTTCATGCCTCTAGTTTCCAAGGGAAGTGACAATAATCTCTTCGGTTGTAGATGTGTTGTTGCTACTAGGGAGAAAACAACGGTCTCTTGTTCATGGAACATGTGGACTGTTTACCTTACACACTTTGCTTAAAGCAGTTGTCTGTTGCTTGCAACTTAATACTGGAGGGGGTTCGGATGATAACCTGAAGGTGGACTTCTAGTCATATATGCAGTTGGATGGCGGTCTATGTATCTTGTTGTATTGCCCAATCGAATCTCATAGGATCTTTCTGACTAGTAATTGCATTGTTATGCCTTGCTTAGTTCCTATCAATTGCCCTGCTGTAATTTGTTTACCCTTCATGCCATGTTGTTTATCTAAGGAGAGCACCTCTAGTGAACTATGGACCCCGGTCCAATCTTTACCATTGATACATCTTCCACTGTTACTTGTTTACTTGCTGCAAACCATTACCTTCCACACCATACGTTTAATCCTTTGTTATAGCAAACCAGTGAGCTTGACAACCTCACTGATTCGTTGGGGCAAAGTCTTGAGTTTGTGTTGTGCAGGTCTCCGTGTTGCTTGCAACACCTGTGTGACGTTTCCTTCCTCCTACTGGTTCGATAACCTCGGTTTCTACTGAGGGAAAACTTGTTGCTGTGCTTCTTCACACCTTGCTCTTGGGGTTCCCAACAAGACTCCACATCAAGCACCAAGTTCTCTAGCGCCATCAAGGAGTCATTAGTTCTCTATGATACACATATACTTACAATGACAAGAACTTGCTTGTGACTAAAGTTGAGTAGCATGAGGAACGACCCTCGTACTCAAGGGACATGAGATTTTCAACTTGTGATTTGTCAAGCATATAACTCATATTTGTCTCAATTTAACCTTAATCGCTTCAAGATGCTTATGATAGGGGCAATGAGAGTTCAAAGCTAGTAAGTACCATGATTTTTTGAAGCTCTTTATGAAACTTGAAATCCCTACTTCCCTCTACGAAGGGCCTTTCTTTTTACTTTTTGTTGAGTCTTCATCTTCTATCTTTATGCACCAATTAAGAGAGCATAGTTGTCATTCTTAGTTCAATGTGCATTGTCCCAAAACTTATTGATTGACTCATAATTATGGAATTTCTTGTTCTTAAATTATTTGCATCTAGTCACCCTTATGAACTTTGAAGGTGCCCTATGCATTTATGTTTTTCCATTCCATGAAGGACAAGCTGAATACTACTCTTTCTACGTTTTCTATATGTGAAACAAAAAAATGTCTTTTAGTACATTATTATGCATGATCCTTTTGTTTGTGAAACCTTTCATGTTGCAACATAGTTGCTATGTCTCATTGATAGAACTATATCTTTCATGCTTTTGTTAGAGTACTTTGATCCCAGCTATCAATGCTTTATAATACCTTGATCAAGATTGTTATGGTGCATGTCACCTCAAAAATTATTCTTTTTATCACTTACCTACTCGAGGACGAGCAAGAGTTAAGATTGGGGATGCTTGATACGTCGTAAACATATCTATAATTTTTTATGTTCCATGATTGTTTTGTACCAACTACCTTATGTTTTGTCTACACTTTGAGGCATTTTTATACATTTTCTATAAGTAACCTATTAACAAGATGCCACGGTGTTCGTTCCTGTTTTCTGATGTTTTTGGTTTCAGAAAAGCTAGTAAGGAAATATTATCGGAATTGGACGACACAAAAGCCCAAGTCAATATTTTACTGTAACAAAGACGGAGTCCAGAGGGGGCCGAAGAGACGCCACAATGCGGCCAGACCACCCCATGACCTGGCCAAGGGTGGGCCCGCGCCAGGGCATGGTGTGGGCCCCCTGGTCCTCAACCGACCTTGCCCCTTCTCCTATATAAACACCCCGAGGAGAAAACCCTAAGTACTCGGTTAGAAATCCAGGAAAAAGACAGTAGCCACCGCCACCATCGTCCCTAGATCGGGAGGGATGTGAAGCTGTTCCAGGCAACCTCCCGGAGAGGGGAGCTCATCCCGGAGGCCTTATTCATCACCATGCCAGCCTCCAGAGTGATGCGTGAGTAGTTCATCCTTGGACTATGGGTCCATAGCAGTAGCTAGATGGTCGTTTCTCCTCTTTTGTGTTATCATGTTTAGATCTTGTGAGATGCCTATCATGATCAAGATCATCTATTTGTAATCCTACATGTTGTGTTTGTTGAGATCCGATGGATATTGAGTACTACATCAAGATTGATGATTGATTCTATCATGTCTATGTTATTTGTGATCTTGCATGCTCTTTGTTGCTAGTAGTTACTCTGGCCAACTATTTGCTTGTGACTCCAAGAGGGAGTATTTATGTTCGATAGTAGTTTCACGTCTCTAGTAATCTGGGGGAGGGACACAAACCTCTAAGGTTGTAGATATGCTGTTGCTACTAGGGAGAAAACAACAATCCTTTGTCCAAGGGAAATTGCATTGTTTACTTTACACACTTTGCTTAATGCAATTATCCGTTGCTTGCAACTTAATACTGGAAGGGGTTCGGATGATAGCCTGAAGGTGGATTATTAGTCATAGATGCAGTCGGATTATGGTCTATGTATTATGTTGTAATGCCCAAACGAATCTCATAGAAATCATTATGACATGTACATGCATTGTTATGCATTTTCAATCTGTCATTTGCCCAACCGTAATTTGGTCACCCAACATGTTATTTATCTTATGGAGAAACACTTCTAGTGAACTATGGACCTTGGTACATTCCTTTCCACTGATATTCAATCTACTCTCTACTGTTTAATTTCTGCAATTACTACAAGCACTGTTCAAAAAATCATCTGAATCAGCGATTAATAGGCCGATTAATTGCTACTAGGGACCTAACCGTGTCGATTACCACTAATCGTTTGTGTTGATCGTTTAGCCTGATTAATAGCTTTGACACTCTGATTACTAGGTATGTTCCCGATTAATTATTGCACTTGTTCAAAAAAGTTGCAAAATTATCAACACATATCGCCCATCCATACGCTATCCCGCCCCAATGAAGTAGGTTTTGTGAAGCTCCCGCCCGATCCGTGCCTCTAGAGAACCATTTCTGCCATCACCAACTAGTTCCTTGCCGTTGTTGACAAGTTTCTCATAGTTGCCGACCAAACCTGAGATACAGGATCTCGAGCGCCTTGAGGATCTCATCCGGGAGCTCAAGGTTGCCTTTAATAGGGTAGGTGGTTGAGGTGGAAGAGGAGTCATACGTGTTTTAGGTGATAATTTTTGTAGGTTTCACTAATTAATAACCAACCAATTAAATCAGTTAATCGTCTGAATTCCGATTAGTCCCTACTCACAAGCCAACCGAGCAGTTAAAGATTACCGATTTCGTTACCATTGACTACAAGAAATTACTTTATTCCATGCTATACGTTTAATCCTTCATTTTCAGCAAACCGGTGAGCTTGACAACCTCACTGTAAGTTGGGACAAAGTATTGTGGTTGTTTTGTGCAGGTTCCACGTTGTTAGCAATACCTTGGGAGCTGTTTCCTTTCTTCTACTAGTTCGATAACCTTCGTTTCAAAACTGAGGGAAAACTTGCTGCTGTGCTCATCACACCTTGCTCTTAGAGTTTCCCAACAGGCTCTACCGTAACCGAGCCGCATCATGTCCATACCAACAACATCAACATCTTCTCCACACCATCATCTTCAGAGCACTACAACAGCACATGTGCCAGATTCCCGGAGAAAAAGGGTCATACACTCACCACTGAGCATAAACACAAAAGGTCAGGAACCTACAGGAATTGGGCAACAGCAACACAAATCAACAGCACTCGCTCGTGTGCACAACAAGGGATGAATGCTAGCGGAGACGGCTCAGGGTCGCACAAGAGGAGGCGCCGGTGGCTTGTGGTAGGGGCGATGCTCTGGCAGGAGGGAGATCATGGGGGTGACGCATGCGAGCGGCCGTCGAAGGAGAGGGCTTAGGAGATGAGGACAAAGGCGGGCAACTGTGGAAGCAGAGGCGTCCGCGGTTCCGGGCGGAGGCTCGACGAGGTAATGGTGAGGCGGCACTGCAGCTGAGCTCAACGCATGTAGCAGTGGGGAAGAGGGACACAGGAAAATTGATGGCGGCAGAGGGTGACGCCCGGCGAGGTTGACGGGGAGAGCGGGGTTGAGCCAAAGGAGGGGTCAGGATCGGGAAGGAGGTGCCACACGAGGGGATAAATGAGGTTGAGGGAGGGCGACCAATGCTTCTCGAGGGCGGCCAGCTGCTGTGGTGGGCAGGTGAGCCGAGAGGAGGCGAGGGGAATCGCGGTGCAGGTGGAGGTCATTGGTGGCAGGGTGGGCGCAGCCTCGACGGTGGCTCAGGATCTAGGAGGGAGCGGGCGGTGCTATCGTGGCAGAGTGTCTTGATGCTAGGCGAGGGAAGGAATGGGGTCGGGGACGAGAATCATTGGGAAGACGGGATGGACGTGGTTGAGAGCGTGTGGGCCAGGTGGTTTGTGAGAGGAAGGGGAAGAGAGAAATCATGGGGTATACCAGGGGATCGTGGTGAGCATGAGAGCTTGCGGGGTGGGGACCACGCGGTTGGACCGTGTAGGCTGTATGCAGGGTGTGGCGATGGGAGTGGATGGTTTGCGGATGGCGGCGGGGAATTGGGTGGTTTGTGATTAGGTTAGGTCGGGGGTTTGGGTAGCTAAGGTTTGGTGGTTGTGGGATGGGTGGCCTCCGGTTGGGCCTTCGGGCCCGGCTGTTGTCTGCCTGGTCCCCCACAAAAAGTTTTTGATATATTTATTTGTTTTTTAATTTTTAAAATGTTTTTGTAAATAGCTTTTATACAAAACAAAATATTCCGAAGGACCCGGGGTTTTGATTTGAATAAAGAGGGGAATATCTAGAAAACAAAATAGGCTTTTAGCAAAAATACTTTTAGGCAAATAGATGCATGTTGATGTCATGATTATGCACAGAGATAAGACATGCGATTATCTAGTAGTGGTTTTATCCTGGGTGCTACAGTTCTCCTCATGAAGGATCATGAGACCAACTAGATAGAGATCCTCAAATGGGGAGTCTTCTTCTAGTCTAATATCAAGTATAGGGTTTACAATAGAGGGGTGGGGCTATTTATAGGCCAACCACTAAAACAGGGGTAGTTTAGGGATAAAGTGGAAAGTCTAGATGAAGTACAGGTGTTACATGTACCAGGAATAGAAGTTTACTCGCATGCTTGTCACTTAGGCCTAAGACTCTGGGGGTGTGTGGGGGGGAGACTCCGAGGTAGACTTTGGGGCGGACTCCGGGCGACCTTCTAGAGCTTATGTGAATTTGGCCGGAGTCCTAGGCTGAAGACCGTTTCTAGATACCCCGGAGTGCGGGCGCCAGAGACTCCAGGGTGTGCAGGACGGAGACTCTAGGGCTTCTGCTCTAGCTATAACATCTTCACGCCTACCTCCTAGTTCACCTTCCGAGGGGGCTTCGTACCTGAGTATGCACAATGTTGGGGCATGAAATAGCAAGCCATTCGAGGGTGTATAGAATTAACACAACGAGAGGAGAAAATTGACCTTATCAAGGAGTAGTTTAGCTTGTGCATGAGTCATAGGTCCGCTTGGGGATCATGGAGGTGAGTATGTAGGGTCGTCCATAGGACGGGCTGCATCAGCCCCCTGTAACCCCCTGGATAGTATGCTCTGAATCAAAATCAAGGATAACCCAAAAGTTCATAAGGTGTCCTACCGAGGGGGCCCAAAGGTCACCTACATGTAGGTACCATCTGAGCGGAACAAGGCACGGTACCAGCCAACCAACCTATCCACTTCTCGTGGTTTAAGCTTCATGTGCGAGAAACGTAGTCGGCTGGGATGCGATACATCAGAGCCAAACCATCTAAAATAAACAGAAATATCGCAATGCCATACGGAAAGATTCAAATATCCTAGATAGAGATAATAGTTTAGGATACATCCTCATACATCACACATCAGAGTATCAAGCGGAAGTGGAAAACAAGGTCCGATTACGGATAAGCAAATTGGCATAATATGCCCTGAAATAAGCACATCCCGCCCACATGATCTCAAGATCTCCATGCCCTGGAATCTCTACACCTGACGGTCGTTGCCACCATAATCAATGTCCTGGACCCAGTACCCTTCCTGTGGGTATACCTGTCCATCTGAACAATATTTATCGTGTGAGATCCTAGAGGGATCAACAAGTCTTTATGCATCTAAAGGGAAACAACCTAAGGGTGACGCGATTGCAGCAAAAATAAATCCTAGCATTTCTATAGAGACATGCTATAACATCCTCCTAACAAATGATAAGTGGATGCTCGTTAAATAAACAACAATTAATTACCCAATAGATATATATATCAGCATAAATAAAATCGCTCGCCCACCTCCCCGTTTCCAAAACAAGAAGGGAAGAACATCCCATCCGTTGGTAATTTTATTACCATTCCATGAGTGTTGCACTATTACTTGTCAAGTTTTAATCAGACTAAAAGCGATACTTTAGTTATACTTGTCTATGATTGAGAAACTGTGCTCCAAGTCGTCCATAACCGTGGACACGGCTTTCAGAAAGATTTACCCCGTAGGGGTGCACACATAGCAACACACGCATGATCGACCCCGGAAAAACCAAATGAAAACCCAATTAGGAATCACGAAAAAGCATTCACAAAATTCATAGATGATTTTAGGGGGACCACTCCACTAAGCTACCCGCTACAAAGACGGCCGGGCTCCATGATGGACCAAGGGCTTTGCATCAATGGTTGTAAACGACTAAGAACCCTAAAGTGTGACTGGGCTTGTCGGTACCGCAAAAATACTCCACAATCCAAAATAGTACAGTAGTAAACGCTCCTTGAGCAACATTAGTAAATAAAGCATAAAGCATGGTATAAGTACATGATAATAATAATTCCAGAGTAATTGTGCCCCCAAGAAATTAAATGCGACTCAAGCTAAGACTAAGGGGATTCATGGTCTCACATATGGATAGTGCGATAATCAAGGAACAAGAATCAAGTACTCGGGGTCCTACGAGACACAAGTGAGCTTAAAGAACCAAATAACAGATAATGCTCACCGGTGGCTCTTTCTTTTGTTATTCCATTCCTACTCAATTCAGTGGTTTAGGTACCTCATTCTTCAAAGACTCTCACAAACCCTACACATGCAATTCTACGACTCGCATGGCTCAAACAACTCCTGTAGTAATGGCTCATAGGATAGAGGGAACAAGCTTTATTGGGGTTTAAAAGTAAAGGCTATGCAACACTTGGGATTCAATTTAACTTGTGATGCGATTATGATGCAAGAATAAGATAGATGCAATGGGTACTATATGTAGTGCAAGCATGGGGAATTGCTTGCCTAGAAGCTCAGTTGTAGAATAGGAAGAATCCGTTTAATACTCTTGTGGCTCCTGATATTCTCCTTGCTCAGCGTCTATCCGGATAAAAACCAAACACACAATGGCCGAAATAAATATATTAAACAATCATATAAATCATATGCAACAAGCAAACAATATATTCCATGATGGAATGATGCACAATTTAGATGGTATAACATAACATGGCATGGGTGAGGTGTGGTGTACAAGAATAAAGCATTTTATTAAGTTTTTAGTCATGTTTTGCTCCCATAAACCTTGCTGGACATTTAATATTTATTTGATGCATGCTTCAATTCATATCATGGAATGCATAGTTAGAACGGGCTCGTCGAGCTAATCGATTTAGACATATCATTTATCGAATTTTGAGTTATAGAAATAAAGTAATGCATTTATTAGCAATGAAATTATTTCAAAATTTTAAATTGCTCAAACGACATTTTAAATAGCATAAATAGATTCCTCCTGTTTTTTGATTGAAACACATATATTCTTCAAATTATTTTACACACATATATTATGAATTTAAATCAATTATAAAGTCAATTATGTTAAAGAGGGGTCAAAGTCAATGGTTTGACTAGTTTGAAACAAGTTTGAAAATATTTGAATTGGTATATGAATTCATAATTTAAAACTAATCACATTTCATAATAAACTTTTATTAAAATTTGAAATATTTCAAAAGTTATTAACAGTTTTATATTTAAACATATTATTAAATAGGTTTGAATTTTATTTTTTATACAACTCCTAGACTTTTGTTACGGGAGTCAGAGCTAGCCACAGAGACTAATCGGTGGACCTAGGAGTACTGCGGATCCACACGTGTGTGCGGCTAGAGAGGACACGACACATGGGCGAGCTAGGGTTGCGTCGGGACGTCGGGTTGATTCGCGAAAATACTGGGTAACTTTTTACAAATATTACTAGACGGTGGTGATCTGTGGGGCTGATAGGTGGGCCTGTTGGGTGGACTGCGGGTTCAGAAGCAAAACAGCCAGGGGGTTAAGTACGAAACTACCAATGCTGATTGTCAGCCACTATTTCTCTTCCTCTGACAAAACTGACGACACCGCGTGGTATAGCAAAAATACAGAGGTCGCGGAGCTCGAACAGGTGATGTGGAGGCACGACAGGTGGTGCGAAACCATTGCGGTGGCTAAGGGCTTATGCTAGGTGGGCTTGGCGGCTCTAGGTGTGCTACAGGGACTCGGCATCATCAACCTCTGATGCTGCATCGACATGAATGGCACGCTGATACATTGTAAACGTATGTATAATTTTTGATGCTCCATGCTTATTTTGTATCAACTTTCTTATGTTTTTCTACACTTTGAGGCATTTTATAAAATTTATGAAACTAATCTATTGACAAGATGCCACAATGCCAGTTGCCTGTTTTCTGCTGTTTTTGGTTTCAGAAAAGCTAGTAAAGAAATATTCTGGAAATTGGACATAAAAAAGCCAAAGTCACTATTTTACCCAACACGACACGGAGACCGAAGGGGAGACAAAGAAGAGCCACGAGGTGGCCACACCATAGGGTGATGCGGGCCCACCCTAGGGCGCGCCAGCCTATGGTGTGGGCCCCTAGAGGCTCCACCGACCTTGTCCTTTTGCCTATACGTCTCCCCGATACGCAAACCCTACGCGAATCATATCTCCACAAAAAGTTCCGTAGCGCCGCCGCCATCGAAGAGGAGATTCGGGGGACAGAAGTCTCGGTTCTGGCACCCTGACGAGACGAGGAATTGCCCCCGGAGTCATCTCCATCGACTCCACCACCATCTCCATCGCCGTTGCTGACTCCCATGATGAGGAGGGACTAGTTCTCCCTCAAGGCTAAGGGATCTACCGGTAGCTCTGTGTTCATCTCTCTCTCTCTATGCGTGATCTTATTGTGGTCATGAGCTTTGTAATCAAGTAGATCTACTCTGCTACTCAAGTGCTTTAATTGTAATCTCCGGTTATCCCCACGTGTGTGAAGTTGATAGTGTGCACACCATGTGGTACTTAGGCTAAAGATTACATAAATACTTATCATGAGTTATATTTTGAGTTGGATGTCTCTATGAAATTGTGGTGTTTGTTGGAACCATATAGCGCTCAAGGTGACAGTGTGGGGTTACATAGATCGGGAATGCGAACTTTAAGGAGAGATTTTTTAGCCCTACCATGGATTGGAGTTGTCCAACCGGAGAGTAGTTCAGAGTAGCATAATGAAGAGAAGATATTTATATGAGAGTGTCCACTAGTGAAAGTATGATCCCTAGGCCTTGTTTCTAAGCATTGAAACACCATTTACAACTAGACCTGTTACATGTTTGCTTGCTGCCATTTTTATTTCAGATTGCAATTACCACTTATAATCATCCATATTACTTGTATTTCACTATATCCTCGCCAAACTAGTGCACCTATACACCTGACAAGTGTATTGGGTGTGTTGGGGACACAAGATACTTCTTGTATCTTGATTGCAGGGTTGTTTAAGAGGGATACCTTTGACCACTTCCTCCCTGAGTTTCATAAACCTTGGGTGATCCACTTAAGGGAAACTTGCTGCTATTCTACAAACCTCTGCACTTGGAGTCCCAACACTGTCTATAAGAATAGAAGCATGTTGTTATGGGGTAACCCCTTGGGGTGGCCCGATCTTTCACGAATCTCCACGGGAAACGAGGGGAAAGCGGTGGACGGGGGAAGAAGGGATGAAAACCACGAACACACGCACACAAATCATGATACACGCCGATAACTCACGCCGGTGGCAACCGGTCCAACATAATCCCTAGGATCGGTGTTGGGAGAATCTCTCTCTCCACGACCAACAACGGGGGCGAGATGCTTGGTGAGATCTTGACGACTTCGGGGTGAGAAACCGAGAACCTAAGGCCTTGTACAACTTGAACGCACTAGACAAGATCCAAGAGGAGGGTGGATAATAGGGTGCTCCTTGGTAGAGCATGAGACCAATAGATGAAAGATCCTCAAAGGGGTGTCCTTAATCTATTATTATCCAAGTCTAGGGTTTACAATAGAGGGTGGGGGCTCTTTATAGGCCAACCACGTAAACAGGGGTATTTTAGGAACAAATAGCAAAATATAGAGAGGGTTACAGGGCGCTGGGCCGACTTAACACGATCAGGTTCACGCACGTCCGGTAGTACCGGTCTAGCACGTCCGGTAGTACCGGTCAACCGGTAGTACCGCTTCCGGGTCCGGTAGTACCGCTTGCCACCCTGGGACTTCCGTTGGCGTCTTCAATGGGGAGCGGTAGTAGGGGGCGGTAGTGCCGCAGACCGGTAGTACCGGTTCCAGATCCGGTAGTACCGCTGGAGACAGAGAGTATTTGGCTTCTGTTGGCGTCGTCTGTTGGGAGCGGTAGTAGGGGGCGGTAGTGCCGCCGGGCGGTAGTACCGGCCGCCAGTTCCGGTAGTACCGCTGGAGACAGAGGGTATTTGGCTTCTTCCGCTGGTGCTCCTCCGTTCGCTGGGTCCTTCTCTTCGTACCTGATGATGCACAAGGTATGTGTATGAAGTAGCAGGCCATCCAAGGGTGTATCAAAGTCACACAAGGAGAGGAGCAAGTTCACCTTAGCTTGTAGGAGTTTGGCTCGGGCGCGAGTCATGGGTCCACTTGGGGAGCTCGTGGGAGTAGATGTAGTAGCGTTCGTTGGACGGACTGCATCACATGTGTAGACATCAAGCTCATTTCTGGTGCCATTGCCGGGGAACATAGGGCCTTTAGTCTCTTCCTCCCTATCAAGCTCTTTTCTGGCGCCATTGTTGGGGAGGTAAGGTAAAAGGTACTCACGTCCTCTGGCTACTAAGCTATCTTCTAGTACTGTTGCTGGTGTGTGAGTGCTCGAAGTTATTTCCTTTAGACTCTACAATTATATCTCTTTGTTTCTTGTTTTTATTTTCACTAGTTAGGCTTAATGGAAAACAACAAACCTATGGAAACGTCTTTGCAGGCTATGGTCTGGAGAGAAAATTCAAAAAACCTATGGTACTTTCTTTGCATGCTAATAGTAATGTTATTAGTATGAATTTTTTGAACACCATTATTGCTAATGCTATGGAAACGTCTAAGCTTGGGAAAGCTAGTTTTTATGAAAATGATCTTTTTAGTTCCCCAGCTTTAGAGGAGAAAATTTCCTTTGATGATACTATACCTCCAATATATGATGATTACAATGATAAATATGATATTTTCAGTCCACCTACTATTGAGGAGAAAATTTGCTTTGATGATACTTTACCTCCAATATATGATGATTATAATGATGAATATGATATTTTTAGTCCACCTACTATTGAGGAGAAAATTAATTATGATTACAATATACCTCCTATATTTGATGATTATGGTGATAAGAATAAGAATAATAGCTACTTTGCTGAATTTGCTCCCACTACAATTAATAAGAATGACTATGCTTATGTGGAGAGTAATAATTATTATATGCATGTGGCTCATGATAAGAATGTTTTATGTGATATTTATATTGTTAATTTTATTCATGATGCTACAAAAATTTATTATGAGAGAGGAAACATGGTTTTATGCACCTCAATAATATTACGTTTCCCTCTTTATGTTGAAAATTTTGAAGTTGCATTTGTTTTGCTTTCCTATTCTTGTTGCTTTGTGCTTTCATGACTTGTTTCTTTACAAGATTATTTTTCATAGGAAGTGGGTTAGACTTAAATGTGTTTTGAATTTGCTTCTTGATGCTCTCTTTTACTTCAATTCATATTTCTTATGTGAGCATATTCTCAAACTATCAAGCCTAACTTAAAGTCGTTAAAGAAAAGTACTAATTGGGAGATAACCCAAATTTCAGTATGTTTTTACTTTGTTGAGTCTTGGAAGTTATTTCCTCTGTAATAACCTCTCCTTATCCTTTTTGTGTGGTTTTTGTGCGAAGAATAACCTCTAATGAGACAGAAGCAATATTTGGGGAAGTTGTTGTCCCGAAACAGATTTTTGTGCTTCACTATAAAAATTCGTGAACAATCCCTGTACGTCGGATTGATCTGTAATTTTCTGAGATTATGACCCAGGTTGTTAAATAACTTTTGTTAGTTCAACACTTTTCGATTTAAGCAACAGAAGGTCTTCAAACAAATCGATAGTTACCTGCTGGTCTGTTGTGACAGATTTCTACCATTATTTGCATTTGCCTCTTATCGGTTTATTTTTGAGTTATCTTTGATCAC
The DNA here is from genome assembly GCA_916181665.1 of Avena sativa. Classification (NCBI taxonomy): domain Eukaryota; kingdom Viridiplantae; phylum Streptophyta; class Magnoliopsida; order Poales; family Poaceae; genus Avena; species Avena sativa. Next base: position 150,936,787 of record OV702279.1, on the reverse strand, counting down.
TTGAGCTTTTAAAAGGAATTGCTATAGTAGCTTGTGTTTTAATGAAAGTTTTACTTGTGTTGAAACTAAACCCAAAGGCTTATTATATTTAATACACTAATGTTGCTAATGAAGAATTGTGTGAAGTTTGTATGAAGGAAATTTTCAAGTGTAGGGGAAGAATAACGTGATGAGATGAAATATGGACAAAAGCTCAATATTGGGGATGCCACCCGTGTCACCCCAAGAAATATTCAAGAGGTACAAGCGTCAAATCTTGGGGATGCCCAAGGCATCCCCTTCTTCATCAATAAAAATCTCAGGTTTTCTTTCAAAACACTTCGTTTTTATTGTTTCATGCACTGTTATGTTGTTCTTAGAGCATCTTTGTTTTTGTTGTTATTTTTATTTTTCTTTGTTTGCTGCAATAATTTGGTTGGATCCCAGCACACTTCTTTCGGAGAGAGACACACTCCGTTTTCATTGCCTAGAACACTCTAGTTTTCACTCTTATTGTTCTGTGAGTGTTCTCATTTGCTAGCACTGTGTTTAGCCTTAGTTTTATTATTCTTTTTTGTTAGAACTTTTTAGTTATTCTTTATGGATTTGTGAGACATGCTCACTGATCTTTATTGATTATTATCCTTGTGAGTTTTTTCAAATAAGTCGATTGGTGTTGGAAAAGAGTAGGAAACTTCATGCTTAAGTGGTACAAAAAGGAGATTGCTTTGACTGTGGCATAGACTTTATCATGTCATGTTAAATGTTGCTTTGACCTTATGCTTAGTGATTATTGTTGTAGCACGACTTGTTCCAAACAATTGAGATTGCTTAATGTGCCTTGAAAGAATCATTCGTTGTTTTAGCATACAAAAGCATAATATTGTGGTATTCTCCTTTGATGCTTTGTTTGGGTTGACTTGGCACATGCTTACACCTTGATAAGGCTATGAACCAATCACCTTAGCCTCTATGATCATTTAGTTTTTGACTTGTGATACCACTTTATGCTTTAATTGGTAATGTTTTGTCGCTTTGCATGATTATGGTCATTATTGCTCTCTGGTCGCTCCCAGTCTTTTGCTACCCTCCACTTGTACTGAGTAAGCTCTACTCATGCATCCAACTCCCAAGAAACCAAGTTATTCCACATAGTCCACTATGAATTCCTATGCATGGTGTGTTACACCATTCCAAGTATATTCATGTTTTATCTATCTTCCAAATTAAACTTGTTATGTGAAAAATTAGTGATTAAAGCTCTCACAAACTTGATGGCACACTTTATTTCTTGCACCTAATAAACTTGAACCATTGTGTCATCTATGTTGTATATGCTTGCACTTATAAGTAGGGAATTAGCAGAACCATGTTGTCATGGGGAACGCTTTCAACAACTGTGCATATTACCCAGTTGATATTATGATCTTTTGTTTCACTTTAACCTTAATCACTTCAATATGCTTATGATAGGGGCAATGAGAGGTGAAATCTAATAAGTACCATAATTTTTGGAAGCTCTTTATGAAACTTGAAATCCCTGCTTCCCTTTATGAAGGGCCTTTCTTCCTACTTTTATGTTGAGTCTCCACATTCTATCTTTATGCACCAATTAAGAGATCATAGTTGTCATTCTTAGTTTTATGTGCAGTGTCCCAAAACTTATTGATAGATTCATAATGTTGATATTGCTTGTTCTTGAACTATTTGTATCTAGTCACCCTTATGAACTTTGAAGGTGTCCTATGCATTTATGTTTTCCTACACCATGAGGGACAAGCTGGACACCACTATGCTATGTTTTCTATATGTGAAACAAACAAATGTCTTTCAGTGCATTGTTATTCATGATATTTGTTTGTACCTTTTCATGTTACAATATAGTTGCTATGTCTTATTGTTAGAAATACATCTTTCTTGCTAATGTTTAGAGTACTATGATCCAGCTATCAATGCTTTACAATATTTTAATCAAGATTGTGATGGTGCATGTCGCCTTAAAAATTATTCTTTTTATCACTTACCTACTTGTAACATCCCAATTTTCATCAAACACAAAAACTTCACCATTGCATTCATATCATCATAGTATATGTGCATTGCACAATTTTTTTCAAAGTTTCAAACCTAGCAAAACCCTAATTTCAACGCCCCTCTTATATGCATGAATGGGGCATGTGTTTTAATTTTATTTTATACCAAAATGATTTGTAGTGTTGTAGTGGTTTGATGTGTTTAAAAAACTTTTAAATACTAGGATCATCCCTCAAAATTTTGGTGAAAATTGGGTTTGTTTTGGAGTTGATTTGCTAGTTCAAAACTTAATTAGAAAATAAAAACATAAAAAGAAAAAGGCTAAGAGGAAAAAAAATAGAGAACATACCTGCCAGCAGATGCGGCCTAGCACCCCAGCCCATCTAGCCCACCCGGCACACCCCCCTCCCCCCCTCTATTTCTCACTGCGCTACGCCGCACACCCTCGCTAACAAGCGGGCCCCACTGCGACGACGCTGTCATCGTCAATCTCGCGCCGAAGACCCGCGCCGCTCGCTGCCGTTTCTCCCCAATTCAATTCGAATCAAAGCACTTGATTTTAGGCGTGATTGCCCCCCTAGACCCGCTACTTAATCCCCTCTCTCCCCGCTCCATCCCCCCCCCCCCACACACAGCACCACCGGAGAGTCGCCAGGCTACGCAAAATCCACCTCACACCGCCGCTGTTCCGACGAGCTTCGGCGACCTATTGCGTTGAGCCTCGACCCCCTTGCCCTATGTTTCATGTTGTCTTGTTTGACATCTTCGTGCGCACCTCCTGACACTTGTCGTTTGCTTGCATGTTGTAACACCCTCAGAATCGACCCTATGCAAGTTTTAGCGAAACCCGCCAAACCCGCATAGAAACGATTCAAAGGTGCCCACCAGGCACTTTCGTGCGGGTGGAAAACGAAGTAATAACATTACACAACAGTCCTCGATGGGACCCACAGAACAGATATATATACAGCAGCGACTCAATGAGTCAAGAATACAGATATAATATACAAAGATCCAAATCACCTTGAAAATGATATAGCGTCCAGCTACGGACAAGAGGCAAATGGGGCTAAGAGCCCTGAAGAATAACCAATGGCGTCCATAACCCTGCCCAGGCCAAGCCGGAAGGGTAACCCTGCTAACGACGTCAATCTCAAGACCTGCTTAAACAAAAGGGGTGCCGACAAAGGGCAAAGGAAAAAAGAGAGAGCGTCAGTACTGAGGCCAGTACACGGCGAGACTAGAATTCGGCGGTCCTCGCCTACATAGGTATGGTGGACTGGAGCGGCAGCGGCAGCATGCACTGAACAACCTATAGAGACTCGATACAACTGGCGGCTATCAGAGAGGGGAGAGAAAGACCTATTCGGAACCAACCTGAAGCTAACACCAAACAAACCCGTCCGGGTATTTCCCCCTCGAGACCAAACGAGGAAGTCAACCGAGGAACTCACACCGTTGGCAGTTTTATTTATACAGTTATCGTTGCAGCAATTACTAGTCAGGTGTAGATAATCATCCCGATAAAATAAGCAGTGGGCAATTTTAGTTATCCATTCCGTTGTAGTTGCGACACTTACTAGTCAGATACAATTATCATGAGATAACCCAAAACCCAGCAGTTGTTGGTACTTTTATTTAGCCATTCCGTTGTCGTTGCAATACTTACTAGTCAGGTACAATGGTCGCAAGCGACAACCCAAACAAGCAATTGTTGGCAGTTTTATTTAGCCATTACATTATAGTGAAGCTGATTACTAGTCATTATAAAGTCAAATTTATAGCACTACTTTAGTTATAGTTGTCTATGATCGAGATACTGTGCTCCAAGTCGTCCATAACCGCGGACACGGCTTTCAGAAAGTTTTAACCCGGCCGGGGTGCACAAATAGCAACACACACACGATCAACCTCGGAAAAACCAAATCAAAACCCAACGAGGCTTTCACGACAAAGCAATCACAGGATTCAGAAATATTTCAGGGGGCCACCCCATTGAGTAGACCCGCAACGAAGCTAGCTGACTCCGAGACGGACTCAAGGTTTGCGACAATGGCTGTAAACGACTGGGAACCCAAAACTGGGCTTGTCGATACCGCGAAAACATTCTGCTTACCTAAACAGTACAGTGTGCTCCTCGCACAATCGTAAATAAAGCAGTAAAGCATGGCATAGGTACAGGATCGTAAATAAAACCTCAAACTAGTTTGTGGCCCCAAGAAATAAGACTGAATCAAGCTCTGGCTAAGGGGGGCCCATAATTCCCCGTATGTGGATAGCGCGATAAATCAAGGAACAGGTATCAAGCACTCGGGGTCCTACGGGACACAAGTGGACGGTTAACAACCAAATAACATCTATTGCCCACCTGTGCCTCTGCTTACCTACTTCAATTTTAGTTGTTAAACAATAATTAAAGTGAGCAATAAATAAAGCCATGATCATCTCCAACATTAAACAGGCGGCAGTTCTCCAACAACTGTGGTACTTGACGACACGCAACAGCACTTGAGCAAGCGACTACGACGCGCAAGTCCAGCTATCTACCAAACAACAAGTAATAGGAAGTGTCCAAGGCAATATAAGGCTGCGAGGGATATCACGGGTACGGAAAACTAGAGCATCGCAACACGGATAGCAATAGATCAACAGGAGGGAATAAATACTATAAAAGTAAGATAGGTAGAAAGGGGGAGATGCTCGCCTGAAAACATTGCCGAAGGTTCAACCGAAGATCGGGTCGACACTCGCATCAACTCATCGGCCTTATCCGCGAAGAACCAAAACACTAGAAGAAACACCGGATGGACTATTTAATACTACGGCAAAAGATCGAGCATGATGCATGTATGATGTATGACATGGCAAAGATGCGATGCAATTAGGCCATATTAAGCGGAACCGGGGTCCCGACATTCAATTAAATGCTTCAAGTTATTTAGAACCCCGCAATTTAATTGTTGTTTTAACATGGTAAAATATAGCACCGGTTCGCTACACCAATTTAAATGAGGCCAATATAAGACTAGATTTGCCCGTATATGGGCCCCATATTTAATTATAAGGTGAATCGGCATAAGGCCCCCAAACCACAGACAAGTATGCATGCCTGAACAAATAATATGCGACAAGTTGTATTATATTATAAAATAGGGTTTCGGGAAGGGGTTCACACATTAGGGGGTCTCGACGAACTTGGGGTTCCGGGGTTCGGGGTCGGGTCTCGGGGTTCAGGGTTCGACGGGATCGGTATCGCAACGGGAAGTAGATCTTGTCGCATCCGCGGTAGCAGGACTTGGTGCGGCGTCGGGGGCGCATCGGATTCTTCCGGGTCGGTGTCGTTCTTATCGTCGCGAAGATCTTGTCGGTACCGCGTACCGGTCGGTCTTCGCGTTCGGGATGCAGAACTTGGTGTCCGGGACGGAGTACTTGTCGCACCGGGGTCTCGGTGTCCTCGGATCCGATTGGCGATCTTGGCGTCCGGCGGGCTGGGTTTTCGGGTTCTCGACGTCCGAGAACAGATCTTCGGGGATCGGTCTTCGCGTTCCGTGTCGAAGATCTTAGAATGTGACGCCATCGCCTGCGGGTTTCGACGTCTAGGCGGATGGCGAACTTGGCGAGACGGTCTCAATTGAAGGCGAACATCTACACCATATCCATGTCACCACTCCACTTCAACATGTACCGATGACTGAGTACCAACGACAGACAACGAGCCGTACGCGCTGGGACGGGACAGAAGCTCCTGCGTGCGGAAGGAGAAGGCGGCGTCGTCCAGCGCGGCTCGAGGACACGCAAGCCGGGGAGGCGGCGACTGCTGCTGGCAGAGGGAGCACGACGAGGGGGACTGCGGCCGGCGAGCGAGGCACTGAGAGGGGGCCGGCGGCGAACGGCGGGGTCGGCAGGCGGTGGAGCGGCGTCGGGGCCGAGCTCGGGCCGGCGGGTGGTGGCCGGGCCCGCGCGGGGCAGAGGAGGGCGCGGCCGGCCGGACTCGAGGAAGAGGAGGCCCGGGGCCACGCGCCGGCGTCGGCGAGGGGCGGACGGCGACGTGGTCCTGGCCGGATGCGGCCGCACGGAGGGCGGCGGGTCGGAGCAGAGGTCGTCGGCGGCTTGCTGGCGCGGTGGCGTCCGGGCGCCATAGGTCGGCTCGGGGACGGCGAGAGGGAGGCCCGGAGCAGGACGGGACGGCCGGGTCGGAGGTCGCACGCCGGAGCGGGGGAGCGAGGCGCCCGGGCGGCGACGGTGGCCTGGGCGGCCGCGCGCGGAGGGGACGGGGACGAGGGCGGCGGTCCGCTCAGGCGGAGGCGGGCGGCAGCCGAGGTGGCGGGGCCGGCCGGACTTGGCGGCGGGGACGGGCGCGGTCGGTCGGTGGCGGTCCGGCGACAGAGCGGTGCCGGCGAGGTCGGCGGCCGGAGGAGCTAAGAGGGGGAGGCTGGCAGAGGGGTCGCAGGGTCGACGGCAGGCGGCCTGGGGAGGCGAGGGTGGAGCGGCGATGGGAGGAGGTGGGGCGCGTGCGGGAGGGGGGAAGAGAGGAGCGCGCGGCGGGGGAGGGGTCGGTTGCGGGAGCGGCTAGGGAGAGAGAGGGAGCGGAAGGTGGGGGACGGGGGCCGCTCTGGTGGGGCCGGGCGGGCCAGGGGGTAGCGGGGTGGTGGGATTGACCGGGTGAGGTGGGGTCAGACGGGGGGTGGGGCCAGGCTGGTAGAGGGGGAGAGAGAGAGGGGTAGGCGTGGGTGTGGCTGCGTGTGTGCTGAAGGAGTGGGGGCTGTGGGGAGAGAGAGAGAGGGGGAAAGGGGTAGGATTAGGTGGCGGCCTGGGATAGGTTAGGGGGAAGGGGCAGGGTGACGTGGCGAGAGCCGATTGGAGGGAGTGAGGTGGCTGGAGGGTGGGTAGATAGGACTGGGGTAAGAAAAGATTTGGGGTGGGGTCTAAGCTGGACTGATTTTATTCTGGGGGTGGTCGTTCGGGTCGAATCGGCCCGTTCGACTGCCCCACTAAAAATAATTAACTATTTTATTTATTTCCAACCGGGCTTTTGCAAACCGATAGCAGACAAAACAAAATAACCCGGCGACCCGGGTTTTGCGTTTGAACAAAGACGGGGCGTGTAGGAAACAAAAATAGGTTTTTCCGCAAATAATTTTATGCAAGCAAATGCAAGAAGATGACGATGCTCAAATGCAATGTGGCATGATGACATGAGCATGCGGTCATGATGATGCAATGCACAAAAACAACGCGATTTTCTAGTAGTAGTTTTTGCGGGATGCCACACATGTGGCCCAAGAGCTCACCTTCGTCAACCTCTGCGAGCACCCGACGGTGATCTCGACTCCGACGAGGAATTCCAGCCACGCCCGTGTGCCCCTCCCTCGCCCATGACCTCCACTGCATCAACGTCATCACCGCGACTCGGTAACGCCCCTGTGCCTCCCCCTTTACCCCCTGGCATCATCGGAGAGCCTTCGCCAGACGCGTCGCCGCCGCGCTCGCCATTTGCGCCACCAGATTCTGGCTAGCACGCTTAGATCCGCTGGATCTAGATCCAGCGGCTAGGATTAGAACTAGCGCAAAGAGGTACCGTGCGATCTAGATCACATGATCTGACTTAGATCTAGCGACCCGCGCGTGTGATCCGCGCGAAGCGGTACGGGCCAATAAGATTGCGCCGCATGTCTCTGTTTTTGTTTTAAAATCCAGATTTGATTTGTTAGTTATTCAAATTTGTAAAATTCATAACTTTTGTTCAACAATTCAGAAAAATACAAATTTGGTGTCTATGGATTCAGAAAAATGTGAACTTTATTACTATGGCCTTACTTTGTTCACTTGATTCTGTAAATTTATAGTTTTGTGCAGAGACATTTGTAGGGCTATTTTGGCTATACAAATTATTTTGTATATTATTTTGGGTTGTTTTTGTGATATTTATACTTTAGAAGGTATACCTTATCGGTTTTAAAAAATGTGGAATTCATATAATTGCATATTTGCATGCATTCATATTATTTTTGAGTGTTATATTGATTGGTATATTTTTGTTGTGTGATTTTGATGTGTAGATTGTGTGGATTGTGAAGTTTGTGATTGTGAGGATTGTACCTATTCTCCTAGATACCAAGTCAAGTGATATTTCATCTTATGCCCTATTATTTTACCTGTTGCATTAGTGTTACTTTTAGTACACTACAAGAAATCTAGTGATATATGACCCTCCATATTGGTCACTCGAATGTCACAGTTTTCGATCTGTGACCTTTTTGTGACAAAAACACTTGGTCAAGAGTTGAGCGTCACTAGTTAAACACCACGACCTTTTTTCTAAATTGTTTATAGACATCGATAACCAAAATAGATGGTCATGGAATGTATGACCATCTATTTTGGTCACTGACTATCTTGGTTGTCCACGTCGAATCCTACGTGGCTGATCTTACATGGCAAATCTGCGACCAAATGGAATAGTCGTAGAACAAATTCAGCCCAGTCCAATTCAACCATCTACACGGGCCAAGCCCAAAAATTCAGAATATATTTATATTAATTTTCCATGTCATTTATAAACGGCTACATGGACCAAGCCCAACATCTCATACTTTTGTTTTTTTCCTTGGCCTTTGTATTGAAGATTTCAATTTATTTCGGCCTTTTTATTTTGAGCTGACCTCACTAGTCAGATGGGTCCAATAGTCACGCTGCACTAACAACTAGGTCCCACTAGTCAGTTTTAGATTAAATTTCAGAAGTTTTAATTTCTCACATTCTAACAGTAATGAACCATAATATAATCATAATATAGAGAATACATAAAAAATCTTTTGATTCAAAAGAGGGGAAATAGCAAACAATATTTCACACACTAGCAGTACGTTAAGATCACTCACAGTACACCTGAGGTATCCAGCTACCAAAATATAGAAAACGTCAAACTATAACTAGCTACTCCCTCTGCCTACGTTGTGCTGCCACCACCCCTCTGCACAACGTGCTCCCACCCCTCTGCATAACGTGTTGCAGCTCGCCAGGCTCCTTTTGCAACATGATCTCAAGCATCAGCTCGCCCATCTCTCTAGAAGAAGCTCCGCGGTTCATCGTGCTTGTCTTCGTGATCTCCCAGCAGCACTGCACCTGGCCGGAATCACAGTACACAGTTACATTCTGTGAGATACATCATCATACCAAAATTAAAGACCATGTGTCAACTATTAATCAAACTGAAGAAACAAACAACTTCGGTGAGAATTAATTCACTTCATGTACAATAATAATGTATAAAGCTTAAGAATGGAATGCTCCACTAAAAATTTACTTCACAACTCATATTAAGAATGGAAGATACTTCAAGTATGATTTCCTTACTATACAGAGCAGAGTTGTAAATCATTATTGTACAAATAAATGTATCATCACGTCAATTACTGATGAACATACAAAACTGAACATACTTCAAGTATGATTGCCTTAGTTCTTCCAACATGAGAGCCTTTAGGTATACCTCCGGGTCAGTATAAGTAGCCATAAGACATGAGAGCCTTTAGGTATACCTCCGGGTCAGTATAAGTAGCCATAAGAAACAACATCGCCAATGTTCAGGAAAGAAATTCCATCATTTAAACCAACTGTTGATTTCAACGGAATGAGAAAATATTTAGAATTTTCTTCTTTTATGTGAAACTTCAGAATGTTCTATTTTAGATGAAAATTTAGAATGTCCCTTTTTAGATGAAATGGTGGCCGGGTGAAATGAAATTTGACTATATTGAGTTTGCATTCCTAAACAAACTTCACAACATGTATAGCATCTTTGCACAACTCGCTCGACACTTGGCACACAAAGAAGCTCAATTGAAAGCTCAGCACTACACAGACTTGTTGAAACCATGCCAGTAAAAGCTCACCACTAAATATTTCATGGAGGCAAGGGCGACTTGGCTCCAGTGACTCTCCCCAAGCTAGTCTGCCACCGGATATGGCCATGTTAGTACACAATCTGGTACATCAATCTCCCTGCATGTGAAACAAAAGATTTGTTTCAGTACATCAAGTTCCAAAGGGTAATCCACTTTCTGGACACCAACAAATAGCAGTACACTATCAAAGTAAAATGATAGTACTCCCTGTAGGTGCAAGTTTCAGCTGAATGTGAACACTGGGAACATGTGGTAGATTATTACTATAGGTGCAAGTCAAATAACGCTAGGAACATGTGCTAGAGTATTACCTTAGGTGCAAGTTTTAGAAAGTGGAGACTAGAAAATATGTGTCCGAGTACTGATTTTAACTACTACAACACTAGTACAAGTAAAACAACATGTGCTGGAGTAACTTGACGATAACTTGCAATATTTAGAATTTAGCTACCCCAGAATTTTGTTTTTTTTCAGGACAGTTATAGAATTCAAAGAGATCAAACTGATAGAATTGTTAATGTGGCACCAAAAATCAGAGAGATCAAATTGACTGCTAGGAGTACTGCAAGAAAATCAGGCAAAATGAAACTAGTTTGGCATTTCACTAGGAGTGCATCACTTCTAGTCTTCAAGGAATTTAAATCACATCAGCTTAGCATACTATTGACCACAACAGCCCCGAAGCGCACCACCACAGGAAAGGGCCGTGACCTGAGGAAATTGAACCAAAGCATGAATACAAACATACTTCTACAGAATACATACCATAATATAAAAAACACATGGTAAATGTATGAAACATATGCATGGCAGTAAGCTACAATTCTTATTATGATTAACTCATAAATGATTAACTCCAATAAGTGAGGAAACCACTCGATCTTTCTATATCTGGCCTGATTACAACAGCTTCCTAGGACAGAGCATCTATGAGAATAGTTACAAGAAATGGTCTAGTAGGTGGCTTGGATCCTGGCAGTGGGGCAAGTACAAGAGCAAGCCCTAGCTAGGAACTAATCGATCTGACAAGCGGGCAACAGGGTGGGCTCGAATTCCCTGCTGGAAGCGGAAGGAGGGGAGGAGAGGGGGGAAGAGGAGCGGGCACGCGTAACTGGCCTCCTGGCCCTCGCTGATGCTGGCGAGGGTGTCGATGAGTTGCGATTTGGGGTCGGCCTCTTGCTCGACGACCCACGAGACCACGACCTCCGCCCAGTCCAGCAGCGCGTCCCCCTCCTTGTCCGGTTCCTCTTCCTCCTTTGCCTCATCGTCGTCATCCCCCGCTGCCTCCTCTTACCCCGCTGGTTCCTCCGACTCCGGCTCGGCGATGGCGTGAGGGAGCTCCTCGATCTGTGTTGGTCCAATGAAAGTGACGAGATCCTGAGCTGCCCAACCTACATCCCCGCGCGCGGCGGAGGAGTGGGGGAGAGGGAGGTAGAGGAGAGGGACGGATCGAGCGGGGCAGGAATCCTTCGCTCGCGAGTTGGATCTGGAGAGTGGCGGCGGTGGGAGGAGAAAGGAAAGATGCTAGGGTTTGGGGAGGCAACGCGAGTGAGTGGGTCGGGATGGGGCTCGGCTGTGCTTGTTCGGATGAGCACAAGAAGTTGGATACGATTGGAAAGGTTTTGATGTAGCCGAGATGGACGATCCGTGGGAGACAGATTCCAGTGATTTCATTGGCTGCAGACGACCTCACGCGGATTTGGTTGTTTCTACTGTGTTAGAGCATCTTTAGCCTTCCGTTTAAAAACGTCAATGATGCCGGAGTAGATAATGTGTTCATATATTTACACATGGTAAATAATATTGTAGTAGGATTTTTTTTTTCGTCGCACAAAAAAATGCATTTTTCATTTTCCTAGTACAAAAAATGGGGCGTTTTGTGAAGCAACCACCAAATAAAAGTTCTAAAATGCTATCATCCAATTTTTCAAAAATATTAGACCATGTTACATGGACAATGTCCCAATCGGGAAATCCCAAACCTTTTGGTCCACCCCTTGCGAAAAAGACAAATGTTTGCCGAATCGACATGAAGTGGGTCCGGTTTGAACTACAGGTACATGATCTAATGCTCGTGAATTTTTGAAAAAATCATTTTTAGACTTATAATATGATATTTCTTCAGAGATCCATTGAGAGTTTTGCGAGGAGCATCCCTTATCTAAGAACCTTCATCCCGTCGTTTTGACCATAGTTTAAAACGGGCATAAGAAATTCAAAAAGGTCCAAACAATGTAAAATTTTCGCGTGGTGTCATATTATGTGACATATTTGCAAGGAAAAATACCAAACTTGGTATATTGCAAACATCTCGAAAAATCTTCACAGAAAATGACCTATCATGCTCGAGGTTTCATGTCTTTCGGGTTAAACGACCAATGTTATAGCCAGAATCGCGTCATAGTTTGTGATAACATGCCCATATTGTGCATGCATGTGCATCTTCGGATGGAGAACAATGTTGCAGGAGGAAGTTTTCCTTTTTGTTGCACAGTAAATACATTTTCTATTTTTCGAATGCGAAAAACGGGCCGTTTTGTGAAGCAACCACCAAATGAGAGTTTCAAAATGCTTCCACCATATTTTTCAAAACTATTAGACCATGTTACATAGACAATCTCCCAACAGGGGTATTTTAAACCTTCCCGTCCACCCGTCGCGAAAAAGACAAATGTCTGCCGAATCGGTAGGAAGTGGGTCCGATTTAAACTACGGGTACATGATCTAACGCTCATGATTTTTTGCAAAAATAATTTTTAGGTTCACAAGATGATGTTTTATCATAGATCCACTGAAATATTAGCGAGGCTCAACAACTAGCTAGGAACCTTCATGATCTCCATTTTGACCATAGTTTGAAACGGGCATAATAAATTCAAAAACGGTCCAAACGGGGTAAATCCTTCCTATGATGTCTTATTATGTGATTATTGCAAGGAAAAATACCAAACTTGGTATATTGCAAGTGTCTCAAAAAAAAACCTTCTCAGAAATGACCTATCATGTTCGAGGTTTCATGGCTTTCGGGCCAAACGACCAATGTTATGGCCAGAATCGTCGCATAGTTTGTGATAATGTGCCCATATTTTCCATGCATATGAATCTTGGGATGGAGAACAATGTTGTAGGAGGAATTTTTCCTTTTCATCGCACATAAAATACATTTTCTATTTTTCGAATGCCGAAAAATGGGGTGTTTTGTGAAGCAACCACAAATGAGAGTTTTAAAATGGTTCCACCACATTTTTCAAAAATATTAGACCATGTTATATGGACAATGTCCCAACCGGGTATCTCAAACCTTTCCGTCCACTCGTCACGAAAAAGACAAATGTCTGCCGAATCGGTAGGAAGTGGGTCCAATTTGGACTACAAGTACATGATCTAACGCTCATGATTTTTTGCAAAAATCATTTTTAGGTTCATAAGATGATGTTTTATCATATATCCACTGAAATATTAGCGAGGCTCAACAACTACCTAGGAACCTTCATGCTCTCGGTTTTGACCATAGTTTGAAACGGGCATAATAAATTTAAAAATGGTCCAAACGAGATAAATTATTCGCGTGGTGTCTTATTATGTGGGATATTTGCAAGAAAAAATACCAAACTTGGTATATTGCAAGTGTTTAAAAAAACCTTCTTAAAATTGACCTATCATGTTCGAGGTTTCATGGCTTTCGGGCCAAAAGACCAATGTTATGGTCAGAATCGTCCCATAGTTTATGATAATATTCCCTTATTATGCATGTATGTGCATCTTGGGATGGAGAACAATGTTGCAAGAGGAAGGTTTCCTTTTTGTTGCATAGAAAATACATTTTCTAGTTTTTAAATGCCGAAAAACGGAGCGTTTTGTGAAGCAACCACCAAATGAGAGTTTCAAAATAGTTTCACCACATTTTTCAAAAATATTAGACTATTTTTCAAAATGGTTCCACCATGGACAATGTCCGAACCGGGGTATCTCAAACCTTCCCGTCCACCTATCGTGAAAAAGACAAATCTCTGTCGAATCGGTAGGAAGTGGGTCTGATTTGAACTACAGGTACATGATCCAATGCTCATGATTTTTTAAAAAATATATTTTTAGGTTCACAAGATGATGTTTTATCATAGATCCATTGAAATATTAGCGAGGATCGTCCCCTAGCTAAGAACATTCATGCCCTTCGTTTTGATCATAGTTTGAAACGGGCATAATAAATTCAAAAACGGTCCAAACAAGGTAACTCCTTCGCGCGGTGTCTTATTATGTGACATAGTTGCAAAGAAAAATACCAAACTTGGTACATTGCAAGTGTCTCGAAAAAACCTTCCCAAAATGACCTATCATGTTCGAGGTTTCATGGCTTTAGGGCCAAATGACCAATGTTATGGCGAGAATCGCGACATAGTTTGTGAATAATGTGCCTATATTATGCACGCATGCGCATCTTAAGATGGCGAATCATGTTGCGAGAGGAATTTTTCCTTTTCGTCGCACAAAAAATACGTTTCTTATTTTTCGAGCACAAAAAACCGGGGCGTTTTATGAAGCAACCACCAAATGAGAGTTTCAAAATTATTCCACCACTTTTTCAAAAACATTAGACCACCTTACATGGACAATTTCCAAATCGGGGACCTCAAACCTTTTCGTGCACCCCTCGTGAAAAAGAGAAATGTCTGCTGAATTGTGTAGGAAGCGGGTTCAATTTGAACTACAGGTGCATGATCTAACGCTCGTGATTTTTTGCAAAAAATATTTTTAGACTCATAATATGTTGTTTTATCATAGATCTAATACAAGTATAACAAGTTTTAACCCCTAGACGAGGACGATCACCTCCACCGTTTTGACCATATTTTGATAGATTCACTTAATTTTGTGAAGCAAGTATCAAGATTATGATGCCAAATGGTAGAATTATAATTTTCACTCAAATTAGACAATATTTGATCGTAAATACCATTTTTAAAAATTTTAAAATATTATAACTATTTTCTCCAATTTAATTGGTCGTGTGTCGATTTTGCTTATTATTTAGTTCGCTGGCCAGCTACTTCTCGATGCTTAAATAGATGTCGTTCGAACTTAGTAAAAGAACCGCTTGAGTACCTTGGTGGTTAGTACAAGTTGTTCATTCGAGAGCCTTCAAGGTTGCGTGTTTGAATGCTTGGGGTACTCATTTTTGTTTAATATTTTCACTGTCCAGCTACTTCTCTATGATTAAATAGTCCACGTGTGAAATGACCAACGCAACTGGTTATGTATCCTACTGGTTAGTAGATGTTCTTTGTTTGAGAGCCTCTAGGTCATGAGTTCGACCTCATCGAGAAGTTGATAGCATAAAACTACCATTTTGTATGTCAAATTTTCCATTTCATACCAGTCGTTTTCGAAATCGCAAAACGATATCATATTTGACTCTGATTATAGCAATGTGCACTGATTGCACTCTAATAGCAAATTGACACTGCCTAAGACGCGCGGGTCCACCTGTCAGGCTGACGTGGCAGTACGAGACGGCGTACCGTCTGCCGTTTTTCATGCAGGTCCTCAAGATTTGACAGAAAATTGCGCAGAAGTCCCTGGCACTATTAAACCTTCATAACTTTTGAATACGAATTCAAATGGAAAAAGTTTAAAGCTTAGAATTGTTTGAATATTTTTTTACAAACTTTATTTATTATTTTATATAATTAAAATATACAAAAATATAAAAATTATTTTATTAATTATAAGAAATTATTTTATTAATTATACAAAAACTTTGGAAATTCATAACTTTAACTATATAACTCCAAATAAAATAAATAATATGTCTAAATTTATTAGAAAAATTCAAGGAATCCATTTCTTATATTTATAATGCATGAATCATAACCGTTCCTCTCGGATATTTTGATTATGCAAGTAATCATAATAATAAATGTGTGCCATTTTATTTATTTTACTAACGCCACGCCTGGACCTCCATCCATCCCCTGTTTCGCCCGCCCGCCTGCCTCTGTTTCTTATTCTTCACAGTGCGCCTCTGCTCCAGGGTGCTCCTCTCCTCCCACTCGATCGCGCGCGGATACCGTATGTATTTCTGCAGCGCTAGCTAGCAGTAGCAGCAGCAGCCATGGAGGTTCTCGCGAGCACGCCCGCCGTCGATCACATCCCGCTACTGAGGTCCCCGGACCCAGGGGACTACTTCCCCGGCATGCCCGTGGTGGACCTCTCCAGCCCCGGCGTGCCCAAGGCCATCGCCGACGCGTGCAAGCGCTTCGGGTTCTTCAAGCTCGTCAACCACGGTGTGCCCCTTGACACCATGGAGCGGCTCGAGTCGGAGGCCGTCAGGTTCTTCTCGCAGTCCCAGGCCGAGAAGGACCGGTCTGGCCCGGCCTACCCGTTCGGGTACGGCAGCAAGCGCATCGGCCTCAATGGCGACATGGGGTGGCTCGAGTACCTCCTCCTTGCTGTCAATTCCACCTCGCTCTCCGGTGCTTGCCCCGTCCCGACATGCCCGGTCTTTCGGGCTGCTCTGAACGAGTACATCGTGGCGGTGAGGAAGGTGGCGGTACGGGTGATGGAGGCGATGGCGGAGGGGCTGGGCATTGCGCCCCTGGACGCCCTGAGCGCGATGGTGATGGCCGAGGGCAGCGAACAGGTGTTCCGGGTGAACCACTACCCGCCGTGCCACGCGCTGCACGGGCTGGGCTGCAGCGCCACGGGCTTCAGCGAGCACACTGACCCGCAGCTCGTCTCGCTGCTGCGCTCCAACGGCACGTCGGGGCTGCAGATCGCGCTCCAGGACGGGCGCTGGGTCTCCATCCAGTCCAACCGCGACGCCCTCTTCGTCAACGTCGGTGATTCCTTGCAGGTACATACAGTTTATATTTTTGTCTGCCTTTTCCTGACTCTGACACGTGACGCCTTTTCCTGCACACACACGAGCTACTTATACAATTTCTTTCTTTTTCTCGCTGCTACTACTAGCACATGGCGTCATATATGGTTAGTAAAATAAATAAAACGGCATACATTTATTATTATGATTACTTGCATAATCAAAATATCCGAAAGGAACAGTTATGATTCATGCATTATAAATATAAGAAATGGATTCCTTGAATTTTTCTAATAAATTTAGACATATTATTTATATTATTTGGAGTTATATAGTTAAAGTTATGAATTTCCAAAGTTTTTGTATAATTAATAAAATAATTTCTTATAATTAATAAAATAATTTTTATATTTTTTATATTTTTTTATATTTTAATTATATAAAATAATAAATAAAGTTTGTAAAAAAAGATTGAAACAATTCTGAGCACTTTTTGTATTTAAACTTTTTTCATTTGAATTCGTATTCAAAAGTTATGAAGGTTTTAATAGTGCCAGGGACTTCTGCGCAATTTTTTGTCAAATCTTGAGGACCTGCATGCAAAACGGCAGACAGTACGCTGTCTTGCGCTGCCACGTCAGCCTGACAGGTGGGCCCGCGCGTCTTAGGCAGTGTCGATTCCCTATTAGAGTGCAATCGGTGCACATTGCTACAATCAGAGTCAAATGTGGTATCGTTTTGCGATTTCGAGAGCGACTAGTATGAAATGGAAAATTTGACATACAAAGTGGTAGTTTTATGCTATCAACTCCCTCATCGAGCTCTATTTTTTGCATCTTATTTCCTGCACATTGTAGGTCCCACGTGTTATTGGGTAGTGCTGGAGGGTCCCATTTGTCATTGGATAGCATTCAATGCCACATGGACCTCACATGTAAACGGAAGTTGACACATAGACTTTATATATAAGACACATACGCAAAATTGACGAGGTGGACGACCAATCATTATAAGGGAACATGAATTTGAAGTCACGACAATTTAAATCGGTCGTAATCTACTTAATATAGGACATTGAACCAGTGCTATCCATCTACGACCATTTTATGTAAGCAAACTATGACCTTTTTAATTAAATTGGTCGTTGTTATTCAATGTTTGTGGCCTCCGAAATGCCTTACGACCAATTGGTTCAGAATGGTCATAGATCTATGAAAAAAATCATGGTCGTTAAGAAAAGGTCACTAGTCAGCAAATTTCTTGTAGTGGTAGGACTTGCATGATAGTTTCAAGTATATTGCTATGTTATGGAAAATCCTATAGATTATACCTTGGTAGTATTTTTCTAACTTAGGAGACATCGCATGCTAGAATGCTTAGTCTTGCTATTAGAATTTGTGGGTGGAAATTCATATTATGATGTTATGGAAAGTTTATACTTATATTTTTGACTAAGAAAACAACCTTTGTTAATGAAACACCTGGGTGGAATGGGACTTGTATGGACTGTGTTTAGTGGTTACTCCGAGCCCATTTCTATGGTTTACCCTGGTATCACACTTGTGGATGGCTACCCAGGAACAAAGATATTTGCGATGTTTTTGTGTTGCGAAGCTTCTAGTGCAACCACTTGGCATATGGGCTCTACCTTGACCAACTAAGTCGTGAGAACTCAGTCAGACGGACAGTGGGTGGTAGCATTAATAGGATGGACACTACTAGGAAAACGGCTATAGGTAATCCACACATCCGTGGCTCACGTGGTTGAAGCGCCCCACGGGTAAAACAAGCATGGCTCACCTGTGGGCAGTGCCCTACTAGTAACTAGAACAACCGTGTCACACGTGATGATAGTGCACCACATATATGTATGGGCCAGGGGCCTGCTGGCCGCATGCCACATACTTGTAGCGCATATGGGGTATGTGCGCTACAGTTGTTAGGGTTAGCCGTGGCGCACATGAAAGGCGTGCGATACGCCTAAGCGAAGGCCCCTTTGCTCTGTAAATGGGCAAACACATCTGTGGCACACTCCTGGCATGTGCGCCGCAGTTGTGATTAGTCTCTATGGCGCACTAGGGCCATGTGCGCCACGGATGTGTCGACCATTTTTTTGGCAGCTCCACTTTGCACATGTGACTGTCCACTACCACACCCACACTTCACTTTCCCCTCCTTCTCCTTAGATCTAGTCGGGATCCTCCTCCTTCCCACCTCAATTTTTCCACTCATTCACCATTTTTAGCATGTATAACTGGCCTTGGATGCTACATACACAATATAGGAAGCTCTCCTTCCGAACACGCCATCCTCTCGGTCGATCTCACGCGCACCTCTCCTTTTCATCTTCTCGATCAGTCTCTCGTCTCGGTAAGTTGTCCATGTAAGGATGTGTTCATGTGTATATGGATGATATTCTCATATGTATGTAGAGGATCGATGCTCATGTGTGTATGGAGAGGATCGATGCTCGTGTGTGTATATGGAGAGGATCGATGCTCATGCATGTGTGTATGGAGAGGATGATGTGTTCATGTGTATGGATCAGTCTCTCTCTTGTGTTTGTGTGTGAATGAGTTGCCATTTGTTTTGCCAAAATGTTGATTCATTTCCATTTTGGCAAGACTTTGGCATTTCACAAAGGTCCTTATTGTAGGATAGGTCATGCCGAAATTTTCTATCGACCATTGCATGCATGCATTGATTATGTGGTTCTAATAAACTTCTAATTGTACCGTGTACACCGCGCATGCAAAAAATGGTCCACATAATGAGCGAATGCATTGTGGCTAGATTTTTGAAATGCGCGACGACCGACATGATACGAAATAACAAGACGGAGATAAGATGTCCGTGCAGAAGATGCAAACTCAACTGGTTGATCGACCCAGATTCCAGGCATCTGTAGGGGCACCTTTTCCTCCATGTTTTCATGGATGGATACACTCGTTGGATAAGCGATGACGAAGACGATGGAGACGGTGAAGGTGGGCAACATGACAATGATCATCACGGCGAGGACGGGAGAGATGATGAAGAGTCTCCTAGAGATGGTGAAGGTGCGCAAGCAGACTGGGATGATGGTGATCTAGATGCCGGACAAGAAGACGACGATGGAACAATGTTAGGATGGGTGCGTGACCCTTATGTGCAAGAGCTTCTTCTCAAGCAGACGAGTAACGCCAGGGCTGCCGCTAGAGAGAAATCCAAGCTTACGCAACTTGAGAAAGACGCGGTTACTCCATTGTATAAAGGATGCAGGCGCGATGATACCCGGTTGAATGTAACGCTCAAGGCTATGGAGATGAAGGCAAAACACAAATTGAGCGACACAAGCTTCGAAGATATGATGGCATTCTGGCACGATCGTCTCCCGGAGGGAAACACGTGTCTAACTAGTATTGAGGATGCCAAGAAAATCGTCTGTCCACTCGATCTACCGCACGTTAGATACCACGTATGCATCAACGATTGCATAATTTATCAGGGTGAGGACGCGGAGAAAACCACATGTCCGTGTGCGGTGTGAGTTGATACAAGAAAGGGAAGAAAGCACCTCGAAAAGTGGTATGGTACTTTCCTATCACTCCTCGTCTGCAGCGCTATTTTGCGTACCCTAAGGAAGCGAAGCTCATGCGATGGCATGTGGAAAGGAAGAAGCCATGAGATGACGATGACCCCGAAAAGGACGAGCTGCTGACGCACCCTTCATATGCTAGCCAGTGGAAAGAATTGGACCTCGAATTCCCAGAATTCGGTGGAGATTCTAGGAACATCAGGATTGGTGCAAGCACCGATGGACTCAATCCGTTCGGTATCCAGAGCAGCACATACAACACTTGGCCCGTGTTTGTATGGATGTACAACCTCCCTCCATGGCTATGCATAAACAAGAAGTACATACAAATGAGTATGCTAATTCAAGGGCCGATACAACCTGGTACCGACATCAATTTGTATCTCAGGTTGTTGAAAGAGGAGCTAGCCACGTTATGGGAATCTAGAGCCAATACTTACGACGCTGTCGCACAAGATTATTTCACTATGAGAACCGAGTTGGTCACTACGGTGAAAGACTATCCAGGTTGCGGGTATATCTCGGGGCAGGTTAGGTGCATGGATAACACAAGCTATCTCCAACTAGAGAAAGATCTAGGGTCTTCGAAAATCGTGTTCATGGCGCAGTGGAGGTGGCTCGGCAAGAATGATTCATGGAGAAAACATGGAGATCTATTCGATGGCAAATCCGAGACCCGAGGAATACCAGAGCGGAGGAGCAGCAAAGAAGTGTAAGAATTGCTGAAAAATGTAAATATTGTCCTAAGCCTGGAAAGAAGCGAAAGAGGCAGCAAGACAAGCCGCTGCTGAAGGTATGGAAAATAAGGTCTATTTTCTGGGAGTTGCCATACTGGAAGTTTCTCCGCACGCCTCATAGCCTTGACATCATGCATATCACGAAAAACGTGTGTGAGAGTCTGGTCACCACCATAATCAATATGCCAAATAGGACGAAAGATGGTCCGAAAGCAAGGCACGACCTGATATTCATGGGCATCCGGAAGGAGCTTCACGGAGGATGCATTACTCCTGATGATCGGGAAGATGACGATGATCATGAGTCGTAGGCGACACAAGGTCATCAGAAGGGTAAAAAGGTCAAGAAGAACAAATATTACTGCCCTCCTTGCTTCACTCTAAGCTAGGATGAGATCAAACAGTTTTTCAAGTGCCTTCTAGGAGTCAAATTTCCTTACGGCTACGCGGGCAAGATAAGCAGATACCTAGACGAAGCGAAGCAGAGGTTCAATGGCATGAAGTCTCACGACTGTGCCGTGCTAATGACGCAGGTACTTCCGGTTGCACTAAGAGGGATAATGGACGAGCACGTTCGTGAAACGTTGTTTGACCTCTGCAAGTTTTTCGACGTCATCTCTAGAAAGTCGATTGGAGTGAATCAGCTCGGGAGGCTACAGGAGGAGATCATGGTGATACTATGCGAGCTTGAGGTCTACTTCCCGCCCGCATTCTTTGACATTATGGTGCATCTGATTGTCCATGTCATGGAGGACATTGTCCAACTCGGGCCGATGTTCCTCCGCAGCATGATGGCGTTCGAAAGGATGAACGGACACATCAAAGGATACAGTCGCAACAGGTCCCATCCAGATGGAAGCATAGCCAAGGGCTTTCTGGCCAAAGAGTGCATCTCTTTCTGCACGAATTATCTAGACATCGAGAACCCTGTCGGTCTTCCCGTCAATGGGCACCTTGGCAAGCTCGATGGATCTGGTCACCAGAGGGTCGTCGCGTACTGCATGCAGACTTCGATTGTCGACACATAGACTTTGATCGAGCAAACCTCGTCACGCTACAGCATTTATAACTCGTCGATCCTTGGGTACAGAAGCACAAAAGGTTAATCGAGAAGAAGTACAGTGACTGGGGCATACAGAGGACACAGGGAGAAATAATCAAAGAGCACAACTCAGATTTCACGCGTTGGTTTAGGCAGACGCTCCTTGATAATCCCCCGCGATCGCATTCTTCTGACACGGAAAAAAATCATATTCACCTGCAAAACCTAGTGACCTATCAGGCGTATGATATCAATGGGTGCACATTCTACACGGAGGAAAAGGACAAAAAGTTTGATTATCAGAACTCAGGCATAACGTCGGAATTCTACACCGATGACAACGTGAAGGAAAGATTCTACGGAAGGATCGAGGAGATCTGGGAGCTCGACTACTATGGAGAAAAGGTGCCGATGTTCCACGTTAGATGGGCAAAGAGCGTCGAAAGAGAAGACCGGTATTTCACAACCATGGTTATACCCGAAGCAGCCAAATCCAAGGCCGCCGGTGCAGACGTGGCCATGAAAAATGAACTGTGGGTACTTGCTAGCAAAGTGGACCAATGTTTTTTCATTACCGACCCGACAAATCCTAGCCGTATTGTCATGAGGAGAGGAAAAAAAACATCATCGGAATGGATGGAGTCGCCAACGAGCAAGACTTTGACCAACACGGCGATCCAAAGATTCAAGATGACGACGACTACGATGCAACAACATACATCACATGGACAACCCTACCCAAAAAAGGTAGCCCGTTCGAAAAAAGAAACATTAAAGTGCCAGGGATAAATTATTCAACCGCGACAAAGAAGGGAAAAAGATTGTAAAACGCTAGTTCAAAAAATATTATAAAACGCGTGGTCAAAAAAGATTGTAATATTTATGGACAAATTATTATTTAATTTATTTATACTTTGAATCACATTATTTATACCACTTTTATGACATATATTATCATTTTTGGGCATTATTGGAACATTTAAAAGTATTTCTAAAATAAAAACAAAACTTTTATGGCATATATTACCACTTTTGAGCATTTTTTGGAACATTAAAAGGTATTTTTAAAATAAAAAAAGGTGGGCACCAAGATTCGAACTTGGGTGCTCACAGGTTGAGATAGAGTAGTGGGCGGAACCAGTGGGATAGGATAGTGTAATAGTTAGATAGTGGGGCGATTGTTTTCTTATACAGGTGCTAGAGGATATAGGCGTAGCGCACTAGACCGGAGTGCCCTATAGATATCTGTAGCGCACTATGACAAAGTGCGCTACGCCTATCTGTGCTTTATCCACGTGCACGGGCACGTCCCTCATCCCCATCTCAGATGCGCCCACCATCTCGAATGCGAGCCCCCGCCGCCGCTGTCGATACGCCGCCTCGCCAGCCCCGCTAGCCGCCGCCACTCGAGGATGATACCGTGGAGGAGGAGGCCCGCGCCTTTGCCGATCCATGGAGGAGGAGGTCGCCGCTGCCAATCCATGGAGGAGGTCGCTGCCGCTGCTGATCCATGGAGGAGGAGGTCACCGTCGCTCGAGGAGGAGGAGGCCGCTGCCGCTCGAGGAGGTCGCCAGCCCCGCCAGCCGTCGTCTACCCGCTGTCTTCGTGCTTGTCTTAGAGGTGAGAGTCGCCCCTGCCCTCTCTCCATCTCTCCCTCTCTCCTTCTCTCCCTCTCTCCCCTCTCACATTAGGGTTCAGAGTAGAACACGATTACCAACATTGATTACCAACAAACTTGGTTGTTTCTCTATTTTAGGGTTTAGATTAGAAATTTAGCAGTGAGGTTGACACACTCGTTTGAGCTCTGTTGACAATGAGGTTGTTAGTGGGGTTGAGCTTTGTTGACACACTCATTTGAGCTCTGTTGACAGTAAGCTCTATTTTCTCAGAAATACGATTCTCGGTCTAGGTCACGAATTGGAATGTTGGATATGTCTAGACAGCACACTACTTTACAGTAATTTGTAATCTTATAACTCAGAGCAAAGCATTTGATTATATATTGATTGTTAACTACTAGTTATGCAAGTTATCGCCTTATCAGTAAGAACATTATTGTTGTGGCAGCCAACCACTGTTTGGCCAAAACAAACCAGATACTGAATTAGAGCTAGTTGGAAACTAACCAACCTTTCCCAGTTTAATGTGAAATGAGATTGTGGTCAACAATATGAAACACAGCTAGATTAGTGTGACTCATTCAAAACATAGAATGAACGGACCTTGCATAGTGGCATACTGCAAGAACTAGCTGGTACTCAAGAAAAAATGTTTCCATCTTTTTAAGACACTAACTTTTGAACAGAACAACTAGAAGATCATTGTCCTACTCCCTCCGACCCATATTAATTGACTTGGATTTGTTAAATTTTGGATGAACCTATATACTAAATAGTGTCTAGATTCATCCAAATTTTGACAAATCCAAGTCAATTAATATGGGTCGAAGGGAGTAGACAAATTTTGACAGATAAAGTTGAAAGATCCTGATAATTTTAACCATACCTTTGCTATAGTTGTATGTTTAGGATTTAGTTATAGTAATAAAGCTTTGTTGACAGATAAAGTTGAAAGCCTGAAAGTTACAATGCAGGAAACATTTCACATGCCATTAGGATTTAGTCATAGTAATAAAGCTTTGTTGATGGAAGAAAAACACTTGAAAGGTCACTGACCCGAGCTACATATCCAACACCACAAGTAGATATGTCTGAAGGAGGTGACCAGGTACCATCAGCTCTATGAGCAATAACTAGCCTAGTACCAATTTTGCATGTGACCATCATTCCAGCCTTTACTATTGTAATTATAGCAAGCCCTTTTGCTTGTCTAAGAATTGTATTAGGGATGGACTTCTCTGGATTCAGCTTCCCAATCTAAAAATTGCATTGGAAGTGTTAGTTTGCTGAGTAGTATTCTGGTTGACCCCATATGAGTGATTGGAAGTGTTTGTTTGCTGAGTAGTATTCTGGTTGACCCCATATGAGTGATTGGAAGTGTTAGTTTGCTGAGTAGTATTCTGGTTGACCCCATAAGACCTTACTTCAACCTCAACTTGTGTTAATAGATTACCGGCTAATGTAAAGTAAAATCTATGAAAATAGTGGACACTGGAAATATCTCCTCAATATTCATTAGCACATTTTGGTGCAAATTACTTATATTATTGTTAGAAGGAAAGGTGGAATTTTGAAGAGTGCTCCCTAATATCCTTGCAAATATGAAGCACTTTAAAGTTCTATGTTGGTTGTGTTGGCTATGCGTGTTCTTGTATTAAGAACTTTCTTATGTCGTGTATGCAGGTTCTTGTATGAAATGAGTCCTGATTTTTTCCGGAATGTTGATTAACTTCCATTTTGGCAGAAATCGGGCACTCCTAGTTTAAGAAAATTAGCAAAGGTCATGCCGGATTTTTCCGTGCACTTTATTACTAACCAATTATTTGATTTTTATTAGTGCAAACATGTGTGACAACGACGAGGCTGGCTGTTCTAAGCGCATCAGCGCTGAAGGAGAAGTCAGACCTCCGAATAAACAATTGACATTCTGGGAGGCGGCCCAGTGGCTAGAATACGATGAAGAATACCATCCTTATGAGAGTGAGGACGATGAGATGGAAGACACGGAGGAAGAAGCCGAAGGAACGGCGGATGATGAAACCACTGATGGCGGCGAGGGCACAGGGAGTGGTAGCAATCCTCCTAATAAGAAGAAGAAGCCAAAGGAACGGCGCTCGAACACGGTCGGCACCATCAGAGAGGAAATTACCAAAGTGAGCCCAACAAGGGTTCCTTTGGCGCCTGACCTTGTCGTCAAAGGGTACGGTGGGCAAGTGGCGGCGATCACCCAGACCACCATCTCGATCAATACCGAGAATATCCGGCATAAAGATAATGGCCACTTTCCCACACTCCTCGTCGAGAAGCTGCATGCAAGATACAAGTTCCCCACTAAGTATCAAAACACAAATTATCATGGGAATGAAGTAAACAAATCCGCCCTCACAAAGATGAGCACTGCGCTGACCAGCTGGAGAACTCGGATAAAGAAGTAGATCTATAAAGAAGGCAAAATTCTCGAGGAGATCTAGAAGATTGACCCACAAATCACCGAATGTCAGTACCGGGAGTTCATGGAGAGGTGCGGATCGAAAAGAGCCCTGGCCTCGAGTAATCGGGGAAAGGTGCTACAGGGATTGAATATAGGTCACCACCATCTCGGATCTGGTAGATACAGAACCACAGAGGCCAAATGGGATAAGGAGGACAACGAGTATAGAGCTAAGGGGATAGCTAACCCCTTTGCAAAATTTGAAAAGGGGCAGCTTCCAAACTTCATCAGGGCCCGTTACCATGTGGACCCAAAACCAAAAAACTCACCGCGGATCCTGCGGTAAAGGAATTCGAGGAAATTGTGGTAAGTAATTTAATTACCGTGGATCAACTCGATTGCGTTGTAATCAATGAAGTCGAGTTACTAAACGGTTCACGGTTACTTCTTCTGGAGGAGGAGGAAATTGCTAGTCATGGATCCTAGGGTTCCTCATCCCAGGGGTCGACGGCAGCCACCCGGTTGGATAACTCTTTTAACAGGGCGATGAATCGGGCCAAGAAAATCAAGCCGGTTACAAAGAAGCCATCGTTGGTTGGCCGTCTGGACGGCCTCGGGGGTAAGAATTGGGTGGATAATTTTGGGCCACCGCTAAGGACGCGTGTGGTGCCATCAGGAAGGAGCGAGGAGGAAAACCGCAAGGTTCAATAACTTAAGGAACAAGTGGCACAAATCCCGCAGATCGTCCAAGACAACCCGACAATCACCCTCACGTCCATCCTACCTACCTTGGTGGAGTCAATAGCAAACTGGAGTGTGGGTGGTCAACAAGGGTCGTGCCCGATTCCAAGCATGGTCAGCAGCCACTCCAATAACGCGGCGCCGACGAATCACACGAATTATGTGTTCGCGACTCCGCCCGCTAGCACTGCGGTGCCGGAAGTGTTGGTGACTCCCCCTGCCATCACCCTGGCGCCGGACATGTTGGTGACTCCCCTGCCATCGTCGCTGTGGCACCGGAGCTCCAAGCACCCGGTAGGGAGAATACACCGGCGGCCGGCACCGCGCCATCAAGCATCCCCTCCATCTCTTGCACACCCGTCGTCGTATGTGGTGCCTCGACATTAGCCGATATTGATGCCATCACGGTAAAGAAATTGCTTTACTGCCTTTCACGCCATCTATTACTCTTGTGGCATCTCTCTGACGCCGTACATGTTTTCTGCAGACGGATGTTCCTTGCACTCACTTTTGCTACGTGAACAACGAGCTAAGGGATGTTGCCAAGGGTACCATCGTTCAACCCTTGCAGCGCATGTTCCACTCAAGGCCGATGCCAGATAGCGTGCACAAGGTTAAAATTTGTCGGGTGCTAAGGGGCTGCGATGACCTGGAACCTCCCATTCAACCCCCAGGAGCGAATGAAGAAGAGCCGGCTATCCTCAGAAGTTGCTTCAGCTTACTCCTGCAATGGCCAAAGAGAATGATTTGTTTGGGGACGGCGGGGGCCATCATGCCACAGACAACAACACCGCCTGTTGTACTAGCGACAAGTGGTGGCAAGGCCCCCTTACCGCCCTCGCCGTCACCTCCATGCGGTGGGTCAGATGATCATGTTGATGATATGCACATGGCGCAGGATCCGAGCAAGGACGACGAAGACTTTGATGATCAGTTCTTCAACACTCAATTTAGCAACAAAACCCACTATCACCAAGCATCTGTTTGGTTCTCAGGAGACGCCTCCATCTTGCGCCTTCACCGAGCCAGCTGATACAACCAACTGGCCCTTTATTCTAAGCCCTGACACACTACATAGGGCGGCCGGTGCTTAGATTGTGGTGCCTGCCCGCTCTCCAAAAGGAAAAAAAGGCCAGGAAAAGAAAATCTAGCAGCTCAAGCTAGCCGGTGGCATCAACCGCGAATCCGATCAGGTTTCGGGACGGGCCACCAAGACCCGAGGGTATTATGTGGAGGATTCATGTGGCGGTGAGCCCATGCTACCTAAGAATTTGCGGAGGCTCGCTAGTTCGGAACTGAAGAGTGTGCATGACGGTGTGCTGACAGTAGAGTGACGCCTTCTGGCGGAGAAAGATCCCTCGCACCCGGTATTCGTGGTTAAAGTCCCACCAGGCTTGGGATTCATCGACAATGCCCCCGCGGATCTGTTCTTCATGCGGTTTGACGACATCTTTAGTATGTTCCACCTGTACTCGCTGCACTATACCATGGTTCACCTGTTTTCTCTCATCCTGGCCATACAGATCATTAGAGAGAACACACCGGGCATCGCTATAGTGGACCCCTACTACATGTGTGATGGTTGCTTGGGAAGCGCCGTTGAACGACGTTTCGTGGCCTCGTACCTAAAAAGAATCTTCATGGCGAATAAGACAAAGGAATACATTCTCGTGCCTTATTTTCACGAGTAAGTCATTATTCACTCGCCACCATCGATTGGTTTATTAGATTATCATCATTCTTGTTTCCAACACATTCCATTTGAAATTTTTTGCGCAGAGATGAACAATGCACACTCATCTCCTTATCGCCGAAGCATTCACACTCCACGTATTTCGACTCGGGGAGTCTAGAAAATAATAAAAACTACGACAAGATCAAGGAAGTTTTGGATGATGCTCTCACTGGCTATGCCTCGACGGAAGGCACCACCTTTGTGCGTAAGAAGGTCAAATTCGGCAGGAACGTCTTCAACCATGTAACAGAGTTCCCCTGCGTGAAGCAGGCGGAAGGAAGTAAGAAGGAAGCCTACTATGCACTCCATCACATGAGGGCGTTCCTACTACACCAGCAGAATTCTATGCTTCCAGATCATCTCAAATAGTGGGCTGAAGCCAAGGCCAAGATCACTGATTCAGATATTAGACAAGAGATGTATCGAATCCAGCAGCAGTTTGGGGCAATCATCTTTCGTGATGTCATGACTTCGTGGGGGATCTTATACAGATAAATCTCCGGAATAACCGTGTCATAGAAGATCGCCTAGAGATACAGAGTGACTATAGGAAGTTCATGACGAGACAAGGCGTCCTCCCGTTCCCTAAGTCGAGCCAGAAGGCTTGATGTTGGCCTAGTTTTAGTTTCAAACTATAGATGACCTTTGTGTGTGGGCAAGTGTACATGCTACTACTTATCTTATTAGGTTTATGAATCATCGGTTACTTTTTTTGCTTATTATTATTATATATGAATCAATGTTTGGTTTTTTTGCTTACTCTTTGGTCCTTTGCTCACTCTGGTCCTTCTTTTTTCCTTACTTTAGTCTTTTTTCAAGAATGCCGATGATTGAAATATCGTGGCACACTATATATGTGAATGTGCTACGACAGGATAGTGAGCCTTGTGATATGCACAAGTCCAGGTGTTGTGCATCCTACTTGGCTGACTATTCCGTCGTAGCATATTCCTGTGTCCAATGACCTATGTATATATATATATATGAGGCATTCTTTTTGAGTTACTTTGGTCTTTTTTGAGAATAATGCCGATGATTTAAATGTCGTGGCACACTATATATGTGAATATGCTGTCACGGGATTATAAGCCTTGTGTTATGCACAAGTCTAGATGTTGTGCATCCTACTTGGCTTACAGTTCCGTCATAGCATATTCTTGTGTCCAACGACCTAGTTATATATGAGGCATTCTTTTTGAGTTACTTTGGTCCTTTTCAAGAATGCCGATGATTGAAATGTCGTGGCACACTATATATGTGAATGTATTGCGATGGGATTGTCCACCTTGTGCTATGCAAAAGTCCAGGTGTTGTGCATCCTACTTGGCGGACGGTTCCATTGTAGCATATTCCTGTGTCCAACAACCTAGTTATATATAAGGCATGCTTTTTGAGTTACTTTGGTCTTTTTGAGTTGGGAGTACTTTCTATAAGTGTATCTTCATATGTGACTTTAATTATACATGTTTTTTCAATAACCGATTAATTATTATTGCCAACTTGTAGATGACGTGGTACGTCGTGTATAAGGGACGGGTTCCCGGAGTCTACGATGATTGGGAAGACTGCCAGAGACAGGTGCACCGTTTCAGCGGCAATAGCTACAAAGGATACAACACTATGGCCGTGGCGGAAGCTAGATACACGCGCTATCTAGCGGGAGTTAGGACGAGGAACCGGATGAAGACCTACACCTTCGTCGCGGTGATGCTTATCGTCTTTGGTTGTTTATCTCGCGCTTGTTTCTATCTAGTTTAGATGTCTAGGAGAGCTTCCGAGCTCTAACTTGTTCGAGCCACATGTATTCGCATGTCAGCAACTACTTTGTAACTTGATCCAAACAATGTACTTATACTATGTATTCATGTATGGGACTTATCTATATGTATTTGTTTCAATCTTGTTTTGCAAATTGTGTATTCATATATATATAACTGTATATATTATATTTGTGTGTGTTTATCTGCCTTTAATATTGTATATAATCTGTATTTTATATCATCTGGCTCAGAAATTAAAAAAAAACAAAAAAGATGCCCGTGGCGCACATGGCATGGCGTTAGTGGCGCACTACAACTAAAGCGCACATGCCAGCAATTAGTGGCGACCGCCATGTGCGCCACTTGCAACATACCCGTAGCGCACTATCGTTTCTAGACGTGGCGCACTGGCAGGTGCACTAAAGAAGTTTCCAGGTAACCGTAGCGCACCAGGCAGTGTGCTACGGCTATGTTTTAGCCGTAGCTCAGGGATGGTGGCACACCCCTAGTGCGCCACGGATGGGCTTTTCAGGTGTGCCATGAACAACCCTTTTCCTAGTGGTGGGAACGCGTTTGTGGTGGTCTGAGGGATTGCTTCTGAAAAGTCACGTCTCGATGCATGTAGAGTCTTGTGGGAAAAGTGCACCACCTCTCGAGAGGGTAAACCTAAGTACTTAGTCCTGTCCCCGGTTATGGACAATTCTGAGCGTCAAAGACATTGAAATGGTCCAAGAAATCTCCTCATCCCAATTTCTCTAAGTTAAAATTGTGGGTGAACAAGGATAGAGGTTCACCAATGTCTATTGGTGGTTTCTTAGTGTTTTGCAAAAACAAAACTTAATGTTTTCAAACTAGTAGGATAAAAATTACTTTGTGCAAATCCAGCCTGATCCACACTTAGCCAAATTCATGTAGATGTTAGTCTCTACTATACAACTATGGTAGCACTTGCCAATACAATTCCAACTGTATTGACCCCATGTGGTTATAACTTCTCATGTTGCAGGTTACTCTGATGGTGAGTAGGGTTATGAGTCTACACTTGACATGTTTGCCTGTGGCGCATGAAGATGAAGACTTTATTATTATGCTTTGTACTAAGAACTCTAAATAAGTTAGCCTTGGGCTAAGTGAGTTGTAAGAACTATTGTACTCCTGGAATTTCGATGTAATAATGACCTCTGTATCTGTGTACTTCATCTTAAACTGTGGGTGCTAGCAATTCGATTCAAGGACTAGCACTACAATCACACGGATCTCTACCTTAATGGGTGAGATCTTATAGATGGTATCAGAGCACTGTGTTGCATGTAGGTTTGTGACCCTAAGATGGATTAGATTAAGAAAGCCACTAGGAAAATACAACATCACCATGATTTTTACACTTTGTTTCTTTTCATCTCGTAAACCTCTTCTAATCTTCTTTCTCATCTCTATTTGTAGATGGACGCCATCAACGAATCCGTCAAGAAGGGACCACTAATGACTATGACCCTAGAATGTGAGATGGAGTTTCCCAAGGCACTCAAGAACCTCATGATTAGCTTGGGGATAAATGGTGAAGCCGTATACAAGGGATTTCCGGTGATGGATGAAGGAGAAGAGTATTGGTGGGTACAACTCCACTTATATAAAAATAAGGAGGATAACCACAATGAGTTAGGGTTCCGCATGGTCACCAACTCTAAAATGCATATGTCATTCTTTGACTTTGCAAGGAATGCAGCATGGAATGCCATTGAATAACTTGGAGAAAGGCTTAAGTGTAGAATGCTCAACACTCAGAATGATCTTAGAGAGGAGAGAAAACATACCCCAAGACTTAGAGACCACAATAAAACAACTAAGGTGGGATATTATAGACTTAGCATGTGAGTCTTGTGATCAATTCAAACAGATTGCCTGCAAGGATGGCCAGATAGCTACCTTAACTAGTGAGTGAAGGATGCGACGTATCCTAATAGTTGGACCACCACACTTGGCGTTTTCTCGCGTTAATGATTTGATCATACCGACCTATGTGGTATGGCAAAAATTTGTCTAAGTTGTGATTGAACCTTGATGCTTGAGTTGAATAATGTATGCCATTACTTGTGGATTATGTTTTGCTAAATGTTATTGGCTTTTGTTTTAAACTTTTTGCATCTATCACTACTCTATGTTTTCTTCTAGACTTATGTTATTCCTAATTTTTCTTCATCCTATGCATAGATGCCTAGCTTTGTTTACATCACCACCGAGGAGTTCAAGGGAACTCGCTTTGGGACTCGCAATTTGCAGCTCGCCAATGTACTCTCTCTTCCAGTCCCTGCCATCAAGGGACTTCAGCTCAGGAAGTTCCAAAGGAAGGACTTATGGGGATTCGGGGTTACTCAGCCAGGATGCCAGACATAGCCTCCAACGGAGGAAATTGCCTTCAAGATACTCCATGATGACCAAGAGAGAGGCCTCCACATCGCCATGCAGGAGCTGATAGGACGCCTTTGTGGACGTCACTGTGCCGAGCTCAAGGACCACTACTTACATTTCTTTGGGAGACATGGCGAGGACGGAGAGGCTATTGTGTTGGACGAGGCTACTAAGGATACCATAAAGCCTGTGCGACACTACCTCCAAGACTTAGATAGCCTCATTAGTCACCTTGATACTGATAGGACCAATGTGATGCCTGGCAATGATGAGCTACGTGTCTAGCTTAAGGAGAAGGACAAGGCCTTCGAGGAGCAAGAGGAGCGTATAAAGGAGATGGAGAAGAAGTTTGAAAGGCAAGAGAAGAAGTTCAAGAGCCAAGAGAAGAGGATCCAGGATAGGAACAAGAAGATCAAGGACATGGAGACTAAGTTGGAGCTTGAGGATCTTCAGCTAGATGCGGATCATGAAGTGATAGAGAGGCTGCACTCATAGAAGAGAGGGCTACAGTCTAAGGTTGATGCTTTGACTGCAAGCTTGGAGGAATACAAGCCAGGGTTCGATGCAGCAGGACTTGCTCTAGTGGAGGAGGAAGTTGACATGGAGGAGTAGTGATATCTATTATCTATCTTATCGTTTTATTATCGAGTCGCATTTATCATGCCAACTTGTGGGTGACTTTGCTAGTATGTTATTTATCTTTGCAAACTTGTTGCTTGTGATGTTTTGAACCCTAAAGATTATCTTGTGCTTGCTTGTTTGAGATTGTTGTTATATGCTGTATTGTGCATATTAGGATCTACGGGGTTATTTATCCTTACTTATCCTTATTGAAACCACAGATGCCTCTCCATCATGCCAATCCCAACAATAACAACAATGTCAATGAGATGCAACAGTTGATGACTACACAGACTCAGTTGATGCAGATGATGACTCAGTTTATGGCAAACCAGAATCAGAATCAGAACAACAACAATAAAAACAACAACAACAAAAACAATAACAATAACCAGAACAACTCAACAGCTCTTGATATGCTCACAAGGTTTCTAAGGTTGAGACCTGCTAACTTTTCTGGTACTACTGATCCCATGGTAGCAAATGATTGGCTATGTTCTGTGAACAAGGACTTGGTCACAGTTGGTTGCACTGATGTGGAGAAATTTAGATTTGCAGCACACCTACTAGAAGGACCAGCAGCTACTTGGTGGGATAACTTTCAAGTCACTAACCCTATTGGAGAAGTGACTTGGGCAATGTTTGAGGATGGATTCCGCACTACTCACATCTCTTCTAGAGTAATGGGGTTGAAGAAAAAGGAATTTCACAACCTTAAACAATGCCATCGCAGTGTTGCCGAGTATATTGAAGAGTTCAACAATCTGTCATGCTATGCACCGGATGATGTTGACACTGATGCAAAGAGGAAGGAGAAGTTCCTTGGGTTGAATGATGAGATGTCCCTGCAACTATCTGTTGCTTATGTTCCAACTTATCAATTTTTGTGTTACAAAGCTACCATCCTGGAAAGCAAGATGAAGAAAGTTGAGATAGGAAGAGGAAACACCATTTTGATAAGCATGAATCAGGATCATCTCACAAGCGTTCTTATGGTGAAGGTAGTGGAAGTTCTGGATCCCACAAACACGGGGATCATAACAACCACCACAACAATAACCACCACCACAAAGGAAATAAACATTGTGGACATAACAATGGGGATTACCGAAACAACAAAAGTGGATACAAGAGTCACCATAATGGACATGGCAATGGGAATCAGCCAGCTAAGAGAGATATCAGTCAGGTTGAATGTTTTAAGTGCAAGAAAACAGGGCACTATGCCAACGAATGCCCAGAAAAGAAGACTGGTGGGGCTACCAAGCCAAATCCTTTTCAGAGGGGACATGTGAATCACATCAATGTGGAGGAAATCCAAGAGGAGTCATATGCTATGGCTGGTAAGTTCAAGATTAATTCCTTTCCAGCACTTATCCTTTTTGATACCGACGCATCATACTCATTCATTTCAAGAGCATTTGTAGACAAAATAGACTCCCAACTAAAACAATTGGATGTCCTATTAAAGTAAGCTCCCCAGGTGGAGAGATGATAGTAAATTTTGGATGTCATCAACTAGTCAGTTTGGAAAGTACAAGTTTCCAGTTAGTCTAATAATCCTAGAATCCCAAGGATTGGATGTAATATTAGGCATGGGCTGGATGACTCGTTATGAGGGAGTGATATACTATGCCAGACGAACTCTTACACTCACAACCCCAGAAAAGAAACGGATTAGGTTCAAGTCTAACTTTGAACCCAAAGGGAGTAATCTAAATTCTCTTAAGGGGGTTAGCCTAGACAGTGTACCAGTAGTGAAGGAGTACCCTGATGTGTTTCCGGAAGAATTACCGGGCATGCCACCAGATAGGGATGTGGAGTTTTTGATTGACTTAGTGCTCGGATCTGGACCCATAGCAAAGAGGCCTTACAAAATGTCAGTGGGTGAGTTAAAAGAGCTCAAGAAGCAGCTTGGAGAACAGTTGAAGAAAGGATTTATCCAACCGAGTTCTTCGTCTTGGGGTGCACCAGTTTTGTTTGTTGAGAAGAAAGATAGAAGTCAGAGGCTATGCATAGATTATCGACCACTTAATGAAGTGACCATAAAGAACAAGTATCCCCTACCCAGAATCAATGATCTCTTTGATCAGCTAGAAGTAGCTCGTGTGTTCTCAAAAATTGATCTTTGATCAGGTTACTTCCAGCTAAATATTAGAGAACAAGATATACCAAAGACTTCTTTTACCACTAGATATGGATTGTATGAGTATACAGTGATGCCATTTGGACTAACTAATGCACCATCTTATTTCATGAACATGATGAACAAGGTGTTCATGGAGTTTCTTGACAAGTTTGTTGTGGTATTCATCGATGACATATTGATTTATTCCAAGAGCAATGAAGAACATGAAGAACATTTGCGTTTGATTCTTGAGAAACTCAGGGAACACAAGTTGTATGCCAAGTTCAGTAAATGTGAATTTTGGTTGAATGAAGTTGGATTTCTTGGACATGTTGTGTCTGGAAATGGTATAGCTGTCGAACCCGCAAAGGTATCAGCTTTAACAAGTCGAAATCTCCTAAAATAGTTCAAGAAGTCCGTAGTTTCCTAGGCTTGGCAGGATACTATAGAAGATTCATTGAGAATTTCTCAAAAGTAGCTAAGACGATGATAGAACTACTAAAGAAAGAAAAGAAGTTTGAATGGACTGAAGCATGTGAAACTAGTTTTCAAGAGTTGAAGAAGAGATTGGTGTCAGCACCAGTGTTATGCTTTCCAGATTTAGAGAAGGATTTTCAAGTTTATTGTGATGCATCTCACTAAGGATTGGGTGGAGTATTAATGCAAGAAGGAAAAGTAGTGGCTTATGCCTCGAGACAACTCAAGGATCATGAAGTAAACTATCCTACGCATGACTTAGAGTTGGACTTTGTTGTCCATGCACTCAAAACATGGAGACACTATCTTTTGGGAAAACATTGTGAAATGTTCACCAATCACAAGAGTTTGAAATACATTTTCACACAAAAGGAACTCAACATGAGACAAAGAAGATGGCTAGAACTTATAAAGGATTATGACTTAAGTTTGCAATACCATCCCATGAAAGCAAATGTCATAGCCGATGCATTAAGCCGCAAGATTTATGTGAATGGCCTCATCAAAGGAGAATTGCCAGAAGATTCGTGTGCTCAATTTAAAGAGATAAGATTGGAGATAGTGCCTGAAGGATATCTTATGTCCTTGGAAGTACAACCAACACTAATGGACAAAATCAAAGAAGCTCAAAAGTTGGACAAGGAAATAGAAGAGATCAAGAGTAAAATTGGTAAAGGAAAGGCAAAGGGATTCCATGAAGATGAACAAGGAACCTTATGGTATGGGAAGCGTATCTGCATTCCACAAGATCCTGAACTTTGGAAATTGATCCTGCAAGAAGCACATAATTCACCATATTCTATTCATCCTAGCAACACCAAAATGTACATGGATGTGAAGGAAAGATTTTGGTGGAACAATCTAAAGATATCACAGAGCAAATTGCCTTGTGCGACGTGTGTAGTCGAGTAAAGCGGAGTATCAGAAACTGGCAGGGTTATTACAACCACTGCCAATACCTGATTGGAAGTGGGATAAAATCGGTATGGATTTTATCACAGGACTTCCAAGGATTAGATTTGGATACGATTCTATATGGGTTGTTGTTGATCGCTTAACAAAAGTGGCTCATTTCATACCCGTAAAGACCACCTATACAAGTGCTAAATTAGCCAAGATCTATATGAACAGAACCATGTGTCTGCATGGAGTACCTAAGAGTATTGTGTCAGATAGAGGAACTCAATTCACTTTGCATTTTTGGCGACAACGGCATGAGTCAAAGGGAACAAGACTAGAATTCAGCATTGTGTTTCATCCGTAGACTGATGGACAGACAGAAAGGACCAATCATATTTTGGAAGATATGTTGAGAGCTTGTGCGCTAGATGACGGTGCTCGACGTAGCACTTTGTTGGTAACCCCAAGCGCAGGGTGTGAAGAGCACAACAACACATTTTCCCTCAGTTGACACCGAGGTTATCGAACCAGAAGGAGGAAGGAAACGTCACACAGGTGTTGCAAACAACGTGGAGACCTGGACAACACAAACTCAAGACTTTGTCCCAACGAATCAGTGAGGTTGTCAAGCTCACCGGTTTGCTGTAAAAAAGGATTAAACGTATGGTGTGGAAGGTAATGGTGGTTTGTAGCTAGTAAACAAGTAACAGTGGAAGATGTATCAATGATAAAGATTTTTCTGGGGGTCCATAGTTCACTAGAGGTGCTCTCCTTAGATAAACAACATGGCATGAAGGGTAAACAAATTACAACAGGGCAATTGACAGGAATTGAGCAACGCATAACAATGAAATTACTAGTCAGAAGGATCCTATGAGATTCGATTGGGCAATACAACAAGATACATAGACCGCCATCCAACTGCATCTATGACTAGGAGTCCACCTTGAGGTTATCATCCGAACCCCCTCCAGTATCAAGTTGCAAGCAACAGACAACTGCTTTAGGCAAAGTGTGTAAGGTAAATAGTCCAGATGTTCCATGAACAAGATACTGTTGTTTTCTCCCTAGTATGAACATCACATCTGTCGTGGGAATAGTCACGGCAGATGCTGCAATCGGCAGCGAGTAGTAGAACGAGGGGCAAGGGCGGCCAGCCATCTGCGGTGCGAGATGAGGGCAAAGACACAGGGTTTTACCCAGGTTCGGCCCCCCGGAGGGTAAAGACCTACTCCTGCTAGATTGTAATATGGAGGTGTTACAATGGGCGAGCTCGGCGGCTAGGCGGCGAGTCGCTTGGGTGTATGAGGGAACGTGTCTCTACTCGCCCCATAGGGAGGTTTATATAGGCTCACCTCCCCTAGGGTTTACATATCTCAACCGATTCGGTTACAGATTCAGTAGTCGTTTAACCTAGCCCGACTAGGCCTATCTACTCGCCTGGGCCTTCAGCTTCCAGTCGCTCGGTACCTTGCTGGGCTTCAATCCACTCGTCCTTCTGCAGGCCCACTCGCCAGCTCACGGGCCAGTCGAAAACGCCCCGCTGGGTATACCCCAGTAGGCATATCCCCATCAGTAGTCCCCGAGGCCGTCGTCGATTGGGCGTAAGTGGCTGCTGGCAGTCGGAGTATGCGGCTTCAAAGTAGGCATCCAGTCGAATCGTCGGCGGGCTCCTGTATAAAGGAAAAAATCCGGTGAACCAAATCGCGGCTTGGGCGAGTCGAGTCGGCGGGACGCGGTCATGGTGATTGACCCGGCGAGCCGTGTGGCTGAAGTTGGACCGTCAGGCATAGTCAAACTAGCCGTTGGGGGTAATCCAATGGTAACTTTTGGTGTAATCATCGCGCGGTAACGGCCCCCTGATTTGGCGGGCAACTCCCGCTATATAAGAGGAATGGCAGGCAATCGTAGAGCCAACTGCCCACCACTTCTTCCGAGTGCACACATTTTCCTTTCTCTGCTCCGCGATCCAATCGACTCGAAATCCCCCGATCTCCAACCAACCTCTCAGCCATGTCCCTTTCCACCGAACCATGGGGCAGGTCCAAGTGTACGAGGGTGCAGCTGGCCTCTTTCGAGGAAGCCGGGATCCTGCGAGCCGGCTGTTGGCGTATCCCCGCAGCCGGAGAAACGACCCCGAGAGAGGGAATTCGTCTGTTTCACCAGTCATCTCGAGCGGGGGCTAGGGTTTCCCACGTCTTTGTTCTTCCGGCGCTTTTGCGCCTACTACGGGATCTAGCCTTCAGATCTGGGTCCCCACAGCATCGAGCAGCTCGCCATCTTCGTGGCGTTCTGCGAGTGCTACTTGGGCTGCCGGCCCTACTTTCCCTTGTGGCAAGATCTGTTCCACGGACGGATCAGCCGCGAGGAGACAGGCGGTCCAATGCTAGCCGCGGGCGGCTTGACGTTCCAGCTCAAGTCCAAAGCTTCTTTTTTTGATCTGATGCTACCCGCCAAGGCAGCGAGCGACTGGAAGAAGTCGTGGTTCTACGTGGCCGAGGCGACCCCGGAGGACGAGGTGGCGATCCCGCGGTACTCGGCCAATCGTTCTGAGCCACGCCATCTCCAAGTCGGCAAGCTCCCCGACGACCAGCGGATGGTCGTTGACGAGATGCTCCAGACCATCCGTGGTCTGAAAAAGAAAGGCCTTCAGACGATAAACTTGTACAATTGCTGGCTTGGGCGACGGCTCGTTCCACTCACCCAACGCGACCACTATATGTACCAGTACACGGGCCGGGGAGACTCGACGAAGGCCTGCCTCGACGAGTGGAAGCTAGAAGACTATATCCCAGCGTTGAAGAAGATCACCCTGGCGGTGTACCTGGATGCACAGGCTGGGGTCGCCCCTTACACCGCGAAGCGTCCGGCTCCAACGGTAATTCCTTTACCTTGTTCGCAGTCGCAGTGTATGCAGTCGCGGTAATTCTGATTCTGTCTCGTATTCATCGCAGCTATTCCAAGTGGTGGAAGGGTGGATCCCACCTTCGGATGACGAGAGCCCGGGGCCATCCTCCCAGGACGTAGGCGAATCGCCGCCCGCGAGGGGCAACAAGGACGACGAGGAGGAGTCCGAAGAGGAAGTCGCCCGCTGGTCCGAAAGACCCGCGGGCAACATCAGCGCGAGATCGAGGCGAGCAGAAGCCTCGAGCGTCATGATGACGACGACGAGCTCCCAGAGACCACCTCGCGCCGTCAAGCCACTCCGTCGAAGAAGAAGAAGAAGAAGGAAAGGGAGGCGAGGGCCCTCCCAAAGAGGAAAACGAAACCGTCGAGGACGGCTTCACCGCCGCACTCGGCGAGCAGCTCCGATGCTCCCAGCCCAGCTGGTGACGGCGCGCCCCCAGCGACAGCCGCGCTGGACACGGCGACCGTGGAAGTGCCGCTGGCCTCGATTCCTCCGCCATTCGCCCCAGTCTCTGGGCTGGGGGAGGTTCCGGCTGCAGCGACTTCGCCTCGCAAGGAGGTTCCGGCTGTGGCGGCTTCACCCCGCAAGGAGGCTCCGGCTGTAGCGGCTCCAACTCGCGAGGAAGCTCCCGCCGAGGATGTCCCAGAGGCGCCAGCCGCGGCCTCAACGACGAAGAAGCCGTTCGTGTCTTGGGCACGCGACGTCCTGGATCTGGGGCTCAGTCGCTGACTGGGCCCTGAACTGGAAAAACCGGCCGGCCTTCGTACAGGGCTACGTTTCATCCCAGTCGCCAAGTGAGTGCGCTCACCCTTCCTTAGTTTCCATAACTATTTCAATTGTCTTTGTTGATTCGATTAATGCGCAGGACCGGAGTGAAAAGGATGGGCCATCCGACCGTGGCCAAGGTACCCTCCGCCACTAGCGAGGAAGATCCTTCCCGCAAGAGGAAAGCGGACGAGGTCGTCGCCTCAGCGGATGGCAGTAAGAAGGCCAAGGGTGACAACATCGTCACTATCTATGACGATACGGCGGCCGCGCCGGCCGGGCCCGTGGTGGAGGCAGCCGCGTCTACGAAGGAGGGCGCTTCCTTGCCTGGAACGGCGGAGGCGACTTCCTTTGGAGCGGGTGCCTCTATCGCTACCTTCCCCCGCTTCGTGACCAAGGCGGCCGCGGCGAGCAGGGCTGCGCCCTCGAGCCTCGCTCCGGGGACCGCCGATGCTGAAGTCGACCAGCGTCGTGGGCACACGCTAGCGTTACTCGCGTCCGTGGACGCGATACAACTCCATGGTATGCTTGGCGCAGCCATCCAGGTACATCCAGTCCCCGAGGATCAGGTCGGTGCTTTGCAGCGGCTTGATTCTTATAATTTCTCGTCTTTTATTTTCGTATCCAGTCCCCGAGTGCGCACGCGCCAAATTTTGGCGGGTGGGCACTTAGGAATTTCTTGATCGCCAGTCCCCGAGTGCGCACTCGCTGAATTTCAGCGGGTGGGCACTTAGGAATTTCTTGATCGCTAGTCCCCGAGTGCGCACTCGCTGAATTTCTTGATCGCTAGTCCCCGAGTGCGCACTCGCTGAATTTCAGCGGGTGGGCACTTGGGAAGTTCGTTTTGACTAACTTGTTCGATGATGTGCAGGGTCTGCAGCTTGAGTCGGCGGACCGATTGGCCGCGAAACAGCGCGCTGAGAAGGAGCTGGTCATCGTCCAGGAGGCGAACAAAGGGCTTCAGGCTGTTGCTGCGAAGGCAGAGGAAGCTCGCCAGGGGCTTGTCTCCTCTGGTGAATTGGTGGCGGCGCGATCTGCTCTGGGTGCCGCTGAACAGCGGATCGCCGACCTTGAGCGCGAACTGCGGGAGGCGAGAGAAGAAGCGAGCTCGGCGGACGGGCGAGCGAAGGCCGCCGTTGCGGCCGCAGAGGAGGATCGCAAGGTGTCGGAGGTCCTTATTGCTGGGCTTCAGGACGACCACACGTCGCTTCAGTGCTTCATCACGGGACTCGTCCGCCCGTTGCTTGGTGAGTGCATCTTCCCTTTCTATTAGTTGTGATTTTTGTGGTGTCCGTTGTACTCATTGTTGTCTTCGGCTCGCAGGTCGCATCATTGATGACGAAGAAGAAGCGAGTTCGCTCGACGCGAGGCGGTGCGTAAGCATGCTCGTCGACTCGGCGACGCTGTCGGCGACGTGCATCCGCGCCTACCTCCAAGAAATATCGCCCACGGAGGTGATTCCCAGCGACCTTGTTGAGGTGTGGAAATATTTGGAGAAGGCGCCCGCGGTCGTTGAGTTCATGACGCGGTCGGCGTTTCGGCGTGGAGCGTCGACAGCACTGAGCCTTGGACTCGCCCACTTCCCCGAAGATTTCGACGTCGACGATGTGACGAGTGGGTATCCATCGTCGACTGGCGCGGTAGATCTGTCCGAGGTTCTCAAGTTGCAAGAGCGTGCCGCCACGTACTCGGAACGTGTCTGGGCGATGGGCGACCTCCTTCCCTACCAGGAAACGGTCGTCGCGCCAAACGACCCCGAGCCGCCGCATCGTGACTTCAAGGTCGAGCAGCCTTTTCGCGCGGCGATGGCGGGTGAACTGACGACGTATCCATCAAACCCGTACACCGCGTTCATCCGTAATCGCCGGGATGCCGGCGAGTCATCATCAAAGCCTGCAGAATAGGGTAGTTTGCCTTGAAGCGTTAACAGCAGTTCTGCCATGCGGGCATATTTTGTAACATAAGACAATGCAATATGCGATTGAATGGGATGTCGTGTCTATTTGGTATTTGTTTGTGTGCTTCGGGTTGATTTTGGACGAGTCCCCGAGCGCGTCCGCCCTTTTGTGGGGTTTACCTCGTATATGATGTGTGTTGTTATCATGTGTGTTGTTGCTTTGGTCGACTCGCCCGAGCTCGGAGAGCCAGTCGCAAGGCGACTCCCTGGGATGCTCTGTACTTTACCGTTTTCCCGTACGCGAACGGAGTCGGGTGGCCGAGTCCCCGAGCGTGGTACTTGGTAGTTCTAGGCACAACTCGAGGGTGGTTGAGGACTTAGCGCGTTGGTGTGAGCGCGTCACTCCTGCCTGGCCCATAAGGTCAGTCGCTTGGCGAGTCCTGGGCGTGCTCTCTTACTTGGCGTTTTCCCTGACCGCTCTTGACGAACTGGTATTCAGTCCCCGAGCGTGGTACTTAGCCGTTCGAGTCGCTATGCCGAGGATGCGGAGGACCAAGGTCGCTGTTAGAAGCGAGGGCAGTTGTCTTGGCTCGTAGAACCAGTCGAGCTAGGCGACTCCAATGGTGCTCCGGGTTGGCGTTTTTCATGGACGATGCGAGACCTGAAGTGATTCAGTGCTCTTGCACCGCACTACTTAGCCGTGCCGATCGCTGTACCAAAGGTTGACTTCTGCATTTTAGCATACCGCTGTTATTACGAGTGCGAGTGGCACAAGTCATGGAGAGTGGGCGCAGTTTGCGGTAACCGTTTCTTTTATTTCATAGCGACTGGAGAGTACATGTGTGGGGTTCTAGGAGTAGAACTTCCGGAGGAGGTTTACATTCCATGGTCGCTTGACATCGAGCTCGCCGTCCCCGCGGACGTCGATGAGGTAGTAGGCGTCGTTGCCAAGTACGCGCCCGATAGCGAATGGGCCTTCCCATGGAGGGGAGAGCTTGTGCATGCCCTTCTTGTCCTGGATGAGGCGTAACACCAGGTCGCCTTCCTGGAAGGTGCGGGCTTTCACCCGTCGGCTGTGGTAGCGGCGGAGTCCCTGCTGGTAGATGGCGGTGCGTGACCGGGCGAGGTCGCGTGCTTCGTCGAGCTGGTCGACCCCATCTTGGCGGGCCAGCTCGTTTGCAGCCTCCGTATAATGGACGACTCGCGGTGAGTCGTGTTCGAGGTCGGTGGGCATGACTGCTTCGGCGCGTAGACCATGAAGAAGGGAGTGAATCCCGTAGATCTGTTAACCGAGGTACGGATTCCCCAGATGACGGAGGGCAACTCTTCGACCCAGCACCCAGCGGTGCGCTCGAGTGGTACTTGGAGTCGCGGCTTCAGGCCGTGGAGGATGCTTTGGTTGGCCCGTTCCGCCTGGCCGTTGGATTCTGGGTGGGCGACTGACGCGAGGTCGAGCCGGATGTGGTGCTCTTCGCAGAATTCGGCCATGGCTCCCTTGGCGAAGTTGGTGCCGTTGTCCGTGATGATACTGTTTGGGAACCCGTAGCGATATATTAGCTCGCGTAGGAATTTAGTGGCGGTCTTCCCGTCGCAT
Organism: Avena sativa; assembly: GCA_916181665.1. Lineage (NCBI taxonomy): Eukaryota > Viridiplantae > Streptophyta > Magnoliopsida > Poales > Poaceae > Avena > Avena sativa. The sequence continues at coordinate 150,892,706 of OV702279.1, read as the reverse complement.
TTCCGGACTGGCTTGGCCTCCACCCACTTAGTGAATTTGTCGACGGCGACTAGCAGGTGGGTGTAGCCGGAGGGGGCTTTCTTGAAGGGGCCTACCATGTCCATGCCCCATACGGCGAATGGCCAGGTGATAGGGATTGTTTTGAGCGCCGAGCTCGGTACGTGCGTCTGACTGGCGTACTTCTGGCACCCGGCGCATCGCTGGACGATGTCGACGGCGTTGGCGTGTGCGGTGGGCCAGTAGAAGCCGTGTCGCATAGCCTTGGCGACCAGGGAGCGAGCGGCGGTGTGGTGGCCGCAGTCGCCTGAGTGAATGTCGTGGAGGATTTTGCGCCCTTCGGCCGGTTGGACGCAGCGTTGGAACACGCCGGTGACGCTGCGCTTGTGTAGCTCGCCGTCGATGATGGTGTAGGACTTGCATCGGCGAGCGATCATTCGAGCGTCTGTCTCGTCTGCTGGCAGGGTGCCGGCTTCCAGGTAGGCGATGTAGGGCTTGGTCCAATCGTCTGGCTCGGTGATGAGTGCGACCAAGGCTGCCTCTGGTTGGAGTGGGACTCCGATGTCGATCTCCCTCGGGGGAGAGACTGATGGCTTGGAGATTGTGTCGAGGAACACGCCGGCGGGTGGTGCGAGTCGAGCCGACCCGATGCGAGAGAGGGCGTCGGCCTCCTCGTTTTTCCGCCTGTCGATCCACTCGACGGAGTAGCCGGTGAAGTGGCCGCCCAACTTGTCCACCGCTTGGCGGTACGCCGCCATGTTGGGGGAGACGGCGTCACAGGTGCCGGCGACTTGCCCCGCGACGAGGTCGGAATCTCCGTAGCATCGGAGGCGATTGACGTTCATCTCCTTGGCGGCTCGCATGCCGTGGAGTAGGGCCTCGTACTCAGCCATGTTGTTGGTGCAGGGCGTGAAGTCGAGGCAGAGGATGTAGCGGAGCTTGTCGCCCTTTGGTGAAGTCAACACTATCCCTGCTCCTGCACCGTCCGCGTTCTTGGAGCCGTCGAAGTGCAGGCTCCAGTAATGGAGGTACGGCAACTTTTCTGGCTGCTGAGCCTCCTCCTAGTCGGCGATGAAGTCTGCCAGCGCCTGCGACTTAATCGCCTTTCGTGGCTCGTATTTGATGTTGTGGACGCCGATCTCGACGGCCCACTTGGCAACCCGCCCGGTTGCCTCGCGGTTGCGGATGATGTCTTGTAGTGGCGCTGAGGAGACGACCGTGATCGGGTGCTCCTGGAAGTAGTGCGGCAGGCGCCGCTGAGCCCTGAAGACCGCGTACACTAGCTTTTGGTACTGTGGGTACCGTTGGCGTGACTCGGTGAGGACCTCGCTGATGTAGTATACCGGCCGCTGAACCGGGCGCTCCTTTCCTTCCTCTGGTCGTTCGACGACCATCACAGCGCTGACGACGCGCTCGGACGCCGCGACGTAAACCAGCATAGGTTCTTTGTCGGCGGGGGCGGCGAGTAGTGGTGCGGCGAGTAGCACCTTTTTGAGGTCGCAGAGCGCGTCGTCCGCCTCCTTGTCCCAATGGAAGGTGGGGTTCTTGCGCATCAGGCGGTATAGGGGCATCGCCTTTTCGCCCAGGCGGGGGATGAAGCGACTGAGAGCCGCTACTCGCCCGGCCAGCTTCTGGACGTCACGCAGGCAGTCGGGTTTGCCGAGCCGGGCGATCGTGTCGATTTTTGTTGGGTTCACCTCGATCCCTCGTTTGGAGACGACGTACCCCAGTAGTTGTCCGGCGGGTACACCGAAGGTGCACTTGCCTGGGTTGAGCTTTATCTTGTACCTTCGCAGGTTGGCGAAGGTTTCTGCCAGGTCGGCCAGTAGGTCGCCTTGGCGAGCGGACTTCACGACCACGTCGTCGATGTAGACGTGGATGTTGCGGCCAATTTGGCTCGCGAGGCATTCTTGCATGCACCGCTGGTAGGTTGCCCCGGCGTTCTTGAGGCCGAAGGTCATGGCGGTGTAGCAGAAGGCTCCGAATGGCGTGATGAACGCCGTCTTCTCCTCGTCTTCGACAGCCATTTTGATCTGGTTGTACCCAGAGTAGGCGTCAAGGAAACATAGCGACTCCGAGCCCGCGGTTGAATCGATTATCTGGTCGATCCGCGGGAGGACGAACTGCTCCTTTGGGCAGGCGCTGTTCAGGTTTGTGTAGTCGATACACATCCTCCAGGTCCCGTTTTTCTTCTCAACCAGGACTGGGTTTGCCAGCCACTTGGAGTACTTGATTGGCCGGATGAAGCCGGCAGCGAGTAGACGCTGCACTTCCTCGGCGATTGCTCGACGACGTTCTTCATTGAAGGGCCGTAGCGACTGCTTGACAGGTCGCACTTTGGGGTCGGCGTTTAGTTTGTGCTCAGCGAGCTCCCTAGGGACACCGGGCATGTCGGAGGGTTTCCATGCGAAGATGTCCCTGTTCTCACGGAGGAACTCGATGAGCGCGCATTCCTATGCTGGGCTCATGCCTGTCCCAATCGTCACCGTCTGGCTGGAGTCGCCTGGGACCAGCTCGACGGTGCGAGTGTGCGTTGTGGCCTCAAAGGTTGAGGTGTTTGCGCCCTCTGAGTTGGGCTTCTTGAGTATTGTGGGGTCGTCATTGTTGACCCCGCTCGCGTATTTGGCGAGCTCGTCGGCGTGATTAGTCTCTGCCGTGATGACGGCGTCGGCGAGCTCGGCTCCTTTGGCCTCACACTCGGCGGCCATGTCGGGGTCGCCGTTGATGGTGATGACGCCGCACGGCCCGGGGAGCTTCATCGCGTTGTACGCGTAGTGGGGTGCTGCCATGAATTTAGCGAACGCCTGGCGCCCCAGGACGCAGTGGTAAGGGCTGTCGAAGGGCACCAGCTCGAAGACGATCCGCTCGGTGCGGAAGTTTGCCGGTGTGCCGAACGTGACTGGTAGCGTAACCTTGCCGATCGGATACGCCTTCCGACCGGGGACGATGCCGTGGAACGTGGTGTGGGTCGTCTCGATCATCGACTGCGGGAGCCGCAGCCGCCTGAAGGTGTCGAGGTAGAGGATGTTGATGGAGCTACCGCCGTCCATCAGTGTCTTGGGGAGCCAGTAGTCGCCAACCTTGGGCTTGACCACCAGGGCGACTCGTCCTGGGTACTCAATGCGCGGCGAGTGGTCTTGCCGGCTCCAGGTGATGGGCTGTTCCGACCAGTTCAGGAACTGGGGGACGTCTGTTTGGGCCACCGCATTGACGGCGACGGCGCGGGCGATGACCTTCTTCTCGCGCTTCGTGTTGAAGCCTGTGAAGGTGTGGAGCGAGCCGGCCACTTTGCCGAATTTTCCGCCATTTGGCGGGTCGTTGTCGGTGTCCTCCCGCGCTTGCCGTGCCTTCTCGATTTCCCTGAGGGTGTGGCAGTCGGCGGTGGTGTGCGTTGCAGGTTTTCCTTCCCTGCTATGGAACGCGCATGGTTGGTTAAGGAGGGCCGCGGGATCGAACCTTGGCTTGTTCTTGTAATTGCCGCCATCGCGGCGTTTCCCTCCGTCGCGGCGGTAGCTCTTGGGCTCGCGTTGTGCGTGCCCGGCGTTGGCGACGAAGTCGACTCGCCCGTCACTGCGGCGCTTGCCAGTGAGGCGAGTGCCGCTATAGCGTAGGTCGGTTCGGCGTCCGCTGTCGTTGCCGCCCGTGCGGCGTTGCCCTCCTGACTCGTCGTCAGTTTCCTGGTTTGGATCTTCCTCGGCGTACCGTTTGGCGATCTCGAGGAGGTCGGGGATGTTGTCGAGTGTGCGGGAGTGTCGCTTGAGCTTGGAGACTAGAGGCTCGTAGCGGCACGAGGTCTTGAAGCAATGGATCGCGGTGTCCGGGTGGATGCCGACCGCGTTGTACCAAAGCTCTTGCCATCATTGGACCCAGTTGCGGGTCGACTCACGGGGTCCCTGGACGCACCGTTCCAGGTCCTCAATAGTGGTGGCGCGGGTGTAGGAGCACTCGAAGTGCCTGACGAAGGCGTCGCGCATTTCCTCCCAGGAGTCGATACTGTCCTGGGGGAGAGTGTTGATCCACTCCTGCACGTCCCCTCCATCATCAGGGGGAGGTAACGGGCGGCGAGTAGGTCAGTGTGACCCGCGATCCCCATTGCCATGAGGTATGTGTCGAGCCAGACTGCGGGGTCGTACGAGGAGTCGTACTTTTCTATCTCTTTTGGTGCCTTGAAGTTTGGCGGGTACTTCTCGCCTCGGATCATTGGTCCGAAGCACTTGGGACCGAGTCGACTGAGCGACCCCATGGGCTCGCCGTCGCGGCGATTAGTTAGGGTGTGCCGCAAGTCGTCGGGCTGGCGTGCGCGCCAGCTTTGGTTGTTGATGATGTGGGTGCGGGCGTCGATGGGTTGTCCGTTAGCGGCGACGAAGTTGGTCGCCGGCCTGGGGTCGTTGGTGGAGAGTGCCGCGTTCGCGGGTCGGTGTTGGAGCTGCAGTGGCTCTGGTGGCGGGCAATTGAGGGTGTTTGCCGCCGCTGGGCGGCCGCTGGAGGCCGCTCTGCTTCCCGAGGAACGCGAGTATACTCGACCTTGCGAGTCGGCGCCCGCTTTTTGCTGCTCCACGGCCTTCGCAAGCAGGGCCCTGACGTACTGGATCTGTAGGGCGCCGTCGCCAGTGGCCGTGATGCTGTCGGCTGCTGCTCGGCCTGCCACGAGGTTGTCCATCGGGGTGGAGAACAGTGGGAGGCCGTTTGCGTCTCGCTCCCGTGAGGAGACAACTATCCGCGGCTGGTCCCTGGGAGGGGTGCGGTTGGGTGGCGGTGGGGCACCCATCGCCGTCGATCCTGGCGGGGGCCGGGCGCTTCCTCCTGGGGGCGCGTTCTCGCAAATTGCGCGCTCGGCTATGCGGGCCGGGTCGTTTTCGTCGTCGAAGTTCAGGGCACGCCCTTGAACGGTGGGGTTCAAACGTGACCTGATCCGCTGCTGGTGGTAGCGCGACAGCTCCTGCGTCGTTACCTGCTCGAGGCGAAATTTTTCGCGCTCGGCCTGCTCCTTGCGCACCGCCTCCGCCAGTTTCAGGCGGAGTTCCTCGACCTCCGTCGCCGTGGCGTTAGGAGGGATTGGGGTGGAGAAAGGATCCTCCGGCGGATCGGTGCCGGTGGCCATGTAAGCCGCGGCGTGGCGACTGGTTCCATCGCGGGGGTCGGCGGAGTTCTCTGACCCGGAATCGAATTCGAAGATCCCGAGGATGGAAGGGTCCTCGAAGTCTCCCGCGTTGGAGACCTGGGCGATGGAGCCCGCGGACGAGGCCGCGGTGATGGATCCGGCGAGTGACGCCGGGGTCGCCGAGTCGGCGTCGTCGGTGAGGGACGCATCTTCTGCGGCCGCTGAATTCCCGGCCACGTTACTGTGGGCCGAGTTGTACTCGGAGGCGAGGCGGTGGATCGTGCAGACCTGGCTCTCGGAGAGCCGATCGCGTGGCGGCGACTCGCGGATGCGAGCCGAGTCCTCCGAGACGATGACGTCGGTGAGGCCGACGAAGAGGCTGATCGTGCCGACTGGCAGGATCACGCTGTGCGTGACGGGTCGCGCCGCCGGGACGTAGCTGCTCGGCAAGATCTGGAGCATCTCGCCGATCGCTATCATGCGGCCGGTGGCGATCGTCTCGTTGATGGGCAGATTGGATCTCGCCGCAGAACACCGGCCAGACCGGCCAGGCCCCACGGTGGGCGCCACTGTCGTGGGAATAGTCATGCCAGATGCTGCAATCGGCAGCGAGTAGTAGAACGAGGGGCAAGGGCGGCCAGCCATCTGCGGTGCGAGATGAGGGCAAAGACACAGGGTTTTACCCAGGTTCGCCCCCCCGGAGGGTAAAGACCTACTCCTGCTAGATTGTATTATGGAGGTGTTACAATGGGCGAGCTCGGCGGCTAGGCGGCGAGTCGCTTGGGTGTATGAGGGAACGTGTCTCTACTCGCCCCATAGGGAGGTTTATATAGGCTCACCTCCCCTAGGGTTTACATATCTCAACCGATTCGGTTACAGATTCAGTAGTCGTTTAACCTAGCCCGACTGGGCCTATCTACTCGCCTGGGCCTTCAGCTTCCAGTCGCTCGGTACCTTGCTGGGCTTCAATCCACTCGCCGTTCTGCAGGCCCACTCGCCAGCTCACGGGCCAGTCGGAAACGCCCCGCTGGGTATACCCCAGTAGGCATATCCCCATCAACATCTACAACCGAAGAGATTTCTGTCACTTCCCTTGGAAACTAGAGGCATGAACCCACTATCGAGCATAAATACCCCCTCTAGGAGTCACTAGCAACTACTTGGCCAAGATAGCTACTAACAACGGAGAGCATGCAAGATCACAAACAACATAGACATGATAGAATCATAAAGACAAAACCATAACCCGCGCCTAGGGGGGTGTGGCTGCCCTGGCACGCCTCTCCGTCTCCTGGACTTCTTGTTCCCCACAGAAAGTTATTGACTTTGACGTTTATCCCGTCCAATTCCGAGAATATTTCCTTACTAGCTTTCCTGGAACCAAAAACAGCAAAAAACAGGCAACTGGCATTGTGGCAACTTATTAATAGGTTACTACCAGAAAACATGTAAAAGGCACCTCAAAGTGTAGAGAAAGCAAAGCAAAGTAGACACTAAACAAGCATGGAGCATCAAAAATTATAGATACGTTTCGGACATATCAAGCATCCCCAAGCTTAACTCCTGCTCGTCCTCAAGTAGGTAAGTGATCAAAGAATAATTTTTGAGGTGACATGCACCCTCACAATGAAGATCTAACCATTTGCAAGTATTGAAAGCTGGATCAAAGAACTCTAAACATGTGCATGAAAGATGGAGTTCTAACAATAGGACATAGTAACTATGCATGCAACATGAAAGGCTACAAACAAAGATCATGAATAAACATGCATTGAAAAACGTTTGTTTGTTTTACATACATAAAACATAGCATAGTGGTAACCAGCTTGTACCTCATAAAGTAGCAAATAGATGCATAGCACACCTTCAAAGTTCACAAGGGTGACTAGAAACAAATAGCACAAGAGCAAGTAATATCACAATATGCATAATCAATAAGCTTTGGAACATTGCACACAAAATGACAACTATGCTCTCTTAATGGTGCCTAAAGGTAGAAGGTGGGGACTCAAATGATGGTGGAAGAATGGCCTTTTATAAAGAAAGCAGGATTTCAAGTTTCAAAAGGAGCTTCCAAAAATTATGGTACTTGTTAGATTTTAGCCCTCATTGCCCCTATCATAAGCATCTTGAAGTGATTAAGGTTAAAGTGAACAAACTATGGAGTATATGCTTGACAAAGTATAAGTTGGCAATCTCAAGTCCCTTTAATATGAGGGACACACCTCATGCTACTCAATTTTAGTCACCTGTAAGTTCTTGTCATTGTAAGTATTTGCATATCATTGAGAACCGCCAACGGGGTACCCCTTGCACATGGTACATGAGCTTTCCCATAACCAAAATGACAAGGGAAGCAGACAATGAGCATCTTAGCAATCTTTTTATTTACCATATGCACAGCTTTTTATTGAGGATGCTTCATAGATAGCTCACTATGGTGATGCTGCAAGTTTCCACCATGATTAGGCATGGCTTAGGGTAGCGGCCCAGACGTTTCTCTAACACACAATACAAACTCCATGGACTTACAAGTTCCCTCTTTATTTCACACCGGTGACATCCATAGACAAAAGAGCATGATATCAAAGTACACGTGCAATATTGAAAACGTTTCCCGTGACAACACGGTTTTGCTAATTCCAACGTATAAGTGCAAGCATATACAACATAGATGACACAATGTTTCAAGTTTATCAGGGGCAAAGAATATAAATGTGCCATCAAGTTTGTGACGGCTTTAATCACTAAGTTTTCACATAACAAAATAGTTTTTAATTGGAAGATAACTAAAAACAAGAATATACTTGGAATGGTGTAACACACCATGCATAGGAGTTTATAGTGCACTTTGGAATAACTTGGTTTCTTGAGAGTTGGAAGCATGAGTAGAGCTTACTCATACAAGTGGAGGCTAGTAAAAGACTTGGAGCCACCAACTAAGAGAGCAATAATGGCCATAATCATGCAGAGCAACAAAGAATTACTAATCAAAGCATAGAGTGGTACTACAAGTCAAGGACTAAATGATTATAGAGGATATGGTGACTTGTTCATAGTCATAACATGGTGTGAGCATGTGCCAAGTCAACCCAAGAAAAGCATCAAAGGAGAATACCACAATACTATGCTTTTGCATGCTAAAACAACGCATAATTTCTTTAAAGCACACTAAGCAATCCCAATTGTTTGGAATGAGACATGATAGAGCAATAATCACTAAGCATAATGCTAAAACAACACCTAGCATGTCATGCTAAAGTCTAAGTCACAATCAATGCAAACTCCTCTTGCACTTCAAGCAAGAACTTACTACTCATTTCCAACACCAAGCAACTTATTTGCAAAACAACACAGCGAGAACGGGGGTCCAAACTACTTTATTCAAGCAAACTAAACAACCTAAGAAAAGCAAACGAAAACTAAGACGCTCCAAGAACAACACAATTGTGCATGAAAAACAATAAAAACGAAGTGTCTAGACAGACCTAAGCTTTTTATTGATGAAGAAGGGGATGCCCGCTTTGACGCTTGTACCTCTTGGATATTTCTTTGAGTGACACCGGGATGGCATCCCCAAGCTTGAGATTTTGTCCATTCTTCATCTCATTGCATCATTCTCTCTCTACACCTGAAATTTTTCCTTCATACAAAACCCACAATCTTCATTAGCAACATTAGTTTATTCAAAAGATAATAGACCCTTAGGTAAAGCTTTGGAACAGAAAGTCTTTTCACTAAAAACACATGCTACTGTAGTAACTCCTTCAAATCTCAATTCCCCTGAAGAGAACTTAAAAAGGAATCAATAAGAAGCAAATGCAAATAATGGTAGAAATCTGTGAAAACAGACCAGCAGGTAGAAACTGATTTTTTTGAAGACCTTCTGTTGCTCAAATAAAAAAGTGTTGAACTAAAGAAAGTTAGCTAACATACTGGGGGATTTATTCATAAATGTTTAGCTCAATCCGAGTTACAGAGACTCCTCACGAATTTTTTATTGGAGGACAGAAATATGTTTCGGGACAGCAACTCCCCAAATCTTACTTCCTTCTCATTAGAGGTCATTCTTGGCACAAAAAGCAAACAAAAAGGATAAGGAGAGGTCATTACTGAAGTAATAACTTCCAAGACTCAAGGAAACTCTTGGGTTATCTACAACGTGTACTTTTCTTTAATGCCTTTAAGTTAGGCTCAGAAAGTTTGAGAAGATGCTCACATAAGAAATATGAATTAAAGTAAAAGAGAGCATCAAGAAGCAAATTAAAAATACATTTAAGTCTAACCCACTTCCTATGCATAGGAACCTTATATGCAAATAAATTCACAAAGAACAAAGTGACTGGCATAGGAAGATAAGACAAGAGTAACTTCAAAACTTTTAGCGCAAAGAGAGGTGTTTCAATATCATCAAAACTTCTACAACCATATTTTACTCTCTCATAATAATTTTCAGTAGCCTCATGAATAAACTCAACAATATAACTATCACATAAAGTAGGCTTTTCATGAGCTACAAACACATAATTTCTATTAGGATCAAAAATAGTGGGATTAAAACCTTCACAGGTTTTACCCAGAGTAGATATTTCAAAAGGATCCATAGGAACATAACATTCATCCTCCTTTGGTAAGAATGGGGGACAATCAAATAATGTAAGGGATAAAGAGTTACTCTCATTATAAGGTAGACATGGGTAGATCCATTCTTCCTCCTCTTGACCATCACTCTCCTCCTCTTTTTCATCTAATGAGCGTTCAGTTTCAGCAATTTCTTCTTGCATAGGCTCCTGAAAGGCATTAGTCTCTTCCAAATGTGGAAAGCGCCTATTAAAATATTCAAGAATATAGCCATTTTATTCCTTGTAATTATCAAAGAAAAATTTAATTATCTCAAAAACCTCATGTTTATAAGGTGCATCATCAGTATTTTCAAGCAAACTGGCAAGTTCTAATGCACCCTTGAAGGCAATAAATTCTTCAATCTGTTCCACATCATAAAAGTCATAATTTCCTTTAACATAAGAGGAAATGGTAACATTATCATTGTACTCACATTGAAAAGGGAGGTGTTTATTCCTCCTACAGCAACAAGCTTTATCAAAGTAGTAAGTAACATTATAAGTAGAGCACACCTCTCTAGTAATAGTATTCAACTTATCAATTTGTTCCCATAAGTGTTTCCCTTTTTGTGACAAACGGTGTTACTTATAATAATACTTTTGTTCTTCCGTGAACCCACCTTGCCAATAAGAACTATTTTCAAAGAAACCATCCATTGATAGAAAGCATGACCAAGCAAGGCAATAACAGACCACCAACTAGAGTAGGAACTAATTTTTTTTGTGTTTTTGGTAAGAGAAAAAAACTAAACTAATCTTTTTGGAGTTTTTGAAAAATAGGCAAACAAAACCAAGCAAAGGAAACTAAGCAAACTAAAAACAAAGTAAAGAGAAAGGTAGTGGAAGACTCCCCTTGTGAAGACGACCTTAGCCTCCCCGGCGACGGCGCCAGAAAGACTTGGTGCTTGACGGGGAGGAAGAAGTTTGATGTCCCTTTATTCCCCGGCAATGGCGCCACAAAGACTTGACAATGCTCGATGTATCACTTTGTTGGTAACCCCAAGCGCAGGGTGTGAAGAGCACATCAACAAGTTTTCCCTCAGTTGAGACCGAGGTTATCGAACTAGAAGGAGGAAGGAAATGTCACACAGGTGTTGCAAACAACATGGAGACCTGCACAACACAAACTTAAGACTTTGTCCCAACGAATTAGTGAGGTTGTCAAGCTCACCAGTTTGCTGTAAGAAAGGATCAAACGTATGGTGTGGAAGGTAATGGTGGTTTGCAGTAAGTAAACAAGTAATAGTGGAAGATGTATCAATGGTAAAGATTGGACCGGGGTCCATAGTTCAATAGAGGTGCTCTCCTTAGATAAACATGGCATGAAGGGTAAACAAATTACAGCAGGGCAATTGACAGGAACTGAGCAAGGCATAACAATGCAATTACTAGTCAGAAAGATCCTATGGGATTCAATTGGGCAATACAACAAGATACATAGACCGCCATCCAACTGCATCTATGACTAGAAGTCCACCTTCAGGTTATCATCCGAACCCCCTCCAGTATTAAGTTGCAAGGAACAGACAACTGCTTTAAGCAAAGTGTGTAAGGTAAACAGTCCACAAGTTCCATGAACAAGAGACCGTTGTTTTCTCCCTAGTAGCAACAACACATCTACAACCGAAGAGATTTTTGTCACTTCCCTTGGAAACTAGAGGCACGAACCCACTATCGAGCATAAATACCCCCTCTTGGAGTCACTAGCAACTACTTGGCCAAGATAGGTACTAACAACGGAGAGCATGCAAGATCACAAACAACACAGACATGATAGAATCATAAAGACAAAACCATTAATCAAAACAACATAATAATCTCAATATCCATCGGATCCCCGCAAACACAACATGCATGATTACAAATAGATTACATCTTGATCATGAATGGAGCTCACAAGATCTATACATGAAAGCACAAGGAGGAGATAAAACCATCTATCTACTACATGGACCCATAGTCCAAGGTGGAACTACTCACGCATCATACCGGAGAGAAGGCCTCCGGGATGATCTCCCCTCCGGTAGGGTGCCGGGAAGAACTTCAGATCCCCCCGATCTAGGGACGATAGTGGCGGCGGCTACAGAAGGTTTCGTGGAATATTGATCGGGTACTTAGGGTTTCTGCATTGGGGGCTTCTTATAGGCGAAGGGGGAGGCCGAGGCGGTGGCCAGGGGCCCCACACCCTGCCTAGGCGCAGGGCAGGGCCCACCCGCGCCTAGGGGGGTGTGGTTGCCCTGGCATGCCTCTCCGTCTCCCCTCTGGACTTCTTGTTCCCCACGGAAAGTAATTGACATTGACGTTTATTCCGTCCAATTCCAAGAATATTTCCTTACTAGCTTTTCTAGAACCAAAAACAGCAGAAAACAGGCAACTAGCACTGTGGCAACTTGTTAATAGGTTATTACCAGAAAACATGTAAAAAGAACCTCAAAGTGTATACAAAGCAAAGCAAAGTAGATACTAAACAATCATGAAGCATCAAAAATTATAGATATGTTTCCGACGAATCACTAGACTATGGATCTAGTTGGGATGAAAGTATGTCGTACGCAGAGTTTTCTTACAATAATAGCTATCAATCGAGCATAGATATGGCGCCGTTTGAATTCCTTTATGGAAGGAAGTGTACTACACCACTATTGTGGAATTGAGTAGGAGAAAGAAGCTTGTTCGGACCAAATCTGGTCAAGGAAGCCGAAGAGAAAGTCAGGATGGTAAAAGATAGACTGAAGATAGCCCAATCCCGACAAAAGAGCTATGCAGATCCAAAACGTAGAGAGGTCACCTATGAGGTAGGTGATAGAGCTTATCTCAGAATCTCACCACTTCGTGGTGTGAAGATATTTGGAGTCAAAGGAAAATTGGCACCTCGTTATGTAGGACCATTCAATATGTTGAGCCATAAAGGAGAAGTGGCCTATGAGCTAGAACTACCAGAATCTCTGTCAGCAGTTCATAATGTGTTCCCTGTAAGCCAGTTGAAAAAGTGTCATCCAGAGATGGAAGAAAGTTCGCTAAAAGACACTATACCGTTGGAGGAAGTTCAGCTATAAAATGATCTCACTTATGAAGAGAAACCTATCAAGATTCTCGAGACAACAGAAAGAGTCACTCGTATTAAGATAATCAAGTTCTACAAAGTATAGTGGGACCACCACACTGAGGAAGAAGCAACTTGGGAAAGAGAAGATGAACTTCAGAAAGATCACCCTCACCTATTTGCTAGCCAATCTGAATCTCGAGGGAGAGATTCATCTTAAGGGGGTTAGATTTGTAACAACCCAATTTTCATCAAACCAAAAACTTCATCATTGCATTCATATCATCATAGCATGTGTGCATTGCACAATTTTTTCAAAGTTTCAAACCTGGCAAAACCCTAATTTAAACCCCCCTCTTATATGCATGTATGGGGCATGTGTTTTTATTTTTATTTTATACCCAAAATGTTTTGTAGTGATCTGATGTGTTTAAAACACTTTTAAATACTAGGATCATCCCACAAAATTTTGGTGAACATTTGGTTTGTTTTGGAGTTGATTTGCTAGTTCAAATCTTATTTAGAAAATAAAAACAGAAAAAGAAAAAGGCTAAGAGGAAAAAAAATAGAGAACATACCTGCTAGCAGACGCACCCCAGCACCCCGGCCCATCTAGCCCACCCGGCACACCCCCTCCCCCCTCTGTTTCTCACCGTGCTGCGCCACACCCCCTCGCTGACAGGCGGGCCCCACTGCCACTATGTTGTCGCCGTCAATCTCGCGCCGAAGACCCGCGCCGCTCGCTGCCGTTTCTCCCCAATTCAATTCAAATCAAAGCGCTTGATTTCAGGCGTGATTTCCCTCCCCCCTTGACCCGCTACTTAATCCCCTCTCTCCCCGCTCCATTTCCCCCCACACAGCACCATCGGAGAGCCGCCAGGCTACGCAAAATCCACCTCCCACCGCCGTTGTTCCGACGAGCTCCGGCGACCTATTGCGGTGAGCCTCTACCCCCTTGCCCTCTGGTTCACATTGTCTTGTTCGCCATATTCGTGCGCACCTCCTGACACTTGCTGTTTGCTTGCTCGTGGCCAAGGAGCTCGCCTTCGTCAACCTCTGCGAGCACCCGACGGTGAGCTCGACTCTGACGAGGAATTCCCGCCGCGCCCGTACTACCCTCCCTTGCCCGTGGCCTCCAATGCATCCACGTCATCACCTCGACCCAGTAACGCCCCTGTGCCTCCCCCTTTACCCCTGGCATCGTTGGAGTGCCATCGCTAGATGCTTCACCGCCGCGCTCGCCATTTGCGCTGCCAGATTCTGGCCAGCATGCTTAGATCTGCTGGATCTAGATCTAGCGGCTAGGATTAGAACTAGCGCGAAGAGGTACCGTGTGATCTGGACCACACAATCTGACTTAGATCTGAAGGGAATATGCCCGAGAGGCAATAATAAAGTGGTTATTATCGTATTCCTTGTTTATGATAAATGTTTATTTTGCATGCTATAATTGTATTAATACGGAAACGTTAATACATGTGTGTTTAATAAACAAACAGAAAGTTCCTAGTTATGCCTATCTCATAAACTAGCTCGTTGATTAACAAGATGATCAAAGGTTTCCTGATCATGGACATTGGATGTTGTTAATAACGGGGTCACAACATTAGTGTAATGGTGTGATGAACATTCATCTGAAGTATAGCATTACGATCAAAATCATTGAGTTTATATTGCTATAACAACTTACGAAGTGATCCTAATCCTTAGACCATGAGATCATGTCAATCACTAACACCGGAAGAGTTTCTTGATAACATCAAACGTCACACCGTAACAGGGTGATTATAAAGATGGATTCAGAACTAATAAAGTGTTATGTTGAGGCTCATGGATCGAGAGTGGAATTTGTTCATCATTGATTAGCTTGCAAGCAAGTGATTTGATCACTAGAATGTTATATCACGGGAACGAGAAAAGAGTGCATGTCAGTAACGAGATCAAACTAGGTATGGAGATACCGATGATCGAATCTCGGACATGTAATATATCGCGAAACAAAGGGATTAAGATACTAGCGTAAAAGGTTCCGACGATCACAAGAAAGTCATCGTTGAATGTGTGGGAGTCAGTATGGGTCTCCAGATCCCGCTTCTGATTATTGATCCGAAAGGGGTCTCGATCATGTCCACATTATTCGTGAACCATAGGGTGACACACTTAAGAGACACCGACATCCATTTGGAGCAAAAGTTTCATGCCGAAAAGAATAACAAGCGCAGGAATTTATTTCACTAGATACCGAAACGGGTTTTCGGGTGAAATTGCAGAAAGTGTTTCTGCATGTGAAATGAAATACTAGCAAGGGGTTATATGTGAATGTTTGTCATTAAAGTAATTGACAAAATTCTGAATAAATAAAAGGAGTTTTATTTAATGAGAGTTTGCATTAAATTTGGTGGAAATTTAATGGGAATTTGAGTGGGTTTTTGAGTGGAGGGAATTGAAAGGCTTTTGTGTGAGTGGAGTGTCCACCCACATGAATTAAAGGAGGGGAGGGGGCAGCCCCATGGCTGGGCGCATGGCCCCTTGGGTGCCCCCCTCTCCCTATAAAAGGAGCCGCCCTCCCTCTCTCTCACTTACACCTCCTCGTGAAGGATCTCTCTCCCCCTCTAGAATTTATCCCCCATGGTCTCGGACTAGCGAGATACATGTTCCCGGTGGCTATTCGGCAAGAAAGAGTTGTGCTTCCGCTGCATCGCTGGAGCGAGGAGGCGGAGGTTTCTCGGTGCCTCGAACGTGTGTGCGAGCACGGATGCGCTGCTGTTTTGCGGCGCTAGGACTTCCTCTCGATCTTGAGATCGGCAAGAGATCGTCTACATCAACCACGAGTTTGGACTCGTTAAGCTTTGTCGGTCTTCAAGGGTATGTTCTCTACGGATATACATCCGCCCGTTGTTTGTATCTAGTAGATAGATCTTGGTACATAGTTGTTCCCATCGTATGAAATTTTTTGTTTTCTTTGCTGCGAACCCTACAGTGGTATCAGAGCCGGATCTATGCGTAGATGCTTTGCACGGGTAGTACACATATGAGTATGTGGGTGATGATGATCATTTTATTGCTTCTTAGTTGTACTTTGGATATTGGTGGCATAGTGGGATGAAGCGGCCCAGACAAACTTTACATGTCCTCGCACATGAGACCTGTTCCACGCTTGACATGCAACTAGTTTTGCATAAGTGGCTAGCGGGTGTCTGTCTCTCCTACTATAGTCAATATCTAATTTGCAACGAGTTGTCAACAATTTGGTTATCCTCATTGTGGTTCATGTTCGTAGGTAAGAACGGTTCTATCTTCGAAAGCCCTAAGCCACGTAAAATTTGCAATGGATAAATTAGAGGCGTCTAGTTTAGATTGCTGCTGGGCTAGTGTTATGATATGGTGATGTTGTAAGTAGAAGTATGAGATGATACTCTTACAACATACATAACGTGTAAACTCCATAGACCTTGGATTTACACATAAAGGTATGATAGTGATCATACCACGGTGCACATGATAGAGATCATATGCGAGAACCATATCATTCCACTAATAAACATGTGATGTTTGATAGCATCTTATATTGCTTGTTTGGCGTTTTATTAGCATAATAAGATGATCCCTCATTTAGATATCAAGATAAAAAATGTGTTCTTCCTTAAGTATGCACCGACAATGTTTTGTCGCTTCAAGACATCACGTGATGATCGGGTGTACTTGAATCCACGAGCATATCTCGGGTGTAAGACAGTTACACACACGAATACTAAGGTTCTTACTTGGCGAGCCTAGCATGTACAGACATGGCCTCGGAACACGGACCGAAAGGTTAAGCATGAGTCATATGTTTTGATATGATGACCATATGGATGCTCGCCTTTGAAGCTACGCCGACTCACGTGATGATCGGACTTGGTGTAGTGGATTTGGTTCATGTAATCACCAAAAAGACACGAGGGATGTCGTTTTTGAGTGGGAGTTCATTTCTAATTTGGATTAGTAGAACTCAATTTATCATAAATTAAATCAAAGTGAATTTGCATAATTTGTTGTAGTCATTGGCATTCGTTCACCACCTTATGCATAGTTGTAATTGAGATAATAGAACTATAGAATCTGGATATTTACTTTACGAACTGGTATCGTATTGTGTTGAGTGTCAATCAAAGTTTAAAGTCCTATTGCAAACTTTCAGCAAACTCTATTTACTCCGTGAAATTTAATAATTGGTATTAAATCGAGAGTAACAATTCCAGTGTTAGTATCTTAAGTATCATGTTTGCCTCCACGATTCTTGATTGTTTTAATATCAAGTTTATCTAGGAGCTGAAAGAATTGTTTCAGAAACCATCATGTGTGGCAGATATAACGATATCTGAAACAATGTTTTGGTTGCAATATGATAGAGTATAATATATGTTCTCATATTGGATGAGAATTTACGAAGGTTGGAGATGCTAGACATCCTAATCATCCAAAAGGGTTTTGGAAAGTAATGTTATACTCACGATTCTCCTTTATAAGCTAAATTGGCTTGATCATGAAAGTCGTCATGATAAGGATGAATAGAAGATGTATGTAAAGTGTTTACTACACTAAAAGATTACTAAAGAATGGATTTTGAAAGAATACCGATCATTTTGATGATGGTGATCTACTTCAAAGTGCAAGTCCAAAGGTATTATTATTTGAATATACACGCTTTGGACTATGTGTTATGTATATGGCGCCACTTTTCATGTTGATAGATTCTTTTAAAAGGAAAAGGAAATGCTGAAAGAGAATCTATAAAATATATTTGGCAGAAAAGAAAAGATTGGAAATATCCAATTTAGGTATATGGATGATATACATGTTATGGTTGTATTCTTTGCTTGTTAAACAATGTGGTTCTTGGGTATTGGATACCGAATTGGTTGGTATGAAATTTCATACGGAACGACGCAATTCATGAACCACAATGGCCTAAGTAACTAGCAAGAGAATATGTGATGATGTTCATCGAAAACAAACAAACCGTTGTTTGTATTTCTCGTTGACATCAAAGCTTGACTTCAAGATTTGTTTTAATAATTGTTATTTGAATCAGGTATTATAAGAACAAAGGTTGTTCAAATAATTACCGTATTCCATATAAGATGGATGATTTACAAATCTAGTTGGAGAAATCACATCCATAAAACCTAATGCTAAAATGTCGCAAGACAAATGATTGAAAGATCACTTACGAAGTGACATCACCGTTTAAATTATATTGGAAAGAAAACATGAAGAATCTCCATTTTCATGGATTTTTGGAGTCTTTGATTTGATCAAGTGACGCTTGTGAGACTTTCCTCGGGATAATTAAAACTTCGTTCAAAGGCCAAAGAAGAACGAACGACTAAAATATTGGAATTTATACATATCGATGTATGTAGTCCATTATGTGTAGTCGTAAGCAATGGGTTTCAACTTCATATACTTTCTCCGGAAATTGAGTGAATAATTCACTTAATGAGAAAGAAGTGTGAAATATTTGAAAATGTTCAAAGACTTTCAAGATGAAGTGAAAATCATTGTGAAAAAAAAATAAATGAATTATGATTTGATCATAAAGGGATTTATATGAGTTACAAGTGTAACAAAATAAATAAATAAATTATGATTTTATCATAAAAGGGATTTATTTGAGTTACAATTTTAGCAAAACACCTAGATTTACATCTCCTGAAACACCATAGGAATATGGAATGTTTTGAGATTTGTAAGGAAACCTTGTTTGACATGGTTGGATCAAAGGTGTTATTTATAAAACTGCCATTATGTTTTAAAAGATTAAAGCTTTAGAGACTACCGCTTTTACACTGAAAAGAGCTCCATATTGATCCGGTGAAATGACACCATGGAAGTTATGGTTTGGGGTAAAAGCCAAGTTGTCATTTCTTAAATTTTGGTATGCTAAACATAAGTAAGATGTTTACAACCGAAGTCGGATGAGCATGTCTTTGTAGGTTATTTCGAATAACAATTGGTTATTCCTCCATAACACCAAGGACAAAAGGGTTTGTCGCTTGAAACGTGAAGTTGCTTGAAAAAGGAATTTTTTTGTAAAAGTTAAGTGGGAGGACAATAGAACTTTGATAAGGTTAACGAACCTTAGCTAAATATGCTGAGTTGCGCAGCGCCGGAAAATGTTCCGGAGGCAGCCAGAATGCTCATGGATTATGTGCCTCAAATGTTGCGGTCACGGAGATCTAAGTTCCTATTGAACCAAGTCGGTCGAATAAACAATCAAATACTAAGATTTGAGAGTAAATCATTATTGTTTGACAATGATGAACCGACTATATGCAAAGAAGAGATGATGGGCCCTGACTCCGTCAAATGGCTTGAAGCCATAAAATTCGTGATAGTTCCATACACGAGAAATCAAGTTTTGAACTTGGAAGACCCTCCGGAAAGGTGTAAAAACCTATCGTTCGTATTTGGATCTATAAAGAAACAGACATGGATGTTTCACATCTATGAAATAGTCGACATGTCGTAAAATATTTTACGACAATGTTCAAGGAGTTGACTATGACAAGATTTGATCTTTCATAGCGATATTTAGTCTGGACGGATTAAAGTAGCAACCACTACATATAATTTGGTATATGGTAGATGAATAAACAAAACAAAGTTCTTCTAATAGAATGGTTACCTAGGACGTGTACATGACACCATCCAAAGGGTTTTGTTAATTCAAAGGATGCTAAAAAGGGCATGCAAACTTCAATGGTTGAAGTAAGCATCGCGGAGTTGGAATCTTCACCGTGATGAAAAAGAGTTTTCATCAGGAGACGATGAAGATGCTTGCATTTGCAAGAAATTAAGTGGGAGCGCTAAGACATATTTCTAATACATTATGTGGAGGACATCTTGTTGATTAGAAATGATGTATATTTTATTGACAAAGGTTAAGAATTTCATTTCGATGAAATACTTAGGCAAAACCCGAATATTTAGCGTGAATGTCTATAGTGGATAGACTGTAACGCCAATATGGTTGTGCCAAACGTACATATATGAGATATTGAAGGAGTTCAATATAGAATCAACAAGAAACGGTTCTTGTCGCATGGAAAGGAATTGAATCAAGATTCAAGTGTATCGACACTTGATAAGTGAAACAAGATTCAAGTGCTTTGACACTTGATGAGTAAAATCACAAGAATGTCTTGATCAATCATACCATGATATGTACACATCCAGATATGTCCTATGCTCTAAGTGTTATGAGCATATACCAGAATGAATCATAAAATGATCATTGGACGATAGTGAGGATATTCTTATGATCTTTTGGAAGAACTAAGAATATATTTGTGTAGAGGTGACAAACAATTACAAATAGTTCATTGTAAGACGTTACATTGATACTAGTTTTGTCACAATATACAAATTAAGTTTATCTCAATTTAAACTATGGGTGGCACAATGTAATGGAAAGGAGATTCCATGATGGATTTGGATGAAATCCATAGTTAAGACATTGTGACGAATACTACAACAAAAAGGCTAAGTATATGACTGCTATAGTTGCAGCAAAGGAGGGAATTTGTGTCAAGAAGTTTGTTATCAAACTAAGGTGTGGTTCGCAACAGGCTAACACTAAATATATATTGTATGACAATAGTATCGACATGATTTAACCCCAAGGAACTAAAGGTCTCACCGAAAGACCAAATTTATACAATGCCATCTCATTGGAGAATGAGTGATGCGTGAAGACGCAAAGACATGCAAATACACACGGACCTGAAGCGTCAGATCCGTAGATTATGTTAACCACTTGCAATTGCGTATATGGAACACCGGAAAGCCATAGGTGTTCAATACACAGAGTTTTCAAACTAGATTATTGTCTCTAGTGCAAGTGGGAGACTGAAGGGAATATGCCCGAGAGGCAATAATAAAGTGGTTATTATCGTATTCCTTGTTTATGATAAATGTTTATTTTGCATGCTATAATTGTATTAATACGGAAACGTTAATACATGTGTGTTTAATAAACAAACAGAAAGTTCCTAGTTATGCCTCTCTCATAAACTAGCTCGTTGATTAACAAGATGATCAAAGGTTTCCTGATCATGGACATTGGATGTTGTTAATAACGGGGTCACAACATTAGTGTAATGGTGTGATGAACATTCATCCGGAGTATAGCATTACGATCAAAGTAATTGAGTTTATATTGCTATAACAACTTACGAAGTGATCCTAATCCTTAGACCATGAGATCATGTCAATCACTAACACCGGAAGAGTTTCTTGATAACATCAAACGTCACACCGTAACAGGGTGATTATAAAGATGGATTCAGAACTAATAAAGTGTTATGTTGAGGCTCATGGATCGAGAGTGGAATTTGTTCATCCCGATGACGGATAGATATACTCTGGGCCCTCTAGGTGATATCACATTGATTAGCTTGCAAGCAAGTGATTTGATCACTAGAATGTTATATCACGGGAACGAGAAAAGAGTGCATGTCAGTAACGAGATCAAACTAGGTATGGAGATACCGATGATCGAATCTCGGACATGTAATATATCGCGAAACAAAGGGATTAAGATACTAGCGTAAAAGGTTCCGACAATCACAAGAAAGTCATCGTTGAATGTGTGGGAGTCAGTATGGGTCTCCAGATCCCGCTTCTGATTATTGATCCGAGAGGGGTCTCGATCATGTCTGCATTATTCGCGAACCGTAGGGTGACACACTTAAGAGACACCGACATCCATTTGGAGCAAAAGTTTCATGCCGAAAAGAATAACAAGCGCAGGAATTTATTTCACTAGATACCGAAACGGGTTTTCGGGTGAAATTGCAGAAAGTGTTTCTGCATGTGAAATGAAATACTAGCAAGGGGTTATATGTGAATGTTTGTCATTAAAGTAATTGACAAAATTCTGAATAAATAAAAGGAGTTTTATTTAATGAGAGTTTGCATTAAATTTGGTGGAAATTTAATGGGAATTTGAGTGGGTTTTTGAGTGGAGGGAATTGAAAGGCTTTTGTGTGAGTGGAGTGTCCACCCACATGAATTAAAGGAGGGGAGGGGGCAGCCCCATGGCTGGGCGCATGGCCCCTTGGGTGCCCCCCTCTCCCTATAAAAGGAGCCCCCCTCCCTCTCTCTCTCACTTACACCTCCTCGTGAAGGATCTCTCTCCCCCTCTAGATTTTATCCCCCATGGTCTTGGACTAGCGAGATACATGTTCCCGGTGGCTATTCGGCAAGAAAGAGTTGTGCTTCCGCTGCATCGCTGGAGCGAGGAGGCGGAGGTTGCTCGGTGCCTCAAACGTGTGTGCGAGCACGGATGCGCTGCTGTTTTGCGGCGCTAGGACTTCCTCTCGATCTTGAGATCGGCAAGAGATCGTCTACATCAACCACGAGTTTGGACTCGTTAAGCTTTGTCGGTCTTCAAGGGTATGTTCTCTACGGATATACATCCGCCCGTTGTTTGTATCTAGTAGATAGATCTTGGTACATAGTTGTTCTCATCGTAGGAAATTTTTTGTTTTCTATGCTGCGAACCCTACAAGATCTAGCGGACCGCACATGTGATTCGCGCGAAGCGGTATGGGCCAATAAGATTGTGCCGCGTGTCTATGTTTTTGTTTTAAAATCCAGATTTGATTTGTTAGTTATTCAAACTTGTAAAATTCATAACTTTTGTTCTACAATTCAGAAAAATACAAATTTGGTGTCTATGGATTCAGAAAAATGTGAACTTTATTACTATGGCCTTACTTTGTTCACTTGATTCTTTAAATTTAGAGTTTTGTGCAGAGACATTTGTAGGGCTATTTTGGCTATAAAAATTATTTTGTATATTATTTTTGGGTGGTTTTTGTGATCTTTAGAATTTAGAATGTATACTTTATCTTAAATACAGTAGAGTTTAGTTTTAAAAAATGTGGCATTCATCTCATTGCATATTTGCATGCATTCATATTATTTTTGAGTGTTATATTGATTGGTATATTTTTGTTGTGTGATTTTGATGTGTAGATTGTGAAGTTTGTGATTGTGAGGATTGTACCTATTCTCCTAGCTACCAAGGAAAGTGATATTTCATCTTATGTCCTAGTATTTTACCTATTGCATTAGGTTTATTTTTAGTAGGAGTTGCATGATAGTTTCAAATATATTGCTATGCTATGGAAAATCTTATAGATTATACCTTGGTAGTATTTTCCTAAGTTAGGAGACATCTTATGCTAGAATGCTTAGTCTTGCTATCATAATTCATGGGTGGAAATTCATATTATGAGGTTATGGAAAGATTATACTTATAATTTTGACTAAGAAAACAACCTTTGTTAATGAAACACCTGGGTGGAATGGGACTTGTATGGATTGTGTTGAGTGGTTACTCAGGGACCATTTCTATAGTTTACCCTGGTATCGCACTTGTGGATGGTCACCCAGGAACAAAGAGATTTGAGATGTTTTTGTGTTGCGAAGCTTCTAGTGCAACCACTTGGCATATGGGATCTGCCTTGACCAACTAAGTCGTGAGAACTCAGACAGACTGACAGTGGGTGGTAGAATTGATAGGATGGAACACGTCTGTGGTGGTGTGAGGGATTGCTTCTGAAAAGTCTCGTCTTGATGCATGTTGAGTCTTGTGGGGAAAGTGCACCACCTCTCAAGAAGGTAAACCTAAGTACTTAGCCGTGTCCCCGGTTATGGACAATTCTGAGCGTCAAAGACATTGAAACGGTTCAAGAAATCTCCTCATCCCAATTTCTATAAGGTAAAATTGTGGGTGAACAAGGGTAGAGGTTCACCAATGTCTATTGGTGGTTACTTAGTGTTTTGCAAAAACAAAACTTAATGTTTTCAAACTAGTAGGACAAAAATTACTTTGTGCAAAGCCAGCCTGATCCATACTTAGCCAAATTCATGTAGATGTTAGTATCTACTATACAACTATGGTATTACTTTCCAATACAATTCCGACTGTATTGACCCCATGTGGCTGTAACTTATCATGTTGTGGGTTACTCTGATTATGAGTAGGGTTATGAGTGTACACTCGACATGTTTGCCTGTGGTGCATGAAGATGAAGACTTTATTATTATGCTTTGTATTGAGAATTCTAAATAAGTTAGCCTTGGGATAAGTGAGTTGTAAGAACTATTGTACTCCTAGAATTTCGATGTAATAATGACCTTTGTATCTATGTACTTCATATTAAACTGTGGGTGCGAGCAATTCGATCCAGGGACTAGCACTGCAATCACAGGGATCTCTACCTTAATGGGTGAGATCTTACACTACTCGAGGATGAGCAGGAGTTAATCTTGGGGATGCTTGATACGTATAATTTTTGATGCTCCATGC
The DNA here is from genome assembly GCA_916181665.1 of Avena sativa. Classification (NCBI taxonomy): domain Eukaryota; kingdom Viridiplantae; phylum Streptophyta; class Magnoliopsida; order Poales; family Poaceae; genus Avena; species Avena sativa. The sequence goes on along the minus strand of OV702279.1, from coordinate 150,868,578 downwards.
TTGTTTTGTATCAACTTTCTTATGTTTCGTCTACACTTTGAGGCATTTTTATACATTTTCTGGAACTAACCTATTGACAAGATGCCGCAGTGCCAGTTGCCTGTTTTCTGCTGTTTTTGGTTTCAGAAAAGCTAGTAAAGAAATATTCTCGGAATTGGATGGAACAAAAGCCAAAGTCAATATTTTACCCGACACGACACGGATACCGAAGGGGAGATAAAGAAGAGCCACGAGGCGGCTAGACCATAGTGTGGCGTGGGCCCACCCTAGGGAGCGCCAGCCTATTGTGTGGGCCCCTCGAGGCTCCACCGACCTTGCCCTTTTGCCTACATATACGTCTCCCGAGATGTAAACCCTATGCGGATCAGATCTGCACAAAAAGTTCTGCAGGGCCGCCGCCACCGAAGAGGAGATTCAGGATACAAAAGTCTCTGTTCCGGCACCCTGTCGGGATGGGGAATTGCCCCCAGAGCCATCTCCATCGACTCCACCACCATTCCATCGCCGTTGCTGACTCCCATGATGAGTATGGAGTAGTTCTCCCTCGAGGCTAACGGCTCTAGCGATAGCTATGTGTTCATCTCTCTCTCTCTCTCTCTATGTGTGATCTTATTATGGTCATGAGCTTTGTAATCAAGTAGATGTACTATGCTACTCAAGTGATTTAACTGTAATCTCTGGTTATCCCCATGTGTGTGAAGTTGATAGTGTGCACACCGTGTGGCACTTAGGCTAAAGATTACATAAATACTTATCATGAGTTATACTTTGAGTTGGATGTCTCTATGAAATTGTGGTGTTTGTTGGAACCGTCTAGAGCTCAGGGTGACAGTGTAGGGTTACCTAGATGGGGAATGCGAACTTTAAGGAAAGCTTTTGTAGACCTACCATGGATTGGAGTTGTCCAACCGGAGAGTAGTTCAGAGTAGCATAATGAAGAGAAGATATTTATATGAGAGTGTCCACTAGTGAAAGTATGATCCGAAGGCCTTGTTTATAAGCATTGAAACACCGTTTTACAACTAGACCAGTTACATGTTTGCTTGCTGCCATTTTTATTTCAGATTGCAATTACCACTTATAATCATCCATATTACTTGTATTTCACTATATCTTCGCCGAACTAGTGCACCTATACACCTGACAAGTCTATTGGGTGTGTTGGGGACACAAGAGACTTCTTGTATCTTGATTGAAGGGTTGTTTGAGAGGGATACCTTTGACCACTTCCTCCCTGAGTTCAATAAACCTTAGGTGATTCACTTAAGGGAAACTTGCTGCTGTTCTGCAAACCTCTGCACTTGGAGGCCCAACAATATCTACAAGAATAGAAGCGTGTGTATACATCACATGCTCAAGTCCAGGCACCACAGACAGATGGTGATCTAGGCGAGGCTAGGGCAGAAAGAAGCAGCGCAACGCCGTGGGTCTCGCAGCGCTAGAGGTTGGCAATGGAGCAGCTCGCAAAGGAAGCATGCAAGCAGCGAGGCAATAAGTGACGACACGCGCACGATGTTCGACAAAAAGAACGACACATCCTAGAAGCAAACGCGGCGGCAAGCATGTCTAGGGGGTGCAGAAGCTCACCATGGGTAGGTCCGTGGTGGTGGTACAACTTGGATCAACGGCGATCTACGACGGTGCTGGCGAACCGAGGATCTAGGGTTTCCCTCAAGCCTATTTTGGTAGAACGGGTTCCGACCTTCTTCTCCTTGACCCAGTGTTCAGTCAACTTCCTGGGCCGCTGCTGGTCTGTTAAAGGGTGACCCATTAGGGAGGCCTGATCTTTCACGAATTCTGTGGGAAGCGAAGGGAAAACGGCGGAAGGAGGAAGGGGATGAAATCCACGAACACACACGCGAAGAACTCGATGAACACACACACACACACGAAAACATGATACAAGCCGATGGCTCACGTCGGTGGCAATCGGTCCAACACAATCCCTAGGATCGGCTTTGGGCAAGACACTCTCCCACGACCAACAACGGGGGTGAGAGGCTTGATGAGATCTTGACTACTTGGGCACCAGACACCGAGATCCCAAGGACTTGTACAACTTGAACGCACTAGGAAAAATCCAAGAGGTTTGTGGATAATTTGGTGCTCCTTGTCAAGGAGCATGAGACAAATAGTTGATAGATCCTCAAGGGGTGTCTTCAACTACAATTATCCAAGTCTAGGGTTTACAATAGAGGGTGGGGGCTATATATAGGCCAGCCACATAAACAGGGGTAGTTTAGGAACGAAATGGGAAAATGTAGAGAGGGGTACATGGCGGTGGGCCGAGCTGACGCGAACAGGTTCGCGCACGTCCAGTAGTACCGGGCTCTCGACCGGTAGTACTGGTCCCAACCGGTAGTACCGCTCAGGGTCTGGTAAGACCGGTCCCAACCGGTAGTACCGCTCAGGGTCTGGTAGTACCGCTTGCAGTCCTGGGGCTTCAGTTGGCGCCGTTAGTATTGAGCGGTAGTAGAGGGCGGTAGTACCGCTGTCCGGTAGTACCGGTTCCAGCTCCGATAGTACCGCTAGCGTATGGGGCTTGGTTGGGTTCCTCCTGGAGCATCCGGTAGTAGGGTTGGTGGTGCCTCTTGCACCGGTAGTACCAATCGCCGTATCCGGTAGTACCGGTGGAGCGTGAGTGCGGATGGTCCCTTCCAGAGTGGTTTCTCCATTCCATGGGTCCTTCTCTTCGTACCTGATGATGCACAGGTGGGCGTATGAAGTAGCAAACCATCCAGGGGCGTATCAAAATCACACAAGGAAAGGAGCGAGTTAACCTTAGCTTGTAGGAGTTTGGCTCGGGCGCGAGTCATGGGTCCACTTGCGGGGTTCGTAGGAGTAGATGTAGTAGCGTTCGTAGGATGGGCTACATCATGGTCCTCCTTGATAACGTCGTTCTCCTCCTGATCGCTCCTCTTTGCTGGGGACAAGTACACCCGAAGGTGGCTATGGTGGTGAGGTTGGCTAGCAGGGGAGATGATGGGGAGGGAAGGATGGCGCTGGGCAGAGCCCTGGGGGTTGGATCTAGATGGAAAGGGCTGGGTGGTTGCTAGATAAAGCAGGGGAAGAGAACATGGGACCTCTTGGGTTGGACTAGGGTTTTGCTAAAGTAATCGGCGTTACTTTGGCTCTCATCTCCTCTCTCTCTCTTGGAGTAGACGGTGGTGGACTAAACCAGGTTAGCAAGGACCAGGGGTTGGTGATCTTTATCAGCAAGCAAGAAGGGAGGGGTTGTGACTTGACTTGGGAAAAAAAAGGTGCCCATGGCGCATGTGCCATGGTGGCCTCGGGTGGTTAGATGCTTACGTGAGAGGTAGGATATTAGGTGAGGGATGGGCTTGTAGTTTTGGGTGAAGCAAACCACTAAGGTGTAGGGATAGGATAGGGTTTATTGTTATATGGAAAGGTTAAATTAGGTATCTAGATTCTTTGAGTTGGTAGGATGAAATTTGATAGGTTCTATTTGAATCATTTGTTTTGGTTTGAATTTTAAGACAACTCAAAGAAGGGACTCCAAAAGAACACACGAAGAAGGAAAGATCTAAAAAGTGTAGAGAGAAGAGGAAGGTTGCTTGCAAGCTTGTATGGCAAAGTTCATAGTTTGAATTCAAATCACACAAGCTTGTCTCCCCACAAAAGAATTCAAAAATAAGGAAGGATTGAAGACTGCATGGGACACACATATGTATTAAATGCTCAATTATAATAGCGTGGAAAATTATAATTCATATGTCATCTATTTATCCATGCATTCATTCAAAGATTTGAATCATGGCCCAACAAAGAATAAAGCATATGAATACATAGAATGAATACAAATGGCCACTAGTATGTATTTTCCACTAGATCAAATTATAGCCAAAGTAGCATCATGCATGAGCATAGAATGAATAGCACCATATGGAAGCTTTCAAATAGCATTCTACTCACATGGCATGCAAAGGTGGCCATGAGGCTCCACATAATTAATATTTTTACAACAATAGAGATCAAATATGGGAGCATGTAGATTTAGAAGTGGATCCATCTTATTACATATGATCTAGGAAAAATCCAAAGAAACGCAAAAGCCCATATATAGTTTGGATGGTGGAATTATAAGGTAGTGGGAAAGAAAGGTGGTGGAATTGCAAAAGAGATATGCCCACAACTCAACTTGGTTATGAAGCAATTTATCAAGAAGCAAATCCAACATATCAAGAGGCAAATGCAAGTGATACAATATATAATGCAAATCAGATAAGAACCAAATAAAGGGGTTTTATATGATGCTCAAATGTATGGTGGCATGGTGACATGATCATGATATAATGATAATGCAATGAATGACATGTAGGAAGTAGCATTTTATTATGATTGGTGTAGCATTACATATGTTAGACATATGGGATGCTACACCCCCTTGGTAAAGAGTAGTCCTCAACTCTCCACCATCTTGGTGCTCATCAACTCCATGGAAAGGTGATAGGTCCACCACATTGAACATATTGCTTACAAGGTACTTTGAAGGGGCCATCTCCTCTTGGCTTGAGCTTGGAGTCACGCTCTTGTGGGAAGCAGTCTTTGCATAAGTGGATCCACACAAGGTCACCTTCATTAAAGATCATCTCCTTGTTCTTGTTGAACCATTATGCTTGATGAATAAATTGTTGCTCAATAGTAGCTCTTGTGTCCTCATGTAGTTTTTTCATGGATTGGACACTCCTGTGGATATCCATGTTTGTGCGTTCATGAAGGGGTAGTTTTAGCATGTCGAGCGCGGTCATGGGCTCGAATCTGTAGATGACCATGAATGGGATCTTGATTATTGTAGAGTGCTTGGCATGGTTGTAGGAGAACTCGTCATGCGGGATACACTCTTACCAAGCTTTGAGGTCCTTTTTGACCAATACTCAGAGAAGAGTGACAAGGCTTCGGTTGATGACCTCGGTTTGTCCATATGTTTGAGGGTGCGAAGCAGACGAGAAGATAATCTTGACGCCGAGCTTGTCCATAAGTGTCTTGCACAGGTAACTAATAGATTTGACGTTTTCGTTCGGATAAAATGGTTCTTGGCACACCATTAAGACGAAGGATTTCCCTGAAAAACAAATTTTCCACATGTGAAGCATCGTCGATTTTATGGCAAGGAATGAAATGCTCCATTTTAGAAAAGTGATCCACTACTACGAAGATTGTGTCATGGCCATGATTTGATCTAGGAAATCCTAACACAAAGTCCATGCTTATATCCGACCAAGGTCCATATGGAATAGGTAAGGGAATATAAAGACCAAATAGGTTAGACTTGGACTTAGCTTGTAAGCACGTTGTCACATCCCAAAATTTTCCAAATTTTGAAATGTGAAAAAAATAAATAAACAAAATAAATAATTGTTGAAATTTAGGGTGAAAAGAAACTTTTTGATTCCAAATGGACGCATCAAAACCCATCTTGAACAAACTTTGAATAAAATGGAATCCAAAAAATTTCAGGCAAGTGAAATGCATTCATCAATGAATGTATCTTGAAATTTAAACACTTGGAAAAGTTAAACCAAAACCCCTTAACCCTAATGGAATAAATCATTTCCAAGATCTCTCTAAGACTATGGATTTGTTCCATATAAAAATTTGTCAACAAACATTTATAGATGATCAAGAATGATAAATAAAAATATTATAAAACCATAGAAATTGATTTCATTCAATTTGGAACCATGGATAAAAACTTATGAATTTAATAAGATGAAAGGAAATAATTTCCAAAGCTAATAAAACTCCTATCTAAAATCCATACCAAATTGTGAGCAAATAATCCTAAAGGGATTTAAAAGGATAAACAAATATTAAATAAATTTATACAAATTGGAACCACCAATTTTGGATCTATAAATAAAAAGATATGGATTTTATAAGACAAAGAAATAAATAAATAAATAAATAAGGAATATTTAAAAGCCAAATTAAACCTTGGCCAAATCCATAAACAAATGAAACAAAGATAATTCAAATCCAAATAAAATAAAAGGATAAAGAATAATCAAATAAAAGTATATGGGATTAAACCATATTCCAATTATATTTAAATGCAGACAAAATCCCAAATGAAAATTAATTAAATCATGGGAAAATAATAAAGTGGAATTTCCCAAGGTGGATATAAAAGTTATTTAATTAACCTAAATAGAATCAAATAATTATTTGAATAAAATTTAAATGGGATTAAAACAATATTTGATTTGAATAAAGACAATTGCCAAATTTAAATGATTAATAAATCATATTAAATATTTTCAATAATACAAAGTGAATTATTTACACTAATGAATAAATAGAACCTACTGAAAAGGATTTGGTAAAATTTGGTTTTCAAATAGAAGTTTGAAAACATATTTGAAAATTCAATTGAATAAATACAAGTGATTAAATTAATTAATTAATAAACCATAAAAGAATAAGGGAAAATTATTCTAAAATGGACATTAAATACAAGTTTAAAACAGTAGAAACTTACTGAAAAGTTTGAAAAGATTTGAAATGAAAGATGGTTTGAAATCATTTGAATGAATTGAAAACAAAAAAATCAAAATGGAACAAGAAAAAGAAATAGTAAGAAATAAGGGGAAAAGAACCAGCCCAGCCCACTAAGCCCAGCTAGCCTATCTCTCTCCTTCCCCCGCAGAAAACGTTTCGCACTCAGACCCGCACCCACCCAGTCACTGATTTGCTGACCCCACCGCACCCACTCTCTCTATCGTTGACCACCAGGCCCCACTGCCCCGTCATCACCTTTAACCTCGCGCGACGACCATGCCCCCCTCCCCCGACCGTTTCCTGCTTTGCCAGCGTGAACACGCATAAATGCCGCGTTGATTCAGTCCCTTGACCACGCACTCTTAATCGCCTGCGTCTCCTCTATCTTTGTCACATCCCAAATTTTAGATTTGGTTCTGCATATCATTCATATCATTGCATCATACTCTTCCATGCAAAACCATCGATTGAAAAGATTCGGCAAAACACTATTTTTCTAAACCCTACTCTATTTTACTACGAGGCTCCTGCGAGAGGCTCTACTAGGACTTGTGTTTCCCACCCTTGTAGCCTAGTGGTTTCACTCAACCCTTGACCCTAGGTTGTTCCCCTCGTTTTTACAAAAATTTAGGAGCAAGAATCGCCCGATTCGGAGCTCGTACGGAAAAGTTACGGCAGTTTTACTAAAAGATCAAAAATCGGCGCCGACTTCGCCGTGTCCGCCTCCAACCGCGCCCCGTGTCCGACTAGGACCCGCGTGGGGCCCATATAGGCTCACCCCGCCCGCGCGCGCCGCCTCTCCCTCCGCACCTCGAACCCCGCGCCAGGACCCCGCCTTCCTGGAACCCGCGCCGCCGCCTCGGGATCTGCGCCCGCCGCCGCCGCCTCCAGGTACGCCGCCGCCGCCCGCCCTCACGCCGCCGCATCGCCTCCTGCGCCGCCGCACTGCTCCTGCGCCGCCGCACTGCTCCGCGCCGCCTCGCCCGCGCATAGCCCCGCAACCGCCGCCTGCCCGCGCCCGCTCGCTGCCGCCGCCGCCACGCAGCCGCGCCGCTGCCGCGCGCCAGCACGCCTCCGCGCCGCACCGCCGCTGCACGCGCGCGCGCCGCCCGCGTCCCGCACCGCGCAGCCGCCGCCTTGCGCCGCCTTGCGCCGCGCGCTGCCGCTCGCCGCCTCGCGCTGCGCGCTGCTCGCCGCCCGCGCCGCCGTCGCGTTGACCGCCACCGTTCCGTGCTGGCCGTTTTCCCCTTCGCGCAGGAACCGCCGTCGCCGGAGCCGATCGCTGCCACCGTCCCGAGCTCACCGCCGTTCGTCTCCGGTGAGTCCGCAGCCGCCATCTCTTGGGACCGTTGGATTTCAGATCAGCGGTCCAGATCGGCCATTGACCGGTCAGCCCCCAGGCGTTGACTAGTCAGACGCCCAGTCAGCGCCCAGTCAGCAGCCACGTGGACCAGTCAACAGACACAGTTGACTGGGTATTTCCTTTAATCGATTTAGTTGGCAGATTTCGGTAGAAACTTGTAAATTGCGTAGAAATTAAACCGCTGGGCCAAAAATTGCAAATAAAATATGTGTAGGTTCAGTGAGTCGTGTAGAATCTTGCTGTACCATTGTTTCACACTTTTGCAGCAAGATTTACTACAGTTTAATCAAATGAGTTAATAGCCTTTTTGGAGTAATTAATTCGTAGAAAAAGATCTGTAACTCCAAAAATTTCGTATAATATGTCCCTGGATTCAGTAGGACGAGGGGAATCTCATCGTGAATTAAAAAGATAGGCTTACAGTAAAACTTCTGCAGAAACTGTCTAGTGGCTTTCTGCAGTGTTTTAATTATTCAGGGAGTTTCATAATTCCTTTTTGAGTAATTCCAATTGGTACTGTTTCTAAATAGCAATGCCTATACTGTAGAATTTCCCAAGATTTTAAAAACAGTATACTACTGGTAGCGAATTAATTGGGTTCTGGCTCTAGTTTTGAGTATTATATTTTGCATATTAGTTTCCCTTGCGCTAAAACTATTTTCCATGCATGCAATCAGTACCTCTACTGATTTCTATTATGTGGTACAGTGTAGCACCAATCCACTTGTCATGCATGCATTCATACATCATCTTTGTTGCATATGCTTGTGGATTGCTTGTTTATGATTGCAATTGTATCGTGTAGATTGTGACGAGTGCAATGCTTGCTCGTGTATGGATTGTTCTTCCGACCGCTACAACCAAGGCAAGTAGATGCTATTTTGTTCATGATATTGTCCTACTATTTTCTATGCATTGTCGTGTATTTTGTAGACGCATGTGTAGGATGATATTATCGCTAAGCTATGCCCTATTATGTGGTAGGGCTTTCCTTGTAGATGAACCACCGTTGGTAGATGTGCTTAGCCATGCTATGATGTAAGAGGGCTGGGTTACATCACTGAGACTTGTTTCTAAAAGTATTGGTTTGTGAAAACTAAAACAACTTAATCAATGAATCTCCTGGGTGTGATGGTATTGATAATTTTTGGTGGTTTCATTGTGGAAAGGCACCCAGGTATCTAGAGAAATTGATTGGCTTCTTTATTTGGTAGCTTACGTGTACAACCATGTGCCAATAATGAAATGGGCGGTTGGTTGGACTTAGTAGGTTGTGGTAACTCGAACCCGCGTACCAGAGATGTAGAATTTTGGTAGGTTGGACCGGTGCGCGTCGGGATTGGGGAGCTACTTCCCGAACAGTCTCTTCTTGGACTTCTCCCTATCATCACCCAAAATGAGAGTGATGGTACGAGCTGGGCTGGCCAAGTCACATGGGTAAGGTGTACTAACCCCTGCAGGGTGTGTAATCTAATCGATTAGCCGTGTCCCCGGTTATGGACAACTGAGTTGCTTGATATTGATTCCATGACATGTTTCTCGCTCATTCTAATTTCATAATTGTTTTAATATTGCTGGGTTAACTTAATTGGGATCTTTACAAAGAAAATCAAAAACTGTTTATGAAAGTAGGACAAAGGTATTTGCAAATGCAAGCCAGACACAGCTCCACCTGCCAAATATGCATGTAGATGTTAGTACTATTGTCTCTTTTACTAGCTCTACTTGCCATACATTCCATGTATTGACCCTTCGGGGCTGCTACGTTTCATGTTGCAGGTTATTCCGATTCTGAGTAATCGATATAGGCCACGGTACTCCACTCGGCACTTGTTCACTTGTGGGCAATTTGAAGAATGGAGGATTTTCTTTATTTATGTTGCTACCTGAATAATTTGAGCTAGCCTTGAGCTAAGCTTTTATTGTAATAATGGTACTCTGGATCTTCGTTATTTATGATACACGGATATTTTGCTATGTTATTCATCTCATTCTATTGTGGGCCAATGAACCGATCCAGGGATTAGCATGTCACATAGAAGCCACGGTCTTTTCAGAACCGCGGTGTTACAAGATGGTATCAGAGCCCGTGTGTCGACTGTAGGATCGTGACCTAGGGTTGGATTAGGAAGCCATATATTTATTAAAGCCTATATTAACTCTGTCTTTCATCTTATGCCTTTCACTCTCGTAAATTCTTATCATATGCTATTCTCACACTTTCCTCTTTAAATTGATAGATGGGAGAAGTCAGGACTGAGTATGCCACCATGGAGTCACCAAGGCCCTTTGCAAGACAGTTAGCACAACTCTCGCAGTCATTGGGATTGCCACTGCCCATGTTCAAGGGAAGAAGGCTGTACACCTATGGATATGGTGAGGATGCATGGGAGATCACCACCTTCATCTTCAGGGATGCCACCTTGCCAAATCCTGTGCATCTGATCTACACCAAGACATACTGCAACTGGGGACTTGGAATTAACTTGGCCATACATGAAGCCCTGTCTCGCCAGTGCCATCATGTCCGACACCTACTGCCAGCAGATTCACCCTACCGTGACTATGGGAGGCGTGATGAAGATGGGCACATTGTGGTTACCCCGGGCGACAGGAACAACATGCCGCCCCGTCGGAGGCACATAGAGGACATGGAAAGGGAGAATGGAGCTTTAGCCGAGAAAGTGATGATGATAAAGGAGATTGCAGATTTTGCTAGCAATGGTATGGTGGTCCAAGGACAGGAGATTGACACCCTGCATGAAGCTGTGGGAGTTCTGGAGAATTCCCTGATAGCCAGAGATGCAACCATAGCTCATCTTCATGGTACGGTGCAGGAGAACACCCAGAACATACAACAGTTGCAAGGGACCGTCCAGGAAAGGGATCAAACTATTGAAGCTATGACAGCCCAGATTGCCGCCCTCCAAGCATAGCTGAATCCACCCTCTGATGATGACAATGGAGAAGATGGCAACAATGGGGATGATGATGACAGTGGAAACGATGATGATGATGAGGACGAGGACGAGGATGATGATGATGGAGACGATGATGGTGGAGGAGATGAAGCTGTTGCAGTTGCAGCTGAGAGTGTAGAAGAAGAGGAGATCCAGAAGAGGTGGAGTTTGAGATCTCAAGTGATGATTCAGGAGAAGTGTACACTCCGCCGCCATGGTTGAACCGTGGACCGAAGCGCCAACGCATGAGGGCAAGGACCTACCGCAACCTCTTCAAGAAGTAGATAGAAGTCCACCAATTAGTCCTCGTTAGGTAAATTCGTTAGGATTAGACTCGATCGATGTGTTACTTAGTTTCTGTTAGTTTAAGAGTGATTAGTTGCTTATTTGTGTACTCCAATATCCCAGGAATTATTTGTGCGAATTTTATGAAAGAGTTATGGCAAGTTTGGTTAACATCTATGTTATTTTCGCTGCAGTTTTCTGCTGTTACAGCAGTACTGTACGATTTTTCATATTTTTCTGGTAACTGAGAAAAATCTGAAAAAAATTGGGCTGATGCGAAACTCTCTGTACTGTATGTCCAAAAATCAGCTAAATTTTCTGACGAGTCTAAGTCAGGTAGAAAAATTCGTGAACGCTGCTGGACTGTTCTGGCAGATTGCTGTTTTTGCTGCTTAGTTGATCAACTGTTTAGTTAACCATTGCCAACTCTTGTAAAACTATTTCAGTAGGTATATACTGCTAGGATAACCCCTGGTATGTTACTGGATCACTTGTTTGATGATGTGTTGCTTTCTTGTGATTGTCTGCTATTGTTTGTTGTTGTTTGATCATATGCATGGGTAGAATCCTATTACCGTAGTTGATTCTTTCTAAGCTTACCTGTGCTGAACCGCAGATGCCTCCCCGCCGTCAACCCACTGAGTTGGAGCAGCTCATGGCAGCTCAGGCACAGCTGACCCAAGTTATGACTCAGTTCATGGAAGCTCAGAACAACAACAATGGAAACAACCAGCCTCAGGGAGATGCTCTCACCAGATTTCTGAGGCTAAGGCCGACTATGTTCTCTACTGCAACGGAACCAATAGTTGCTCTCGACTGGTTGCGTTCAGTCAACAAGGATCTGGTAACTGTTGGATGCACTGATGCTGAGAAGGTGAGATTTGCCGCTCACCTACTAGAGGGACCAGCCGCTTCTTGGTGGGACACTTTTCAGATCACCCACCCGCTGGACACTGTGTCTTGGGCAATGTTTGAGGAAGGTTTTAGGACCAACCACGTGTCTTCAGGAGTTCTGAGCCTGAAGATGAAGGAGTTTCGCAACTTGCGCCAAACCAATCGCACCGTGGCTGAGTACATTGAGGAGTTCAACAACCCGTCCCGTTATGCACCTGAGGATGTTGACACTGATGCAAAAAGGAGGGAGAGATTCCTGGATGGCCTCAGTGATGAGATTTCAGTGCAGCTACTGGTGGTTTACTTCCCCACTTTCCAGGAACTTATGGACAAGGCCAGAATCTTGGAAGGGAAGCACAAACAGGTGGGGAACCGCAAGAGAAAGAGCAATAATCACCACTCTGGTTCACATCACAAGTCTCGCACTTCATATGATGGATACTCCAAGCATGGAGGAAGTGACCATGGGAGCCATGACCACCACCACCATGGAGGCGATGGGCATCGTCATGACAACCATAGGAGCACCCACCACAACCACAAGGGAGGACACTCTCACCACTCTCGAGGACACGGTGGACATGACCGCAACCGTGATCGCAGCTTTGTGAAGAAGGATCTGAGTGAGGTGACATGCTTCAAGTGTAAACAGAAGGGACACTATGCTGACAACTGTCCGGAGAGGAAAGGACTGAAGCCAACCAACAACGAGAAGGCCACAGTGAACCACATGAATGTGGAGGAGATTCCAGATGAGCCTGACCTTGTGATTGGTAAGTTTCCAATCAACACTCACCCTGCACTTATACTTTTCGATACTGGAGCATCTCATTCATTCATATCAAGGGCATTTGTGGATAAGTATAAGTTACCTACTGAGTCTATGAAAGGGTCTATTAGAGTGAGTTCACCTGGAGGAGACATGATAGCTAGCGCGGGATGCCGCAATTTAACTGTGAGGATTGGAACACACAACTTCAGTGCACATTTGGTAGTGTTGGAATCACAGGGATTAGACGTTATTCTAGGTATGGATTGGATGTCTATGCATGAGGGACACATAGATTGTGCACATCGAGCTATTTCACTCAAAACCCCGGATGGTAAGAGAATTAGATTCAAGTCGGCAGTGCGACCGGGAAGGTGTAAGCTGAATTCTCTTAAGGGGGTTAGCATGGATACTGTGCCAGTGATTAGGGATTACCCCGACGTGTTTCTGGAAGAGCTGCCAGAGATGCCACCTGACAGGGAAGTAGAGTTTCTTATCGACCTGATGCCGGGAACAGGACCTATTGCAAAAAGACCATATAAGATGGATGTGGATGAGCTGAAGGAATTGAAGAAGCAGCTGAAAGAGCAGTTGGACAAGGGATTCATTCAGCCTAGTTCGTCGTCATGGGGAGCACCTGTTCTGTTTGTGGAGAAGAAAGACAGCAGCAAGAGATTAGTGGTGGACTATCGCTCGCTGAATGAAGTGACTATCAAGAACAAATACCCCCTGCCGAACATAAATGATTTGTTTGATCAACTGGAAGGAGAAAAGGTGTTCAGCAAGATTGATCTGCGATCAGGCTACTTCCAATTGAAGATCCGGGAGGAGGACATACCAAAAACCGCCTTCACCACTAGGTATGGTTTATATGAGTATACGGTTATGTCTTTTGGACTAACGAATGCCCCGGCATACTTCATGACTATGATGAACAAGGTATTTATGGAGTACTTGGACAAGTTCGTGGTGGTGTTTATCGATGACATACTGATATATTCCAAGGATGATGCTGAGCATGAGAAGCATCTGCGACTGATTATGGAGAAGCTGAGGGAACACAAGCTGTATGCCAAATTCAGCAAGTGTGAATTCTGGCTTAACACTGTTGGATTTCTTGGACACGTAGTGTCAGGAGAAGGAGTCGCTGTTGATCCAAGCAAAGTGGCTGCAGTAACTGAATGGGAAGCACCCAAGAATGCAGGAGAGATACAAAGCTTTTTGGGACTTGCTGGATATTACAGGAGGTTCATTGAAAATTTCTCCAAGATTGCTAAGCCGATGACCGAACTTCTGAAGAAGGAGAGGAAGTTCGAATGGTCAGACGTGTGTGAAGCCAGTTTTCAGGAGCTGAAGCGTCGACTAGTGACCGCACCTGTTCTGTGTTTACCAGACCTTCAGAAGGATTTCCAAGTGTACTGTGATGCTTCTCGACAGGGACTTGGGAGTGTGCTGATGCAAGATGGGAGAGTAGTGTCATATGCCTCCCGGCAACTCAAGCACCATGAGCGGAATTACCCCACACACGACTTGGAGTTAGCGTCTGTGGTTCATGCGCTCAAGGTATGGAGGCATTACTTAATGGGAAAACATTGTGATGTGTACACCGACTACAAGAGCCTGAAGTACATATTTACACAGAAGGAACTGAATATGAGACAAAGGAGATGGTTGGAACTTATCAAGGACTATGATATGAATCTGCAATACCACCCAGGGAAGGCCAATGTAGTAGCAGATGCTCTGAGCCGGAAGGTTTATGCCAATGGATTGACAATTGGGGAATTGCCCGAGGATTTGTGCAAGCAATTCAAGGACCTTAGATTGGAGGTAGTATCTGAAGGATACTTGGCAGCAATGGAAGTCCAACCAACGCTACAAGACAGAATCAGGAAGGCTCAAGTGGGAGACAAAGAGATAGATGAAGTAAAGGAAAAGATGAAGGAGGATCGAGCAAGGGAATTCCGCGAGGATGAGCAAGGAACCTTGTGGTATGGAGATCGTTTGTGCGTCCCCAACGATCCCGAGATAAGGAAGTTGATCCTGCAGGAAGCTCATGACTCGCCGTACTCTATACATCCAGGCAATACGAAGATGTATATGGACCTAAAGGACAGATTCTGGTGGAACAACATGAAGGGAGACATCGCGGAGCATATTGCCCCATGTGATGTATGTAGCCGAGTGAAAGCGGAACACCAGAAGCCAGCAGGACTGCTACAGCCATTGCCCGTGCCGGAATGGAAGTGGGATAGAGTGGGAATGGATTTTATCACAGGATTGCCCAGGACCAGGTCAGGATATGATTCCATTTGGGTAGTGGTCGACCATTTGACCAAGGTAGCCCACTTTATTCCGGTAAAGACAACCTATACGAGTGCAAAGTTTGCCAAGATTTATATGGACAGAATTGTGTGCCTACACGGAGTTCCCAAGAGTATAGTATCTGATAGAGGCACCCAATTTACCTCACACTTCTGGCGCCAGCTACATGAGTCACTTGGTACTAGATTGGAGTTTAGCACGGCGTTTCACCCGCAGACTGATGGACAGACCGAGAGGGTGAATCAGATTTTGGAGGACATGCTGAGAGCTTGCGCCTTGGCTCATGGCTCTAGTTGGGATGAGAATTTGCCGTATGCGGAGTTTTCCTACAACAACAGCTATCAAACCAGCATCAAGACGTCACCGTTCGATGTACTATATGGGAAACGGTGCCGGACACCATTGCTATGGGATGGAGTAGGAGAACGTCAGTTGTTTGGGCCTGATTTGATCAAGGACACTGAGGAGAAGGTCGCCTTGATTAGGGACAGACTGAAGGTAGCACAATCAAGGCAGAAGAGCTACGCTGACGCCAAGCGCAAGGAAGTGGTGTATGAGATAGGTGATAGAGCATACCTCAGAGTGTCGCCACTTCGTGGAATCAAGAGATTTGGAATTAAGGGTAAGCTGGCACCTCGGTTTATTGGACCGTATCGGGTCTTAGCACGCAAAGGAGAAGTTGCCTATCAGTTGGAGTTGCCAGAGGCTCTGTCCGCTGTTCACAATGTGTTCCACGTATCCCAGCTAAAGAAGTGCCATCCGGAGATGGTGGATACACCATTGAGAGACACTGTACCACTAGAAGAGGTTCAGCTTGAGAATGACTTGACCTATGAGGAGAAGCCGGTCAAGATTCTGGAGACAGCGGAGAGGATTACCCGTACCAAGACGATCAGGTTTTGCAAGGTGCAGTGGATCCACCACACTGAAGAAGAAGCCACTTGGAAGCGTGAGGATGACATCCGAGAGGACTACCCACACCTATTTGCTAGTCGCGCCGAATCTCGGGGACGAGATTCATCTTAAGGGGGTTAGTCTTGTCACATCCCAAATTTTAGATTTGGTTCTGCATATCATTCATATCATTGCGTCATACTCTTCCATGCAAAACCATCGATTGAAAAGATTCGGCAAAACACTATTTTTCTAAACCCTACTCTATTTTACTATGAGGCTCCTACGAGAGGCTCTACTAGGACTTGTGTTTTCCACCCTTGTAGCCTAGTGGTTTCACTCAACCCTTGACCCTAGGTTGTTCCCCTCATTTTTACAAAAATTTAGGAGCAAGAATCGCCCGATTCGGAGCTCGTACGGAAAAGTTACGGCCGTTTTACTAAAAGATCAAAAATCGGCGCCGACTTCGCCGTGTCCGCCTCCAACCGCGCCCCGTGTCCGACTAGGACCCGCGTGGGGCCCATATAGGATCAACCCGCGCGCGCGCGCCGCCTCTCCCTCCGCGCCTCGAACCCTGCGCCAGGACCCCGCCTCCCTGGAACCCGCGCCGCCGCCTCGGGATCTGCGCCCACCGCCGCCTCCAGGTACACCGCCGCCGCCCGCCCTCACGCCACCGCACTGCTCCACGCCGCCTCGCCCGCACGCAGCCCCGCAGCCGCCGCCTGCCCGCGCCCGCTCGCTGCCGCCGCCGCCACGCAGCCGCGCCGCTGCCGCTGCCGCGCGCCAGCACGCCTCCGCGCCGCACCGCCGCTGCACGCGCGCGCGCCGCCCGCGTCCCGCGCCGCGCAGCCGCCGCCCTGCGCCGCCTTGCGCCGCTCGCCCCGCCTGCGCGTGCCGCCGCTCGCCGCCTCGCGCTGCGCGCTGCTCGCCGCTTGCGCCGCCGTCGCGTTGACCGCCACCGTTCTGCGCTGACCGTTTTCCCCTCCGCGCAGGAACCGCCGTCGCCGGAGCCGATCGCCGCCACCGTCCCGAGCTCGCCGCCGTTCGTCTCCGGTGAGTCCGCAGCCGCCATCTCTTGGGACCGTTGGATTTCAGATCAGCGGTCCAGATCGGCCGTTGACCGGTCAGCCCCCAGGCGTTGACTAGTCAGACGCTCAGTCAGCGCCCAGTCAGCAGCCACGTGGACCAGTCAACAGACACAGTTGACTGGGTATTTCCTTTAATCGATTTAGTTGGCAGATTTCGGTAGAAACTTGTAAATTGCGTAGAAATTAAACCGCTAGGCCAAAAATTGCAAATAAAATATGTGTAGGTTCAGTGAGTCGTGTAGAATCTTGCTGTACCATTGTTTCACACTTTTGCAGCAAGATTTAGTACAGTTTAATCAAATGAGTTAATGGCCTTTTTGGAGTAATTAATTCATAGAAAAAGATCTGTAACTCCAAAAATTGCGTATAATATGTCCCTGGATTCAGTAGGATGAGGGAAATCTCATCGTGAATTAAAAAGATAGGCTTACAGTAAAAACTTCTGCAGAAACTGTCTAGTGGCTTTCTGCAGTGTTTTAATTATTCAGGGAGTTTCATAATTCCTTTTTGAGTAATTCCAATTGGTACTGTTTCTAAATAGAAATGCCTATACTGTAGAATTTTCCCAAGATTTTACAAACAGTATACTACCGGTAGCGAATTAATTGGGTTCTGGCTCTAGTTTTGAGTATTATATTTTGCATATTAGTTTCCCTTGCGCTAAAACTATTTTCCATGCATGCAATCAGTACCTCTACTGATTTATATTATGTGGTACAGCTGTAGCACCAATCCACTTGTCATGCATGCATTCATACATCATCTTTGTTGCATATGCTTGTGGATTGCTTGTTTATGATTGCAATTGTATCGTGTAGATTGTGACGAGTGCAACGCTTGCTCGTGTGTGGATTGTTCTTCTGACCGCTACAACCAAGGCAAGTAGATGCTTTTTTGTTCATGATATTGTCCTACTATTTTCTATGCATTGTCGTGTATTTTGTAGACGCATGTGTAGGATGATATTATCGCTATGCTATGTCCTATTATGTGGTAGGGCTTTCCTTGTAGATGGACCACCGTTGGTAGATGTGCTTAGCCATGCTATGATGTACGAGGGCTGGGTTACATCACTGAGACTTGTTTCTAAAAGTATTTGTTTGTGAAAACTAAAACAACTTAATCAATGAATCTCCTGGGTGTGATGGTATTGATAATTTTTGGTGGTTTCATTGCGGAAAGGCACCCAGGTATCTAGAGAAATTGATTGGCTTCTTTATTTGGTAGCTTACGTGTACAACCATGTGCCAATAATGAAATAGGCGGATGGTTGGACTTAGTAGGTTGTGGTAACTCGAACCCGCGTATCCAGAGATGTAGAATTTTGGTAGGTTGGACCGGTGCGCGTCAGGATTGGGGAGCTACTTCCCGAACAGTCTCTTCTTGGACTTCTCCCTATCATCACCCAAAATGAGAGTGATGGTACGAGCTGGGCTGGCCAAGTCACATGGGTAAAGTGTACTAACCCCTGCAGGGTGTGTAATCTAATCGATTAGCCGTGTCCCCGGTTATGGACAACTGAGTTGCTTGATATTGATTCCATGACATGTTTCTTGCTCATTCTAATTTCATAATTGTTTTAATATTGCTGGGTTAACTTAATTGGAATCTTTACAAAGAAAATCAAAAACTGTTTATGAAAGTAGGACAAAGGTATTTGCAAATGCAAGCCAGACACAGCTCCACCTGCCAAATATGCATGTAGATGTTAGTACTATTGTCTCCTTTACTAGCTCTACTTGCCATACATTCCATGTATTGACCCTTCGGGGCTGCTACGTTTCATGTTGCAGGTTATTCCGATTCTGAGTAATAGATATAGGCCACGGTACTCCACTCGGCACTTGTTCACTTGTGGGAAATTTGAAGAATGGAGGATTTTCTTTATTTATGTTGCTACCTGAATAATTTGAGCTAGCCTTGAGCTAAGCTTTTATTGTAATAATGGTACTCTGGATCTTCGTTATTTATGATACACGGATATTTTGCTATGTTATTCATCTCATTCTATTGTGGGCCAATGAACTGATCCAGGGATTGGCATGTCACATAGAAGCCACGGTCTTTTCAGAACCGCGGTGTTACAATCTTTCCCCCTAGACACCATTTCCTCTCCGCCTCCAGGCCGCCTTGAATTCGCCTCGAACACTCTGTGTCTCCGGCAAACCTTTCTTCCGATTCCGGCCAGACCTCACCTCCCCTTGCTCCCTGGCCTCCACGAGGACACTCCCCAGCCTCTTGCGCATCTCCTAGTGCCGTCCGCTCGGCCGCGCGAGCACCGTAACCTCGGCAACGATGACAACCGAGAGCCGACGCCGTCTGCCTCCACTCCGGTGACCATTCCCCGTAAGCCACGTCCTCCCCTCTCTCTCTCTCTGAATGACACTCCTACACTCTTCTCTCTCTCGTGCAACTAATGAACCCTCTGCCTCGCTTTTCCGTGCACCGTAGCGTCGCCACTATCTTCAACAGTGAGCACCCAACACCGACAGTAACTACGGCGAGCAATCGACGACACGTCCGAGCGCCCCCTGCCTTCCCGCGAGTACGTTGAGCATCAGCAGCGCACGACGAGTCTGGTGAGCCATCCCACTCCTCCTCTCGCTTACTGGTTTCGCCGTTACGCCACCGCCAGAGCGTCGCCGCCGCGCGCCACCGTTGAGCACCGCCAGTCTTTGGTCAAGCCACTCAGAACCGTTAGATCTGGATCCAGCGAATAGGATAGATTCACTTAAATCGAACCGGTACGCTCAGACTGTGCCGCATGATTAGCTTTAAATCCAATGATCCACAGCACGCGATCCACACAAACCGGTATCAGCCTATAGAAATGCTCCACGTGGCCAGATTGTTGTTTTAAAAACAGAAATTAGATCTATTAGTTGTTAGATTTTGTAAAATTCATAACTTTAAATCTACAGGTCCAAATTTTACAAACTTTATATCAATGGAATCAACAAAAATAATACTTTCCAACCATGCACTTTGTCTAGTAATTTGCTTCTGTAAAATTGGTTGTATTTGCAAAAACATGTGTAGGCATATTTTGAATATAAAATTTATTCTAAAAATGTTTTTAGGGTAAAATCTTTTGTAAATGGATTGTTTTGAGCTTACTGACCATAGAAACCAACTTTTGGATTTAAAAATATATTTTGTGACACTTAGGGATTATTCCTTTGAATTAAAACATTTATAGTTAAATAAAAATGCTGAATATGTTTTAAAAATGCTTTTTGAGTAAAACCTTTTGAAAGTGGTTTGAACTAAACTCTCTGACCCTAAAAACCAAGTTTTAGGAATTAAAAATATAATTGGTGAACCCTAGAAATTATTACTTTGTTTAAAGTCATTTCCAACAAAATAAAATGTTGCTTTGATTTAAAAATGGATTTTGGATGAAACCCTTTGCAAATGGAATTGATTTAAAACATTATGACCATAAACATTAATATCGGTGTTTAAAAACATTTTGGCTAACACTAGAAATTATTCTTTGAATAAAATCTATTCTAGCAAAACAAAATGGATTTAAAGTGGCCATTTTTACTAACTTAACATGAAATGGTTTTGCCACTTTTATAAATGACCAATAGGTGTTTTAAAATGTTTATGACCTATTAGAAACCACTTTGTCCAAATAAAACAATCTTTTGCATACTTGCATGCATTGCTTTGTTTTTATCATTCTATTTGATGAATTGCTTGAATGGTAGATTGAATTTGTGCCTTGATTGAATTGTAGTGAAATTTGAAGAGTGTGACTATTGCAAGATCAAGGAGTGAACTTATATTCTCTACCAAAAAGGCAAGTGGTGCTTCATACTTTTGTCCCAATATTTTCACTATGCATTAGTGATATTTCTAAGTAAGACTTGCATGGAATTTTACTAAGTATGCTATGCCATGGGAAATCCTAGTAGATGATGCCTTAGTAGAATTTTCCTAAGTTAAGATTCCTACTACTATCATGCTTAGCTTAGCTAGTAGAAAACAAGGGTGGATTATATTCATGCTATGAAATATTTCTCAGTCAAGGACTTGTGTTTTGTTTAATAAAACAACTATGTGAATGAATCACCTGGGTGGAATGGTTGTGAATGGGTTATGTTGAGTGGTTACACAGGGCCCATATTTATGGACTACCCTAGTGTATCTCACTTTTGGAAAGCCACCCAGGAACAAAGAGATTTGAGATGTCAAATGTTGATAAGCTTCAAGTGTAGCCACTTGGCATTATGGGATCTACCTGGATCATATAGGTTGCAATAACTTAGCCAACTGAACAGTTGGTGGTAGGGGGTGATAGGTTTGGGAACGCGTCCATTCTGGTCTAAGGGAAGGCTTCTGAAAGATCTTGTCTCGATGCATGTCAAGTCTTGTGGGGAAAGTGCACCACCTCTCGAGAGAGTAAAATCTAAGTACTTAGCCGTGTCCCCGGAAATGGAAAATTTGAGCATCAAGACATGGAAGCTATCAAGAATCTCCTCATCCCAATTTCTAAGTTAAAAACTTGTGGTTGAACAAGGGTTAAAGGATCTTCAATCTTTGATTGGTAGATGCCTTGGGTGATTTGACAAACAAAAACTTAGTGTTTTCAAATGATAAGGAAAATATATTTTGAGCAAAGCAAGCCTAAGCTCCACTTAGCCAAATGCATATAGATAATAGATACCATTATTCTACCATAGTATCACTTGCCAATACAATTCAAATGTATTGACCCTTGTGGCTGTAACTTATTATGTTGAAGGTTGCTTGATGTTAGTGAAGTGTGTTGATTAGGATTACAACTCTACAACCAACATGATTGCCTGTGGCACTTTCAAGATGAAGGACTCCATGCTATATAGTTATTTCTGCTGCATTGTAATGATATAGCCAAATGAGCTATGTAAGATGTAATGAATTATTTTTTTACTGGTTATAAAGTTGTATTTTGACCTCTTTTTCTTGATATTACATCTTAACTGTGGATGCTAGCTATTGATCCAGGGACTAGCATAGTAAACACAAGGATCTCTACCTTATTAAAGGTTCGGACCTCTACACACGTTGTGCATCGTTGGACGAGGCGCTCCTTGTCTCTCTCCATCTTCGGTCAATAGTAGATGGTAGCCAACATGTCGTACATTTTGTTATGACCAAAGTGACCCATCAAGCCTCCATCTTGAGACTCTTGGAGAAGAAAAATTTGGAGACATGACTTCGGACTTCAAAGCTTGGTTTATTTAAAGAGAAAACCATTGTGCAATAGAAGTCATCAAATCCCTTGTGAGTTTAGCACTTAGCGAATATTGGACTAAATAATGGGTTAGAATAATACAAATTTTTGATGCCATCAAGACCCAAAACATTCACTTTAAGGCATATAAATATAGTGTTGTTTTCACGGGAAAGAGCATCCTTAACCACTTTATCTTTGTCCTTTTTGTACTAGACAATGTAAGGGAAAGACTCCATAAATTCAACCCATTTCGCGTAACTTTTTCTCAAATGAGCTTGACCCTGAAGTGTCAACACCCGGATTTTTAATTCCAGATGCCTGTTATGCCATACATCGCAAATCCCAGGATTACCATTTTTGCGAGACATAACAGATTTGGATACCACAGTACATCATCCATTACAACCATATATAAGGTCTTAAACAAATAAGGATCTCATGATCCAGTTCTTAATACAACTCAAGCAGCGGAAATACGTAATAATAAAGGTAGCGTAGGCGAAGCTCCATCTTCGGGGTCACAGGCAATGCTGACGATGGGAGATGATCCTAGTTGTCGTAACCTTCCTGGGTTCCATCTTCCTGGTACTCCTCTTCATAGTCTGGCCACGGGAATAGCCAGGGACAAAGCCATGAGTACTCTTTAAGTACTCGCAAACTAATGCTAATAAGTGAAGGGGTTTTCGTAGTAGGACACTAAGCTCTAGGGTTATTTTGCAAAAAAGCCAGATTTACCTCTACTAAGTTCAGAAATAAGAGAAGCTAGTTGAAATTTTATAACACCTAAGTAGGAACTTGTATTTCATATCACAACTCTGTTGTGGTCAAAATCTCCATTCATTTAATAAGTCATTTTGAAACATCTGACGGGGGAACAGTATGGCCACTCCAACTGTACATAACTGCGGACGCGGCTATTCGAATAGTTTGACACTCTGCAGAGATTGTACACTTTCACCACAACATTCGATACATCCGTCAGGAACAAATCCTGAATTCACCATACTCAGTATGCGGATAATCAATCCTAACCTTTCGATTACACGCCCTAGTATAGGCACCTCTCCTGTGAGTTTGGCCTCCCAACCATGACCAATTGTCATCTTGGGTACTGCACAGGTGGACAATCTTCACAAGGTAGCCTCAGCTCATACATTGGCCATGAGGGAACCCATACTAAGGTATATAAGTTTCCAGTCAAGACCTACCCAATTCTCGAGTATTGTGGTTGTACAGTAAAATTGGAATGGTATCGCATCTAGACAACCATCAGTTTTATAAAGGGCTAAGGATCATGCCTCAACATTTTCATCATCAAAATCATCTGGTGTTTGGAAACACATGTCAAAACATCTCAGTAGAATGACTCATCATTCTAAGGTTATCATAACCATTTTCCACCAAGTATTCTCATATAAAGTTGATCAAGTTTTATGCTTAGCACTAGCATCTACACGTGGGGTACGTACTAATGAGGGGTGGTAAACCAGTGGAGTTTAACTAAGTTCAATCTCATGCCTTAGGATGACATAAAGATTATCTAGCTTAGGCCAAATTTTATGCTCTTTATGCAACCTTCAATTATCTTCCTAGAATCTACAAGTCACTTAAGTAAACTCTAAGAGAAAGCTTTGATAAAGAAATAAAGTATAAAGATTGCAAGTAAAACTAGGATTGGGTATCATCAAATGTGTCCAACCAAGCATGTTTAGTGCATGGCATAGGTTATCTAACTTTCATAATTGCAAGTGCTAGCTTGCATGGGTCAACTTGGTTAGTAAGGCTTGCATAAGTATCAGTATCAGCTTGCTAAGTTAATAGCTTGCAAGTATTGGCTTGCCTTGTGCAGAGCAGTGGTTGAAGTTCTCCTCGGCTTCTTCTTCGTAGTATCCTCCTTCCTCCTCGTACCCTTGGTCGGTACTAGCGTCTATGAATAAATACGAGGTACACAATCACCAAACAATACTTCACTATTTTCAATCATCACACAAAGGGGTTCTATAGATGATCTAGCATCATCACTAACATTCAAGATTAAAACATTTGTCTTATTTATTTTAATTTGAGAAAAGTAATTTCTACTCATTGAAAAACTACTTAAGATTTAATATTCTCCAAACCAAACATGGGATCATGTTGACACATGTCATCACCACATATTTCAGTACATGGGAATGTGATTTAAAGTGGTGTCACAATTTAATAAGGTTTAACCTTTTATTTCAATTAAATTTAGTGACTAGAAATGCCTATGTGGCATTCTTTTATTACTTGAACATTATTTCTATAAGTAAACCCATATGTTTTTTTATATTCTGAAAGGTATGCTCAAATGTGATTTTTGAGAGTTGGAATCAACTCAAAAGCTATTATGATTGAAATTTGAAAAATGTTTGAATTCAGAAAAGCTTCTGACTTGTTATTTTTACCAAGGGTGATCTATAGATCCAAATGATTTGAATCCAACGGGCTTGGATTAAGAATTTAAGTACCTTTCAACAAAATTGGTTTCATGTAATTTGGTTCACTGAATCGAGCTGGGTTGATTTCTGAAACTAGGTACAGAACTATGTTTGAATTAAAATGGAAAAAGCTAAATTCAAATGACTGGGCTGCGCGGGAAAGGTTAACGGGCCAGCCCAGTGTCACTCCGTAGCGCGCGTTGCAACTGACAGGGGGGTCTACCGGTCAGTGGCTCTTTAAATGCGAAGCGGTACGGGGCGATGTGGTGCGTTGGATTAGAACGAAGATCGACGGCTGAGGGTCGTCGTCGACGATGAACAAGTCACCGGCGAACTCGAACCCTAGCGGCTCTGTGGGGGTCGTGGGAGGCTCACCGGGGCTCAGGCGAAGGTCGGCGATGCGGGCGAACGATGAAGTCGACGACAGCGATCCTCCTGGTACCGGCAGGTCCTCCTGGGACGGCTCCAATCGATGGCTTCCTTCTTCTCCAACAGTAGCGGACTCCGGTGAAATTTCGGCGATGCGCTGCTCGCCTTGCTCCAGGAATGAGGTGGGATGGTTCTGGGTGAGAGGGGAGTAGAATGGTGTGAAGAATTCGAGCGGGGGATGCCTCTATTTATAGTGGCGAGAGGGGACCGACGGGCGCAAGCTGAGCTCGTCGTGGTCGACGGCACAGAGGGCTATCGGCGTGGCCGACGGTAGGGGGGCGGTGCTGTGCTCCCTGGCGAAGCTCAACGGCGTGGTGGCGAGGCGTGGGGAGGTGCTGATCGGTCGGAACGCTGCGGTGCTCTG
The DNA here is from genome assembly GCA_916181665.1 of Avena sativa. Taxonomy (NCBI): domain Eukaryota; kingdom Viridiplantae; phylum Streptophyta; class Magnoliopsida; order Poales; family Poaceae; genus Avena; species Avena sativa. Next base: position 150,842,999 of record OV702279.1, on the reverse strand, counting down.
CGCTGGTCCGACGGAAGTTTTGATGGCGCACAACGCGCGTGGTCCGCGCGGCGGCGAACGGGCGTGTCTGCGGGGTTTCTGGGGTGCTGGTGATCACGCGTGCACGCGGCGAGGGCGACGCGCGGTCTATGGGCGTGTGTCGAGGGTGACGCTCTGGCGCGCTCTCGGCATGCTCACAGAGAAGGTTGGCATGGCCTGGGCGTGTGGTCCAGTGGCTGGCATTGCTCGCGGCTGGGACAGGGAGTGGTGGTGGGGTGCTAGCTTGCTCCCAGACAAGGTTGGCGAGGCTAGTGTTGCTCGTAGCTTGCTGTCGACCATGGGGTGGCAATGGTGCTCTCGGCCTGCTCACCATTGATGACAATGGCCAGCTTACAGTGGTGCTAGTGATTAGTTAAGGTTGTTAGATGATCTACTAAGGCTAGTGGTGTCCAGAGAGGGAACAAGTTAGGCCCAAAACACTGCTCAACATAGTGTTTTGATTTTGTTTGATTTGCATCTGCAACCTGTTTGATGAAATGGCCGCATGAACTTATGTTTTGAATTTTGAAAAGATTTTTGGTGGGTGTTCTAGGCATGTACTGGGGAGTCTGTGGATGCTTGGGTTTTAAAAATTGAGTTGGTTTGAGTGGTTTTTGAAATAGTGGGATCTTCCCATATGAGATAGATTCAATTTTAAACTGTCATTTAAACTAAGCATTTTAATGTTTCTGGATGATCACAAAGTCGGCCTTGATACCTTGTTATGAGTACTATCAAGGGGTGAAAAGAGCCATACATGTTTCTGTTAAGTTCTGAAAGTTAGAGATAGCCAAAGTAGGCATGGGAGTTAAATTGGCCAAAGTGACTATTCACTTTATTTGTTTTTTTGACTTGTTTGTCTTTGGGAAAAGTTTGGTGATTGTTTAGATGATGTTTATTTCACCTAAGAATCATTTTACAAGAAAGTAAACACAAAATCATGGAAATTCAAAAGAATCCAAATTTTAATAGACACACATATGGATGCTTTCATATTTTTAATTAGAAAAGTTTTTGTTAACCCTAAATTTGATGATTAGAGTTTGATGATCCAAGTTTAGTATTTTTGGGATGTTACAAACCTTCCCCCCTTAAACAAAATCTCGTCCCGAGATTTGAAAAAGGACGAAAAAGATTTACCTAGGATTTGAAGAGATCGGGAAACTCTGTCCTGATGTGATCTTCGCGCTCCCAGGTAGCTTCTTCTTCTGTGTGGTTGCTCCACTGAATCTTGAGAAACTTGATGCTTCGGGTTCTGGTAGTTCTGAAAGCTTCTTCCAAAATACGGATGGGTACTTCAGGATAGGTCAGGTCACCGTTGATCTCTATGGTCCGGTGATCAATATTCTTGAACACTTCAGTCTTCTCCGGGACTTCGAGGCACTTGCGAAGTAATGAGATATGGAACACATTGTGCACGGCTGCCATCTCTTTGGGTAGTTCCAATTGATACGACACTTCTCCTCGACGGTTCAGAATCTTAAAGGGTCCGATATATCTGGGGGCTAACTTTCCTTTCAGTTGGAAACGCTGCATTCCATTCAATGGCGACACTTTCAGATACACAAAATCTCCGATGTTGAAGGCGAGGTCTCGACGTCTCTTGTCGGCGTAACTCTTCTTTCTGGACTGGGTGGTCTTGAGGTGCTCACGAATCTTGTGAACCTTCTCTTCTACTTCTTGTAGGATGTCGGGTCCGAAAATCTAACTCTCTCCTACTTCCGACCAGTTCAAAGGGGTGCGACACTTTCTTCCATACATGAATTCAAATGGGGCCATTTGCAAACTAGCTTGGTAACTGTTGTTGTAAGAAAATTCTGCGAATGGCAGACAATCTTCCCACTTAGATCCATACTCTAACACACAGGCTCTCAACATATCTTCGTGTATTTGATTTACTCGCTCCGTTTGTCCGTCGGTCTGAGGGTGATAAGCTGTGATGAAATCTAGTCGGGTTCCTAAACCTTCTTGGACTTTCTTCCAGAATCTCGAGGTAATCTGAGTTCCTCGATCCGATACGATGTTCTTGGGGACTCCGTGCAAACTGACGATTCTAGCGATGTATAACTCCGCTAGCTTGGAACTCTGATATGTGGTCTTGACGGGTAAGAAATGGGCGACTTTGGATAATCTATCCACTATGACCCAGATAGAGTCATTTCCCATACTAGAAGTAGGTAATCCAGTGATAAAGTACATTCCAACTGAATCCCATTTCCATTCCGGAATCTTCAATGGTTTCAACAATCCAGTGGGTCTTTGATGTCCCGCCTTGACTCTCTGACATATATCACACTTGGCGATATAGCTTCCGATTTCTCTCTTCATCTTATGCCACCAAAATTGCTCTTTCAAATCTTGATACATCTTCGTTCCTCCGGGGTGGATAGAATAAAGAGTATCATGAGCTTCCTTCAGAATCACTTCTTTCAACTCAGAATCTGCTGGTACACAAAGGCGTCCTTTGTACCACAAAACTCCTTCGTCTTTTGTGAATCCGGGTACTTTGCCTGTACCGATACGACGCTTGATTCCGTCGATACTAGCATTTCCTTTCTGCGCCTCCTTGATCTGGCTGATCAAAGTGGGTTAAAGTTCTATGCTAGCCAAAAATCCTTCACTCACTAATTCCATTCGAAAATCTTCCATCTCTTTGTGCAAGCTTGGTTGCTCCTTTAAAATCATGGAGTTCAAGCGACACGGCAATATGCTAAGGGCATCTGCTACCATGTTGGCTTTACCGGGATGGTAGTGAATGTCCAGGTCATAATCCTTGATTAGCTCAATCCATCTTCTCTGTCTCATATTCAGCTCCTTCTGAGTGAATATATACTTCAGGCTCTTGTGATCCGAATAAATCTCACAACGATTTCCCATCAGGTAATGCCTCCATGTTTTTAGGGCTAGAACTACGGCTGTGAGTTCGAGGTCATGGGTTGGGTAATTTTGCTCATGTTGTTTCAGTTGTCGAGATAGATAAGATATAACTTTGCCTTCTTGCATTAGCACACATCCGAGAACGATCTTGGATGCATCACAATACACGTCAAAGGACTTCGTGATATCTGGCATGATTAAGATTGGGGCTGAAATCAATCTCCTCTTGAGTTCTTGAAAACTCGCTTCACATTTGTCCGTCCATTCAAACTTCTTGTCCTTCTTCAGCAATTGAGTCATGGGTCTGGCGATACTCGAGAATCCTTCTACGAACTTGCCGTAATATCCCGCCAATCCGAGAAATGCACGAACTTGGGTTTGAGTGGTTGGGGCTTGCCAATCTTCAACATCTTTTACTTTTGCAGGGTCAACGGCAATTCCTCCGGCTGATACAATGTGGCTGAGGAATCCTACCTCCTGTAACTAGAATTCACATTTGCTAAACTTGGCATACAACTGATACTCTCTAAGGGTTCCAAGAATGGTCCTTAGGTGTAGCTCATGTTCTTCTTCTGTTTTGGAAAAAATTAGAATGTCATCGATGAAAACAACGACAAACTTATCCAGGAAGTCCATAAAAATCTTATTCATGAGATTCATGAAATAAGCGGGGGCATTGGTTAATCCAAAAGACATGACAGTATACTCATATAATCCATATCTGGTGGTAAAGGCAGTCTTTGGAATTTCCTCTGCACGAATCTTGAGTTGATGATAGCCTGTTCTAAGATCAATCTTAGAAAACACTTTGGCACCGGTCAACTGATCAAACAAATCTTCTATCTTGGGCAATAGGTACTTGTTCTTGATAGTGACATCATTCAACTTCCGATAATCCGTACACAGACGGTTACCTCCATCCTTCTTGTCCACAAACAAAACAGGTGATCTCCATGGTGACGCACTTGGTTGAATCAATCCAATTTCCAACATGGCATCCAGTTGCTTCTTCAGTTCCGCTAGTTCAGACGGGTTCATACTATAGGGTCTCTAGGCTATGGGTCCTGTTTCAGGGATTAGTTCAATGATAAACTCGATATCCCGATCTAGGGGCATACCGGGCAAAACATCTGGAAATACATCAGGGTATTCACAGACTATTCAGACTTGGTCAATGGTAGGTTGGGTTATACTCTTGTTGCACTTGAATTGAGGAGGTAAGGTTTTAGATACATGCTCGACTGATATTCCGGCTGTACTGGTCATGGTTATGGCTTTCTTGGCACAGTCAATTAATCCTTTATGTTTGGCCATCCAATCCATTCCTAGTACTACTTCCAAACCTTTAGTTCCGAGTACTATAATATTAGCATAAAAATCTATGCCATGGATTCGGATAGGGACGGCTTTGCAAATTTGCCTAGCTTTGGTGGTTGAACCGGGGATTTGAACAATCATAACATGCTTCAGTTTGGTTGGTTGAATCTTACTAGTGCATGCAAATTCTTCGGTGACAAATGAGTGCGATGCCCTAGAATCAAACAACACTCTAGCAAGTACTAAATTAACAGAAAACATACCCAGCACGACGTCTGGCGCTTCCTGAGCTTCTTCAGCATGCATGAGAAAAAGACGGCCATTGCGGTTGAACGAATTCCCTGGGGCAAACCTTCTTCCAGGTTGAACACGATGCTGCTGCTGAGCTGGGGCATTTGCATTGGGGGATGCGGAATTCTTCTTGTTGGGGCACTCGTTGGAGTAGTGACCCTTATTTCCACAGTCATAACAAGTCACTTGCGACTTGTTCTTTGCTGCAACAGGCACAACATTGCTTCCAGTCCTAGGGGCAGTGTTGGTGTTGGCGGAAGCATTGTTGTTGTTGAACTTGGGTGGGGCACGGTTGAAATTGTTAGAGTTGCCGGGTTTGTTGTGATTTCCTCCGGGCCTTGGGTTTCCACGGTTAGGATAGGTCAGCCGGTTCATCGGGGGTCTGTTGGTTCTCGGGGCAAATCCTGGAGATGGGTTGGGGCGATACTTTGGGGTATGATGGGTTCCTGGCTGATGCATCATGCGACACTTGCGGTTCTCGTTGGCTTGGTTGATCTTTCCTTCCATATGGATGGCAGAGTCGACAAGGGCTTCAATATCAACAAAAGGGATATTGACTAACACCGTCTGCATCTCATCGTGCAGACCATTCAAGAATCTTTCTTTCTTCTTGGCTTTAGTGTCAATCTCGTCCGGGGCATACCTAGCTAATGACAAGAATTTTTCATGGTATTCCACTACGGTCATCCTTCCTTGCTTTAGTTCTCTGAATTCATCTCTCATCCTCTTGATCAAACCCGGTGGCACATGGGTTCTGCTGAACTTGACCTTGAATTCCTCCCAGGTAATCATCTGTCCTCCGGTCATTGCACGAACGCTGTTCCACCATGCTCTTGCATCTCCGGCTAGATAGTGGGTGGAGAACATGACTTTCTCGTTAGCTTCCACTCCGGATACTTCCAGCTTGTTTTCCATGGTTTGCAGCCAATCATCAGCGTCTAAAGGCTCTTCCGACTTAGTGAAAACGGGTGGGTTGGTGTTCTGGAAATTCTTGAGCTCAGATCCATGGTTGTCCTGATTTCCGTGGCCTTGGTTGTTATTGGCCATCTGAGCTATGTGCTGAAGGGTGGCTAAGTTGGCTTGACGTTCGGCTCTTTCAGCTTCGCGGTCAGAAACCAACATTTGCAGGATCTGCAACATCGGGTCCGGGAATGAACCACTTCCTCCGCGTGGCATCTGAAGATTGAGATAGATCATGAGAAAAGAGGGAAATTTCTAAGGTTCAGGGGCTTTTGAAAAGTTTTTTAAGTTTGACTTGGATTTTCTAGCAACTTGCTTTTCATTCATTCATTCATAGCACATGATACAAACACACACCACAAAACAAGAAAATCAGATGGTTTTAAGAACCATTCTGGAAACTACGATACAGTGGGACCAAATACAACTCACTACGCTAGTGCTCAAGTGCTACTACTCCTTGCAGTCGGCGTAGTCATCATCCTCATCATCCTCATCGTCATCGATGAAGGCGAAATCATCCTCATCGGTGAAGAAGTCCATAGCCTGATCCTCCAGAAAATCATCATCATCGCTGAGATAGGAGTAGGGGTCTCCACGAAGATCCTCTCTGGCATTCTCCCTTTCCTCCAACTGCATGTATCTCTTGTGGACGGTCTCCTCCAAATCCGAGATACGGTGGCGAAAACGGGAAATGATGCGCTCCTTCTTATCGAGCTGACGGCGGAGAGACTTGCGATCCTTCGCTAGCATGGCGATGGTCTGATCCTTTGTCTTGATGATGGCGGACTTGTGGTTGGAGTATTCACGGCAATTATCCAATTCCTGCTGACGATCATACATCATGAAGCTAAGGTGGTCCAACAGAGTCTTCAGCTCGGGGTGGTATGGAGCTTCAAGTGGCTGTCCCATAGCATCACGCCTTGGACAAAACTCAAAGCGGGTACCCTTGATCTGATTGATACTCTGCCCACACAGACAGGCAAGAGCTTCCTGCATGGCCCTGGCAAGTCCATCGAGCCAGTTGTTTTCTCTTCAGGTGAACTGAATTCCCTCGGCAGTGGGAGGTTCAATCTTTCCTCAGAGACTTGCAACAGTTAGCCACTGCAGATCTTCTCCTCCTTGATCATTGATCTGAGCTCCGAAGAACTCGGGGTGCGGACGCTCCAGAAGTTCCGAAAGATGGTCCAAATCCCGCTCAAAGATAAGGTCTCCTCCATTCCCCAACTGGTAAAACTTTCTATACCTCACGTCCATCTATAAGAATATAGGATGAGTAAGTTAGTAGAGTGATCAAGTGTGTCAAATTTTAGGTATTTTGCAAGAGTTTTTGAGGAACATGAATTTTTATGAAAGAAACAAGGTGATAAGAATGGGAATAAGTTTTTGTAAACATTTGCTTCCTCTGGTTTTGAAACTAAGTTTTTGATTCAAACGTCCAGTCTAACTAGGGTCTCCTATGGTCAGGATGGCTCTGATACCAACTTGTCAACACCCGGATTTTTAATCCCAGATGCCTGTTATACCATACATCGCAATCCCAGGATTACCATTTTTGTGAGACATAACAGATTTGGATACCATAGTACATCATCCATTACAACCATATATAAGGTCTTACACAAATAAGGATCTCATGATCCAGTTCTTAATACAACTCAAGCAGCGGAAATACATAATAATAAAGGTAGCGTAGGCGAAGCTCCATCTTCGGGTTCACAGGCAATGCTGACGATGGGAGATGATCCTAGTTGTCATAACCTTCCTGGGTTCCATATTCCTGGTACTCCTCTTCATAGTCTGGCCACGGGAATAGCCAGGGACAAAGCCATGAGTACTCTTTAAGTACTTGCAAACTAATACTAATAAGTGAAGGGGTTTTCGTAGTAGGACACTGAGCTCTAGGGTTATTTTGCAAAAAAGCCAGATTTACCTCTACTAAGTTCAGAAGTAAGAGAAGCTAGTTGAAATTTTATAACACCTAAGTGGGAACTTGTATTTCATATCAGAACTCTGTTGTGGTCAAAATCTCCATTCATTTCATAAGTCATTTTGAAAACATCTGACGGGGAACAGTATGGCCACTCCAACTGTCCATAACCGCGGATGCGGCTATTCAAATAGTTTGACACTCTGCAGAGATTGTACACTTTCACCACAACATTCGATACATCCGTCAGGAACAAATCCTGAATTCACCATACTCAGTATGCGGATAATCAATCCTAACCTTTTGATTACACGCCCTAGTATAGGCACCTCTCCTATGAGTTTGGCCTCCCAACCATGACCAACTGTCATCTTGGGTACTGCACAGGTGGACAATCTTCACAAGGTAGCCTCAGCTCAGACCTTGGCCGCGAGGGAACCCATACTAAGGTATATAAGTTTCCAGTCAATCCCTACCCAATTCTCGGGTATTGTGGTTGTACGATAAAATTGGAATGGTATCGCATCCAGACAACCATCAGTTTTATAAAGGGCTAAGGCTCATGCCTCAACATTTTCATCATCAATCATCTGGTGTTCGAAAACACATGTCAAAACATCTCAGTAGAATGACTCATCATTATAAGGTTTTCATAACCATTTTCCACCAAGTATTCCCATCTAAAGTTGATCAAGTTTTATGCTTAGCACTAGCATCTACAGGTGGGGTAAGTACTAATGAGGGGTGGTAAACCAATGGAGTTTAACTAAGTTCAATCTCATGCCTTAGGATGACATAAATATTATCTAGCTTAGGCCAAATTTTATGCTCTTTATGCAACCTTCAATTATGTTCCTAGAATCTACAAGTCACTTAAGTAAACTCTAAGAGAAAGCTTTGATAAAGAAATAAAGTATAAAGCTTGCAAGTAAAACTAGTATTGGGTATCATCAAATGTGTCCAACCAAGCATGCTTAGTGCATGGCATAGGTTATCTAACTTTCATAATTGCAAGTGCTAGCTTGCATGGGTCAACTTGGTTAGTAAGGCTTGCATAAGTATCAGTATCGGCTTGCTAAGTTAATAGCTTGCAAGTATTGGCTTGCCTTGTGCAGAGCAGTGGTTGAAGTTCTCCTCGGCTTCTTCTTCGTAGTATCCTCCTTACTCCTCGTATCCTTGGTTGGTACTAGCGTCTATGAATAAATACGAGGTACACAATCACCAAACAATACTTAACTATTTTCAATCATCACACAAAGGGGTTCTATAGATGATCTAGCATCATCACTAACATTCAAGATTAAAGCATTTGTCTTATTTATTTTAATTTGAGAAAAGTAATTTCTACTCATTGAAAAACTACTTAAGATTTAATATTCTCCAAACCAAACATGGGATCATGTTGACACATGTCATCACCACATATTGCAGTACATGGGAATGCGATTTAAAGTGGTGTCATAATTTAATAAGGTTTAACCTTTTATTTCAATTAAATATAGTGACTAGAAATGCCTATGTGGCATTCTTTTATTACTTGAACATTATTTCTATAAGTAAACCCATATGTTTTTATATATTCTGAAAGGTATGCTCAAATGTGATTTTTGAGAGTTGGAATCAACTCAAAAGCTATTATGGTTGAAATTTGAAAAATGTTTGAATGCAGAAAAGCTTCTGACTTGTTATTTTTACCAATGGTGATCTATAGATCCAAATGATTTGAATCCAGCGGGCTTGGATTAAGAATTTCAGTACCTTTCTAACAAAATTGGTTTCATGTAATTTGGTTCACTGAATCGAGCCGGGTTGATTTTTGAAACTAGGTACAGAACTATGTTTGAATTAAAATGGAAAAAGCTAAATTCAAATGACTGGGCTGCGCGAGAAAGGTTAACGGGCTGGCCTAGTGTCACTCCACAGCGCAAGGCGCAACTGACAGGGGGGGGTCTACCGGTCAGTGGCTCTTTAAACGTGAAGCGGTACGGGGCGATGTGGTGCGTTGGATTAGAATGAAGATCGATGGCTGAGGGTCGTCTTCGACGATGAACAAGTCACCGGCGAGCTCGAACCCTAGAGGCTCTGTGGGGGTCATGGGAGGCTCACCGGGGCTCAGGCGAGGGTCGGCGATGCGGGCGAGCGACGAAGTCGACGACGGCGTTCCTGCTGGTACCGGCAGCTCCTCCTGGGGCGGCTCCAATCAATGTATTCCTTCTTCTCCAGCAGCGGCGGACTCCAGTGAAATTCCGGCGATGCGCTGCTCGCCTTGCTCTGGGAATGAGGTGGGGTGGTTCTGGGTGAGAGGGGAGTAGAATGGTGTGAAGAATTCGAGCGGGGGATGCCTCTATTTATAGTGGCGAGAGGGGAACGACGGGCGCAAGCCGAGCTCGTCATGGTCGACGGCATAGAGGGCTATCAGCGTGGGCGACGGTAGGGGGCGGTGCTGTGCTCCCTGGCGAAGCTCAACGGCGTGGTAGCGAGGCATGGGGAGGTGCTGATCGATCAGAACGCTGCGGTGCTTTGCGCTGTTCTGATGGAAGTTTTGATGGCGCACAGCGCGCGTGGTCCGCGCGGCGGCGAACGGGCGTGTCTGCGGGGTTGCTGGGGTGTTGGTGATCACGCGTGCATGCGGCGAGGGCGGCGCGCGGTCTGTGGGCGTGTGTCGAGGGTGACGCTCTAGCGCGCTCTCGGCATGATCGCAGAGAAGGTTGGCATGGCCTGGGCGTGTGGTCCAGTGGCTGGCATTGCTCGCGGCTGGGGCAGGGAGTGGCGATGGGGTGCTAGCTTGCTCGAAGCTTGCTGTCGACCATGGGGTGGTAATGGTGCTCTCGTCCTGCTCACCATTGATGACAATGGCCAGCTTACAGTGGTGCTAGTGATTAGTTAAGGTTGTTAGATGATCTACTAAGGCTAGTGGTGTCCAGAGAGGGAACAAGTTAGGCCCAGAACACTGCTCAACATAGTGTTTTGATTTTGTTTGATTTGCATCTGCAACCTGTTTGATGAAATGGCCGCATGAACTTAAGTTTTGAATTTTGAAAAGATTTTTGGTGGGTGTTCTAGGAATGTACTGGGGAGTCTGTGGATGCTTGGGTTTAAAAAATTGAGTTGGTTTGAGTGGTTTTTGAAATAGTGGGATCTTCCCATATGAGATAGATTCAATTTTAAACTGTCATTTAAACTAAGCATTTGAATGTTTCTGGATGATCACACAGTCGGCCTTGATACCTTGTTATGAGTACTATCAAGGGGTGCAAAGATCGATACATGTTTCTGTTAAGTTCTGAAAGTTAGAGATAACCAAAGTAGGCATGGGAGTTAAATTGGACAAAGTAACCATTCACTTTATTTATTTGTTCTGACTTGTTTGTCTTTGGGAAAAGTTTGGTGATTGTTTAGATGATGTTTATTTCACCCAATAATCATTTTACAAGAAAGTAAACACAGAATCATGGCAATTCAAAAGAATCCATATTTTAATACACACACATATGAATGCTTTCATATTTTTAATTAGAAAAGTTTTTGTTAACCCTAAATTTGATGATTAGAGTTTGCTGATCCAAGTTTAGTATTTTTGGGATGTTACATGAAGGTATTTCAATGTTTCATGGTACGAGTGTATGATAAACTCTTTGGGCCAAAGGTAATGTTGCCAAACTTGTAAGAACGAACCAAAGTAAATAGTTCTTTGTGTCATAGATTAGATAGTTAAGACGTGTTCCATCAATTTTCTCGCTATGGTAGGCCACGTGACGTCTGTTTTTGCGTAAGGACTCCTCCAATGTCAATACCACTGTCATAACACTCTATCTTAAAAGTTTTTTAAAATACGATAAAGCTAGAAGAGGTGCTTAGGTGAGTCTCTTTTTAAGCTCATCAAATGCTTTTTGTTATTCTTTTACCCAAACGAATGTGACATTAGTTTTAGTCAATTCATTTAAAGGGCAAGCAGTGGTAGAGAAGTCCTTCACAAAGCGAGAATAAAAGCCGGCAAGCCCATGAAAATTTCGAAGTTTAGTCATGTTTTTGGGAATAGGCCAATATCTTATGTCTTTAATTTTGGAAGTATCAACTTCAATACCAATCGAAGAAACACCAAATCCAAGTAAAACCAATTTATCTTTAGCAAAGGAACATTTTGTAAGGTTTTCATAGGGATTTTCCTTTCGAAGAATTTCCAAAACTTCCTTCACATGAGTAACATGCTCATCAGGCAACTTCCTATATACAAGGATATCATCAAAATAAACAACAACACTGTTGCCAATGAGAGAATGTAGGATATGACTCATGAGGCGCATGAAGGTAGATGGGGCATTAGATAAGACAAAAGGCATGACCAACCATTCATAGAGACCAAGTTTGGTCTTGAAGGAGGTTTTCCACTTATTAGCCTCGACCATACGTAGTTGGTGGTAGCCACTACGAAGATCAATATTTGAGAAAATCGTGGCTCCACTCAATTCATCAAGCATGTCATTGAGACGAGGTATAGGATGTCTATAACGTACAGTGATAGCCTTTATAGGGAGAAAATCCATGTATAACTATAATGTATCATCTGTTTTGGGACAAGAATTATGGGGACCGCACTAGGACTAAGTATTTCTTGAATCAAACCTTTGGAGACGAGGTGATGGATTTGTCGTTCTATCTCTTTCGTCTCCCCCGGGTTCATTCGGTCAGCAGTACAATTTGGTAGAGGTGCTGATATGGGGTGGCCCGATCTTCTTAGTAAGCGAGGGTGGTAGATGATGATAGTCGGTGTAGATAACTTGTATGATGATCACGAACCTCTCGATCAATCTCTGATGCCAATGCAACAACTCTCGATCCTTGTAGATATTCGCAACTTCACACACTTGCGCACGTAGCCGCTGACCATAAAGTGGTATTGTAATCTTCTAATTCCCAATGGAATAGCAGATCACACAAAACTTGCAATTAGCTAATTACCAATGGAATAACTAATCACACTTGATTGATAGTAGCAAATACACTAGATTGATACGAATTGATGTGATCTGCTATGGGGGCGTACCAGGGCTTATAAGGGCAACTGTGATGTGGACATCCCATCTATTGATACAACCGTTGTACCTACAGCTACACAGATACAAGGACCTATCACTCGATCTCGTGCTAAACAACTTAAATATCAGATACTTTCGTTTCTTGGAACTATTCCTCACATACATGAGAATATGATGCTGCCTAAATCAGATGTATTTCTTACTCTTAGGAATGATGGACCAAGCATGGATGAGAGGGACACGCATTGGAGCATGGTCATGCATGGAGATGGCAGCAAGCATGTGATGATCCAAGAGAAGGCCACGGATGAAGATTTCAGAACTTTGAGGCCACCATAATGAAGAAAGAAGGCTTGGACGAAATATTCAAGATTAATACTCCACAAATTCGTCCACATCTTAATATGGTGCTGCGAAACCTTTATTTTGGGTCAGGCCCATGTAATTTTCGCAGGATTTTAAATAGCCACTTTTTAGAGTCCGTATTTGAGGAGAAAAGGACTTCTAGGGTTGGATTCGGCCACCACTTCTATGGCTGGCCGAAACCCTACCATTTCCTCCTTAAATACTCGCCTTAGCCGTCACCATAGACTCGGATTTTGTTTATACATTAAGTTACCCACCATAGCAACTTCGCCATGGCTCGAGCGTCGCAGAGGCCTCTTGTAGTTCGCACCCTTACAGGATCCCACCTTTTCAAAAAAGCTTTCATCTTAATCCGTAATATCTTGATTGCAATATTAGTTCTTACTTGTTCTCGATTTCAGGTAGGAATTAAGACCCTCGCTGGTCAGGCTGATCATGTTCCCGCAGGATCGGTAACCTCCAGGAGATTGTCCTAGAGATTGCATTGGCACTCGTGCTCGCACGTGTAGCCGGATCGTCAAGACCGAACTCCACCAAATCGATTATCACCATCTCATCGAAAGATCGGACACCTTTGCCCTATCAAGTGGTATCAGATTTCAGGTTGCTCGGTGAGATTTTACTGTTTTCGTGGATTAGACCTGTTTTACCTATAACCCACGAAAAAAGCCAAAAACACAGTTAGAGTTTAGATCCATCCCATCACCAATTTACGCCTTGCTTTATCTTTTCAGTTTTGCATTGTTGAATTTGTGTCTGCATCGTCGCGTCGAGTTGCTGGTCTTAGTGTCTCGTCCCTTAGAGTTTCGAGTTCTGATCACAGTAGTCACCACCACACTCGCAGATCACCGCCACCATATTCCGCCACCTTCCGCCGCCATACACCCAGCCACCATAAACCCTAAAACTCCGCCACCGCCTTCGTACCGTGACACGGATCCGTTCACCTTTCCTGCCACGGCACGAGTCCGAGTTGAGTTATTGTTTCCTAGTTTTTCTTTTTACTTTCCTTCCTTGTTGTTTCCGTGTTGAGCTACAGTCCGTGTCGAGTTAGAAGTTCAGCCGTAAGTCCAGAAGGAGAGCAAAAAAAAATTCTGGCTATACTAATTTTCGGCTCCGGGGATCACTTTTCTCCATCGACCGTTATAGCGATATTTTTTTGGCGCCTGTGCGCTTTCCGGAGCATAATACAAAAAGTTCGGAATTTTTTTGGGGCTAATCTGTTTCTAGACCTCGTCGATCAGTTCTAGACACTCACCATCATAGTGATTTTCGACATCTCCGTTCGCTTTTCAGGGTGTCATACCATCATACATTGCTTGTTGTGTCGCGTCGTGACATCGTTCACTACTAGGAAAACGCATGTTCGTGGCGCACCTAAAAAGGCCTTCCGTGGCGCACTAGCAGTGCGCCAGGGGCCTCGCGCTACGGCTATCTCGTAGCCGTGGCACACTGCATGGTGCGCCACGGTTGTGTCGAGATAGGCATGGCGCACTACCAGGTGCGCCACGGCTAGGGGTACAGGGTGCGCCACGGATGTGTTTTTCAAAAAACAAAAAAAAATGCAAAAAACACCCTCGTTTTGAATTGCAAAAGCAATCGGGTCTGTGCGTCGCCGCCGCAGTCATGTCACCTCGCCGGAGCATGGCCGTGGCAGGGAGGTACGGGAGGCCGTGGCCGCTCTAGTCCTCGCCGGCATCGAGGTGGTAGGAAGGGTGTGGTTGGAGAAAGGAAGGTAGGAAGAGAGGGAGTAAGGAGGGAGGAAGGAAGAGATGGAGGAAGAGAGGGAGGAAGGAAGAGATGGCGGAAGAGAGGGAGGAAGGGAGAGAGGAAGGGAGGTCGGATGCCGTCGTCACTGCAAGGTGAGGAGGAGGCTGCCGTTGCGCCGCCGCCGCGCCACCGTCACTGCAAGGAGAGGAGGAGGCCGTCGTCGCGCCATCACTTCAAGGAGAGGAGAAGGGGAAGGAGGAGAAGGAGAAGGAGAAGGAAGAAGGAAGGAGAAGGAGAAGGAAGAAGGAGAAGGGAGAAGGAAGAAGGAGAAGGGAAAGGAAAAGGGAGAGGGAAAAGGGGGAGGGAAAGGTAGGTGGACGGGGTGAGGATTCAAATTTTGAATCCTGCCCAAGCTTATCCGTGGCGCACTAGGTGGTGGTGCGCTACGGGTAAGTTTTCTCTATTTTTTTTTCTGCAGGAAAAAACGGTCTTTTGACCATAACTTTTTACTATTTTCGAATTTTTAAAATCTAAAAAATCTCTAAACGACCAAAGGTCGTTGCGAGTGGATGCGAAATCTCGTTCTCGTCATTTTGGTATATTATACGATTTTTTTGACATCGTATGCAAAAGTTACGGCCATTTTACCGTGGCATGACTTTTTTTGCAGAAAAAGTGGAAAATCATGTTTGTTAATTTTCCTAGAAACTATACCACATTACCTACCTACATATGAAATGATTTTATTTTTTGAAGTGTTTATCATTTTATTTTATTTTTTAGAAAGCCTAAAAAGGCGATCCACGGGGGGGGGGGGGGGGTGGGTGGAGTTGGTGTAGGCCACTTAGCCGTAGGGCACTAGGACAGAGTGCCCTACGGCTAAGTTGACCCAGCTGCTGCAACATACAGTCCCGTAGCGCACTAGGCCGGAGTGCCCTACGGCTAAGTTGCACATACGTAGCGCACCTTGACCTAGTGTGCTACGGGTATGTGTGTTGCGGCCACACGTGCCCTGGACCACACATAGGCGTGGCGCACCACCCCCATGTGCGCCACGCTTACGAAAGTTAGCCGTAGGGCACCTGTGGGCAGTGCGCCACGCCTATTTTACCCGTGGTGCACCACTAGCACGTGCGCCACGGATGTGTGGATTACCTATAGCCGTTTTCCGAGTAGTGGTTGGTGCTCTAGGCTCGCGTCTCTAGTACGGTCTAGCCTAGGACCAGCACAGTACCGTCGTTGAGCATTCTTTCGACATTTGCATTGTTGTTTTGATAATTGCTAACCCCTTTGCTCAGCCTTCCCAGAGCTCCACAGATTTCTCCACGTGCGGTGTCTCGAATCCTGATAATCGCTCGGTTCAATCTCTGGACCCACTGCTCCTCGCGGTTGCACATCGCCTTTTCTTGCTGTTTGGTAAGAACTTGTAAGAGCTTCGTATATTGCATGACAGATTAGTCGTGCCTTCCACCATATTTCCGTAGTTATAGGCATATATACCTGTGCTTTTTAAAGGACTAACCATGACAGATACTTCGCGTAACCCTGCCACAATGACGGACCAATAACTACATGCCCACTTCTTCGAACTCTTGGTCGGTCGTGCTGAAGATGTGGATGCACGACTAGGGGAGTTTGACACCAAGCTCACCAACGCCATGGACAAGATCGATGGACTCGAGAAATCCTTCAACGACAAGCTTGACGCTCCGTTCAAGGAGGTTTTGGACAGATTACCGGCCACCCGCACCGGCACCCGCCCCATTGGCACCTCGGCATGGCACACGGCGCATTCCAATCACGGGTCATACTGCTGGTTCAGCGGCCGTCGCATCTCAGCCAGCTACCGCTGCAGCTGAGGCACCTCAGGCTTCCACCGCGGCTGCTGCTGCGACATTGGGGACAGACGACGGGTACTACTACGACCTTGACGATGACGATCTGTTTGACGAGGAGGTGGAACAACCTCCACACCCTGCTGGCCGACCCCGACATTACCACCACAACGCTCGACCACCGATACGTGATGATGATCATGTTGCAAAGCTTAAATTAAATATTCCATCTTTTGAGGGTAAATATAATCCTGATGCATATCTTACATGGGAGATGGAAGTAGAACAATGTTTTGCATGTTTAAAATATCCTGAGAATATGCGTGTTAGTGCTGCTACATGTGAATTTACTAAATTTGCTTCCCTTTGGTGGTCTGAGTATTGTCGTTTAAATCCTACTACTATTCCTCGTACTTGGACTGTTTTAAAATCAAGGTAACAAGGTAACAAGAACGGTACGCGTGCATTTTACTATTGGTACATATTCTGATTTTGTTGATTGTGATGTTGTACCTATGCAAGCTTGTTCTTTGTTACTTGGTAGACCATGGCAATTTGATAGAGAATCTGTTCATAATGGCAAAACTAATCACTATTCTCTTATGCATGATGGAAATAAAATTGGTCTAAAACCTATGACTCCCGAACAGATTTTAAAAGATGATCTTGCTAGAGCTAGTAGAGCTAAAACTGAGGAGAAAAATAAAAGTGAGAATCAGATTGTTGCTGCAGATTTTGTACCACCAAAGACCACTAAATCTGATTAAACATGCTACTTAAATTTGTTTTAAGAGTCCATGTATGCTTGCAAATAAAATTGATATTGCAGAACTAGATGTAAACAATAATCAATGTTATGCAATTATCTGCAAAGAGGTTTTCTTTTCATTTGAGGATATGCCTCCTTCTTTGCCACCCACTATTGCTAACTTTTTGCAGGAATATGAGGACATTTTTCCCGCTGAGTTGCCACTAGGACAACCTCCTATTAGAGGAATTGAGCACCAAATTGATCTAATTCCTGGTGCTACGTTGCCCAACCGCTCGCCATATAGAACCAATCAAGAGGAGACAAAGGAGATACAACGCCAAATTCAGGAACTACTCGACAGAGATCATATTCGTGAGTCCCTTAGCCCCTGTGCGGTTCCTATTATTTTGGTTCCTAAGAAAGATGGTTCTTCGCGCATGTGTACTAATTGTAGAGCTATCAATAATATTACTATTCGATATCGTCATCCTATTCCACGTTTGGATGACATGCTTCATGAATTGAGTGGCTCTACCATGTTTTCTAAAGTTGATTTGCGTAGTGGTTACCACCAGATTCGTATGAAATTGGGAGATGAATGGAAAACAACATTTAAAACTAAGTTCGGTTTGTATGAGTGGTTAGTGATGCCGTTTGGTTTAACTAATGCACCCAACACTTTCATGAGATTAATGAACGAAGTTTTACGTGATTTCATTGGACGTTTTGTGGTAGTCTACTTTGATGATATTCTGATTTATAGCAAATCTTTAGAGGATCATTTGGACCATTTACGTGCTGTTTTCAATGCTTTACATGATGCAAGTTTGTTTGGTAATCTTGAGAAGTGCACCTTTTGCACCAATCGAGTTGCGTTTCTTGGCTATGTTATTACATCACAGGGTATTGAAGTGGATACAGCCAAGATTGAAGCTATTGAGAATTGGCCGCAGCCCAAGACGGTAACACAAGTGAGGAGTTTTCTTGGCCTCGCTGGGTTTTATAGGCGCTTTGTCAAAGAATTTGGATCAATTGCCGCGCCGCTGAATGAACTTACCAAGAAGGATGTGCCCTTTGTTTGGGGCGATGCACAACAACAGGCCTTCGTCATATTGAAAGATAAGCAAACACATGCTCCCTTACTCCAACTTCCTCATTTTAATAAGACTTTTGAGCTTGAATGTGATGCTAGTGGAATTGGTTTGGGAGATGTGTTATTACAAGAGGGAAAATCTGTTGCATATTTTAGTGAGAAATTGAGTGGGGATAGTCTGAACTATTCTACTTATGATAAAGAATTATATGCGTTGGTTCGGACATTAGAAACTTGGCAACATTATCTATGGCCTAAAGAATTTGGTATACATTCTGATCATGAATCTTTGAAGCATATTCGTAGTCAAGCTAAGTTGAATCGTCGTCATGCAAAGTGGGTTGAATTATTATCCTAGGAGCTTGGGGCATATGGATGTGCAGAAACAATGAAATTTTCAACAACAAGCATGCTTCTCTTGAGGAATGGAGGGCTATTGTCGCCCAGGAATTAAGATGGGTCCTGTATAGAATTAAGAAAAAGAATTATCAGGGCCTCAAAGATTGGATTAGAAATAATTTAGACAGGAGATAGCTGCTCAGAATGTTATCCCTCATTTGAGGTGGCCTGAAACTTGTAAATACTTCTTTGTAACTCTATATGATTTATAAAAATTGCAGTGGGGTTCTTTACCCTACTGTTTTACCCTCAAAAAAAGTGGGTTGAATTTATTGAGTCTTTTCCTTATGTTATCAAACACAAAAAGGGTAAAGATAATATTATTGTTGATGCTTTGTCGCGCCGTTATACTTTGTTATCTCAACTTGACTTCAAAATATTTGGATTAGAAACTATTAAGGAACAATATGTGCATGATGCTGAATTTAAAGATGTGTTGCAGAATTGTAGAGATGGTAGAACATGGAACAAGTTCGTCTTCAATGATGGATTTGTGTTCCGTGCTAACAAACTATGCATTCCGGATAGTTCTGTTCGTCTTTTGTTGTTACAGGAGGCGCATGGAGGAGGATTGATGGGACACTTTGGTGTCAAGAAAATGGAGGATGTTCTTGCTGCACACTTCTTTTGGCCACGTATGCACCGAGATGTTGAGAGATTTGTGGCACGCTGCACTACTTGTCAAAAAGCTAAGTCTCGCCTTAATCCACATGGTTTATATATGCCTCTTCCTGTTCCTAGTGTTCCTTGGGAGGATATTTCTATGGACTTTGTTTTGGGATTGCCACGAACACAGAAGGGGAGGGATAGTATTTTTGTTGTGGATCGGTTTTCTAAGATGGCATACTTTATTCCTTGTCATAAAACGGATGATGCTGTGCATATTGCTGATTTGTTCTTTCGTGAAATTGTTCGTTTACATGGTGTGCCAAATACTATTGTTTCTGATCGTGATACTAAATTTCTTAGCCACTTTTGGAGATGTTTATGGGCTAAGTTGGGGACTAAATTGCTGTTTAGTACTACATGTCATCCCCAAACGGATGGACCAACTGAAGTAGTAAATAGAACTTTGTCTACTATGTTGCGGGCTGTTTTAAAGAAGAACTTAAAATTGTGGTAAGAGTGTTTACCTCATATAGAATTTGCTTATAATCATTCGCTGCATTCTACCACAAAGATGTGCCCGTTTGAGATCGTGTATGGTTTTGTTCCTCGTGCACCTATTGATTTATTGCCTTTACCTTCTTCGGTGCAA
Source organism: Avena sativa (assembly GCA_916181665.1). NCBI lineage: Eukaryota > Viridiplantae > Streptophyta > Magnoliopsida > Poales > Poaceae > Avena > Avena sativa. The sequence continues at coordinate 150,823,158 of OV702279.1, read as the reverse complement.
AATAATTTGGATGCTACACAACGCGCTGAAATGATATTAAACTTGCATAAGACTACTAAAGATAACATAGAACACATGAATTCTAAGTATAAACTTGCTGGGGATAAAGGGAGAAAGCATGTTGTGTTTGATGTTGGAGATCTTGTTTGGTTACATTTGCGTAAAGATCGTTTTCCTGATTTACGCAAGTCTAAGTTAATGCCGCGTGCTGCTGGTCCCTTTAAGGTGTTAGAGAAAATAAACAATAATGCATATAAACTTGAGTTGCCTGCAGACTTTGGTACGGTTAGTCCTACGTTTAACATTGCAGATTTGAAGTCTTACTTTGGTGAGGAAGATGAGATTGCGTCGAGGACGACTTAAATTCAAGAAGGGGAGCATGATGTGGACATCCCATCTATTGATACAACCGTTGCACCTACAGCTACACACATACAAGGACCTATCACTCGATCTCGTGCTAAACAACTTAACTATCAGGTACTTTCGTTTCTTGGAACTATTCCTCACATACATGAGAATATGATGCTGCCTAAATCAAATGTATTTCTTACTCTTAGGAATGATGGACCAAGCATGGATGAGAGGGACAAGCATTGGAGCATGGTCATGCATGGAGATGGCAGCAAGCATGTGATGATGCAAGAGAAGGCCACGGATGAAGATTTCAGAACTTTGAGGCCACCGTAATGAAGAAAGAAGGCTTGGACGAAATATTCAAGATTAATACTTCACAAATTCGTCCATAGCTTAATATGGTGCTGCGACACCTTTATTTTGGGCCGGGCCCATGTAATTTTCGCAGGATATTAAATAGCCACTTTTTAGAGTCCGTATTTGAGGAGAAAAGGACTTCTAGGGTTAGATTCGGCCACCACTTCTATGGATGGCCGAAACCCTACCTTTTCCTCCTTAAATACTCGCCTTAGCCGTCACCATAGACTCGGATTTTGTTTAGACATTAAGTTAGCCATCATAGCAACTTTGCTAAGGCTCGAGCGTCGCATAGGCCTCTTGTACTCGCACCTATACAGGATCCCACCTTTTCAATAAAGCTTTCATCTTAATCCGCAATATCTTGATTGCAATATTAGTTCTTACTTGTTCTCGATTTCAGGTAGGAATTAAGACCCTCGCTGGTCAGGCTGATCGTGTTCCCACAGGATCAGTAACCTCCAGGAGATTGGCCTAGCGATTGCATTGGCGATCATGCTCGCACGTGTAGTCGGATCGTCAAGCCCGAACTCCACCAAATCGATTATCATCATCTCATTGAAAGATCGGACACCTTTGACCTATCAAACTGGGCCGACCAGAATCTGAAACTAAGACGCGTACGAATCAAACTGATACATGCCCACTCAGACCAGAATTCTTCGGCGAGCGGACATTCCGGCCGACATCGGCCGGACATTCCGGTCGGGCCGAACACTCCAGGTGGAGTGGGCCTGACTGACCGGTCACTTTTCGGGTGGTGTCTGGGCAGTGTCCAATGTGGCATACAGAATGGCTGCCACCTCGTCGCTTATCGGCCATGTCGGACATTCCGGTTGGAACTGGCTGGAGACTCCGGGCTTAGCAGTAAATCTGGCCTCCTTCTTGATGATCTTCTCTTGCTCCTTCCTCCTGCTCCTCCCTCGCGCATCCTCGGGCGATCATCATGCCGGGATCCTCTTACAGCTCTCCTCCTCCGCACGCCATGCTTACTTCCTTAACGAACCTGATCATACATAAATGCATAGACTTAGGCAGTATAAAATTCTCATCAATAAAAACACCAGATTCATTTAGGAGCGAATTCACCCGTTGTTCAAGTATCTTGGCATGAGCTCTAGTAATCGGTCCAATCCTGATCTCATTGGACTTGTTCATGGTAGCGACATCGACAACTTCACTAGGATTTGAAGATAACAAATCAGTAGGGATGTCCTCATCAGGTGCATCGGGTATGAGGTCGATGCGGTGCTCTATTCCATGAAGAGGAGGTAGTCCATGAGGAAGCTCTTCGGAAAACACATCATAGAATTCCTGCAATAGACATCAAAGAAGGAGGAAAGTTTGTTAAGTCGTTAGTTCCTTGTGCCAATCCCTTGCATACTAGGACATAGTGCAAAATGGTTGGGTTATCCCTCACTTCTCTCATCTCAATTTTGGTGGTAAGGAGAAATCTCTTGTGTTTGTCACTCATATTTTTCTTTTGGCTCTCACTTCCTTTTTGGTGGTTCTCTCGCTCACCACTCGTCTCACTAGTTGGTTTTGTGGTTTGCACCCTCGCTTAATCCTTTGCATTGTCCGCAATTATTTTGCTAGGAGTCATCGGTTGCAAAACACATGTATTATCAAACCACTTGAAGCTATATATGTTTGTGCGGCCATCATGGGTGGCTCCCTTATCAAATTGCCTAGGGCATCCAAGAAACATATGGCAAACTATCATAAGAACGATGTCACACTTCACCATGTCTTTGTAAGGGACAATAGAAAATGTGATGGAGACCATGTGTCTAATCTTGAAGGATCCATTGTCGCTCAACCATTGAACATGATAGGGGTGCTTGTGTGGATGAGGGGGAAGGTTGAGTTTCTCACATAGTTCCATGCTTGCAAGATTGTCACAACTCCCTCCGTCAATGATAACTTTGATGGACTTCCCATTGATTCCCGCACTTGTTTGAAAGATGTTGAACCCTTGATCTTCATGCTCGTGGGCTTGTGTAGTTAAAACTCTTGTGACAACAAGCATGGACTTGCGTCTGAAGGGGTTCATAGCATGGAAAACGAAAATTTTCTAACGCATGAACACACACAAGCCAAGATCTATCTACTAGATTGTAGCAACGAGTTGATAGAGTACTCACCCTCGAAGATGAAGGGAACATGCCCGAGAGGCAATAATAAAGTGGTTATTATCTTATTCCTTGTTTATGATAAATGTTTATTTTGCATGCTATAATTGTATTAATACTGAAACATTAATACATGTGTGTTTAATAAACAAAAAGAAAGTTCCTAGTTATGCCTCTCTTATAAACTAGCTTGTTGATTAACAAGATGATCAAAGGTTTCCTGATCATGGACATTGGATGTTGTTAATAACAAGGTCACAACATTGTTGGAATGATGTGATGAACATTCATCCGAAGTATAGCATTACGGTCAAGGTGATGCAGCCCAACCTACGGTCGTTACTACATCAAGGTCTTCAACTTATGCCAAGTCGTCATGGACTCCAAAGGTGAATATGTTCCTCTATGCGATCCCACTTCCTACCCTATTGAATGGTATACTACTTCATGCTCCATCCCATGGCCATGATAGGTTCACATTGACAAGTACGGAGTCAAGGGAGGAAGCCCGGAGCATCAAGCCTGACAAGACGGTGGCTTGGAAGAGGAGACGGAAGAAGGCAGGTGCCGGTGGTACTACCGCTCCCATCAGCGTACTACCGCGCCTCGGTACTACCACCCGGCATGATCGGTACTACTGGCCCATACAGAAGCCCGCTCCATCGCCACTGGACGCCCCGATACCGTCTTGCGGTACTACCGTCCATCAAGATAGGTACTATCGCACCTGGAACTTGTCAACAACTGAAGCCCGGAACTACCACTCCATTCGAAGCCGCTACCGCTTGTGCCCGGTACTACCGGACCCGAGGACCAGTACTACCGGACATGACAGTGCTTGTGCGCACCAGATCTGGGCCACAACCCATGTATCCCCCTTATTATGATGCAACCCTAGTGCCTGCCTGCGGATCTGAGTTTGATGCCCTGGAATATTCCTTTTACTTACCCCTTTGCCTAGTTTATTCCCAAACTACCCCCTTGTTTAGTGGCTGGCCTATAAATAGAGCCCCCACCCCTCATGTATCCCGAAGCCATATATGATAGACTAAAGACAACCCCCTTATGTGGAATCTCTAGTTTTGCCCCATCCCCTTTACCAAGGGGACCGACTATCGTCAACAACCTCGATTGGACTTTACATCACGCATCCATCATTGAACAAGGCCTTGGAGTTTGGTGTCTCGTCTCCAAGTTGTCAAGAACCTCCCCAAGGTGTTCTTCCCTCTCCGATGTGGATTTGAGGGAGCATGTTGACCGATCTTTCCTTGTGAGGATTCTATCGGACCGGTGGCCACCGTTCGGGAGCAATCGGCCTTTTATCGTGTGAGTTTTGCGTGTGTTCACCGTGTTCTTCGCGAGGTGTGTGTTCGCTTCCGCTACCTTCTCCGTTTCCCCTTGCTTTCCCATCAATTTTACCACGATATCCCTAAAGATCGAGCCACCCAAGAGGTTAATCCCTTTATCATCTGGTATCAGCAGCTTTTGGTTGCCACGGATTTCTCTTCGATTTGGTATTTTCCCCATAAATTCGAAAATTCCACCAAAAATAGCCCCAATTCGTGTTTTGGATCGATCTGTGATTTGAGTGCGTTTTGGTAGGTTTTGATCCATGGATTACTTGCTAAACTTGTTGATCTACCTTCCTTTGTATTCCCATAGCCTAATTACTTTGTTTCCCCCTTCGATTTGGTTTTTTTCTTGAAGATTTTCCGCCCAAATCGCCGCAAAATCGCGAACACGCGGCAAATTTGGGCGTTCCAGGACTAACAGGTACTACCGGCCTCCAAATCCGGTACGACCGCATCTCCCTGGTACCTAAACGGTACTACCGGACCCCGAAAACCCGGTACTACCGCCCGGTACTGAAGAAAAACATCAGATTCCCAGATTTCACCTTCTAACCGTTTTGAGCATATCTTTTGCATTCGAACTCGAATTTTGGTGTTCTTTAGGTTGTTTCGAAGAAGAGAAGGAGCTCTACATCATCATCCACGTTGTTCATGCTATCTACTCCATCCAAATTCTGTGAGAAAGGCGGAATCCAACAATAAAGGGTCAAGATCGTCGACGAAAGGTATAAACATTCCGCGACTTTCTCCCCACTTGCATTCCTTTCTGAACCCCACTATCTTTGCGAGCAACAAACACCTATTGAGACTAGTTCCTCTTATTATTTCTTGGGCTTTGCACATTTGATACCTTGTAGAATTCCGAGAAAACATTGTGAGCGCTATCTCATATAGTTATCTTGTATAGTTGTTGGCACAAGGAAGAGGCAAGTGAAAAATAAAAAAGAAACAAACAAAAAAATTAGAAAAATAAAAGAAAGAAATATACAAGTGCCTCATAGAATAGGAAGCACAAGCTCAATGAACATCATATAGGTGGTACTTATTGTGCATATCTTGTAGCCCACCAATTTTTGTGCAATCGAACTAGTGTCTCTCCTTGCACTTGTGTGACACGAGCTTATAGTCTTCGCTAGGTAATGTTTTGGTTCTTAGCTCACTTCCTCCATCGCACAAGTCCCATTTATCCCCGTGTGTGTTTCCTTGTACATATTTCCTATCTTGTGGATTGACTTGTTTTTCCCAAGGTCATTGTGTTTATATTTATATAACCTCATACGAAGTAATCTTAGTCCTTAGACCATGAGATCATGTCAATCAGTAATACCAGAAGAGTATCTTGATAACATCAAATGTCACACCGTAACAGGGTGACTATAAAGATGGGTTCAGTGCTATGAAGGTGTTATCTTGAGGCTCATGGATCAAGAGTGGAATTTGTCAATCCCAATGACGGAGAGATATACCCTGGGACCTCTCGGTGATATCACATTAGTTAGCTTGCAAGCAAGTGATTTGATCACTAGAATGTTATATCACGGGAACAAGAAAATAGTACATGTCGGTAACAAGATCAAATTAGGTATGGGAGTACCGATGATCAAATCTCGGACATGTAATATATCGCGAGACAAAGGGATTGAGTTACATGCGTATATGGTTCACACAATCACAGAAGTCACCATTGAATGTGTGGGAGTTAGTACGGATCTCCAGGTCCCGCTGCTGATTATTGATCGGAGCGGGATCTCGATCATGTCTACATTGTTCGTGAACCGTAGGGTGACACACTTAAGGGATACCGACACCATTTGGAGCAAATAAGATGCCGGAGAAATAAAAAGAAAGCGCGGGAATTTATTTCACTAGACATCGGAATTGTTTCGGTTGAAATTGCTGAAATTGGTTCTGCATGTGAAATTGAATACTAGAAAGGGGTTCTATGTGAATGTTTGTTAATTAAATTAATTAACAAAATTCTGAATAAATAAATAAAAGAGTTTTATTAAAATGAGAGCTTGCATTAAATTTGGTGGAAATTTAATGCATGTGAGTGGATTTTTGAGTGGAGGCATGTTTATGTGAGTGGAGGCTTTTCATTTTGAGTGGGAGCTCCACCCACATGAATGTGGAAGAGGTGTCCGCCACCATGGCTATGGCGCCATGTCCCTTGGGTGCCCCCTCTCCCTATAAAAGGCCCCCCCATCTTCCTCTCACATCACACCTCCTCGTGAAGGATCTCTCTCCCCCCTTTAGAATTCCCCATAGTCTCGGATCAGGGAGATACATGTTCCCGGTAGCTTTTTCTGGAAGGATTTGTTTCTTCCACTGCTTCACTAGAACGAGGTAGCGGAGGTTGTCGGGATACCCGAACGTGTGTGCGATCACGGATGCACCACTTCTTTGGCGGTGCTGGACTTGATGGTGCTGGATCTGCTGGACTGGATGGGCTTCTTCTCGATCTTGATATGGGCAAGTGTTCAACTACATCATCCACGATTATAACCTCGTTAACGCTTTTCGGTCTTCAAGGGTATGTATTCTATGGATGTATATCCACCCGTTGCTTGTATCTAGTAGATAGATCTTGGTAATTACTGGGTCCCATCGTAGGAATTTTTTTGTTTACTATGTTGCGAACCCTACAGTGGTATGAGAGCCAGGTTTCAATCCTGGGACCTGTGGGTTATGTTATTCCTTATTCCTTGTACTTTGGATATTGGTGGCATAGTGGGATGAAGCGGCCCAGACAAACTTTACATGTCTTCGCACATGAGACCTGTTCCACGCTTGATATGCAAATAGTGTTGCATAAGTGGCTTGCGGGTGTTTGTCTCTCCTACTATAGTCAATATCTGATTTACAACGAGTTGTCAATAATTTGATTATCATCGTTGTGGTTCCATTTTATTAGGTAAGAACGGTTCTATCTCCGAAAGCCCTCAGTCACGTAAAACATGCAAAAGATAAATTAGAGGCGTCTAGTTTTGGTTTTGCCGGGCAAGTACTATGCTATGGTAGTGTTATAATTTGTAGTATGGATTGATACTATTGAAAATTATAACATGACAAAATGTAAGTTCCATAGACCTTGGACTTACACATATAGGAATTATAAAGATCATTCCACGATGCACAAGATAGAGATCAAGTGCAAGAACCGTATCATATCACTGTAGCAAATGATGTTTGTTTGCATCTTATATTGCTTGTTTGGTGTTTTATTGGCATTATAAGATGATTTCTCATTTAGATATCAAGATAAAAATGTGTTCTTCCTTAAGTATGCACCGACTATGTTTCGCCGCTTCAAGACATCACGTGATGATCGGGTGTACTTGAATCCACGAGCATATCTCGGGTGTAAGACAGTTTTACACATGCGAATACTAAGGTTCTTACTTGGCGAGCCTAGCATGTACAGACATGGCCTCGGAACACAGACCAAAAGGTTAAGCATGAGTCATATGTTTGATATGATGACCATATAGATGCTCGCTTTTGAAGCTACACCAACCCACGTGATGATCGGACTTGGTGTAGTGGATTTGGTTCATGTAAGCACCAAAAAGACACGAGGGATATTGTTTTTGAGTGGGAGTTCATGTCTAATTTGGATTAGTAGAACTCAATTTATCATAAATTAAATCAAATTGAATTTTCATAATTTGTTGTAGTCATTGGCATTCGTTCACCACCTTATGATTAGTTGTAATTGAGATAATAGAACTATAGAATACTGGATATTTACTTTACGAACTAGTATCTTATTGTGTTGAGTTTCAATCTAAAGTTTAAAGTCCTGTTGCAAACTTTCAGCAAACTCTGTTTACTCCGTGAAATTTAATTATTAGTATTAAATCAAGAGTAACAATTCCAGTGTTAGTATCTATAGTATCATGTTTGCCTCCATGATTCTTGATTGTATTTAAATATCAAGGTTATCTAGGAGCTGAAAGAATTGTTCAGAAACCATCATGTGTGACAGATATAACGATATATGAAACAATGTTTTTGGTTTCCATATGATAGAGTATAATATATGTTCTCATATTGTATGAGAATTTGCAAAGGTTAGATATGCTAGACATCCTAATCATCTAAAAAGGGTTTTGGAAAGTGACATTATACTCACGATTCGCCTTTATAAGCTACATTAGCCTGACCATGAAAGTTTTCATCATAAGGATGAATAGAAGATGTAGGTAAAGTGTTTACTACACTAAAAGATTACTAAATAATGGTTTTTGAAAGAACGCCAAACATTTGATGATGGTGATCTACTTCAAAGTGCAAGTCCAAAGGAATTAGTATTTTACTATACACGCTTTGGGCTATGTGTCATGTATATGGTACCACTATTGATGTTGATAGATTATTTTAAAAGAAAATAAAATGCTGAAAAGAGAATCTATAAAATATATTTGGCAGACAAGAAAAGACAGGAAATGCCTAGCTAAGGTATATAGATGATATACATGTTATGGTTGTATTCTTTGCTTGTTAAACAATGTGGTTCTTGGGTACTGGATACCGAATTGGTTGGTGAACGACACAATTTATAAACCACAATGGACTAAGTAACTAGCAAGACAATATGTGATGATGTTCATCGAAAATAAACAAGCTGTTGTTTGTATGTCTCGTTGACATCAGAGATTTGTTTTAATAATTGTTATTTAAATCAGGTATTATGAGAACAAAGGTTGTTCAAATAATTACCGTATTCCATATAAGATGGATGATTTACAAATCTAGTTAGACAAATCAGATCCATAAAACTAATGCTAAAATGTCACAAGACAAATGATTGAAAGATCACTTACAAAGAAGAACAATCGACTAAATTATTTGAGTCTTTGATTTGATCACTTACCGTCGTTTAAATTATATTATAAAGAAAACATGAAGAAACTCCATATTTATGGATTTTTGGAGTCTTTGATTTGATCAAGTGACACTTTCCTTGGGATAATTAAAACTTCGTTCAAAGGCCAAAGAAGAACAATCGACTAAATTATTGGAATTTATACATATCAATGTATGTAGTCCATTATGTCTAGTCGTAAGCGATGGATTTCAACTTCATATGCTTTCTCCGGAAATTTGAGTGAATATTCACTTAATGAGGAAGAAGTATGAAATATTTGAAAACATTCAAAGACTTTCAAGATGAAGTGGAAAATCATTGTAACAAGAAAATAAATAATTTATGATTTGATCATAAAGGGATTTATTTGAGTTGCAAGTTTAGCAAAACACCTAGATTTGCATCTCCCGAAACACCATAGGAATATGGAGTGTTCGAGATTTGTAATGAAACCTTGTTTGACATGGTTAGATCATAGGTGTTATTTATAAAACTACCATTATATTTTAAAAAATTAAAACTTTAGAGACTACCGCTTTTACACTGAAAAGAGCTCCATCTTGATCCATTGAAATGACACCATGTAAGTTATGGTTTGTGGTAAAACCCAAGTTGTACTTTCTTAAATTTTGGTATGCTAAGCATAAGTAAGATGTTTACAACCAAAGTCGGATGAGCATGTCTTTTTAGGTTATTACGAATAACCATTAGGTATTCCTCCATAACACCAAGGACACAAGAGTTTATCGCTTGAAACGTGAAGTTTCTTGGAAAAGGAATTTTCACAAAATTTAAGTGGGAGGACAATAGAACTTAAATAAGGTTAACAAACCTTAGCTATATGTGCTGAGTTGCATAGTGCCGGAAAACGTTCTGGAGGCAGCCACAATGCTCATGGCTCACATGCCTCAAAGGTTGTGGTCACGGAGATCTAAGTTCATATTGAACCAAGTAGGTCGGATAAACAATCAAATACTAAGATTTGAGAGTAAATCATTGTTGTTTAACAATGATGAACCGACTACATGCAAATAAGCGATGATGGGCCCTGACTTCGTCAAATGGCTTGAAGCCATAAAATCCGTGATAGTTCCATACACGAGAAATCGTGTTTTCTGAACTTGAAAGACCCTACGGAAAGGCGTAAAAACCTATCAGTCGTATTTGGATCTATAAAGAAACATACATGGATGTTTCACATCTATGAAATAGTCGACATGTCAGTAAAGTTTTTACGACAATGTTCAAGGAGTTGACTATGAAAAGATTTGATCTTTGCATGACACGATCCAAAGGGTTTTGTTGATTCAAAGGATGCTAAAAGGGCATGTAGACTTCAGTGGTTGAAGTTAGCATCACGGAGTTGGAATCTTCACCATGATGAAACTGTTAAAGAAGTTTAACTTCATCAGGAGACGATGAAGATGCTTGCATTTGCAAGAAATTAAGTGGGAGAGTGTCACATCCCAAGATTTTCCAAATCTTGTAATGTGAAAAATAAATGAATAAAATAAAACTTTGTTTGATTTTCAGAGTGAGAAGAAACTTTTTGAAACCAATTGGGAACCTTCAAACCTATTTGGATCAAATAAATCCTAAATGGATTTAAAAAGATAAGCCTTTAATAAAGGAAAATAAAAATATTTGGAAATACTATTTTAAATCTTTTAATAAAAATATTTGGTTTTCAAATGAAAAGAATTATAAATAAGGAATTATTTTATAAGCCAAATTAAAACTTGGCCAAGACTTTGAAATGAAATATTTCTATTTGACAAAAATAGTAAAGGTTTATTTAAATAAAGTAATAAGGATTTAATATCCAAGTTTTATTAATAAAGGTTTTACTATTTTAAATCAAACCTCAAAACTTATTTATTTATTTATTTTAAATAAGTTTTCCAAGTAATTTGTATTCTCAAATAAAACCTACTGATTTGGTTTTGAAAATATTTGGATTTCAAATGGAATTTTATTAAATAAAACAAAACCTATTTTGATTTATGAACTAAGGTCCATTTTATTTAATTAATAATGGACCCTAAAATAAAATTATTATTTTGGTTTATGTTATTGAACAGAACCAAATTCAAAGTTACAAAGTATGGTGATTGTTTGAATTGATTTGAGTATTGTTTGGTTGTTTGAATTTCAAAACAGAAATTAGAAATAGAAAAAGAAAAAGGTTTCAGGAAGGAAAAAAAATGGGAATTGGTCGACCCAACCCAGCAGCCCAACAAGGCCCAGTGCCAGCCCAGCTCCTCTTTCCTCCCCGAAGCGTTTTCTCTCACACTCAAAACGAACCGCGGAGACACTGACTGGTGGCCCCAATCCCCTCTCTCTCTCCCTCACTACCAGGAAGGCCCCACAACACTGTCATCGTTTCCACCCGCCGCGACTTCTTCTCCCCAAACCTCGTCGCCGTTTCTGCCGTTTGAATGCGCACTTGATTCCTCCTTAACCACACATTGATTTAGCCCGTGACTGCGTGCACTTAAGCGCCTCTCCTCCCTCTGTCATTCCCCTAAAACGCCAACTCCTCATCGCCACCAGGCTGCTCGGAATCGTCCCCAAACCGCCACTGTCTCCGACGACCTCCGGCGGCAATTCCGGCCACCACCGCTAGCCCCACTGCTACCAGAGCACACAATCTTGCTTACCATCATCTCCTGCATCTGCCAGTATCTTTCCCTCGCTCGCGAGTGCTCTACAGCGACGACTTTATCTTCGACTGAACGACGCCGCCGTCCGCTCCAACTCCGACGAGCCCCACATGTAGTTTCCGACCGCCCCTTTTCCTCTCGTTCACGCACACACCTACACCGTGTCCTTGCGCGTCTGACCATGCGCTTCGTTTGCCTCCTAGTGATCCCTAACACCGTCCTCGACGACGACTGAACGTGGCCGAGGCGCAGCTCCACTCCGGCGAGCAATCGCTACTGTCCCTGAGCGCCCCTTGTCAAGCCGACCGCACGTTAAGCATCACCACGTCCTTGCGATCATGGTGAGCACTTTCGCTTCCCTTCTAGCTTCCTGCATCGCCGGCGCCGCCACCATCTGACCGTCGCCGCCGCGCGCAGCTGTCGAATGCCGCCAGTTCTTGGTTGAGTGCTGCAGACCGTAGGATCTAGATCGAACGAATAAGATAGATCACTTAAGCGCTGAAAGGGTACGCGTCCTGTGCCGCACGATCTGTTTAGATCCAACGCGCCATAGAGCCGATCTGACCAAACCGGTACCAGCGAATAGCGTTGCGACGCATGGCTAGTTCTTATTTAAAACAGAAGTTTGAATCTATTTAGAATGTGATTTTGAAAACACTATAACTTTTGATCCACACGTCCAAAAATTACAAACTTTATATCGTTGGAATCAGTGGAACAAGCCCTAGCCAACCATGGAATTTGTTTAGTAAATAGTATCTGTTAGATTGTTTGTTTTTGCAGAAACAATTGTATGCTTGTTTAGATTAGAAATATTGTTCAAAAATGTTTTTAGGGTTAAAAACTTTGCAAATTGGTTTGTGGTGAACTTACTGACCCTAGGAACCAACCCATGGTTTTGAAAATGAATTTGGTGAAGATTAGGATGGATTAATTGGTTTAGCCCATTTTTGGCCAAATAAAAATAATGGTTTTGATATGAAAATGTTTTTGGAGTAAAAACTTTGGGAAAATGTTTGGATCAAACCTACTGACCCTAAACACCAAGTTTTGAGAAAACAACAAATTATTTGGTGAACAACATAAAGTTGTTGCTTTGATAAAAATGTTTTCCACCACATAAAATAATGAATGGATTTAAAAATGGTTTTTGGACAAAACCCTTTTGCAAATGACTTTGCCACTTTGGAAAATGACCACCTTGAACCTTACAAAGTTTAGAAGCCTAGTGGAGACCATCTTTGCAAATAAACCTATCTCTTACATGCTTGCATGCATAACCTAAATCCCATTGTTTTATGTGTGTGAATTGTTTGATTGATTATTGGTTTGGAATGCTAGTTGATTTTGTGTTTGCTTGATTGATTGTAGTGAAGTTAGAAAAGTGTGATTCTAGCAAGATCAAGGAGTAAACCACCATTCCCTACCAAGAGAAAGGCAAGTGACACTATCATTCAAAGTCCTACTATTTTCATTATACTTAGTGGATTTTGAAACATGCATGAAAAGAATTTATATAGTTATGCTATGCTAAATCCTAATAGGATTCCCTATATATACCTTAGTGAAAACAATGTAGTTGTTACATGCTTAGCCATGCTATATTTTGAAAAGAGATACATGTTGAGATTTTATGAAGTTGAGAAAAGGACTTGTGATTTTATATAATAAAACAAGGACTCAATGAACCACCTGGGTGGCCAAGGATACTTTGAGTTTTGGAGAAGGTGGCAACAAAAGGAACCATGTCTATGGCAATCTATTTGTGTTGTGCTCCAAAAGAAACCACCCAGGAAACTTAGAGATGGAACATGTTTCTCCAATTGTGGCTTTCGTGTGCAAACACATGCTATTTATGGCTCTGGCTTAGTCAACTACATTGGGAAGACCCATGCATTGTCTTCAGGCTACTGGACATGAGGACCTGGAATCCTACATGGGTACTTGAAGACAAGCTAGCAATGGTGTATGGGAGGACCCTCTGGAAAGACTTCGTCACATTCTCAATCTGCCGGTTCTCCATCTTAGTGAGCACTAACCCAGTGGCCACTGGTGGCAAAAGGATGGGATTGTGACATGTGGGTAAAGTGTACTACTTCTGCAGAAGATAATAAAATCTAAGTACTTAGCCGTGTCCACGGTTATGGACAATACTGAGCAACTAAAGTTTGAAGCTATGGGAAATCTCGACATTCTAATTTCTAAAAGAAAACTTTAAAAGACTTGATGCACTTGGGGGTACCAAGGAGCTCAAGAGATTCTGATAAAACTTGATGCACTTGGGGTTACCAAGGAGCTCAAGAGATTTTGATAAAACTTGATGCACTTGGGGTTACCAAGGAGCTCAAGGGTTTTTTTTTTGACAAGGACTTGAACACTTGAGTTTTTACCAAGGAGTTCAAGGGATTTTTGAAAAGGTGTTTTGACAAAGGACCAAAACCATTTTGAAAAGATAGGATAAAATATTGCTTTATGCAAATGAGCCTAAAACTCTACTTAGCCAAATATGCATGTAATGTTAGGATCCACTTATATTCCACATAGTAGTGAAACTTGCCAATACAATTCAAATGTATTGACCCTTGTGGCTGTAACTTGTAATGTTGCAGGTTTGATTGATTTTAGTGAAGATTGATTGATTAGGATTACAAAGTCTACAACCAACATCTGCCTGTGGCCCTTTGAAGATGAAGGACCCCATGCTTATAGTTATTCCGCTGCAATGTATTGTAATAGCCAAATGAGCTATGTAAGATGTAATAAAAATTATGTTATTCCTGGTTATAAAGTTATATTATGACCTTTGTTTCTTGATATTACATCTTAACTGTGGATGCTAGCTATTGATCCAGGGACTAGCATTGTAAACACAGGGGACTCCACCTTATATTGTGTAAAGGTTGGGACTCTCCCTCTACAGATGGTATCCGAGCATTGTGTTGCCTGTAGGATTTGTAAACCATAGGATTGGACAAAAACCCTTAGAAAAATAGGAGTTGTACTTGTTCCAAAAACTTATTTACAAAAACACTTGTAAACTCTTTCCTCAACCATTTTGGTTTCAACTCTACATCTCTTCTACTTCAACTTGATGGAAAAACCTACCCCATGACCAAAGACTACACCATGTGCAAAGGACTTCATCAACTCTAATGACTTCAACTTCTTCAACTCTATTGACTTCAACATCTTCAACTCTAATGACTTCAACATCTTCAGCATATTCCCCAAGGACTTCCAACTTGGATACCATTAAGGACTACAAGTGAGACAAGGAAATCTTGCTCAAGATTTAGAGACTGAGGGAATGCAAAAGTTAGAAGGAGTTCACTTCACTTGAAGCTTTGCAACCAAGAGTTTTTCTCAAGGAAACCATGATCTCATGCTAGAAGAATCAACCAAGAAGGATGGAAAGATCACAAGTGAACATATAGATGGACCACCATATTTTAGTTAAGTCAAAAACACCAACTTATGTGGTGTAACAAAAATATTTTTGTTGTCTAAGTATGTGTTTGAACTTTGTTGTTTGAGTGAAAAGTTGTTTGTGAATGCTTGCACATTGCTTGAGTGAATTTTGATGTGTGTGATTAGAATTGATTCCTTAGAAATATCTTGCCTATTATAAACTCCCTTCAACCCAAACAGATGACTAATCCAAGAGAATCCAACCTCAAGGTTGATGACATCAACACCAACCAAAAGGACAGCATGAAAGAGCTCATAGCAACTCAGAACCAGTTGAACCAAGTGACAGCTCAATTCATAGCCAACACCAGTGGAGAAGATCCAACCCTGCAAGGATTTTTGGAAACTCAAGGCCAACTGATGCTTAAGGTGACTGATCAAATGATCAAAATGGAAGAAGGCTATTCCAAAAGAGTCTTTGACAACAAGGATGACGGAAATGTTATTCTAGATGGAGCCCCAGCTTGCATTATTTGTGGAGACAAGGATCATACTTCCAGGGAGCATGGAGATCAATGCCCCAACTGTGAAGAGAAACATCCTATTGGACAATGTCCCACCTCTCAAGCCACTTGTTATTTGTGTGAAGGAAACAACCATGTTCCTATCCAATGCCCCATCTATTCCATTGTGGAACAAAGGAAACAAGGTGGAGTGCAAGAAATGATTGCAAACCATCAAGAAGGATCCAAGTCTACCGAGCAGGTTGATGACAAAGGAAAAGGACCACTTATACCTCCAAAAAAGACAACCCAATTCAAAGGACCAAAGAAAGGACCTATGAATTATCCAAAGAGCAAGATAAGGCCCAGGAAACATGTAGACATTCCTACCTACCAGATAACATATGAACAACATGAACTGGATGCACTCCTAGCTTTGGAGAAACCCAAAAAGCAAAAGAAGGACAAAAGCCATGTGCAATGTCATAAATGTAAGGAAATGGGACACTATTCCAGTGAATGCCCAAAGAACCAGAAGAATAAGGAGATTGTCCAAGTGGTGTGCAACAAGTGCAAAGAGCTAGGCCATTATGTAGCAACTTGTCCACAAGAGCCACGTAAAGAACTCAAGGATATCAACTGTTTCAATTGCAAGAACCCAGGACATTATGCCAGCAACTGTCCAGAAAAGATGAAGAACAAATTGAACAAGCCTATGGAGAAACTCAACCTTGGCCCATGAGTCAAGTATGAAAACAAAGGACCCTGAGCAGATGATTTCCCAGAGAAGTTTCCCAGGATCCCAAGAAGGCCAATATGTAATTTTTGTTTGAAATATTTTAAGGGTGGTAGTACCCTAGTTGTTTTGAGCCTACTTGTAACCCTAGCTTTCCCAAATCTCGGGACGAGATTTATTTTAAGGGTGGTAGCCTGTCACATCCCAAGATTTTCCAAATCTTGTAATGTGAAAAATAAATGAATAAAATAAAACTTTGTTTGATTTTCAGAGTGAGAAGAAACTTTTTGAAACCAATTGGGAACCTTCAAACCTATTTGGATCAAATAAATCCTAAATGGATTTAAAAAGATAAGACTTTAATAAAGGAAAATAAAAATATTTGGAAATACTATTTTAAATCTTTTAATAAAAAGATTTGGTTTTCAAATGAAAAGAATTATAAATAATGAATTATTTTATAAGCCAAATTAAAACTTGGCCAAGACTTTGAAATGAAATATTTCTATTTGACAAAAATAGTAAAGGTTTATTTAAATAAAGTAATAAGGATTTAATATCCAAGTTTTATTAATAAAGGTTTTACTATTTTAAATCAAACCTCAAAACTTATTTATTTATTTATTTTAAATAAGTTTTCCAAGTAATTTGTATTCTCAAATAAAACCTACTGATTTGGTTTTGAAAATATTTGGATTTCAAATGGAATTTTATTAAATAAAACAAAACCTATTTTGATTTATGAACTAAGGTCCATTTTATTTAATTAATAATGGACCCTAAAATAAAATTATTATTTTGGTTTTGGAATTTTGGTTTATGTTACTGAACAGAACCAAATTCAAAGTTACAAAGTATGGTGATTGTTTGAATTGATTTGAGTATTGTTTGGTTGTTTGAATTTCAAAACAGAAATTAGAAATAGAAAAAGAAAAAGGTTTCAGGAAGGAAAAAAAATGGGAATTGGTCGACCCAACCCAGCAGCCCAACAAGGCCCAGTGCCAGCCCAACTCCTCTTTCCTCCCCGAAGCGTTTTCTCTCACACTCGAAACGAACCGCGGAGACACTGACTGGTGGCCCCAATCCCCTCTCTCTCTCCCTCACTGCCAGGAAGGCCCCACAACACTGTCATCGTTTCCACCCGCCATGACTTCTTCTCCCCAAACCTCGTCGCCGTTTCTGCCGTTTGAATGCGCGCTTGATTCCTCCTTAACCACGCATTGATTCAGCCCGTGACTGCATGCACTTAAGCGCCTCTCCTCCCTCTGTCATTCCCCTCAAACGCCAACTCCTCATCGCCACCAGGCTGCTCGGAATCGTCCCCAAACCCCCACTGTCTCCGACGCCCTCCGGCGGCAATTCCGGCCACCACCGCTAGCCCCACTGCTACCAGAGCACACAATCTTGCTCACCATCATCTCCTGCATCTGCCAGTATCTTTCCCTCGCTCGCGAGTGCTCTGCATCGACGACTTCATCTTCGACTGAACGACGCCGCCGTCTGCTCCAACTCCGACGAGCCCCACAGGTAGTTTCCGACCGCCCCTTTTCCTCTCGTTCACGCACACACCTACACCGTGTCCTTGCGCGTCTGACCATGCGCTTCGTTTGCCTCCTAGTGATCCCTAACACCGTCCTCGACGATGACTGAACGTGGCCGAGGCGCAGCTCCACTCCGGCGAGCAATCGCTACTGTCCCTGAGCGCCCCTTGTCAAGCCGACCGCACGTTGAGCATCACCACGTCCTTGCGATCATGGTGAGCACTTTCCCTTCCCTTCTAGCTTCCTGCATCGCCGGCGCCGCCACCATCTGATCGTCGCCGCCGCGCGCAGCTGTCGAACGCCGCCAGTTCTTTGTTGAGTGCTGCAGACCGTAGGATCTAGATCGAACGAATAAGATAGATCACTTAAGCGCTGAAATGGTACGCGTCCTTTGCCACACGATCTGTTTAGATCCAACGCGCCGCAGAGCCGATCCGACCGAACCGGTACCAGCGAATAGCGTTGCGACGCGTGGCCAGTTCTTATTTAAAACAGAAGTTTGAATCTGTTTAGAATGTGATTTTGAAAACACTATAACTTTGAATCCACACGTCCGAAAATTACAAACTTTATATCGTTGGAATCAGTGGAACAAGCCCTAGCCAACCATGGAATTTTTTTAGTAAATAGTATCTGTTAGATTGTTTGTTTTTGCAGAAACAATTATATGCTTGTTTAGATTAGAAAAATTGTTCAAAAATGTTTTTAGGGTTAAAAACTTTGCAAATTGGTTTGTGGTGAACTTACTGACCCTAGGAACCAACCCATGGTTTTGAAAATGAATTTGGTGAAGATTAGGATGGATTAATTGGTTTGGCCCATTTTTGGCCAAATAAAAATAATGGTTTTGATATGAAAATGTTTTTGGAGTAAAAACTTTGCAAAAATGTTTGGATCAAACCTACTGACCCTAAACACCAAGTTTTGAGAAAACAACAAATTATTTGGTGAACAACATAAAGTTGTTGCTTTGATAAAATGTTTTCCACCACATAAAATAATGAATGGATTTAAAAATGGTTTTTGGACAAAACCCTTTTGCAAATGACTTTGCCACTTTGGAAAATGACCACGTTGAACCTTACAAAGTTTAGAAGCCTAGTGGAGACCATCTTTGCAAATAAACCTATCTCTTGCATGCTTGCATGCATAACCTAAATCCCATTGTTTTATGTGTGTGAATTGTTTGATTGATTATTGGTTTGGAATGCTAGTTGATTTTGTGTTTGCTTGATTGATTGTATTGAAGTTAGAAAAGTGTGAGACTAGCAAGATCAAGGAGTAAACCACCATTCCCTACGAAGAGAAAGGCAAGTGACACTATCATTCAAAGTCCTACTATTTTCATTATACTTAGTGGATTTTGAAACATGCATGAAAAGAATTTATATAGTTATGCTATGCTAAATCCTAATAGGATTCCCTATATATACCTTAGTGAAAACAATGTAGTTGTTACATGCTTAGCCATGCTATATTTTGAAAAGAGATACATGTTGAGATTTTATGAAGTTGAGAAAAGGACTTGTGATTTTATATAATAAAACAAGGACTCAATGAACCACCTGGGTGGCCAAGGATACTTTGAGTTTTGGAGAAGGTGGCAACAAAAGGAACCATGTCTATGGCAATCTCTTTGTGTTGTTCTCCAAAAGAAACCACCCAGGAAACTTAGAGATTGAACATGTTTCTCCAATTGTGGCTTTCGTGTGCAACCACATGCTATTTATGGCTCTGGCTTAGTCAACTACATTGGGAAGACCCATGCATTGTCTTCAGGCTACTGGACATGAGGACCTGGAATCCTACATGGGTACTTGAAGACAAGCTAGCAATGGTGTATGGGAGGACCCTCTGGAAAGACTTCGTCACATTCTCAATCTGCCGGTACTCCATCTTGGTGAGCACTAACCCAGTGGCCACTGGTGGCAAAAGGATGGGATTGTGACATGTGGGTAAAGTGTACTACTTCTGCAGAAGATAATAAAATCTAAGTACTTAGCCGTGTCCCCGGTTATGGACAATACTGAGCAACTAAAGTTTGAAGCTATGGGAAATCTCGACATTCTAATTTCTAAAAGAAAACTTTAAAAGACTTGATGCACTTGGGGGTACCAAGGAGCTCAAGAGATTCTGATAAAACTTGATGCACTTGGGGTTACCAAGGAGCTCAAGAGATTTTGATAAAACTTGATGCACTTGGGGTTACCAAGGAGCTCAAGGGATTTTTTTTGACAAGGACTTGAACACTTGAGTTTTTACCAAGGAGTTCAAGGGATTTTTGAAAAGGTGTTTTGACAAAGGACCAAAACCATTTTGAAAAGATAGGATAAAATATTGCTTTATGCAAATGAGCCTAAAACTCTACTTAGCCAAATATGCATGTAATGTTAGGATCCACTTATATTCCACATAGTAGTGAAACTTGCCAATACAATTCAAATGTATTGACCCTTGTGGCTGTAACTTGTAATGTTAGAGGTTTGATTGATTTTAGTGAAGATTGATTGATTAGGATTACAAAGTCTACAACCAACATCTGCCTGTGGCCCTTTGAAGATGAAGTACCCCATGCTTATAGTTATTCCGCTGCAATGTATTGTAATAGCCAAATGAGCTATGTAAGATGTAATAAAAATTATGTTATTCCTGGTTATAAAGTTATATTATGACCTTTGTTTCTTGATATTACATCTTAACTGTGGATGCTAGCTATTGATCCAGGGACTAGCATTGTAAACACAGGGGACTCCACCTTATATTGTGTAAAGGTTGGGACTCTCCCTCTACAGAGAGCTGAGACGTACTTCTAATACATTATGTGGAGGACATTTTGTTGATTGGAAATGATGTATCTTTTATTGACAAAGGTTAAGAATTTCATTTCGATAAAAGACTTAGACGAAACACGAATTTTAGGCATGAATGTCTATATGACTGTGACGCTAATATGGTTGTGCCAAATGTACACATATGAGATATTGAAGGATTTCAATATGGAAACGACGAGAAAAGGTTATTGTCACATGGAAAAGAATTGAATCAAGACTCAAGTGTATTAACACTTGATAAGTGAAACAAGATTCAAGTGCTTTGACACTTGATGAGTGCAATCACAAGAATGTTTTGATCAATCATAGCGTGATATGTACACATCCAGATATGTCCTATGATGTAAATGTTATGAGAATATACCAGAATGAATCATAAAATGATCATTGGACAATAGTAAGGATATTCTTATAATCTTTTGGAAGAATTAAGAATATATTCTATTTGTAGAAGAGACAAATAGTTCATTGAGAAATGATACTAGTTTTGTCACAAGATACAAATTAAGTATATCTCAATTTAAACTATGGGTAGCACAACGAAATGGAAAGAAGTTTCCATGGCGGATTTGGATGATTTCCATCGCTAACAATAGAGATATATTATACGACAATAGTATCGACATGATTTAACCCCAAGGAACTAAAGGTCTCGCCAAAAGACCAAATTTATACAATGCCATCTCATTAGAGAATGAGTGATGCATGAAGACGCAAAGACATGCAAATACACGCGGACCTGAAAACGTCAGATCCATAGATTATGTTAACCACTTGCAATCGTCGATACGTCGTAAACGTATCTATAATTTTTGATGTTCCATGCTTGTTTAGTGTCCACTTTGCTTTGCTTTGTCTACACTGAGGTATTTTTTATATGTTTTTTGGGACTAACCTATTAACAAGATGCCACAGTGCCAGTTGCCTGTTTTTTGTTGTTTTTGGTTCCAGAAAAGTCAGAAAATGAATATTCTCGGAATTGGACGGGACAAAAGCCAAAGTCAATATTTTACCGAGGAGAACACGGAGCCAGAAGACGAGACGGAGGAGGGACTCGACGGGGCAACACCCCCTAGCCGCGCGGTCAGGCCTGGTCTGCGCCTGGAGGAGTGCAGCCGCCTCATGCACCCCCTCGGCCTCCCTCTTCGCCTATAAGAAGCCCCGATACCTAAACCCTAGGGACCCGATCAATCTTCCATGAAACAGTCCGTAGCCGCTGCCACCATCGTCCCTACATCGGGGGGGGGGGGATCTGAATCTCTTCTCGACACCCTGCCGGAGGGGAGAGATCATCCCGGAGGCCTTCTTCATCACCATGCCAGCCTCCGATATGATGCGTGAGTAGTTCCACCATGCACTATGGGTCCATACAGTAGCTAGATGGTTGTTTCTCCTCCTTTGTACTACCATGTTTAGATCTTGTGAGCTCTGTTCATGATCAAGATCATATTTGTAATCATGCATGTTGTGTTTGTGGGGATCCGATGGATATTGAGATTACTATGTCATATTGGTTAATGATTATATCTTATTGATTCTATCATGTCTGTGTTGTTTGAGATCTTGCATGCTCTCCGTTTCTAGTAGCTATCTTGGTCAAGTAAATGCTAGTGACTCCAAGAGTGAGTATTTATGCTCGATAGTGGGTTCATGCCTCTATTGAATCTGAGTAAGTGACAGAAATCTCTAAGGTTGTAGATGTGCTATTCCTACTGGGGAGAAAATAACAATCTCTTGTTCATGGAACAATTTTATTGTTTACTTTACACACTTTATTTAAAGCAGTTATCCGTTGCTTGCAACTTAATGCTGGAGGGGATTCGTATGATAACCTGAAGGTGGATTTGTAATCCCCCAAATCGGACGCTCGTTTCTTTGTCTGTTTGACCGTATAGAAAATGACCTTGATAATATTTAAATTTGATTTGGGAACACGAAGTTAGATAAAAGAAAGAAAATTAAAAGAATAAAATAAAATCTTATAGTGGGTACGTGTGCTTGAACTCGTGACCTAATATGTGAAAACCTTTTGAAGCAACCGGTGGATCTTTTGTACTGTTAGTGGTATCAAGTAATTCGTATTCCTTTTATCCATTCTTTTTGTGTGATCAATTTATAGACTGGGCTGGGCTAGGCTTTTAGATCGTGAACCAGATACGATCTAGGTTGCACTGTCCAGTATACCTGGTCGAGTTGGACACCGCCGCCTTGATTCGATCCTAATTGTTTTCCAGCGCGCCGCACTCAAGCGCCGCCGCTGCTATCGCTGCCGTGTTCTCCTGTTGTCGCGACCGTCAAGTTGTCGCTGATGCTGCGAGGCCGTGCCGCTGCTCTCATGACCGTCTCCACCAGATAGTTCCCTCGCTGCCGCTAGACTACCACCTGCCGTTTTGGTTAGTCCCCAATCCTTCGTAAAATTTCTTGATTCATAGCAGTCCCTCTAGGAGTATGCGTGGTTGGATCTGGAAGGAACTCATCAACCTATAGTTTGGATTTTTAGTTTTGGATCACTCGTCCATGTGAGGATTTGGGGTCAGATCGATTGTCCATGAAGATATTCTATACATGTCATTATAATTGAATGTGTAGCTACTACGGGAGAACTAGTGCACACTTTGCTGTCTATGTACAAGTGGTATTCATCGACCGGTACTTGGTGCCTTTGATTTTGTATTTCTTCTCTATCAGATTTAGATTTAGCATACGTAGCGTAGGTCAAAGCTACAGGAGAATTAGATTTACAAATCGCTTAATTCTTTCTAGCCGTGAACCTGGAGTCCAAAGTGAGTCATGTTCAGGCTAGGGTCATCTATTTTGTGTCTTAGGGTAGCTCCAGATCCGATGGTAATCATTCATAGGGCTTTTGCATAGAGCAGTTTGTACTGCTAGGATCGTTGGGCTGTCAGAGTAATGCTAGTATATTTCTTCCCATACAGTAGCTAAAAACACATTCTTTGGTTGAATAACAGTAAAGAAAAGAAAATAAATTCCAGATAGATATTTTGACCAGCGGTCATTTAGCCTTCGAGGCGATTGCTTGTATATGTTTTAGCAGGCAGTGAGAATGCTTTTATGGGTTGAATATGCATAGGAGCGATGCTATTTTTGTTATTCTTTTAAAGTGATGATGCGAATTAAATGTGACAATTATTTCAAAAACAGGTCCTGGTACTTCCGGTCCGGAGTCTTACCATTCACATTTTGTGCCCCGCGGTTGAGGCAAGTACATACGGGATAATACTTTGCATGATTTCCTTCACTCGACTTTCATTTTCTAGAACTTGTTTTTATCTCAAGCTATTTTCTATTGGTTATATGTATGGAGATGAAAAGGATACATCAAAGAATACAGTTTCGTGATGTATACATTTGCACTTCCATTCTTGCATAGCATATTAAAGAAAAAGTACAGTGTTGTGTTCTACTGAGGTAGACACTTTGAGACCGTCGGTGTTGGGACGAGTCCCACATTGTCGGCAACCTCCACACGTTAGAGCGGGTGGATGCCGACGGGTGTCCACTCGAGCGATATCGGTATACGCAAAAGAAAAGAAAAGACAAAGATCTTATAGACATACATGATATTCTTTGCGCTATGACCTGTGTTACAGAATAATCGTCGGTGTCATGTTTCATGCCTTGCATATTATTTTGCTATATACTTGTTGAGTATTTTATACTCACCCTTGTTGCTTTTATGTTTTTAGGTAAAACTTGAAGACGTCATGCATGGGGAATATGGAAGTAGCACTTGCACCTACTTCACAACACGACTACACTTTTGAAATAATTCTCTAGAACCATTCTTTTGAGAGTTAGGGGTTAAAATATATCATAATTGTTGCTTGGAGTTTGGAAGTTTGTTTATTAGACTATGTTGGTCAATTAACTATTTTTGCGGACCTTACTGTTATAGCGCGTGGTTGGTATTTTTTCATGGTTGTGGAATCAGAGATTGTGTTTATTGTTGAACCTTCCGTTAATCTTTTCTTGTGATCTATCCTTTTGCTCCGGTCCTATATTATTGTATGCCGTGGATGTCCTAAAAACAGAGGAGGCTATGCCGAATTTTCCTAAAAAACCTTAGTTATTTTTTCTTTGTGTATTGAACGTGGTAACACTCCAAGAGCTTGTTGGCTTGGGGTGTTACAGTTGGTATCGAGCGGGCTTTAGGTCTGTGGTATAAAAATATATGTTAATAAGCAACTTATAATTTGACACACTGGTGCACAGTAGGATGGATTGGGTCATGCATTGCATTTACGCCTATGTTTTATTATTTGGTATTGATGATAATTATGTTCTAAGTATATGAATACTTGGTTGACAATTGATAATGTTGTGTATAGTTATGCCGCCGAGGAGAGGTCGGACCCGTGGTCGTGCTCGTGGTCGCAATCCTCGTGGTCCTGGAGGCCACAATAATCATTCCGGTGAATCTGATCCAGAGGTTGAACAAAGTCATCATGGAGAATGTAGTGCAAGCCAAACTGCTAATGATGGTGGACTCGATGGTCAAGGGACGAAACTGAAAAAATGGTTGGAACTTAGCGACTTCCATAGAACTGGGACACCAATGGATGCAGCATCTTGGCTAAGTGCCATGGAGAAGTATATGGCAGCTATGGAGTTACCGTCGCACAAGAGAGTTCTCTTTGTGGCCTTCAACCTTAAAGGCCTTGCTGATGATTGGTGGTCAGGAGTCCGTGACGCTTATCAGGGTGAACCCACTTGGGCTGTTTTCGTGCAGCAGTTCACTGACAAGTATTATCTAGAGACATTTAAGGAGGAAATGTCAGAGAAGCTAAAGGTCATTAAGAAAGGAAAGCTATCTGTAGATGAGTATGAGGCTGAGTTCAGCAAGATGGTATTGTTGTTGATCATGTGAAGCATGACGAGGGAGCAAAGGCGAGGGCATTCTTTAGGGGACTCAATTCTAGATATGGAGAGGTGATAAGTGCAAGGCCTGCAAATGATTACTTGTCCATGGTTAAGCAGGCTAGAGGAATGGAGTTGGAAGTTCGACTCACTGCAGCTGAGGAGGGTCGCACAGGGGATTCTAGTGGCACAGGTGGCGACCAGAAGGGAGGCTATCGTGGGGGTAGTGGGTCTACCCAACATACTTCTTTTAAGAACAAGGGAAATCACTGTCCCCAGCAAACGACAAAGTTTAAGCAAGCAGGATCACAGTCTTCATTAACACCTCATTCTTCTTCAGCGACTCCACCTTTGCGTCTAGTCCCAGGGCAGGGTTTGATTTGTTTCAAATGTGGGGATGGACACCGTGCTTCAGAGTGCACCTAGACTAGGGAGTGTCACCATTGCGGTCGTCAGGGTCACAAGGGGCATGCGTGTCGTAAGAACCCTAATTGTATAATCAAGTGGGAGTCGACACCTTTTACAACTTCAGCTGCTTCATCTCGAGGATCTGTACATATGCTAGCAGATGCTCCTACTCCTACTCCACAGGTTCCATCACCTTGGGCACCACCTCCTGGTTATGTCTGGCAGGCTGTTCCAGCTGCTTCAGCTCAGTTCCCTACATTGTCTGCTCAGCTACAATTACCTGCACCCCCACAGCATAGTGTTGGGCACCCCTCTGCTCCGCCACAACCTGGGGCTTATGCCATGCCGACTACTACTTCTTTGGGACGACCAGATGTTGTGATAGGTACACTCCCAGTTGATTCTCATGACGCACTAATACTCTTTGATTCTAGAGCTGCTTCTTCGTTTGTCTCGATAGAGTTTGCAAATAAGGCCAATTTATCCCGACAAGAGATTGGACAATCAGTGGTCGTTAGTTCTCCTGGTGGTCTAATTTCCTCTACCATAGTTTGTCCTGGTTGTGTGATATCTATAGATGATGAAGAGTTTGTAGCTAATCTTATGGTTATTCTGCTGAAGCCCTTTGATGTTATTCTTGGAATGGATTGGCTACACCGCTATCGCGCCGTGATATCATGTTTTTGGAAGACCGTCTCACTTCAGGCCCCATCCGGAGAGGAGTTGATATTTCAGGGAACTGCTCCTCCACACTCTCTATTTGTCCTGGCTAGCTTGTTTACTGGGCAACGACCAGTCAAGACAGGATTACTATGGGCTCTTGCTGAAACACGGAGTACCGCGGAGTTAATTGATGCTATTCCAGTGGTACGAGACTATCCTGTTGTATTTCCTGATGAGTTGTCGGGTATGCCACCAGTGCAGGACGTGGAGTTTCGTCTTGATCTTAAACCTGGTACTCAACCTATCTCTATGTCTCCCTACCGATTGTCATGACCATTCCAAGAAGAATTGAAGAAACAATTGGATGATCTATTATCCAAAGATTTGATCCGACGGAGTGTCTCACCTTGGGCGGCGCCTGTAATGTTTACATCCAAGAGGGATGGTAGTTGGAGGAAGTGTGTAGATTACCGTGTCTTAATGAGGTAACCATCAAGAACAAATATCCATTGCCCTGCATCGAGGATTTGGTTGACCAGCTAAATGGAGCTAAAGTGTTCTCCAAGATTAATCTTCAGTCTGGCTACAATCAAATTCGTGTGTGGGAGCAAGATATTGAGAAGACTACATTCGCCACTAAGTATGGGCATTATGAATATAAAGTTATGTCTTTTGGACTAATTAATTCCCCTGCCATATTTATGGAGACAATGAACAATATGCTACACAGATTCCTTGATAACTTTGTGGTAGTGTTCATTGATGATATCCTCATATATTCCAAGACAGAGGAAGAGCATGAGCGTCATCTTAGACTTGTGCTTGAGACTCTGAGGAAGAATAAATTTTATGCGAAGCTAAAGAAATGTGAGTTTTGGCTCTCGGAAGTGGCTTTTCTAGGTCATGTTATTAACCAGCGGGGTATACTAGTTGATCCGAGTAAGGTATCTACAATTATGGATTGGCCGATACCATCCAATGTCAAGGAAGTGAGAAGTTTCTTGGTCTTGGCGGGTTACTATAGGAAATTTGTGAAGGATTTTTCTATCATCGCCAAGCCGATGACCAAACTAACCCAAAAATATGTGAAATTCCAATGGACTGAGGAATGCGATAATAGCTTCTCTACTCTCAAGAATAGTCTGGTGACCGCCTGTTCTCACTCTTCCCGAGCCAGGGAAGCGCTTCATGGTCTACTCTGATGCTTCTCTAGTTGGACTTGGGTGTGTTCTCATGCAAGATGACAAGGTTATTGCTTATGCTTCGAGGCAATTGAAAAAGCACGAGCAGAATAATCCTACCCATGATCTAGAGCTTGCAGCTATGGTGTTTGCACTCAAGATTTGGAGGCATTATCTTTATGGGGAATCTTGTGATGTTTTCACCAATCATAAGTCTCAAATACCTCTTCACACAGAAGGAGTTGAACTTGAGGCAAAGACGGTGGCTAGAGTTGATAAAGGACTATGATCTTACTATCCAGTACAATCCAGGAAGGGCAAATGTGGTTGTAGATGCTCTTAGCCGCAAGTCTGTACCTCCCACTGTGGATTGTCTTGTTGCTGATTTTGAATGGATGGGTATCTCATACTGTTTTGCGGGTGTAGCACAAGAGGAAACACAACTCATACTTCAGTCAGCTATTCCAGATAGAGTGAGAGAGGCACAACAGAGTGACCGGTTGTTACAGCGAGTGTGAGAGCACGTTCTACAAGGCAGAACCAGAGAGTTTACTATAAACAGGACTGGGGCAGTTCGGTTCCATGGTCGTCTGTGTGTGCCACAAAAGTTTCAGGTGAAGGAGGACATTCTTCGGGAGGCACATCGTACCCCCTACACCATTCATCCCGGGGAGACAAAGATGTATCAGGACCTGAAACAAACTTATTGGTGGAAAAGAATGAAAGTTGACGTGGCCAAGTATGTGTCCACTTGTGGAGTTTGTCAACGAGTAAAGGCTGAGCGTAAGCAGACAACAGGACTGCTACAATCCTTAGATGTTCCGGAATGTCCATGTTATGACATTGCCATGGATTTTGTGGTTGGGCTACCTCGTACGTGAAGAGGAAAAGATGCAGTATGGATGGTCATGGATCGACTTAGCAAAGTTGCTCATTTTATTCCTATCCGAACCACTGACTCTGCAAGTGACTTGGCACCGATATATGTACGAGAGATATTAAGGTTGCATGGGACTCCAAGAACAATTACTTCTGATAGGGATGCTAAGTTTGTATCAAATTTTTGGGAGAGTTTGCAGAGTGCCCTGGGGATGGAACTGAGACTTAGCACTGCGTTTCATCCCTAGACAGATGGTCAGTCAGAGCGTACAATCCAAACACTCGAAGATATGTTGAGGTGTTGCGCCCTATCCTAGCAAGGGAGCTGGGAGGATCATTTGCCACTTGTGGAGTTTTCTTATAATAACAATTATCAAGCTAGCATACGTATGGCACCTTACGAGGTTCTGTATGGAAGAAAGTGTAGATCTCCATTGTGTTGGGATGCTGTGGGCGAGAAGGCAGTGCTTGGACCTGATTGGGTTCAACAAGCTACAAAGAGGGTAGCTGAAATTAGACAGCATATATGTTGGCAGCACAGAGTGGGCAAAGAGCTATGCTGATTCCAAGAGGTCGAATGTGGAATTTCAGGTTGGGGAGGAGGTACTCTTAAGAGTATCACCCACTAAGGGAGTAATAAGATTTAACATCAAAGGGAAGCTTAGTCCACGGTACATTGGACCTTGCTTGATATTGGCTCGAGTGGGAAAGCTAGCTTACCGACTTGAGTTGCCCGAGTCGATGAAAGGTGTGCATAATGTGTTCCATGTCTTTGTGCTGCGAAAGCATTTCCGTGATCCAGAACGTTAGATTACAATGGAACCAATTACTATTGAACAAGATTTAACCTTTGAGGTTCGCCATGTGAGGATATTGGAGGAGTCTGAGAGAGTGTTGCGGCATAAGACGCAAAAGTTTGTGAAAGTCTTTGGTCACAACAAACTGAACGTGTGGCAACCTGGGAGCTTGAGTCTCGCATGCGCGAGAAATATCCAGATTTATTCATGGCTGGTATGTGGTATTGATTGTGTTTTTACTTGAATATGTTTAGTGTTGCCAGTAGTAAAGCGAGTAAGAATTTGGGGTCGAATTCTGTTTAAGGGGGTAAGAATGTATCCCCCAAATCGGACACTCGTTTCTTTGTCTGTTTGACCGTATAGAAAATGATCTTGATAATATTTAAATTTGATTTGGGAACACGAAGTTAGATAAAAGAAAAAAAATTAAAATAATAAAATAAAATCTTATAGTGGGTTCGTGTGCTTGAACTCGTGATCTGATGTGTGAAAACCTTTTGAAGCAACTGGTGGATCTTTTGTACTGTTGGTGGTATCAAGTAATTCTTATTCCTTTTATTCATTCTTTTTGTGTGATCAATTTATAGACTGGGCTGGGCTGGGCTTTTAGATCGTGAGCCAGATACGATCTAGGTTGCGCTGCCTAGTATACCTGGTCAAGTTGGACACCGCCGCCTCGATTCGACCCTAATTGTTTTCGAGTGCGCCGCACTCAAGCGCCGCCACTGCTATTGCTGTCGTGTTCTCCTGTTATCGTGACCGTCAAGTTGTCGCTGCTGCGAGGCCGTGCCGCTGCTCTCACGACCGTATCCACTAGGCAGTTCCCTCGCTGCCGCCAGACTACCACCTGCCGTTTTGGTTAGTCCCCAATCCTTTGTAAAATTTCTCGATTCATAGGAGTCCCTCTAGGAGTATGCGTGGTTGGATCCGGAAGGAACTAATCAGTCTATAGTTTGGTTTTTGAGTTTTGGATCACTCGTCCATGTGAGGATTTGGGGTCAGATCGATCGTCCATGAAGATATTCTGTACATGTCATTATAATTTAATGTGTAGCTAGTACGAGAGAACTAGTGCACACTTTGCTATCTATGTACTAGTGGTATTCATCGATCGGCACTTGGTGCCTTTAATTTTGTATTTCTTCTCTATCAGATTAGATTTAGCATACATAGCGTAGGTCAAAGCTACAGGAGAATTAGATTTAGAAATCGCTTAATTCTTTCTACCTGTGAACCTGGAGTCCACAATGAGTCATGTTCAGGCTAGTGTCATCTATTTTGTGTCTTAGGGTATCTCCAGATCCAATGGTAATCATTCATAGGGCTTTTGCATAGAGCAGTTTGTACTGCTAGGATCGTTGGGCTGTCAGAGTAATTCTAGTATATTTCTTCCCATACAGTAGCTAAAAACACATTCTTTGGTTGAATAACATTAAAGAAAATAAAAGAAATGCCAGATAGATATTTTGACCAATGATCATTTAGCCTTCGAGGCGATTGCTTGTATATGTTTTAGCAGACTATGGGTTGAATACGCATAGGAGCTATGTTACTTTTGTTATTATTTTAAAGTGATGATGCGAATTAAGTGTGACAATTGTTTTAAAAAAGGTCCTGGTACTTCCGATCCGGAGTCTTACAATTCATATTTTGTGCCCCGCGGTTGAGGCAAGTGCATACGGGATAATACTTTGCATGATTTCCTTCACTCAACTTTCATTTTCTAGCACTTGTTTTTATCTCAAGCTATTTGCTATTGGTTATATGTATGGAGATGAAAACGATACATCAAAGGATACAGTTTCATGATGTATACAGTTGCACTTCCATTCTTGCATAGCATATTAAAGAAAAAGTACAGTGTTGTGTTATACTAAGGTAGACACTTTGAGACCGTCGGTGTTGGGACGAGTCCCACGTTGTCGGCAACCTCCACATGTGGGAGCGGGTGGAGACGGGTGTCCACTCGAGCGATACCGGTATACGCAAAATAAAAGAAAAGACAAAGAGCATATAGACATACATGGTATTCTTTGCGCTATGACCTGTGTTACAGAATAATCGTCGGTGTCATGTTTCATGCCTTGCATATTATTTTTCTATATACTTGTTGAGTATTTTATACTCACCCTTGTTGCTTTTATGTTTTTAGGTAAAACATGAAGACGTCATGCATGGGGAATATGGAAGTAGCACTTGCACCTACTTCACAACACGACTACACTTTTGAAATAATTCTCTAGAACCATTCTTTTGAGAGTTAGGGGTTAAACTCTGTCATAATTGTTGCTTGGAGTTTGGAAGTTTGTTTATTAGACTATGTTGGTCAATTAACTATTTTTGCGGACCTTACTGTTATACCGCGTGGTTCGTATTTTCTTCATGGTTTGCGTTTATTGCTGAACCTTCCATTAATCTTTTCTTGTGATCTATCCTTGTGCTCCTGTCTTATATTATTGTATGTCGTTGATGTCCTAAAAACAGAGGAGGCTCTGTCGAATTTTTCTAAAAAACCTTAGTTATTTTTTCTTTGTGTATTGAACGTGGTAACACTCCAAGAGCTTGTTGGCTTGGGGTGTTACAGTTGGTATCAGAGCGGGCTTTAGGTCCGTGGTATAAAAATATATTTTAATAAGCAACTTAAAATTTGACACACTAGTGCACAGTAGGATGGATTGGGTCATGAATTCCATTTACGCCTATGTTTTATTATTTGGGTCATGCATTGCAGGTTTCTAAGTTGCTAGCAACACCTTTGAGTCGTTTCCTTCCTCCTAATGATTCGATAACCTTGGATTATACTGAGGGAAGAACTTATTGCTATACTCATCACACCTTCCTCTTGGATTCTCCCAACGAATCTCTACAGTGATCTGAGCTGCAATCAAAGATTTTTCTAGCGCCGTTCCCGGGGAGGCTAAGGACGGCTTCGCAAGGGGAGTCCTTCACAACCTTTCTTTTTACTTTGTTTTTGTTTTTCTTAGTTTATTTTGCCTTGTTTTGCTTGCTTATTTTTATAAAAACTTCCAAAAAAATTATTTTCGTTTAGTTTAATTTTTATTGTCAAAAACACAAAAAACTAGTTCCTACTCTAGTTGCTGCTACTGTTGGTTTGCTCCACTTTTGCAAAAATGAATTCTGCTAAGAACACCAAGTTATGTGACTTCACTAGCACAAACAACAATGATTTCCTGAGTACACCTATTGCTCCACCTGCCCCTGATGCTACCTTTTATGAAATTAAGCCTGCTCTGTTGAATCTTGTGACGAAAGAGCAATATTCTGATGGTAGTTCTGATGATGCTGATGCCCAGCTCAATAACTTTGTTGAACTTTGTGAGACGCAAAAATATAAGGATGTATATGGCGATATTATTAAGCTCAAGTTGTTTCCTTTCTCCTTGAGAGGAAAAGTTAAAGAATGGTTGCTATCCTTGCCTAGAAATAGTATTGATTCTTGGATTAAGTGCAAAGATGCTTTTATTGGAAAATACTATCCTCCTGCTAAGATTATATCTATGAGAAGTGAAATAATGAAATTTAAACAACTTGATAATGAACATGTTACTCAAGCTTGAGAAAGAATGAAATCTTTGGTAAAGAATTGTCCCACTCATGGATTGACTGCTTAGATGATTATCCAGACTTTTTATGCAGGGTTAAACTTCTCTTCAAGAAATCTGTTGGATTTTGCTGCTGGAGGTACCTTTATGACCATTACCTTGGGTGCTAGCAACAAAGCTCCTTGATAATATGATGGTTAACTATTCTGAATGGCACACTAAGAGAGCTCCACATGGTAAGAAGGTAAATTCTGTTGAAGTAACCTCCTCTTTGAGTGATAAAATTGATGTTATCATGGCTATGCTTGTTAATGGAAAAAATCTCATATTGATCAAATAATGTTCCCTTAGCCTCTTTGGTTGCTCAAGAAGAGCAAGTTGATGTGAACTTCATTAGAAATAACAATTTCAACAACAATGCCTATAGGAATAATTTTGGTAGCAATAATAATTATAGGCCTTATCCTCCCAATAATGGCAATAACTATGGAAATTCCTACAACAATACTAGAAGTGCTCCCTCTGAATTTGAAGTCGTGCTCAAATACTTTATTAGTAAACAAACTATTTTCAACAAGATTGTGGAGGAAAAGCTTTTGAATGTTGAGAAAAATATTTCCTCTTTGTCTGAAGCACAGTCCTCTTTGATTAATAAAATGGCTGCTAAACCTGGATGCCACCAAACCACAAGAAGTTCCTATTCCTCCTACCACAATGCCTAAACCCAATGAGTCTACTACCTGTGATGCTAAGTTTGATTTTGATCTTGATGGTTGCAATATTTCCAAAGTGATTATGTTCCTACAAAAGCTTGCTAGAAGTCCTAATGATAGTGATATGAATGTGGCTTTCACCAAACACATTACAGATGCTCTAATTAAAATTAAGTAAGAAAAGTTGAAACACAAAGCCTATATTCCTAGGAAAGTAGAAGATAGTTGGGAACCCATCATTAATATGCAAGTGAATGACTTTGATCTCAAAGCTTCATGTGACCTTTGTTCTAGTGTCTCTATTATGCCTAGAAAGATTTATGAAATGCTTGATTTGCTTTGGAAGATTGCTATTTGGATGTCCCACTTAATGATAATGCTAAGAAGAAAATTATGGGGAGTGTTAATGATGTTCTCATTATGGTTAACAATGCTTATGTCCCTGTTGATTTCTATGTTTTGGATGTTGAATATAATGCTTCTTGTCCTATTACATTGGGAAGACCTTTTTTAGAACTGTTAGTGCCATCATTGATATGAAATAAGGCACCATTAAATATCAATTTCCATTCAAGAAAGGTATTGAACACTTCCCTATGAGGAGAGAGAAGTTGTCTTTTGCTCCTCCTTTGAAAGCAAGGTTTGATGTTAATGCTTCTTCAATGAAAATACTTGATTCTTGCTTCTTGTGCCTAACTTAAAGGCGTTAAAGAGAAGTACTTCTTGGGAGATAACCCAATAGTTTTCTTGAGTCTTGGAAGTAATTACTTCTGTAATAACCTCTCCTTATACTTTTTGTTTGATTTTTGTGCCAAGAACAACCTCTAATGAGAGGGAAGTAAGATTTGGGGAGTTGCTGTCCCGAAACAGATTTTTGTGCTCCACTGTAAACATTCGTGTAAAATATCTGTAAGTCAGATTGAGCTGCAATTTTATGAATAAATCCCCCAGGTTGGTAGCTAACTTTATTTAGTTTGATACGTTTTTATTTGAGCAACAGAAGGTCTTCAAAAAAATCGGTTTCTTCTTGCTGGTCAGTTTTGATAGATTTCTGCCATTATTTGTAATTGCTTCTTATTGATTCCTTTTAGGGTTCTCTTTGAGAAATTGAGCTTTTTGAGGGAATTACTACAGTAGCTTGTGTCTTTAGTGAAAGTTTTTCTGTTTTAAAACTAAACCACAAAGGTCTATTATCTTTTGAATGCACTAATGTTGCTAATGAAGATTGTGTGAAGTTTTGTATGAAGGAAAAATTTCAGGTGTAGGGAAAGAATGATGTAATGATATGAAGAATGGACAAAATATCAAGCTTGGGGATGCCACCCCGTGTCACCCCAAGAAATATTCAAGAGGTACAAGCGTCAAAGCTTGGGGATGCCCAAGGAATCCCCTTCTTCATCAATAAAAATCTCAGGTCTTTCTAGACACTTCGTTTTTATTGTTTCATGCACTGTTGTGTTGTTCTTGGAGCTTCTTAGTTTTCTTTTTTGGTTTTTTTGCTTAGTTTGCTTGAATAAAGTACTTGGACCCCCGTTTTTCACCGTGTTGTTTCAAATAAGTTGATTGGTGTTGGAAAGAAGTAGGAAGTTCTTGCTTTAGTAGTACAAGAGGAGCTTTCTTTGACTGTGACTTAGACTTTATCATGTCATTCTAGATGTTGTTTTGACCTTATGCTTAGTGATTATTACTGTAGCATGACTTGTTCCAAACAATTAGGATTGCTTAATGTGCCTTGAAAGAATCATGCGTTGTTTTAGCATACAAAAGCATAGTATTGTAGTATTCTCCTTTGATGCTTTGTTTGGGTTGACTTGGCACATGCTCACACCATGTTATGACTATGAACCAGTCACCTTTGCCTCTATGATCATTTAGTTTTTGACTTGTGGTACCACTTTATGTTTTGATTAGTAATGTTTTGTCGCTCTACATGATTATGGCCATTATTGCTCTCTTAGTTGGTCGCTCCCAGTCTTTTGCTAGCCTCCACTTGTATGAGTAAGCTCTACTCATGCATCCAACTCCCAAGAAACCAAGTTATTCCAAAGTGTCCACTATAAATTCCTATGCATGGTGTGTTACACCATTCCAAGTATATTCTTGTTTTATCTACCTTCCAATTAAAAAGTCACTTTGTTATGTGAAAAATTATTGATTAAAGCTCTCACAAACTTGATGGCAAACTTTATTTTCTCGCCCCTAATAAACTTGAACCATTGTGTCATCTATGTTGTATATGCTTACACTTATACGTTGGAATTAGCAGAACCGTGCTGTCACGGGTAACGCTTTCAACATTGCACTTGTACATTGTGCCTAGTTGATATCATGCTCTTTTATTTGCGGATGTCGTCGGTGTGAAATAAAAGGGGAGCTTGTAAGTCCATGGAGTTATGTATGTGTGTTAGAGAAATGCCTGGTCCGCTAGCCTAAGCCATGCCTAATCATGGTGGAAACTTGCAGCATCACCATAGTGAACAATCTATGAAGCATTCTTATTATAGAAAAAGAGAGATAGAGATTGAGAAAAAGAAAAAAAAAGATGATAAAAGAGGAAAGAGAGAAAAAAACACCATTTTCCCATGGTAAATAAGAAGATTGCTGAGATGCTCATTGTATGCTTGCCTTGTCATTTTGATATGGGATAGCTCCTGTATCATGGGGCAAGGGGTACCTTGTTGGCGGTTCTCTATGATACACATGTACTTACTATGACAAGAACTTACCGGTGACTAAAGTTGAGTAGCATGAGGAGCGGCCCTCGTACTCAAGGGACATGAGATTGCCAACTTATACTTTGTCAATCATATACCCCATCTTTGTACACTTTAACCTTAATCACTTCAAGATGCTTATGATAGGGGCAATGAAAGCTGAAAGCTAACAAGTACCATAATTTTTGGAAGCTCTTTATGAGACTTGAAATCACTGCTTCCCTTTGAAGGGCCTTTCTTCCACTATTATATTGAATCTCCACCTTCTATCCTTAGGCACCAATTAAGAGAGCATAGTTGCCATTCTTAGTTCTATGTGCATTGTCCCAAAACTTATTGATTGATTCATATTGTTGATATTGCTTGTTCTTGAACTATTTGTATCTAGTCACTCTTATGAACTATGAAGGTGTCCTATGCATTTATTGCTACTCCATGAGGTACAAGATGAATGCCACTATGCTACGTTTTCTATATGTGAAACTCCTTTCATGTTGCATGCATTACTTTGTCTTATTGTTAGAACTTCTTCTTTCATGCTCATGTTTAGAGTACTTTGATCCAGCTTTCGCTTGCAAATGGTTTGATCTTGATTTTGATGGTGCATGTCACCTCAAAAGTTATTCTTTTTATCAGTTACCTACTCGAGGACGAGCAGGATTTAACCTTGGGGATGCTTGATACGTCGTAAACGTATCTATAATTTTTGATGTTCCATGCTTGTTTAGTATCCACTTTGCTTTGCTTTGTCTACACTTTGAGGTATTTTTTATATGTTTTCTGGGACTAACCTATTAACAAGATGCCATAGTGCCAGTTGCCTATTTTCTGTTGTTTTTTGTTCTAGAAAAGTCATAAAATGAATATTCTCGGAATTGGACGGGACAAAATCAAAAGTCAATATTTTACCAAGGAGAATACGGAGCCAGAAGACGAGAGGGAGGAGGGCCTCGAGAGGGCCACACCCCTGGCCGCGCGGCCAGGTTTGGCCGACACCTGGGGGGGTGCAACCTCCTCGGGCACCCCCCTCAGCCTCCCTCTTCGCCTATAAGAATCCCCCGATACCTAAACCCTATGGACCCGATCAATCTTACACGAAACAGTCCGTAGCCGCCGCCACCATCGTCCCTAGATTGGGGGGATCTGAAGGTCTTCTCGGCACCCTGCCGAAGGGGAGAGATCATCCCGGAGGCCTTCTTCATCACCGTGCCAGCCTCCGGTATGATGCGTGAGTAGTTCCACCTTGGACTATGGGTCCATACAGTAGCTAGATGGTTGTTTCTCCTCCTTTGTGCTACCATGTTTAGATCTTGTGAGATCCGTTTATGATCAAGATCATATTTGTAATCATGCATGTTGTGTTTGGGGGGATCTGATGGATATTTAGATTACTATGTCAGATTGGTTAATGATTCTATCTTATTGATTCTATCATGTCTGTGTTGTTTGCGATCTTGTATGCTCTCCGTTTGTAGTAGCTATCTTCGCCAAGTAGATGCCAGTGACTCCAAGAGGGAGTATTTATGCTCGATAGTGGGTTCATGCCTCTATTGAATATGGAGAAGTGATAGAAATCTCTAAGGTTGTTGATGTGTGTTGGTACTAGGGAGAAAACAACAATCTCTTGTTCATGAAACAATTGTATTGTTTACTTTACACACTTTGCTTAAAGCAGCTATATGTTGCTTGCAACTTAATACTGGAAGGGGTTCGGATGATAACCTGAAGGTGGATTACTAGTCATAGATGTAGTTGGGTGGCGGTCTATGTATATTGTTGTAATGCCCCATCAAATCTCATATGATCATGTATGTCTAGTATTGCATTGTTATGCGTTGCTCTGTCCTGTCAATTGCCCCGCTGTAATTTTTTTAGCCAGCATGTTATGTTGTTTATCTTAAGGAGAACACCTCTAGTGAACTGTGGACCCCGGTCCAATCTTTACCATTGATACATCTTCCACTGTTACTGTTTACTTTCTGCAAACCACCATCACCTTCCACACCGTACATTTAATCCTTTGTTTTCAGCAAACCGGTGATATTGACAACCTCACTGTTCGTTGGGGCAAAGTCTTGAGTTTGTGTTGTGCAGGTTTCCAAGTTGCTAGCAACACCTTTTGAGTCGTTTCCTTCGTCCTACTGGTTCGATAACCTTGGTGATAAAGGGGTTGACCTCTTGGGTGGCCCGATCTTCAATGATCTCGTGGTCAAATCGATGGGGAAGCGAGGGGAAAGGGAGAAGGTAGCGGAAGCGAACACACACCTCGCGAAGAACACGATGAACACATGCAAAACTCACACGATACAAGGCCGATTGCTCCCGAACGCCGGCCACCGGTCCGATAGAATCCTCGCAAGGGAAGATCGGTCAACGTGCTCCCTCAAATCCACATCGGAGAGGGAAGAACACCTTGGGGAGGGTCTTGACAACTTGGAGACGAGACACCGAACTCCAAGGCCTTTTACAACGATGGATGCGTGATGCAAAGTCCAATCGAGGTTGGTGATGATAGTCGGTCCCCTTGTAAGGGGATGAGGCAAAACTAGAGATTCCACACAAGGGGGTTGTCTTTAGTCTATCATCTATGCCTCAGGGATACATGAGGGGTGGGGGATCTATTTATAGGTCAAGCACTAAACAAGGGGGTAGTTTGGGAATAAACTAGGCAAAGGGGTAAGTAAAAGGAATATTCCAGGGCATCAAACCCAGATCCGCGCGCAGGCAGGGAATTCCGGTGGTAAGTCCGACGGCGCCGGATCTGGCGCCGAGATTTCTGGTCGTTGCAGGATATTCCGGTCGCACACCAAAACGGCATACAGAGAGTGTTTCCGGCGGTGGGTCCGGTCGATCGGTCCTGGCGCCGGGGATTCCGGCGGGGCGCCCGGTTCGTTGGGGTTATCACCGGAAATTCCGGCGGTGGCTCCGGCTCGCGGGTCCTAGCACCGATTCCAGCTGGAGCTTCTTGCGTCTCCTCTTACAAGCCTCCATCTTGATGTAGCCCGATCTATGGTCGTTACCACATCATGGTCTCCAACTTACGCACGGTCGTCATGGACTCCAAAAGTGAATCCTTTCCTCTATGCGAGCCCACTTCCTACCCTATTGAATGGTATGCTACTTCATACTCCGTCACATATGCATGATAGGTTCACACCGACAATTACGGAGGAAAGGGAGGAAGCCCGGAACATCAAGCCTGACAAGACGGAGGCTTGGAAGAGGAGACGGAAGAAGCCACGTCTGAACCACCAGAGTCTTCGGCCTACACCGGAGTCTCCGGTCCTGCTACACCGGAGTCTCCGGTCCTACTACACCGGAGTCTCCGGACCTACCTCCGGACCGGCCCCAGCAACTGCCCGAGGACGGTCAGTACGCCACTCCAGAGACAACACCGGAGATAGACCGGAGTCTCCGGCCCAGACCGGAGTCTCCGGCCCACCACACTGGAGTCTCCGGCCCACAAGATGGGCCTGTGCGCCGCCAGCTGGGACTTCGGCCCATGTACCCCTCTATCTCGTCCAAACCCTAGTTTTATCCCCAAACTACCCCTGTTTACGTGGCTGGCATATAAATAGAGCCCCCACCCCTTCATGTATTCCTTAGGCATAGATGATAGACTAAAGACAACCCCCTTGTGTGGAATCTCTAGTTTTGCCTCATTCCCTTTACCAAGGGGACCGACTATCGTCACCAACCTCGATTTGACTTTGCATCACGCATCCATCGTTGAACAAGGCCTTGGAGTTCAATGTCTCGTCTCCAAGTTTTCAAGACCCTCCCCAAGGTGTTATTCCCTCTCCGATGTGGATTTGAGGGAGCACGTTGACCGATCTTTCCTTGCGAGGATTCTATCGGATCGGTGGCCGCCGTTCGGGAGGAATCGGCCTTGTATCATGTGAGTTTTGCGTGTGTTCATCGTGTTCTTCGCGAGGTGTGTGTTCGCTTCTGCTACCTTCTCCCTTTACCCTCGCTTTCCCATCGATTTGACTACGAGATCCGTGAAGATCGGGCCACCCAAGAGGTTAACCCCTCCATCATCTGGTATCAGCAGCTTTTGGTTGCCACGGATTTCTCATCGATTTGGTCTTTTCCCCATAAATTCAAAAATTCCACCAAAAATAGCCCCAATTCGTGTTTTGGATCGATCTATGATTTGAGTGAGTTTTGGTAGGTTTTGATCCGTGGATTACTTGCTAAACTTGTTGATCTACCTTCCCCTGCGTTCCCATGGCCTAATTCCTTGATTTCCCCCATCAATATGAGGTTTTGGTTGGAGTTTTTCCGCCCAAAACGCGTCCCGTTCGAGTTCTGGACGTCCTGGAATCTCCCGTACCGGAGTCTCCCGCCTAGACCGGAGTCTCCGGACTTTTTGAGCTCCAGACCGGAGTCTCCGGACCTCCAGACCGGAGTCTCCGCCCCTTCCTGCAGACAGAAAAACTGCAGCACGGTTTTAAGCATAACTTTTGCATTTCAACTCGGATTTTGGTGTTCTTTAGCTTGTTTCGAAGAGGAGAAGGAGATATACACCATCATCCACGTTGTTCATGCTATCTACTCCATCCAAATTCCGTGAGCAAGGCGGAATCCAACAATAAAGGGTGAAGATCGTCAACGAAAGGTATAACATTCCGCGACTTTTCCCCACTTGCATTCCTTTGTGAATCCCACTATCTTTGCGAGCAACAAACACCTATTGAGACTAGTTCCTGTTATGATTGCTTTGGCTATGCAAATTTGATACCTTGTAGAATTCCAAGAAACGTGTGAGCGCTCTCTCATATAGTTATCTTGTATAGTTGTTGGCACAAGGAAGGGGCAAGTGAAAAAGAAAAAGAAGAAACAGAGAAAAAAATAGAAAAAATAAAAAGAGAAAAAGAAAGAGATATACATGTGCCTCATAGAATAGGAAGAGCAAGCTCGATGAACATCATATAGGTGGTACTTATTGTGCATTTCTTGTAGCCCACCAATTTTGTGCAATCGAACTAGCATCTCTCCTTGTACTTGTGTGACACGAGCTTATAGTCTTCGCTTGGTAATCATTTGGTTCTTAGATCACTTTCTCCGTCGCACAAGTCCCATTTATCCCATTGTGTGTGTTTCCTTATACATATTTCCTATCTTGTGGATTGACTTGTTTGCTTTGTGATCATTGTGGTTCTTTACTTGCCAATACAACAACTTGATTTCGGATTGGTTCTTGGAATGCCATTTTCCATACCTATCCACCATAGGCCTTGTGTGTGTGTTTTTTGGTTAGTAGTTGGTTTTGGTGGTCCGCGTGAACTTCACTTTGCTTGGTTTATTGCTCTCAAGTGTGGACACTTGCACGATACGATCTTCCAAGGTAAAGTAAGGTTTGACGTTGTATCCCTAACTCCCACTAACACTTCCATATACACCGCTTGGTCTTGTGAATCATGTCTAGGGACTCCGGAACCGAGGATGATATCTATGAAGAATCCATGATGAGCCACCATGACTATGACTCCACAAGTATAGAGGACATGATGGAGCACAACATCGACAATGGCTCCGCATGCTTTGAGGACCCGGAGCACTACACCTATGACGACTCCACATGCATGGAATACATGGAGCATGACATCAACTATGGATCCTCAAGCATGGAAGACTTGGAGCTCTACATTGACAATGGCTCCTCATGCATGGAGAATATGGAGCACTACATCGGCAATGTCTCCACATGCTTGGGTGATATGGAGTACTACACCAACAATTACTCCCCAAGCATGGATGACTTCGAGTGCGACATCGACGACGCCTCGTCGAGCATGGAGGACACGGAGAACTACATCGACCTTGATGGCTCCTCCATGAGCCATGAAGAATTCCTCCACCGTGTGGAGATGGAAGCCTACTACACCAAGCAAGAGGAGGCTCATCATCAAGATTCCATGACCTTCAAGGCCAAGCGTGCCACACCAAAGGGCACCACCTACTTCGATGATCCACCTCCAAGGCAACAAGCGCTACCACCTCCAAGGCGTCAAGCGCCACCATCGACAAGGCATCAAGTTCCACCACCTAGATG
Source organism: Avena sativa (assembly GCA_916181665.1). Taxonomy (NCBI): domain Eukaryota; kingdom Viridiplantae; phylum Streptophyta; class Magnoliopsida; order Poales; family Poaceae; genus Avena; species Avena sativa. The sequence goes on along the minus strand of OV702279.1, from coordinate 150,780,554 downwards.
GCGTCAAGCTCCACCGTCTCCAAGGCGCCAAGCTCCATCACCTCCAAGGCGCCAAGATCCACCTCCTATCCAAACAAGAGTGGCGTCCAAACATCATATACATCAAGAGGCGCCAAGAAACAAGAATCTTCATCAACAAATATCCTCTCATGAGCATCGACACCATAAAGAGGATACAAGACATCGTCAAAGGCATATTTGCCATAAAGACAAATAATTCATGATGAGCTCCATCCATAATGCTCAATCAAGCTCAAGAAGGCACCGCAAACACAAGAAGAGTGCCAAGACAAGTGATCATCGTCGCGAGTGTCATGTGGACGACCAAGTGCGCCACCTACATCAACCATCGGCAAGGAACGCTAATGACCTCCGTCGACACCATCGTAGGGCACCTTCAACTACTCGTGCCACCACCACAATGGCACCAAGAGCAAGCCTTCCTCCACGCCATCAAGCTTCCACGCCTACGCTTGACTTCCGCGACCTCGCGAATAAGGAAAATGAAGACCTCTACTTCGCCAAGTTGGTTGAGTTCGGCAAGAGGATGTCTACACTCCAAGATGGAGGAAGCTAAGGCCACATATGAGATGAAGTCGATCCGAGCGCCTCTCTCGACAACACCATGAGCCTACTTCCACCACTACTATGAGATGGACACAGGACGGTCCAGCATGGGATTTTCCCTTCGACCATGGAGGAGAGCGATGATGCCCATCTTATGACATCCAACCTTGAAGGCTACAAGGTCAAGAATGGTGAGCATGGGATTTTCCCTTCACCAAAGGAGGCACATGGAGTTGAGGAACCCGAGCCTACCCCTATATGCTTGAGTGATAATGTGGTACCAATCCCATGTGAGTATGAGAGCCACTTAGCCCACTTGAGTGAGAACAAGATTGAGATGAGTGACTCCACCTTATGTGATATTGAGTGCTTCCACTTTGAGGGCATGAGTGAAACACCGAGTGATTTGAGAGTGGTAGTTGATAGGTCAAGTGAGACCATTTTGATTTCTAACAACTTACCCTCTACCTCTAGTGTGTTCTCTTATGTTGTGCTAGGTTCCATGGATGACGAGGCCCGAAGCCATGAAGCAATGATGCCTCAATTGGAGAATATGTACATGGTGCACGACGATGATGCTACGCCATGGCTACATCAAGAAGACGAAGTCGTCCACAAGGAGGCCACTACTTCCACAACACCCACTTCATATGAGAGGTATGACCAAGGTAACAATAAGGGTGTTGATGATGCCATGATCCCACTAGTGGACATGATGAATTGTGAGTATATGCATGCTATGGATGATACTTGTGACATTACATATGCTTCACTCATATTCCCATGTGATGCTTTACCTTTGCATAATATTGATCATGTGGAATTGTTTGATTGCGATATCATTGCCATAAACATGCCATGCTATGCATCTTGTGTGTATCCTCCAATTGCTTCGGACATGCGTTGTCATGCTAGTCATTCAATTTCTCCCGTTGCTTGCAATAAGATGAATGCTTGCTATTTCACTTGTTTTGCTTGCAACAATATTGACCACATGCGTTATAATGAGATGGCCCCCATAGCTTTCTCAATTTTTGGAGATTTTGATGATTGCCATGATAAGCATGTTCCCCACTTGCATACTCACCATGCATCTATTTCATACTTGATTGACATTAATGGTGATGTGCACAAGAAGATATACGTCATGATGGATGATGTGTATCTCTACCATGCACACACGTTCTTCCTTTTGTGTATGATGTGTGTAGGTACCCGCACTATCATGTCAACCTCGGTTGAGCACGAGTTGACAAAAAGAGCCATTGATAGCATCCCACAAGTGAGTTCAAGATCGAACCCAGCTCTGATACCTTTTGCATGCTTTGCATCTTTCATGTTGGCAAATTGCTCTTTCCTATGGTTTGATTGCAAGCATGTTGATGGTATTATCTCACCTTGGGACATTCATGTTTCTTCGATTTTGGATAATGATGCTTTGTGTGTTGCAACAAAAATGTTGAACATTTTCTCTTTCCGATGTTTGTGTGCAACCACAATTCTATTAAGAGCATGTATTGTCATGAGAGCTTCCAAGAATCTCGTCTTGTTGTTGCAACAAACATAAGGACCACTTGCTTTTTCATTCGGTTTGTTTGCAAACATGTCGTTTTTGCTTTCGTTTGGAATACTCAAATTCCCATGATACTTGCTTTTGGTGATATGCGTATGGCATCCAACATGTCGAACAATTTCTCTTTCCAATGGTTGGTTTGCACACAAAATGATGTTGTTTTGGATATTCCTCCTTTTGTGTTTTTGCCAAATTCTCCTAGTTTTGCATCAAAGATGTTGATCAAATTTCTATTAGATTGCTTTGAATGCCAAAATAAGATGTTATATGGAGTTTTTGAGTTCCCACATTTGTATGATGTTCAAATGATTTCCATGCACTTTGACCTTGCATACGCATTCCATTTGCTATACTTGTATTGTGTTAATATTGTTGTGAACAAGAATGGACATGCCACAAATGACATGCTCCTCTATCACACACAAACATATTTTGCTTGGTCTTTGTTGTATGAAGGTACAAATGCATACACGTCAACCTCTACCAACCATGTGTTGACAAGAAGAACCGAAGAGAGTTACCTATGGCTACCCTTCATTGAGCTATATCTACAAGCTAAGGTGACTTCCTTCTACTTGAGGACTCATGCTATAATCTTCATGAATTGTCTATGCTTTGAGTGTTGCTTCGCTTTTGTTGTGAGCTTTGTAGGCTTCATTGAAGGTGAAGGAACACTGAACTGTTGTCAAGTCAATATTCCTGAGGACGACTATATGGTGAACCCTAGGATCAAGAAGGTCTCTCGACCTCTTCTACTTTGTGATGAGCATGTAGAGTCGAGGACGACTCTTTTTGAAGGGGGAGAGCTGCTGTAGCCCGACCTACTGTCGTTACCACATCATGGTCTCCAACTTACGCACGGTCATCATGGACTACAAAGGTGAATCCGTTCCTCTATGCGAGCCCACTTCCTACCCTATTGAATGGTATGCTACTTCATACTCCGTCACATCTGAATGATAGGTTCACACCGACAAGTATGGAGGAAAGGGAGGAAGCCCGGAACATCAAGCCCGACAAGACGGAGGCTTGGAAGAGGATACGGAAGAAGCCACGGCTGAACCACCAGAGTCTTCGGCCTACACCGGAGTCTCCGGTCCTGCTACACCGGAGTCTCCGGACCTACCTCCGGACCGGCCCCAGCAACTGCCTGAGGACGATCAGTACGCCACTCCAGAGACGACACCGGAGACAGACCGGAGTCTCCGTCCCAGACCGGAGTCTCCGGCCCACCACACCGGAGTCTCCAGCGCACAAGATGGGCCTGCGCGCCGCCAGCTGGGCCTTCAGCCCATGTACCCCTCTATCTCGTCCAAATCCTAGTTTTATCCCCAAACTACCCCTGTTTATGTGGCTGGCCTATAAATAGAGCCCCCACCCCTTCATGTATTCCTTAGGCATAGATGATAGACTAAAGACAACCCCCTTGTGTGGAATCTCTAGTTTTGCCTCATTCCCTTTACCAAGGGGACCGACTATCGTCACCAACCTCGATTGGACTTTGCATCACGCATCCATCGTTGAACAAGGCCTTGGAGTTCAATGTATCGTCTCCAAGTTGTCAAGACCCTCCCCAAGGTGTTCTTCCCTCTCCGATGTGGATTTGAGGGAGCACGTTGACCGATCTTTCCTTGCGAGGATTCTATCGGACCGGTGGCCACCGTTCGGGAGCAATCGGCCTTGTTTCGTGTGAGTTTTGCGTGTGTTCATCGTGTTCTTCTCGAGGTGTGTGTTCTCTTCCGCTTCCTTCTCCCTTTCCCCTTGCTTTCCCATCGATTTGACTACGAGATCCGTGAAGATCAGGCCACCCAAGAGGTTAACCCCTCCATCACATCTTGTCGGGCATGAGTCCTCGGGGTTCCTCCCTAGTCTCCGTACTCATTGATGTGAACCTATCATGGTCATATGGCGGAGAATGAAGTAGTATACCATTCAATAGGGTAGGAAGTGGGATCTCAAAGAGGATAGGATTCACCTTTGGAGTCCATGACGACTTGGCATAAGTTGGAGACCTTGATGTGGCAACGACCGTAGGTCGGGCTGCATCAGCTCCCCCCCTTCAAAAAGAGTTGTCCTCGACTCTACATGCTCATCACAAAGTAGAAGAGGTAGAGAGACCTTCTTGATCCTAGGGTTCACCTTATAGTCGTCCTCAGAAAGATTGACTTGACAACACTTCAATGTTCATTCACCTTCCATGAAGCCTACAAATCTCACAACAAAAGTGAAGCAACACTCAAAGAGTAGCCAATTCATGAACATTATAGCATGAGTCCTCAAGTAGAAGGAAGTCACCTTAGCTTGTAGAGATAGTTCGATGAATGGTAGCCCTAGGTAACTCTCTTCGGTTCTTCTTGTCAACCCATGGTTGGTAGAGGTTAACGTGTATGCATTTGTAACTTCATACAAAAAAGACCAAGCAACATATGTTTGTGTGTGATAGAGGAGCATGTCATTTGTGGCATGTCCATTCTTGTTCACAACACTATTAGTACAACTCAAGTATAGCAAACGAGATGCATATGCAAGGTCAAAGTGCATGGAAATCGGTTGAACATCATCCAAATGTGAGAACTCAAAAACTCCATATAATTTCTTAGTGTGGCACTCAAGGCACTTGACTAGAATTTTGATCAACATCCTTGATGCAAAGCTAAGAGAGTTTGGCAAAAACACATAAGGAAGAATATCCAAAGCAACATCATTATGTGTGGAAACCAACCATTGGAAAGAGAAATTGTTCGACATGTTGGATGTCACACACAAATCATCGATAGCAAATATCATGGGAATATGAGTATCCCAAGCGGAAGCAAAATCAACATGTTTGCAAACAAACAAAATGAAAGAGAAAGTGGTCCTTATGTTTGTTGCAACAACAAGACGAGATTCTTGGAAGCTCTCATGACAATACATGCTCTTAATGGCATCATGGTTGCACACAAAACATCGGAAAGAGAAAATGTACAACATTTTTGTTGCAACACACAAAGCATCATTATCCAAAAGAGAAGAAACATGAATGTCACAAGGTGAGATAATACCATCAACATGCATGCAATCAAACAATAGGAAAGCGCAATTGTTCAACATGAAATATGCAAAGCATGCAAAAGGTATCAGAGCTGGGTTCGATCTTGAACTCACTTGTGGGATGCTCTCAAGAGCTCTTTTTGTCAACTCGTGCTCAACCGAGGTTGACATGATAGTGCGGGTACCTACACACATCATACACAAAAGGGAGAACGTGTGTGCATGGTAGAGATACACATCATCCATCATGACGTATCTCTTCTTGTGCACATCACCATTAATGTCAATCAAGTATGAAATAGATGCATGCTGAGTATGCAAGTTGGGAACATGCTTATCATGGCAATCATCAAAATCTCCAAAAATTGAGAAAGCTATGGGGGCCATCTCATTATAACGCATATAATCAATATTGTTGCAAGCAAAACAAGTGAAATAGCAAGCATTCATCTTATCACAAGCAACGGGAGAAATTGAATGACTAGCATGACAAGGAAAGTCCGAAGCAATTGGAGGATACACACAAGATGCATAGCATGCCATGTTTATGGCCATGATATCGCAATCAAACAATTCCACATGATCAATATTATGCAAAGGCAAAGCATCACATGGGAATGTGGCTGAAGCATATGTAATGTCACACGTATCATCCATAGCATGCATATCCTCACAATTCATCATGTCCATTAGTGGGATCATGGCATCATCAACACCCTTATTGTTACCTTGTTCATACCTCTCATATGAAGTGGGTGTTGTGGAAGTAGTGGTCTCCTTGTGGACGACTTCGTCTTCTGGATGTAGCCATGGCGTAGCATCATCTTCTTCCACCATGTACGTCTTCTCCAATTGAGGAATCATTGCTTCATGGCTTGGCGCGTGTTACTCCATGGAACCTAGCACAACACAAGAGAACACACTAGAGGTAGAGGGTAAGTTGTTAGAAATCGAAATGGTCTCACTTGACCTATCAACTACCACTCTCAACTCACTAGGAGTATCACTCATGCGTTCCAAGTGGAAGCACTCAATCTCACATAAGGTGGAGTCACTCATCTCACTCTTGTTCTCACTCAAGTGGGCTAGTCTCTCATACTCACATGGGATTGGTACCACATCATCACTCAAGCATAAAGGGATAGGCTCGGCTTCCTCAACTCCATGCGCCTCCTTTGGTGAAGGGAAAATCACATGCTCACCATTCTTGACCTTTTCGCCTCCAAGGTTGGATGCCATAAGATGGGCATCATCGCTCGCCTCCTTAGTCGAAGGGAAAATCCCATGCTCGACCGTCTTGTCACCATCTTGTAGTAGTGTTGGAGGTAGGCTCATGCTATCCAACTTGGCGAAGTAGAGTTCTTTATTTTCCTTGTTCACGAGATCTTGGAAGTCAAGTGAAGACATTGACGCTTGATGTCATGGAAGAAGGCTTGATCTTGGTGCCATTATGGTGGTGGCACTAGTAGTTGAAGGTGCCTTATGATGGTGTCGACGGAGGTCGTTGGCGTGCCTTGCCGAAGGTTTATGTTGGTGAAGCACTTGGTCATCCACATGACGCTCACGACGGTGATCATTTGCCTTGGCATTCTTCTTGTGATTGTGGTGCCTTATTGAGCTTGCTTGAGCATTACGGTTGGTGCTCATCACGAATTCTTTTTCTTGGTGGCGAAGATGCCTTTGACGATGTATTGTATCCTCTTTATTGTGGCGATGCTCATGAGAGGATGTTTGTTGATGAAGATTCTTGTTTCTTGGCGCCTCTTGATGTATATGATGTTTGGAAGCCACTCTTGTTTGGATAGGAGGTGCAGCTTGGTGCCTTGGAGGTGATGGAGCTTGGCGCCTTGGAGATGGTGGAGCTTGACACCATCTAGGTGGTGGCACTTCATGCCTTGTCGTTGGTGGCGCTTGGCGCCTTAGAGGTGGTGGCGCTTGTCGCCTTGGAGGTGGATCATCGAAGTAGGTGGTGCCCTTTGGTGTGGCACGCTTGGCCTTGAAGGTCATGGATTCTTGATGATGCACCTCCTCTTGCTTGGAGTAGTAGGCTTCCATCTCCAAGCGGTGGAGGAATTCTTCATGGTCATAGAGGAGCCATCAAAGTCGATGAAGTTCTCCGTGTCCGCCATGCTCGGTGAGGCGTCGTCGATGTCGCACTCCAAGTCGTCCATGCTTGGGGAGTAATTGTTGGTGTAGTACTCCATATCACCCAAGCATGTGGAGCAATTGTCGGTGTAGTGCTCCATATCCTCCATGCATGAGGAGCGATTGTTGATGTAGAGCTCCAAGTCTTCCAAGCTTGAGGAGCCATAGTTGATGTCATGCTCCATGTATTCCATGCATGTGGAGTCATCGCAGGTGTAGTGATCCGGGTCCTCAAAGCATGCGGAGCCGTTGTCGGTGTTGTGCTCCGTCATGTCCTCTATACTTGTGGAGTCGTATGGTGGCTCATCATGGATTCTTCATAGATATCATCCTCGGTTCCGGAGTCCCTATACATGATACACAAGACCAAGCGGTGTATATGGAAGTGGTAGTGGGAGTTAGGGACACAACGTCACACCTTACTTTACCTTGGAAGGTCGTATCGTGCAAGTGGCCACACTTGAGAGCAATAAACCAAGCAAAGTGAAGTTCACGCAGAAGTCCAAAACCAACTACTAACCAAAAAAACACACACACAAGGCCTATGATGGATAGGTATTGAAAGTGGCAAGTCAAGAAACAATCCGAAATCAAGATGTTGTAATGGCAAGTAAAGAACCACAATGATCACAAAGCAAACAAGTCAATCCACAAGATAGGAAATATGTACAAGCAAACACACATAGTGGGATAAATGGGACATGTGCGATGGAGAAAGTGAGCTAAGAACCAAATGATTACCTAGCAAAGACTATAAGCTCGTGTCACACAAGTACAAGGAGAGACGCTAGTTCGATTGCACAAAATTGGTGGGCTACAAGATATGCACAATAAGTACCACGTATATGATGTTCATCGAGCTTGCGCTTCCTATTCTATGAGGCACGTGTATACTTTTTTTTCTCTTTTTTACTTTTTCTATATATTTTTTTTATTTTTCTTTCTTTCTTTTTCTTTTTCTTTTCACTTGCCTCTTCCTTGTGCCAACAACTATACAAGATAACTATATGAGATTGCGCTCACAACATTTGCTCGGAATCTACAAGGTATCAAATGTGCATAGCCCAAGCAATCATAAGAGGAACTAGTCTCAATAGGTGTTTGTTGCTCGCAAAGATAGTGGGGTTCACAAAGAAATGCAAGTGGGGAGAAGTCGCGGAATGTTTATACCTTTCATCGATGATCTTCACCCTTTATTGTTGGATTCCCCCTTGCTCACGGAATTTGGATGGATTAGATAGCATGAACAACATGGATGATGATGTAGAGCTTGTTCTCCTCTTCGAAACGAGCTAAAGAACACCAAAATCCGAGTTCGAATGCAAAAGTTATGAAAAGTCCTTGGAGACGAGACACCGAACTTCAAGGCCTTGTACAACGATGGATGTGTGATGCAAAGTCCAATCAAGGTTGGTGACGATAGTCGGTCCCCTTGTAAGGGAATGAGGCAAAACTAGAGATTCCACACAAGGGGTTTGTCTTTAGTCTATCATCTATGCCTCAGGGATACATGAGGGGAGGGGGGGCTCTATTTATAGGCCAACCACTAAACAAGGGGGTAGTTTGGGAATAAACTAGGCAAAGGGGTAAGTAAAAGGAACATTCCAGGGCATCAAACCCAGATCCGCGCGCAGGCAGGGAATTCCGGCGGTAACCGGCGGCGCCGGATCTGGCGCCGAGATTTCCGATCGTCGCAGGATATTCCGGTCGCGCACCAAAACGACATACAGAGAGTGTTTCCGGCGGTGGGTCCGGTCGACTGGTACTGGCGCCGAGGATTCCGGCGGGGCGCCCGGTTCGCCGGGGCTATCGCCGGAAATTCTGGCGGTGGCTCCGGTTCGCTGGTCCTGGCGCCGATTCCAGCTGGAGCTTCTTGCGTCTCATCTTCCAAGCCTCCGTCTTGTCGGGCATGAGTCCTCGGGGTTCCTCCCTAGTCTCCGTACTCGTCGATGTGAACCTATCATGGTCATAGGGCGGAGAATGAAGTAGTATACCATTCAATAGGGTAGGAAGTGGGATCTCAAAGAGGATAGGATTCACCTTTTGAGTCCATGACGACTTGGCATAAGTTGGAGACCATGATGTGGAAATGACCGTAGGTTGGGCTGCATCACTTGGTTCCTACTAAGGGAAGAACTTATTGCTATACTCATCACACCTTCCTCTTGGGGTCTCCGAATGAAGCTCTACCGTGATCTGATCTGCAATCAATCGCGTATATGGAACACCAGAAACCCATAGGTGTTCAATATGCAAAAGTTTTCAAATTATATTATTGACTCTAGTGCAAGTGGGATGACTGAAGGGAATATGCCCGAGAGGCAATAATAAAGTGGTTATTACCTTATTCCTTGTTTATGATAAATGTTTATTTTGCATGCTATAATTGTATTAATACGGAAACGTTAATACATGTGTGTTATTAAACAAACAGAAATTTCCTAGTTATGCCTCTCTTATAAACTAGCTCGTTGATTAACAAGATGATCAAAGGTTTCCTGATCATGGACAATGGATGTTATTAATAACAAGGTCACAACATTGTTGGAATGATGTGATGAACATTCATTCGAAGTATAACATTACGATCAAGGTCATTGTGTTTATATTGGTATAACATCATACGAAGTAATCTTAGTCCTTAGACCATGATATCATGTCAATCAGTAACACTGGAAGAGTATCTTGATAACATCAAACGTCACACCGTAACAAGGTGACTATAAAGATGGGTTCAGTGCTACAAAGGTGTTATGTTGAGGCTCATGGATCAAGAGTGGAATTTGTCCATCCCTATGACGGAGAGATATACTGTTGGGATATCACATTAGTTAGCTTGCAAGCAAGTGATTTAATCACTAGAATGTTATATCACGGGAACGAGAAAAGAGTACATGTCTGTAGCGAGATCAAACTACGTTTCGAGATACCCATGATCGAATCTCAGACATGTAATATATCATGCGACAAAGGGATTGAGTTACATGTGTATAAGGTTCACACGGTCACAGAAGCCATCGTTGATTGTGTGGGAGTCAGTACGGATCTCCAGGTCCCGCTGTTGATTATTGATCGGAGAGGGGTCTCGATCATGTCTACATTATTTGTGAACCGTAGGGTGACACACTTAAGGGATACCGACACCATTTAGAGCAAATAAGACGCCGGAGAAAGAAACAGAAAGCACAGGAATTTATTTCACTAGACACCGGAATTGTTTCTGTTGAAATTTCTAAAACTGGTTCTGCATGTGAAATTGAATACTAGCAAGGGGTTTTATGTGAATGTTTGTTAATTAAAGTAATTAACAAAATTCTGAATAAATAAATAAAAGTTTTTTTAAATGAGTACTTACATTAAATTTGGTGGAAATTTAATGCATGTGAGTGGATTTTTTAGTGGAGGCATGTTTATGTGAGTGGAGGCTTTTCATTTTGAGTGGGACCTCCACCCACATGAATGTGGAAGAGGTGGCCCGCCATCATGGTTGTGGCGCCATGTCCCTTGGGTGCCCCCTCTCCCTATAAAGGTCCCCCTCTCTTCCTCTCACATCACACCTCCTCGTGAAGGATCTCTCTCCCTGCTTTAGAATTCCCCATGGTATCGGATCAGAGAGATACATGTTCCCGGTGGCTTTTTATGGAAGGATTTGTTGCTTCCGCTGCTTCGCTAGGGCGAGGGTGAGGAGGTTATCGGGATACTCGAACGTGTGTGCGATCATGGATGCACCACTACTTTGCGGTGCTGGACCTGCTGGACTTCTTCTTGATCTTGAGATCGGCAAGCGTTCGACTACATCATCCACGAGTACGACCTCGTTAATGATTTTTGGTCTTTGAGGGTATCTATTCTATGGATTTATATCCACATGTTGCTTGTATCTAGTAGATAGATCTTGGTACTTAGTTGTTCCCATCGTAGGAAATTTATTGTTTTCTATGCTACGAACCCTACAGAAGATTCGAAAGAGGTTAACGAGAGCATATTCTCGTGGGTGATGTAGTCGTTCACTTGCTGATCTCAAGATTGCATAGACGATCCTTCCGGCACCATGTTCTGGCAGCACTCCCGCAGTCGGTGTCACATGTTCGGTACTCGATGAAGATCTTCCTCTCCCTTGTTCCAGCAGGCACCAGAGGTTGTAGTTCTCTCCTCGTGAATCGATAGCACGACAGCATGGTGTCGAAGTTTAGAGGGGAGATCCCACAGGGCTTCGCCTTAAGCCGGAGCGGGTAGATGGAGTAGAAGAGTTCCTCGGTGACTAGGGTTTAGAAGCCGAGGGGAGGAGGTGGGTCCGGCGGCGGCGCGATGGCGGTGGCTTAGGCGGCGACGGCTTGGGTGGGGCTAGGGTTTTGTGGTGTAGGTCTTGGGGTAGCCCCTCCCCTCTATTTATGAGAGGGAGGGGCATCTAGGGGAGGGGGAGGCCGTATCCTCCCCCAACTCCCTCTCCTTGTTCGGCGGTGGAGGGAGAAGAGGTTTCCTCTCCTCCCTCCACCAGGAACCATTGTCCCAGTTTGACTATTCAAACTTGCCTTTTGACTTTCAATTTTGGAGTTTGATTTCTCTCTTTTTAATGCCCAGCCAAGTGACCTACGACATGATGCAATCATTCCACTTTGTCATGACACATTCATGTACCCTTCCCCTTCCGGTTCGGTGAATCTTCTAGACCCTTCTAGATAATTCTAGTGAAAACACCAGAATCATTCCCGAACTCTGGAATTGGATTTACTTATATGAATCTTATTCTCCGTACCATTACAGATTTCCTCGTGATATCTCGGATCCCATCCGAGACTCCGAACAACATTCGGTCTTCTTACTCACATTCCATATCTACTAAACAACATCGAATCCTTAAGTGTGTCCCCCTATGGTTCGCGAATTATGCAGACATGAGCGCGACTCTTCTCCGATCAATAACCAATAGAGGAATCTGGAAATTCATATGGCTCCCACATGTTTCTATGATAACTTTGCGATCTAATGAACCATTTACATACGATACCAATTTCCCTTTGTCTCGTGATATTTTACTTATCCGAGGTTTGATCTTTGGTATCTCTGCATACCTACTTCAACCTCGTTACCGATAAGTACTATTTACTCGTTCCTATGATATGTGATCCCTTGTGAGCCAGTCACATGCTTGCAAGCTAATTGGATGAAATTCCACCGAGAGGGCCCAGAGTATATCTATTCGTCATATGGATGGACAAATACCACTCTTGATCCATGTGCCTCAACACATACTTTCTGAACACTCAATGCCACCTCTATGACCACCCAGTTATGAAGTGGTGTCATCCATCCGGTGATGGTGATTAACATGATCTCATGGTTGAAGCAATTAGGTTACTATGCATCTGAAAGCTTATAGCAATTGAACTATTGAAATGACTTGATCTTTATGCTACTCTTATCTATAGGAGTATGTACATCACACCATTCTCCTAATGATATGATCTTGTTGTTAATAACATCTCAATGTTCATGATCAGGAAACCATGATCACCATTCTCCTAATCATATGATCTTGTTGTTAATAACATCTCAATGTTCATGATCAGGAAACCATGATCATCTATCAACCAACAATCTAGTATTACAAAGAGGCTTTACTAGGGACTCTAACAAGTTTACAAATCACACAAGTATTAATGTTTCCGGTTAATACAATTATAGCATGAATCTAAACATTTAGCATAAACACAAAGATATATTAAAAACTACTTTTATTATTGCCTCTAGGGCATATCTCCAACAGTGTCATGCTCACACATGAGAAGGTATTTATCATTGGTCTCAACTTGTTGTCATGCCATTGCCTCCTTGACTCTTGATTCAAAATCTTCCTCACTCAAGTATTCCTCTTCTCCATTGTCATTGAAAAACAAGACTTTGTTCTTGCCGCATTGGTAAGACTTGTGTCCTTTGCCTCCACACTTGTAGCATTCTACTTGAGGCACGGAATGGTTTCCATAGGTTGCTTGCCACTTGTGGGCGGTTTGACTTGAGAGGTTGTTGACTTGAATGGAGGCTTGAAGCTACTTGGAGAGCTTCCTTTGGTACTTGATGGAGGAACGAGTGGAGAGGACTTGTAGGTTAAATAGGTCTTCGGCTTTCTACTTTTGAGGTCCTCTTGGACTTGACGCTTGTAGCACCCCGAGTAAAACCACTACCAGAAAATCGCTCGTGTTTGTGCATTATCATGATCGAATGCTCATGTCATCATGACATATTGCATTGGAGCACCGTCATGTCATCATGCATATGTTTGTCAAAAACTATTTTGCTAAAAGCCCTATTTTTTTTCTAAAAATATTCCTCTCTTTATTCAAATGTGAAATCCCAGTCTCTTCCAGATATTTTGTTTGTCTAAAAGATAATTGCAAAAATGCTTAAACTAAAAATAAGTAAAACCTATTTTTTAGTGGGGGTACAGCCCAAAGGCCCAGCCAAAAGGCCACCTACTACCTCACTAGACCAAAACCCTAATCCCAACTACCCCACCTGCCCTACCCATTCCCTCCACCCGCCGCCAGCCACCCTACCTGCCGCTGTTACCCCCATCACCCAGAAACCGCCCTTCCCCGCACACACGCGCTAGCGATGCCCACCCCGCGTGTGACAGCCCCGGCCCCACCCTGTACCTGCGCTCACCGCGGTCAACCAATCCGCCTCGGGATCCCTTCCCCCACTAGCATCAGATCCCACCAACCCCGCGGCACCATACCAATTTCTCACACACACCTAGAACCATGAACTGGCCCTCCCGCATCACTCGATCCCTCTCCCTCGTTCTACTCCCCATGGCACTAGACGCTGCCACCACCGCTTTCTTCCCCCTGCTACACATCCGCTCCTCCTAGAGAGCTCCTCCTCCCTGATGTCTACGCACACTTGTATTCTTGTATACAGTGTTGGGCCACCAAGTGCATAGGTTTGTAGAACAACAACAAGTTTCCCTTAAGTGGATTTGATAAAGGGGTTAACCTCTTGGGTGGCTCGATCTTCACGGAACTCGTGGTCCAATCGATGGGAAAGCGAGGGGAAAGGGAGAAGGTAGCGGAAGCGAACACACATGTCACGAAGAACACGATGAACACACGCAAAGCTCACACGATCTGATAGAGCAAAGGTGTCCGATCTTTCGATGAGATGGTGATAGTCGATTGGTGGAGTTCGGGCTTGACGATCCGACTACACGTGCGAGCACGAGCACCAATGCAATCGCTAGGCCAATCTCCAGGAGGTTACTGATCCTGCGGAAACACAATCAGCCTGACCAGCGAGGGTCTTAATTCCTACCTAAAATCGAGAACAAGTAAGAACTAATATTGCAATCAAGATATTGCGTATTAAGATGAAAGCTTTATTGAAAAGGTGGGATTCTGAATAGGTGCGAAGTACAAGAGTCCTCTGCGACGCTCGAGCCTTGGCGAAGTTGCTATGATGGCTAACTTAATGTCTAAAAAAAATCCGAGTCTATGGTGACGGCTAAGGGGAGTATTTAAGGAGGAAAAGGTGGGGTTTCGGCCAACCATAGAAGTGGTGGCCGAATCCAACCCTAGAAGTCCTTTTCTCCTCAAGTACGGACTCCAAAAAGTGGCTATTTAAAATCCTGCAAAAATTACATGGGCATGGCCCAAAATAAAGGTGTCGCAGCACCATATTAAGCTATGGACGAATTTGTGAAGTATTAATCTTGAATATTTCATCCAAGCCTTCTTTCTTCATTATGGTGGCCTCAAAGTTCTGAAATCTTCATCCGTGGCCTTCTCTTGAATCATCACATGCTTGCTGCCATCTCCATGCATGGGCATTCTCCAATTCTTGTCCCTCTCATCCATGCTTGGTCCATCATTCCTAAGAGTAAGAAATACATCCGATTTAGGCAGCATCATATTCTCATGTATGTGAGGAATAGTTCCAAGAAACGAAAGTACCTGATAGTTAAGTTGTTTGGCACGAGTTCTTGTGATAGGTCCTTGTATGTGTGTAGCTGTAGGTACAACGTTGTATCAATAGATGGGATGTCCACATCATGCTCCCCTTCTTGAATTGAAGTCGTCCTCGATGCAATCTCATCTTCCTCACCAAAGTAAGGCTTCAAATCTGCAATGTTAAACGTAGGACTAACCGTACCAAAGTCTGCATGCAATTCAAGTTTATATGCATTATCGTTTATTTTCTCTAAGACCTTAAAGGGACCAGCAGCACGCGACATTAACTTAGTGTAAGATCCCTCCCTTTATAAAGGTAAGGATCCCTGTGATTGCAATGCTAGTCCCTGGATCGTTGCTAGCATCCACACTTTAAGTGAAGTACACAGAAACAAAGGTCATCATTACATATCATTCCAGAGCAAACATAGTCTTTTACAAACTCCATGGCCACAAGCCTATTACAAGAGTTCAAATATATAATAAGATAAATAAGTCTTCATCTTCATGTGCCATAGGCAAGCATGTTGAGTGTAGACTCATAACCCCTAATCATCATCAGAATAACCTGCAATATCACAAGTTACAGCCACAGTGGGTCAATACATTGGAATAGTATTGGAAAGTAATACCTTAGTAGAATATTGGTAGACTAGATACTATATGCATTTTGGCTAAGAGTAGCTTAGGCTTGCTTTGCTCAAAATAGGTTTTACCTATTAGTTGAAAACACTAAGTTTTTCTTTGAAAAAATCTTTCCCAAGGAAACACCAATAGAAATTGGTGTACCTTCACCCTTGTTCACCCACAAGTTTTTAACTTAGAAATTGGGATGAGGAGATTCTTAATAGCTTCCATGTCTTGATGCTCAAGTTGTCCAATACCAGGGACATGGCTAAGTACTTAGATTCTTCCATCTGCAGAGGTTGTGCACTTTCCCCACAAGACTTGATTTTCACCAAGACAGGACCTTTCAGAAGCCTTCCCTTAGACCAAATGGACGTGTTCCAACATATCATCCCACTAGCACCAACTGTCCAAATGGCTAAGTTATTGCAACCTATGTGATCTAGGCAGAGCCCATATTGCCAAGTGGCTGTACTAGAAGTTTCTTAACATATGGCATCTCAAATCCCTTTGTTCCTGGGTGGCTTTCCACAAGTGAGATACACAAGGTAAACCATAGAAATGGGCCTTGTGTAACCACTCAACACAAACCATTCCTTCCATTCCACCCAGGTGTTTCATTCACATATTTGTTTTATTACACAAAACATAAGTCCAAAGACTTAGAAATATTTTCTTATAGCATGAATATATAACCACCCTTGGTTGCTACTAGCTAGGCTAAGCATGGCATATATAAGAATCTTAACTTAGAAATTTCTAGCACTCTGTAACACCCTCAGAATCGGCCCTATGCAAGTTTCAGCTCTTCCCGCCAAACCCGCATAGAAACGATCCAAAGGTGCCCACCAGGCACTTGCGTGCGGGTGGAAAACGAAGTAATAACATTACACAACAGTCCTCGATGGGACCCACAGAACAGATATATATACAACAGCGACTCAATGAGTCAAGAATACAGATATAATATACAAAGACCCAAATCACCTTGAAAATGATAGAGCGTCCGACTACGGACAAGATGCAAATGGGGCTAAGAGCCCTGAAGAATAACCAATGGCGTCCATAACCCTGCCCAGGCCAAGCCGGAAGGGTAACCCTGCTAACGACGTCGATCTCAAAACCTGCTTAAACAAAAGGGGTGCCGACAAAGGGCAAAGGAAAAAGAGAGAGCGGTCAGTATTGAGGCCAGTACACGGCGAGGCTAGAATTCGGCGGTCCTCGCCTACATAGGTATGGTGGACTGAGCGGCAGCGCAGCATGCACTAAACAACCTATAGTGACTCGATACAACTAGCGGCTATCAGAGAGGGGTAAGAAAGACCTATTCGGAACCAACCTGATACTACCACCAAACATACCCATCCTGGTTTTTTCCCCCTCGAGACCAAACGAGGAAGTCAACCGAGGAACTCACACAGTTGGCAGTTTTATTTATTCAGTTATCGTTGCAGCGATTACTAGTCAAGTATAGATAATCGTCCTGATATAATAAGCAGTGGGCAATTTTAGTTAACCATTCCGTTGTAGTTGCGACACTTACTAGTCAAATACAATTAGCATGAGATATCCCAAACCCAGCAGTTGTTGGTACTTTTATTTAGCCATTCCGTTATAGTTGCAATACTTACTAGTCAGGTACAATGGTAGCAAACGACAGCCCAAACAAGCAATTGTTGGCAATTTTATTTAGCCATTCCATTATAGTGAAGCTGTTTACTAGTCATTATAAAGTCAAATTTATAGCACTACTTTAGTTATAGTTGTCTATGATCGAGATACTGTGCTCCAAGTCGTCCATAACCGCGGACACGGCTTTCAGAAAGTTTTACCCTGCAGGGGTGCACAAATAGCAACACACACTCGATCAACCTCGGAAAAACCAAATCAAAACCCAACGAGGCTTTCACGACAAAGCAATCACAGGATTCAGAAATATTTCAGGGGGCCACCCCATTAAGTATACCCGCAACGAAGTTAGATGACTCCAAAACGGACTCAAGGTTTGGGTGGACGGCTGTAAACGACTGGGAACCCGAAAGTGTGACTGGGCTTGTCGATACCGCGAAATCGTGTCCCGATCCTAAACAGTACAGGTGCAGTACATCGCACAATTTAAATAAAGCAGTAAAGCATGGCATAAGTACAAGATAGTAAATAAAACCTCAAACTAGTTTGTGGCCCCAAGAAATAAGAATGAATCAAGCTCTGGCTCAGGGGGGTCCCATAATCCTCCCGGATGTGGATAGCGCGAATATTCAAGGAACAGGTATCAAGTACTCGGGGTCCTACGGGACACAAGTGGACGGTTAACAACCAAATAACATCTATTGCCCACCTGTGCCTCTGCATTTACCTACTTCAATTTTAGTTGTTAAACAGTAATTAAAGTCTTGATCATCTCCAACAATAAACACATGACAATACTCTAACAACTATGGTACTTGACGACACGCAACAGCACTTGAGCAAGCGACTACGACGCGCGGTCCAACTATCTACCAAACAACAGGTAATAGGAGGTGTCCGAGGCAATATAAGGCTGCAAGGGATATCACGGGTACGAAAGCTAGAGCATCGCAACACAGATAGCAATAGATCAACAGGAGGGAATAAATACTATAAAAGTAAGATAGGTAGAAAGGGGGAGATGCTCGCCTGAAAACATTGCCGAAGGTTCATCCGAAGATCGGGTCGACACTCGCATCAACTCATCGGCCTAATCCATGAAGAAGCAAAGCACTAGAAGAAACACCGGATGCACTATTTAATACTACGGCAAAAGATCGGGCATGATGCATGTATGATGTATGACATGGCAAGCATGCGATGCAATTAGGCCATATTAAGCGGAACCGGGGTCCCGACATTTATTTAGGTGGTTCATGTTATTTAGCTACCCCGCATTTTAAATGTTGTCTTAACAAGGCAAAAGATAGCACCGGTTCACTACACAAATTTAAATGGGGTCAATATAAGACTAGAAAAGTCCGCATATGGACCCCATATTTAATTATGAGGTGAATCGGCATAATGCCCCCAAACGCCCACAAATATGAGTGCAAGCATGTTCAATTAAATGCAACAAGTAGGTATCATATATTATAAAATAGTGGGTCAGGATCGGGGTCACACATGCGATCTCGACGATCTTGGGGTTCGAGGGGTTCGGGGTCGGGTCTCAGGGTCCGGATCTGGGGTTCGTCTCGGCGGGATCGTTCTCGGATAACGGAGTCGATCTTGGCGTTCCGTGAAGAAGGACTTGGTTTGGTGTCGGGGCACATCGGATTCGCCCGGGTCGGTGTCGATCTTGTTGTCGCGAAGATCTTGTCGTGTCCTCGTATCGGGTCGGTCTTGGCGTTCGGGGTGAAGTACTTAGTGTCCTCGAGGAAGTACTTGGCGTATCCGTGTCGACGACCTGGGCGTCCGGGTTCTCGGACTTCAGTTCCGGGAAGAAGTACTTGTCGCATCTGTGGCCTTCGGGTCGAAGAATTCGGCATGTCCGGGTTCGGTCTTCGGGTCCGGGTGGGAGAGCTCGGCGTTCCGCGGTCTTCGGCTCCTCGAGATTGGACTTTGGATCCGTGAAGTTCTTGTTGTTCCAGCTTCGAGAAGATCTTGTCGGTGCCGTCCTTGGTCACACGGGATCAAACCCTCGGAGCACCAAACGGAACACCAAACGCTCCGCTAAACATCGATAAAGGGGCCAACATATCAGGAGTAGCAAAACCACAGATCACAAACATAAAACAATATCCGCCGGTGGACGAATATTGCAGCGAAAACATGGCCGAGCCTGGTGCAGTCAAACCCTGATACACAGCTGGAATAGAAGGAGGCCCTGGTAGAATCGAAGTAGAACAGAGGCGTCGACCTAGGACGGGGCCAACCACTGTGGAGGAAGCACGTGCGACGGCGATTGCAGGAGAGGTCGGACACGACGATCTCGCAACGGCAAAGGACGACAAGAGGCGGGCTCGCTGGGCGGAGGAGAAGGACCAGGGGCGGCGGGAGGCGACGGTCGAAGGCGGCGTCTGCGTCCGCCGCAAGGAGGGGCCGGGGAAGAGCTTGCGAGGGGGGGCCGGCCGGAGACGGGGACGAGGACGGCTCGGGGGAGCTCGGCGCAGAGGAGATCCTGGCGGCGGCTTCGGCGGCGCCCTGGACATGGACAAGGGAGAGCGGGCAGCGGCCGATGGCAGGTGCGCAGAGGCGGCGGCGGGCGCTCCTGGCGAGGCGGAGAGAAGGCCGACGGCGGGAGGAGGGAGACGCGGCAGCCGAGAGGGAGGCGAGGGAGAGGAGCGACGGTGAGGACGGTCGTGGGCGAGCGGCGCTCGGAGAGGCGCAGGGAGGACCGGGCCACGGCCGCACTGCGGGAGGCGGCGCGGCGGCCGGAGAACACCGGAGGGAGGAGGTGGGGTCCATCGGGGAAGCGGGAGGAGGTCGAGGGCGCGTGACTGAGGGGGTGCCCGACGGCGAGCTTCGCGTGCGGCGGCGGCTCGAGGCCAGGCGGCGGCTGCGCTGCGAGGTGGTGGCCAGAGCGGGGGAGGGGACGCGGGGGCGGGGGTGCGTGGTGATGCAGGGAGAGGAGCGGTGTCGGGGGAGAGAGGAGAAGGGGTGGGGGGCCGGGTCCAGGGGAAAGAGGTGGTTGGGCGTGGGCGGTGGTGTGTGTGTGTGGTGGCGTTGGGGATCTGGGGTGGGGTTGGTGAGGAGATGGTGGGGTGGAGACAGGCGGGACAGGGGCAGGTGGTGGGGCCAGCAGGCGGCTGGGGCAGGTGGAGTGGGTGGCGCGCCCAGGTGGCGGCAGGGGATTGGAGGGAGGAAAGGGAGAGGTGAGGTGGCGGTTGGCGATTGGCCGGGGTGAGGTGGAGGGGGTTTGGGTAGCTTAGGATTAGGTAGCAAAAGGTTTTTGGGTAGGCTGGGTTTTTGTACTGGGGATGGCGGACTGGGTCGGATCGGCCCGGTTTGGCTGCCCCCCTAAAAATAAAATAAATATTTTAATAGTTAAAACGGGCCGTTTGAAATCCATTGGTAGACGAAACAAAATAATCCGGAGACCCGGGTTTTGTGTTTCTGAAATAAAGGCGGGGTATTTAGAAAACAAAATATGTTTTTCGAAAATAGTTTCAGACAAACAAATGCATGATGATGACGATGCTCAAATGCAATGTGGCATGATGACATGAGCATGAGGTCATGATGATGCAATGCACAAAAACACCGCGATTTTCTAGTAGTGGTTTTTGCGGGATGCCACACACTTCTACAACTACTAGGATTTCCCAAGCATAGCATAAATCAAAATATTCATGCAAGACTAGCAAAAATATTTCTAATTCATAGTTGAAAAACATAGGAATAAAATCATGAAGTACCACTTGCCTTGATAGTTTGGGGAGTAGTAACAATCTCCATAATCACAATCACTACTTGCACCAAAATCTACACATAAATTGATGGCACATAATCACATACACAATATATACAAGCAAAAATACATGAATGTATGCAAAATGCCATGTGATGATTTTCTACACCAAACAAGACAAGTGCACAGTACTGAAACATAAACAAGTACAAAACTTGCCAATTAAACTTTATTTGAACAATTAAACATTTTTCAAATAATTACTATACACAAAATATGCCTACAAATGTTTCTGCAAAAACAATCATTTTAACCGAGGCAAAACATTAAACACATTGCATAAACAGAAAGGATTTTCTCTCCTGATTCCAATGATATAAAATTTGTCAAATTTGGACGTGGGGATCAAAAGTTATGAATTAAACAAGTTTGAGATCTAATAGATCTAAATCCAGATTTTTAAATTTAAATCCTAGCCACGCGGCGCTTCCTGATTGGACAATACCGCTTCACTCAGGATCACGCTTCCGCACCGTCGGATCAAGTTAGATCCAACGCGCCAGATCTAAAGAAAATGGTTCGCTCCAGATCTAATCTAAACCCTTCGATAAAGATCTAACGGCGTGTGCTGCTTTGACCAAAGAGTGGCTGCGCGAATGGTTGCCGCGGCGGCTGCGCGTCTGTCGACGATGTTTCGGCGAAACCAGAGGGGCAGGGGGGTCGGGCTAGTGCTTACCGAGATCGCGAGAAAGTGGAGATGCTCAACTTGCAGACGGACAGGGTCGGGGCGCTCGGACACGGCAGCAGTAGCTCATCGGAGTTTGTCTGAGCGTGGGGTGCTCACTTTCGAAGTCGAAGACGACGTCCTGGGGCACAAGGATTCAAACGGAGAACGTTAACGGATGCGCGAGGCACTGGCGAACATGATTGCGTGAACCAGAGGAAGAGGGGAACACAGGGCTCATCGGAATGGCTCGTCGGAGTTGAGTCAAGCTTCGGCCGTTTCCAGATGTTGACGAGGGCGACGACCTAGGGCGATTCAGGATGAAATGAAAGCTTGAGAAGATGCGCGAGATGATTGCGAAGCAACTCGCGTAGACCAGAAGGCAAGGGGCGCTCAGTAATCACCGTGATGGCTCGCCGGAGTCTCTCGGTATGGCGGCGATGCAACTTGAATTACCGGCAGCCTGGTGGCGTGGTGACTATGCTGAGCAAGGGGAAATGAGCGGAGAGGGGAGGGGGTCTTATAGCCGGAGCAGGGGCGGAGATCACGCACGCATTCATCGCCAATTAAGTGGATTAAAATCGCGGCAGTGAAGGGGGAAGAAACGGGCGGCAACGTCGTCTGCGCGCGGAATTTGGGGAAGAAGGAGCTAACGTGGAGAGGGTCCACTGATCAGTGACTGCGGGATGGGTCTGTGCCGCATGAGAGATGGAGGAAAAATCCCGGGGTGGGCTTGCTGGGCTGCGTCTGTTGCTGGGCTAGATTGGTGGCGCCAGGCCCAATTGGTTTTCTTAATTCCTTTTCTTTTTCTATAATGAATTTCAGGAATCAAATTCAATCAAATTCAAAAGCAATTGGATTCAAATCTTTTCTGGATTTTTGTAAAGTGAAACTTGTATAATTTTTGAGTATAGAATCATACTGTCTTGTTGGACTAGCATGGTCCTTTGAAGATTTTTAAAAATAACAGTGCCTTAGCACATGGTTGGATATAGATTTGAAAATGATTTTAAAACCATATTTGTTTTGTAAAGTTTGCCCAAACTCTAACATTCACCCTAAACAACAAGGAAACAAACAAAGCTTGGTTTAAAACATTTACACCCTCAATTGAGAGTGGCATTTGATTAATAGCTGCTCACATAAAATCATAACACTCCAAGTTTCTGTTTTCTTCAAAATAAGTTTGAATTTGAGTCCTAAATGAGAATACATGCATGGATGATATGCTAAACTTGAAAACATGATTTTAGGGATGTTACAAATCTAACCCCCTTAAGGTGAATCTCGCCCTCGAGATTTAGGTGAGGGTGGTCTTTCCGAAGATCATCTTCTCTTTCCCATGTTGCTTCTTCTTCGGAATGATGGTTCCATTGAACTTTGTAGAATTTGATAGTCTTAGTGTGAGTAACTCTTTCTGCAGTCTCGAGAATCTTGATAGGTTTCTCCTCATAAGTGAGTTCACTCTCCAATTGAACCTCTTCCAAAGGTATAGTATCCTTCAAAGAAGTCTCTTCCATTTCTGGATGGCATTTCTTAAGCTGACTCACATGAAACACATTATGAACAGCAGATAGTGATTCTGGCAATTCAATCTCATAAGCTACTTCTCCTTTACGACTCAGAATCTTAAGTGGTCCAACATATCTTGGGGCTAATTTACCTTTGACACCAAACCTCTTCACTCCATGAAGTGGTGACACTCTAAGATAAGCTCTATCACCCACGTCATAGGTGACTTCTCTACGCTTAGGATCTGCGTAACTCTTCTATCAGGACTGTGCTATCTTCAATCTGTCCTTAACTAGCTTGACTTTCTCTTCAGCAGCTTTGATTAGTTCTGGTCCGAACAAACTTCTTTCTCCCACACCATTCCATAGCAATGCGGTGGTACACTTTCTCCCATAGAGAAAATCAAATGGTGCCATCTCAATACTGGCTTGATAGCTGTTATTGTAAGAGAATTCTGTGTAAGGCAGACTTTCATCCCAACTGGCTCCATAATCTAGAGCACATGCTCTCAACATATCTTCAAGAATCTGATTGGTCCTTTCTGTTTGTCCATCAGTTTGAGGGTGAAAAGCAGTCCTGAATTCCAACCTCGTTCCCAATGACTCATGTAGTTGCCTCCAAAAATGAGAAGTGAATTGAGTTCCCCTATCAGACACGATACTCTTGGGTACTCCATGTAGACATACAATTCTACTCATATATATCCTGGCTAGCTTAGCACTTGTATAAGTTGTCTTCACGGGTATGAAATGAGCCACTTTAGTTAAGCGATCCACTACTACCCAAATAGAATCATATCCCGACTTGGTCCTTGGCAATCCGGTGATGAAATCCATGCCAATCTTGTCCCACTTCCAATCAGGAATAGGTAGTGGTTGTAACAATCTTGTTGGTTTCTGATGTTCCGCTTTCACTCTACTACATACATCACACAAAGCAATATGTTCGGCGATGTCCTTCTTGAGATTATTCCACCAAAATATTTCCTTCATATCCATGTACATTTTGGTGTTACCCGGATGAATGGAATATGGTAAGTTGTGGGCTTCTTGTAATATCAGTTTCCGAAGTTCCGGATCTTGTGGAACACAGATACGTTTCCCATACCATAAAGTACCATGTTCATCTTCATGGAATCCTTTGGCTTTTCCCTTGCCAATCTTTTCCTTAATCTCTTCAATTTCCTTATCTGACTTTTGGGATCCTTTGATCTTGTCCAACAAAGTGGGTTGAACATCCAAAGACATGAGATGTCCCTCAGGCACAATCTCCAATCTGAGATTTCTGAATTGGGTACACAGATCATCAGTCAATTCTCCCTTAGTAAGGCCATTCACAAAAACTTTACGGCTTAGAGCATCCGCTACAACATTCGCTTTACCGGGGTGGTATTGCAAACTCAAGTCATAGTCCTTGATGAGTTCTAGCCATCTTCTTTGTCTCATGTTAATTTCTTTATGAGTGAAGATATACTTCAAACTTTTGTGATCTGTGAACACTTCGCATCGTTATCCCAAAATATAGTGTCTCCATGTTTTGAGTGCATGGACAACAGAGGCTAACTCTAAATCATGAGTAGGGTAGTTTACCTCATGAGTTTTGAGTTGTCTCAAGGCATAATCCACAACTTTCCCTTCATGCATAAGTACTGCACCTAATCCATGATGAGATGCGTCACAATACACATGGAAATCCTTCTCCAAATCTGGCAGACATAAGACTGGTGCTGTCACTAGCCTCTTCTTCAATTCTTGAAAACTGAGTTCACATCCATCATACCAAGCAAATTTCTTGTCTTTCTTTAGCTACTCTGTCATAGGCTTAGCTACCCTGGAAAAATTCTCGATAAATCTTCTGTAGTATCCTGCCAAGCCAAGGAAACTACGAACCTCTTTCACTGACTTAGGATATTCCCATTCAGTTACAGCTGAAACTTTATTAGGATCAACTGCTACACCATCTCCTGACACAATGTGTCCAAGAAAACCAACTTCATTTAAACAAAATTCACACTTGCTGAATTTGGCATACAGCTTATGCTCTCTAAGCTTTTCAAGTATCAAACGTAGATGTCCTTCATGCTCTTCTTTGCTCTTGGAGTAGATCAAAATGTCATCGATGAAAACGACAACAAACTTATCGAGGAACTCCATGAACACCTTTTTCATCATATTCATGAAGTAAGCTGGTGCATTGGTCAAACCAAATGGCATCACGGTATACTCATACAATCTATACCTAGTGGTGAAAGCTGTCTTAGGTATGTCTTGTTCCCTTATCTTGAGTTGGAAATAACCTGACCGGAGATCAATCTTTGAGAACACACAGGATCCTTCTAACTGATCAAACAAGTCATTGATTCTAGGCAAAGGGTATTTGTTCTTGATAGTCACCTCATTGAGTGAATGGTAATCTATGCATAACCTTTGACTTATATCTTTCTTTTCCATGAACAAAACTGGTGCTCCCCAAGATGAAGAACTTGGTTGGATAAAACCTTTCTGCAACTGTTCTCCAAGTTGCTTCTTGAGTTCTTTCAACTCATCCATTGACATCATGTACGGTCTCTTTGCTATTGGTCCAGATCTGGTAGCAAATCAATAAGAAACTCCACATCTCTATCTGGTGGCATTCCCGGCAATTCTTCCGGAAATACGTCCGGATATTCACTCACAATTGGCACACTGTCTATGCTAACCCCCTTAAGAGAATTTAGCTTACTTCTTTTCGATTCAAAGTTGGTCTTGAATCTAATCCTTTTGTTTTCTGGAGTTGTGAGTGAGACAGTATGGTTGGCACAATCTATCACTCCCTTGTGCTTAGTCATCCAGTCCATTCCCAAAATGACATCCAATCCTTGGGAGTTTAGGATTATCAAATTAACGGGAAACTTATACTTCCCAAACTCTATGACTAGATCATGACACCCTGAGTTCACTATCATTTCTCCGCCAGGAGAACTTACTTTTATAGGGCACCCAATAGTTTCTACCGGTAGTTCATCAAATGCTCTTGATATGAATGAATGAGATGCACCAGTATCAAAGAGAACAAATGCTGGAACAGAATTGAGTTTGAACTTACCAGCAACAGCATCAGGTTCCTCATAGATCTCTTCCACATTGATGTGGTTCACTTGTCCCTTCTGAAAAGGGTTGGGCTTGTTGGGTCCTTCGACTTTCTTTTCTGGGCATTCATTTGCATAATGCCCCATCTTCTTCCTCTTGAAACATTCAACCTGACTAAGATCCTTCTTGACAGGCTGACTTCCACTGCCACTTCCACTTCCATTGTGGTGGCTCTTATATCCACTCTTGTGATTCTTGTACTTGTCATTGTCATGACTACGATGGTGCTTGTTGTCATGATGACGGTTGTGGTTGTGGTGCTTGTTGTACTTCCCATGCTTGTGGGATCCAGAATTCCCACTGTCATCATAATGGGAACGCTTGTGAGACGATCCTGAGCTGTGCTTGTGAGAGTGCTTTCTCTTCCTGCTTTCAACTTGTTTCATCTTGCTCTCCAAAGTAGCAGCCTTGTCACAAAGAGACTGATATGTGGGGACATAGGCCACAGCTAACTGCAGGTTCAATTCATCGTTCAATCCTTCAAGAAATTTCTCCTTCCTCTTGGCATCTGTGTCAACTTCATCCGGTGCTTAACGCGCCAGATTGTTGAACTCCTCGATATATTCAACCACGCTGCGGTGGCGTTGCTTCAGATTATGAAACTCTTTCTTCTTCAAACTCATCACTCCGGATGAGATGTGAGCAGTACGGAAACCATCTTCAAAGATAGCCCATGTCACATCCGCAATGGGAGTGGTGATCTGGAAGTTATCCCACCAAGTGGCTGCTGGTCCTTCCAATAAGTGTGCTGCAAATCTGACCTTCTCTTCATCAGTACAGCCAACAGTTACCAAGTCCTTGTTCACAGAGCGTAGACATTCATTGGACACCATAGGATCAGTAGTTCCTGAGAACTTTGATGGCCTCAGTCTCAAGAACCTGGTAAGCATGTCAAAACCCGGTGGGTTGTTCTGATTGTTGTTGTTATTATTATTAGTATTGTTATTGTTGTTGTTGTTGTTGTTGTTGTTGTTGTTGTTGTTGTTGTTGTTGTTGTTGTTGTTGTTGTTGTTGTTGTTGTTGTTGTTGTTGTTGTTGTTGTTGTTGTTGTTGTTGTTGTTGTTGTTGTTGTTCTAGTTCTGGTTTTGTATGAAAGTAGTCATCATTTGCATCAGCTGAGTCTGAGCTGTCATCATCTGCTGCATCTCAGGGGTGATGTTGTTGTTGTTGGGGTTGGGATTGGCACGTCGGGGAGGCATCTGTGGTTTTCAATAAGGATAAGAATGAGATACCCATAGATGCTAACATGCATAATACATCACATAACAAACCACAATCATGCATCATAGTAGTAAAAAGTTCAACAACACAGACAACAAGTTTTTGAAAAAGTAAACACACCAATAGCAAGCCATCCACATGTTGGATGGTCATTGCGACTCAATAATCAAAAGCATGGTAAATAAATGGTAAATGAGTAGTCATCACTACTCCTCTGCATCAACCTCCTCATCAACAAGTGTAAGACCTACATTCTCCATAGCGGTCTTGTATTCCTCGACATTGGTGGTCAAGGTCTCTACTTTGGCTTTGAGAGTCTTCATATTCATGTGCCACAGGCAAGCATGTTGAGTGTAGACTCATAACCCCTAATCATCATCAGAATAACCTGCAACATCACAAGTTACAGCCACAGTGGGTCAATACATTGGAATAGTATTGGCAAGTGATACCTTAGTAGAATATTGGTAGACTAGATACTATATGCATTTTGGCTAAGAGTAGCTTAGGCTTGCTTTGCTCAAAATAGGTTTTACCTATTAGTTGAAAACACTAAGTTTTTCTTTGACAAAATCTTTCCCAAGAAAACACCAATATAAATTGGTGTACCTTCACCCTTGTTCACACACAAGTTTTTAACTTAGAAATTGGGATGAGGAGATTCTTGATAGCTTCCATGTCTTGATGCTCAAGTTGTCCAATACCAGGGACATGGCTAAGTACTTAGATTCTTCCATCTGCAGAGGTTGTGCACTTTCCCCACAAGACTTGATTTTCACCAAGACAGGACCTTTCAAAAGCCTTCCCTTAGACCAAATGGACGCGTTCCAACCTATCATCCCAGTACCACCAACTGTCCAAATGGCTAAGTTATTGCAACCTATGTGATCCAGGCAGAGCCCATATTGCCAAGTGGCTGCACTAGAAGCTTCTTAACATATGGCATCTCAAATCCCTTTGTTCCTGGGTGGCTTTCCACAAGTGAGATACACAAGGTAAACCATAGAAATGGGCCTTGTGTAACCACTCAACACAAACCATTCCTTCCATTCCACCCAGGTGTTTCATTCACTTATTTGTTTTATTACACAAAACACAAGTCCAAAGACTTAGAAATATTTTCTTATAGCATGAATATATAACCACCCTTGGTTGCTACTAGCTAGGCTAAGCATGGCATTGATAAGAATCTTAACTTAGAAATTTCTAGCAAATTCTACAACTACTAGGATTTCCCAAGCATAGCATATAGATCAAAATATTCATGCAAGACTAGCAAAAATATTTCTAATGCATAGTTGAAAAACATAGGAATAAAATCATGAAGTACCACTTGCCTTGGTAGTTTGGGGAGTAGCAACAATCTCCACAATCACAATCACTACTTGCACCAAAATCTACACATAAAATGATGGCACAAAATCACATACACAATTTATACAAGCAAAAATACATGAATGTATGCAAAATGCCATGTGATGATATTCTACACCAAACAAGACAAGTGCATAGTACTGAAACATAAACAAGTACAAAACTTGCCAATTAAACTTTATTTGAACAATTAAACATTTTTCAAATAATTACTATACACAAAATATGCCTACAAATGTTTCTGCAAAAACAATCATTTTAACAGAGGCAAAACATTAAACACAATGCATAAACATAAAGGATTTTCTCTCCTGATTACAATGATATAAAATTTGTCAAATTTGGACATGGGGATCAAAAGTTATGAATTAACCAAGTTTGACATCTAATAGATCTAAATCCAGATTTTTAAATTTAAATCCAAGCCACGCGGCGCTTCCTGATTGGACAATACCGCTTCACTCAGGATCACGTTTCCGCGCCGTCGGATCAAGTTAGATCCAACGCGCCATATCTAAAGAAAACGGTTCTCTCCAGATCTAATCTAAACCCTTCGATACAGATCTAACGGCGTGTGCTGCTTTGACCAAAGAGTGGCGGCGCGAATGGTTGCGGCGGCGGCTGCGCGTCTGCCGGCGATGTTCCTGCGGAACCATAGGGGCAGGGGGGTCGGGCTAGTGCTTACCGAGATCGTGAGAACGTGGAGATGCTCAACTTGTAGACGGACAGGGTCGGGGCGCTCGAACACGGCAGCAGGAGCTCGGCGGAGTTCGTCTGAGCGTGGGGTGCTCACTGTCGAAGTCGAAGACGACGTCCTGGGGAACAAGGATTCAAACGGAGAACGTTAACGGATGCGCGAGGCACTGGCGAACATGATTGCGTGAACCAGAGGCAGAGGGGAACACAGGGCTCACCGGAATGGCTCATCGGAGTTGAGTCAAGCTTCGGCCGTTTCCAGATGTTGACGAGGGCGACGACCTAGGGCGATTCAGGATGAAATGAAAGCATGAGAAGATGCGCGAGATGATTGCGAAGCAACTCGCGTAGACTAGAAGGCAAGGGGCGCTCAGTACTCACCGTGATGGCTCGCCGGAGTCTCTCGGTACAGCGGCGATGCAACTCGAATTACCAGCAGCCTGGTGGCGTGGTGACTATGCTGAGCGAGGGGAAATGAGCGGAGAGGGGAGGGGATCTTATAGCCGGAGCAGGGGCGGAGATCACGCATGCATTCATCGCCAATTAAGTGGATTAAAATCGTGGAAGTGAAGGGGGAAGAAACGGGTGGCGAGGGCGTCTGCGCGCGGAATTTGGGGAAGAAGGAGCTGACGTGGAGAGGGTCCACTGATCAGTGACTGCGGGGTGGGTCTATGCTGCGTGAGAGATGGAGGAAAAATCCCCGGGTGGGATTGCTGGGCTGCGTCTATTGCTGGGCTAGATTGGCGGCGCCAGGCCCAATTGGTTTTCTTAATTCCTTTTCTTTCTCTATAATGAATTTCAGGAATCAAATTCAACCAAATTCAAAAGCAATTGATTTCAAATATTTTCGGGATTTTTGTAAAGTGAAACTTGTATAATTTTTTAGTATAGAATCATACTGTCTTGTTGGACTAGCATGGTCCTTTGAAGATTTTTAAAAATAACAGTGCCTTAGCACATGGTTGGATATAGATTTGAAAATGGTTTTAAAACCATATTTGTTTTGTAAATTTTGCCCAAACTCTAACATTCACCCTAAACAACAAGGAAACAAACAAAGCTTGGTTTAGAACATTTACACCCTCAATTGAGAGTGGCATTCGATTAATAGCTGCTCACATAAAATCATAACACTCCAAGTTTCTGTTTTCTTCAAAATAAGTTTGAATTTGAGTCCTAAATGAGAATACATGCATGGATGATATGCTAAACTTGAAAACATGATTTCAGGGATGTTACAAATCTAACCCCCTTAAGGTGAATCTTGCCCTCGAGATTCGGGTTAGCTAGCAAATAGGTGAGGGTGGTCTTTCCGAAGTTCATCTTCTCTTTCCCATGTTGCTTCTTCTTCGGAATGATGGTTCCATTGAACTTTGTAGAATTTGATAGTCTTAGTCCGAGTAACGCTTTATGTAGTCTCGAGAATCTTGAAAGGTTTCTCCTCATAAGTGAGGTCACTCTCAAATTGAACCTCTTCCAAAGGTATAGTATCCTTCAAATAAGTCTCTTCCATTTCTGGATGGCATTTCTTAAGCTGACTCACATGAAACATAGTATGAACAATAGATAGTGATTCTGGCAATTCAACCTCATAAGCTACTTCTCCTTTACGACTCAGAATCTTGAATTGTCCAACATATCTTGGGGCCAATTTACCTTTGACACCAAACCTCTTCACTCCACGAAGTGGTGACACTCTAAGATAAGCTCTATCACCCACTTCATAGGTGACTTCTCTACGCTTAGGATCTGCGTAACTCTTCTGTCGGGATTGTGCTATCTTCAATCTGTCCTTAACTAGCTTGAATTTCTCTTCAGCATCTTTGATTAGTTCTGGTCCGAACAAACTTCTTTCTCCCACCCCATTCCATAGCAATGCGGTGGTACACTTTCTCCCATAGAGAAACTCAAATGGTGCCATCTCAATACTAGCTTGATAGCTGTTATTGTAAGAGAATTCTGCGTAAGGCAGACTTTCATCCCAACTGGCTCCATAGTATAGAGCACATGCTCTCAATATATCTTCAAGAATCTGATTGGTCCTTTCTGTTTGTCCATCAGTTTGAGGGTGAAAAGCAGTGCTGAATTCCAACCTCGTTCCGAATGACTCATGTAGTTGCCTCCAAAAATGAGAAGTGAATTGAGTTCCCCTATCAGACACGATACTCTTGGGTACTCCATGTAGACATACAATTCTACTCATATATATCCTGGCTATCTTAGCACTTGTATAAGTTGTCTTCACGGGTATGAAATGAGCCACTTTAGTTAAGCAATCCACTACTACCCAAATAGAATCATATCCCGACCTGGTCCTTGGCAATCCGGTGATGAAATCCATGCCAATCTTGTCCCACTTCCAATCAGGAATAGGTAGTGGTTGTAACAATCCTGCAGGTTTCTGATGTTCCGCTTTGACTCTACTACATACATCACACAAAGCAATATGTTCGGCGATGTCCTTCTTGAGATTATGCCACCAAAATATTTCCTTCATATCCATGTACATTTTGGTGTTACCCGGATGAATGGAATATGGTGAGTTGTGGGCTTCTTGTAATATCAGTTTCCGAAATTCCGGATCTTGTGGAACACAGATACGTTTCCCATACCATAAAGTACCCTGTTCATCTTCATGGAATCCTTTGGCTTTTCCCTTGCCAATCTTTTCCTTAATCTCTTCAATTTCCTTATCTGACTTTTGGGCTCCTTTGATCTTGTCCAACAAAGTGGGTTGAACATCCAAAGACATGAGATGTCCCTCAGGCACAATCTCCAATATGAGATTTCTGAATTGGGTACACAGATCATCAGGCAATTCTCCCTTAGTAAGGCCATTCACAAAAACTTTACGGCTTAGAGCATCTGCTACAACATTCGCTTTACCGGGGTGGTATTGCAAACTCAAGTCATAGTCCTTGATGAGTTCTAGCCATCTTCTTTGTCTCATGTTAATTTCTTTCTGGGTGAAGATATACTTCAAACTTTTGTGCTTTGTGAACACTTCGCACTGTTTTCCCAAAAGATAGTGTCTTCATGTTTTGAGTGCATGGACAACATAGGATAACTCTAAATCATGAGTAGAGTAGTTTACCTCATGAGTTTTGAGTTGTCTCAAGGCATAAGCCACAACTTTCCCTTCCTGCATAAGTACTGCACCTAATCCATGATGGGATGCGTCACAATACACTTGGAAATCCTTCTCCAAATCTGGCAGACATAAGACTGGTGCTGTCACTAGCCTCTTCTTCAATTCTTGAAAACTGAGTTCAGATCCTTCAGACCAAGCAAATTTCTTGTCTTTCTTTAGCAACTCTATCATAGGCTTAGCTACCCTGGAAAAATTCTCGATAAATCTTCTGTAGTATCCTTCCAAGCCAAGGAAACTACGAACCTCTTTCACTGACTTAGGAGATTCCCATTCAGTTATAGCTAAAACTTTAGCAGGATCAACTGCTACACCATCTCCTGACACAATGTGTCTAAGAAAACCAACTTCATTTAACCAAAATTCACACTTGCTGAATTTGGCATACAGCTTATGCTCTCTAAGCTTTTCAAGTATCAAACGTAGATGTCCTTCATGCTCTTCTTTGCTGTTGGAGTAGATCAAAATGTCATCGATGAAAACGACAACAAACTTATCGAGGAACTCCATGAACACCTTGTTCATCATATTCATGAAGTAAGCTGGTGCATTGGTCAAACCAAATGGCATCACGGTATACTCATACAATCCATACCTAGTGGTGAAATTTGTCTTAGGTATGTCTTGTTCCCTTATCTTGAGTTGGTAATAACCTGACCGGAGATCAATCTTTGAGAACACACAGGCTCCTTCTAACTGATCAAACAAGTCATTGATTCTAGGAAAAGGGTCTTTGTTCTTGATAGTCACCTCATTGAGTGAACGGTAATCTATGCATAACCTTTGACTTATATCTTTCTTTTCCACGAGCAAAACTGGTGCTCCCCAAGATGAAGAACTTGGTTGGATAAAACCTTTCTGCAACTGTTCTCCAAGTTGCTTCTTGAGTTCTTTCAACTCATCCATTGACATCTTGTACGGTCTCTTTGCTATTGGTCCAGATCCTGGTAGCAAATCAATAAGAAACTCCACATATCTATCTGGGGGAATTCCCGGCAATTCTTCCGGAAATACGTCCAGATATTCACTCACAATTGGCACACTGTCTATGCTAACCCCCTTAAGAGAATTTAGCTTACTTCTTTTCGATTCAAAGTTGGTCTTGAATCTAATCCTTTTGTTTTCTGGAGTTGTGAGTGAGACAGTATGGTTGGCACA
The DNA here is from genome assembly GCA_916181665.1 of Avena sativa. NCBI lineage: Eukaryota > Viridiplantae > Streptophyta > Magnoliopsida > Poales > Poaceae > Avena > Avena sativa. The sequence goes on along the minus strand of OV702279.1, from coordinate 150,746,340 downwards.
ATCTATCAATCCCTTGTGCTTAGTCATCCAGTCCATTCCCAAAATTTCATCCAATCCTTGGGAGTTTAGGATTATCAAATTAACGGGAAACTTATACTTCCCAAACTCTATGACTAGATCATGACACCCGGAATTCACTATCATTTCTGCGCCAGGAGAACTTACTTTTTAGGGCACCCAATAGTTTCTACCGGTAGTTCATTTCTTTCAACAAATGCTCTTGATACGAATGAATGAGATGCACCAGTATCAAAGAGAACAAATGCTGGAACAGAATCAAGTTTGAACTTACCAGCAACAGCATCAGGTTCCTGATAGATCTTTTCCACATTGATGTGGTTCACTTGTCCCTTCTGAAAAGGGTTGGGCTTGTTGGGTCCTTCGACTTTCTTTTCTGGGAATTCATTTGCATAATGCCCCATCTTCTTACACTTGAAACATTCAACCTGACTAAGATCCTTCTTGACAGGCTGACTTCCACTGCCACTTCCACTTCCATTGTGGTGGCTCTTATATCCACTCTTGTGATTCTTGTACTTGTCATTGTCATGACTACGATGGTGCTTGTTGTCATGATGACGGTTGTGGTTGTGGTGCTTGTTGTACTTCCCATGCTTGTGGGATCCAGAATTCCCACTGCCATCATAATGGGAACGCTTGTGAGACGATCCTGAGCTGTGCTTGTCAGAGTGCTTTCTCTTCCTGCTTTCAACTTGTTTCATCTTGCTCTCCAAAATAGCAGCCTTGTCACAAAGAGACTGATATGTGGGGACATAGGCCACAGCTAACTGCAGGTTCAATTCATCGTTCAATCCTTCAAGAAATTTCTCCTTCCTCTTGGCATCTGTGTCAACTTCATCCGGTGCTTAACGCGCCAGATTGTTGAACTCCTCGATATATTCAGCCACGCTGCGGTGGCGTTGCTTCAGATTATGAAACTCTTTCTTCTTCAAACTCATCACTCTGGATGAGATGTGAGCAGTACGGAAACCATCTTCAAAGATAGCCCATGTCACATCCGCAATGGGAGTGGTGATCTGGAAGTTATCCCACCAAGTGGCTGCTGGTCCTTCCAATAAGTGTGCTGCAAATCTGACCTTCTCTTCATCAGTACAGCCAACAGTTACCAAGTCCTTGTTCACAGAGCGTAGACATTCATTGGACACCATAGGATCAGTAGTTCCTGAGAACTTTGATGGCCTCAGTCTCAAGAACCTGGTAAGCATGTCAAAACCCGGTGGGTTGTTCTGATTGTTGTTGTTATTATTATTAATATTGTTGTTGTTGTTGTTGTTGTTGTTGTTCTAGTTCTGGTTCTGTATGAAAGTAGTCATCATTTGCATCAGCTGAGTCTGAGCTGTCATCATCTGCTGCATCTCAGGGGTGATGTTGTTGTTGTTGGGGTTGGGATTGGCACGTCGGGGAGGCATCTGTGGTTTTCAATAAGGATAAGAATGAGATACCCATAGATGCTAACATGCATAATACATCACATAACAAACCACAATCATGCATCATAGTAGTAAAAATTTCAACAACACAGACAACAAGTTTTTGAAAAAGTAAACACACCAATAGCAAGCCATCCACATGTTGGATGGTCATTGCGACTCAATAATCAAAAGCATGGTAAATAAATGGTAAATGAGTAGTCATCACTACTCCTCTGCATCAACCTCCTCATCAACAAGTGTAAGACCTGCATTCTCCATAGCGGTCTTGTATTCCTCGACATTGGTGGTCAAGGTCTCTACTTTGGCTTTGAGAGCCCTCTTCTATGCACGAAGCCTCTCAATCACACCTTGCTGATGCTCGAGCTCGAAGTCCTTGGCCTCTAGTTCTGCAGTCATGTCTCGAATCCTATTGTTCCTATCTTGGACTCTCTTCTCTTGACTCTTGAACTTTCTATCCTGACGCTCAAACTTGGCCTCCATTTCTTTGACTATCTCATCTTGCTCCGCGAAGAGCTTGTCCTTCTCACGAAGCTGCACCTGGAGTTCGTCATTGCTGAGCATGACGTTGGTCCTATCAGTATCTAGGTGCCTAAGAAGAACCTCTAAGTCCTGGAGGTATAGACGAATCGGCTCTGCCGTCTCTCTCGAAGCATCCTCGAAGTCAATGGCCTCACCATCCTCATCACGTCTACCGAAGGCGTCGAAGTGAGTACCTCTAATCTCTCGAGAGTGTCTCCCTAGTAAACGTCCAAGCAAATCCTGCATGACTACCTCTAGGCCTCTCTCCTTGTCATCATGCATGAGCTTGAAGATGATTGCCTCCGTGGTAGGCTCAGTCTGGTGTCCGGGCTGATTAACTTTGAAGCCCCAAAGGTCTTTCCTCTCAAACTTGGTGAGGGGAAGCATCATGATGGTAGGAAGTGGGAGATTGAGCAAACTAGTGAGCTCAATAATACGAGTGCCAAAACGAGTTCCCTTGAACTCTTCTGCCGTGCTGATAGTAACATTAGGCATCTATTTTATAAGATAGAAAAAGTTAGAATTAACACAATTAAATGATAAATCACAAGACAAGACATCACATGCATTTCTTTGGAAATCAAAACACACAAGTCATGGCATAAATGAAACCATTACAAGAATCCAAGGTTCAACTTATTTTAAACAACATTTGGGAAATAAAATGATAAGTGTGGTGGTCCAACTAACGAAGTACATTACAATCCCATCTCACTTGCCAAGTTGGCTAACAGGGCATCCCTAGAGGCAATCTGTCGATCCTGATCACATGACTCAATGGCTAAGTCTATGATGTCCTCTCTTAAATGTTGGTTGGTAGCCTCTAACTCTTGGGTATGCTTCTTTTCTTCCCTAAGGTCATTCTGGGTGTTGAGCATTCTGCACTTGATTCTATCACCAAGTTCTTTGATGGCCTTCCAAGCTGCATCCCTTGCTGAGTCAAAGAATGTAGTGTGCACCACTGAGTTGGTGACCATGCAGAATCCTGATTCCTTGTGGTTGCTTCCTTGTTTTTATACAAGTGAAGTTGCACCGACCAGTACTCAACTCCTTCATCCATCACAGGAAAACCTTTGTACACAGCTGCACCATGTATTCCCATGGCAACCATGAGGTCCTTGAGAGCCTTGGGGAATTCTGTCTCACATTACGAAGTCATAGTCATGAGTGGTCCCTTCTTCACGGCTTCGTTGATGGAGTTCATCTACAAAGAGAGATGAGAAAGAAGATTAGAAAAGTTTACGAGAAGAAAAGACAAGTGTGGATGTTGTTAAAAATTTTCCTTAGTGGTTTCCAATCCTAGGGTCATAATCCTACAGGCAACATAGTGCTCTGATACCATCTGTAAGATCCCTCCCTTTATAAAGGTAAGGATCCCTGTGATTGCAATGCTAGTCCCTGGATTATTGCTAGCATCCACAGTTTAAGATGAAGTACCACTTGCCTTGGCAAAATATTCATGCAAGACTAGCAAAAATATTTCTAATGCATAGTTGAAAAACATAGGACTAAAATCATGAAGTACCACTTGCCTTGGTAGATTGGGGAGTATCAACAATCTCCACAATCACAATCACTACTTGCACCAAAATCTACACATAAAATGATGGCACAAAATCACATACACAATATATACAAGCAAAAATACATGAATGTATGCAAAATGCCATGTGATGATTTTCTACACCAAACAAGACAAGTGCACAGTACTGAAACATAAACAAGTACACTTTCCAATTAAACTTTATTTGAACAATTAAACATTTTTCAAATAATTACTATACACAAAATATGCCTACAAATGTTTCTGCAAAACAATCATTTTCACAGAGGCAAAACATTAAACACATTGCATAAACAGAAAGGATTTTCTCTCCTGATTCCAATGATATAAAATTTGTCAAATTTGGACGTGGGGATCAAAAGTTATGAATTAAACAAGTTTGACATCTAATAGTTCTAAATCCAGATTTTTAAATGTAAATCCATGACATTAGCTTTGCCCGGTGTGTAGTTGATGGTCACATCAAAGTCATTGATTGCTTCAATCCATCTCCTCTGTCGAAGGTTGAGATCAGGCTGAGTGAAGATATACTTCAAACTTTTGTGGTCAGAAAAGATCTCACAACGGTTGCCAAGCAAGTAGTGCCTCCATAGCTTCAAAGCAAAGACAACTGCTGCTAGCTCGAGGTCATGTGTGGGATAGTTGATCTCATGCGTCTTCAACTGTCGAGAGGCATAAGAAACAACTTGTTTCTCTTGCATAAGGACCGCACCCAATCCTTGCAAAGAGGCGTCACAGAATATCTGGAAAGGCTTAGAGGTATCCGGAGGAACCAAGACTGGTGTGGAAGTGAGCTTCTCTTTGAGTGTCTCAAAACTTTCTTGACATGCAGGAGTCCACAGGTATTTCTTGCCTTTCTTGAGGAGATCGGTAAGAGGCTTCGCTATCTTCGAGAAGTTCTGAACGAAGCGACGGCAATAACTAGCCAAACCGAGGAAACTCCGCACTTCTTTGACATTAACAGGAGGAAGCCATTCAACTATTGTCTTCACAGTTTCCGGGTTGACTGCAATGCCCTTGGCAGAGATAACATGACCCAGATAGGTTACTTCAGGCAGCCAAAACTCACACTTTGAGAACTTTGCATACAAGCGGTTCTCACGAAGCTTGTTTAGGACACACCGCAGGTGTTCTTCATGCTCTTCCTTGGACTTAGAATAGACCAGGATGTCATCCAGATAGACCACAACGAACTTATCCAGGTACTCCATGAAGACCGAGTTCATAAGCCTCGAGAAGGTAGCAGGAGCGTTGGTGAGACCGAAAGACATCACCGTGTACTCATACAGGCCATAGCGGGTGGTGAAAGCTGTTTTAGGCACATCTTCCTTGCGAATCTTGATTTGGTGATAACCACTCCTCAAATCCAGCTTAGAGAATACCACAGCTCCAGCTAGCTGATCGAAGAGATCATTAATCCGCGGAAGGGGATACTTGTTCTTGATGGTTTTAGCATTGAGAGCCCGATAGTCAACACAAAGTCTATCAGTCCTGTCACGCTTCTTCACAAAGATTGTTGGGCTACCCCAAGAAGAAGTACTGTGTTGAATGAAACCCAACTTCTCTTGTTCATCAAGTTGACGTTTGAGTTCAGCCAACTCAGAAGGACCCATTTTATAAGGCCGCTTGGAGATAGGAGCCGTTCCAGGTTCAAGCTCAATCACAAACTCAACCTCACGATCCGGAGGCATACCCGGCAACTCTTCAGGAAAAACATCCGGAAACTCACAGACCACTGGGACTCTCTGAATAGCTTCCATAGCATCATCATTCAGAGCCGCCAAAGAGAAAAGTTGGACAGCAGGCGTCAGACTTGGAGAAAAGACTATATGGCCTTCAGGAATCTTCAGAGAAACTGAGCGTTCAGCACAATCAATCACAGCTGCATTTGCCGTCAACCAATCCATGCCCAAGATGACATCAATGTCAGAATTGCCCAGAACAATTAAAGAAGCCGAGAACGAAGAGCCGCCAATCTCAACTTGATTGCCATGACTGATCTTAGATGCTACCATATTTGCTCCAGGAGAAAGGACCATTAACTTCTTAAGAAGAGGATCCGCCGCTAACCCATTCTCACTTGCAAACTTGATGGAAACAAAAGAATGCGATGCACCAGAATCAAATAAAACTCGTGCAGGGACTGAGTTAACGGATAGCATACCCATCACCACTCCAGGTGCATGCTCAGCTTGAGCGGCGTTGACACAATTGGCCCGAACAACCGCAGACCCGGGCTTGGTGTTGATGTTGAGAGCCCGAGGTGGTGGTGCACGAACCGAAGGAGAGCTTGCTGCAGATCTTGGCGGGGGTTGAGGGAGAGCTTTGTTCTTCAACGGACAGTTCCAGTTCTGATGTCCAGGATCTCCACACGTGAAGCAGGCACCAGGTGGACGTGGAGCAACGTGGCCAGGGACTCCGCCAGGCGCTCCAGGGTAGTTGTGGATGTAGCCCCTAGGAGCCGCAGTGATGGAGTTTAGTGGCCTTGACGTGTAGCTTGCAGGTCTTGGTGAAGCCGGGAACGACGGTGGGGTGTTAGGAACCCAGACACGCCGCTTAGAAGGAGCTGCCATAACCGAAGAGCTTGATGCATCCCTTGTGTTTCTTGGAGTCCTCGAACACTTGCCGACTTGCCTCCTCTTGCAAAGCTGTGTGCTGTAGTTCCAGGAAAGATGCCGGTCTTGCATGTGTGATTGCATACTTGATCGACGCATTGAGCCCTTGCCTGAACCTCTTCTGCTTCTTCTTGTCATCATATACCTCATCGCCACCATAACGAGAAAGATTCATGAAGTTCCTGATGTAGGTGTTGACGTTATCATTTCCTTGTTTCAGGTTGAGAAAAGCCTCCTTCATCCTTTCCATCACAATCTCTGACAGGAATTGCTCTTTGAACGCTCCAGAGAACTGTCCCCAGGTAGGCTGAAAACCAGTGCAGCTTGCCTTCAAGTAATTTTCCCACCAAAGAGCTGCATCCCCCTTCAGAAGGTGAGTAGCACACTTGACCCACTCCTGCTCAGGAACATCAGCAGTCTCAAGAAGCCTTGACGTCTCACGTAACCAATCATCCGCATCCAGTGGGCGATCTGAAACATCAAACTGGCGAGGGTTGAATTTCAGGAAGCTCTTGATGTCGCCTCGCTTGAGAGGTGGAGGGAGTGGAGCAAACTCATTTCTTCTGACACTTTCTTCCAAGCGCTGCTGGTTCTGCTGCATCGCTGCCAAGGCATTAGCTATGTTTGACAATGCGGCCCCAAGTTCTGGTGGTATGTCCTCATCTGAACGGCGTGGTGGAGCCATCCTGAGATTGATATAAAACACAAGTCAGTACTATAATGGAGAATGATAATAATCCAAAATAGTACCAAGATGGAATTAACCAAGATTAAAGGATACAACTTACTGAGATGATATTAAAATATCAACAAAGTTCAAGGCACCTAAAAGATATTAAGCATATCGCACACGACTGAAAAGGAGTGTGGTACACAAATATATCAAAGAAAATTTTTCCACAAATTTCGGCATTAAAATACCAATAGATGCGCAAAATTTACTTAACGAATCAAGATTAGTGACTCTACCGATTCAATATACAAAAGCGAATGATAAAAGTAGTGGTATGGTCGCGACTCCATCCCGCACTCAAATCATTACTCCGCACATGAATAAGTGGAACACATATCCTAACCCCTTCTTCTCACGACGAAACCTAAAGATTGGTAACTACGGAAACGAACACCCCAAACAAGATAGCGTCGGATAGAAAGAGTAAGACAGATTGCATCGGTTTGCAAAAGCCTGTCGGTATGGAATGTACCAACAGTTGATAACCAAAAGCTGATTAGATAACAACTTGGATGCAACAGGTAGACAAGGGATTACACACACACACACACAAACCTATGGTACTACGGAAACCCAGAACACGTGAATCCTAGTTTGAATTTTAAGAAGAGGATTGAAAACGTTACACTTCCTGACCAGAAAAGGGTGGGTGGGTGGGTAAGGAGAAAAATGGAAGCAGTCCTACTCTCGCGTTTTGTTTTTCCCTAGTATACATAACTACCAAAAATATTTGCTAGACTGACAACGACCGTTTGGCTGAGACCCTGAAGGTCGGGATGGCTCTGATACCAATTGTAACTACCTCGGTGAATTACGCTCCTAGTTACAAGCCTGGATGAGCGGTAGTGGTTGAAATAGTACGGTGGGGCCCCAAAAGCCACTCATGGGTAGACCTTTCGGCCGTCCCAACCACTTCCAGCTCATCGGGACCTGTACGGGCGGCGTAATCGGCAGGCGAAGGGATCAACTACATACACAAGTGGGTATGTATGCAAGCCACCATACAAGAGTACATCAGAGCCACACCATCTAGAAAGAAAGGAAATATAGCAACGCCATACGGCAAGATTCAAATGACCTAGATAGATCTAATATTTTAGGATACTTCCTCATACAGCACACATCAGAGTATCATGCGGAAGCGGCAAACAAAGTCCGAGTACGGATAAGAAGCAAATCGGCATAAGATGCCATAGAAATAAGCACATCCCAACCACAGATCTCGCGGATCCCCGTTCCCGGAATCTCTACACCGAACGATCGTTGCCCGCATCATCAGCCTCTTCCACCCAGTATCCGTCCTGCGAGGGTACCTGTTCATCTGAACCAATAATTTATCGTGTGAGACCCTAAGGGTACTCATCAAGTCTTAATGCCTCTAAAGGGGACACAGCCTGGGGTGACGCAATTGCAGCAAAAGATAAACCCTAGCAGTTCTATAGATAAACGCTAACCATCCGCCTAACCAAAGATAGACGGATGTCCGTGAATTAATGACATCAGTTATAACAGTAATATCACCAGATCCATCCTCCTCCTCGCTTACCGACGAGGAAGCGGACGAACAACCCCCCCATCCGTTGGCAATTTTATTAACCATTCCATGAGTGTTGCACTATTTACTAGTCAATCACTTAGTCAGATTAAAAGCGGTACTTTAGTTATGCTTGTCTATGGTCGAGAAACTGTGCTCCAAGTCGTCCATAACCGCGGACACGGCTTTCAGAAAGTTTTACCCTGCAGGGGTGCACAAATAGCAACACACACTCGATCAACCTCGGAAAAACCAAATCAAAACCCAACGAGGCCTTCACGACAAAGCAATCACAGGATTCAGAAATATTTCAGGGGGCCACCCCTTGGAGTACACCCGCAACGAAGTAAGAAAGCTCCGAGACGGACTCAAGGTTTGCGACAATGGCCGTAAACGACAGCAGATCCCCAAACGGGGACTGTCGATACCGCGAAAACATTCCGCTTCCAAAACAGTACAGCGTGCTCCTCACACAATCGTAAATAAAGCGGTAAAGCATGGCATAGGTACAGGATAGTAAATAAAACCTCAAACTAGTTGTGGCCCCAAGAAATAAGACGGAATCAAGCTCTGGCTCAGGGGGTCCCATATACCTCCCGGATGTGGATAGCGCGATAAATCTTGGAACATGAATCAAGTACTCGGAGTCTTACGGGACACAAGTGAGCAGGAAAAACCAAATAGCATATATTGCTCACCGATGCCACTTTCATTAGTTATCCCATTACTACTCAGGTTAAGTTGTTTAGGTACCTCGTTATCCATCCGACTCTCACAAACCCTACACATGCTGTTCTACGACTCGCATGGCTCAAACAACTCCTGTAGTAATGGCTCATGGGGTGGAGGAACAAGCTTGGTGGGGTTTAAAGTAAAGGCTATGCAATACTTGGGATTCAATTTAATGCAATCGCGACTCAATGATGCAAGAATAAGATAGAGGCAATAGGTGCTGTATGTATGCGAGCATGTGGTAGTGCTTGCCTGGCAACTCAGTTGAAGCGAGAGACGGATCTGGGTAGTGTTCCTGGTGCTCTTGATATGTCCCCTGCTCAGAGTCTATCCGAGAAAAACCAAACAAACAAGGCCAACATGAATATAGAGCACAAGCATATGAATAAGTTGCGTCAAGTAAACACTCATGCCATGATGAATGATGCACAGTTTGCATGGCAAGTAAAGTAGCATGGCATGGGTGAGGTGTGGTATACCAGAATAAGTCATTTTATTAAGGTTTGGTCACATTTTATTGTCATAATAGTTGCTGTTCACTATATTTTTATATGATGCATGCTGCAATTGAAGACATGGATAGCATAAACAGAAAAGTCTCGTCGAGCTGAACATTTTAGACATATCATTTGTTAAATTCGGAGTTGTAGATCAAAAGTTATTAATTATTTAAGTTCCAGTGGCATTTGTTGTAATTTGATTCAACTTGGAATTTAAAATGTGCAAAAGGCAATTTGAATGGCATATTTGAAATCCTCACATTTTTCTGATTCAAAAACATATATTGTTTGTATTATTTGGATTAATTTTTGAAAAGTTATTTAAAAACTGATTTGAATTTGAATTTGATTTAACTGAATTAGATTTGAAATAAACAGACAAAACTGAATTACGTTTTTCACCCACCTACAGCTAGCTCCAGTCGCAGACAGATGGGCCAGGCGACAGAGGGGCCACGCGCGCAGCCAAGCTTCTGCCACCACGGCTCTGGCTAGCCCAGGAGACAGACAGGTGGGGCCGGTGGGCTAGCAGGCCCACACGCCAGCGAGTGGTCGCGAGACGGCCACGCGGCGCAGCGGGAGGGACCGCGGGTTGTTTTGCAAGGAGCTGGGGAGCCTTTTTATAAAACAGCAACGACGCTGACAGGGGGACCCGAGGGACGGCGGGTTAAGCAAAAAGGTTTGGGGGGTTTTACTGCAAAACGTCAGGCGCGCACTGTGGATCTTCCTTCTGAACCAACTGACGGAAAACGGCGCGTCGCGCGGCGCGGGCGGGGGTCGATCTCTCGACCTGGGGCTCGCGCGCGGAAGCGGCTACCGCTGCGGTGGCTTGGGCTAGGTGACGGAAAGGTGGGCGCGGCCTAGCTATGGCTTCTGCGACGCTACAGCGAGGCGGACAGAGCGCGACGCCGGCGCACAGAGGACGTTCGACGATTTGACCGGCGAGCACCGGCGACGGCGGCGAAGCGGACCGTGTCTAGGGGGTACAGGGGCTCACCGAGAGGTTGATGGTGGAGTTGGATCGGGTCGGTGAGCAGCAGGACGTCGGTGAAGCAGAGGCCCAGCGAGCTAGGGTTTTCGGTGGGCGTCCCGGCGTGCAGCAGCGGTGCAGGCCTTCTCCTCCTCGCTGGCGCGGTCCAGGTGAAGCAGGAGGGTACTCCAAGTCTCCTCGCTCACCTCCACGACGTGCTCGCGAGCCGGATCGACGAGGAGCAGGGGGTGGACGTGGTGCCTGCGGTGGCCGGCGAGAGGGAGCTGGGGCAGATAAGAACGGGGCCGGTGTGGCTTGCGTGGGGGAGGGGAAGGTGAGTAGAGTCAGGGCGCCTCGGCCAGATCTAGAGAGCAGAGAGGGGGCTGGGGGTAGATAAGAACGGGGCCGGTGTGCTTGCGTGGGGGAGGGGAAGGTGACCTTGGCGCCACCTTGTCCTCCTTCACGTGACCAACCAGGCAGGCACATGGGGGCTGGCAGGTGGGGGCTGCAGCTGGGCCAGGGCGAGGACCTCGGTGTGGGGCAGCTGGGGCAGGGGGAGAGGGGCACGGGTTCGGTCTAGGGGAAGCTAGGGTTCGGGGTAGATGGGAGGCTCGGGTTTGGGGGTCCTCATGGCATAGAGAGAGAGGGAAGAGGGTGGGGTAGGCTCGGTTAGGGAGGGTGGTGGTACACGGTTTAGGGTTTAGGTAGGTTGGTATTAGGGTTTTGGATTAGAGGGTTTAAGAATAAGATAAGATGAGAGGGACAATAGGTACTCATGTCTAAACACATGATAAGACATCACATGATCAAACACAAAGGGTGGTAGGGCTAGGGGGCATGGTAAACATGTGGCCAAGCTAGGTTAGCTAGAGAGGAGAGAAAAAGAGAAACAAACTTAGGGTTTAGCTATAGGGGGATGGAGAGGTAGATGATGTGGTGAAGAATTCTACAAGCCAAAACAAGATTAAGTAAAGGAGAGGTGATCCATGCAAGCAAAGCCCAAACAAAAACATTCCAAAGTCAAGAAAAAGGTGGCACTTGCATGGCCCATGCAAACAATAATTGCCATGTAGTTATATTGTGAAAACAACATTAATTTATGTGGCATTATTCCTTGCATTCCCAAAAGGTGGGCAAAGGCCAAGCATAAGATTATGGGTGGAATCCAACCAACCCACATGAGCTAGAGGTAACTCAAATAAAATGCCAAGCTCATATTAATTGGATGGTGGAATTATAAGGTGGTGAAGAAAAAGGTGATGGAGTCAACAAGAGATATGCCCCCAAATCAACTTGGGCATTTAACAATATATCAAGAACCAAATACAATATCAAGATGCAAATACAATTAATAATGCACATGAGGTAAGAACCAAACAAGAAGGGGTTTTATATGATGCTCAAATGCAAGATGGCATGATGACATGAGCATGATATGATGATGATGCAACAATTATATGTTGGAAGTGGCTCTTTTATTACTAGAACAAGTAGCATTACAGGTGTTAGACAACTGGGATGCTACATCCCCCGAAGCGTTTTCTTTCACTCACGATTTAACCCGCACAGACGCTGACCATTGGACCCAACCTGAAACGTCCCTCCCTCCCTGACGCCGGGCCCCACAGCCAGATCATCGCCGTCTTCACCCCCCCGATGAACTCGCCTCTGACTGTTTCCTCCGCGTATTAATTCGAATCAATACGACTTATTCTGCGAATTGAAATCCCCCTCGATCACGCTCGTTTAACCACCTCCCCCTCCCCTTCCTTTCCCCTCAGACACCGCTTCAGGAGAGCCCCCAGGCTGCCTCCAATTTCTTCTGCACCGCCGCCTTCTCCGACGAGGTCCAGTGCAAATTCCGGTGACCTCACGCCGCCCCTTGCCTCCCCGAGCATGCAGGCAAGTTCACCAGACTCTGGCGCACCGCTCTGTGGCCTCAGCTCGCCCGCGAGTGACCTGCAACCTCACCTCCGTCTTCGTCTGAGCGCCACCGAAGAACCCCACAACTCCGGCGAGTCTTCCTGGGAAGCTCGGACCGCCCCGATGCCATTCAGTGATGATCACATGCTCCTTAGTACCATGCGCGTCTAACGCACCCTCTACTTTGCTTCGGCATGCCCTGTAGCCTCGCCCACAACGACGACCAGAGCACGCCCGACGCCGTGTGGACTCCGGTGAGCAATCCACGTCGGACCAGAGCGCCCCTTGACTCCTCGAGAACACCTTGAGCTTCCCCAGGCTTCTGCGAATGCGGTGAGCATCTCCCCAGCCACTCTAGCTTCCTGTATCGCCGGCACCGCCACCATCAGGCCGCTCCGCCGCCAGCCACCATCGCAGCGCCGCTCGTTTTAGGTCAAGCTCGCAGGAGCCGTCGGATTTGGATCGGGTGGATATGATAGAACCACTTAAAGCGAAGGGGTACGCAATCTGATCCGTGCGATTTAATTAGATCCAACGCGCCAGAGTTGCTGATCCGGACGAAACGGTATGGACGAATCAGAATACGCCGCGTGGCACTAGTTGATTTAAAACAGAATTTGAAATCAGATTTAGATGCAATTTTGTAAACCTTGTAACTTTAGTTCTACACGTCCAAAATTTGCAAACTTTATATCAATGGAATCAGTGGAGCAAGCCCTAGCCAACCATGCCATTTGTTTAGTAAAAATTTTCTGTTAAATTGTTTGTTTTTGCAGAAACATTTGTATGCTTGTTTAGATTGTAAAAATTGTTCAAAAATGATTTTGGGGATAAAATCTTTTGCAAATGGAATGATTTGAACCTACTGACCCTAGGAATCACTTTGTGGTTTCAAAAATTTGTTTTGTGAAACAAAAGAATGAAACTTGGATTTAAAACCAATTCTAGTAAAATAGAAATATGGTTTATTTATTAAAAATGACTTTGAAGGAAAACCTTTGGGAAATGTTTTGTTTTAAACTCTCTGACCCCAAACACCAAGTTTTATGATTTGAAAATGAATTTTGTGAACCCTATAGATTAATGCCTTAGTAAAAGCATTTCTACACCACATAAAATGATACCTTGTTTTGAAAATGGTTTATGAAGAGAAATCTTTTGCAAATGACTTTGACACTTTACAAAATGACCATTAGGTGTTTTCAAATGTTTATGACCCATTAGGAACCACTCTTTCAAATAAAACAAAGCTTGGCATGCTTGCATGCATTATCTTGTTTATATGATTTTATGTGATGAATTGCTTGAATGGTAGATTGAACTTGTGCCTTGCTTGATTGAATTGTAGTGACTTGAAGAGTGTGATTGTAGCAAGGACAAGGAGTGAAATTATACTCTACCAAAAAGGCAAGTGATGCTTCATACTTTTGTCCCATTACTTTTACTCTGCATTAGTGATTTTTCTAAGTAAAACTTGCATGGAATTTTTGCTAAGTATAAACCTTGCTATGGGAAAACCTAGTAGATGAAACCTTAGTAGAAATTTTCCTAAGTTAAGATTCCTACTACTATCAAGCTTAGATTAGCTAATAGAAAACAAGGGTGGAATATACATTCATACTATGGAAAAATTTCTAAGTCTGAGGACTTGTGTTTTTGTTTAATAAAACAACTAAGTTAATGAATCACCTGGGTGGAATGGTAATTGCTTGGTGGTTTTTGGTTGAGTGGTTACACAAGGCCCATGGCTATGGTTTACCTTGTGTATCACACTTGTGGATTGCCACCCAGGAACAAAGAGATTTGAGATGTCAAATGTTGAGAAGCTTCAAGTGCAACCACTTGGCATTATGGGCTCTGCCTGGATCACATAGGTTGCTAGAACTTAGCCATTTGGACAGTTGGTGGTAGTGGGATGATAGGTTGGAACGCGTCCATTTGGTCTAAGGAAAGGCTTCTGAAAGATCTTGTCTTGGTGAAACCAAGTCTTGTGGGGAAAGTGCACCACCTCTGCAGAGTGTAAAATCTAAGTACTTAGCCATGTCCCTGGTAAAGGACAATTTGAGCATCAAGACATGGAAGCAATCAAGAATCTCATCATCCAAATTTCTAAGTTAAAACTTGTGGTTGAACAAGGGTTAAAGGTTTGATTAGGAGATGCCATGGTAAATATTTTTGTCAAGCAAAAACTTAGAGTTTTCAAATGATAAGGAAAATCTATTTTTGAGCAAAGCAAGCCTCAACTCCACTTTGCCAAATGCATATAGATGATAGACTCCACTATACTACCATAGTATCACTTGCCAATACAATTCAAATGTATTGACCCTTGTGGCTGTAACTTGTTATGTTGCAGGTTTGATTGTTTTAGTGAAGTGTGTTGATTAGGATTACAAAGTCTACAACCAACATGTTTGCCTGTGGCACCTTGAAGATGAAGGACCCCATGCTTATAGATATTCTGCTGCAATGTAATGTAATAGCCAAATGAGCTATGTAAGATGTAATAAAATTATGTTATTCCTGGTTATAAAGTTATATTATGACCTTTGTTTCTTGATATTACATCTTAACTGTGGATGCTAGCTATTGATCCAGGGACTAGCATTGTAAACACAGGGATCCTTTTCCTTTACAAAGGTTGGGACGTCTACATGTAGCATCCAAATTATTTTGCACCGAAGTAGGTAAAGGCAATAAATCAATAGGTGCACGAGGAACAAAACCATAGACGATCTCAAACGGGCACATCTTTGTGGTAGAATGCAGAGAACGATTATAAGAAAATTCTATATGAGGTAAACACTCTTCCCACAATTTTAAGTTCTTCTTTAAAACAGCCCGCAACATAGTAGACAAAGTTCTATTTACTACTTCAGTTTATCCATCAGTTTGGGGATGACATGTAGTACTAAACAGCAATTTAGTCCCCAACTTAGCCCATAAACATCTCCAAAAGTGGCTAAGAAATTTAGTATCACGATCAGAAACAATAGTATTTGGCACACCATGCAAACGAACAATTTCACGAACGAACAAATCAGCAATATGCGCAACAGCATCCGTTTTATGACAAGGAATAAAGTGTGCCATCTTAGAAAACCGATCCACAACAACAAAAATACTATCCCTCCCCTTCTGTGTTCGTGGCAATCCCAAAACAAAGTCCATAGAAATATCCTCCCAAGGAACACTAGGAACAGGAAGAGGCATATATAAACCATGTGGATTAAGGCGAGACTTGGCTTTTTGACAAGTAGTGCAGCGTGCCACAAATCTCTCAACATCTCGATGCATACGTTTCCAAAAGAAGTGTGCAGAAAGAACATCCTCCGTCTTCTTGACACCAAAGTGTCCCATCAATCCTCCTCCATGCGCCTCCTGTAACAACAAAAGACGAACAGAACTATCTCGAATGCATAGTTTGTTAGCACGGAACACAAATCCATCATTGAAGACGAACTTGTTCCAAGTTCTACCATCTCTACAATTCTGCAACACATCTTTAAATTCAGCATCATGCACATATTGTTCCTTAATAGTTTCCAATCCAAATATTTTGAAGTCAAGTTGAGATAACAAAGCATAACGGCGCGACAAAGCATCAGCAATAATATTATCTTTACGCTTTTTGTGTTTGATAACATAAGGAAAAGACTCAATAAATTCAACCCACTTTGCATGACGATGATTCAACTTAGCTTGACTACGAATATGCTTCAAAGATTCATGATCAGAATGTATAACAAATTCTTTAGGCCATAGATAACATTGCCAAGTTTCTAATGTCCGAACCAATGCATATAATTCTTTATCATAAGTAGAATAGTTCAGACTAGCCCCACTCAATTTTTCACTAAAATATGCATCAGGTTTTCCCTCTTGTAATAACACCCCTCCCAAACCCATTCTACTAGCATCACGTTCAAGCTCAAAAGTCTTATTAAAATCAGGAACTTGGAGTAAGGGAGCATGTGTTAGCTTGTCTTTCAATATGACGAAGGCCTGTTGTTGTGCATCGCCCCAAACAAATGGCACATCCTTCTTGGTAAGTTCATTCACACTACAAGAAATGTGTTAACTTGTGACATTTTGGTAGTGACCATCTACAAAATCGTCTTAAAATTCCACACCGGATGGTCTCAAGATGCTTGGGAGGGCCAAAACCTCAATAAACTGTGACGATTTTGCTCAAAACGTTGTAATTTCTTTCGGTGAAATCGTCATAGTAGCTAGAAAGGTCTAAATGCGGAGGATAGCAAGATGGTCCATTGGATGTGTATAGGATGGACGGACATGATGTTGATCCGTGGGAACTTGACACGGATAGATGACGTGGCAAGGTACCCATCCTATTCACGCGCGCAGACACCAGATATTTCACCATCGCGCGCGTGCCAGCCAAAACCGCCACGTCCCCCTCCCAGTGAACGCATCTCCCCTCCGCCAACCCTAATCCTATCGCCCGCCGCCACTACCCTCTCCCTTCCTTCTCCAGCGAACACCTCTCCCTTCTCCAGCAAGATCCGCGTGCGTCGCCGCCGCCCTCTGTTCAGGATCCTCTTCCCCGCTCGCTCTAGCTGCTTCCCTCATTCTCCAGCGAGATCCACCGACGACGAGTCGAATGATGGACGAGGCGGACGACGACGGACTCATCTCGCGGCCTCCCGGAAACCTTCCCGATCCCCGACACCACAGTGTCGTCTCCCTGACACCGCCACACAGGCCACTCCCTCCTATCTCCGCCGCCACCCCCACCCCCACCCCCATCACTCCCGATCCCATCTGGCTGATCTCCGCTCGCCCCCCTCACTCCCCCAGCACCACAACCTCTCTTCAAGTCTGGCGGTGGTCGGCGACGCGGTCTGGCGGCGGTCAAGCTCTTTCCCCACCTCTGTGTCCTAACAGCTTACGCATCTGGCCTGTGTTTGCAGGTTTCTAGGATCCGCTCGTGCGTGGCGCTGGGATGGAGGCGGTCGGCGCGCACCAGTGGCCTGGATCTCGCTGTTGGGGCGACTGCGTGAGGTGAGGACATGCCGTCGGGGAGTCTGCGTGAGTCCATCCAGGAGTGCGTCTCCGAGTTCATCAGCTTCATCACCAGCGAGTAAGTGCCTCCTCCCCTCTCTCTGATCCCTCCACTTTCCCAGATTCAAAATAGTCGATCAGTAGCATGCGATTGAACTAATGGATATACATTTACTTGTATTAGTTGACTAATTAGTAGCAAAGCAGTATTAGAAATTTCCTAGTTAGTTGGACATGTAATTGTTCTACTAGTGAGCTCCTAATTAGTTTTGATTGGGCATGTAATTTCTAGGCATCATAATTGATTATGTAGTTATGAAGAAAGGCACCAGTCACCAGGGATATATGCACAAGTTTAGCCTTATGGTCCTAAATAAACAAAAATAACTCCACATATATGCAGGAAAGGCACTAGTACACTCTCATATATGTCTCTATTGGTTGGGTCTGTAATGCTTTTGGTCTATGTGAGTTTGTGTAGGGTTATTCTGCAAGTTCTGATATCTAGTTCTTGCCTATTTGGTAGTAATGAATTTAGTAATAACAGTAAGTATCAAAATGATGTACTACTTGTGAAATTATTACAATCAGAGTTGTTGCGTTACTGATCAAGATGTTGTCTGTTTTTAGTTTCAGAATTGTATACTTGCAGTGTTGTTTCAATATTTTTTGAGACTATTGTTTCCATATCGAAACTTCCCTGGTACATGATACATGTTGCTGAATGCATGCCCAGCTGTACCAATACTAACTATTGTTTCTCACCTAATGGATGATGTGTACACTTAGGCATGCCTGAATCAAGTACAAGTCTATACTAAATTTGGTTCTACTATTATTGATTTTCATCTGTTTCCTGCTCCTTTTTTTGGCTACAAATTTAATAATGGCACTGCAATATTGCATGAGGTTAATTTTTTCACATGTTTCTACGGTTAGCTATCGATCTTATACGCATTCTTGATACATACAAGAAAAATCCCTATAAGGTAGTGCACCATCAGATTTGTTGAGCAATCAGTTTTGACATAGGTTTGAAGTTGTTTATACATTTGTCAGCAAGAGTGCAGACATATTATTTATTATTTTCAGTTTGATAGTCACATGTTTTTTTGGTTATGCTTAAGTACAGGTCATCTGGTCTTAAGTGAGTAGAATATAGCACATCAGGCTAGTACACTTGAGATCTTAAGTACATTTACTAGATCTGGGCACATCAGGCTAGTACACTTGAGTTCTTAAGTACATTTACTAGATCTGGGATAAGCATTTATTCGGCTTAATAGGAGTGTAGTGGAATTGATGATTCATCATCACTTTAGAAGTTGCTGCTGTTTTGACTTGAATTAGATTTTTCTGTTACTAAATAGTAGTAGTATAAATGCTTCATTAACAATATATATATTTTCATGGCCAGCTTATTATCTCTAATGGTAGTTTCCTCACCTATCTTATTAGTGTGACTCATGTATTGCTTGTTATGTTATCCTGCACTATTGGCAAGTACAGGTTGCAGGACTCGTGGAGCACCATCCACCCCATCCACACTTTCTCCACTATCGAGGACTTCTCGAGGTAGCCATTTCCCCCTCTTTTCCTACCTACTGATGATACCGCCTGATTCCTTTCTTGAATCTTATTGGAGAGTGGCTTTGTTGTGATGTCTATGGTTTTATTTCTGTCGATGCCTAATGGTCTTATTGGACTGTGGCTTTGCTGTGATGTCTCGAATCTTATGAATAACTTTTTTTCCTGTGATGCCACGTACTGTGGCCTTATGAGTTGTCTAAAAAGCGAAGGTTCTTGCCCCGTTGCTTGAAAGATAAACATCACTTATGACTACTGATGTACCCCAAGCCTTTGCACACTTCCACTATATAGGAATGATTACATGTGTTCTATTGACATGTGCCTTCTTTTCCCTAGTCATGATGCGTGTATCATTTTCCCCCTTGGTCGTCATGTGTCGTTCAAATCATGATAGACATTTATTTGATTACTGAAGTAGCTCAGGTTTATAACAAATGGTCTGCTTGCACTGATGCAACTTTTCACATGGCATTCGATTTTCTATTTTATTTATTCACTTGATGCATGGTTGGTAGTATTAAGATACTAAGACAGATCTGGTTCTTGATTGCAATGTTAGCATTTCCCATATTTTCATGTGCATGAATTTTTTAATAATTAGTGAGAAACAACATGATGCCGTGGAGTTCCCATATTTTTAGTTCAGATCTGGTTCTGAACTGAGAAAGGAAAACGAAGTTGCTGTGGATGCCTCGCCGGTCACAATGAGTGCAGGAGGAAGCCCCCACCTAGAACTGCTTCACGCTACGGCCGTCTTTCTGCGTCCTTCTAAGGTACTGGGAAACTATCTCATGTTATCACGGAATCCACAAATATACTTGTTTCTTGTCTTTGCAAACCAAACTTGAAGCGTATTAGTTCTTATCTACTCCATATTATTTTCATACCCTTAGCTCTATACCAGTTATATATATTTTTTGTACCCTCATACTTTATACTACTGTTGATGTATGGCAAACCCTGGAGGCAAATCATATTTGTGATGCAGTTTCTGTAACTTGGCATTTCTATATTCCTTTTTTATCTCGTGCAATCATTCATTGTGATGTAACATACATTTGTTGCTGTTTGTGCAAGTTGTGATGAGCTTTCCCTTATTTGTAGGCTATAGGATCATTGTAGGCTATAGTATCATCTAGCTGCTGGTTTTTTCAACCAATTTAATACTTTCTATTATGGCTATTTTTGTTACCCTACCCTCATTCTTCATGATCTACTTCTAGCTGCTTCATGATTTGTTAATTCTTCTGTTGCTAGCTATTGTGGTATTTTTTATACGAAAATACTGAAATATACTTGTTTGCAATTGGTTGCCATATTGTTTTGATGTATTTAAATTATATCTTTCATTGACACTGAAAGTGTAGCTGTTTCTCATTTACAGGAGCTCTAGCCCTAAGAAACCTGAAGTCAGTGAAGTTGTGATGAGAATCCATCAAAGAGTAGCCTAATTTCAGCAGTTGTACTACAGATCAAAGAGTAGCCTAGTCTTTTGTAATAGTTAGACATATGGGTTGTACTAGACTGTAAAATTGTAATAGCTTAATTTCAGCAGTTGTTTTAAATAGTTACATGTGTTCTCTTTGATTTGTCTCAGATACTGATTTTGTATGCGATATAAAACTTGTGAATAGAAACCTATGATGAAACTAATATGTCATTTTGGACCCTTCTTACGTGTGGGGCCAATTTTTGAGCTGAGCATGACAAGTGGCACCTATTTGAAAAGTGGAACTAGGTCCTAAAAAGGCTGAATTTGAATTAAAATGGATTTTAAGTAGGCTACGGCCCATAAATA
The DNA here is from genome assembly GCA_916181665.1 of Avena sativa. Classification (NCBI taxonomy): domain Eukaryota; kingdom Viridiplantae; phylum Streptophyta; class Magnoliopsida; order Poales; family Poaceae; genus Avena; species Avena sativa. Next base: position 150,725,383 of record OV702279.1, on the reverse strand, counting down.
AAACGGCTGGAATGTTTGGTATGGCATGTGTAGCTAATAGAACTAGCAAAAGACAAAACATAAACGGGTTGAATTGTTGGGCTTTGGCCCATATAAATGGCTGAAATGGACCGGGTTGATTTTGTGCCACGTCGGACTGGACACGTATGATCTAACGTGGCTAGGTCTCATTGCCCGTGACGATAATGAATCGTCATAGAGGTTATGACGATCCAATATCATCATAGAAGGTTATGACGTTTTCGCTAAAATCGTCGTTATAGTTTATTAGCGACGCCCAGCTTTCGACGATCTCAAAATCGTCATAAACGGATTATTGTGACGATTCTGTGATGAAAATTGAGGGTCATATATAGCCATACTCCTTGTAGTGTCAGCGGCGTGGCAATTGATCCAAAGTCTTTGACAAAGCGCCTATAAAAACTAGCGAGGCCAAGAAAACTCCTCACTTGTGTGACCGTCTTGGGCTGTGGCCAATTCTCAATAGCTTCAATCTTGGCTGGATCCAGAATATGATCTCTGTCGAGTAGTTCCTGAATTTGGCGTTGTTTCTCCTTTGTCTCCTCTAGATTGGTTCTATATGGCGCGCGGTTGGGCAACGTAGCACCAGGAATTAGATCAATTTGGTGCTCAATTCCTCTAATAGGAGGTAGTCCTGGTGGCAGCTCAGCGGGAAAGACGTCCCCATATTCCTACAAAAGGTTAGCAATAGCGGGTGGCAAAGAAGGAGGCATATCCTCAAATGAAAACAAAAACTCTTTGCAGACAATTGCATAACATTGAGTATTGTTTACATCTAGTTCAGCAATATCAATTTTATTTGCAAGCATACATGGACTCTTCAAACGAATTTCAGTAGCATGTGTAGAATCAGATTTAGTGTTCTTTGGTGGTACAAAATCTGCAGCAACAATCTCATTCTCACTTTTATTTTTCTCCTCAGTTTTAGCTCTACTAGATCAAGCGAGATCATCTTTTAAAATATGTTCAGGAGTCATAGGTTTTAGAACAATTTTCTTTCCATCATGCATAAGAGAATAGTGATTAGTTTTGCCATTATGAATAGATTCTCTATCAAATTGCCATGGTCTACCAAGTAACAAAGAACAAGCTTGCATAGGTACAACATCATAATCAACAAAATCAGAATATGTACCAATAGTAAAATGCACGCGTACCGTTCTTTTTACCTTGATCTTGCGAGAACTCTCAAACCATTGGATGTAATATGAATGTGTGTGTTGTCTTGTTGGAAGTGCAAGCTTCACTACCATGTAAACACTAGCCAGATTGTTACAACTCCCTCCATCAATGATGATCCGTATAGCTCTTTCCTTGACAACACCACGTGTTTGGAACAGGTTGTGGCGTTGATCTTTCTCAGATTTTCTCAATTGCACACTCAACACACGTTGTGTAATTAAGCTCTTGTATTGATCAGCAGCTTCAGCTCCCATTACCTCTGTCTCTTCATCAGAATCACACTTGTCTCCATCTCGAGCAGAAATAAGGGCTAATATATCTTCATCAAAGTCACTCGCTGAATCGTATTGACCATCATCACGCACCATCATAACACGTTGTGTTGTGCACTGTCTCTCAATATGACCAAAACCCCAGCACTTGCGGCATTGTATATCCTTTGTTTTACCCGTGGAAGCCATAGAAGATGCGCTACGAGCAGGATTATTGGATGACGGTGGAGGAGCAGCTGGAAACCTTGTAGTGGCCTTGGATGTGGTAGTAGCGTGTGGCGAATCACGAGAAGGAGGTGCTGATTTCCGGGATGTCCAAGTGGATGTGCGACATGCAGAATTATTAGTCCTCCTCCATGGTGTTTGGTGATCCTGCACTTCACGTTCATCTTTGCAAGCAAGATGAAACAAACGAGTGATAGAATTATATTCCTTATAATCTAATATGTGTTGAATGTCCTTGTTTAATCCACCAAAGACACGTGCAAGCATTTGTTCAGTAGATTAAACAAGACCACACCGAACCATCCCCGTTTGCAATTCCTGATAATACTCTTCTACAGAATTTTTTCCTTGCTTTAAACATGTCAGATTCTTTAGTAAATCACGTTGATAAGTAGGAGGTACAAAACGAACACGCATAGCAGTTTTTAAAGCAGTCCAAGTACTAGGAATAGTAGTAGGATTTAAATGACAATACTAAGACCACCAAAGGGAAGCAAATTTAGTAAATTCACATGTAGCAGCACTAACACGCATATTCTTAGGATATTTTAAACATGCAAAACGTTGTTCTACTTCCATCTCCCATGTAAGATATGCATCAGGATTATATTTACCCTCAAAAGATGGAATATTTAATTTAAGCTTTGCAACATGATCATCATCACGTACTGGTGGTTGAGCGTTGCGGTAGTAATGTCGGGGACAGCCAGCAGGTACCTGTGGAGGTTGTTCAACCTCCTCGTCAAACAGATCGTCGTCGTCGGGGTCGTAGTTGTTCCTGTCGTCTGTCCCCAATGTCACAGCAGCCGCGGCGGAAGTCTGGGGTGCGTCAGCTGCCGTGGTAGCCGCCTGAGGTGCGGCGGCAGCCGAACCAGCAGTCCGACCCGTGATCGGAATACGCCGTGCGCCATGCCGAGGTGCCAATGGGGCGGGTGCGGGTGCGAGTGCCGACAATCTGGCCAAAACCTCCTTGAACCGAGCGTCAAGCTTGTCGTTGAAGGATTTCTCGAGCCCATCGATCTTGTCCATGGCGTTGTTGAGCTTGGTGTCAAACTCTCCTAGGCGTGCATCCACATCTTCAGCGCGACCGACCAAGAGCTCGGAGAAGTGTGCATGTAGTTCTTGGTTCGTCATTGTGGCAGGGTTCCGCGAAGTATCTGTCATGGTTAGTCCTTTAAAAAGCACATGTATATACTACGGAAATATGGTGGAAGGCACGCGTAATCCGTCAAGCAATATACGAAGCTCTTACAAGTTCTTACCAAACAGCAGGAAAAGGCGATGTGCAACCGCGAGGATCAGTGGGTCCAGAGATTGAACCGAGCGATTACTAGGAGTCGAGACACCGCACGTGGAGAATATCTGTGGAGCTCTGGGAAGGCTTAGCAAAGGAGTTAGCAATTATCAAAACATCAATGCAAAAGTTGAACGAATGCTCAACGACGGTACTGTGCTGGTCCTAGGCTAGACCGTACTAGAGACGCGAGCCTAGATCACCAACGATATCACGACGCGACACAACAAGCAATGTATCATGATATGGCACCCTGAAAAGCGAACCGAGATGCGGAAAATCACTATGATGGCGAGTGTCTAAAACTGATCTACGGGGTCTAAAAATAGGTTAGCCCCAAATTTTTTTTCGAAAATTTTGTATTATGCTCCGGAAAGCGCGCAGGCGCCAAAAAAATGTCGCTATAACGGCCGATGGAGAAAAGTGATCCCCGGGGTCGAAAAACAGTATAGCCAGAAAATATTTTTGGAGGCGGTTCCTTCTGGACTTACGACCGGACGACAGTATAAACAGTATTATGCTTCTGGACTTACGACCGGAATTACGGTCGGAATTTTTTTTTTGCTCTCCTTCTGGACTTACGACCGGACTCAGAGCTCGACACGGACTTTAGCTTAACACGGAAACAACAAAGAAGGAAAGTAAAAAAGAAATAACTAGGAAACAAGAACTCAACTCGGACTTGTGCCGCGACAGGATAGGCGGTGGCGGAGTTTTTAGGGTTTATGGCGGCGGAATATGGTGGCGGTGATCTGCGAGGGTGGCGGTGACTACTATGATCAGAACTCGAAACTCTACGGGACTAGACACTAAGACCAGCAACTTGACGCGATGATGCAGACACAAATTCAACAATGCAAAACTGAAAAGATAATGCAAGGCATAGATTGGTGATAGGATGGATCTAAACTCTAACTCTATTTTTGTGTTTTTCGTGGCTTACAGGTAAAACAGATCTAATCTAAGAAAACAGTAAAATCTCCCCGAGCAACCTGAAATCTGATACCACTTGATAGGGCAAAGGTGTCCGATCTTTCGATGAGATGGTGATAGTCGATTTGGTGGAGTTCGGGCTTGACGATCTGACTACACGTGCCAGCACGAGCGCCAATGCAATCGCTAGGCCAATCTCATGAAGGTTACCGATGATGCGGGAACACGATCAGCCTGACCAGCGAGGGTCTTAATTCCTACCTGAAATCGAGAAAAAGTTAGAACTAATATTGCAATCAAGATATTGCGGATTAAAAGGAAAGCTTTATTGAAAAAGGTAGGATCCTGAATAGGTGCGATGTACAAGAGGCCTCTGCGACACTCGAGCCTTGGCGAAGTTGCTACGATGCCTAACTTAATGTCTAAACAAAATCCAAGGCTAAAGTGACGGCTATGGGGAGTATTTAAGGAGGAAAAGGTGGGGTTTCGGCCAGCCATAGAAGTGGTGGCCGAATCCAAACCTAGAAGTCCTTTTTCTCCTCAAATACGGACTCTAAAAAGTGGCTAATTAAAATCCTGCAAAAATTACATGGGCCTGGCCCAAAATAGAGGTGTCGCGGCACCATATTTAGCTATGGACGAATTTGTGAAGTATTAATCTTGAATATTTTGTCCAAGCCTTCTTTCTTTATTATGGTGGCCTCAAAGTTCTGAAATCTTCATCCGTGGCCTTCTCTTGACTCATCTCATGCTTGCTGCCATCTCCATGCATGGCCATGCTCCAATGCTTGTCCCTCTCATCCATGCTTGGTCCATCATTCCTAAGAGTAATAAATACATCTGATTTAGGCAGCATCATATTCTCATGTATGTGAGGAATAGTTCCAAGAAACGAAAGTACCTGATAGTTAAGTTGTTTGGCACGAGATCTTGTGATAGGTCCTTGTATGTGTGTAGTTGTAGGTACAACAGTTGTATCAATAGATGGGATGTCCACATCAGTGTACCTCGCACGATCGTCTTCGACCGCGACGTCAAATTCATGAGATACTTTTGGAAGACACTCATGGCAAAGCTCGGGATCAAACTACTATTCTCGTCCGCATCACATCCCCAAACTGATGGACAAACCGACGTTGTCAACTGGAGCCTCAGAACGTTACTCTGCGTGTTGATCAAGAAGAACCTTAAGGATTGGGAGGAATGCATTCCCCACTCCGAGTTCGCCTACAACCGCGCCAAACACTCCACAACCATGAGGATCCCGTTCATGATCGTCTATGGATTCGAGCCTCTCACCGCTCTCGACATCCTACCTCTTCCTCTTCATGACCGCATCAACATGGACGTCGACAGGCGCGCCCAAGCAATGAAGAAACTCCATGAAGACACAAGAGCTACGATCGAGCAAAAAGTACTTCGCCAAGCATCACGGCTAAACAAGAACAAGAAGGAGATAATCTTCGAAGAAGGCGACCTTGTATGGATACACTTGAGTAAAGACCGCTTCCCCAAGGATCGTGACTCCAAGCTCAAACCAAGGGGTGATGGCCCTTTCAAAGTCCTCAAGAGGATCAACAACAACGCCTACATAATCGACATCCCCACATCAAAATACCTAGTGAGCTCGACGTTCACTGTTAAAGACCTATCACCATTCCATCAAGATGATGATGTTGAGAAGGTTGAAGAGTCGAGGACGACTCTTTTCCAAGGGGGGAGCTGATGCAGCCCGTCCTACGGACGCTACTACATCTACTCCTACTAGCTCCCCAAGTTGGCCCATGACTCGCGCCCGAGCCAAACTCCTACAAGCTAAGGTTAACTCGCTCATGTCCTCGTGTGATTTAGATACGCCCCTGGATGGCTTGCTACTTCATACGCCCACTCTGTGCATCCTCAAGTATGAAGAGAAGGACCCATGGAATAGAGAGACCACGGCGGAAGGGACCAACCTCATCCAGGCTCCAGCGGTACTACCGGATCTAGCAACCGATACTACCCGTGCAAGCGGCACTACCAAAACCCACTACAACGCGCTCCATAAGGAACCCATCCAAGCCCAGACGACAGCAGTACTACCGGTACTGGAGCCGGTACTACCGGTCAGCGGTATTACCGCCCCCTACTACCGCTCGCTACTGACGACTCCTACGAAAGTCCTAGGACCGCAAGCAGTACTACCGGTCCCAGGGCGGTACTACCGGTTATGACCGGTACTACCGGACTTGAGGCCGGTACTACCGGTCTTGCCAGTACTACCGGTATTGCCAGAACCTGCTCGCGCCAGCTCGGCTCAGCGCCATGTACCCTTTCTATATTTTCCCATTTTGTACCTAAACTACCCCTGTTTATGTGGCTGTACTATAAATAGCCCCCCACCCTCTATTGTAAACCCTAGATTTGGATAATTGTAATTGAAGACACCCCTAGAGGATCTATCAATTACTAGTCTCATGCTCCTTGACAAGGAGCACCAAGTATCCCCCACAACCTCTTGGATTTTGCCTCATGCGTTCAAGTTGTACAAGTCCTTGGGATCTCGGTGTCTCGTCCCCAAGTAGTCAAGATCTCATCAAGCCTCTCACCCCCGTTGTTGGCCATGGGAGAGTGTCTTGCCCAACGCCGATCCTAGGGATTGTGTTGGACCGGTTGCCACCGGCGTGAGCTATCGGCTTGTATCATGTTTTCGCGTGTGTGTGTTCATCGAGTTCTTCGCGTGTGTGTCCGTGGATTTCACCCCTCCTCTTCCCACTCTCTTACCCTCAATTGCCACGAGATTCGTGAAAGATCGGGCCACCCCAAGGGATCACCCCTAGCACCTTCCTTGAATCCTACAAAGCTCACAACAAAAGGGAAGCAACACTCAAAGCGTAGCCAATTCATGAAGATTATCGCATGAGTCCTCAAGTAGAAGGAAGTCACTTTAGCTTGTAGAGATAGCTCGATGAAGGGCATCCATAGGTAACTCTCTTCAGTTCTTCTTGTCAACACATGGTTGGTAGAGGTTGACGTGTATGCATTTGTACCTTCATACAACAAAGACCAAGCAACATATGTTTGTGTGTGATAGAGGAGCATGTCATTTGTGGCATTTTCATTCTTGTTCACCACACTATTAGCACAACTCAAGTATAGCAAACGGGATGCATATGCAAGGTCAAAGTGCATGGAAATTGTTTGAACATCATCCAAATTTGGGAAATCGAAAACTCCATATAATATCTTAGTGTGGCACTCAAGGCACTTGACTAGAATTTTGATCAACATCCTTGATGCGAGAATTGGAGAATTCGACAAAAACACACAATGAAGAATTTCCAAAACAACATCATTATGTGTGCCAACCAACCATTGGAAAGAGAAATTGTTCAGATGATGGATGTCACACACAAATCATCAAAAGCAAATATCATGGGAATATGTATCCCAAGCGGAAGAAAAAACAACATGTTTGCAAACAAACCAAATGAAAAAGCAAGTGGTCCTTATGTTTGTTGCAACAACAAGAAGAGATTCTTGGAAGCTATCATGACAATACATGCTCTAAATGGAATTGTGGTTGCACACAAAACATGGGAAAGAGAAATTGCTCAACAATTTTGTTACAACACACAAAACATCATTATCCAAAAGCGAAGAAACATGAATGTCACAAGGGGAGATAATACCATTAACATGCCTGCAAGCAAACCAGGAAAGAGAAATTTATCAACATGAAAGATGCAAAGCATGCAAAAGGTATCAGAGCTGGGTTTGATCTTGAACTCACTTGTGGGATGCTCTCAAGAGCTCTTTTTGTCAACTCGTGCTCAACCGAGGTTGGCATTATAGTGCGGGTACCTACACACATCATACATAAAAGGAAGAACGTGTGTGCATGGTAGAGATACACATCATCCATCATGACATATCTCTTCTTGTGCACATCACCATTAATGCCAATCAAGTATGAAATAGATTCATGGTGAGTATGCAAGTGAGGAACATGCTTATCACGGCAATCATCAAAATCTCCAAAAATTGATAAAGCTATGGGGGCCATCTCATTATAACGCATATGATCAATATTATTGCAAGCAAAACAAGTGAAATAGCAAGCATTCATCTTATCGCAAGCAACAGGAGAAATTGAATGACTAGCATGACAAGGCAAGTCCAAAGCAATTGGAGGATACACACAAGATGCATAGCATGGCATGTTTATGGCAATGATATCGCAATCAAACAATTCCACATGATCAATATTATGCAAAGGTAAAGCATCACATGGGAATATGAGTGAAGCATATGTAATGTCACAAGTATCATCCATAGCATGCATATCCTCACAATTCATCATGTCCACTAGTGGGATCATGGCATCATCAACACCCTTATTATTACCTTGGTCATACCTCTCATATGAAGTGGGTGTTGTGGAAGTAGTGGCCTCCTTGTGGACGACTTCGTCTTCTTGATGTAGCCATGGCGTAGAATCATCGTCGTGCACCATGTACATATTCTCCAATTGAGGCATCATTGCTTCGTGGCTTCGGGCCTCGTCATCCATGGAACCTAGCACAACATAAGAGAACACACTAGAGGTAGAGGGTAAGTCATTAAAAACTGAAATGGTCTCACTTGACCTATCAACTACCACTCTCAACTCACTTGGTGTATCACTCATGCCCTCAAAGTGGGAGCACTCAATCTCACATAAGGTGGAGTCACTCATCTCACTCTTGTTCTCACTCAAGTGGGATAAGTGGCTCTCATACTCACATGTGATTGGTACTACATCATCACTCAAGTGTATAGGGATAGGCTCGATTTCCTCAACTCCACGCGCCTCCTTTGGTGAAGGGAAAATCACGTGCTCACCATTCTTGACCTTGTCGCCTTCAAAGTTGGATGCCATAAGATGGGCATCATCACTCGCCTCCTTGGTTGAAGGGAAAATCCCATGCTCGACCGTCTTGTGGCCATCTAGAAGTAGTGGTGGAAGTAGGCTCATGGTGTTGTCGAGAGCGGTGCTTGGATCGACTTCATCACATATGTGGCCTTGGCTTCCTCCATCTTGGAGTGTAGACATCCTCTTGCCGAACTCAGCCAACTTGGCGAAGTAGAGGTCTTCATTTTCCTCATTCGCTAGGTCGCGGAAGTCAAGCATAGGAGTTGAAGCTTGATGTCGTGGAGGAAGGCTTGCTCTTGGTTCCATTGTGGTGGTGGCACGAGTAGTTGAAGGTGCCCTATGATGGTGTCGACGAAGGTCATTGGTGTGCCTTGCCGATGGTTGATGTTGGTGAAGCACTTGGTCATCCACATGACGCTCACGACGGTGATCATTTGCCTTGGCACTCTTCTTGTGCTTGTGGTGCCTTCTTGAGCTTGCTTGATCATTATGGTTGGTGCTCATCACGAATTCTTCGTCTTGGTGGCAAAGATGCCTTTGATGATGTCTTGTATCCTTTTTATGGTGGCGATGCTCATGAGAGGATGTTTGTCGATGAAGATTCTTGTTTCTTGGCACCTCTTGATGTATATGATGTTTGGACGCCACTCTTCTTTGGATAGGTGGTGGAGCTTGGTGCCTTGGAGGTGATGGAGCTTGGCGCCTTGGATATGGTGGAGCTTGACGCCATCTAGGTGGTGGCGCTTGTCGCCTTGGAGGTGGATCATAGAAGTAGGTGGTGCCCTTTGGTGTGGCATGCTTGGCCTTGAAGGTCATGGAATATTGATGATGCGCCTCCTCTTGCTTGGCGTAGTAGGCTTCCATCTCCACACGATGGAGGAATTCTTCATGGCTCATGGAGGAGCCACCAAAGTCCATGAAGTTCTTCGTGTCCTCCATGCTTGGCGAGGCGTCGTCGATGTCACACTCGAAGTCGTCCATGCTTGGGGAGTAATTGTTGGTGTAGTACTCCATATCACCCAAGCATGTGGAGCCATTGTCGGTGTAGTGCTCCATATCCTCAAAGCATGCAGAGCCATTGTCGGTGTTATGCTCCGTCATGTCCACTATAATTTTGGAGTCGTAGTCATGGTGGCTCATCATGGATTCTTCATAGATATCATCCTCGGTTCCGGAGTCCCTAGACATGATGCACAAGACTAAGCGGTGTGTATGGAAGTGGTAGTGGGAGTTAGGGATACAACATCAAACCTTACTTTACCTTGGAAGATCGTATCGTGCAAGTGGCCACACTTGAGAGAAATAAACCAAGCAAAGTGAAGTTCACGCAGAACACCAAAACCAACTACTAACCAAAAAAAACACACACAAGGCCTATGGTGGATAGGTATCGAAACTGGCATGTGAAGAAACAATCTGAAATCGAGATGTTGTAATGGCAAGTAAAGAACAATAATGATCACAAAGCAAACAAGTCAATCCAAAAGATAGGAAATATGTACAAGGAAACACATACAATGGGATAAATGGGACTTATGCGACGGAGAAAGTGAGATAAGAACCAAATGATTACCTAGCAAAGACTATAAGCTCGTGTCACACAAGTACAAGGAGAGACGCTAGTTCGATTGCACAAAATTGGTGGGCTACAAGATATGCACAATAAGTACCACCTATATGATGTTCATCGAGCTTGCGCTTCCTATTCTATGAGGCACATGTATATTTCTTTCTATTTCACTTTCTTTTTATTTTTCTATATATTTTTTTTCTCTTTTTCGTTTTCTTTTCACTTGCCTCTTCCTTGTGCCAACAACTATACAAGATAACTATATGAGATGGCGCTCACAATGTTTGCTCGGAATCTACAAGGTATCAAATATGCATAACCCAAGCAATCATAATAGGAACTAGTCTCAATAGGTCTTTTCTGCTTGCAAAGATAGTGGGGTTCACAAAGGAATGCAAGTGGGAAAAAGTCGCGGAATGTTTATACCCTTTATTGTTGGATTCTGCCCTGCTCATGGAATTTGGATGGAGTAGCTAGCATGAACAACGTGGATGATGATGTAGAGCTCCTTCTTCTCTTCAAAACGAGCTAAAGAACACCAAATCCGAGTTCGAATGCAAAAGTTATGCTCAAAACCGTGCGGAGCTGAATCTATTGGCGACCAAGTCGGCGGACCGGAAATCTCGCCGGAATTTCCGGCGGTGGGTCCGGTTTGACCGGAATTTCCGGCGGGAACTCCGGTTTGCCAGATCTGGCGCCGGGACGAGTTCAGGGATGCGAAAAGTCAATTTTCTGTGGAAAAACTTCAGATCGGAGGGGCAAACGATGGAATTAGGCCATGGGAACGTAGGGGAAGGTAGATCAACAAGTTCAACAAGTAATCCGTGGATCAAAACCTACCAAAACTCACTCAAATCACAGATCGATACAAAACACGAATTGGGGCTGTTTTTGGTGAAATTTTTGAATTTACGGGGAAAAGATCAAATCGATGAGGAATCCGTGGCAACCAAAAGCTGCTGATACCACATGATAAAGGGGTTAACCTCTTGGGTGGCCCGATCTTCACGGATCTCGTGGTCAAATCAATGGGAAAGCGAGGGGAAAGGGAGAAGGTAGCGGAATCGAACACACATGTCACTAAGAACACGATGAACACACGCAAAACTCACACGATACAAGGCCGATTGCTCCCGAACGGCGGCCACCGGTCCGATAGAATCCTCGCAAGGAAAGATCGGTCAACGTGCTCCCTCAAATCCACATCGGAGAGGGAAGAACACCATGGGGAGGGTCTTGACAACTTGGAGACGAGGCACCGAACTCCAAGGCCTTGTTCAACGATGGATGCGTGATGCAAAGTCCAATCAAGGTTGGTGACGACAGTCGGTCCCCTTGGTAAAGGGGATGAGGAAAAACTAGAGATTCCACAATGGGGGTTTTCTTTAGTCTATAATCTATGCCTAAGGGATACATGAGGTGTGGGGGCTCTATTTATAGGCCAGCAACTAAACAAGGGGGTAGTTTGGGAATAAACTAGGAAAAGGGGTAAGTAAAGGGGATATTCCAGGGCATCAAACCCAGATCCGCGCGCAGTCAGTGGATTCCGTCGGTGAGTCCGGTTGCGCAGGATCTGGTGCCGGGATTTCCGGTTGTCGCCGGATATTTCGGTCGGGCGCCAAAAGTGCTCTCTGTAAGCAGTTTCGACGGTGGTCCCGGTCGACCGGTCCTAGCGCTGGGGATTCTGGCGGGGCGCTCGGTTCGCCGGGGTTGTAGCCGGAGATTCCGGCGGTGGAACTGGTTCGCCGGTGCTGGCGCTGATTCCAGCTGGAGCTTTCTTCCGTCTCCTCTTCCAAGCCTCCGTCTTGTCGGGCGCGAGTCCTCGGGCTTCCTCCATCGTCTCCGTAATCGTCGGTGCGAACCTATCATGGTCATAGAATGGAGAATGAAGTAGTATACCATTCAATAGGGTAGGAAGTGGGATCTCAAAGAGGATAGGATTCACCTTTGGAGTCCATGATGACTTGGCATGATAGGGCAAAGGTGTCCGATCTTTTGATGATATGGTGATAGTCGATTTGGTGGAGTTCGGGCTTGACGATCCGACTACACATGCGAGCACGAGCGCCAATGCAATCGCTAGGCCAATCTCCTGGAGGATACCGATCCTGCAGGAACCCGATCAGCCTGACCAGCGAGGGTCTTAATTCCTACCTGAAATCGAGAACAAGTAAGAACTAATATTGCAATCAAGATATTGCGGATTAAGATGAAAGCTTTATTGAATAGGTGGGATCCTGTATAGGTGTGAAGTACAAGAGGCCTCTACGACGCTCGAGCCTTGGCGAAGTTGCTATGATGGCTAACTTAATGTCTAAACAAAATCCGAGTCTATGGTGACAGCTAAGGTGAGTATTTAAGGAGGAAAAGGTGGGGTTTCGGCCAGCCATAGATGTGGTGGCCGAATCCAACCCTAGAAGTCCTTTTCTCCTCAAATAGGGACTCTAAAAAGTGGCTATTAAAAATCCTGCGAAAATTACATGGGCCTGGCCCAAAATAAAGGTGTTGCAACACCATATTAAGCTATGGACGAATTTGTGAAGTATTAATCTTGAATATTTCGTCCAAGCCTTCTTTCTTCATTATGGTGGCCTCAACGTTCTGAAATCTTCATCTGTGGCCTTCTCTTGAATCATCACATGCTTGCTGCCATCTCCATGCATGACCATGCTCCAATGCTTGTCCCTCTCATCCATGCTTGGCCATCATTCCTAAGAGTAACAAATACATCTGATTTAGGCAGCATCATATTCTAATGTATGTGAGGAATAGTTCCAAGAAACGAAAGTACCTGATAGTTAAGTTGTTTGGCACGAGATCTTGTGATAGGTCCTTGTATGTGTGTAGATGTAGGTACAACGGTTGTATCAATAGATGGGATGTTCACATCATGCTCCCCATCTTGAATTGAAGTCTTCCTCGACGCAATCTCATCTTCCTCACCAAAGTAAGTCTTCAAATATGCAATGTTAAACGTAGGACTAACCGTACCAAAGTCTGCAGGCAACTCAAGTTTATATGCATTATCGTTTATTTTCTCTAACACCTTAAAGGGACCAGCAGCGCGCGACATTAACTTAGACTTGCGTAAATCAGGAAAACGATCTTTACGCAAATATAACCAAACAAGATCTCCAACATCAAACACAACATACTTTCTCCCTTTATCCCCAGCAAGTTTATATTTAGCATTCATGTGTTCTATGTTATCTTTAGTAGAATTATGCAAGTTTAATATCATTTCAGCGCGTTGTGTAGCATCCAAATTATTTTGCGCCAAAGAAGGTAAAGGCAATAAATCAATAGGTGCACAAGGAACAAAACCATACACGATCTCATACGGGCACATCTTTGTGGTAGAATGCAGCGAACGATTATCAGGAAATTCTATATGAGGTAAACACTCTTACCACAATTTTAAGTTCTTCTTTAAAACAACCGCAACATAGTAGACAAAGTTCTATTTACTACTTCAGTGTGTCCATCAGTTTGGGGGTGACATGTAGTAGTAAACAGCAATTTAGTCCCCAACTTAGCCCATAAACATCTCCAAAAGTGGCTAAGAAATTTAGTATCACGATCAGAAACAATAGTATTTGGCACACCATGTAAGCGAACAATTTCACGAAAGAACAAATCAGCAATATGCGTAGTATCATCCATTTTATGACAAGGAATAAAGTGTGCCATCTTAGAAAACCGATCCACAACAACAAAAATACTATCCCTCCCCTTCTGTGTACGTGGCAATCCCAAAACAAAGTCCATAGAAATATCCTCCCAAGGAACACTAGGAACAGGAAGAGGCATATATAAACCATGTGGATTAATGCGAGACTTAGCTTTTTGAAAAGTAGTGCAGCGTGCCACAAATCTCTCAACATCTCGACGCATATGTGGCCAAAAGAAGTGTGCAGCAAGAACATCCTCCGTTTTCTTGACACCAAAGTGTCCCATCAACCCTCCTCCATGCGCCTCCTATAACAACAAAAGACGAACATAACTATCTGGAATGCATAGTTTGTTAGCACGGAACACAAATCCATCATTGAAGACGAACTTGTTCCATGTTCTACCATCTCTATAATTATGCAACACATCTTTAAATTCAGCATCATGCACATATTGTTCCTTAATAGTTTCCAATCCAAATATTTTGAAGTCAAGTTGAGATAACAAAGTATAACGGCGCGACAAAGCATCAACAATAATATTATCTTTACCTTTTTTGTGTTTGATAACATAAGGAAAAGACTCAATAAATTCAACCCACTTTGCATGACGACGATTCAACTTAGCTTGACTACGAATATGCTTCAAAGATTCATGATCAGAATGTATAACAAATTTTGTAGGCCATAGATAATGTTGCCAAGTTTCTAATGTCCGAACCAACGCATATAATTCTTTATCATAAGTAGAATAGTTCAGACTAGCTCCACTCGATTTCTCACTAAAATATGCAACAGGTTTTCCCTCTTGTAATAACACACCTCCCAAACCAATTCCACTAGCATCACATTCAAGCTCAAAGTCTTATCAAAATCAGGAAGTTGGAGTAAGGGAGCATGTGTTAGCTTATCTTTCAATATCACGAAGGCCTGTTGTTGTGCATCGCCCCAAACAAAGGGAACATCCTTCTTGGTAAGTTCATTCAGCGGCGCGACAATTGATCCAAAGTCTTTGACAAAGCGCCTATAAAAACCAGCGAGGCCAAGAAAACTCCTCACTTTTGTGACCTTCTTGGGCTGCGGCCAATTCTCAATAGCTTCAATCTTGGCTGGATCCACTTCAATACCCTGTGATGTAACAACATAGCCAAGAAACGCAACTCGATTGGTGCAAAAGGTGCACTTCTCAAGATTACCAAACAAGCGTGCATCACGTAAAGCATTGAAAACAACACGTAAATGGTCCAAATGATCCTCTAAAGATTTGCTATAAATCAGAATATCATCAAAGTAGACTACCACAAAACGTCCAATGAAAGCACGTAAAACTTTGTTCATTAATCTCATGAAAGTGCTGGGTGCATTAGTTAAACTAAACGGCATCATTAATCACTCATATATACCCGAACTTATTTTCCATTCATCTCCCAATCTCATACGAATCTGGTGGTAACCACTACGCAAATCAACTTTAGAAAACATGGTAGAGCCACTCAATTCATCAAGCATGTCATCCAAACGTGGAATAGGATGACGATATCGAATAGTAATATTATTGATAGCTCTACAATCAGTACACATGCGCGAAGAACCATCTTTCTTAGGTACCAAAATATTAGGAACAACACAGGGGCTAAGGGACTCATGAATATGATCTCTGTCGAGTAGTTCCTAAATTTGGCGTTGTATCTCCTTTGTCTCCTCTGGATTGGTTCTATATGGCGCGCGGTTGGGCGACATAGCACCAGGAATTAGATCAATTTGGTGCTCAATTCCTCTAATAGAAGGTAGTCCTGGTGGCAGCTCAGCGGGAAAAACGTCCTCATATTCTACAAAAGGTTAGCAACAACGGGTGGCAAAGAAGGAGGCATATCCTCAAATGAAAACAAAACCTCTTTGCAGATAACTGCATAACATTGAGTAGTGTTAACATATAGTTCAGCAATATCAATTTTATTTGCAAGCATACATGGATTCTTCAAACAAATTTCAGTAGCATGTTTAGAATCAGATTTAGTGTTCTTTGGTGGTACAAAATCTGCAGCAACAATCTGATTCTCACTTTTATTTTTTTCTCAGTTTTAGCTCTACTAGCTCTAGCAAGATCATCTTTTAAAATCTGTTCAGGAGTCTAGGTTTTAGACCAATTTTCTTTCCATCATGCATAAGAGAATAGTGATTAGTTTTGCCATTATGAACAGATTCTCTATCAAATTGCCATGGTCTACCAAGTAACAAAGAACAAGCTTGCATAGGTACAACATCACAATCAACAAAATCAGAATATGTACCAATAGTAAAATGCACGCATACCGTTCTTGTTACCTTGATCTTGAGAGAACTCTCAAACCATTGGATGTAATATGAATGTGTGCGTTGTCTTGTTGGAAGTGCAAGCTTCTCTACCATGTCAACACTAGCTTATTACAACTCCCTCCATCAATGATGATCCTTATAGCTCTTTCCTTGACAACACCACGTGTTTGGAACAGGTTGTGGCGTTGATCTTGCTCAGATTTGCTCAATTACAGACTCAACACATGTTGTGTAATTAAGCTCTTGTATTGATCAGCAGTTTCAGCTCCCATTACCTCTGTCTCTTCATCAGAATCACAATTGTCTCCATCTTGAGCAGAAATAAGGGATAATGTATATTCATCAAAGTCACTCGCTGAATCGTATTGAACATTATCACGCACCATCATAACACGCTGTGTTGTTCACTGTCTCTCAATATGACCAAAACCCCAGCACTTGCAGCATTGTATATCCTTTGTTTTACCCGTGGAAGCCATAGAAGACGCACTACGAGCAGGAGCATTGGATGACGGTGGAGGAGCAGCTGACAGAAATCTTGTGGTGGCCTTGGATGTGGTAGTAGTTGGTGGAGAATAACGAGAAGGAGGCGCTAATTATCGGGATGTTCAAGTGGATGTGCGACCTGCAGAATTATTAGTCCTCCTCCATGGTGTTTGGCGATCCTGCACTTCACGTTCAGCTTTGCAAGCAAGATGAAACAAACGAGTGATGGAATTATATTCCTTATAGTCTAATATGTGTTAAATGTCCTTGTTTAATCCACCAAAGAAACATTCAAGCATTTGTTCAGTAGATTCAACAAGACCACACCGAACCATCCCCGTTTGCTATTCCTGATAATACTCTTCTACAAAAAAATTCCCTTGTTTCAAACGTGTCAGATTCTTTAGTAAATCACGTTGATAAGTGGGAGGCACAAAACGAACACGCATAGCAGTCCAAGAACGAGGAATAGTAGTAGGATTTAAATGACAATACTCATACCACCAAAGGGAAGTAAATTTAGTAAATTCACATGTAGCAGCACTAACACGCATATTTTCAGGATATTTTAAACATGCAAAACGTTGTTCTACTTCCATCTCCCATGTAAGATATGCATCAGGATTATATTTACCCTCAAAAGATGGAATATTTAATTTAAGCTTTGCAACATGATCATCATCACGTACCGGTGGTCGAGTGTTGCGGTGGTAATGTCGGGGACGGCCAGCAGGGTGTGGAGGTTGTTCAACCTCCTCGTCAAACAGATCGTCGTCGTTGGGGTCGTAGTAGTACCCGTCGTCTGTCCCCAATGTCGCAGCAGCAACAGCCGTGGTGGAAGTCTGAGGTGCCTCAGCTGCAGCGGTAGCCGGCTGAGCTGCAGCAGTAGCCGGCTGAGGTGCAGCGGCCACCGAACCAGCAGTATGACCCGTGATCAGAATGCGCCGTGCGCCATGCCGAGGTGCCAATGGGCGGGTGCGGGTGCCGGCAATCTGTCCAAAACCTCCTTGAACCGAGCGTCAAGCTTGTCGTTGAAGGATTTATCGAGTCCATCGATCTTGTCCATGGCATTGGTAAGCTTGGTGTCAAACTCCCCTAGTCGTGCATCCACATCTTCAGCGCGACCGACCAAGAGCTCGGAGAAGTGGGCATGTAGTTCTTGGTTCGTCATTGTGGCAGGGTTACGTGAAGTATCTGTCATGGTTAGTCCTTTAGAAACACAGGTATATATGCCTATAACTACGGAAATATGGTGGAAGGCACGTGTAATCCGTCAAGCAATATACGAAGCTCTTAGAAGTTCTTACCAAACAGTAGGAAAAGGTGATGTGCAACCGCGAGGAGCAGTGGGTCCAGAGATTGAACCGAGCGATTACCAGGAGTCGAGACACCACACGTGGAGAAATCTGTGGAGATCTGGGAGGGCTTAGCAATGGGGTTAGCAATTATCAAAACAGCAATGCGAATGTTGAAAAAATGCTCAACGATGGTACTGTGCTGGTCCTAGGCTAGACCCTACTAGAGACGCGAGCCTAGATCACCAACGATGTCACGACGCGACATAACAAGCAATGTATGATGATATGGCACCCTGAAAAGCGAACCGAGATGTCGAAAATCACTATGATGGCGAGTGTCTAGAACTGATCTACGGGGTCTAGAAATAGGTTAGCCCCAATTTTTTTTTTGAAATTTTTGTATTATGCTCCGGAAAGCGCGCACACGCCAAAAAAATATTGCTATAACGACCGATGGAGAAAAGTGATCCCCGGGGCCGAAAATCAGTATATCCAGATTTTTTTTGCTCTCCTTCTGGACTTACGACTGAACTTCTAACTCGACACGGACTTTATCTCAATACAGAAAAAACAAAGAAGGAGAGTAAAAAGAAAAAAACTAGGAAACAATAACTCAACTCGGACTCGTGCCGCGGCAGGAAAGATGATCGGATCCGTGTCGCGGTAGGAAGGCGGTGGCGGAGTTTTAGGGTTTATGGTGGCTGGGTGTATGGCGGCGGAATATGGTGGCGGAATATGGTGGCGGTGATCGGCGAGTGTGGCGGTGACTACTGTGATCAGAACTCGAAACTCTAAGGGATGAGACACTAAGACCAGCAACTCGACGCGACGATGTAGACACAAATTCAACAATGCAAAACTGAAAAGATAATGCAAGGCGTAGATTGGTGATAGGATTTCATCCCCTTTCCCCCTTCCACCGCTTTCCGAAAGATAATGCAAGACTATTTTTTGCGTGTGTTAGTGGATTTCATCCCCTTTCCCCCTTCCACCGCTTTCCCATCGATTCCCACGGAGATTCGTTGAAGATCGGGCCACCCCAAGGGGTTACCCCATAACATATTGGTATCAAGAGCAAGGTTGATCACGAATTTCCCCTCAATTTTTCTTCTATCCACCACAAATTCGAAAATTTCCCAAAAAACAGCCCCAATTTGCCTTTGGATCGATCTATCGTTTTGGAGTGTTATTTGTGGTTTTGATCCGACCAAATCTTGTCTAAGGTGTAGGTCCAGCTTTTTCCTGCGTTTCCCAGCCCAATTTTGGCCAAATTTTCGCGGATTTGAGGACTCTAGGTGTGAATTTCCGCTCAAGAACACGAGCAGATCTTCCACACCGGAGTCTCCGGCCCAGACCGGAGTCTCCGGCCCTGGACGCCAGTTTTGACCTTTTTCCTCTTTTCTGCATTGGCTAATCTGTCCGTTTGTTGTTTGTGTTCCGTGTGCGTGTCACCAACTAACAGATAGCTTCCGCAACATCGCCGCGCTCTTCGACACCACGGACCCCAAACTCTTCCCCGCTCCATCGACACAAGATCATCATCAACAACTAAGGTATAACTTGTGTCAACCCTTGTAGCCATATCTTCCTTTGTGTATACCTATCCAATGAGAGCAACTCATTTTGTGTTTGTCTAAGCATTGTGCACTTACTATTGGAAAGTGAGAGTGTGAGGGCAAATACAAAAGTTAACATAGTAGCATAGAAAGGGAGAAAACGAAAAAGAATCGAAAAAAGAGAGGAAAAGAAAAAGAAAAATAGAAAGATACATAGTCTCCCAATACAAAGAGAGCATCAAGCTTGTAAGCAAAAGAGAGAGGAAGAAGCGCGCCAAGGCAAGTGCACAAATCCGTCGCTTACCCTCTTTTGGCAAACGAGTTGTGGTCTCTCCTTGAGTTGGCACGACAACCGAGCGTAGTCTTCGTTAGGACATTTCGTGCTCACTTTCATAGTCGTGCTAACCCCATTTTTCTCCACGTGTGTGTAGTCGTAGGTTCTCGTCACCTTTTGAGTTGACCATTTCCTTTTGACTTGAGTTTGTTGGATCTTCTCCACTTTTGACTATCCTTTGCGTTCGATTGGTTCTTTGGATTTCCCACAATCCTACCCATCCACCAAAAGCTTTTGAGAGTTGTAGCTTATTTGTGTGTGAGTTTCTTTGCAATTTCACTTTGCACGTTGTTCGCTCCTTTGTGTGGCAATTGGTTTGATATAATCTCCAAGGTGAGGTAAAAGGCTAACTCTACGCACCCTTATTCTCCATATACAACCCTTGTCGGCTTTGCATCATGGACAGGAATGGCGAGCCGTCCCAACCACCACCACCTCCAGAGGACGACACACAATACATGACAAGATGGGACCATTGGAAGGTCCGAGGAGAATTCAACTACCATTGTGAAGCCCTTGAGCGGCGCCAAGATGAACAATTTAGCGAAGCCCGAGTGGAGTTCAAGAACATCGACAACCGCTTCGAAGAAGTCCGAGGCCAAATGCATGCCATGCAACACAACCTCGGTCATCAAAATGAAGCTCTTGGTCGCGCCCTCGCCTCAACGGATGAGAAGCTTCAACGCCTCATTGATGGGTTAGCAAGGCCACGATCGCGAGACTCAAGATCATCACTACACTCCTCAAGTGAATCAAGCGCACCTCGCCGTCACGCTTCAAGGCACCGGGATGGACCCGTCCTTCAATCCATGAGCTCTTCTCAAGCGGTACCATCTCCGCGACACTCCGCGACGTCAAGCTATGATGGTGACCTCTCCGCAAGACCTCCAAGACGTGAAGCGGACCGGCCACAACCAAGGGCACTTGTGATTCAACAAGAGCAACCTCACATGGACCACCAAGCCTATCGCCATCGACATGTTCTTTCAACAACAAGTGAAGCATCCGAAGTGGAAGAACAAGATCGCCGTC
This sequence comes from Avena sativa, assembly GCA_916181665.1. Lineage (NCBI taxonomy): Eukaryota > Viridiplantae > Streptophyta > Magnoliopsida > Poales > Poaceae > Avena > Avena sativa. The sequence goes on along the minus strand of OV702279.1, from coordinate 150,704,299 downwards.
GGCGTGAAACACTCGAAGATCCACCAAGGCGTCATCATCAACATGAACGTCAACGTCGACAACATGATCATCATGACGAGCCTCCTTCACATCAAGAAGAAAGAGAGCAGACCATTGCGCATGAGGCTCGACGTCCTCCTCGCCACATGGCGCAAGACAATGCTCCTCGGCATCAACCACGACAAGAACAAGAGCAAGCTCCACAAGCTCGTCGTGAGGATCAACAACCTCCTCCTCGTCCTCAACCGCACCAAAAACACGAGAAATATCCCCAAGCTCGTCGTCAAAACCAAGTTCCACCACCAAACGCGGCACCTCAACAACCGCAAGAGCAACGCCACCATCACCAAGCAAGACATGAGAGCTCGGATGATGAAGATGTCCGCCAAAATCATGGCAACCGTCGACACCGGAACCGCAATGAAGAAGAAACTTTTGGCAAGCTCAAATTCACCATGCCCAAGTTCACCGGTTCCAATGAACCCGAAGAATATCTCTCGTGGGAACTCAAGGTTGACAAGATCTTTCGCATGCACAACTATAGCAATGAGAAGATGATGGCCATGGCATCCCTCGAGTTTGATAAGTATGCCAACCTTTGGTGGGAACAAGTCCAACTCGCTCGTGAAGCAAAAGAAGAGCCTCCAATCTCAACTTGGCAAGATATGAAGGCCCATATGAGATCCCGCTTTGTTCCTTCGCACTACACGCGTGACTTTTTCAACAAGCTTTCAAACACTTAGTCAAGGGACAATGACCGTGAAAGAGTACTTCAAGCAAATGGAGCTCAACATGATCCGTGCCAACATTGAAGAGCGGGATGAACAAACAATGGCACGTTTCCTCAATGGCTTGAACCATCCAATCAAGCGCATCACCGAGTTCCAAAAGTACAACAACATGGTTGAGCTTGTGCACATCGCATCAAAGGCCGAGCGTCAAGTGCAAGAGGACATCAAGTACAACAAGCCAAAGACATACTTCACGTACAAGCAAGCCCCAACCACTACTCCGACAACACCAAGTGGAAGCTCATCAAATACCACCAAGCTTCCCTCAAGCCAACACTTCCTCAAGGAAAACCTCCCCCAAGTGGCAAATACACAAGAGATGAACAACCATTCAATGGTGAGTGCTACAAGTGTGGAGGCAAAGGACACAAGTCGGCCGCATGTGGGAACAAGAAAGTTTTGTTCATCCATGACAACGGCGATGAAGAATACTTGAGTGAAGATGAGTTTGATGCAAGGGTCAAGGAAGCCATGGCAAGGCAACATTTGGAAGAGGACCAAGAACTACTTGTGTGTGAGCATGACGCAAGTCCATCGCTTGTGGTCACAAGGGTCTTAACTACTCAAGCCAATGAGAATGAAGACCAACGATCAAACATCTTCCAAACTCGTGCCGGTATCAATGGGAAGTCCATCAAAGTTGTCATCGATGGAGGGAGTTTCCACAATCTTGCAAGTACGGAATTGTGTGAGAAACTCAACCTCACCCTCCATCCGCATAAGCACCCCTACCATATACAATGGCTAAGTGACCAAGGGTCCGCCAAGATCAAACACACCATCTCGGTAACGTTCTCAATTGGACCATACAAAGACACGGTGGAATGTGACGTGGTCCCCATGACGGTTTGCCATATGTTGCTAGGAAGGCTGTGGCCATATGACAAGCGTGCTTTGCATGATGGTCACTCAACACTTATACCTTCAAATGGCTTGAAAAAACTTGTGTTTTGCAACCAATGACTCCTAGCCAAATAATTGCGGACAATGCAAAGGCTTTAGCGAGGGCGCAATACACAAGACCATCTTGTGAGAAGAGTGGTGAGCGAGAGAACCACACGATAGTGAGTGAGTGCCACAAGCCAAACTCGAGTGGAAAAACTAAGAGTGTTCTTCTTGCCACCAAAAGTGAGATGAGAGAAGTGCGGAACAACTCATCCATCTTGCACTATGTCCTTGTATGCAAGGGACTAGCGCAAGGAACTAATGACTTGAAAAATGTTCCTCCTTCTTTGATGGCTATTTTGCAGGAATTCCAAGATGTATTTCCTGAAGAGCTTCCTCATGGCCTACCTCCTCTTCGTGGAATCGAAAACCGCATCGACCTCATACCCGGCGCTCCACTCCCAAACCGCGCCGCGTATCGCACAAACCCGGAAGAGACGAAGGAGATAGAATGACAAATCAACCAACTCGTCTCCAAAGGTTTGATCCAAGTAAGCACTAGCCCAAGCGTGGTACCCGTAATTCTAGTCCCAAAAACGGATGATACGTTGCGGTTATGCATGGACTGCCGTCCAATCAATGCTATCACCGTGCGTTATCGACATCCTATACCGCGTCTCGATGACATGCTTGATGAGTTATGTGGAGCCACTATATTTTTGAAAATTGATCTTCGTAGTGGTTACCATCAAATTCGCATGGACGAAGGTGATGAGTGCAAAACCGCCTTCAAGACCAAGCTTGGTCTCTATGAATGGTTGGTTATGCCTTTTGGCTTATCAAATGCCCCATCTACCTTCATGCGCCTCATGAACCATATTTTGAGATCTCTCATTGGGAAGAGTGTAGTGGTTTACTTTGATGACATCCTTGTCTATAGCAAGTCACTAGAGGAGCATGTTACTCATGTTAAGGAGGTCCATCAAATCCTTCTTCATGAAAAGCTTTATGCTAATCTCCCAAAGTGCACTTTTGCAAAAGACGAACTCATTTTCCTTGGTTTTGTTGTATCTTCTAATGGCATTGAAGTTGATGTCTCAAAATTTAAGGACATACGAGATTGTCCCATACCTACCAATGTTAGTGAACTTCGTAGTTTTCATGGGTTGGCTGGCTTTTACCGTCGCTTTGTGAAAGACTATTCTACCATTGCTTGCCCCCTCAATGAATTGACCAAGAAAAATGTCACGTTCATTTGGGGAAAAGCACAACAAAAGGCTTTTGATGAGCTCAAAAAGAGGCTCACCGAAGCACCACTTCTTGCATTACCGGATTTCACAAAAACCTTTGAGATTGAATGTGACGCTAGTGGAATTGGCATTGGAGGCGTCCTTATGCAAAATGGGCATCCTATTGCATACCATAGTGAGAAATTGATGGCGCACGCCTTAACTATCCCATATATGACAAAGAGCTTTTTGCCTTGGTTCGTGTCCTTCAAGTGTGGCAACACTACCTTTGGCCCAAAGAATTTATCATACATTCCGACCATGAGTCGTTGAAATATCTTAAGGGTCAAGCCAATTTGAGTAAAAGGCACGCCAAATGGGTTGAGTTCATGGAATCGTTTCCTTACATTGTCAAGTACAAGAAGGGCAAAGAAAATGTTGTAGCGGACGCTTTGTCTCGCAAAAACACAAACCTTCTTACGCGACTCGAAGTAAATGTCCTGGGTCTTGATGACATCAAATCTTTGTACGCGTCCGACCCTTTCTTTGGACCAATTTTTGCAAAATGTTCAATACACAAAGGGATTGATGATTTCTATTTGCATAAGGGTTTTCTTTTCAAAAAAAAAACAATCTTTGCATTCCGAAGTCGTCTCTCCAAATTTTGCTTCTTCAAGAGTCCCATGGTTGAGTCCTTATGGGTCACTTTGGCCATGACAAGACATATGACATCCTATCCACTCACTACTTTTGGCCCAAGATGAAGCGCGACGTGGAGCGCTACGTCCAACGATGCACTACATGTATCCAAGCTAAGTCTAAGTCTAACCCCTTTGGTCTTTATATGCCATTGCCTATTACTCATGCACCTTGGTCGGACATTAGCATGGACTTTGTGTTAGGATTGCCTAGATCTAAACATGGACATGATTCTATATTTGTGGTAGTGGATCGTTTTTCCAAAATGGCACACTTCGTTCCGTGCCATAAGACCGATGATGCTTCACATGTAGCAAATTTGTTTTTCAGGGAAATAATTCGGCTACACGGTGTACCAAGAACAATCGTCTCCGACCGCGACGTCAAATTCATGAGCTACTTCTGGAAGACACTCATGGCCAAGCTCGGCATCAAGCTCCTCTTCTCGTCCGCCTCACATCCTCAAACCAATGGACAAACCGAGGTCGTCAATCGAAGCCTTGGCACACTCCTACGTGTGTTGATAAAGAAGAACCTTAAAGACTAGGAGGAATGTATTCCACACGCCGAGTTCGCCTACAACCGCGCCAAGCACTCCACCACCATGAGGAGTCCGTTCATGATCGTCTATGGCTTCGAGCCCCTCACTGCACTCAATATCCTTCCAATTCCGCTTCATGACCGTGCCAATATGGACGTGGTCAAGCGTGCCCAAACAATGAAGAAACTCCATGAAGACACAAGAGCTACGATCGAGAAACAAGTCCTTCGCCAAGCATAAAGGCTAAACAAGAACAAGAAAGAGATGATCTTCGAAGAAGGCGACCTTGTGTGGATACACTTGAGTAAAGACCGCTTCCCCAAGGACCGTGACTCCAAACTCAAGCCAAGAGGTGATGGGCCATTCAAAGTACTAAAGAGGATCAACAACAACGCCTACATCATCGATATCCCAACATCCAAGTATCTTGTGAGCCCGACATTCAATGTCAAGGACCTCTCACCCTATCATGGAGAAGATGAAGTTGAGAAGGTTAAAGAGTCGAGGACGACTCTTTCCCAAGGGGGGAGCTGATACAGCCCGTCCTACGGACGCACCTCCATCTACAACATCTAGTCCCCCAAGTGAGGACCAATGACTCGCGCCCGGGCCAAGCTCCTACAAGCCAAGGTTAACTCGCTCCTTTCCTCATGTGATTTTGGTCTACCTTTGGATGGCGTGCTACTTCATGCAACTACGTTGTGTATCCTCAGCTATGAAGCAACATCACCACACCAAGCCCCCAAGGAAGAAGGACCAGAAGAAGAAGCTGCTGGAGCTCTGCACACCAGAGTCTCTGGTGTAGACCGAAGTCTCCGGTCCCCTACACCGGAGTCTCCGGACCTTCCTCCGGTCCGGACCCAGGAACCAAGCCCGGGACAGCCAGAAGCCCCCTCCGGAGATGGGTCCGGAGATTGACCGGAGTCTCCGGTCCAGACCGGAGTCTCCAGACCCAACACCGGAGTCTCCGGCCTGCTCGATGCCAGGCATGTCAAGGCCTTTTGGGCCTGGCCCATGTAACCCCCAGTTTCGCCCCAATTTCTAGTTTTATTCCAAAACTACGCCTGTTTAAGTGGTTGGCCTATATAAAGCCCCACCCCTCATATGTAAACCCTAGACTTGGATAATAATAGTTGAGGACACCCTTTTGAGGATCTTTCATCTATTGGTCTCATGCTCCTACCAAGGGGAACCCTATTATCCACAACCTCTTGGATCTTACCTAGTGCGTTCAAGTATTACAAGGCCTTGGGATCTCGGTTTCTCGTGCCCAAGTAGTCAAGATCTCACCAAGCACCTCTCCCCCATTGTTGGCCGTGGAGAGAGAGCTTCGCCCAACACCGATCCTAGGGATTATGTTGGACCGGTTGCCACCGGCTTGAGTTATCGGCGTGTATCGTGTTTTGTGTGCATGAGTTCATCGGGTTCTTCGTGTGCGTGTGTTTGTGGATTTCATCCCCTTTCCCCCTTCCACCACTTTCCCCTCGATTCCCGCGGAGATTCATGAAAGATCGGGCCACCCCAAGGGGTTACCCCATAACAGGAGGGGAGGTGGGCGAGCTCATGTAGGAGGCAGAACGCGCTCGCGAAAGCGATGTGGCAGAGGTCAACGAAATAGGGGCACGGTGGCCGGGCTCTGCTGACGGGCAACGAGGCGGCCACGGCGCGCGGCTCGCAGGGCGGTTGGTCGACGAGGTACAGACCCGCGACGGGTGTTAGACCCCTCCTTTATAAAGGAAAGGATCCCTGTGATTGCAATGCTAGTCCCTGGATCAATGCTAGCATCCACAGTTTAAGATGAAGTACACAGATACAAAGGTCGTTTATTACGTTCATTCCAGAGATAAAACATAGTCTTTTACAACTCAGGGCCATAGGCCTAATACAAGAGTTTAAGGAATAAGTAAATAAACATAAGTCTTCATCTTCATGTGCCACAGGCAAGCATGTTGAGTGTAGACTCATGACTCCTATTCATCATCAGAGTAACCTGCAACATCACAAGTTACAGCCACAGAGGGTCAATACTTTGGAATAGTATTGACAAGTGATACCTTAGTATATTTTTAGTGGACTATATTACTATATGCATTTTGGCTAAGTGTAGCTTGGCTTGCTTTGCTTGAAAATAGGTTTTACCTATTAGTTGAAATCACTAAGTTTTTCTTTGTCAAAAACTTCCCAAGAAACCACCAATAGACATTGGGGTCCTTCACCCTTGTTCATCCACAAGTTTTATTTAGAAGTTGGAGTGATGAGATTCTTGTAGCTTCCATGTCTTGATGCTCAAGTTGTCCATTGCCATGGACATGGCTAAGTACTTAGGTTTTCCATCTGCAGAGGTTGTGCACTTTCCCCACCAGACTTGGTTTCCCAAGACAGGACCTTTCAGAAGCCTTTCCTTAGTCAAATGGACGTGCTCCAACCTATCATTCCCACTACCACCAACTGTCTACGTGACTAAGTTCTAGCAACCTATATGATCATGGCAGAGCCCATATTGCCAACTGGTTGCACTGTAAGCTTTCTCAACACTTGGCCTCCAAATCCCTTTGTGCCTGGGTGGCATACCACAAGGGAGATACACAAGCCAAGTCCATGGCCTTGTGTAACCACTCAACCAAAAACCACCATTCAAGTCCCATTCCACCCAGGAAGTTCATTGACTTAGTTGTTTTATTAAGAAAAGAATGAGTACAAAAGGACTTAGAATTATTTCACCATAGCATGTATATACTTTACCAACCCCTGTTTTCTACTAGCTAGGCTAAGCATGGCATAGTAACTTAACTTAGGAAAATTCCCTAGCAATTCTACAATTCTACACTACTTAGGATTTCCCAACTTAGCAGTTGGCAAAAGTAGCATGCAAGACTTAGCAAAATATCTAATGCTAATACAAAAATATGGGAAAGGAATATTCATGAAAATATCACTTGCCTTGGTAATGTGGAGAGTAGCACTCCTCACAATCACAATCACTAGCAAAATCTACACAAAAATTTGTAGCACACAATTACACACAATTATATACAATCAAAAATAATATGAATGCATGCATGCAAGAATTTACTAAGTGGTGATTTTGAAACTTTACCAAGCATGTGCATGTTTACAGAAACTTAACAAGTCACAAGTTTGCCAACTAAACTTATTTATCCCTAAAACAAATTACTAAACTAAATCCATACTCAAAATAGCCTTAAACATGTTTCTACAAATAAAGTCATTCTAATGGTTACTATTTGTTAAACACTTTGCATAAACAGAAAGGCCTTGATTCCCTGAATCCAACGGTATAAAGTTTGCAAAATTCCAACGTGGAAATCAAAAGTTATAAGCATTTGAAGTTTGGATCAAATTCTGATTTAAAATCTGTTTTTAGATCTGTTCCTAGCCACGCGTCGTGTTGTGACTGGCGCATACCGGTTCGCAACGGATCGAGCTCTGCAGCCGCAGGATCTAAATGGATCGCACGCTCCAGATCGCGTACCTCTTCGCCGATTACTGAATCTATCCTAACGCTTGGATCAAGATCTAATGGCGCGCGAGCAAGCGACCATGTCCTGGCGGCGCGCGGCGTCAGCGAGTGGCGGAGCGCTCGGTCTACGGCGGCGCTAGCATTCCAGGTCGTCCGCGAGAGGGAGAAGGGCCATACCATATTCGCAAGAGGCTGCTGAAGCTCAAGGTAGTGTCGATTTGCGATGGGGCGTGCTGACACGGTGATGATTCCTCGTCGGAGTTGAGTCTGGCGACAGGTGGTTCCGTTCGAGGTCGAAGGCGACGCTGTAGATCACTAGGAGGCAAACGGGGGTGTGGCCAGATGCAGAAGGTCACGGAGTAAACGCGTGTGTGAAAGACAAGGTTCGGGCCGGTCTGGACTTACCGCTGGAGCTCGCCGGAGTTGAAGCTGGAGGCGGTGGCGGTCAGACGTTTGCGTAGCCGACATTCTGGGTCACCCGCGGGCAAACCAGGAGTGCTAGGAGATGCTTGAGGTCAAGCGGAGTCCACTCGCGTGAAGTAGAGGCAGAGGGGTGGTCTGAGTTGGCCGGAATCGCTGCTGCGGCTCGTCGGAGACGGCGGGTTTGCAGAGAGCAATGCGTGCATCCTGGGGGCGCTCTGGGCTTGGGAGTTGGGGGAGAAGAGCGAGGGGGCAGAGGGGGTTTAAATAGCCTGGCCGTGAGCGAGAATTACTCGGGCATTGATACGAATTGAAGCCGCGAATCAAACAGGAAACGGCCGCGCTGATTTGGGGATGAACTGGTCGTGGGGGGAGGTGTGGAGACGACGATGCTCGAGTGGGCCGCGGTTGTCAGCGATAGAGGGAAAAGGGAGTGGGTCCCTTCTGTCATTGAGCTGGTCGGTGCGAGAGTGGGTAAAGAAAACGATTCGCGGGGGTGTGCGCTACTGGGCTAGTCTGGGCCGAATTGGGCTAGGTCGGCCTGATTAGCTGGTTGTCTTATTTTTTTTCCTCTTTATTCCTTTTCCTTTTCTGATTGCTTTTCTAAATATGGTTTTCAAACCCAAATTCAAAATCTGTTTGAAACCAAAGTTTTACAGGACTTTTGTACAATAAATCTTGCTCTTAAATAAGTGTTAAACACATCTGAACACTTCTGAACTCTTGGGTCTTTTGAAAAATAAAACCATGCCTTTATGAGATGTGATAATAGGCATAGAATTTGTTTTAATTCATAATTTGCTTTGAGACTTTGCTTAAGTTTTTGAGACCACTTAAGTTTGAATTCAAATCATCCTGAATGAATAACAACATCTTTCTCAATAGCATGTAGCACAAAGGCTAGGGTTTTCAAAAATAATGAGCCACAATTGCTCCTGTTTCTGAAATGATTTTGAGAAAAGCCCTAAATGATGATGAATGCAAGGATGATATGAATGAGTTTTGGAATATGAATTTAGTGATGTTACAAATCTAACCCCCTTAAGATGAATCTCGCCCTCGAGATTCGGATTGGCTAGCAAATAGGTGAGGGTGGTCTTTCCAAAGATCATCTTCTCTTTCCCATGTTGCTTCCTCTTCGGAATGATGATTCCATTGCACTTTGCAAAACTTGATAGTTTTTGTCCTTGTGACTCTTTCTGCAGTCTCAAGAATCTTGACAGACTTTTCTTCATAGGTGAGGTCACTTTCTAGTTGAACTTCTTCCAATGGTATGGTATCCTTCAGAGAAGATTCTTCCATTTCTGGGTGACATTTCTTAAGCTGACTCACATGAAACACATTATGGACAGCTGACAGAGACTCTGGCAATTCAACTTCATATGCAACTTCTCCCTTGCGACTTAGAATCTTGAATGGCCCAACATATCTTGGTGCCAACTTTCCTTTGACTCCAAATCTTTTCACTCCACGAAGTGGTGATACTCTAAGATAAGATCTATCCCCAACTTCGTAGGTGATTTCTCTACGCTTAGAATCCGCATAGCTTTTCTGTCGGGATTGTGCTATTTTCAACCTGTCCTTAACCAATTTGCCTTTCTCTTCAGCGTCCTTGATAAGATCAGGTCCAAACAAACTTCTTTCTCCCACACCATTCCATAGCAATGGGGTGGTACACTTTCTTCCGTAGAGAAACTCAAATGGTGCCATCCCAATACTAGATTGATAACTATTATTGTAAGAGAACTCTGTGTAACGCAGACTTTCATCCCAACTTGCTCCATAGTCTAAAGCACATGCCCTCAACATGTCTTCAAGAATTTGGTTAGTCCTTTCTGTTTGTCCATCAGTTTGAGGATGGAAAGCAGTGCTGAATTCCAATCTTGTTCCCAAAGATTCATGAAGCTGTCTCCAAAAGTGAGAAGTAAACTGAGTTCCTCTATCAGACACAATACTCTTAGGCACACCGTGAAGGCACACAATTCTGCTCATGTAGATTTTGGCTAACTTGGCACTTGTATAAGTTGTCTTCACGGGTATAAAATGAGCCACTTTAGTTAGGAGATCCACTACTACCCATATAGAATCATACCCTGACCTGGTCCTTGGTAATCCGGTAATGAAATCCATACCGATATTTTCCCACTTCCATTCAGGAATAGGTAGTGGTTGAAGCAAACCCGCTGGTTTCTGATGTTCCGCTTTTACTCTGCTACACACATCACACAAAGCAATATGCTCGGCGATGTCCCTTTTTAGATTGTTCCACCAAAATCTTTCTTTCATATCCATGTACATCTTGGTGTTTCCTGGGTGAATAGAATACGGAGAGTTGTGGGCTTCCTGTAAAATCAGTTTCCGCAACTCTGTGTCTTGTGGAACACAAATGCGTTTCCCGTGCCATAAAGTACCTTGTTCGTCAATATGGAAACTTTTAGCTTTCCCTTGGCTATCCTTTCCTTAATCTCTTCGATTTCTTTATCCGTCTTCTAGGCTTCTTTAATCTTATCCAACAGAGTGGGTTGAACATCCAAAGTCATAAGATGTCCTTCTGGTACAATCTCCAATCTGAGTTCTTTGAATTGCTTACACAAGTCATCTGGCAATTCACCATTGGTAAGGCCATTCACAAACGTCTTACGACTTAGAGCATCTGCTACTACATTTGCTTTACCGGGATGGTACTGCAAACTCAAGTCGTAATCCTTGATAAGTTCTAGCAATCTCCTTTGTCTCATGTTGATTTCCTTCTGGGTGAAGATATACTTCAAACTCTTATGATCGGTGAATACTTCACAACGCTTTCCCAAAAGATAATGTCTCCATGTTTTGAGTGCATGGACGACAGAGGCTAACTCCAAATCATGAGTAGGATAGTTTACTTCATGAGTTTTGAGTTGTCTCGAGGCATAGGCTACGAATTTACCGTCTTGCATAAGTACGGCACCCAAACCTTGATGAGACGCATCACAATATACTTGGAAATCCTTTTCCAAATCTGGCAGACATAGTACCGGTGCTGTTACAAGTCGCTTCTTCAATTCTTGGAAGCTGACTTCACAACCTTCAGACCAAGCAAATTTCTTGTCCTTCTTTAACAATTCAGTCATTGGCTTAGCAACCTTTGAGAAATTCTCAATGAACCTTCTGTAGTAACCTGCTAAACCAAGGAAACTGCGAACTTCTTTTACGTTCTTAGGAGATTCCCATTCAGTCACAGCTGAAACTTTAGCAGGATCAACTGCCACACCATCCTTTGTCATAACATGACCAAGAAAACCAACTTCTTCTAACCAGAACTCACACTTGCTGAATTTAGCATAAAGTTTATGTTCCCTTAGTTTCTCAAGTATCAAGCGTAAATGTCTTTCATGTTCTTCCTTGCTCTTGGAGTAGACTAAGATGTCATCGATGAAAACGACAACAAACTTGTCAAGAAATTCCATGAACACCTTGTTCATCATATTCATGAAGTATGCTGGAGCGTTGGTTAAACCAAAAGGCATCACAGTGTACTCATACAATCCATACCTTGTGGTGAATGTTGTTTTAGGTATGTCTTGCTCTCTTATCTTGAGTTGAAAATAACCTGACCGGAGATCAATCTTTGAGAATACACATGATCCTTCTAGCTGATCAAACAAGTCATTGATTCTAGGCAAAGGATATTTGTTCTTGATAGTTACCTCGTTGAGTGAACGGTAATTTATGCATAACCTTTGGCTTCTATCTTTCTTCTCCACGAACAATACTGGGGCTCCCCAAGATGAAGAACTTGGTTGAATAAACCCTTTCTGCAACTGTTCTCCTAGTTGCTTCTTGAGCTCTTTCAGTTCATCAACTGACATTTTGTACGGTCTTTTTGCTATTGGTCCAGAACCTGGTACCAAATCTATCAGAAACTCCACATCTCTATCTGGTGGCATTCCTGGCAACTCTTCCGGAAACACATCCGGATACTCACACACAATTAGCACACTGTCCATGCTAACCCCCTTAAGAGAATTTAGCTTACTTCCTTTGGATTCAAAGTTTGACCTGGATTTTATTCTTTTTCCTTCTGGGGTTGTGAGTGCAACAGTACGATTAGCACAATCTAGTACTCCCTCATACTTAGCCATCCAATCCATTCCCAATATTACGTCTAGTCCTTGGTAATCTAGGATTATCAGGCTCACTGGGAACTTATGCTTTCCAAACTCTATAAAAGTTAGAACAACACAATTTAAGATAAAACAAGACAAACATTCCATACATATCCATGGAACACAAACATCACACAAGTCATGCATACATAAGTCCATTACATCAATCAAGGTCCATACTTATTTAAGGTATCATTTTTGGAAAATAAGGTGATAGATGGTGGTCCAACTAAAGAAGTGTGCTCACAATCCTATCTCACTGGATCTGGTGGCTATCACAATGTTCCTAGAGGCAATCCACCTATCTTGTTCACATGATTCCATCACTAAGTCTATTATATCTCCCCTTAACTCTTGGTTGGTGGCTTCCAACTCTTGGGTAAGTTCCTTCTCCTTCTCTAAGTCTTTTTGGAGGTTGAGCATCCTGCACTTGACTCTAGCACTTAGTTCTTTGATAGTCCTCCAAGCTGCATCTCTGGCTGACTCAAAGAATGTGGTGTGCATTACAGTGTTGGTGTACATGCAGAATCCCCTTTCTTTGTGGTTCTCTTCCTTGTTTTTGTACAAGTGAAGTTGCACCCACCAATACTCCACTCCTTCATCCATCACTGGAAAGCCTTTTTATAAAGCTGCACCATGTGCTTCCATTGCCACCATGAGGTCCTTGAGAATCTTGGGAAACTCAGTTTCACACTCCAAGGTCATGGTCATGAGTGGTCCTTTCTTCACGGCTTCGTTGATGGAGTTCATCTACAAATAGAGATGAGAATGAGAAGATTAGAAAAGTTTACGAGAAGAATAGACAAGTGTAGAAGTATTTAGAAATTTTCCTTAGTGGTTTCCAATCCTAGGGTCATAATCCTACAGGCAACACAGTGCTCTGATACCATCTGTTAGACCCCTCCTTTATAAAGGAAAGGATCCCTGTGATTACAATGCTAGTCCCTGGATCAATGCTAGCATCCACAGTTTAAGATGAAGTACACAGATACAAAGGTCGTTTATTACATTCATTCCAGAGATAAAACATAGTCTTTTACAACTCAGGGCCATAGGCCTAATACAAGAGTTTAAGGAATAAGTAAATAAACATAAGTCTTCATCTTCATGTGCCACAGGCAAGCATGTTGAGTGTAGACTCATGACTCCTATTCATCATCAGAGTAACCTGCAACATCACAAGTTACAGCCACAGAGGGTCAATACTTTGGAATAGTATTGGCAAGTGATACCTTAGTATATTTTTAGTGGACTATATTACTATATGCATTTTGGCTAAGTGTAGCTTGGCTTGCTTTGCTTGAAAATAGGTTTTACCTATTAGTTGAAATCACTAAGTTTTTCTTTGTCAAAAACTTCCCAAGAAACCACCAATAGACATTGGGGTCCTTCACCCTTGTTCACCCACAAGTTTTATTTAGAAGTTGGAGTGATGAGATTCTTGTAGCTTCCATGTCTTGATGCTCAAGTTGTCCATTGACATGGACATGGCTAAGTACTTAGGTTTTCCATCTGCAGAGGTTGTGCACTTTCCCCACCAGACTTGGTTTCCCAAGACAGGACCTTTCAGAAGCCTTTCCTTAGTCAAATGGACGCGCTCCAACCTATCATTCCCACTACCACCAACTGTCCAAGTGACTAAGTTCTAGCAACCTATATGATCATGGCAGAGCCCATATTGCCAAGTGGTTGCACTGTAAGCTTTCTCAACACTTGGCCTCCAAATCCCTTTGTGCATGGGTGGCATACCACAAGTGAGATACACAAGCCAAGTCCATGGCCTTGTGTAACCACTCAACCAAAAACCACCATTCAAGTCCCATTCCACCCAGGAAGTTCATTGACTTAGTTGTTTTATTAAGAAAAGCATGAGTCCCAAAGGACTTAGAATTATTTCACCATAGCATGTATATACTTTACCAACCCCTGTTTTCTACTAGCTAGGCTAAGCATGGCATAGTAACTTAACTTAGGAAAATTCCCTAGAAATTCTACAATTCTACACTACTTAGGATTTCCCAACTTAGCATTTGGCAAAAGTAGCATGCAAGACTTAGCAAAATATCTAATGCTAATACAAAAATATGGGAAAGGAATATTCATGAAAATATCACTTGCCTTGGTAATGTGGAGAGTAGCACTCCTCACAATCACAATCACTAGCAAAATCTACACAAAAATTTGTAGCACACAATTACACACAATTATATACAATCAAAAATAATATGAATGCATGCATGCAAGAATTTACTAAGTGGTGATTTTGAAACTTTACCAAGCATGTGCATGTTTACAGAAACTTAACAAGTCACAAGTTTGCCAACTAAACTTATTTATCCCTAAAACAAATTACTAAACTAAATCCATACTCAAAATAGCCTTAAACATGTTTCTACAAATAAAGTCATTCTAATGGTTACTATTTGTTAAACACTTTGCATAAACAGAAAGGCCTTGATTCCCTGAATCCAACGGTATAAAGTTTGCAAAATTCCAACGTGGAAATCAAAAGTTATAAGCATTTGAAGTTTGGATCAAATTCTGATTTAAAATCTGTTTTTAGATCTGTTCCTAGCCACACGTCGTGTTGTGACTGGCGCGTACCGGTTCGCACCGGATCGAGCTCTGCAGCCGCAGGATCTACATGGATCGCACGCTCCAGATCGCGTACCTCTTCGTCGATTACTGAATCTATCCTAACGCTTGGATCAAGATCCAATGGCGCGCGAGCAAGCGACCATGTCCTGGCGGCGCGCGGCGTCAGCGAGCGGCGGAGCGCTCGGTCTACAGCGGCGCTAGCGTTCCAGGTCGTCCGCGAGAGGGAGAAGGGCCATACCAGATTCGCAAGAGGCTGCTGAAGCTCAAGGTAGCGTCGGTTTGCGAAGGGGCATGCTGACATGGTGATGATTCCTCGTCGGAGTTGAGTCTGGCGACAGGTGGTTCCGTTCGAGGTCGAAGGCGACGCTGTAGATCACTAGGAGGCAAACGGGGGTGTGGTAAGATGCAGAAGGTCACGGAGTAAACTCGTGTGTGAAAGACAAGGTTCGGGGCGGTCTGGACTTACCGCTGGAGCTCGCCGGAGTTGAAGCTGGAGGCGATGGCGGTCAGACGTTTGCGTAGCCGATGTTCTGGGTCACCCGCGGGCAAACCAGGAGTGCTAGGAGATTCGTGAGGTCAAGCGGAGTCCACTCGCGTGAAGTAGAGGCAGAGGGGTGGTCTGAGTTGGCCGGAATCGCTGCTGCGGCTCGTCGGAGACGGCGGGTTTGCAGAGAGCAATGCGTGCAGCCTGGGGGCGCTCTGGGCTTGGGAGTTGGGGGAGAAGAGCGAGGGGGCAGAGGGGGTTTAAATAGCCTGGTCGTGAGCGAGAATTACTCGGGCATTGATACGAATTGAAGCCGCGAATCAAACAGGAAACGGCCGCGCTGATTTGGGGATGAACTGGTCGTGGGGGGGGTGGAGACGACGATGCTCGAGTGGGCCGCTGTTGTCAGCGATAGAGGGAAAAGGGAGTGGGTCCCTTCTGTCCGTGAGCTGGTGGGTGCGAGAGTGGGTAAAGAAAAGGATTCGCGGGGGTGTGCACTACTGGGCTAGTCTGGGCCGAATTGGGCTGGGTCGGCCTGATTAGCTGGTTGTCTTATTTTTTTTCCTCTTTATTCCTTTTCCTTTTCTGATTGCTTTTCTAAATATGGTTTTCAAACCCAAATTCAAAATCTGTTTGAAACCAAAGTTTTACAGGACTTTTGTACAATAAATCTTGCTCTTAAATAAGTGTTAAACACATCTGAACACTTCTGAACTCTTGGGTCTTTTGAAAAATAAATTAAAACCATGCCTTTATGAGATGTGATAATAGGCATAGAATTTGTTTTAATTCATAATTTGCTTTGAGACTTTGCTTAAGTTTCTGAGACCACTTAAGTTTGAATTCAAATCATCCTGAATGAATAACAACATCTTTCTCAATAGCATGTAGCACAAAGGCTAGGGTTTTCAAAAATAATGAGCCACAATTGCTCCTGTTTCTGAAATGATTTTGAGAAAAGCCCTAAATGATGATGAATGCAAGGATGATATGAATGAGTTTTGGAATATGAATTTAGGGATGTTACAACGGGGCAGGCGAAGCTTGCAAGTTCGGCGGCGGTGTTTCCTGGGGGTTGTGGGAGCAAGGACGGAATGGGGAAGCGGGCGCAGGGGGTGATACGTCGTAAACGTATCTATAATTTTTTATGCTACATGCTTGTTTTGTATAAACTTCCATATGTTTTGTCTACACTTTGAGGAATTTTATACATTTTCTGGAACTAACCTATTGACAAGATGCCACAGGGCCAGTTGCTTGTTTTCTGCTATTTTTGATTTCAGAAAAGCCAGAAAAAAATATTCTCGGAATTGGACGGCAAAAGCCAAAGTCAATATTTTACCCGACACGACATGGGGCCCGAAGGAGAGACGGAGGAGGGCACCAGGGCGGCCACACCATACGGTGGCGCGGGTCCCCCTGGCCATGCGGCCACATGGTGTGGGCCCCCTGGCCCTCCACCGACCTTTACCTTTCCCCTACTTATACGTCTCCCCGAGAGGTAAACCCTAACACGGGCAGAAATCCACAAAAAGTTCCACAGCGCCACCGCCACCGAAGGGGAGATTCGGGGGACAAAAGTCTCTGTTCCAGCACTCTGCCAAGACGGGGAATTTCCCTCGGAGCCATCTCCATCGATCTCCACCACCATCTCCATCGCCGTTGCTGATTCCCATGATGAGGAGGGAGTAGTTCTCCTTCGAGGATAAGGGCTCTATCGGTAGCTATGTGTTCATCTCTCTCTATGCGTGATCTTTTTGTGGTCATGAGATTTGTAATCAAGTAGATCTACTCTGCTACTCAAGTGCTTTAAGTAATCTCCGTCTATCCCCGCATGTGTGAAGGTGAGAGTGTGCACACCGTGTGGCACTTAGGCTAAAGATTACAAAAATACTTATCATGAGTTATATTTTGATTTGGATGTCTCAATGAAATTGTGGTGTTTGTAGGAACTATCTAGCGCTCAAGATAATAGTGTGGACTTAGCTAGATGGGGAATGCGAACTTGAAGGAATGCTTTTGTAGCCCTACCATGGATTAGATTTATCGAACCGGAGAGTAGTTCAGAGTAGTATCATGAAGAGAAGATATTTATATGCAAGTGTCCACTAGTGAAAGTATGATCCCTAGGCCTTGTTTCTAAGCATTGAAACACTGTTTACAACTAGTCCTGCTACATGTTTGCTTGCTTCCATCTTTATTTCAGATTGCCTTTAGTCTCTTCCTCCCTGTCAAGCTCTTTTCAGGCATGGTTGTCTTATAATCATCCATATTACTTGTATTTCACTATCTCTTCGCCGAACTAGTGCACCTATACACCTGACAAGTGTATTGGGTGCGTTAGGGACACAAGAGACTTCTTGTATCTTGATTGCAGGGTTGCTTGAGAGGGATACCTTTGACCACTTAATCCCTAAGGTCGATAAACCTTGGGTAATCCTGATGCAGCCCAACCTACGGTCGTTGCCACATCAAGGTCTCCAACTTATGCCATGATGTGGACATCCCATCTATTGATACAACCGTTGTACCTACAGCTACACACATACAAGGACCTATCACAAGATCTCGTGCCAAACAACTTAACTATCAGGTACTTTCTTTTCTTGGAACTATTCCTCACATACATGAGAATATGATGTTGCTTAAATAAGATGTATTTGTTAATCTTAGGAATGATGGACCAAGCATGGATGAGAGGGACAAGCATTGGAGCATGGTCATGCATGGAAATGGCAGCAAGCATGTGATGATTCAAGAGAAGGCCACGGATGAAGATTTCAGAACTTTGAGGCCACCATAATGAAGAAAGAAGGCTTGGACGAAATATTCAAGATTAATACTTCACAAATTCGTCCATAGCTTAATATGGTGCCGCGACACCTTTATTTTGGGCCAGGCCCATGTAATTTTCGCAGGATTTTTAATAGCCACTTTTTAGAGTCCGTATTTGAGGAGAATATGACTTCTAGGGTTGGATTCGGCCACCACTTCTATGGCTGGCCGAAACCCCACCTTTTTCTCCTTAAATACTCCCCTTAGCCGTCACCATAGACTCGGATTTTGTTTAGACATTAAGTTAGCCATCATAGCAACTTCGCCAAGGCTCGAGCATCGCAGAGGCCTCTTGTACTTCGCACCTATACAGGATCCCACCTTTTTTCAATAAAGCTTTCATCTTAATCCGCAATATCTTGATTGCAATATTAGTTCTTACTTGTTCTCGATTTTAGTTAGGAATTAAGACCCTCGCTGGTCAGGCTGATCGTGTTCCCGCAGGATTGGTAACCTCCAGGAGATTGGCCTAGCGATTGCACTGGCGCTCGTGCTCGCACGTGTAGTCGGATCGTCAAGCCCGAACTCCACCAAATCGACTATCACCATCTCATCAAAAGATCGGAGGCCTTTGACCTATCAAGTGGAATAAGATTCCAGGTTGCTCGGTGAGATTTTACTGTTTTCGTAGTTTAGATCTGTTTTACCTATAACCCACGAAAAAGCAAAAAAAAAACAGTTACAGTTTAGATCCATCACATCACCAATCTACGCCTTGCATTATCTTTTCAGTTTTGCATTGTTGAATTTGGGTATGCATCGTCGCGTCGAGTTGCTGGTCTTAGTGTCTCGTCCCTTAGAGTTTTGAGTTATGATCACAGTAGTCACCGCCACACTCGCAGATCACCGCCACCATATTCCGCCACCATATTCCACCGCCATACACACAGCGACCATAAACCCTAAAACTCCGCCACCGCCTTCCTACCGCGACACGGATCCGATCACCTTTCCTGCCGCGGCACGAGTCCGAGTTGAGTTATTGTTTCCTAGTTATTTATTTTTACTCTCCTTCCTTGTTGTTTCCGTGTTGAGCTAAAGTCCGTGTCGAGCTAAAAGTTCAGTCGTAAGTCCAGAAGGAGAGCAAAAAAAAATATTCTGGCTATACTGATTTTCGGCTCCGGGGATCACTTTTCTCCATCGGTCGTTATAGCGATATTTTTTTGGCGCCTGCGCGCTTTCCGGAGCATAATACAAAAATTTCGACAAATTTTTTTGGGGCTAACCTATTTCTAGAACCCGTCGATTAGTTCTAGACACTCGCCATCATAGTGATTTTCGACATCTCGGTTCGCTTTTCAGGGTGCCATATCATCATACATTGCTTGCTGTGTCGCGTCATGACATCGTTGTTGCTCTAGGCACTACTAGGAAAACGGTCGTCTGTGGCGCACCTAAAAGGCCCATCCGTGGCGCACTAGTGGTGCGCCACGGGCCTTGCGCTACGGCTATCTCCTAGCCGTGGCGCACTGCCTGGTGAGCCACGGTTATGTCGAGATAGGCGTAGCGCACCTGCTAGTGCGCCACGGATATGTTGGCAGGTGCGCTATGCATTGGATCTCCTGTGGCGCACATTGCAGTGCGCCACTAAGCTGAGCAGGTGCGCTTTAGTTGTAGTGCGCCACAGAAGCTGTGCCATGTGCGCCACGGGTGTCTTTTTTTTCATTTCAGGGCCAGATGATATACAATATAGATTATATAGGCAGATATACACACAGATATAAGATATACAGTTATATATATATAAATACACAATTCGCGAAACAAGATTGAAACAAATACATATAGATAAGTCTCATACATGAATACATAAGTTATACATTGTTTCGATCAAGTTACGAAGTAGTTAGTGACATGCGAGTAGATGTGTCGATCGAACAAGTTAGAGCTCGGAAGCTCGCCTAGACATCTAAACTAGCTAGAAACAAACGCGAGATAAACAACCAAAGAAGATAAGAATGATCACCGCGACGAAGGTGTAGGTCTTCATCCGGTTCCTCGTCCTAACTCCCGCTAGATAGCGTGTGTATCTAGCTTCCGCCTCCGCCATAGTGTTGTACCATTTGTAGCTATTGCCGCTGAAACGGTGCACCTGTCTCTGGCAATCTTCCCAATCATCGTAGACTCCGGGAACCCGTCCCTTGTACACGACGTACCACGTCATCTACTAGTTGACAATAATAATTAACCGATGATTGAAAAAAACATATATAATTAAAGTCGCATATGAATATACACTTATAGAAAGTACTCCTAAATCAAAAAGACCAAACTCAAAAAGCATGCCTCATATATAACTAGGTTGTTCGACACAGGAACTGTCTGCCAAGTAGGATGCACAACACCTGGACCTGTGCATAGCACAAGGCGGACAATCCCATCGCAGCACATTTCACATATAGTGTGCCACGACATTTCAATCATCGGCATTATTCTCAAAAAGACCAATGTAACCCGAAAAGAATACCTCATATATAACTAGCTAGGTCGTTGGACACATGAATATGCTATGATGGAACCGTAAGCCAAGTAGGATGCACAACATCTGGACTTGTGCATAACACAAGGCTTACAATCCCATCACAACACATTCACATATATAGTGTGCCACGACATTTCAATCATCGGCATTATTCTCGAAAAAGACCAAAGTAAATCAAAAAGAATGCCTCATATATATATATACATAGGTCGTTGGACACAGGAATATGCTACGATGGAACTGTGAGCCAAGTAGGATGCACAACACCTGGACTTGTGAATATCACAAGGCTCACAATCCCATCGTAGCACATTCACATATATATTGTGCCACGACATTTCAATCATCGGCATTATTCTCGAAAAACGACTAATAAAGTAAGGAAAAAAAGAAGGACCAAAATGAGCAAAGGACCAAAGAGTAAGCAAAAAAAATCATTGATTGATATATAATAATAATAAGCAAAAGAAGTAAGCGATGATTCATAAACCTAATAAGATAAGTATAGTAGCATGTACACTTGTCCACATACACACAAAGGTCATCTATAGTTTTTAACTACAACTAGGCCAACATCAAGCCTTCTGGCTCGGCTTAGGGAACGGGAGGACGCCTTGTATCATCATGAACTTCCTATAGTCACCCTGCATCTCTAGGCGATCTTCTATGTCACGGTTATTCGGTATATTTCCTCCGTAGAAGATCCCCCCCGAAGTCATGACATCACGAAAGATGATTGCCCCAAACTGCTGCTGGATGCGATACATCTCTTGTCTAATATCTGATCAGTGATCTTGGTCTTTGCTTCGGCCCACTGTTTGAGATGATCTGGCAGCGTAGAATTCTGCTGGTCAAGTAGGAACGCCCTCATGTGATGGAGTGCGTAGTAGGCTTCCTTCTTACTGTTTTTCGGCTTCTTCACGCAGGGGAACCCCGTTACGTGGTTGAAGACGTGCCTGCCGAACTTGACCTTCGTACGCACGAAGGTGGTGCCTTCCGTCGAGGCATAGCCAGTGAGAGCATCATCCAGAACTTCCTTGATCTTGTCGTAGTTTTTCTTCTTTTCTAGACTCCCTGAGTCAAAATACGTGGCGTGGGAATGCTTCGGCGATAAGGAGATGAGGGTGCAGTGTTCATCTCTGCGCAAAAAATTCAAATGGAATGTGTTGGAAAAAGAATGATGATAATCTAATAAAGCCAATCGACGGTGGCGAGTGAATAATGACTTACTCGGGAAAGTAAGGCACGAGAATGTATTCCTTTGTCTTGTTCGCCACGAGGATTCTTTTTAGGTATGAGGCCACGATATGTCGTTCAGCGGGGGAACCCAAGCAGCCATCACGCATGTAGTAGGGTTCCACTATAGCGATGCCCGATGTGTTCTATCTAATGATCTGCATGGCCAGGCTGAGAGAAAATAGGCGGACCATGGTATAGTGTAGCGGGTATAGGTGGAACATATTGAAGATGTCGTCGAACCGCAGGAAGGACAGATCTGCAGGGACATTGTCGACGAAGCCCAAGCCTGGTGGCACCTTAACCACGAATACCGGGTGCGAGGGATCTTTCTCTGATAGAAGGCGTCTCTCTATCGTCAGCATGCCATCATGCACACTCTGCAGTTCCGAACTGGCGAGCCTCCGCAAATTCTTAGGTAGCATGGGCTCACCCGCCACATGAATCCTCCACATAATACCCTCGGGTCTTGGTGGCCCGTCTCGAATCCTTATCGGATTCGCAGTTGTTGACGCCACCGGCTGGCTCGAGCTGCTAGATTTTCTTTTCCTGCCCTTTTTTCCTTTTGGAGAGCAGGCACACACCGCAATCTGAGCACCGGCCGCCCTATGTAGTGTGTCAGGGCTTAGAATAAAGGGCCGGTTGGTTGTATCAGCTTGCTCTGTAAGGCGCAAGCTAGAGGCGTCTCCTGAGAACCAAACAAACGCTTGGTGATAGTGGCTTTCTCTGTGGGGCCACCAGCTAGGTCTTCATTGCTAAACTGAGTGTTGAAGAAGTGATCATTCCAGTCTTCGTCGTCCTCGGCCGGATCCTGCGCCATGTGCATATCATCAACATGATCATCCAACCCACCGCGTGGAGGTGACGGCGAGGGCGGTAAGGGGGCCTTGCCACCGCTTGTCGCTGGCACGATAGGCGGTGCTGTTGTCTGTGGCGTGATGGCCTCCGCCGTCCCCAAATGGATCATGCTCTTTGGCCATTGCAAGAATAAGCCGAAGCAACTTCTGAGGACAGCCGGCTCTTCTTCATCCGCTCTTGGGGGTTGAATGGGAGGTTCCAGGTCGTCGCAGCCCCTTAGCACCCGACTAATTTTAACCCTGTGCACGCTATCTGGCATCGGCCTTGTGTTATCCAGGCACCTAACGCATGCGCAGAATCCTTGGATAACCTGCCCCGAGATATACCCGCAACCTGGATAGTCTTGCACCGTAGTGACCAACATGGCTCTCATAGTGAAATAATCTTGTGCGACGGCGTCGTAAGTATTGGCTCCAGATTCCCATAACGTGGCTAGCTCCTCTTTCAACAGCCCGAGATACAGATTGATGTCGGTACCAGGTTGTTTCGTCCCTTGAATTAGCATACTCATTTGTATGTACTTCTTCTTCATGCACAACCATGGAGGGAGGTTGTACATCCATACAAACACGGGCCAAGTGCTGTGCGTGCTGCTCTGGATACCGAACGGATTGAGTCCATCGGTGCTTGCACCAAGCCTGATGTTCCTCGAATCTCCACCGAATTCTGGGAATTCGAGGTCCAATGCTTTCCACTAGCTAACATCTGAAGGGTGCGTCAGCAGCCCATCCTTTTCGGGGTCATCGTCGTCATCTCCTGGCTTCTTCCTTTCCGCATTCTATCGCATGAGCTTCGCTTCCTTAGGGTCCACAAAATAGCGCTGCAGACGAGGAGTGATAGGAAAGTACCATACCACTTTTCGAGGTGCTTTCTTCCCTTTCTTGTATCGACTCACGCCGCACACCGGACATGTGGTTTTCTCCGCGTCCTCGCCCCGATAAATGATGCAATCGTTGATGCATACGTGATATCTAACGTGCGGTAGATCGAGAGGACAGACGATTTTCTTGGCGTCCTCGATACTAGTTGGACATGTGTTCCCCTCCGGGAGACGATCGTGCCAGAATGCCATCATATCATCGAAGCTTGCGTCGCTGAATTTGTGTTTTGCCTTCATCTCCATAGCCTTGAGCGTTACATTCAACCGGGTATCATCGGGCCTGCATCCTTCATACAATGGAGTAACCGCGTCTTTCTCAAGTTGCGCAAGCTTGGCTTTCTCTCTAGCGGCATCCCTGGCATTACTCGTCTGCTTGAGAAGTAGCTCTTGCACATAAGGGTCCCGCACCCAGCCTGACGTTGTTCCATCATCTCCTCCTCCTCCGGCATCTAGATCATCATCATCACGGCCTGCTTCCACACCTTCACCATCTCCAGGAGACTCTTCATCATCTCGCCCGTTCTCGCCGTGATGATGATCATTGTCATGTTACCCACCTTCACCGTCTCCATCGTCTTCATCATCGCTTATCCAACGAGCGTATCCATCCATGAAACCATGCCGGAGCAGGTGCGCCTGCAGATTCCCGAAATCTGGATCGATCACCCAGTTGAGTTTGCATCTTCTGCACGGACATCTTATATCCGTCTTCTTATTTCGTATCATGTCGGCCGTTGCACATTTCAAAAATCTAGCCACAATGCCTTCGCTCATTATGCGGACCATTTTTTCCTGCACGGTGTACATGGTACAATTAGAAGTCTATTAGAACCACATAATGAATGCATGCATGCAATGGTCGATAGAAAATTTCGGCATGACCTATCCTAAAATTAGGACCTTTGCGAAATGCCAAAGTCTTGCCAAAATGGAAATGAATCAACATTTTGGCAAAACAAATGGCAACTTGTTCACACACAAACACAAGAGAGAGACCGATCCATACACACATGAACATATCATTATCCTATCCATACACACATGCATGAGCATCATCGATACTCTCCATATACACACACATGACCATCGAGATCCTCTCCATACACACATCATGAGCATCGATCATCTACATACGTATGAGCATATCATCCATATACACATAAACACATCCTTACATGGACAACTTACCAAGATGAGAGACCGATCGCGAGAACATGGAAAGGAGAGCTGCGCGCGCGAGACCGGAGAAAGATGAGAGACCTAAGAGCTTCCTCTATTACGTATGTAACATCCAAGGCAAGTTCTACATGCTAAAAATGGTGAATGAGTGGAGAAATTGAGGTGGGAAGGAGAAGGATCCCGACTAGATCTAAGGATGAAGAAGAAGGGGAAAGCGAAGTGTGGGGTGGTGGATGATCACACATGTGCACAAAGTGGAGCTGCCAAAAAAAAGGGTCGCCACATCCGTGGCGCACGTGGCTCTAGTGCGCCATAGGGAATAATAACATCCGTGGCGCACCTGCCATAGTGCGCCACGGATGTGTCTGCCCGTTTTACAGAGCAGAGGGGCATGCGCTTAGGCGTAGCGCACCCCATCCATGTGCGCCACGGCTGACACTAACAACCGTAGCGCACTTACCCTATGTGCGCTACGGGTATCTGGCCTGCGGCCAGCAGGGCCCTGGCCCACACATATCTGTGGCGCACTATGACGATGTGTGCCACGGTTGTTCTAGTTACTAGTAGGGCACTGCCCATAGGTGAGCCACGCCTGTTTTAGTCGTGGGGCACTTCGACAATGTGAGCCACGGATGTGCTGATTACCTATAGCCATTTTCCTAGTAGTGAGGCTCGCCTCTCTAGTATGGTCTAGCCTAGGACCAGCACAGTACCTTCGTTGAGCATTCTTTCAACATTCATGCTGTTTTGATAATTGCTAACCCCTTTACTAAGCCTTCCGAGAGCTCCAAGAATTTCTCCACGTGCGGTGTCTCGACTCCTGGTAATCGGTCGGTTCAATCTTTAGACCCACTGCTCCTCGCGGTTGCACATCGCCTTTTCCTGCTGTTTGGTAAGAACTTGTAAGAGGTTTGTATATTGCTTGATGGATTACGCGTGCCTTTCACCATATTTCCATACTTATAGGCATATATACCTATGCTTTTTCAAGGACTAACCATGACAGATACTTCGCGTAACCCTGCCACAATGACGAACCAAGAACTACATGCCCACTTCTCTGAGCTATTGGTCGGTCGCGCTGAATATGTGGATGCACGACTAGAGGAGTTTGACACCAAGCTCACCAACGCCATGGACAAGATCGATGGACTCGAGACATCCTTCAACGACAAGCTTGACGCTCGGTTCAAGGAGGTTTTGGACAGATTGCCGACACCCGCACCCGCCCCATTGGCACCTCGGCATAGCGCATGACGCATTCCGATCACGGGTCGTACTGCTGGTTCAGCTGCCGCCGCACCTCAGACGGCAACCGCTGCAGATGAGGCACCTTAGGCTTGCACCGCGGCTGCTGCTGCGACATTGGGTGCAGACGACGACGGGTACTACTATGACCTCGACGATGATGATCTGTTTGACGAGGAGGTTGAACAACCTCCACACCCTGCTGGCCGACCCCGACATTACCACCGTAACGCTCGACCACCGGTATGTGATGATGATCATGTTGCAAAGCTTAAATTAAATATTCCATCTTTTGAGGGTAAATATAATCCTGATGCATATCTTACATGGGAGATGGAAGTAGAACAACGTTTTGCATGTTTAAAATATCCTGAGAATATGCGTGTTAGTGCTGCTACATGTGAATTTACTAAATTTGCTTCCCTTTGGTGGTCTGAGTATTGTCGTTTAAATCCTACTACTATTCCTCGTTCTTGGACTGCTTTAAAAACTGCTATGCATGTTCGTTTTGTTCCTCCCACTTATCAACGTTATTTACTAAAGAATCTCACATGTTTGGAACAAGGGAAAAATTCTATAGAAGAATATTATCAGGAATTGCAAACGGGGATGGTTCGGTGTGGTCTTGTTGAAAGTACTGAACAAATGCTTGCACGTTTATTTGGTGGATTAAACAAGGACATTCAACACATATTAGACTATAAGCAATACAATTTCATCACTCGTTTGTTTCATCTTGCTTGCAAAGCTGAACGTGAAGTGCAGGATCGCCAAACACCATGGAGGAGGACTAATAATTCTGCAGATCGCACATCCACTTGGACATCCCGACAATCAGCGCCTTCTTCTCGTGATTCTCCACCAGCTACTACCACATCCAAGGCCACCACAAGATTTCCGTCAGCTGCTCCTCCACCGTCATCCAATGCTCCTGCTCGTAGTGCATCTTCTATGGCTTCCACGGGAAAAAAAGGATATAAAATGCCGCAAGTGCTGGGGTTTTGGTCATATTGAGAGACAGTGTACAACACAACGTGTTATGATGGTGCGTGATGATGGTCAATATGATTCAGCGAGTGACTTTGATGAA
Organism: Avena sativa; assembly: GCA_916181665.1. Lineage (NCBI taxonomy): Eukaryota > Viridiplantae > Streptophyta > Magnoliopsida > Poales > Poaceae > Avena > Avena sativa. Next base: position 150,677,218 of record OV702279.1, on the reverse strand, counting down.
GATACATTAGCTCTTATTTTTTCTCGAGATGGAGACAATTCTGATTCTGATGAAGAGACATAGGTAATGGGAGCTGAAACTGCTGATCAATACAAGAGTTTAGTTACACAACGTGTGTTGAGTGTGCAATTGAGCAAATCTGAGCATGATCAACGCCACAACATGTTCCAAACACGTGGTGTTGTCAAGGAAAGAGCTATAAGGATCATCATTGATGGAGGGAGTTGTAATAATCTGGCTAGTGTTGACATGATAGAGAAGCTTGCACTTCCAATAAGACAACGCACACATTCATATTACATCCAATGGTTTGAGATTTCTCGCAAGATCAAGGTAACAAGAACGGTACTCGTGCATTTTTCTATTGGTACATATTCTGATTTTGTTGATTGTGATGTTGTACCTATGCAAGCTTGTTCTTTGTTACTTGGTAGACCATGGCAAATTGATAGAGAATCTGTTCATAATGGCAAAACTAATCACTATTCTCTTATGCATGATGGAAAGAAAATTGGTCTAAAACCTATGACTCCCGAACAGATTTTAAAAGATGATCTTGCTAGAGCTAGTAGAGCTAAAACTGAGGAGAAAAATAAAAGTGAGAATCAAATTGTTGCTGCAGATTTTGTACCACCAAAGAACACTAAATCTGATTCTAAACATGCTACTGAAATTCGTTTGAGGAGTCCATGTATGCTTGCAAATAAAATTGATATTGCTGAACTAGATGTAAATAATACTCAATGTTATGCAATTATCTGCAAAGAGGTTTTGTTTTATTTGAAGATATGCCTCCTTCTTTGCCACCTGCTATTGCTAACCTTTTGCAGGAATATGAGGACGTTTTTCCCGCTGAGTTGCCACCAGGACTACCTCCTATTAGAGGAATTGAGCACCAAATTGATCTAATTCCTGGTGCTACGTTGCCCAACCGCACGCCATATAGAACCAATCTAGAGGAGACAAAGGAGATACAACGCCAAATTCAGGAACTACTCAACAGAGATCATATTCGTGAGTTCCTTAGCCCCTGTGTTGTTCCTATTATTTTGGTACCTAAGAAATATGGTTCTTCGCGCATGTGTACTAATTGTAGAGTTATCAATAATATTACTATTCGATATCGTCATCCTATTCCACGTTTGGATGACATGCTTGATGAATTGTGTCACATCCCAAAATTCTTCTAATTTTGGAATGTGAAATAAATAAAATAAGCTTGATTGATTGTTTTACTTTGTTGAAAATTCCCAAAGAGAAGAAACTTTTGAATAGAAAACCCTCTCAATCTTGATTTCAAAACCTTATATTATTTTGTTATGACCTAAGTAGCCATATAGGCAAAAGGGCATGGATTGATTAAGGATTGTTGTAAGATCCCTCCTTTATAAAGGAAAAGGATCCCTGTGATTGCAATGCTAGTCCCTGGATCATTGCTAGCATCCACAGTTTAAGATGAAGTACACAGATACAAAGGTCATTATTACAGGCATTCCAGAGACAAACATAGTCTTTACAACTCCAAGGCCACAGGCCTAGTACAAGAGTTTGAATAAGTAAATAAATAAAAGTCTTCATCTTCATGTGCCACAGGCAAACATGTTGAGTGTAGACTCATGACTCATAATCCTCATCAGAGTAACCTGCAACATCACAAGTTACAGCCACAGTGGGTCAATACATTGGAATAGTATTGGCAAGTGATACCTTAGTATAATTTAGGTGGACTAGATACTATATGCAAATTTGGCTAAGTGTAGCTTGGCTTGCTTTGCTCAAAATAAGTTTTGCCTATTAGTTGAAATCACTAAGTTTTTCTTTGTCAAAACTTTTCCCAAGGAACCACCAATAGACATTGAGGTCCTTCACCCTTGTTCACCCACAAATTTTACTTAGAAATTGGGATGAGAAGATTCTTGATAGCTTCCATGTCTTGATGCTCAAGTTGTCCTATTCCAGGGACATGGCTAAGTACTTAGATTTTTCCATCTGCAGAGGTTGTGCACTTTCCCCACCAGACTTGATTTTCACCAAGACAGGACCTTTCAGAAGCCTTCCCTTAGACCAAATGGACGCGCTCCAACCTATCATTCCCACTACCACCAACTGTCCAAATGGCTAAGTTCTAGCAACCTATATGATCTAGGCAGAGCCCATATTGCCAAGTGGCTGCACTAGAAGCTTCTCAACACTTGGCCTCTAAAATCTCTTTGTTCCTGGGTGGCTTTCCACAAGTGAGATACACAAGGTTCACCAGTCCCCTGGCCTTGTGTAACCAATCAACACAAACCATTCCTTCCATTCCACCCAGGTGTTTCATTTACTTAGTTGTTTTATTAGGTAAAACACAAGTCCAAAGACTTAGAAATATTTTCATCATAGCATGTATATATTACGCCAACCCTTGGTTGCTACTAGCTAGGCTAAGCATGGCATAGATAAGCATCTTAACTTAGAAATTTCCTAGCAATACTACAACTACTAGGATTTCCCAACATGGCATAAAAGTAAAATATAGCATGCAAGACTAACAAAATATTTCTAATGCTTAGTAGAAAACATAGGGATAAAAATATTCATGAAGTACCACTTGCCTTGGTAGTTTGGAGAGTAGCTACACTCCTCACAATCACAATCACTAGCACCAAAATCTACACAAAGAATTATAGCAACAATCATATACAAAACATATACAATAAAAAATATATGCATGCATGCAAAATAATATGTGATGATTTTTAAAACTCAACCAGGCAAATATACAGTACTGGTTCATAAACAAGTTAAAAACTTGCCAAACAACATTTAGATAAACCCTAAAACAATTCTTAAACCATTCATATACTCAAATTAGCCCTACACAAGTTTCTGCAAATAAAGTCATTTTAACAGAAGAAAAACATTAAACACATTGCATATTTAGAAATATCTTGCTCTCCTGATTCCAACGGTATAAAATTTGTCAAATTCTAACGTGGGGATCAAAAGTTATAGCCAAAACAAATTTAAACATCTAATAGATTCAAATCCTGTTTTTAAACTCTAACATATGCCACGCGTCTTAATCCTATTGGCGCGTACCGATTCGCGTTGGATCACGCTTCTGAGCCACTGGATCTGACTTAATCGCACGGCTCAGATCTAAACTTAACGCTTCGCTCGTGTTCTATCCTACCCGCAAGATCTAGATCTAACGGCACACAGCACTCTGACCATCTAGTGGCGGCGCTGGCGGCGGCTACTGGCGGCGGCGAGCTCTGCCTACGGCGGCGTGGCAATACAGATGGCTAGGGGGTCACCGGAGACGCTTACCAGAAATGCGACGACGTGCTGATTCTCAACCTGGCGACGGCTTGGCAAGGGGCGCACAGACACGGTCGCTGGAGCTCGTCGGAGTTGCGGGCGGCGTCTGGCTTGGGTGGACGACGACGTTGGCGAAGCTCCTGGTCACCCTAGCACGAATAAACGGCATCAGGAGACGCACAAAACTACGGCGAACGTGCTCGTGTGAAACAGAGGAGAAGGGGAACAAAGGGCTCACCGAATTTGATTGCCGGAGTTGAGGATGCCGTCGGGAGTTTGCGGTGCTTGTCGAAGACGACAACCTGGGGCAGTACAGGACGAACCAGTGGGGTCAGAAGGTGCGCGAGGAAGTTGTGAAGTGGCTCGAATGAACCAGAGGGAGAGGGGCACACGGGGCTCACCGGAATTGGTCGCCGGAGAGCTCTCTGTCTGCGGCGGTGCGAGGGTGAATGCGGGCAGCCTGGGGGCGCTCTGGGCTCGGAGTTTGGGGGGAAATGGAGAGGGGGCAGAGGGGGTTTAAGTAGGCTAGGCGGGGCGTTAATTACTCCTGCAATCAACACGAATTGACGAGCGAATCAACCAGGTAACGCACGGCGTGATTTGGGGAAGAACATGTCGCGGCGAGGGTGGAGACGATGACGCCGTGTGGGCCTTGGCTGTCAGCGAGAGAAACAGAGGGGGAGTGGGTCCTGCCTGTCAGTCACTCAGCGGGTGCGGGGGCGAGTGAAATAAAACGGTTCGCGGGGTGGGGGTGCTGGGCTTAGCTGGCCAGTTGGGCCAGATTCGACTGAAGGCTTATTTTTTTCTCTTTTACGCTTTTTCTTTTTCTGTTTACTTTTCTAAAATGGTTTTCAAACTTCAATTCAAATCTGTTTGATTCCAAAACTTTTCAGGATTTTTGTACAATAAATCTTGTACTCAAATAAGTGTCAAACACATCTGTTCACTCAAACACACTTGGGTCTTTAGAAAATAAAATAAAACCATGCCTTTATGAGGTGTGATAATAGGCATAGAATTGGTTTTATTTCATATTTTGCTTTGAGACTTTGCTCAAGTTTTTGAAATCACTTGGGTTTGGATTCTAAACAAAACTGAATGGTTAACAGCAGCTTTCTCAAAAACAAGTAGCACAAGGGCTTGAGTAAACTTACATAAAATATTGAGCAACAATGCTCCTGTTTTTTAAATGATTTTTGAAATGAAATTCTAAATGATCATGGATGCATGGATGATATGCATGAGTTTGGAACATGATTTTTAGGATGTTACAAATCTAACCCCCTTAAGGTGAATCTCGCCCTTGAGATTCGGATTGGCTAGCAAATAGGTGAGGGTGGTCTTTCCGAAGATCATCTTCTCTTTCCCACGTCGCTTCCTCTTCGAAATGATGGTTCCACTGAACTTTGCAAAACTTGATAGTCTTGGTCCGTGTGACTCTTTCTGCAGTCTCAAGAATCTTGATAGGCTTCTCTTCATAAGTGAGATCACTCTCCAACTGAACTTCTTCCAAAGCTATAGTATCCTTCAAAGAAGTTTCTTCCATTTCTGGATGACATTTCTTAAGCTGACTCGCGTGAAACACATTATGGACAGCTGACAAAGACTCTGGCAATTCAATTTCATAAGCAACTTCTCCTTTGCGACTTAGAATCTTGAATGTCCCAACATATCTTGGGGCCAACTTTCCTTTGACTCCAAACCTTTTCACTCCACGAAGTGGTGACACTCTAAGATAAGCTCTATCACCAACCTCGTAGGTGACTTCTCTACGCTTAGGATCTGCGTAGCTTTTCTGTCGGGAATGTGCTATCTTCAATCTGTCTTTAACCAACTTGACTTTCTCTTCGGCTTCTTTGATAAGTTCCGGTCCGAACAAACTTCTTTCTCCCACACCATTCCATAACAATGGGGTGGTACACTTTCTCCCGTAGAGAAACTCAAATGGTACCATCTCAATGCTGGCTTGATAGTTGTTGTTATAAGAAAATTCTGCATAGGGCAGACTTTCATCCCAACTGGCTCCATAGTCTAGGGCACATGCCCTCAACATGTCTTCAAGAATCTGATTAGTCCTTTATGTTTGTCCATCAGTTTGAGGATGAAAAGCAGTGCTGAATTCCAACCTCGTTCCCAACGACTTATGTAGTTGTCTCCAAAAATGGGAAGTGAATTGAGTTCCCCTATCAGATACAATACTCTTGTGCACTCTATGTAGACATACAATTCTACTCATGTAGATCTTGGCCAACTTAGCACTTGTATAAGTTGTCTTCACGGGTATGAAATGAGCCACTTTAGTTAGGCGATCCACTACTACCCAAAGAGAATCATATCCTGATCTGGTCCTTGGTAATCCGGTAATGAAGTCCATACCAATCTTGTCCCACTTCCAATCAGGAATAGGTAGTGGTTGAAGCAAACCGGCTGGTTTCTGATGTTCCGCTTTCACTCTACTACACACATCACACAAAGCAATATGTTCGGCGATGTCCTTCTTGAGATTATTCCACCAAAATCTTTCCTTCATGTCCATGTACATTTTGGTGTTACCCAGATGAATGGAATACGGAGAGTTGTGTGCTTCTTGCAAAATCAGTTTCCGAAGCTCCGGATCTTGTGGAACACAGATACGTTTCCCATGCCATAAAGTACCATGTTCGTCTTCATGGAATCCTTTGGCTTTTCCTTTGCCAATCTTTTCCTTAATCTCTTCAATTTCCTTATCAGTCTTCTGGGCTTCTTTGATCATGTCCAACAAAGTGGGTTGAACATCCAAAGACATGAGATGTCCTTCAGGCACAATCTCCAATCTGAGATCTCTGAATTGGGCACACAAATCATCGGGCAATTCTCCCTTGGTAAGGCCATTCACAAAAACCTTACGGCTTAGAGCATCCGCTACAACATTTGCTTTACCGGGATGGTATTGCAAACTTAAGTCATAGTCCTTGATGAGTTCTAGCCATCTTCTTTGTCTCATATTAATTTCCTTCTGGGTGAAGATATACTTCAAACTCTTGTGATCCGTGAACACTTCACATCGCTTTCCCAAAAGATAGTGTCTCCATGTTTTGAGTGCATGAACAACGGAGGCTAACTCCAAATCATGAGTAGGATAGTTCACTTCATGAGTTTTGAGTTGTCTCGAGGCATATGCCACAACTTTTCCTTCTTGCATAAGTACTACTCCCAAACCATGATGAGTTGCATCACAATATACTTGGAAATATTTTTCCAAGTCTGGCAAACACAAGACTGGTGCTATCACAAGTCTCTTCTTCAATTCCTGAAAGTTGAGTTCACAACCTTCAGACCAAGCAAATTTCTTGTCTTTCTTTAGCAATTCTGTCATAGGCTTAGCTACCTTGGAGAAATTCTCAATGAACCTTCTGTAGTAACCTGCTAAGCCAAGGAAACTACGAACTTCTTTCACTGACTTGGGAGATTCCCATTCAGTTACAGCTGAAACTTTAGCAGGATCAACTGCTACACCATCTTTTGTCATAACATGACCAAGAAATCCAACTTCATTTAACCAGAATTCACACTTGCTGAATTTGGCATACAGTTTATGCTCTCTAATCTTCTCAAGTATCAAACGCAAATGTCCTTCATGTTCTTCTTTGCTCTTGGAGTAGATTAAAATGTCATTGATGAAAACGACAACAAATTTATCAAGAAATTCTATGAATACCTTGTTCATCATATTCATAAAGTATGCTGGAGCATTGGTTAAACCAAATGGCATCACGGTATACTCATACAATCCATACCTTGTGGTGAAAGCTGTCTTAGGTATGTCTTGTTCTCTTATCTTGAGTTGGAAATAACCTGACCGGAGATCAATCTTCGAGAACACACAAGCTCCTTCTAGCTGATCAAACAAGTCATTGATTCTAGGCAAAGGGTATTTGTTCTTGATAGTCACCTCATTGAGTGAACGGTAATCTATGCATAACCTTTGACTTCTATCTTTCTTCTCCACAAACAAAACTGGGACTCCCCAAGATGAAGAACTTGGTTGAATAAATCCTTTCTGCAACTGCTCTCCGAGTTGTTTCTTGAGTTCTTTCAGTTCATCTACTGACATCTTGTACGGTCTCTTTGCTATTGGTCCAGATCCTGGTAGCAAATCTATAAGAAACTCCACATCTCTATCTGGTGGCATTCCCGGCAATTCTTCCGGAAATACATCCGGATATTCACTCAAAACTGGCACACTGACTATGCTAACCCCCTTAAGAGAATTTAGCTTACTCCCTTTTGATTCAAAGTTAGACTTGAATTTAATCCGTTTTCTCCTCGGGGTTGTGAGTGCGACAGTACGATTAGCACAATCTAGTACTCCTTCATATTTAGCCATGCAATCCATTCCCAATATTACGTCCAGTCCTTGGGAATCTAGGATTATCAGACTCACTGGAAATTTATGCTTTCCAAACTCTATTACTAAATCCCGGCATCCAAGACTTACTATCATATCTCCACCTGGAGAACTAACTTTCATTGGACACCCAATGTTTTTAGTTGGAAACCCATTTCTATCAACAAATGCTTTTGATATGAATGAATGTGATGCTCTAGTATCAAAAAGAACAAATGCTGGAATAGAATTGAGTCTGAACTTACCAGTAACAACATCAGGCTCCTCATAAATTTCCTCCACACTGATGTGGTTCACTTGTCCCTTCTGAAAAGGGTTGGGCTTGTTGGGTCCTTCAACTTTCTTTTCTGGGCATTCGTTTGCATAATGCCCCATCTTCTTGCACTTGAAGCATTCAACCTGACTGATGTCCTTCTTGACAGGCTGGCTTCCACTGCCACTTCCATTTCCACTATGGTGGCTCTTATATCCACCCTTGTGGTTCTTGTACTTGTCATTGTCATGACTACGGTGATGCTTGTTGTCATGACGGTTGTGGTTGTGGTGCTTGTTGAATTTCCCATGCTTGTGGGATCCTGAGCTTCCACTGTCATCATAATGGGGACGTTTGTGAGACGATCCCGAGCTGTGCTTGTCCGAGTGCTTTCTCTTTCTGCTCTCAACTTGCTTCATTTTGTTCTCCAAAATAGCAGCCTTATCACAAAGAGACTGGTATGTGGGAACATATGACACAGCCAACTGCAGGCTCAGCTCATCATTCAACCCCTCGAGGAACTTTTCTTTCCTCTTAGCATCAGTGTCAACTTCATCCGGTGCGTAACGCGCCAGATTGTTGAACTCCTCAATATATTCAGCCACGCTGCGGTGGCGCTGCTTCAGGTTATGAAACTCTTTCTTTTTCAGACTCATCACTCCAGATGAGATATGAGCAGTACGAAAGCCATCCTCAAAGATAGCCCAGGTCACATCTTCTATGGGAGTGGTGATCTGGAAGTTATCCCACCAAGTGGCGGCTGGTCCTTCCAGCAAATGTGCTGCAAATCTAACCTTTTCTGCATCAGTACAGCCCACAGTTACCAAGTCCTTGTTCACAGAGCAGAGCCAGTCATTGGCCACCATGGGATCAGTCGTTCCTGAGAACTTTGCTGGCCTCAATCTCAAGAACCTGGTAAGCATGTCAAAACCCGGTGGGTTGTTGTTGTTGTTATTGTTGTTGTTGTTGTTATTGTTGTTGTTGTTGTTGTTGTTGTTTTGGTTCTGGATGAGCGTCATCATCATTTGCATCAGCTGAGTTTGAGCGGTCATCATTTGCTGCATTTCTGGAGTGATGTTGTTGTTGTTGGGGTTGGGGTTTGCACGACGGGGAGGCATCTGTGGTTTGTTCAATAGAGATAAGAATGAGATACCCATTGATGCTTTCATGCACAATACATCACATAAACAATCACAAAGCATGCAACATAATGATAAAGATTCAACAACCAGATAACAAGTTCGCAAAGTAAAACACACACAAATAACAAGCCATCCACATGTTGGATGGTCAATAACAAGTTCTCAACGACAAGTATATAATAAATGATAGATGAGTAGTCAAATCTACTCCTCGGCATCCACCTCCTCCTCGACAAAGGTAAGACCTGCGTTCTCCATCGTGGTCTTGTATTCCTCAACACTGGTGCTCAAGGTCTCTATCTTGGCTTTGAGAGCCCTCTTCTGGGAACGAAGTCTCTCAATCACCGTCTGCTGATGCTCGAGCTCGAAGTCCTTGGCCTGCAGTTCTTCAGTCATGTCCCGGATCTTCTTGTTCCTATCCTAGACTCGCTTCTCCTGACTCTTGAAATTTCTGTCCCGGCTCTCGAACTTCGCCTCCATCTCCTTAACTATCTCATCTTGCTCCGTGAAGAGTTTGTCCTTCTCGCGAAGCTGCACCTGGAGTTCGTCATTGCTGAGCATGACGTTGGTCCTATCAGAATCCACGTGCCTAATGAGAGCCTCTAAGTCCTGGAGGTATAGACGAATGGGCTCCGCTGTCTCCCTCGAAGTGTCCTCGAAGTCGATGGAATCTCCATCCTCATCACGTCTACCGAAGACGTGGAAGTGAGTACCTCTAACCTGTCGGGAGTGTCTCCCCAGCAGACGTCCTATCAGATCCTGCATGACTACCTCAAGGCCTCTCTCCTTGTCGTCGTGCATGAGCTTGAAGACGAGGGCCTCCGTGGTAGGCTCAGTCTGGCGTCCGGGCTGGTTGACCTTGAAACCCCAGAGGTCTTTCCTCTCAAACTTGGTGAGGGGAAGCACCATGATGGTAGGAAGAGGGAGATTGAACAAAGTAGTAAGCTCAACAATACGAGGACCAAAGCGAGTTCCCTGGAACTCCTCAACTGTGCTGATGGTAACAGTAGGCATCTATTTATAAGATAGAAAAAGTTAGAACAACATAATTCAAGATAAATCACAAGGCAAGACATCACATACATATCCTTGGAAATCAAAACACACAAGTCATGGCATACATGGACCCATTACAACAACCAAGGTTCAACTTATTTTAAAGCAACATTTGGAAAATAAGGTGATAAGTGGTGGTCCAACTAACATAGTACGTTTACAATCCTATCTCACTGGATCTGTTGGCTAACATAATGTTTCTAGAAGCAAGCAGCCTATCTTGTTCACATGACTCCATCACTAAGTCTATAATGTCTCCTCTTAAAGTTTGGTTGGTAGCCTCCAACTCTTGGGTATGTTTCTTCTCTTCTTTCAGGCTATTTTGGATGTTGACCATTCCGCACTTGACTCTTTCACCAAGTTCTTTGATGGTCTTCCAAGCTGCATCCCTTGCTGAGTCAAAGAATGTAGGGTGCATCACTGAATTGGTGAACATGCAGAATCCTGAGTCCTTGTGGTTGTCTTCCTTGTTTTTATACAAGTGAAGTTGCACCCACCAGTACTCAACTCCTTCATCCATCACAGGAAAACCTTTGTACATAGCTGCACCATGTATTTCCATTGCAACCATGAGGTCCTTGAGAGACTTGGGGAATTCTGTCTCACACTCCAAGGTCATTGTCATGAGTGGTCCTTTCCTCACGGCTTCGTTGATGGAGTTCATCTACAATGGGAGATGAGAAAGAAGATTAGAAAAGTTTACGAGAAGAATAGACAAGTGTAGAAGTTGTTGAAAGTTTTTCCTTGGATTCATAATTTCATATAAAACATTAATATGCTGTTAGATCCAAATTTTGCAGTGTAGAATTGCTGTAGTGATTTAAATAGTTTTAATGGACTTTTAGAGTATTAAATTCATAGTAAATAATTTATAACTCAGAAAAATATGAATAATATGTCTCTGGAATCACATTATCGTGTAGATTACAGATCTGTATTTAGTTTGAATTTTAGACAACTTAAAATATTTAAATGATGTAAACCCTATTAAATAGTAATTAAATCATAGAAAAAGATTTATAACTCCGGTTAAGTTGAATCCAATTGCTACTGGTTAGTAATAATGTCCTCTATCCAGTACACCCTAGACCCAAATTTAATACGAAAATTAGTACAGAAGTTTCAACAGAACTATTAAAACCCTAGATTGGCAATCAAGTATTAATAATAAATATCCTATTGCGTTAAATGATCTCCTGCATGCATCATGTGATGTAGTAATGTTCAGAGAACTAATTACAACCATTATGACTTATTAAATCGTCATGCATGTATTTGTTCATCATTGTTTTGTTGTATCGTGCATAATTGCATTATTTTGATTGGTGTGTTTGTTGTGCTTTGTTTTAATCATTAGATTGCGAGGAGCACAACGTTTGAGATTTTGACGAGTGCAACGATTGCAATTGTGAGGATTGTTTGAACGACTACATCAACTAAAAGGCAAGTGGCACTATCATAAATGTCCTACTTATTTTCCCTATGCATTATAGTTGTTTTTAGTAGAATTGCATGTGTAGGAATATTTTGCACTATGTGCTATGCTATGCTATGTCCTATTTAGGATATCCTTTTGTATCTTGCTTAGTGGAAACATCGCAGTTGTAGTATGCTTAGCCCTGCTATAGATTCGGGATGGAATATCATGTTATGAGTATTGTGAGTTATTGGAAAAGCTATGTTTTTATATAATAAAACAAGTACTTAATGAATCACCTGGGTGGAATATTGTTGTTGCTGAGTTTTGAAGAAGTGGCAACGAAGGGGACCATATCTTTGGCTACCTCTATCGTGTGTGCACTAGAAGAAGATCACCTAGGTGTCATAGAGATTTGACATGTTTCTCGTACAGTAGCTTCCAGTACAACCACATGCTAATATGGGCTCTAGCTTGGTTAATTACATAGCGGAAGACTCTTTACATTGGTATATCTTCAGGTTTACTAGAATTGTGCATTGGAGGTTATATCCTTGCATTGGTGCCTGTTAGACGTGGTAGCATTGTGTATTGGGAGGACTTCTATGGAAAGACTTCGTCACATTCTCGATCTGCCGGTATACCAATAGGTGTGTACTAAACCAACGGCCACTGGAGGCGTCAAGGCGAGATTGTGTCGTGTGGGTAAAGTGTACAACTTCTGCAGAAGATATAAATCTAATCGACTAGCCGTGTCCCCGGTTATAGACAATATTTAGCAACTAAGGCTTGAAGCTTATGGATGATATCGACATTCCAATTTCTTAATAAAATTTTATGGTTGAACAAGGGAGTAGGAGCACTTGGTGTTGGCCAATGTGTTGAGAAAATTTTCATAAAGAACTAAAGCTATTTTGAAAAGATAGGATAAAACTATTGCTTTATGCAAATGAGCCTGAAACTCCACTTAGCCAAATATGCATGTAGTTGATAGATTCTATTTATATCCACACACTAGTGACACTTGCCAATACATTCAAAGTATTTACCATTCGTGGCTGCAACCTTTCATGTTACAGGTTCCATCGTTTCTAAGTGAACGTTATAGGTCGCGAGACTCCACTCAACGATTGTTCGCCTGTGGCACATTTGAAGAATGGAGATCTAACTTGTTATTGTTTACGCTGTGTACTTGGATGATATAATGTAAATTCTGGATCATATTCGTTGTATTTATGATGCACGGTTATATTTGGTATTCATTTTGTACTTTGTGTGCCAGTGAACCGATCTAGGGATTGGCACTATACACATGAACTCAGCCTTATCAGGTGAGGGTGTTACAAATTGAGTGGCTCTACCATGTTTTCTAAAGTTGATTTGCGTAGTGGTTACCACTAGATTCGTATGAAATTGGGAGATGAATGGAAAACAGCATTTAAAACTAAGTTCGGTTTGTATGAGTGGTTAGTGATGTCGTTTGGTTTAACTAATTCACCCAACACTTTTATGAGATTAATGAACGAAGTTTTTGTGCTTTCATTGGACGTTTTGTGGTAGTCTACTTTGATGATATTCTGATTTATAGCAAATATTTAGAGGATCATTTGGACCATTTACGTGTTGTTTTCAATGCTTTACATGATGCACGTTTGTTTGGTAATCTTGAGAAGTGCACCTTTTTCACCAATCGAGTTGCGTTTCTTGGCTATGTTGTTACATCACAGGGTATTGAAGTGGATCCAGCCAAGATTGAAGCTATTGAGAATTGGCCGCAGCCCAAGACGGTCACACAAGTGAGGAGTTTTCTTGGCCTCGCTGGGTTTTATAGGCGCTTTGTTAAAGACTTTGGATCAATTGCCGCGCCGCTGAATGAACTTACCAAGAAGGATGTGCCCTTTGTTTGGGGCGATGCACAACAACAGGCCTTCGTGATATTGAAAGATAAGCTAGCACATGCTCCCTTACTCCAACTTCCTGATTTTAATAAGACTTTTGAGCTTGAATGTGATGCTAGTGGAATTGGTTTGGGAGGTGTGTTATTACAAGAGGGAAAACCTGTTGCATATTCTAGTGAGAAATTGAGTGGGGATAGTCTGAACTATTCTACTTATGATAAAGAATTATATGCGTTGGTTCGGACATTAGAAACTTGGCAACATTATCTATGGCCTAAAGAATTTGTTATAAATTCTGATCATGAATCTTTGAACCATATTCATAGTCAAGATAAGTTGAATCGTCGTCATGCAAAGTGGGTTGAATTTATTGAGTCTTTTCCTTATGTTATCAAACACAAAAGGGTAAAGATAATATTATTGTTGATGCTTTGTCACGCCGTTATACTTTGTTATCTCAACTTGACTTCAAAATATTTGGATTGGAAACTATTAAGGAACAATATGTGCATAATGCTGAATTTAAAGATTTGTTGCAGAATTGTAGAGATGGTACAATATGGAACAAGTTCGTCTTCAATGATGGATTTGTGTTCCGTGCTAACAAACTATGCATTCCAGATAGTTTTGTTCGTCTTTTGTTGTTACAGGAGGCACATGGAGGAGGATTGATGGGACACTTTGGTGTCAAGAAAACGGAGGATGTTCTTGCTGCACACTTCTTTTGGCCACGTATGTGTCGAGATGTTGAGAGATTTGTGGCACGTTGCACTACTTGTCAAAAAGCTAAGTCTCGCCTTAATCCACATGGTTTATATATGCCTCTTCCTGTTCCTAGTGTTCCTTGGGAGGATATTTCTATGGACTTTGTTTTGGGATTGCCACGTACACAAAAGGGGAGGGATAGTATTTTTGTTGTTGTGGATCGGTTTTCTAAGATGGCACACTTTATTCCTTGTCATAAAATGGATGATGCTGCGCATATTGCTGATTTGTTCTTTCGTGAAATTGTTCGTTTACATGGTGTGCCAAATACTATTGTTTCTGATCGTGATACTAAATTTCTTAGCCACTTTTGGAGATGTTTATGGGCTAAGTTGGGGACTAAATTGCTGTTTAGTACTACATGTCATCCCCAAACTGATGGACAAACTGAAGTAGTAAATAGAACTTTGTCTACTATGTTGCGGGATGTTTTAAAGAAGAACTTAAAATTGTGGGAAGAGTGTTTACCTCATATAAAATTTGCTTATAATCGTTCGCTGCATTCTACCACAAAGATGTGCCTGTTTGAGATCGTGTATGGTTTTGTTCCTCGTGCACCTATTGATTTATTGCCTTTACCTTCTTCAGTGCAAAATAATTTGGATGTTACTCAACATGCTGAAATGATATTAAACTTGCATAAGACTACTAAAGCTAACATAGAACACATGAATGCTAAGTATAAACTTGCTGGGGATAAAGGGAGAAAGCATGTTATGTTTGATGTTGGAGATCTTGTTTGGTTACATTTGCGTAAAGATCGTTTTCCTGATTTACGCAAGTCTAAGTTAATGCCACGTGTTGCTGGTCCTTTTAAGGTGTTAGAGAAAATAAACAATAATGCATATAAACTTGAGTTGCCTGCAGACTTTGGTACGGTTAGTCCTACGTTTGACATTGCAGATTTGAAGCCTTACTTTGGTGAGGAAGATGATATTGCGTCGAGGATGACTTCAATTCAAGAAGGGGAGCATGATGTGTACATCCCATCTATTGATACAACCGTTGTACCTATAGCTACACACATACAAGGACCTATCACTCGATCTCGTGCCAAACAACTTAACTATCAGGTACTTTCGTTTCTTGGAACTATTCCTCACATACATGAGAATATGATGCTGCCTAAATTAGATGTGTTTCTTACTCTTAGGAATGATGGACCAAGAATGGATGAGAGGGACAAGCATTGGAGCATGGTCATGCACGGAGATGGCAGCAATCATGTGATGATTCAAGAGAAGGCCACGGATGAAGATTTCAGAACTTTGAGGCCACCATAATGAAGAAAGAAGGCTTGGATGAAATATTCAAGATTAATACTTCACAAATTCGTCCATAGCTTAATATGTTGATGCGACACCTTTATTTTGGGCCAGGCCCATGTAATTTTCGCAGGATTTTAAATAGCCACTTTTTAGAGTCCGTATTTGAGGAGAAAAGGACTTCTAGGGTTGGATTCGGCCACCACTTATATGGCTGGCCGAAACCCCACCTTTTTATCCTTAAATACTCCCCTTAGCCATCACCATAGACTCGGATTTTATTTAGGCATTAAGTTAGCCATCATAGCAACTTCGCCAAGGCTCGAGCGTCGTAGAGGCCTCTTGTAGTTCGCACCTATACAAGATCCCACCTTTTTTCAATAAAGCTTTCATCTTAATCCGCAATATCTTGATTGCAATATTATTTCTTACTTGTTCTCGATTTCAGGTAGGAATTAAGACCCTCGCTGGTCAGGCTGATCGTGTTCCCGCAGGATCGGTAACCTCCAGGAGATTGGCCTAGCGATTGCATTGGCTCTCGTGCTCGCACGTGTAGTCGGATCGTCAAGCCCGAACTCCACCAAATCGACTATCACCATCTCATCGAAATATAGAACACCTTTTCCCTATCATCTTCCCTCAGTAGAGACTGAGGTTATCGAACCAGAAGGAGGAAGTAAACGTCGCACAGGTGTTGCAAGCAACGCGGAGACCTGCACAACACAAACTCAAGAATTTTCCCCAACGAATCAGTGAGGTTGTGAAGCTTACCGGTTTGCTGTAACAAAGGACTAAACGTACCATGTGGAAGGTAATGGTTTGCAGCAAGTAAACAAGTAACAGTGGAAGATGTATCAATGGTAAAGATTGGACCAGGGTCCATAGTTCACTAGAGGTGCTCTCCTTAGATAAACAACATGGCATTAAGGGTAAACAAATTACATCAGGGCAATTGACAAGAACTGAGAAAGGCATAACAATGCAATTACGAGTCAGAAAGATCCTATGAGATTCGATTGGGTAATACAACAAGATACATACACTGCCATCCAACTGCATCTATGACTAAAAGTCCACCTTCAGGTTATCATCCGACCCCCCCTCTAGTATTAAGTTGCAAGCACAGACAGCTCCTTTAAGCAAAGTGTGTAAGGTAAACAGTCCACATGTTCCATGAACAAGAGACCATTGTTTTCTCCCTAGTAGCAACATCACATCTACAACCAAAGAGATTTCTGTCACTTCCCTTGGAAACTAGAGGCATGAACCCACTATCGAGCATAAATACCCCCTCTTGGAGTCACTAGAAATTACTTGGCCAAGATAGCTACTAACAACGGAGAGCATGCAAGATCACAAACAACACATACATGATAGAATCATAAAGACAAAACCATTAATCAAACCAACACAATAATATCAATATCCATCGGATCCCTGCAAACACAACATGCATGATTACAAATAGATTAGATCTTGATCATGAATGGAGCTCACAAGATCTATACATGAAAGCACAAAGGAGGAGATACAACCATCTAGCTACTACATGGACCCATAGTCCAAGGTGGAACTACTCACGCATCATACCGCAGAGAAGGCCTCGAGGATGATACCCCCTCCGGCAGGGTGCCAGGAAGAACTTCAGATCCCCCGATCTATGGACGATGGTGGCGGCGGCTATAGACGGTTTCATGGAGATTTGATCGGGTGCTTAGGGTTTCTATATCGGGGGCTTCTTATAGGCGAAGGGGAGGCCGAGGCGGCGACCAGGGGGGTCAAACCCTACCCAGGCGCGAGCCCACCCCTAGCCACGCCTGGGGGGTTTGGCCGCCCTGGCACGCTTCCTCGTCTCCCCTCTGAACTTCTTCTTCGCCATGGAAAGTAATTGACTTGGCGTTTGTTCCGTCCAATTCCGAGAATATTTCTTTACTAACTTTTTTGAAACCAAAAATAGCAGAAAATAGGCATTTGGCACTGTGGCAACTTGTTAATAGGTTAGTACTAGAAAACATGTAAAAAGCACCTCAAAGTATAGAAAAGCAAAGCAAAGTAGATAATAAACAAGCATGGAGCATCAAAAATTATAGATACCTTTCCGACGTATCAATCTCACACCAAAATTTTCAGATTATATTGGGGCGCTTCCTATGGACAATCAATTGGCACAACTCGAGATCTCAATCGGTCACGCGCTTGCTCTAGAGAATGCGGCCGGCGATCCGTTCTGATGATTAGTTTGCTTTATCGAGTTAATGTCTCAACTGTAGTCAAGCGGATCTATGAGGTGAAAGTCAAACTTTGATATTTAGGGAGATGGATGTATAAGAAATAAGAAAATGACACAACTCTTGAAGACTTTCAACTTAAAAAAATTATACAACTCTTAATGTAAAAGAGTGTTTATAATTGACACAACTCTTGAACACTTTCAAATTTAAAAAATATACAACTCTTAATGTAAAAGAGTGTTTATAATTGACATAACTCTTGAACACTTTCAAATTAAAAAAATTATACAACTATTAATGTAAAAGAGTGTTTATAATTGAGACAACTATTGAACACTTCCAAATTGCAATTTGGACATGATAATGGTGTCCTAACAAAATCTTGAGAGTTTACCATTTTCAAAGCGTGAAAAGTGATCCCTAAACTAAAATCTTTATGCCTCATGCATATATGAAAATTATATACCATTGAAATCTTTGAAATCACACTTAGGACATGATAATGTTGTGCTAATAAAATCCTGATCATTTATCATTTTCATGGAGTGAAATATAACGCATAAATTTGCAGATACGAAAATTATAAACCTTTGAACACTTTTCCTTCAAATTATATTAAAATAATTTGTTTATGGAGTTAAAGTATCGGTGCAAACTCGTTATTTTGCATGGATAGAGGGGTACCCCCGACAGATATAGGGGTTATCCTGTCCCCTAGATCACAGAGGATCAACGGTTGGTGGGCACGATCAGCGTGACAACTGTCTCGACCAATCAGAGTGTAGTGGCCAAGATGAGCACATGTGCGAGAGTTTGTGACTAAGAGAGAGGGGAAAACTGAGTAGAACTTAAAAACCAAGGACAAAACTGAGTAGAACTTAAAAACCAAGGGAAAAACTGACTAAGGGATTCAAATAGAAAGTGCTTTCAAAAATATAAAATTCTTCTTTTATACAATAAAATACATCTTGGCATACATCAAATTATTTTCAATTCAAATATACATCAGTTTGACAATTATTGCCTCATTCAGGCAAACTATGTTTTGGGGAGGGATGTTTTGGGAAGAGGCTTGGGGAGAAAGCCATGAACCTTCATAGATAGTAGGTGATTTGAGAAGTGGTGATTTAGATTAAAACATGATTTATAAACATTTATTATGGTGGAAGGTCACATAATAAGACTCCCTAGGTAGATGCCACTATGTTTTGATATTTTTGAATTTGTTATGCATAAAATGACTCAATTAGATAGCTAAAACCCATTCATTGACTCTATGTTGACCAACCACCGGAGGGTAAAAGTGAGTATATTGCACACGATAGTGTTAGTACCAGAGGTCAAAACTGGGTACAACCAAACTTCCAGTGTTACACTCATGGGTATAACTAAGCACAACTAAGTCGCCAGGGTTAGACATGAGGGAAATAACATGACGCACGATACACATGTCGCGGTGCACAGGGCGGTAGCCGACACGTGTGGCCATGCACGGTGCAGTAGCATACGCGGTTACGTGGTTACGTGGTGCACGGTGGTGCAACGAAATGTCTCCTCCCTTCACCTTTATAGATGCCTCCTCACTCTCACTCATCACTCACTCGCTCACTCATGTAACCTTCTCCACTGTCCCATCACCTTCTCCAAACCCCCAAGAAAACCCCAACCATGTCGGCGATGGAGAAGAATGGCGTGGTGGCCATTGTCGTCTCCAAGGCCCCCGGCGAGGAGGACCCTAACCCCGTACAGGCCCCCACCGAGGCATCGAAGGCAGCCGACGTCCCCATCCAGACCCCCGTCCCCCTTTCCGCTATAGCCGCCAGCAAGGAGGCCCCTGCCAGTCTCGGGCAGATCCTTCTCGGCTGGGACCCCTACGGGGAGAAGGATTACATCAGGCTGGATAACCCCTACGACACCAGCATCGCCGACCCATGGTAGAAGGTAACTAGGGTTTTCTCCCCTTCCTTTGTTCTTCCCCCATTACCATCGTTGGATGCTAGATCATGTGTTATTAGGGTTCGGCTGTTTGTATTTTCAATCATTGGATGCTAAGTATTTTTACAGTAGCTAATCCTCTTGTGTTGGATCTCGTATTTTGATGAACCTCCCTGTTCGTATTTCAATCCTATTTTATTTGTCCTCCAAGTTGCAGTTAAGGGATTCCCTAGTTAGTACTAGCGTCGATCTGTAGTTGGGATCAGTATTCGATTTGGTTTGAGATTTGGGGATTGGGGAATAATCAGGGGATCTCAAATGACTAATTTATGCAAGTAATCAATCTCGATAATCAAGGTATCTCAATCATGTACTTATTGCACTCTACTATTTTTTCCAATATGTGGATATTAGCGACGTCTGCAGCGACGATGAGTCTAAGGACACCAAGACTCATCAGATGCTAAGGAGGCTGAAGTCCGGCCTGTAAAACAACTTCCACCCATGCCACTTGTGCTCATGTATAAGGGCGAGGTTTTAGTTTCTAACGACATGACCCCTATTTCTCTTGGTGTCTCTACTGTTTTGCAGGACTTTGTCAATGTGTTTCCGAAGAATGTGCCAACTGGACTTCCACCCATGCGCGGCATAGAGCATCAAATAGATCTGATCCCAAGCACCACATTGCCCAACAGTGAACCCTACAGAACCAGCCCCGAAGAAACAAAGGAGATACAAAAACAAGTATAGGCGTTGCTGGATAAAAAGTACATTCATGTTTCTCTTAGCCCTTGTGATGTTCCTGTTATTTTAGTTCCAAAGAAATATGGTACATTGTTTTAGTTCCAAAGAAATATGGTACATGGCACATGTGTGTCTATTGTAGAGCTATTAATAACATCACTATTCTATATCGTCATCCTATTCCACGCATAGAAGATATGCTAGATGAATTGAGTGGTGCTGCTATTTTCTCTAAGATTGATTTGCGTAGTGGTTATCATCAAATTAGAATGAAATAAGGGGATGAATGGAAAACTGCTTTCAAAACTAAATTTGTCTTGTATGAGTGGTTAGTGATGCCTTTTGGTCTTACTAATGCACCTAGTACATTCATCAGATTAATGAATCATGCTATTGATTCCTGTATGCCTTGTATTGAATGGGGTATTCTTGTTTGCATGTATGCTCGCTAATGGTGATAGTTGCGATTGTGTGACACCAAGAAGAAGGAAGCATCAAATTTTTATTATTATTATTGTTATCGGTTTTCTGGTATTATAAAGAAGTAAAGGGATATCTCACTAGTCATAGGAAAGCCACCTTCTTTCTCATAAGACTTTTCCTACTGTTTTACTTATGCATGTTTTACGTATTGTTTATCAAAAATGCATGGTTTGAATATACGATGATCTATATATGGTAATGGCTTGGCTCCTCCAAACCATTACAGTTTTGTACTACTAAGTTCAAATCCCTTGATGACACCTACTTGACCCTAGTATGGTAGATGGTGTATAGCACCATGTCCCCTTGGAGACCCCGTTTTAGCCGAAGCAAAACTACAGGATGGGAAGACCCCAGAAAAGTTTTACAAAAAATGCTTTGTGGGAAAACCTTGGTGAGGTTTGACCTATCAAGAGAAGTTCGAGAAATGAAAAAGGTTTGTTTTAAAAAATGTTGAATAAATGATGGAGGAAAATGGTTTACGAAAACGCACCCGGTTCTTTGTAGTTTTGCAAGAACAATTAACCCATGTAACCACATTACTCTAGAATGGGACAGGGCTAGGCTTGAAGTTTGCTACTCTGGTGTGGGAAATTCTCACAACTACTTATAAGGGATCATCTCCCTCTAATTCCGGGGTTCCTTTATGAAAAGGGTTAACTGTGGTACAGTCACCTCGAGGAATTGTGAATGGCCCTCGGGAGCCGTCGGGCGATACTATAAGCCCCTCACTGAAAGTGCTCCATCTCGAGGTGTCGGAAGGCACTCCGGTTGGTCTGTGGATCCATACATCCCGGTGTTGAGGGGAACAACTCATAGGGTACGGCCTATACTAGAGTAGCATCCGGAGAGTATTGATCGGTTACTCAACCCATGATCAGTGTAGATCAGGGCAGAGTACTCGGATGGTGTGGGTAAAGTGTACAACCTCTGTATATTGTAAATCTATTCGAATAGCCATGTCCACAGTCATGAATATTTGGGAATGTTTCTATAGAGCGGTGCTGGTTTTGATTACAAAAAGGATTTCGGAAAAGAAATGGCTTTGGAAATGTTTTGACCATGGGATGGTGAGAAAGAAAGGAAAGGAGTTTGTTCATGGGATGACCAGAAGGAAGAACAAATGGGTGACCCAATCCTGGTGTTTTCTAAAGCTTTTCAAAAAGACTTTCCAAATATTTTACAAAAATTTCAAGAAAGATATAGACATGCTATATCTACAAGAGAAACTAGTTTATAAAGGAACCCCTTATGGATCCCTCCTACTACCATAGCCATATTGCATATCCTTTATTATTGTTCTTTTAAGGTGGTTTGCGAGTACATTCAAAGTACTCACTGGCATCGTCCCGGGATATTTACTTGACCAAACTTTCAGAGGACCGAGAGAAACGATGGAGATGCTGATGTCTATGCGAGATAGTCCGTCTTCCTAGTCAGTTGCCTGTAGGTTAAGGCTTGACATGGGCTCTGCGAATGAAGACTTCTTCTATTGATGATTGTAATTTTGATCATGTCAAGGATGTAAGTTTTGTACTCGTTATTTTCTGGATGTTGTAATGATACTCATCGGTTATGCTCACATCTCACTGATCATGGGAACGTGAATTGCAGGCGTAACGGGGATTCACGGACCGTAAATCCGGGGTCCCATAGACTTGGTATCAGAGCCATCCTGACTGTAGGAGACCTTAGTTAGCATGGACGTTAGACATGACAACCCCTTTTTCTGCAAACATCGTATTTCGAAAAATATTTTCTCAAAAGCTTTTCGAGAGATCCCTTATCTTATCTCCTCTGACTTAAACTACTTGAAAATGGCTTTATCTCGTTTACCCCTAAATGTACCGTTTTCAAAAACAAGACCGACTTGGAAACCGTGAAGATAGAGGTACCTAAATAAAGCGCAACCGAGGCAAGCAAACCAAATAAACTACCAATGATGAAAGACACTAAAAGATCGCCCTACCAATGGAATCCTTCCAATGTCCCCAAATGGATCAAGTGCGGGATTAATAACCCAGATGGCAAGACTGATGTGAAGATCTTCCATAACGTCCGTACTTAGGATAAATATCCTCAATATAGCATTCCCCTTATGGTGCATAGTCACCCCGTGTTACCTAGGGAATGCTTTTTTTGTTTGTCATAGGCATATCTGATATTTGGAATGTGTTTCTTGTCTACCTTGGATATTTAGATCCTATTGTGTGACCACCTTGTTTGTGTATCCCGATACCAACACCATAATCCCATATACTAAGACCTCTCCTCAATAGGTTGGCCAGATAAGGAAATCTAAAACAGCCCATACATGCACCTAATACTAATCGTACACCTTGATGGATCTACACCCCTATGCCTAACCTAACCCCAAAAATAAAAACCCTATAGATGGCTCCTCCCCGCTCAGAGCACATCATCGTTGGAGAAATCTTTTGGCCCTTTGAAGAACAACTGCACGACCTAATGAAGATCGTCCGCCGTCCCCCACCCAAGATCAAAGGGACAGAGGTTCCTCGTAGCGACTCAAGTGTAACCCAATGGATCATTAAGGCCACCATTCCATCTCATGAAACCAACCCCGAGCCTATCATATTCACCTTCATTGACCACAACTGGGTAGATGGAGTCGTACGAGCGATACAACATATCATGGCACGCCTCTGCAAGATCCATGGAGAAGAGCTGAAAGACACCCCATATCAGCTAGAGAATATGGAATACCTAATGCAACGCCATCAAGAATACCTCGATAAGACTCGTTGTCGGAATATCCTCATGAGTATGGACCTCGCCATACTCCGTACCCGGGAGAAAAGTTTGTGAGCCGAAAATACCCGCCTGGAAAGGAATGTAGCCTCCTTAGCACCCTCAACTTCTAGAGCTATTAACCCCGAGACTGAAAATGAATAATTGTCCTTCTATGAGTGTCAACCCATCTTTCGGCGACCACCCCCGGAGGATCCACCCATCAAAGCAGCCACCCGAGAAGGCACGAACCTCACTTTTACTACTGAAGAACTGAATATCCCTCACACACCCGAGGAATTGCAGTAACCAAAGTTGGTATCTAGCCCCAATAAGGAGACAAGACTCAAGAAGAACTCTCGAAATAGTCGTTCGTAACCTACCAATTCACCCTCCAACGTAGACTAGATCTATGTATCTTCCTGGAACCTGTTTTGTAAAACCCCAAGTGCCCCGATGCCTGGCAGCATAGACCTGATTTGTAATGCTTTTAGTACCCTCGCCGCTGGTCGGCGCAGACTTGTTAATTTATGCATGAACTCGGTTTGATGATATGCTAGTCTGGGGCTTGCTCTCTCGTGTTTTACCCAAGACGTTGCCTTAGACTAAACCCGGAAAGAACCCTCCTATACAGCCATGTCCCAAAACCGCCAACTGAAACCAACATCTTCCCAAGTTGATGAAACTCTAAAATAGCTCAGACGCCTCTCCAGAGGCGGCGGGTACCAGGTCAACCGAAGATACCCATTTCCAGAAGAAAGGTGCCGAGCTTCTCTCGGTGACTCCAATAAAGTAGGACCTCGACACCACCAAGCACCCTTAGTCTCCCTCTAAGGGGGAAAGACTTTGTCTTTCCCGCAAAACCCTAGAGAGTCGACCCCTAGTCATCGTTAGGTAATGACAACCCTCTAAAGCAAACTCGTGGAACCTACAAGAAGGACAAAAATTGGCACTTCTCCAAGATCTCAAGATACTTCAGGAAGGTCCCCCCACTCCAAGATAGACCGTCCAACCACCACTCCCGACGTATCAAGACCAAGAAGGCAGAAATGCTGACTTCAGCAATAAAGGATCAAAGAAGGCTCAACTTGTCTTCTCGTATTAAGAAGAAGGACCTGTCAATACTAAACATACCTAGAATCGTCCTAAGCGGAAAAGACTGCGTCTTTTCCACTTGTTTAACCTAAACACACAACCGGAAGCAACTCGAGCACGACCCGTAGCCAACCAAGCCCTTTTGTTGTAACAATCTGTTTTCACCCAAATATTCCATGGCTGAAAATTGTTAAGACGATGTTCTTACCTAACCCTACTCCTCGTGAATATCTGGACGAGATTCTTTTAAGGGGTAAAGGTCTGTAGCATCCCAATTTCAGCAACCCTGATTTGTTGTGCAAAAAGCCAAGAATCAGGGGGGATAAAAACTTTTTCTTGTTAAGTGTTGCAATGTTTGCTTACTTGTTTGCTTGTGTTCATACATGTGATTTTGTATTAGATAATACACTTCTCACCTCAACCTAAGTTGACAAAAATATTTTCTCAAGAGAGATGTCTTGGCTCGTCTTCCATATTCTCAAATGTTTTGACATTTCAAACTTGAGCCAAGATGACCTTGCCACAACAAAATATTTTACTAGTTCTATTAACAAAACTATGGAGACCTATATATAATCTCCTTATGTTTTCAAGACAGAACTTCCAACTACTCTTATCTCTGGGTTTTCCAAAACCTTTCATAAAACCTTTTCATTCCAATCTTGGTAGAAATACCAAGAGGTCTGATACGTCGTAAACATATCTATAATTTTTGATGCTCCATGCTTGTTTTGTACCACTTATCTTATGTTTTGTTTACACTTTAAGGCATTTTTATGCATTTTCTGGAACTAAACTATTAACAAGATGCCACAGTGCCAGTTCCTGTTTTCTACTGTTTTTTGTTTCAGAAAAACTAGTAAAGAAATATTCTCGGAATTAGATGAAACAAAAGCCAAAGTTCCTATTTTTCCCGACACGACACGGAGTCCGAAGGAGAGACGAAGAAGCGCCATGAGGCAGCCGCACCAGGGGGCCATGTGGGTCCACCCTAGGTCGCGTCGCCCTATGGTGTGGGCCCCTCGGGCCTCCATCGACCTTGCCCCTTCGCCTATATAAACCCCCCGAGGAGAAAACCCTAAGTACCCGATCAAAATTCCACCAAAAATTCCATAGCCGGCGTCACCATCGTCCCTAGATCGGGAGGGATCTGAAGCTCTTCCCGGCACCCTGCTAGAGAGGGGAGATCATCCTAGAGGCCTTCTTCATCACCATGCCAGCCTCTGGAGTGATGCGTGAGTATTTCATCCTTGGACTATGGGTCCATAGCAGTAGCTAGATGGTTGTTTCTCCTCTTTGTGCTACCATGTTTAGATCTTGTGAGATGCCTATCATGATTAAGATCATCTTATTGTAATCCTACATATTGTTTTTTTGGGATCCGATGGATATTGAGTACTGTGTCAAGATTGATTATTGATTCTATCATGTCTATGTTATTTGTGATCTTGCATGCTCTCCGTTGCTAGTAGTTACTTTGGCCAAGTATTTTCTTGTAACTCCAAGAGGGACTATTTATGCTCGATAGTAGGTTCATGCCTCTAGGAATCCGGGGGAGTGATAGAAACATCTAAGGTTGTAGATGTGTTGTTGCTACTAGGGAGAAAACAACAATCCTTTGTCCAAGGGCAATTATATTGTTTACTCTACACACTTTGATTAATGCAATTATCTCTTGCTTGCAACTTAATACCCGAGGGTTGTTCGGATGATATCCCGTGATGAGGATATCCCTATACTTACACCTGCCCCAATTACTACAGAAGATGTTCTAGCCACTGCTAAGAAGGATCAGTCCAATGAGATTAGAATTGGACCCACTACATGGGCTCGTGCAAAGCTACTTGAACAACAGGTGAATTCACTCCTAAATGAATCTGATGTTTATGATAATGAGAACTTTATACTGCCTAAATCTATGAACTTGTGTATGATCAGGTTCGTTGAGGAAACAAGCTTGACACGAGGAGGAGAAGGGTTACAAGAGGAGCCCAGCATGATGATCGCCAAGGATGCGCGAGGGAGGAGCGGGAGGAAGGCGCAAGAGAAGATCATCAAGAAGGAAGGTTCAGTTCGGACAGATAGAAGCCCTGAAATTGAAACGAACGTGGATTCTTCATACGAACTCCAGATCAAGCAAATAAGTTCTTATTGCAAAGATAATTCCGAGAGCTTTCCAACAAGTACTTACATGTCTCTAGGGGGCGGATAATCCGTCCCCCACAAGGCCGGATAATCCGGCCCTGCTCTAGAATTTCTGCTAAGGACTTCAGGCGCGACGTACTGTATGGGGGCTGGAAATCCGCCCCAGGGGAGGATAATCCAAGGTGGCGGATAATCGGCCCCTACTTAGCGCGGAAAGTCCGGCCCTAAAAGTTACCATCGGATCTGGATGGATTTGAGTGTTTCAGACACATTTTGTTTCGCGATTTTGGCCGCCCCAACTGCCCTTATAAGCCCTGGGACGTCCCCATAGTTAGGGTTAGACCACATTAAACTATTTTGGAGTATTTCTTATCAAGAACCTCTGGAATTATCCTGTGATCGAATTATCTACTGCAATTGAGTGTGATTTGTTGTTCCATTGGGAATTAGTAGATTGCAAACTACCGTTCATGGACGACGGCTGCGTGCGCAAGAGCGTGGTGTTGTGAATATCCCACAGGGTTCGAGAGCTGTTGCATTGGCATCAGGGTTCGAGCGGGAGAGTTCATAGCTACAGGATAGTTATCTTACATCCACGATCATCATCGACAAGTGCTTGCTGAGAAGATCGGGCCACCCAATATCATCTTGGTATCAGATTTCCTCGTTTACTCGGTGAGCATCCACAAATCCATCCATAGATTAGTTCTTGTTTTCATCCTATATAGAAAAAGCCATGCAAAAAGATTTGCCATAGCCTAGATTTCATCGTTTTTAAAGTTTTAGTTGCTGGACGTGTCTTCTCGTAGATCCGATCTGCAGGTTTTTCTCATAGGAGTCTAGTTTTTGTTTGTGTTTAAGTTTAGGGTATGATCTTGTTTTCTGCCGAGTCCACCATCACCGTTTTCCGCAAGTTTCCATCTACTTTTCCGAGTCCACATAGCGTACTTTTGTGTTTCAAACCTAGCTACAGCCTATCTGCTGCATCTGTGCCTAGGAACGTACCCACGAGACTAGTTGCTTTGCTCTGACAGGCTGCTTATTAGGGTTTTGAAAGTGCACAATTTTCGCCCCGACGGACCGGATTATCCGGCCCCCGACAAACCGGATTATCCGGCCCCTAATTTGTTTAGAAGTTTGCATTCGTTTTGCATTGAGTCATATAGTTAAAAAATCAAAAAAAAAAGAAAAACAGAAAAGGAAAAGAGGTTCAGTATCAAAAAAAAGAGAAAAGAGCTACAAGCGTGAAAAAAAGAGATATCAAAGTGTGCATTATTGGAGGCCTAGTTGATCATAGAACTTGTAGATTGAGCAATCTTGTGCCTGTTTATTTTGAGCTATTACTAGTGTCTCTCTTGTGCATTGCAATACTCATGTTTATAAGTTGCTTTGCCACGCTTATCTCCACTATGTGTGTTTCTTGGGTTATCATAACGATCAGCACTAGGACTTGTTTGCGGTGTAGTTAGGATACCATACCTACAGCTCCACCATAAATAACCTGTGTGCCTTGTGATCGTTCTCCATACCCTTGATATTAACTTCATCACATTAGTGCATTAATTGTTGATTTCGAATTGGTAAAGCATCGCTATTCACTTTGGAAAGGTAAGATCTGCTTTCTTGTCAGTTGGAGTGAGTTGTGAGTGTTCCACCATGTCGATTTTGGTTTTTGCACTAATCTACTAATTATGTCTACTAGTGATGATGTTGTGTCACAGAAAAAGAAGGACGATGAGCTTGTCAACTGGCGGGAATATGAAGCATTGAAGTCCCATTTGACATGTGTGTTCAACCATACAAGAGATGCCATTGACAAGAATATTCAGGACGTGCAAGTGACTTTGGAAGCAAATGTTGAGGCAGTTGCTACCATACAGACACAAGTAACAGCTATCAACACCAATATCACAGCTTTGCAATGTTCTCTTGATACTCTCACAATAGCAATTGGACAAAGGCAGCAATATGATGATGCCCATGAAGATGAAGAAGCAAGTAATGCAGGGGATGGTCAACAACCACAAGTTGGCCGTGGCCGTGCTCCTCAACCTGTTCATGGACGTGGATTTGCTCCAATTGGGCGTGCTCAGCGTATACCTCACTAGCCGGTTGATGATGGATTAGGCAAGCCCAAGTTCTCAATTCCCAAGTTTGATGGCTCCATTGATCCTGAAGATTACCTCACATGGGAGTTGAAGATTGAGAAGCTCTGGCGCTTATATGAGTACACTGAAGAAAAGAAGGTCAAGCTTGCAGCGTCAGAATTTGATGGTTATGCTTTGCGTTGGTGGGATGCCCTTATGCAGAATAGAAGGGATGACAATGACCTTCCAGTGATGAATTCGCGAGAGATGAAGCGTATCATGAAGGAACGCTTTGTACCCACCAACTACCTGCGCTCAGTTTTTGATAAGTTACAAATTTGAGACATGGAACCATGTCGGTTGATGAGTACTACATGGAGATGGAGATGCTTATGCGGCGTGCTAGAGTTCGTGAATCTCTTGAGAGGACCATGCAACGATTTCTCAATAATTTGAAACTACCAATCAAGAGCATTGTTCGTCATCATAGGTATGAGACTATGAATGAATTGTTACATCATGCAAGGGAAGCCGAATCACAGCTTGCTGAAGAGGCAAAGGTGCGTGCAAGATACCCTTCCACATGCCGCTTTTCAGCAAGGTCTACACGGCCGCCACATGTTTCTACACCTAATGCGGCTGCTGGCCACACTACTACACCATCTTCCAATCCTATACCTCAGTCATCCTATGGTTCTCAAGCTAGGAAACATGTTGCTCCTGCTGCTAGCATGGGTTCCAATATGTCAACAGCTCGTACTCGTGATGTCGAGTGCCATACTTGTGGAGGAAGGGGACATTTCAAGCGAGATTGTCCAAACTGCAAGGTGATGTTTGTTAATGATCAAGGAGAGTATGAGAGTGGATATGATGTTGATCCTGATGATCATGGCACTCATTATGAGGAGGAAGGTATGGATGCCTTTCCTGAGCATGCGCCTACCATAGTGGTCTCTCCATGTATACTTAGTGTGCAGCCTGTTGTTGACTCTCAGCGTTGCAACTTGTTCCAAACAAAAGCTCTAGTTGTCCCAAACAAAGCTTGCAAATTAATCATTGATGGAGGTAGCTGCATAAATCTTGCAAGCAAGGAGTTGTGTGCCAAGCTGAATTTGACATATTTACCTCATCCCAAGCCATACTATATACAATGGTTGAGTGACAGTGGTGAGATGAAGGTAAACCATATGGTACGTGTGAACTTTGAAATAGGGCCTTACAAGGATTCAATTGATTTTGATGTGGTTCCTATGACTGTGTGCCATTTACTATTGGGTCGGCCTTGGCTTTATGATCGCCATGTGCAACACAATGGCCGAGCTACTACATATCATTTGGAGTTCAACGGCAAGAAAATCAATTTGCAGCCTATGACACCATAGCAGATTGTGAATGAATCTCGTCAGAAGATTAAAGTGAATTTGCAAGATGCACCTAGGCGAGAGAGTGTTGAAACTGTGAGTGTTGTAAATGAGCCCCAAAAGGATGATATAACGAAAAGTGAGCGAGTGCCTAATCTAGTAATACTATCCACCAAAGAGGATATGAGAGAATTTAGTGAGGATCCTACAGCCATGCCACTTGTGCTCATGTATGAGGGCGAGGTTTTGGTTTCTAACAACATGACCCTATTTCTCTTGGTGTATCTACTGTTTTGCAGGATTTTGGTGATGTGTTTCCAGAAGATGTGCCAGCTGGATTGCCTCCATTGCGTGGCATTGAGCCTCAAATAAATTTGATCCCTGGCGCTACATTACCAAACCGGGCACCATACCGAACCAACCCCGAAAAAACTAAGGAGATACAAAAACAACTACAAGCGTTGCTCGACAAAGGGTACATTCATGTTTCTCTTAGCCCTTGTGATGTTCTTGTTATTTTTGTACCTAAGAAAGATGGTACATGGCGCATGTGTGTAGATTGTAGAGCTATTAATAACATCACTATTCGATATCGTCATCCTATTCCACGCTTAGAGGATATGTTAGATGAATTGAGTGGTGCTGCTATTTTCTCTAAAATTGATTTGCATAGTGGATACCATCAAATTAGGATGAAAGAAGGGGATGAATGTAAAACTGCTTTCAAAACAAAATTTGGTTTGTATGAATGGTTAGTTATGCCTTTTGGTCTTACTAATGCACCTAGTACATTCATGAGATTAATGAATCATGTTTTGAGAGAATATATTGGTCGTTTTGTGGTTGTTTATTTCGATGATTTCCTCATATACAGCCGCAATGAAACTGAACACTTTGATCATATTAGACAAGTTTTGCAAGTGTTGCGTGATAATCAATTATATGCTAATCTTGAGAAGTGCACATTTGGAAAAGATAAGGTCATATTTCTGGGATATGTTGTATCTAAGCATGGGGTAGAAGTAGATCAATCTAAAATTGAAGCAATTCAAAATTGGCCTATTCCCATGAATGTGAGTCAATTGCGTAGTTTCCTTGGTTTAGCTGGTTTCTATAGGCACTTTGTGAAGGATTTTAGCACTATTGCTGCACCATTGAATGAATTGACTAAGAAAGGTGTGCCATTTGTATGGGGCGCAGCCCAAGATATTGCATTTGATACATTGAAATGTTTGCTTACTACTGCACCTTTGCTTGCATTACCTGATTTTTCAAAGCAATTTGAAGTTGAATGTGATGCTAGTGGTATAGGAATTGGTGGCGTTTTGATGCAAGAGGGTCATCCTATAGCATATTTTTCTGAGAAACTTGCTGGTGCTAGACTAAATTATCCTGTTTATGATAAAGAATTGTATGCACTTGTTAGAGTTCTTGATGTTTGGCAACATTATTTGTGGACAAAAGAATTTATCATACATTCTGATCATGAAGCATTGAAGTATCTTAAAGCTCAATCAAACTTGCATAGACGCTTAGCTAAATGGGTTGAGTTTATTGAATCATTTCCTTACATTATAAAATATAAGAAAGGAAAAGAAAATGTGGTTGCTGATGCTTGTCTAGGAAGAATATGTTATTGACACATCATGATGTTAAAATTCCTGGATTAGAGAGTATTTATGCACTTTATGCAACCGATCATGATTTTGCTGAACCATATCGTTTGTGTGCTTTGAAACATGCTTGGGATAATTATCATATACATGATGGATATTTGTTTAGAGCTAACAAACTATGCATTCTAGAATCGTCTTTGCGTTTGTTTTTAGTGCAGGAATCACATGCTGGAGGTTTGATGGGTCACTTTGGGCGTGAGAAGACTTTGCTCATGCTCGCTAATCACTTTTATTGGCCCAAGATGAGGCGTGATGTCTATCGATTTGTGAGTCGCTGCATTACATGCAATAAGTCCAAATCAAAGTTGAAGCCTCATGGTTTGTATACACCTCTCTCTGCACCCTACTACACCTTGGGAAGATATTTGCATGGACTTTGTGCTAGGTTTACCCAAAACTCAGAGAGGTCATGATTCTATATTTGTGGTAGTGGATAGATTTTCTAAGATTGCTCATTTTATTGCCTGCCACAAAAGCGACGATGTGTCGCATATTGCTAACCTATTTTTCAGGGACATAGCGATACTACATGGAGTACCCAAGACGATTGTTTCTGACCGTGATGTGAAGTTCATGAGATGCTTTTGGAAGACCTTATGGGGGAAGCTTGGAACAAAGTTGCTGTTCAATACTACTTGTCATCCCCAAACAGATGGTCAGACGGAGGTGGTGAATAGAACATTGTCACAGTTATTGAGGACTATGATCAAGTGGAATGTTCAGGAGTGGGAAGAGTGTTTGCCACATATCGAATTTGCTTACAACACGGATGTGCATTCTACTACTCATCTTTGTCCTTTTGAGGTGGTGTATGGATTCAAGCCATTGATGCCACTTGATTTGTTGCCTCTACCATTGCATGAGAGAGTTGATATGGAGGCATCAAAACATGCTGAATATGTGAAGAAAATTCATGAGAGGACTCGAGAGGCTATTCAGAAGAAAGGCAAGAACATTGTTGCTGCAAGGAATCAAGCAAGAAAGGAGATTTTGTTCAAGCCTAGAGACATGGTATGTGTGCATATGCGCAAGGATAGGTTCCCCAAGTTTCGACAATCCAAATTGAAGCCCCGTGGTGCTGGTCCTTGCAATGTATTAGCCAAGATCAATGATAATGCCTACTCGATTGATATTCCTATTGCTGAGTTTGGTGGAGTTAGCAATAGTTTCAACGTTGCTGATTTGTCACCATATAATGGAGAATACCTTGGAGCGTCGAGGTCAACGCCTTTTGAAGGGGGGGAGATGATGAGGACATTCCTATACTTACACCTGCCCTAATTACTACTGAAGATGTTCCAGTCACTGCTAAGAAGGATCAGTCCAATGAGATTAGAATTGGACCCATTACACGGGCTTGTGCAAACCTGCTTGAACAACATGTGAATTCACTCCTAAATGAATCTGATGTTTATGATAATGAGAACTTTATACTGCCTAAATCTATGCACTTGTGTATGATCAAGTTCATTGAGGAAACAAGCTTGACACGAGGAGGAGAAGGGTTACAAGTGGATCCCAGCATGATGATCGCCAAGCATGCACGAGGGAGGAGCGGGAGGAAGGCGCAAGAGAAGATCATCAAGAACGAAGGTTCAGTTCGGACAGACAGAAGCCCTGAAATTGAAACGGATGTGGATTCTTCATACGAACTCCAAATCAAGAAAATAAGTACTTGTTGGAAAGATAATTCTGAGAGCTTTCCAACGAGTACTTACATGTCTCTAGGGGGCGGGTAATCCGGCCCCCGCAAGGCCGGATAATCCGGCCCTGCTCCAGAATTTCTGCTAAGGAATTTGGGCACGATGTACTGTATGGGGGGAGGATAATCCGGGGGGCGGATAATCTGCCCCTACTTAGGGTGGAAACTCCGGCCCTAAAAGTTACCATCAGATCTGGAATTATCCTGGGACATCCCCATAGTTAGGGTTAGACCACGTTAAAACTATTTTGGAGTTGTTTCTTATCAAGAACCTCTAGAATTACCCTGTGATCGAATTATCTACTGCAATTGAGTGTGATCTATTGTTCCATTGGGAATTAGTAGATTGCAAACTACCGTTCATGGTCGACGGCTGCGTGCGCAAGAGCATGGTGTTATGAATATCCCACAGGGTTCGAGAGCTGTTGCATTGGCATCAGGGTTCGAGCGGGAGAGTTCATAGCTACAGGCTAGTTATCTTACATCCACCATCATCATCGACAAGTGCTTGCTGAGAAGATCTGGCCACCCCATATCATCCCGGACGTGGATTATTAGTCATAGATGCAGTTGGATTACAATCTATGTATTATATTGTAATGCCCAAATAAATCTCATAGTGATCATCATGCCATGTACATGCATCGTTATGAATTCTTTATCTGTCAATTGCCCAACTGTAATTTGTTCACTCAACATGTTATTTATCTTATGCAGAAACACCTCTAGTGAACTGTGGACCCCGATCCATTCCTTCCCTTTGATATTCCATCTACTATCTACTGTTTACTTTTTGCAATTACTACAAACAATTACTATCTTCCACACTATAATTTTACTCCTTTGTGTTTAGAAACACCAGTGAGCTTGACAACCTCACTATAAGTTGGGGCAAAGTATTTTGGTTGTGTTGTGCAGGTTCCACGTTGCTAGCATGTAACATCCCTAAAATCATGTTTCAAACTAATACATATCATCCATGCATCCATGATCATTTAGGGTTTCATTTCAAAATCATTTCAAAAACAGGAGCATATATTGCTCATTATTTTATGTATGAATACTTTAGCCTTTGGGCTACTTGCTAATGAGTAAGGTGCAAATTTTCATTCAGTAGTGTTTTGAATTCAAACATAAGTGATTTCAAAAGCTTGATTAAAGTTTCCAAACAGCTTTACTCACATAAGTATAAATTAAAACCAAGGTTATGCCAATTATTATATCACATAATAGCTTGGTTTTGTTCTATTTTTTCAAATGACCCAAGTTGGTTTTTGTAACCAGAAAGGTTTGACACTTATTTGAGTACAAGATTCACTGCAAAAAAGTCCAGAGAAGATTTGAAATCAAACAGATTTGAAATGGAGTTTGAAAATCCTTTTTAGAAAATCAAACAGAAAGAAAAGAAATAAGCAAACAGTCAAATCTGGCCCAACCAGCCCAACTAGCCCAACAGCACCCCCCGCAAAGCGTTTTATTTACTCACACCTGCACCCACTAGGTCGCTGACAGTCTGGACCCACTCCCTCTCCTTTCCTCTCGCTGACAGCCACGGCCCACACGACCATCGTCGTCTCCACCCAGCGACTGGTTCATCCCCAAATCACGCCGAGTGTTTCCTGTTTGATTCGCGTCGTCAATTCCCGTTCAATGCTGGAGTGATTCACGCCCCCGTCTCACCTACTTAAACCCCCTCTGCCCCCTCTCCATTTTCCCCCAGACCCCGAACACAGAGCGCCCCTAGGCTGCCGGTAATCGCCCTTACACCGCCGCAGACAGAACCCACTCCGACGACCAATCCCGGTGAGCTCCGTGCGCCCCTTCCTCTCTAGTTCATGCAGACTGCTTCGCAACATCCTTGCGCTTCTTCTGATATCTTTGGTTCATCATGTACTGCCCCAGGTCATCGACTCCATCAAACACCGCAAGTTCCTGACGCCGTCTCCAACTCCGGCGACAAAATTCGGTGAGCCTCGTGTTCCCCTCTGTTTCTGAATCACACGAGCATGTTCGCCTGCATCTAGCGCACCTGCTGATACTTTTTGTTTGGATCCTCGTGTCCCAGAACGTCGCCTTCGACTTCGACAGAGAGCATCCGACGCCGCTAGCAACTCCGACGAGTCCGTGCTGCTATGTCCGTGCGCCCCTTGTCAAGCCATCGCCACGTTGAGCTTTAGTACATCGCCGCGAGTCTAGTAAGCATCTCCGACGACCCCAAAACCACCTGTAGTCGCCGCGCCACCGTGGACAGAGCCGCCGCCTCCAGTCGCCACCGCTAGCACCGCCAGAGTATGGTCGCTTGATCGCGGACCGTTAGATCTAGATCCATCGGCTGCGTTAGATTCACTTAACGAAGGGGTACGCGCTAGATCTGGCCGTGCATCTTCATTTAAATCGTGTGGCTCTCGTTGATCGATCCGCCCGAACCGGTACCAACCAATAGAAACACGCCGCGTGTCTGCTAGTTAGATTTAAAATCAAAATTTGAATCTATTAGATGTTTGATTTTGTTTTAATCATAACTTTTGATTCCCACGTCCAAAATTGATGAATTTTATATCAATGGAATCAGGAGAGAAAACCCTTTCCAAATATGTAATGTGTTTAATGTTTTGTTTCTATTAAAATGGTTTTATTTACAGAAACATGTGAAGGCCTATTTTGTGTATATTAATTATTTGAGAATTGTTTTAGTGTTCAAATAAAGATTGTTTGGCAAGTTTTGAACTTGTTTATGAACCAGTACTGTGCACTTGACTTGTTGAGTTTAGAAAATCATCACATATCATATTGCATGCATCCATATATTTTTGCTTGTATTTATTTTGTATGTGTTTTGTTGCTATGATTTTATGTGTAGATTCTGGTGCAAATAGTGATTGTGATTGTGAGGAGTGTAGCTACTCTCCAAACTACCAAGGCAAGTGGTGCTTCATGATTTTATACCTATGTTTTTCAACTATGCATTAGAAATATTTTGCTAGTCTTGCATGGTTATATTTTTGATTATATGCTATGCTTGGGAAATCCTACTAGTTGTACAATTGCTAGAAACTTCTAAGTTAAGATGCTTATCTATGCCATGCTTAGACTAGCTAGTAGCAACCAAGGGTGGTTATATGTTCATGCTATGAATAAATATTTCTAAGTATTTGGACTAAGTTTATGCTTAATAAAACAACTAAGTGAATGAATCACCTGGGTGGAATGGTTGTGAAAGGCTTATGTTGAGTGGTTACACAAGGCCCATTTATATGGTTTACCTTGTGTATCTCACTTGTGGAAAGCCACCCAGGAACAAAGGGATTTGAGAGGCCAAATGTTAAGAAGCTTCTAGTGCAGCCACTTGGCAATATGGGCTCTGCCTGGATCATATAGGTTGCAATAACTTAGCCATTTGGACAGTTGGTGGTAGTGGGATGATAGGTTGGAACACGTCCATTTGGTCTAAGGGAAGGCTTCTGAAAGGTCCTGTCTTGGTGAAAATCAAGTATTGTGGGGAAAGTGCACAACCTCTGAAGATGGAAGAATCTAAGTACTTAGCCATGTCCCTGGTATTGGACAATTTGAGCATCAAGACATGGAAGCTATCAAGAATCTCCTCATCCCAATTTCTAAGTAAAACTTGTGATTGAACAAGGGTGAAGGACCCCAATGTCTATTGGTGGTTCCTTGGGAAAAGTTTTGACAAAGAATAACTTAGTGTTTTCAACTAATAGGCAAAACCTATTTTGAGCAAAGCAAGCCTAAGCTACACTTAGCCAAATTGCATATAGTATCTAGTCCACCAATATTCTACTAAGGTATCACTTGCCAATACTATTCCAACTTGTGATGTTGCAGGATATTCTAATGATGATTAGGAGTCATGAGTCTACACTCAACATGCTTGCCTATGGCACATGAAGATGAAGACTTATTTATCTTATTACTTATTTAAACTGTTGTACTAGGCCTGTGGCCATGGAGTTGTAAAGACTATGTTGTCTCTGGAATGAATGTAATAATGACCTTTGTTTCTGTGTACTTCATCTTAAACTGTGGATGCTAGCATTGATCCAGGGACTAGCATCACAATCACAGGGATCCTTTTCCTTTGCAAAGGAGGGATCTTATAGATGGTATCAGAGCACTGTGTTGCCTCTAGGATTATGACCCTAGGATTGGAAACCACTAAGGAAAAAAAATTCAACAACGTCCACACTTGTCCTTTCTTCTCGTAAACTTTTCTAATCTTCTTTCTCATCTCTATTTGTAGATGAACTCCATCAACGAAGCCGTGAAGAAGGGACCACTCATGACAATGACTTTGGAATGTGAGACAGAGTTCCCCAAGGCTCTCAAGGACCTCATGGTTGCAATGGGAATACATGGTGTAACTATGTACAAAGG
This sequence comes from Avena sativa, assembly GCA_916181665.1. Lineage (NCBI taxonomy): Eukaryota > Viridiplantae > Streptophyta > Magnoliopsida > Poales > Poaceae > Avena > Avena sativa. The sequence goes on along the minus strand of OV702279.1, from coordinate 150,639,130 downwards.
TTTTCCTGTGATGGATGAAGGAGTTGAGTACTGGTGGGTGGAACTTCACTTGTATAAAAACAAGGAAGACAACCACAAGGACTCAGGATTCTGCATGGTCACCAACACAATGATGCACACCACATTCTTTGATTCAGCAAGGGATGCAGCTTGGAGAGCCATCAAAGAACTTGGTGATAGAATCAAGTGCAGAATGCTCAACACTCAGAATGATCTTAAGGAAGAAAAGAAGCATGCCCAAGAGTTAGAGGCTACCAACCAAAGCCTAAGGAAGGTCATCATAGACTTAGCAATGGGTGATCTAGACAAACAAATTGCCTCTAGGGATGCCCTTTTAGCCAACTTGGCAAGTGAGATGGAATTGTAAGCGTACTTCGTTAGTTGGACCACCACACTTATCATTTTATTTTCCAAAATGTTGTTTAAAATAAGTTCAACCTTGGTTGTTTGTAATGGATCCATGTATGCCATGACTTGTGTGTTTGATTACCAAAGTTATGCATGTGATGCCTTGTCTTGTGATTTGTCTTAAAAATTGTGTTGATTCTAACTTTTTCTATCTTATTAAATAGATGCCTAATGTTACTATCAGCACTGCTGAAGAGTTCCAGGGAACTCGTTTTGGTCCTCGTATTATTGAGCTCACTACTTTGCTCAATCTCCCTCTTCCTACCATCATGGTGCTTCCCCTCACCAAGTTTGAGAGGAAAGACCTTTGGGGATTCAAGGCCAATCAGCCCGGATGCCAGACTGAGCCTACCACGGAGGCTATCATCTTCAAGCTCAAGCACGATAACAAGGAGAGAGGCCTAGAGGTAGTCATGCAGGACTTGATTGGACGTCTGTTAGGGAGACACTCTCGATAGGTTAGAGGTACTCACTTCCACGCCTTCGGTAGACGTGATGAGGATGGTGAGGCCATTGACTTCGAGGACACTTCGAGGGAGACAGCAGAGCCAATTCGTCTATACCTCCAGGACTTAGAGGTTCTTCTTAGGCACGTGGACACCTATAGGACCAACGTCATGCTCAGCAATGACGAAATCCAGGTGCAGCTTCCTGAGAAGGACAAGCTCTTCGCGGAGCAAGATGAGATAGTCAAGGAGATGGAGGCCAAGTTCGAGAGTCAGGACAGAAAGTTCAAGAGTCAAGAGAAGCGAGTCCAAGATAGGAACAAGAGGATTCGAGACATGACTGCAGAACTGGAGGCCAAGGATTTCGAGCTCGAGCATCAGCAGACTGTGATTGCGAGGCTTCGTTCTCAGAAGAGGGCTCTCAAAGCCAAATTAGAGACCTTGACTACCAATGTCGAGGAATATAAGACCGCGATGGAGAATGCAGGTCTTAACTTTGTTGAGGAGGAGGTTGATGCCGAGGAGTAGTGATGACTACTCATTTATCATTTATTTATCATGCTTTTCTGTAACACCCTCAGAATCGGACCTATGCAAGTTTCAGCGATTCCCGCCAAAACCCGCATAGAAACGATTCAAAGGTGCCCACCAGGCACTTTCGTGCGGGTGGAAAACGAAGTAATAACATTACACAACAGTCCTCGATGGGACCCACAGAACAGATATATATAACAGCGACTCAAAGAATCAAGAATACAGATATAATATACAAAGATCCAAATCACCTTGAAAATGATAGAGCGTCCGACTACGGACAAGATGCAAATGGGGCTAAGAGCCCTGCATAATAACCAATGGCGTCCATAACCCTGCCCAGGCCAAGCCGGAAGGGTAACCCTGCTAACGACGTCGATCTCAAAACCTGCTTAAACAAAAGGGGTGCCGACAAAGGGGAAAGGAAAAAGAGGAGCGTCAGTACTGAGGCCAGTACACGGCGAGACTAGAATTCGGCGGTCCTCGCCTACATAGGTATGGTGGACTGAGCGGCAGCGGCAGCATGCACTAAACAACCTATAGAGACTCGATACATCTGGCGGTTATCAGAGAGGGATGAGAAAGACCTATTCGGAACCAACCTGATGCTACCATCAAACAAACCCATCCTGGTGTTTCCCCCTCGAGACCAATCGAGGAAGTCAACCGAGGAACTCACATAGTTGGCAATTTTACTTATTCAGTTATAGTGGCGGCAATTTACTAGTCAGGTAAAGATAGTCGTCCTGATAAAATAAGCAGTGGGCACTTTTATTTAATCATTCCGTTGTAGTTGCGACACTTACTAATCAGATACAAATAGCATGAGATAACCCCAAAACCCAGCAGTTGTTGGTACTTTTATTCAGCCATTCCGTTGTAGTTGCAATACTTACTAGTCAGGTACAATGGTCGCAAGCGACACTCCAAACAAGCAATTGTGGCAGTATTAATTAGCCATTCCATTATAGTGAAGCTGATTACTAGTCATTATAAAGTCAAATTTATAGCAATAAACTTTAGTTATGCTTGTCTATGGTCGAGATACTGTGCTCCAAGTCGTCCATAACCGCGGACACGGCTTTCAGAAAGTTTTACCCGGCCGGGGTGCACCAATAGCAACACACACTCGATCAACCTCGGAAAAACCAAATCAAAACCCAACGAGGCCTTCACGACAAAGCAATCACAGGATTCAGAAATATTTCAGGGGGCCACCCCATTAAGCTACCCGCAACGAAGTAAGCAAGCTCCGAGACGGACTCAAGGTTTGGGTATACGGCTGTGAACGACTGGGAACCCAAAACTGGGCTTGTCGACACCGCGGAATCGTGTCCCGATCCTAAATAGTACAGGTGCTATCTGTCGCACAATTTAAATAAAGCAGTAAAGCATGGCATAAGTACAGGATAGTAAATAAAACCTCAAACTAGTTTGTGGCCCCAAGAAATAAGACTGAATCAAGCTCTGGCTCAGGGGGGGTCCCATATACCTCCCGCATGTGGATAGCGCGATAAATCAAGGAACAGGTATCAAGTACTCGGGGTCCTACGGGACACAAGTGGGCGTTCGGAAACCAAATATTATCTATCACCCACCGATGCCTCTGCTTACTTCAATTTTAGTTGTTAAACAGGAATTAAAGTGCACGATAAGTAAAACTAGGATCATCTCCATCAACAACATGCGGCAATACATCAACAACTGTGGCACTGGACGACACGCAACAGCACTTGAGCAAGCGACTACGATGCGCAAGTCCAACTATCTACCAAACAACAGGTAATAGGATGTGTCCAAGGCAATATAAGGCTGCAAGTAATATCAAGGGTACGGAAACTAGAGCATCGCAACACAGATAGCAATAGATCAACAGGAGGGAATAAATACTATAAAAGTAAGATAGGTAGAAAGGGGGAGATGCTCGCATGAAAACATTGTCGAAGGGTCATCCGAAGATCGGGGCGAAGCTCACATCAACTCAACGGTCTTATCCGCGAAGAAGCAAAACACTAGAATAAACACCGGATGCAATATTTAATACTACGGCAAAAGATCGGGCATGATGCGTGTATGATGTATGACATGGCAGAAGTGCGATGCAATTAGGTCAGATTAAGCGGAACCGGGGTCCCGACAATTAATAAGGCGGTTCATGTTATTTAGATACCCCGCAATTTAAATGTTGTTTTAACATGGCAGAAGATAGCACGGGGTTCGCTACACAAATTTAAATGAGGCCGATATGAGACTAGATTTGCCCGCATATGGGCCCCACATTTAATTATTAGGTGAATCGGCATAAGGCCCCCCAAACCACACAAATATGCATGCAAGAATGACAAGTTAATATGCAACAGGTTTTATGTTTAGCATTTATAAAAATAAGGGTTCGGATAAGGGTCACACATTTAGGGTTCGGCAGATCTTGGTCTGGGGGTTCGGGGTCGGTCTCAGGGTTCAGGGTTCGACGGAAACGTTCTCGGACAACTGAGGTAGATCTTGTCGCATCCACGGTGGTCGGGCCATGTTGTCGGTCTTGACGTCTCACGCGGAGTCCTTGGCGTTCCGGGAGGAAGTACTTTGTCTGGCGTCGGGGCTTCGGACTCGCCCTGGTTGCTGTCGTTCTTGTCGTTGTGAAGCTCTTGTCGGGTCCGCGCCATCGAGTCGGTCTTGGCGTCCGGGATGAAGTGCTTGTTGTTCCGGTGGCGATCTTGGCGCTTGGTGTCCGGGTAGGCGAACTTGTCGGTTCAGCGGTTTCGATAGTCGGTGTTGGACTCGGGTCTCGGCACTGGAAGATCTTGGTGCTCTATGCGGTCGATCCTGCCGTTCCGGGATGGAGAACTTGTCGTCCGGGGGAGTACTTGGCGTTCCGGATCGGTCTCGAATCCATGAAGCAGATCTTGTCGGGGCCTCATGTCGGTCTTGGGTTATCATGTCGGCGTCCTCGGTGTTCCGCGGTGAAGGGCTAGTCGTCTTGGTGCCGAGCTTGGCGGTCATAGGGTACACAAGCAGATCCCCATGACAAACATACACGAGCACACACAGACGCACGCACGTACATCGAGCGGGGGCAGAAGGGGTAACCAATCGAGTCATGGCAGAAACGGTGTGGACGAACCCACGAAGGGGCGGCACAGATAGCATGGACGGGGCGAGCTCGGCTCGAGGACGGCGGCGCGGTGGGTGAGCGGGGCGTGCGCTCGCAGAAGGCCGGCGAGGTCGAGGACAGAGGGAGGGCCTCGCGCAGGGGCCGGCAGCGCTCTCTGGTGGGGCGGCGAGGAGGAGCTCTGGAGGCGGGGCCTGCTCCGGCGAAGGGATGGCCCGGGAAGGCGACGTCGGGGAGGCGACGCACGACGGCGGAGGGACGCCGGGAACGGGCGGACGCGGAGGGTCGCCGGGCGGCGGGGCAGAGGAGGCGCGGAGGAGGGCGGCAGCAGGCGGTCGGCGGGGCTGGGCGAGGACGGCGGAACGCGGCGGAGGGCGGCCGATGACGGGCGAGCACGGGAGAGGCTCCGAGAGGAGGGAGAGGCGGCGCTGGGCGGGAGGAGGAGCTCTGGGGAGAGGAGGGCCAGGCGGCGGGGCGGTCGCTGAGGCGGGCGGCGACGAGCGGCGGGCTCGGCCAGGGTGGAGGCGAGGTCGCCGGACGGGGGGAAGAGGGAGGGGAGCCGGCGGGAGGAGGGAGAAGGCGGCGGCGGCGGTCGCTGAGGCGGGCGGCGACGAGCGGCGGGGGTGGAGGCAGGGACGGCCGGCGAGACGTGGCCGGAGCGAGGGGAGAGGGCGGCGGGGAAGGCGGTGGCGCGGGAGGAGAGGGAGAGGACGGTGCGGGGCGAGCGAGGGTTGGGGAAGGCCGGCGGGGAACGCGGGTGAGGGAGAGGGGCGCGCTGAGGGAGGAGAGAGGAGGGTGGGGCCGGGGGTGGGGACAGGGCGTGTGAGTGGGCAGGGTCACGCGGGTGGCAGTGTGTGGGTCTGGGGAGTGGGTGGACAGCTGGGGCTGTGGGGAGTGGGTCCAGAGAGGGTGTGGGCCAGGAGTGTAAGGGAGAGGAAGGGAGAGAGGGTAAGAACGGCTGTGAGAGAAAGAGAGAAAAGGGGGTGTGGGCTAGTGGAGAGAGCGGTGGTGGGGGGTGAGAGAGGCTGACCAGGTGGCGGGCTGTGATTGGGTAAGGGAAGGGAAGAGGGTGAGGTGGCGACATGCCATTGGGTGGGGTGAGGTGGAGGGGAGGGCTGGGTAGGTTATCTGGTAGCTTTAGGATTTAGGTTGGACCGATTATATTTCTGGGGTGGTCGTTCGGGTCGATTCGGCCCGTTCGACTGCCCCACTAAAATAATTTAATATTTTTATTTGATTAAAACAAAGCCTCTGCAAACCGATAGCAGACAAAACAAAATAATCCGGAGACCCGGTTTTGGTGTTTGAATAAAGATGGGGTGTTTAGAAAACTAATAGGTTTTTCTGCAATTAGTTTTATGCAAGCAAATGCAAGATGATGACGATGCTCAAATGCAATGTGGCATGATGACATGAGCATGCGGTCATGATGATGCAATGCACAAAAACAACGCGATTTTCTAGTAGTGGTTTTGCGGGATGCCACATTTTCATTGAGTCGCAATGACCATCCAACATGTGGATGGCTTGCTATTGGTGTGTTTACTTTGCAAACTTGTCGTTTATGTTGTTGAACTATTTTTATTATGATGCATGTTTGGTGATTGTTTATGTGATGTATTGTGCATGTTAGCATCTATGGGTATCTCATTCTTATCTATATTGAACCAACCACAGATGCCTCCCCGACGTGCCAATCCCAACCCCAACAACAACAACATCACCCCTGAGATGCAACAAATGATGACAACTCAGACTCAGTTGATGCAGATGATGACTACGTTCATCCAGAACAAGAACAACAACAACAACAACAACAACAACAACAACAATAACAACAATAACAACAACAACAATCAGAATAACCCACCGGGTTTTGACATGCTTACCAGGTTCTTGAGATTGAGGCCAACAAAGTTCTCAGGAACAACTGATCCTATGGTGACCAATGATTGGCTACGCTCTGTGAACAAGTACTTGGTAACATTTGGCTGTACTGATGAAGAGAAAGTCAGATTTGCAGCTCACTTGTTGGAAGGACCAGCAGCTACTTGGTGGGATAACTTCCAAATCACCACTCCCATTGAGGATGTGACATGGGCTATCTTTGAAGATGGTTTCCGTACTGCTCACATCTCATCCGGAGTGACGAGTTTGAAGAAGAAAGAGTTCCATAACCTGAAGCAGCGCCACCGCAGCGTGGCAGAGTATATTGAGGAGTTCAACAATCTGGCGCGTTATGCACCGGATGAAGTTGACACTGACGCTAAGAGGAAGGAAAAGTTCCTTGAAGGTTTGAATGATGAACTGAACCTGCAATTAGCTGTGGCCTATGTTCCCACATACCAGTCTCTTTGTGATAAGGCTGCTATTTTGGAGAACAAAATGAAGCAAGTTGAAAGTAGGAAGAGAAAGCACTTCGACAAGCACAGCTCGGGATTGTCTCACAAACGTTCCCATTATGATGATAGTGGGAGTTCAGGATCCCACAAGCATGGGAAATTCAACAAGCACCACAACCACAACCGTCATCATGACAACAAGAGTCACCGTAGTCATGACAATGATAAGTACAAAAATCACAAGGGTGGATATAAGATCCACCACAGTGGAAGTGGCAGTGGAAGCCAGCCTGTCAAGAAGGATCTTAGTCAGGTTGAGTGTTTCAAGTGGAAAAAGATGGGGCATTATGCAAATGAATGCCCAGAAAATAAAGTTGAAGGACCCAACAAGCCCAACCCTTTTCAAAAGGGACAAGTGAACCAAATCAATGTGGAGGAGATTTTTGAGGAAGCTGATGTTGTTGCTGGTAAGTTCAAACTCAATTCTGTTCCAGCATTTGTTCTCTTTGATACTGGTCTCATTCATTCATATCAAGAGCATTTGTTGAGAGAAATGAACTACCGGTAGAAACTATTGGGTGTCCTGTAAAAGTAAGTTCTCCTGGCGGAGAAATGATAGTGAATTCAGGATGTCATGATCTAGTCATAGAGTTTGGGAAGTATAAGTTTATCGTTAACTTGATAATCCTAAACTCCCAAGGATTGGATGTCATTTTGGGAATGGACTGGATGACCAAGCACAAGGGAGTGATAGATTGTGCAAACCATACTGTCTCACTCACAACCCCAGAAAACAAAAGAATCAGATTCAAGACCAACTTTGAATCAAAAAGGGGTAAGCTAAATTCTCTTAAGGGGGTTAGCATGGACAGTGTGCCAATTGTGAGTGAATATCCGGATGTGTTTCCGGAAGAATTACCGGGAATGCCACCTGATAGAGATGTGGAGTTTCTTATTGACTTGCTACCAGGATCTGGACCAATAGCAAAAAGACCATATAAGATGTCAGTTGATGAGTTGAAAGAACTCAAGAAGAAGCTAGGAGAACAGTTGCAGAAAGGTTTTATCCAACCAAGTTCCTCATCTTGGGGAGCACCAGTTTTGTTTGTAGAAAAGAAAGATAGAAGTCAAAGGTTATGTATAGATTACCGTTCACTCGATGAGGTGACTATCTGTAGCATCCCATTTATCTAACAACTGTAATGCTACTTGGTCTAGTAATATAATAACTACTTCCTAGACATAATTGTTGCATCATCATTATATCATGCTCATGTCATCATGCCACCTTGCATTTGAGCATCATATAAAACCCTTTTTGTGTTGGTTCTTCTCTCATATGCATTATCAATTGTATTTGTCTCTTGTTATTGTATTTGGATATTGATTTATTGTTTAAATGCCCAAGTTGAGTTGGGGGCATATCTTTTATTCCACTCCACCACCTTTCTTTCACCACCTTATAATTCCACCATTCCATTATCCATGAGCTTGTATTCTATTTTATTTTGGTATTTAATCTAGCTCATGGGAGATAGGATGGATCTAATTCAAATTCTTTTGCTTGGCCTTTACTCCACATTTGGGGATGCATAGGAATTATGCCATGCTTATTATTTTGTTTTCACAAGATTAAGACATGGCATTTAATACCCTTGCATGGGCCATGCAACCATAACCATCCTTTGTCCTCTTTGAATTTTATTTGAATTTTGAGTGGATAATCTTCCTTTTTCCTTTACCCTCTTTTGCTTGATCTAGTTGGTCTTGTTAACAACCACACTACACCTCCCTCTCTTTCCATCACCTTCATCTCTTTTCACCCCTCCCCTCCATGCATGGTCATGTGGAGCCTATCAAGAACCTTAAACCACCCTCTCTCTTAATTCTTTCTCCAAAATGCTCTCACCTAAGTTAAAACCTAACCCTAACCCCTCATCTACCTAGTTACACCCTACCACTACCTTGGGCACCATCTAACCTAACCCCTCTCCCTCTCTAGCTAACCCTAAGCCATCACCCCTCTCTCACAAACCCTAACCCGAGGCTCCCTCTAACCCTAGCTCTAACCGTGCCTCCCTCTCTCTCTCTCCCTCTCTTCTCTCCCTGCCATGAGGGCCCCCTAGCCCGAGCCTCTTCTCCAACCCTAGCTCACCCGAGCCTACCTTCCCTCTCCTCCTTTCTCCTCTCTCCCTGCCTGCATGCCCCACACTGAACCACCCCCTCCTACCTGCCCTTGGCCCCACCTGGAAGCCCCTACCTGCCCCTGTCCTGCCCTAGCTCGATCACGTGAGAGGAGGAGGAAAGGTGGCCGAAGCCACCTTTCTCTGCCCCACTCCCCCACGGCACCCCCTCTCCCTCCCGTCCTTATCTACTCCCTCTCCCTCGCCGCTGCCTTCCCTAGAACCGCCCCAGGGCCTTGCCCTTCCTCCCCTCTTCTCCACCGCAACCATCTACACCGTCGCCGTCCACCCGTCGGTCTCCACCATCCCCGACGATCCAGGAGGCGTAGGCGGGCAGGAGTTTGTCGGCAAGGTCGAGGAGGCCCTCCGCATCGTCCCTGTACCCGCAGACGAGGAGGAGGAGGACCAGGAGCCCCAGGCCGACGCCGCTCCGACGAAAACCCTAGCTCCGCTCGGCACCAGCTCCGTCAATGATCCCCTGCATCCCTGCCCGATCCACCACCTCTGGCGCACTCCCGGTGAGCTACTGCACCTCCCTGTTATCCTCCCGCTGTTGTTCGCTTCCTTGACGAGCGCATCCCGGCGACGAACGCCCTCGGTGCACGGCAGGTTCGTCGTCGTCTGGTTGTCTGCGCGTCGCGTTACCTCATCTCGCTGCGTAGCCGAACCCTGCCACAACCCTCCTAGCCACCGCAGCGGTAACCGCCGCCGCGCGCGCACGCGAGGTCGCGGGATCGAGCCCTGCGCGCCCCTGTTTCCTCTGATGTGCGGCGTCTTCAGTTTCGTCAGTCAACCAGGAAGAAAAACAGTAGCATGGCCATCTTGCAGATACCCCCCCACCTTTTTGCCTCGCAACCCGCGGTCCAGCTATCCCCACCTGTCAGCCTCCCAGCCGTTTTGCAAAAAGGTACCCCAGTTTCCACCGCCCCAACCCGCGCTCCCTTCGCCGCGACACGTGGCTGACCCTCCCCTCTCGCTGTCATGTGGGCCCGGCCCCATCGTCGGACCTACCGGTCAGCGACCTGAGCTAGCTAAGGCCGCGGTACAGAAGCTTTTCTGAGCGCTGCGTTGCCCAGTCAGCTTGGCCCCACTTGTCACTGACTGTGGCTAAGTCTGGGTCGAGTAACAAAAGCTTTTCTGTTTTCTGTTTTAATTCAAACCTTTTTCAAATTTAATTCAATTCAAAATTCAAATCAGATTTATAATAACTTTTAAAATACAAATCCAAATAATGCAAATGATATATGTTTTTAGATCAGAAAAATGTGAGGATTTCAAATATGCCATCCAAAATATATTTTGGGCATTTAAAATTTCAAGTTGAATTAAATTACCATAAAATGCCTTTTTTCTTAATTAATTAATAACTTTTGTTTTATAACTCCAAATTTAACAAATGATATGTCTAAATTGATTAGCTCGACGAGACCTTTCTGTTTATGCATTCCATGTTCTGATTTGCAGCATGCATCATATAAATATAATGTAAACAGCAACTTAATTGAGTATAAAACATGACTAAAACTCAATAAAGTGATTTATTCTTGTATTCTACACCTCACCCATGTCATGCTACTTTATTGCCATGCAACTTGTGCATCATTCATCATGGCATGATTGTTTGCTTGTCGCATTTTATTCATATGCTTGGGCACTGTATTTATGTTGGCCCTTGTTTGTTTGGTTCTTCTTCGAATAGACGCTGAGCAGGGGATATATCAAGAAACCCAGGAGCACTACCCAGATCCTTCTCTCGCTTCAACTGAGCTGCCAGGCAAGCACTACCACATGCTTGCATACATATAGTACCTGTTGCCTCTATCTTATTCTTGCATCATTGAGTCGCGATTGCATTAAACTGAATCCCAAGTATTGCATAGCCTTTACTTTTAAACCCCACCGAAGCTTGTTCCTCCATCCCATGAGCCATTACTACAGGAGTTGTTTGAGCCATGCGAGTCGTAGAACAGCATGTGTAGGGTATGTGAGAGTCTGATGGATAACGAGGTACCTAAACAACTTAACCTGAGTAGTAATGGGATAACTAATGAAAGTGGCACCGGTGAGCAATATCTGCTATTTGGTTTTTCCTGCTCACTTGTGTCCCGTAGGACCCCGAGTACTTGATTCCTGTTCCTTGAATATTCGCGCTATCCACATCCGGGAGGCTTATGGGACCCCCCTGAGCCAGAGCTTGATTCATTTTTATTTCTTGGGGCCACAAACTAGTTTGAGGTTTTATTTACTATCCTGTACTTATGCCATGCTTTACTGCTTTATTACGATTGTGCGAGGAGCACCTGTACTATTTAGGTAAGCGGAGTGTTTTCGCGGTATCGACAAGCCCAGTCACATTTTGGGGTTCCCAGTCGTTTACAGCCACTGACGCAAACCTTGAGTCCGTCTCGAAGTCAGCTAACTTCGTTGCGGGTAGCTTAATGGGGTGGCCCCCTGAAACATTTCTGAATCCTGTGATTGCTTTGTCGTGAAAGCCTCGTTGGGTTTTGATTTGGTTTTTCCGAGGTTGATCGAGTGTGTGTTGCTATTTGTGCACCCCTGCAGGGTAAAACTTTCTGAAAGCCGTGTCCGCGGTTATGGACGACTTGGAGCACAGTTTCTCGATCATAGACATGTATAACTAAAGTACCGCTTTTAATCTGACTAAGTAACTGACTAGTAAATAGTGCAACACTCATGGAATGGATAATAAAACTGCCAACAGATGGGGGTTGTTCGTCCGCTTCCTCGTTGGTAAGCGAGGAGGAGGATGGATCTTGTGATATTACCGTTATAACTGTTGTCATTAATTCACGGACATCCGTCTATCTTTGGTTAGGCGGATGGTTAGCGAGTATCTATAGAATTGCTAGGGTTTATCTTTTGCTACAATTGCGTCACCCCAGGTTGTGTCCCCTTTAGAGGCATAAAGACTTGTTGAGTACCCCTAGGGTCTCACACGATAAATTATTTGATTCAGATGAACAGGCACACTCGCAAGATGGATACTGGGTGGAGGAGGCGGACGATGTGGGCAACGATCATTCGGTGTAGAGATTCTGGGAACGGGGATCTGTGAGATCTGTGGGCGGGATGTGTTTATTTATGGGGCATCTTATGCCGATTTGCTTCTTATCCGTACTCGGATCTTGTTTGCCGCTTCCGCCTGATACTCTGGTGTTCGATGTATGAGGAGATATCCTAAACTATTATATCTATCTAGGACATTTGAATCTTGCCGTATGGCGTTGCTATATTTCCTTTCTTTTAGATGGAATGGCTCTGATGTACTATTGTATGGTGGCTTGCATACATACTCATTTGTGTATGTAGTTGATCCCTTCGCCTGCCGATTACGCCGCCCGTTCTTGTCCCGATGCTTGGAAATGGTTGGGACGGCCGCAAGGTCTACCTGTGAGTGGCATTTGGGCCCCACCGTACTATTTCAACCATTTCCGCTCATCCAGGCTGGTAACTAGGAGCGTAATTCACCGAGGTAGTTACACTATCAAGAACAAATACCCTTTTCCCAGAATAAATGATTTGTTTGATCAGTTAGAAGGATCTTGTGTGTTCTCAAAGATTGATCTCCGGTCAGGTTATTTCCAGCTCAAGATAAGAGAACAAGACATACCTAAGACAGCTTTCACCACAAGGTATGGATTGTATGAGTATACCGTGATGCCATTTGGTTTGACCAATGCACCAGCATACTTCATGAATATGATGAAAAAGGTGTTCATGGAATTTCTTGATAAGTTTGTTGTCGTTTTCATCGATGACATTTTGATCTACTCCAAGAGTAAGGAAGAGCATGAAGGACATCAACGTTTGATACTTGAGAAGCTTAGAGAGCATAAGTTATATGCCAAATTCAGCAAATGTGAGTTTTGGTTGAATGAAGTTGGATTTCTTGGACATGTTGTGTCAGGAGATGGAGTAGCAGTTGATCCTGCTAAAGTTTCAGCTGTGACTGAGTGGGAATCACCTAAGTCAGTAAAAGAAGTTCGTAGTTTCCTTGGCTTGGCAGGATACTACAGAAGGTTCATTGAAAATTTCTCCAAAGTAGCAAAACCTATGACAGAATTACTAAAGAAAGACAAGAAATTCGCCTGGTCTGAAGGTTGTGAACTCAGCTTTCAAGAATTGAAGAAGAGACTCGTGACAGCACCAGTCTTGTGTTTGCCAGATTTGGAGAAAGATTTCCAAGTGTATTGTGATGCATCTCATCATGGATTAGGTTCAGTACTTATGCAAGAAGGGAAAGTTGTGGCTTATGCCTCGAGACAACTCAAAACTCATGAAGTAAACTACCCTACTCATGATTTAGAGTTAGCCTCTGTTGTCCATGCACTCAAAACATGGAGACACTATCTTTTGGGAAAGTGATGTGAAGTGTTCACAGATCACAAAAGTTTGAAGTATTTATTCACCCAGAAGGAAATTAACATGAGACAAACAAGATGGCTAGAACTCATCAAGGACTATGACTTGAGTTTGCAATACCATCCTGGTAAAGCAAATGTCGTAGAGGATGCTCTAAGCTGTAAGGTTTTTGTGAATGGCCTTACTAAGGGAGAATTGCTAGATGATCTGTGTGCCCAATTTAGAGACCTCAGATTGGAGATTGTGCCTGAAGGACATATCATGTCTTTGGATGTTCAACCCACTTTGTTGGACAAGATCAAAGAATCCCAGAAGACTAATAAGGAAATTTAAGAGATTAAGGAAAAAAATGGTAAGGGAAAAGCCAAAGGATTCCATGAAGACGAACAGGGTACTTTATGGCATGGAAAACGTATTTGTGTTCCACAAGATCCGGAGCTTCGGAAACTGATTTTACAAGAAGCACACAACTCACCGTATTCCATTCATCCGGGTAACACCAAAATTTACATGGATATGAAGGAAAGATTTTGGTGGAATAATATCAAGAAGGACATCGCCGAACATATTGCTTTGTGTGATGTATGCAGTAGAGTGAAAGCGGAACATCAGAAACCAGCAGGATTGTTACAACCATTACCTATTCCTGATTGGAAGTGGGACAAGATTGGTATGGATTTCATTACCGGATTACCAAGGACCCGGTCAGGATATGATTCTATTTGGGTAGTAGTGGATCGCTTAACTAAAGTGGCTCATTTTATACCCGTGAAGACAACCTACACTAGTGCTAAGTTAGCCAAGATCTATATGAGAAGAATTGTATGTCTACATGGAGTACCCAAGAGTATTGTGTCTGATAGAGGAACACAATTCACTTCTCATTTTTGGAGACAGCTACATGAGTCATTGGGAACGAGGTTGGAATTCAGCACTGCTTTTCATCCTCAGACTGATGGACAGACTGAAAGGACTAATCAAATTCTTGAAGATATGTTGAGGGCATGTGCCCTAGACTATGGAGCCAGTTGGGATGAAAGTCTGCCTTACGCAGAATTTTCTTACAACAACAGCTATCAAGCAAGTATTGAGATGGCACCATTTGAGTTTCTCTATAGGAGAAAGTGTACCACCCCATTGCCATGGAATGGTGTGGGAGAAAGAAGCTTGTTCGGACCAGAACTTATCAAAGAGGCTGAAGAGAAAGTCAAGCTAGTTAAGGACAGATTGAAGATAGCACAGTCCCGACAGAAAAGCTACGCAGATCCTAAGCGTAGAGAAGTCACCTATGAAGTTGGTGATAGAGCCTATCTTAGAGTGTCACCACTTCATGGAGTGAAGAGGTTTGGTGTCAAAGGTAAATTGGCCCCAAGATATGTTGGGCCATTCAAGATTCTGAGTCGTAAAGGAGAAGTTGCTTATGAGATTGAATTGCCAGAGTCTTTGTCAGCAGTTCATAATGTGTTTCATGTGAGTCAGCTTAAGAAATGTCATCCAGAAATGGAAGAAACTTCTTTGAAGGATACTATACCTTTGGAAGAAGTTCAATTGGAAAGTGATCTCACTTATGAAGAGAAACCAATCAAGATTCTTGAGACTGCAGAAAGAGTTACACGGACCAAGACTATTAAGTTCTGCAAATTTCAATGGAACCACCATTCCGAAGAACAAGCAACATGGGAAAGAGAAGATGATCTTCGGAAAGACCACCCTCACCTATTTGCTAGCCAATCTGAATCTCGAGGGCGAGATTCACCTTAAGGGGGTTAGATTTGTAACATCCCTAAAATCATGTTTCAAACTCATGCATATCATCCATGCATCCATGATCATTAAGGGTTTCATTTCAAAAACAGGAGCATATATTGCTCATTATTTTATGTATGAATACATTAGCCTTTGGGCTACTTGCTAATGAGTAAGGTGCAAATTTTCATTCAGTAGTGTTTTGAATTCAAACATAAGTGATTTTAAAAGCTTGATTAAAGTTTCCAAACAGCTTTACTCACATAAGTATAAATTAAAACCAAGGTTATGCCAATTATTATATCACATAATAGCTTGGTTTTGTTCTAATTTTTTAAATGACCCAAGTTGGTTTTTGTAACCAGAAAGGTTTGACACTTATTTGAGTACAAGATTCACTGTACAAAAGTCCAGAGAAGATTTGAAATCAAACAGATTTGAAATGGAGTTTGAAAATCCTTTTTAGAAAATCAAACAGAAAAGAAAAGGAATAAAAGAGAAAAAATAAGCAAACAGTCGAATCTGGCCCAACCAGCTCAACTAGCCCAACAGCACCCCCCGCGAAGCGTTTTCTTTACTAACACCCGCACCCACTAGGTCGCTGACAGTCTAGACCCACTCCCTCTCCTTTCCTCTCGCTGACAGCCATGGCCCACACGACCATCATCGTCTCCACCCAGCGACTGGTTCATCCCCAAATCACGCCGAGCGTTTCCTGTTTGATTCGCGTCGTCAATTCCCGTTCAATGCTGGAGTGATTCACGCCCCCGTCTCGCCTACTTAAACCCCCTCTGCCCCCTCTCCATTTTCCCCCAGATCCCGAACACAGAGCGCCCCCAGGCTGCCAGTAATCTCCCTTACACCGTCGCAGACAGAACCCACTCCGGCGACCAATCCCGGTGAGCTTCGTGCGCCATTTCCTCTCTAGTTCATGCAGACTGCTTCGCAACATCCTTGCGCTTCTTCTGATATCTTTGGTTCATCCTATACTGCCCCAGGTCGTCGACTCCATCAAACACCGCAAGTTCCTGACGCCGTCTCCAACTCCGGCGACAAAATTCGGTGAGCCTCGTGTTCCCCTCTGTTTCTGAATCACACGAGCATGTTCGCCTGCATCTAGCGCACCTGCTGATACTTTTTGTTTGGATCCTCGTGCCCCAGAACGTCGCCTTCGACTTCGACAGAGAGCATCCGACGCCGCTAGCAACTCCGACGAGTCCGTGCTGCTGTGTCCGTGCGCCCCTTGTCAAGCCATCGCCACGTTGAGCTTTAGTACATCGCCGCGAGTCTGGTAAGCATCTCCGACGACCCAAAAACCACCTGTAGTCGCCGCGCCACCGTGGACAGAGCCGCCGCCTCCAGTCGCCACCGCTAGCACCGCCAGAGTATGGTCGCTTGATCGCGGACCGTTAGATCTAGATCCATCGGCTGCGTTAGATTCACTTAACGAAGGGGTACGCGCTAGATCTGGCCGTGCATCTTCATTTAAATCGTGTGGCTCTCGTTGATCGATCCGCCCGAACCGGTACCAACCAATAGAAACACGCCGCGTGTCTGCTAGTTAGATTTAAAATCAAAATTTGAATCTATTAGATGTTTGATTTTGTTTTAATCATAACTTTTGATTCCCACGTCCAAAATTGATGAATTTTATATCAATGGAATCAGGAGAGAAAACCCTTTCCAAATATGTAATGTGTTTAATGTTTTGTTTCTGTTAAAATGGTTTTATTTACAGAAACATGTGAAGGCCTATTTTGTGTATATTAATTATTTGAGAATTGTTTTAGTGTTCAAATAAAGATTGTTTGGCAAGTTTTGAACTTGTTTATGAACCAGTACTGTGCACTTGACTTGTTGAGTTTAGAAAATCATCACATATCATATTGCATGCATCCATATATTTTTGCTTGTATTTATTTTGTATGTGTTTTGTTGCTATGATTTTATGTGTAGATTCTGGTGCAAATAGTGATTGTGATTGTGAGGAGTGTAGCTACTCTCCAAACTACCAAGGCAAGTGGTGCTTCATGATTTTATACCTATGTTTTTCAACTATGCATTAGAAATATTTTGCTAGTCTTGCATGGTTATATTTTTGATTATATGCTATGCTTGGGAAATCCTACTAGTTGTACAATTGCTAGAAACTTCTAAGTTAAGATGCTTATCTATGCCATGCTTAGACTAGCTAGTAGCAACCAAGGGTGGTTATATGTTCATGCTATGAATAAATATTTCTAAGTATTTGGACTAAGTTTATGCTTAATAAAACAACTAAGTGAATGAATCACCTGGGTGGAATGGTTGTGAAAGGCTTATGTTGAGTGGTTACACAAGGCCCATTTATATGGTTTACCTTGTGTATCTCACTTGTGGAAAGCCACCCAGGAACAAAGGGATTTGAGAGGCCAAATGTTAAGAAGCTTCTAGTGCAGCCACTTGGCAATATGGGCTCTTCCTGGATCATATAGGTTGCAATAACTTAGCCATTTGGACAGTTGGTGGTAGTGGGATGATAGGTTGGAACGCGTCCATTTGGTCTAAGGGAAGGCTTCTGAAAGGTCCTGTCTTGGTGAAAATCAAGTATTGTGGGGAAAGTGCACAACCTCTGAAGATGGAAGAATCTAAGTACTTAGCCATGTCCCTGGTATTGGACAATTTGAGCATCAAGACATGGAAGCTATCAAGAATCTCCTCATCCCAATTTCTAAGTAAAACTTGTGATTGAACAAGGGTGAAGGACCCCAATGTCTATTGGTGGTTCCTTGGGAAAAGTTTTGACAAAGAATAACTTAGTGTTTTCAACTAATAGGCAAAACCTATTTTGAGCAAAGCAAGCCTAAGCTACACTTAGCCAAATTGCATATAGTATCTAGTCCACCAATATTCTACTAAGGTATCACTTGCCAATACTATTCCAACTTGTGATGTTGCAGGATATTCTAATGATGATTAGGAGTCATGAGTCTACACTCAACATGCTTGCCTGTGGCACATGAAGATGAAGACTTATTTATCTTATTACTTATTTAAACTCTTGTACTAGGCCTGTGGCCATGGAGTTGTAAAGACTATGTTGTCTCTGGAATGACTGTAATAATGACCTTTGTTTCTGTGTACTTCATCTTAAACTGTGGATGCTAGCATTGATCCAGGGACTAGCATCGCAATCACAGGGATCCTTTTCCTTTACAAAGGAGGGATCTTACATAGCAACACCTTCGGGAGTTGTTCCTTTCTCCTACTGGTTCGATAATCTTGGTATCATAACCGAGGAAAAGCTTGCTGCTTTGCTCATGTCTAAAGTGATGACTATTGGGAGTATTTAAGGAGGAAAATGTGGGGTTTCGGCCAGCCATAGAGGAGATGGCCGAATCCAACCTAGAAGTCCTTTTCTCCTCAAATAAGAACTCTAAAAAGTGGATATTTAAAATCCTACGAAAATTACATGGGCCTGGCCTGAAATAAAGGTGTCGCAACACCATATTAAGCTATGGATGAATTTTTGATGTATTAATCATGAATATTTTGTCCAAGCCTTCAATCTTCATTATGGTGGCTTCAAAGTTCTGAAATCTCCACTCGTGGCGTCCTCTTCAATTCTCACATGCTTGCTATCATCTCCATGCATGATCATCCTTCCTAGGTCCATCTTTCCTAAGAGTAACAAACATATCTGATTTAGGTAGCATCATATTCTCATGTATATCAGGAATAGTTCCAAGAAACGAAAGTACCTGATAATTGAGTTGATATGGGAACGACGGAGGTGGTGCAGCCCAATTTCAGGACTCCACCAAGCTAGGCGTGTCATTAGATGTGTCATGTGAGTTTTATTTGTATCGCACTATTTTTTATAAGTTTTATGTGTGTGTGTGTGTGTTTGGTTTGGGCTTGTCCAACCGAACCAAGTCGAGGCCCATTAGTGGGGGCGCCTCATCCTCCTATAAAAGGAGCTAGCCGAGTTAGGGTTTAAGGAGTTTAGTTGTTCTAGTCTAAAAACTATATTATGCTCCACTGTGTATCAACCCTCCGGGGACGGCGATACAGTTATCAGATTCTATAGAGATTGCTGCGGAGGTTCTTGTGCATCAAGGATTATCGAGATGTGGTTTGAGGCGTGGTGATCTTCATCATGTTACTTGCCGGATTGATTCCTCTTCTTCAGGTTGCGTTCATCGCATAATTGGGAGATTATGTACCTGGTTGACTCGTGTGAAAGATCAGGACAAAACTAAAGGATCATTGGGTCGATCCTTATCATGTATATGAGGAATAGTTCCAAGAAACGAAAGTACTTGATAATTAAGTTGCTTGGCACGAGCTCGAGTGATAGGTCCTTGTATGTATGTAGATGTAGGTACAACAGTTGTATCAATAGATGGGATGTCCACATCATGCTCCCCTTCTTGAACTGAAGTCGTCCTCGACACAACCTCATCTTCCTCACCAAAGTAAGGCTTCAAATCTGCAATGTTAAATGTAGTACCAACCGAAACAAAATCTGCTGGTAACTCAAGTTTTCATGCATTATCATTTATTTTCTCTAACACCTTAAAAGGACCAGCATCACGTGGCATTAACTTAGACTTGCGCAAATCAGGAAAACGAGCTTTACGCAAATGTAACCAAACAAGATCACCAACATCAAACACAATATGCTTTCTCCCTTTATCCCCAGCAAGTTTATACTTATCATTCATGTGTTCTATGTTATGATTAGTAGTCTTATGTAAGTTTAATATTATTTCAGCATGTTGGGTAGCATCCAAATTATTTTGCACCGAAGAAGGTAATGGCAATATGCACGAGGAACAAAACCATACACAATCTCAAATGGGCACATCTTTGTGGTAGAATGCAGTGAACGATTATAAGCAAATTCTATATGAGATAAACATTCTTCCCGAAATTTTAAGTTTCTCTTTAAAACAACCCGCAACATAGTAGACAAAGTTCAATTCACTACTTCAGTTTGTCCATCGGTTTGGGGATGACATGTAGTACTAAACAGCAATTTAGTCCCCAACTTAGCCCATAAACATCTCCAAAAGTGGCTAAGAAATTTAGTATCACTATCAGAAACAATAGTATTTGGCACACCATGTAAACAAACAATTTCACGAAAGAACAAATCAGCAATATGCGCAGCATAATTCGTTTTATGTGCCATCTAAGAAAACTGATCCACAACAACAAAAATTCTATTCCTCCCCTTTTGTGTACGAGGCAATCTTAAAACAAAGTCCATAGAAATATCCTCCAAAGGAACACTAGGAACAGGAAGAGGCATATATAAACTATGTGGATTACGGCGAGACTTAGCTTTTTGACAAGTAGTGCAGAGTGCCATGAATCTCTCAACATCTCGACGCATACGTGGCCAAAAGAAGTGTGCAGCAAGAACATCCTCCGCTTTCTTGACACAAAAGTGTCCCATCAATCCTCCTCCATGCGCCTCCTGTAACAACAAAAGACGAATGGAACTATCTGGAATGCACAGTTTGTTAGCACGGAACACAAATCCATCATTGAAGACGAACTTATTCCATGTTCTACCATCTCTACAATTCTGCAACACATCTTTAATTCAGCATCATGCACATATTGTTCCTTAATAGATTCCAATCCAAATATTTGAAGTCAAATTGAGATAACAAAGTATAACAACGCGACCAAGCATCAGCAATAACATTATCTTTACCATTTTTGTGTTTGATAACATAAGGAAAAGACTCAATAAATTCAACCCACTTTGCATGACGATGATTCAACTTAGCTTGACTACGAGTATTCTTAAAAGATTCATGATCAGAATGTATAACAAATTCTTTAGGCCATAGATAATGTTGCCAAGTTTCTAATGTCCGAACCAGCGCATATAATTCTTTATCATAAGTAGAATAGTTCAGACTAGCCGCACTCAATTTCTCACTAAAATATGC
Organism: Avena sativa; assembly: GCA_916181665.1. Taxonomy (NCBI): domain Eukaryota; kingdom Viridiplantae; phylum Streptophyta; class Magnoliopsida; order Poales; family Poaceae; genus Avena; species Avena sativa. Next base: position 150,618,031 of record OV702279.1, on the reverse strand, counting down.
AACAGGTTTTCCCTCTTGTAATAACACACCTCCCAAACCAATTCCACTAGCATCACATTCAAGCTTAAAAGTGTTATTAAAATAAGGAAGTTAGAGTAATGGAGCATGTGTTAACTTATCTTTCAATATCATGAAGGCCTGTTGTTGTGCAACGCCCCAAACAAAGGGAACATCCTTCTTGGTAAGTCCATTCAGCGGCGCGGCAATTGATCCAAAGTATTTCACAAAGCGCCTATAAAAACCTGCGAGGCCAAGAAAACTACTCACTTGTGTGTCCGTCTTGGGCTGCGGCCAATTCTCAATAGCTTCAATCTTGGCTGGATCCACTTCAATACCCTATGATGTAACAACATATCCAAGGAACGCAACTCGATCAGTGCAAAATGTGCACTTCTCAAGATTACCAAACAAACATGCATCGTGTAAAGCATTGAAAACATCACACAAATGATCCTCTAAAGATTTGCTATAAATTGGAATATCATCAAAGTAAACTACCACAAAACGTCCAATGAAAGAACGTAAAACTTCGTTCATTAATCTCATGAATGTGCTGGGTGCATTAGTTAAACCAAACGGCATCACTAACCACTCATATAAACGAAACTTAGTTTTAAATGTTGTTTTCCATTCATCTCTCAATTTCATACGAATCTGGTGGTAACCACTACGCAAATCAACTTTAAAAAACATGGTAGAGCCACTCAATTCATCAAGCATGTCATCTAAACGTGGAATAGGATGACGATATCGAATAGTAATATTATTGATAGCTCTATAATCAGAACACATGCGCGAAGAACCATCTTTCTTAGGTGCCAAAATAATAGGAACAACACATGGGCTAAGGGACTCACGAATATGATCTCTGTCGAGTAGTTCCTGAACTTGGCGTTGTAACTCCTTTGTCTCCTCTGGATTGGTTCTATATGGCACGCGTGAAAGAACATTTCTTAATCCCTAGTTTTTTGTGTGTTAGATAACAATACCAAGGATCTTTTAATGTGTGTTGAAGTGTTGCAGCTCAGAACTCTGCCTTTGGGGGCGGATAATCCGGCCCCACCAGGGGCGGATAATCCGCCCCTCCCTCTGCCCAAGCAAGCGCAAGCCCCAGAAGGGGGGGCGGAATTTTGGCCGGATTCTCCGGCCCCTCCGGATAATCCGCCCCTCAGGGGGGGGCGGATAATCCGCCCCTCCTGCTCATCGCCAAGGCGCAAGCCCCAGAGAGGGGGCGGAGTTTTGGCCGGACTTTCCGGCTAGGCCGGATAATCCGCCCCTCAGGGGGGCCGGATTATCCGCCCCCCAAGATCTTCTCCAAGTTTCACCAAGGCGCAAGCCCCAGAGAGGGGGCGGAGTTTCCCCCGGAGAATCCGCCCTTGGGGCGGAGTTTTCCCAGGGGGCGGATAATCCGCCCCAAGTGGGGGGCGGATAATCCGCCCCCAAAGTTGTGCAACAGGCCAGATCTGGGGAGGGGGTATTTAAGTCAGCCTTCCCCCTCCTGCCAGAACTCTTCATTCATCTCGAAAAAGAACAGATCAGATCTGAAAGCTTCATACAAGAGTGCTCCACCTAGATCCACCCAAAGGCCCCATCCCTTGGGGAATCAAAGGAGGAGAACTCGATCTTCATCATCAGCAATCAAGCGCTTCATCTCCTCTTCATTCATTTGGAGAACCTACGATCTAGTATTTCTTGCAAATATCTAGATCCTTGTTTTTGTTTATATTGATAAACCTTGTTCTTGTGGCAGCGTGTTGTCATCCCGGGAGCCCCCAATTCAGTTGTGGGTGTGTGCCCCGATAGTGTTGTAAAAGGCACCGGTTCCCGCCTCGAAGGGATCCAATAGTGGAGAAGGTGGATCAGGCCTCTCGTGGCGAGATCCATCGGAGAATAGGGTGAGGCCTATTGGGGCGTGGTGGTCTTAGAACCGCCCACCCCTCCAACGCAGATGTACTTCCCTTAACAAGGAAGGAACTGCGGTAAAACGAATCCCTGTGTCTCCGCGTGCTCCACTACGATTTCCTCGCTCGTCTTTTACGTTCTTAGTAGTTAGGTCTACATATAGGAAAATTCTCGTAGTTGCATATCTAGAGAATTTACTTTGTGTCAAGCCTAAAATTGAAAAAGTATTAAAAATTGGTTAGCACCTATTCACCCCCCCTCTAGGTGCCCATACGATCCATTTCAATTGGTATCAGAGCCTCGGCTCTTATTTCAGGCTTAACAGCCTAAGAGTAGTATGGGTTCCAAGGGAGATGGGAGTGATGCTCCGGAGGTAGTCACCATGAACGATCTCAAGACGTTGGAAACAACCTTGGTGAGTTCTATGGAGGCTAAGATGGAAGAGATGCGTCAATTGATAATGCGTCTCTCCACATCCGCAGCATCACCTCCATCTAACTCTAAGGATACCACTCCGCAATCCAAGGAAACGGGTAAAACTGTTTCCAAAGATAACGAAGTGGTAGGTGATGATACAAGTAAGAGCTCCTCCTCGAAAAAGGATAGCGGTAAGGATGGATACAATGAGGTTTCTCATGTGTATTCCCCTGATCCGCCTATTCCTCACCCACATATACATAATAGGGGTGATCCACCCAAACTGTCAGCTTCTACTTTCTCTCAATGGCAATTTTTGATGAAATCTCATGTGTGCAGTTCCTCCATAGAGTTGTGGAAGATCATCGAAAATGGTCTTCATGTTGGAAATCCTAACAATCTCACAAGGAGAGAAGTGGTCGATAGCCAACTCAATGCTACGGCTCTACACATGATACAGCTTGGTGTGGGAGATAAAGACATGCCACACATTCAGCATCTTAGCACAGCTAAAGAAGCTTGGGATGCTCTCACCGAGCTCTTCATCGGAAATGAAAGTATGAGAAGGAATAGATATGATGCCTTGAGCAATGAAGCTGAAGGATTTTATATGATGGATGGAGAAGACCACGAGGACATGTATAGGAGGCTCAAGGCAATAGCCACAACCTTCAGAAACCACGGTGCAACTCATGTTGATGATGCTTGGATCAAGCGCAAGTATGTCAGTGCTCTTATGCCATTTGAGCCCACAGATTTGAAAAGTCTCAAAGGTAGGCATAATTATCACCTCATGTCATCCAATGAGGTAATGCAAGAAATGGCCGCCTTCAAAGTGGCTGCCAAGAATGCCGAAGATGCTCGTGCTCGAGCTATGGGGATGCAAAAGGGGATCAACATGGCCTTGAAGACTAGTGTGTTTGATCATGATGAATATGCGGTAGAAGGTCTGGACTGTCCCGAGGATATAAAAAGGATCCACGGGCAATACTTGGCTCTTTATGCAAGAAACTTTTGGAAAGATCCAGCCAAGGCTAAAGCTGAACTAGATCGCAAGAGTGGAGCTTATGGAAGAAAAGAAAATGGTCCTAAGCTGAGAACATGCTTCAATTGTGGTGACCGGCTGCACTTCGTGGCTGAGTGCCCATATCAAAGTAGAGAGGATAATGGGGGAAGACTCATTTTCAAGGACAAATCAAAAGCTCCACGTAAGAAACAATTTGTAAAGAAGAATACTCCTTTCAAGAAGCAACAAAAGATTGTTCTAGTGGCTCAAGAAGAATATTCATCGGGGAGTGAAGATGAGGACGATGACGATAGCTCTCAAGAGGTGGCTGCTATAGCCACTACATCTACATCAACATCTCTCTTCGACTCTCCGAACGAAAACAGCATCATCAAGAATGCTACTTGCCTCATGGCAAGAAGCTCCGAGGTAACTTCTTCCAACTCCTCTTTTCCCAAGACTATGATAGACATGGATGATCCTGCTAGTCTTAAGGTTAAGGAAGAGATTATTGCTTTGGACTATTTCTATACTAACCTGCAAGGTGAGCACAAAGTACGTTTTGAGGCTCTTATGGATTAGCTAGCCCAAAACGAAGCACTCCTCGAAGAAAAGGGCAGAATTGAAAGGGAGGATGCAATGGAAATTGCATCCCTAAAAAATGCTCTTGAAGAAGAAGAAGAAGCTCGGGTATCTCTTGAAGAGAGACTTGAGTCTATGGAAGAGTCACATGAAGAAATTGTGACTAAACTCGTTAAGGATCGTGACAATGCTGTCACCAAGGCAAAGAAGTTAAAGAAGGAAAGGATTGACTTTGGGGCTTCTCATGATAGACTCTCCGAGGAATTGGAGAAACTTGACAATGCTCACAAGGCGTTGAAAAACGAGTTCTCTATTCTCAATGAGTCACATGATTAGCTTCAAAGTCGATTGGCCAAATATGAATCTTCTAGCTCGTCCAACTCAACATATAGTAACAAGGAAAAAGAAGTGATCAAGGACATCACTACAAAGGACAAAGGTGTGCTTGATGAAGTCCTTGACAAGCAAAGGTCAAATCATGGTAAAGAGGGACTTGGGTATGGCACCAAGTCCAAGAAGAAGAAAACCAAGAAGAACAAGACCAAGAATGTGCAACTAAAGACAAGTACTGCTGAGAAGGTTGACACAAAAGACAAGACTAATGATATTGGTTTTGCAGGGTCTCACAATCCGAATTATGAACTCTTTTGTGATGACTATGGCGATGTTTATGCTTATTATGTTGGTCCTTTTGATGAATATATCGCTTGGTCTATTTGGGTCCCAAAGACTCTTGTTACTAACATGAAAGGACCCATTGAAAAATGGGTACCTAAAACCAAGAAGTAATTTTCTTGCAGGGCTATGCTTCCGGTGGGTCGAAATGGGTGTTGGATAGTGGTTGCACTAGTCATATGACCGGAAGCAAGGAGATCATCACGGAAATGCGTCCCAATCTTGATAATATCACAGTCTCCTATGGTGATAAGTCTAAATCTCAGGTATTGGGTCTTGGAAAGGTTGTGGTTGCCCACGATATCTCTCTCGTGGACGTCATGCTTGTTGAGACCCTTGGCTACAATCTTCTTTCTGTTCGTGCCCTTGGCAAGATGGGTTTTGCTGTTTTTATCGATGATGATTTGGTGGTACTCTTATGGAGCAAGTCTCTAAAGGTCGCTTTCGTTGGATACGTCGAAAATGACCTGTATGTGGTGGACTTCTCGGGGAAAACCACTTCGGGTCCGATGTGTTTATTCGGAAAGGCCGACGTGGGCTGGCTATGGCATCGCCGTTTAGCCCATGTCAACATGAGAACTTTGCAAAGTCTCCAAAAGGGTGGCCACATCCTTGGACTAAAATACAATGTCTCTTTTGCCAAAGATCGTGTTTGCAGGGAGTGTGTTGAAGGGAAAATGCATGATTCTTCCCACAGACTATTGTGTCATCAAAGAGGATCTTGGAATTACTCCATGTGGATTTATTTGGTCCTCCTTCTCATGCAAGTCTTGGTGGGAAGAAATATTGCTTGGTCATCGTCGATGATTACTCAAGATACACATGGGTATATTTTTTCAAGCTGAAAAGTGAGACTCAACAAACTGTCATCGACTTTGCCAATGAAGTTCAACGTCAACACAATGTTCCCATCTTGGCAATTAGAAGTGACAACGGCACAGAATTCAAGAACTACACTTTAAACGAGTTTCTTAGCGAAGAGGGGATTAGACACCAATATTCCGCTGCGTACACCCCTCAACAAAATGGTGTAGCCGAGAGGAAGAACCGAACTTTGATGGATATGGCAAGATCTATGCTAGCTGAATTCAAGTCTCCTTATAATTTTTGGGCTGAAGCCATATCCACTGCTTGTCACTCATCAAACCGGCTCTACCTTCGGAAGATCTTGGACAAGACCCCATATGAAATACTTACCGGCAACAAACCCAACATCTCATACTTCAGGGTATTCGGGTGTAAGTGTCTTTCTTATTAAAGGTGTCCGTTTGTCAAAGTTTGAATCCAAGGCTTTAGAAGGTATTTTTGTTGGTTACGGTGCCGAATCCCACACTTATAGAGTCTACAACAAGCTCACTGGGATTGTTGTAGAGTCTTGTAGTGTGGAGTTCGATGAAAATAACGGCTCCTTTGTAGGGCAAGTTGATGTTTGTGATGCAGATGTTGAAATACCCCAAGATGCCCTAAGAAGAATGGGCGTGGGATTTTTCCGCCCCATTGAGGAACCCCTTGTGGCGGATCGGGAAGGACAATGCTCCACACATGTGGAGCCCTCATCTACACAAGATCAACAAGCTCCTACTGTTGAAGACAATCCTGCACCAACACCACAATCTGCTGAAGATCATCTGTCCACTGGACAAGCTGGTAGTCCCAGGCCGGACTATCCGCCCCCTCCAAGGGGCGGACAATCCGCCCCTGGCACTCCATCTCGTACCAGGGTATCCGAGGGAGAAATCAACATCTCTGAAACTCCCAGGCCGGATTCTCTGGCCCCAAGGGGCGGAGTATCCGGCCCTGGGTCTCCAACTCCAGTCAGGCTTTCTCAGGAAGATGGCTCTGGTACTTCACCTCCCAGGCCGGATAGTCCGGCCCCTCCAAGGGGCGGATTATCCGGGCCTGAAGAAAATGTTCAGCAACAATATTCTGGTAGTACCGGTGATCAAGATCAAGGGCAAGGCAGTAATCAAGACAAGGATACAACATTTGAATCCACTCCTCCTAGAAACAATAAGGACATTGAGGCTCGTCGCAAGGCTCGTGCTGATCGCAACCTTGAACTAAGAGGTCACACTCTTGACAAGGTTGTTGGTGATCTACGACGAAGGGTATCCACTCGAAGAGAGCTAGCTAGCTTCTCTGATCATCAAGCTCACATTTCCATGGTTGAACCAAAGAAGGTTTTTGATGCTCTTGAAGACCCCGATTGGGTTGTTGCAATGCATGAAGAATTAAACAACTTCGAACGCAACAAAGTTTGGAAGCTCGTAGAAAAGCCAAAGGATTGCCGCAATGTTATCGGCACCAAGTGGATCTTCAAGAACAAACAGGATGAAAATGGCATTGTTGTGAGTAATAAAGCACGACTCGTGGCTCAAGGATTCTCTCAAGTAGAAGGAATTGATTTTGGCGAGACCTACGCTCCTGTGGCTCGCCTTGAGTCCATCCGTATCCTTCTTGCATATGCAGCCCATCATAATTTTAAATTATAGCAAATGGATGTTAAGAGCGCTTTCCTTAATGGTCCTCTACATGAGTTAGTATACGTCAAGCAGCCCCCGGGGTTTGAGGACCCTAAATTTCCGAACCATGTCTACAAACTCGATAAGGCGCTCTATGGCCTTAAACAAGCCCCACGTGCGTGGTATGAGCACCTTAAAGAGCTTTTGCTAGACCGTGGATTCGAAGTTGGGCAAATCGATCCCACTCTTTTTACTAAGAAGGTCAATGGGGAGCTTTTTGTATGCCAACTCTATGTAGATGACATTATTTTTGGCTCTACTAACCAAGCTTTTAATGATGAATTTTCAAAGCTTATGACTGACAGGTTTGAGATGTCCATGATGGGTGAGCTCAGGTTCTTTCTTGGATTTGAAATCAAACAACTTAGAGAGGGAACCTTTATTAATCAAGCTAAATACATCCAAGACATGCTCAAAAGGTTCAAGATGACGGATAAAAATGGTGTTGCTACCCCAATGAAAACAAAGTGTCATCTTGAGCTCAATCCCAAGGGTAAAGATGTGGATCAAAAGGTATACCGATCCATGATCGGCTCTCTCCTTTACCTCTGCGCATCTAGGCCCGATATCGTGTTAAGTGTAGGAGTGTGTGCAAGGTACCAAGCCGCTCCTAAAGAAAGCCACTTAGTGGCAGTCAAGCGAATCTTCCGATATTTGGTTCATTCCCCAAATTTTGGGTTATGGTATCCCAAGGGTTCAAGTTTCTCTCTATGTGGTTACACTGATTCAGATTGGGCTGGTGACAAAGATGATAGGAAATCAACCTCTGGTGCATGCCAATTCTTGGGCAGGTCTCTAGTGTGTTGGTCATCAAAGAAACAGAATTGTATTTCACTCTCAACCGCCGAAGCTGAATATGTTGCTGCTACAAGTGCTTGCACTCAATTGTTATGGATGAGGCAAACTTTAAAGGAATATGGTGTCAATTGTGACAAAGTGCCTCTTTTATGCGACAATGAAAGTGCTATCAAAATTGCTTACAATCCCGTGCAGCATACGAGAACAAAACATATAGAGATTCGCAACCACTTTATTCGGGATCATGTTGCTCGTGGAGATATTGCTCTATCCTTTGTGAGCACGAAGAACCAACTTGCTGATATTTTCACAAAGCCCCTCGATGAAGCAAGATTTTGTTATTTGCGGAATGAGCTAAATATCATAGATTCAAGGAGCTTGGCTTGACTACCCTTGCACACTCACTTACTCTTATTCATGTATTTGGTTTAGATGCGGGCATAGACATAGGGGGAGTGTGGCTCTAATTGATTGGGCCAACCCTCCCCCCATAATGCCTAAAGCAAGTAAAATCATTTCCCTTAATATCATTTTGTGATATGTGGGTCATCGATGAGCATTGGTTTTGAACTCAAGATACATCTTCGCGGTGTCATGCCATGCGCTCCAACATGGTGGCTTCGGCCACCGCCCTCTTCCTCAAGAAGAGTTGGTTTTTTCATGGGTCTCGTTGGATTTTCTTGCATATCTCTTGTTCCTATGGAAAACACACTCCAATTTGGCTTTTGATTGATTTGATTCTTGCAAATTTGGGTGTGTAGTACCATCTCAGTTTGTTGCTTAGGGGCGTTAGCATCGCTCTTCTTCCTTTTTGGCGTTTCGATGCCAAAGGGGGAGAAGTAGTTTTATTAGGTCTCGTGGATTTGCAAGGGTTGGGCACAAGCTCTTCGATTTTAGTCGTTTTTATTTGCTTGCTTGTGCCTTTTCTAGCGTGAACTTGTTTGCTATTTGTGGTTGTTTGTGTAAGACTATGTCGTACTCCACTATGTTTGGTATTCATGGAATTCTGGATTTATCTATCATGGACCCCATGGAATTCTGGAATTATGGAGCATATTTGATGGCATATGGATTCATGGGATTATCTATGTATGCCTTGGCTATATTCTCATTCCGGTGGTATGACATTTTTTCCCAAACCTTAAAGTAGTGTGTGTATTTGTATTCAAATGCAAATCTTAAATATGCACACATCTAGGGGGAGCGTCTTTCATTATCTAAGGTGGTATTTGCCGGTTTTATTGCAAATCCTAGTATTGTCATCTAACACCAAAAAGGGGGAGATTGAAAGAACATTTCTTAATCCCTAGTGTTTTGTGTGTTAGATAACAATACCAAGGATCTTTTAATGTGTGTTGAAGTGTTGCAGCTCAGAACTCTGCCTTTGGGGGCGGATAATCCGGCCCCACCAGGGGCGGATAATCCGCCCCTCCCTCTGCCCAAGCAAGCGCAAGCCCCAGAAGGGGGGGCGGAATTTTGGCCGGATTCTCCGGCCCCGCCGGATAATCCGCCCCTCCTGCTCATCGCCAAGGCGCAAGCCCCAAAGAGGGGGCGGAGTTTTGGCCGGACTTTCCGGCTAGGCCGGATAATCCGCCCCTCAGGGGGGCCAGATTATCCGCCCCCCAAGATCTTCTCCAAGTTTCACCAAGGCGCAAGCCCCAGAGAGGGGGCGGAGTTTCCCCCGGAGAATCCGCCCTTGGGGCGGAGTTTTCCCAGGGGGCGGATAATCCGCCCCAAGTGGGGGGCGGATAATCCGCCCCCAAAGTTGTGCAACGGCCAGATCTGGGGAGGGGGTATTTAAGCCAGCCTTCCCCCTCCTGCCAGAACTCTTCATTCATCTCGAAAAAGAACAGATCAGATCTGAAAGCTTCATACAAGAGTGCTCCACCTAGATCCACCCAAAGGCCCCATCCCTTGGGGAATCAAAGGAGGAGAACTCGATCTTCATCATCAGCAATCAAGCGCTTCATCTCCTCTCCATTCATTTGGAGAACCTACGATCTAGTATTTCTTGCAAATATCTAGATCCTCGTTTTTGTTTATATTGATAAACCTTGTTCTTGTGGCAGCTTGTTGTCATCCCGGGAGCCCCCAATTCGGTTGTGGGTGTGTGCCTCGATAGTGTTGTAAAAGGCACCGGTTCCCGCCTCGAAGGGATCCAATAGTGGAGAAGGTGGATCAGGCCTCTCGTGGCGAGATCCATCGGAGAATAGGGTGAGGCCTATTGTGGCGTGGTGGTCTTAGAACCGCCCACCCCTCCAACGCAGATGTACTTCCCTTAACAAGGAAGGAACTGCGGTAAAACAAATCCCTGTGTCTCCGCGTGCTCCACTACGGTTTCCTCGCTCCTCTTTTACGTGCTTAGTAGTTAGGTCTACATATAGGAAAATTCTCGTAGTTGCATATCTAGAGAATTTACTTTGTGTCAAGCCTAAAATTGAAAAAGTATTAAAAATTGGTTAGCACCTATTCACCCCCCCCCCCTCTAGGTGCCCATACGATCCATTTCAACGCGGTTGGGCAACGTAGCACCAGGAATTAGATAAATTTGGTGCTCAATTCCTCTAATAGGAGGTAGTCCTGATGGCATCTCAGCTATAAAAACGTCCACATATTCCTGCAAAAGGTTAGCAACAGCAGGTCGCAAACAAGGAGGCATATCCTCAAATGAAAACAAAACCTCTTTGCAGACAATTACATAACATTGAGTATTGTTTACATCTAGTTTAGCAATATCAATTTTATTTGCAAGCATACATGGACTTTTCGAACGAATTTCAGTAGCATGTTTAGAATCAGATTTAGTGTTCTTTCGTGGTACAAAATCTGTAGCAACAATCTGATTCTCACTTTTATTTTTCTCCTCAATTTTAGCTCTACTAGCTCAAGCAAGATCATCTTTTAAAATTTGTTCGGGAGCCATAGGTTTTAGACCAATTTTCTTTCCATCATGGATAAGAGAATAGTGATTAGTTTTGCCATTATGAGCAGATTCTCTATCAAATTGCCATGGTCTACCAAGTAACAAAGAACAAGCTTGCATAGGTACAACATCACAATCAACAAAATCAGAATATGAACCAATAGTAAAATGCACACGTACCGTTCTTGTTACCTTGATCTTGCGAGAACTCTCAAACCATTAGATGTAATATGAATGTGTGCGTTGTCTTGTTGGAAGTGCAAGCTTCTCTACCATGTTAACACTAGCCAGATTATTACAACTCCCTCCATCAATGATTTTATCCTTATAGGTCTTTCCTTGACAACGCCACATGTTTGAAATAGGTTGCGGTGTTGATCATGCTCAAGTATTCTCAATTGCACACTCAACACACGTTGTGCAACTAGACTCTTGTATTGATCAGGAGATTCAGCTCCCATTACCTCTGTCTCTTCTTTAGAATCAGAATTATATCCATCTCGAGCAGAAATAAGGGCTAATGTATCTTCATCAAAATCACTTGCTGAATCATATTCACCATCATCACACACCATCATAACACGCTGTGTTGTGCATTGTCTCTCAATATGACCATAACCCCAGCACTTGCGACATTCTATATCTTTTGTTTTGCCCGTGGAAGCCATAGAAGATGCACTACGAGCAGGATCATTGGATGACAGTAGAGGAGCATCTCAAGGAGGCCTTGTGGTGGCTTTGGATGTGGTAGTAGCTGGTGGAGAATCACGACAAGAAGGCGCTGATTGTCGGTATGTCCAAGAGGATTTGTGATGATATGGGGTGGCCCAATCTTCTCAGCAAGCACTTGTCGATGATGATGGTGAGTGGATGATGATGGTGAGTGGCCCATATCGCGAGTATGCGCAGTTGACATATTAGAACCCGAACTAGCACTAGGAGATGTCGGTTTCTTAGCATTGGAACCAAAAGAAGGCACGAGAACAGGCTTGGCCGTTGATGTAGAGGGGTAGCTGGTCGCTGCAGAGGGAGCCATAGGAGGTGGCGTGGCCCTGGGGAACCGACTAGTAGCTAGAAAACGACGTGCCTTAGCTTCCTCCGCGAGCTGTAACTCGGCCTCTCTAGCATGATGAAACAACTCGTTCATGTTCTCATACTTGTGATGACGCACGATGCTCTTTATTGGTAACCTCAGATTGTTGAGAAATCGCTGCATGGTCATCTCAAGTGACTCTCATATTCTAGCACATTCCATAAGCATCTCCATCTCCATGTAATACTCATCAACTGTCAAGTTACCTTGCTTCAACTGTGTCAACTTGTCAAATACGGAGAACAAGTAATTGGTGGGTACAAAGCGTTCCTTCATGATACGATTCATCTCTCGCCAAGTCATCACCGGAAGGTCATTGTCATCCCTTCTATGATGAGCAAGTGCATCCCACCAACGCAAACCATAACCATCAAATTCGTACGCTGCAAGCTTGACCTTCTTTTTTTTCAGTGTACTAATATAAGCGCCAAATCTTCTCTATCTTCAAATCCCATGTCAAATAATCTTCAGGATCAATGGAACCATTAAACTTGGGGATTGAAAATTTAGGCTTTCCAAACCGTCATCAACCGGCTGGTTAATTACACGCTGACCACGGCCAAGTTGGGAATACCCACGACCATGTAAAGGTGCGGGTGCAGGGGCATTAGGATGTCCCCTGCCTAGTGGCAGTGCAGCACCAGCAACACTTCCATCAGCTTCATCCTCGAGCTCCTCATTCATTGGTTGTTGCTTCCGTTGCTCAATGGAAAATGTCAAAGCTTCTATAGAACACTGCAGTGTCGTGACATTGGTATTGAGATCTGTCACTTGTGTCTTTATGGGAGACATGTCCCGAACATTTGCTTCCATCGATACTTGCACATCCTGAAGACTCTTATCAATGGAATATGTTGTGTTGTTAAACACAAGTGTCAAATGGGACCTCAATGCTTCATATTCCCGCCAATTGACAAGCTCCTCATCCTTATGTTTCTGTTCTACAACATCAGAAGCACTAGTAGACATCATTAGTAGATTAGTGCAATAAACAAAATCTGTTTGGTGGAACACTCAACTCACTCACAACTGACAAGAAAGGAGATCTTACTATTCCAAAGTGAATAGAGATGCGTAACCAAAACAAGATCAAGACTGATGCACTGATGTGATGAAGTAAATATCAAGGGTATAGAGAATGATCATAGGGCACACTGGTTATTTATGGTGGAGTTGTAGGTATGGAATCCTAACTACACCGCAAAGAATTCCTAGTGCTAATCATACAAAAACCCAAGAAACACACACGTGGAGATAAACGTGACACTAGCAAGGCTCAATGTCACAGGCACAAGATTGCTCAATCTACCGGTGCACAAAGAAATCACTAGGCCTCTTGCACAATGCACTTGTCTTATTTTTTTAAATACAACTCTTTTTCTCTTTTTGCTTTATGCTTTTTTTATATTATACCAATCACACTTTGATCACGGCCAAGTTATAATCAAGCACCACAACCTATGAGCCTCACAACAGCTCTCGAACCTTGTGGGATATTCACAAAACCACGCTCTTGCGCACGCAGCCGTCAACCACGGACGGTAGTTTGCAATCTACTAATTCCCAATGGAATAACAGATCACATTCAATTGCAATTGTATAACTTGATTACATGTAATTCTAGAGGTTCTTAAAATAATCAACTCCACAATATTTTAATGTGGTCTAACTAGACTAGATACGACGCCCACCTATTTAAGAGAGAGGGGCGGCGAATAACTAAGAGTCCACAATGCATACGTCTACAAATAAGATACAAACCGACTACTTGGGTTCGTCCTAGAGGCGCACAGGACTGGTCATTGTCATGGCAGGATATCAGCCCTGAAGTGTGCCGTAGCAGGACTTTGTCGTGGCAGAGAATTAGCCACTTTCTGTGCCGCGGCAGCCTGCCGTGGCAGGATTTGGCGTGGTTTCTCTACCGTGGCAGAGGTTTTGCCAAGTGTTGATCTTCTCCCTTTCAGCTCCTTGCGCTTCCTCCCTCTCCTCCCTCACGCTTGCTTCATTGATCAACACACCTTGCTCCATGTGCTTCATATCCTCACTCCGTGCTATGCCTTCTTTTTCCATGTAACTGATCATACAATAACACAAAGACTTAGGCAGTATAAAATTCTCATTAAGTAAAACATTAGACTCATTAAGAAACAAATTCACATGTTGTTCTAGTAGCTTAGCACGAGATCTTGTAATTGGTCCAATTCTAATCTCATTATTATCCTTGTTAGCAGCTGGAGCATCATCAGTAGTAACTGGGGTAGGTGTAAGTATAGGGATGTCCTCATCATCTACAATCTACACACATGCGCCATGTACCATCTTTCTTAGGAACTAAAATAACAGGAATAGCACAAGGGCTAAGAGAAACATGAATGTACCCTTTATCCAGCAACGCATGTACTTATTTTTGTAACTCCTTTGTTTCTTAGGGATTAGTCCTGTAGGGTGCATGGTTGGGCAATGGCGCCTGGGATCAAATCTATTTGATGCTCGATGTCGCGCATGGGTGGAAGTCCCGCCGGCACATCAGCTGGAAACACATCGCCAAAATCCTGCAAAACAATAGAGACACCAAGAGAAATAGGGGTCATGTCGTTAGAAACTAAAACCTCGCCCTTATACATGAGCACAAGTGGCATGGCTGTAGCATCCTCTCTAAACTCTCTCATATCTTCCTTGGTGGCTAACATCAAAATATTAGGCAATCTCTCTCTTTTCGTTATATCACTCTTTTTAGGCTCTATTACATCATGGACAGCTGCAACACTATCTCGCCTATCAACAGATGCATCCTTCAAGTTCACTTCTATCTTTTGGCGAGACTCATTCACAATCTGTTGTGGTGTCATTTGTTGCAGATTAATCCTTTTGCCCTTAAACTCCAAGTGATAAGTATTGGCACGGCCATTGTGTTGCACATGACGATCATACAGCCAAGGCCGACCCAATAACAAATGGCAAACAATCATAGGAACCACATCAAAACCAATAGAATCCTTGTATGGCCCTATTTCAAAACTCACATGTACCATATCGTTTACCTTCATATCACCATTGTCACTCAACCATTGTATGTAGTATGGCTTTGGATGAGGTAAATAAGTCAAATTCAACTTGGCGCATAACTCCTTGCTTGCAAGATTCCTACATCTACCTCCATTAATAATGACTTTGCAATCTTTATTAGGGCCAACGAGTGCTTTTGTTTGGAACAAATTGCAGCGCTGAGAATCAACAATGGGCTACACACTAAGTATACGTAGAGAAACCACAATGGTTGGTGCATGCTCAGGGAAAGTTTCCATACCTTCCTCGCTGTCATAACCAGTGTCATCAACATCATGAGGATCAACTTCATCTCCACTCTCATACTCTCCTAGATCATTGACAAACATTACCTTGCGGTTTGAACGATCTTGCTTGTAGTGACCTCTACCTCCGCAAGTATGACACTCCACATCACGAGTACGTATAGTGGACATGTTGATGTGGACATCCCATCTATTGATACAACTGTTATACCTACAGCTACACACATACAAGGACCTATCACTCGATCTCGTGCCAAACCTTAACTATCAGGTACTTTCGTTTCTTGGAACTATTCCTCACATACATGAGAATATGATGCCGCCTAAATCAGATGTATTTCTTACTCCTAGGAATGATGGACCAAGCATGGATGAGAGGGACAAGCATTGGAGCATGGTCATGCATGGAGATGGCAGCAAGTATGTGATGATTCAAGAGAAGGCCACGAATGAAGATTTCAAAACTTTGAGGCCACCATAATGAAGAAAGAAGGCTTGGACAAAATATTTAAGATTAATACTTCACAAATTCGTCCATACCTTAATATGGTGCTGCGACACCTTTATTTTGGGCCAGGCCCATGTAATTTTCGCAGGATTTTAAATAGCCACTTTTTAGAGTCCGTATTTGAGGAGAAAAGGACTTCTAGGGTTGGATTCGGACACCACTTCTATGGCTGGCCGAAACCCCACCTTTTTTGCCTTAAAAACTCCCCTTAGCTGTCACCATAGACTCGGATTTTGTTTAGACATTAAGTTAGCCATGATAGCAACTTCGCCAAGGCTAGAGCGTCGCAGAGGCCTCTTGTACTTCGCACCTATACAGGATCCCACCTTTTTCAATAAAGCTTTCATCTTAATGCGCAATATCTTGATTGCAATATTAGTTCTTACTTGTTCTCGATTTCAGGTAGGAACTAAGACCCTCGCTGGTCAGGCTGATCGTGTTCCTGCAGGATCGGTAACCTCCAGGAGTTTGGCCTCGCGATTGCATTGGCGCTCGTGCTCGCACATGTTGTCGGATCGTCAAGCCCGAACTCCACCAAATCGACTATCACCATCTCATCGAAAGATCAGACACCTTTGCCCTATCAAGTGGTATCAGATTTCAGGTTGCTCGGTGAGATTTTACTGTTTTCGTAGATTAGATCTGTTTTACCTATAACCCACGAAAAAGCCACAAAACACAGTTAGAGTTTAGATCCATCCCATCACCAATCTACGCCTTGCATTATCTTTTCAGTTTTGCATTGTTGAATTTGTGTCTGCATCGTCGCGTCGAGTTGCTGGTCTTAGTGTCTCGTCCCTTAGAGATCCGAGTTCTGATCACAGTAGTCACCGCCACCCTCGCAGATCACCGTCACCATATTCCGCCGCCATACACCCAGCCACCATAAACCCTAAAACTCCGCCATCGCCTTCCTACCGCGACACGGATCCGATCACCTTTCCTGCCGCGGCACGAGTCCGAGTTGAGTTATTGTTTCCTAGTTTTTCTTTTTACTTTCCTTCCTAGTTGTTTCCATGTTTAGTTAAAGTCTGTGTCGAGCTAAAAGTTCAAACGTAAGTCCAGAAGGAGAGAAAAAAATTTCTTGCTATACTGATTTTTGGCTCCGGGGATCACTTTTCTCCATCAGCCGTTATAGCGATATTTTTTTGGCGCCTGTGCGCTTTCCGGAGCATAATACAAAATTTTCGACAAATTTTTTTGGGGCTAACCTATTTCTAGACCCCGTCGATCAGTTCTAGACACTCGCCATCATAGTGATTTTCGACATCTCGGTTCGCTTTTCAGGATGCCATATCATCGTACATTGCTTGCTGTGTCACATCGTGACATCGTTGGTGATCTAGGCTCGCGTCTCTCGTACGGTCTAGCCTAGGACCAGCACAGTACCGTCGTTGAGCATTCTTTCAACATTCGCATTGCTGTTTTGATAATTGCTAACCCCTTTGCTAAGCCTTCCCAGAGCTCCACAGATTTCTCCACGTGCGGTGTCTCGACTCCTGGTAATCGCTCGGTTCAATCTCTGGACCCACTGCTCCTCGCGGTTGCACATCGCCTTTTCCTGCTATCTGGTAAGAACTTGTAAGAGCTTCGTATATTGCTTGACGGATTACGCATGCCTTCCACCATATTTCTGTAGTTATAGGCATATATACCTGTGCTTTTTAAAGGACTAACCATGACATATACTTCGCGTAACCCTACCACAATGACGAACCAAGAACTACATGCCCACTTGTCCGAGCTATTGGTCGGTCGCGCTGAAGATGTGGATGCACGACTAGAGGAGTTTGACACCAAGCTCACCAACGCCATGGACAAGATCGATGGACTCGAGAAATCCTTCAACGACAAGCTTGACGCTCGGTTCAAGGAGGTTTTGGACAAATTGCCGGCACCCGCACCCGCCCCATTGGCACCTCGGCATGGCGCACGACGCATTTCGATCACGGGGTGTACTGCTGGTTCAGCTGCCGCCGCACCTCAGGCGGCTACCGCTGCAGCTGAGGCACCTCAGGCTTCCACCACGGCTGCTGCTGCGACATTGGGGCAGACGATGACGGGTACTACTATGACCTCAACGATGATGATCTATTTGACGAGGAGGTTGAACAACCTCCACACCCTGATGGCCGACCCCGACATTACCACCGCAACGCTCGATCACCGGTACGTGATGATGATCATATTGCAAAGCTTAAATTAAATATTCCATCTTTTGAGGGTAAATATAATCCCGATGCATATCTTACATGGGAGATGGAAGTAGAACAACGTTTTGCATGTTTAAAATATCCTAAGAATATGCGTGTTAGTGCTGCGACATGTGAATTTACTAAATTTGCTTCCCTTTGGTGGTCTGAGTATTGTCGTTTAAATCCTACTACTATTCCTCGTACCTGGACTGCTTAGAAACTGCTATGCGTGTTCGTTTTGTGCCTCCCACTTATCAACGTGGTTTACTAAAGAATCTGACACGTTTGGAACAAGGGAAAAATTCTATAGAAGAGTATTATCAAGAATTACAAACGGGGATGGTTCGGTGTGGTATTGTTGAATCTACTGAACAAATGCTTGCACGTTTCTTTGGTGGATTAAATAAGGACATTCAAAACATATTAGACTATAAGGAATATACCACCATGACTCATTTGTTTCATCTTTCTTGCAAAGCTGAACGTGAAGTGCAGGATCGCCAGCAACCATGGAGGAGGACTAATAATTCTGCAGGTCGCACATCCTCCTGGACGTCTCAAAAATCAGCGCCTTCTTATCGTGGTCCTCCACTAGCTCCTACCACATCCAAAGCCACCACGCCTACCTCAAGGCAGCCTTTAGCTTCTCCTCCGTCGTCATCCAATGCCCCTACTCGTAGTGCTTCGTCTATGGCGTCCACGGGCAATACAAAGGATATACAATGTTGCAAGTACTAGGGATATGGTCATATTAAGCGTAAGTGTACAATGCAGCATGTTATGTTGGTACATGATAATGGTGAATATGATTCAGCAAGTGATTTTGATGAAGATACCTTGGCTCTTAATGATGCATGAGATGGATACAATTCTTATTATGAAGAAGAAACAGAGGTAATGTGAGCTGAAATTGCTGATCAATACAAGAGTCTAGTTGTACAACGTGTATTGAGTGTGCAATGAGCCAAGCTGAATATGATCAACACCACAAGCTTTTCCAAACAAGAAGCATTGTCAAAGAGTGAGCTATACAGATCATTATTGATGGAGGGAGTTGATATGGGTCTCCTTGTGAATTTACCCTTAGGGCGGCCCGATCTTCACGGATTTGAGGCCGGAGTGAGGGGAGACACGATGAACGCAACACAAACGCAAGGTAAAGATACAAAAGCACGCAAACAAAACCCGATTCGATTTTCTCTCGTTGGTTCGAACAACCAATCTAATAGAATCCTCGACGAGAGACCGTGTGGTAGAATCACCAAAGGAGAGATCGGCAAGAGGATGATAGAATCCAAACACTTGAGGAGGGTCTTGACGAGTTGGAGACGAACACCGAACTCTAAGGCCTTGTACAACTCATAGATTAACTATAGAGAGGGGCTCCCATCTAGGGTTAGGCACATGCCTTCTTTCATCATCAACTCCAAGTAGATCTAAGCCACAAGGGGGCTATTTATAGTACTAAGGGCGAACGGGGGGGGGGGGGGGGGGTAGGTAACAGGGACTACTATGGGAATCAAACCCTTCACAGTGCGTAGACTGGCATTTTCGGTGATAAGTCTGGCGTCGCCGGAATTGGCGCTGATATTTCCATCGGGCACTGATTATTCCGGTCAGCAGCCGAAAGGGCTTAAAAAGGTGGTTTCGGCGGGGCGCACTACTAGGAAAAAGGCCATTCGTGGCGCACCTGAAAAGGCCATCCGTGCCGCACTAGCAGTGCGCCACTATCCTCGCGCTACGGCTAAAAGTTAGCCGTGGCGCACTAGGTGGTGCGCCATGCCTATGAAAATATAACAGTGGCGCACTATGTGTTGTGCGCCACGCGTATGAAACAATAACCGTGGCACACTACGTGCTGTGCGTCACGGATACAAATTTCAAAATTCAAAAAAAAGCCGCAGATCTAGATCTCGCCGTCAGTGCTGTCGATCATCGGTGCAGGTCGTCGTCGCCTCGTCATTGTCGTCGTCGTCGTCGCCTCGTCATCGTCGCCGTCACCTCATCGAGAGGCCTCGTCGTCATCGTCGGAACTGCAAGGAGGAGGAGGAGAAGAAGTGGAGGAGAAGAATAGGAGAAGAAGAGGAGGCCTCATCGTCATCGGAACTGCAAGGAGGAGGAAGAAGAGGAGGAGAAGAAGAAGGAGCCTGCCATCATCGTCGTCACTGCAAGGAGGATGCCGCCGTCACCATCTTCACTACAAGGAGGAGGAAGAATAGGAGAAGGAGAAGGAGAAAGAGAAGGAGGAGGAGGAGGAAAATGAGAAGGAGAAGGAGGAGGAGGAGGAGAAGAAGAAGAAGGAAAGGAGAAGGAAGGAAAAGGAAAAGGGAGGAAAAGGAAAAGGAGAGAAGGGGAGGGAAAATAAAAGGGGTAGGTGGGCGGGGTGGAGATTCAAATTTTGTATCCCGCCCAACTTACTCATAGAGCACTAGGTAGTGGTGCGCGACGGGTAAGTTGCCATCTTTTTTTTCTGCAGAAAAACAGTCTTTTGATCGTAACTTTTTACTCTTTTCGAATTTTGAAAATCTAAATAATCGCTAAACGACCTTTGGTCGTTGCGAGCGGATGCGGAATCTCGTTCTCGTCATTTTGGTATATTATATGATTTTTTCCGAAATCGTATGCAAAAGTTATGGCCATTTTATCGTGGCATGACTTTTTTTGCAGAAAAAGTCGAAATTATTATTTATTAATTTTCCTATAAACTATACCACATTACCTACCTAAATATGAAAAGATTTTATTTTTTGAAGTGTTTTTCATTTTCTTTTATTTTGGCAAAGCCTAAAAAGGCGATCCACCTGGGGGTGGAATTGGTGCAGGGTACTTAGCCGTAGGACACTAGGGCAAGGTGCCCTACTACTAAGTTTACACATCCGTGGCGCACATGGTATAGTGCGCCACAGAACTTGCCACAACAGTAGTGCACATACCCCAGGTGCGCTACGGGTATGTGGCATGCGGCTGGCAGGCCCCTGGCCCATACATACCTGTGGCGCACATATCCCATGTGCGCCACAGTTGTTCTAGTTACTAGTAGGATACTGCCCACAGGTGAGACATGCCTATTGTACCCGTGGGGCACTTCAACCATGTGAGTCAGGGATGTGCGGATTACCCATAGCCCTTTTTCTAGTAGTGGCGGATGGTTCACTGTTTCGTTCACCAGAAGTTCCGGCGGGGCTTCCGGTTCGCTGGGTTTGGCGTCGGAAGTTCCGGCATGGATCCCGGTGGCGCCTGACCTAGCTCCAGAAACCTTCTTCCATCTTCTCTTCCATGCTTCTTTCTTGGGGGTCTTGGTTCCTAGGGTCCTCTTGTCGTCTCCTCTTGGTGTGATGGTTACGGGTCTGGTCATAGCATTGGCACTTGTCTCAAGTAGGATCGCATTCACATGATAACCAAAGGAGGGCGAGATATGAAACAAATTCACCTTTATGGGTTTGGTTGGTGTACCATGATGTGGACCAAGGATGAATGCCATGTGTTGGGCTGCATCATCTCCCCCTTCTTGAAAAAGAGTCGACCTCGACCATATTCCATCATCATCTTGTAAGGAAGGAGGTGTACATGTTATGTCTTGATGGATGCTCTCTAGAGCTCGCCTTGTCAACTTGTGCTCAACCGAGCTTGGCATTGGAACATGGGTACCTACACACACCATAGATAAACGGAAGAACGATGTGTGCGTGATAGATAACCACATCATCCATCGTGATGCATCTTCTCTTGTACACATCACCATTAACATGAAACAATATATCATCGAAGGCATGGTTATTATGCAAGCAAAAGGTGGGAAAATACGTATCATGGCAAGTATCAATGTCTCCAAAAGGTGATAAAGCTATGGGTGTGGTCTCAATATGAACCGTATGAGCATAATTACAATCAACAAAGGGAGACAATGGAAAATATGTATGATGAAGCATTTCCAAAATATGAGTATGGTTGCCGACAAACATTGGGAAAGAGCAATTGTTCATCAAGTTGGTCACAACAATTGTAGGATAAAAGAAGGATTTTTATCATCGCACATGATATGGGCACGAAGGAGGAGGTGCAGCCCAATTTCAGGACTCCACCAAGCTAGACGTGACTTTGTAATTTAATAATTAGGTTTTATTATTCCTGATCATGTTGTGGGCGAATTAGGTTTTATTATGTGTGTGGGTTTGGTTTGAGTCTGTGATATGGGCTTGGTTCGGGACGATCCATATCATGTGGTATCGAAACTCTCGTTGATTACGACGTGTTTTTAGATCATCTGCGGACTGTTTTTCTACAAGCAGTTTACATATCGACAAGATCGGCAAGGTGTTGAGGATTGCCGCTGGTTTTCTGTCGTTCAATTGGGGCTGATCTGAGTTGCTGGTTGCGATCGGCAAGTTTTTTTCTCGGTTTCTTGTTCGTGGAGATCATTTTTCATCCAAAACAGTTTTTGTCGAAAGCAAACTGAGAAGTCTCGCGAATTATGCGTGTTTCCGACCGGGTGCTGATCAGAGTTCAGCTATTGTACGCATTTTCGACCGAAAAGCACCGATCGCTCCAGATTGATACGAGCTAGGACCACAGACGAAAGGTTTCCATTTGTTTCAGCGTAGAGTCCCTAGCAGATCCGATCGTAGCAGTTGAAAAAAAGAAAGAGATAGAGAATTGGTTTGGTACGTATTGAGCCAGCAAAACAAATTCTTTCCGATTGCTAGCAGCTCACGTACGTTCTGGTTTGCATCGGAAGAATAAGCCAAGAGAAGATTCGTATAGATCGGGATTGATCCAAACATCCCCGCAAGCGTGAGCGCTAGGTGTGGATTAAAAAAAGGACAGCCCTACGGTCCCCCGGGGATATGTGGTTTTTATCCCCCAGTTCCCATCCAACCACGTGTCCGTTTTTTGAATTCAAAATCCCGTTTTTGCTACATTTGCTCCGTTTTTGCTACATTTGCCCTGTTTTTGCTACATTGTAGCAAAAAACGGTTCAGTCCAGAAAATAAAAAAACAGACTGGACCTCGCCGGAGATTTCGCCGGAGACCTCGCCGGCGACCGTGTAGCAAAAAAGTTAAGCTAATGTAGCAAACCCGACCTCACCGGAGACTCGCCGGAGGCTTTCGCCGCTAGACCTCACCGGAGACCGTGTAGCAAAAACGTTACGCTATTGTAGCAAAAATGCAAAACGGTGGTAGCAAAATTTTGTGCTAATGTAGCAAAAAGAACGACCTCGCCGGATATATCACCAGTGCCTGCCGTAGCAAAACCGACTTTGCTGAGGACTTTCGTCGAAAATGTCGTAGCAAATATTTTGTGCTATTATAGCAAAAACATAGAAGAGAAGTAGCAAAAACTTGCTACTATTGTAGCATCACTCTGTAGCAAAATATCAAAACGCGTCAATTGGTCAGTAGCATCGTGACACTTCATCTGTAGCAAAAATGATCACTTCCAGTAGCATTGTCGTCCTGCCTGTGTAGCACTGTGTCGGAAGAGAAAACTCCAGCGCGGAGGGGCGGCCATGGCACGGAGGTGTGGCGGTGGTACCTCCGGCGAGGGATGTACGTAGCAAACCTCCGGCGAGGGACGTACGTGTAGCACCGCTGTCGACCCCCATGTAGCAAACCTCGACGACGTACGTAGCAACGCTGGTGACATACGTAGCAACGCTGGCCGACTGCATGGAAGGACCAGAGGAGGAAGCGGTGGAGCTGGCCGAGGAGGAGGAGCACCTGGAGGAGCAGCCGCGGGAGGAGCAGCTCAGAGTAGCCCACCGGGAAGCCCATGGCGTCAATCTTGCCTTGCCTTGGAGATGGTCTGTCCCTCGAGGCGTGTGTGTGAGATGTGCGTGTAGCGCTAAGCCTAAGCAGACAGGAGCACGAGGAGAGACGGGATGATAGTGGCAGTGGTGGGGCACACGCACGCGCACGAGCAACGAGCGACCCGGGGGATACGATCCCCCGGGGGAGTCCTATCATTTCCCTTAAAAAAAAGATCGCTAGCTGCCGCTGGAGCGCAGAGGTTGTTTGTCCTTTTACGTGAAGGATCACTGCCGTATGCTGCGAACACATTTTCTTATCAGATTGCGCTGTCCTTTGCCTGCCCCGAAGCATGGAAATTTTGTTCTATTGTTACGTGTTGCGTCGGTTTGAAAGAGATACTTGTGCAGATTTTTGTGTGATGGAACAAAATAGGACAAGATAGATTCTTTCCCGATTGATTACTATGGACAAAGATGTCATAGTGGCAAGAAGTATAGTGATATTTTCAATGACTATCTTGAATTGCTGGACGGCGTTTTACCATATGATAAAGCTGAGATCAAGTGGCAACTGAACAATAATGCAACAGCTGAAGACTTTAAGTCATGGGAACGCCATATGCTACATGGTTTTCATAGATGTACTACCTATGATCGCGATATGGACAATTATACATGTTTGTCTCTTGCAGGCCGTGAAGGAAATATGCCCTAGAGGCAATCATAGAGATGATTATATTTCATATGTATCCATGAGTTATTGTAATGTTCCTTGTATATCCATATCAGACAACTTGTATTGATTGGCAATTATGTGAATTGTTTGTGAAACTCTTTACTTGTATGGTTATCGAATAGTTGTCCCTAGTAGGAGTTCATGTGAGGACACACATGAATATTAGACTAGCACATCGATTGGTTGATGACTATGTTTCGCAAGTCATAGACATGGAGATGTCAAATCAATAATGTGGATACATGTTATGAACATGGGGTTGGACTAACCCAATTTGAGACTGTCAATTAGACTTGCAGCTCTCTCTATACATTCTGTATGTTTTGTCCTTAGACCTGAGATTGTCGCATGTACTTGAGATGTGGATCGACCTACTTTGGAGCTATCAGACGTTGCTCCGTAACTGGGTAGTTATAAAGGTAGCTTTCGGGTTTGTCCTGAAGCATGCTGCAAGGCATGGTCAATCAAGATGGGATTTGCCCTCTCTACTTGAGAGAGATATCTCTGGGTCCCTCGAGTGATCGGATCCAAAAAATGCATGGCCGTGCTACATAAGGTTAAGAGTTAACCTAATAAAGAAATTCCGAATCACAGTATTGAGAAAGAGAGGTCAGCTTGGAGCTAGACCAAATATCATGAGGAAAAGGGAAAGACATGTACTAAACCTTGTGATGGTTCATCCGATATGATCTTTGTATACGTTTAGGAGTTGACACGTCTTGCTAGAGGCCGCTACCAACTATTGACAGAATAACTGTATTCGTGTTATGTCTATACGTATATGAACCTATATGGTCACACACTTAAGGAGCTGGAAGACTAATGAGGATTGGATCCGAATTAGACCAGGCTTAGGCTACTAATGAGATGCTAATGTAGAAGCCCACTAGGGACGCCTATATAAGAGAGGGTGGGGCGAGCTGACCAGGGCGAGACCATTCCACCCAGCCACCACTCCTCACGCCTGTGTTCCACGCGCGGACCTAGTAGTCTGGCGTCTGACGCTTCCACCCCGCACGTGTGGATACCTCGGAGGTGCTGCATCTGTGGCACTTGGACGAGCCGCGCATGGGGAGCTGCTCGTGGGACGATAACAAGGAGGATACGTAGAACATCTACACTGCCTCGACGGGCTTGATCAAGTTCAGCAACTACGCGTCTAGTGGTAATCCCGTGATCTATGACAACAGTAATCCTGGTTTATGCGGTAGAACTTTTTGATTTGCGCTAGTGTAGCCTACCCGTATCACTTCATTGGTATCAGAGCCGATGCTGTTCAGTTATAGGTTCGAGATGTTTGCATATGGTGATATGTAGATTGATATGAATGATGTGATCATTTTTATGGCGGTGGTTCAGGATTGATCTGTGATCTTGCTTTCCGTGATCGTGATTCTGAGTTTGTCGAACGACTTACCCCTACCGGTCGGTTTCCGCTATCGGGGTAGACAGTCACACATAAATCCTATTGAATCACGTGAAGATCAATATGATTGATCGAATCGGAACCTAGATCTAAAATCGATGTACCGTGATCAAAGGTGTTTGGTCGAATCGGAACAATAGTCGGTTTCTGGTAAATTTGATTTCCCGATCAAAATCCTTAAAGAAAATTGTATAGATACCACGAGGGGTGCTGCCCCTTCGAACCCCGCAGGGGGAGACCCCCTAGACCCCCCTTTATCGTAGCCCCTTTTGTATCTCGTTAAGGTAATTAGGTGCTGCGATTTCACATGATCCAGTAGAATGCGATTCTATGCATAACTTGTTTTTTCAGGATGGATGTGATCAGTATGGCCCATATGTATGTGATGCATGTATATAATTTATCATGACCTACGTGTCGTGAGTAGGGAAACACGGCTGGAGCCATATGTGTTGTCAATTATTGTAATGGCCTGCGTGCCAACTTGTGATGATCCCAATACTATGTAATTTTGGTTGCTAGCTGTTAGGAGTAATATCTTGTATTAGTTCTTGGAGGACTCATCACTTGGATGATTGCTCACATGGAACATGAAGATGGAGATCATCATGGTGGACAGGTTCTATGGCGATGGAGACCACCATGAGAAAATGGGCCATACAGTGTCACATTTATGGAAATGCTATTCTTATGTGTTTTACTACTATGCATGCTTAGATGATAGAAGTAGAACGACCCCCCACAAAGTTTAAGTTAAACCATGACCTCCCAACCAAACCTTGCACCATAGGGTGCTGCGGTTTTCCTTGGCTGGATGGGTTTGTATCGGATACCTACAGGCATAAGGGTTAGTGAGCTTGACAAGGTCATCTTAATAGTCAAGGACCTTGGGGCATAAAGGTTGGGCGCCTAGTTTTGACATAAAGAGTTCACCCAACAACAAGAGTCATATATGATATGATTAGCAAGAGTTGCATACCGATTTACCTTGTCTTCTAGCGGTGATGCTAAAGCTCACTAGTCGAACTGTTAATTGTGGATCTTGAATCACTTAGTATCAATAGAGGGATATTGATTTAAGTGGGAGTATATGCTATTAAATTGTTTAATATGTTTTACTCTTTCATGGTTACATGGCTTATTATTTTGCATGTTTTCTATTGTAGATCAATGGCACCGAACACTGCATACCTTTTTGTTTGCGTTCGATTCTTGACAAAGATAAACTAAATGGAACAAACTATTTGGACTGGGTCTGTAACCTGAGAATTATTCTCAGGTCTAATAAAAAGGAAACGGTTCTGGATACCCCAATCCCTGATGAACCTGCTGATAATGCATTTGGTGCCCTTAAGAATGCCTACAAGAGAGCATGTGATGATTCTCTTGAGGTTAGCTGTCTTATGCTTGCATGCATGGAACCTGAACTCCAAAAGAAGTTTGAGGATCAGGAAGCGTACGATATAATCGTCACGCTTAGGGACATGTTCCAGACTCAGGCCAGGACTGGGAGGTACAATGTCGCCAAGTCCTTTGTGGAATGCAAGCTGGCAGAGGGAGCAGGTGTAGGCCCCCATGTGATCAAAATGGTTGGTTACAGTCAGACTTTGGAAAAGCTTGGTTTTCCACTAGGCCAAGAGTTGGCAACTGATTTCATTTTGGCGTCTCTTCCATCTATCTATGGGCAGTTCATTTCGAACTACCATATGCATGGGGTAGAGAAGGGCCTTAATGAGTTATGTGGGATGCTAAAAACAGCAGAAAGTGACATGAAGAAGTGTGCAGGGCATAGCCATGTGATGGTTGTGCAGAACAAGCCTAGCTTTAAGAAAAAGGGTACTTCTTGGTCGAAGAAGAAGGGCAAGGCTAAGGATACGATCCCTAAGCCTGCACCCAAGCAAAAGGCTAGAACTGTAGAACACACTGAGTGCTTCTTTTGTCATGAACATGGCCACTGGAAGAGAAACTGCAGCAAGTACTAGGCTTCTTTGAAGAAGAAGAGTGGCAGTAAGAGTACTTCCCACTCAGGTACGCTTGTTGTAAATGTTGTGGACATTCTTCTCGCTGATTCTTATGTTAACTCTTGGGTATTTGATACCAGATCGATTGCTCATATTTGCAATTTGATGCAGGGGCTAATAAGGACTAGAGAAGCACAGAAAGGCGAAGTGGATTTTCGCGTCGGAAATAAAGCAAGGGTTGCTGCATTGTTCCTTGGCGTCATGCAACTTCACCTTCTGTCGGGATTTATTATGGAGTTGAATAATTTTTATTACATTCCTAGTATGGGTCGAAACATTTTATCACCTTCATGTTTGATGAGGGATGGTTATTCATTCGCGAGTGCAAACAATGGTTGTGTAATCTCTAAGAATGCTATGTTTATGGCTGATGCTCCCATTGTGAATGGGTTATTTATTTTAAATCTTGATGATGCATCTGTTTACAATGTTAGTGCTAAAAGGCTTGGGCCTAATGACATGAGTCCTACCTATTTATGGCATTGTCGTTTGGGGCATATAAGTGAAAAGCGCCAGAGCTTCTCAATCTTCAACTCCCATGTGAGGTAATCTTTAGGATTAATGGAACCATCAAATTTGGGAATTGAGAATTTGGGCTTGCCCAATCCATCATCTACCGCCTGGTTAGGAATACGCTGAGCTCAGCCAAGAGGGGAAAATCCATGTCCATGAACAGTTGTAGGCGCAGGGTGATTAGGCTGTCCCCTGCCAAGATTTCGGCCAGCACCGGCAACACTTCCGTCGGCATCATCATCTATTTCGTCATCCAATGGTTGTTGCTGCCGTTTCTCAAGTGCTACTGTCAAAGCATCAATAGAACACTGCAAAGCTATGATATTGGTGTTGATAGCTGTCACTTGTGTTTGTATGTTGGTGACTGCTTCGACATTCTCTCCCAAAGGCACTTGCACGCCCTGAATATTCTTGTCAATGGCATCTGTCGTGTGGTTAAACACACATGTCAAATGGGATTTCAAAGCTTCATATTCCCGCCAATTAACAAGCTCCTCGTCCTTCTTTTTCCATGAAACAACATCATTATCACTAGAAGACATGATTAGTAGGTTAGTGCAAAAAACAAAATCTATTTTGATATGGGCACGGAATCGACCCCACGCCAGACACGCGCGCAAGGATGCGATCTCACGAGACACGCACAACAGTCGATTGCTCCTCCTCGCGACGCACAGCAGCTACCTTTTCCAATCCCGTTTCTTCTCCACAACCGATCTGTAAACTTCTTGTACAAAATAGTCCGCAGATGACCCAAAAACATGTTGTGATCAATAAGAGCTCTAATACCACATGATACAGATCGACCGATGATCCTATAGTTTCATACCGATCTTTCACAACAAGTCAACCAGGTAGGTAATCTCCCAATTACGTGATGAACGCAACCTGAAGAAGAGGAACAAATCCAGCAAGTAACATGATGGATCACCATGCCTCAAACCTGAGCACGGCGATCCTTGATGAACACAAGAACCTCCGCAACAATCTCTATAAGAATCTGATAAACGGTATCGCCGTGCCCGGAGGGATGATACACAGTGGAGCATAATATAGTTTTTGAGACTAAACAACTGAACTCCCTAAACCCTAACTCGGCTAGCTCCTTATATGAGGGATGGGGCGCCCGACTAGTTGGGCCACAACTTTACTTGGTTGGAAAGCCCAAACCAAGCCCACACACATAATTAAAAATCTAATTGGCCTACAACATGACCATGAACATAATTATTAAACTACGACATGCCTAGCTTGGTGGAGTCTTGGAATTGGGATGCACCTCCTCCGTCGTGCCCATACCAAAATGAACACACATAGAAGTTTTTAAAGTAGTTCAAATATGAGGAATAGTAGTAGGATTTAAGTCACAATGTTCAGACCACCAAAGTGAAGCAAATTTAGTAAATTCACATGTAGCAGCACTAACACACATATTCTCAGGATATTTTAAACATGAAAAACGTTGTTCTACTCCATTTCCCATGTAAGATATGCATCGGGATTATATTTACCCTCAAGAGATGGAATATTTAATTTAAGCTTTGCAACATGATCATCGTCACGTACTAGTGGTCGAGCATTGTGGTGGTAATGTCGGGGTCGGCCAGTGGGATGTGGAGTAGGTGGAGCCCTTTGGTGTGGCACACTTTGCCTTCAAGGTCAAGGATTCTTGATGATGCACCTCCTCTTGCTTGGCGTAGTAGGCTTCCATCTCCACACGGTGGCGGAATTCTTCATAGATCATGGAGGAGCCATCAAAGTCGATGAAGTTCTCCGTGTCCTCCATGCTCGGCGAGGCATCGTCGATGTCGCACTCGAAGTCGTCCATGATTGGGGAGTAATTGTTTGTGTAGTACTCCATATCACCCGAGCATGTGGAGCCATGGTCGGTGTAGTGCTCCATATCCTCCATGCTGTTGGAGATATGCCCAAGAGGCAATAATAAAGTGGTTATTATCATATCTTCACACTTATGATAAATGTTTATATACCATGCTATAATTGTATTAACCGGAAACATTAATACTTGTGTGATTTGTAAACTAAAATTAGAGTCCCTAGTAAAGCCTCTTGTTAAACTAGCTTGTTGGTTAATATATGATCATGGTTTCCTGATCATGAACATAGAGATGTTATTAACAACAGGATCATATCATTAGGAGAATGATGTGATGGACATACTCCTATAGATAAGCGTAGCATAAAGATCAAGTCATTTCAATAGTTCAATTGCTATATGCTTTCTGATACATAGTAACCTAATTCCTTCGACCATGAGATCATGCATATCACCTTTTCCGGATGGATGCTTTGATGTCATCAAACACCACACCGTAACAGGGTGGCCATAAAGGTGGCATTGAGTGTTCAGAAAGTATTGGTTGAAACACATGGATCAAGAGTGGGATTTGTCCATCCATATGACGGATAGATATACTCTGGGCCCTCTCGGTGAAATGTCATCCAATTAGCTTGCAAGCATGTGACTGGCTCACAAGGGATCACATATCACGGGAACGAGAAAAGAGTACTTATCGGTAACGAGGTTGAACTAGGTATGCAGAGATACCGACGATCATAACCTCGGATAAGTAAACTATCGTGAGACAAAGGGAAATTGGTATCGTATGTAAGTGGTTCATTCGATCGCAAAGTAATCGTAGAAATATGTGGGAGCCATATGAATTTCCAGATTCCTCTATTGGTTATTGTTCGGAGAAGTGTCTCGATCATGTCCGCATAATTCACGAACCGTAGGGAGACACACTTAAGGATTCGACGTTGTTTGAGTAGTTATGGTATTATGAGAAAGAGACCGAATGTTGTTCGGAGTCTCGGATGGGATCCGGGATATCACGAGGTGATCCGGAATGGTCCGGAGAATAAGATTCATATAAGGAAAGTCCCGTTTCGGAGTTCGGAAATGATTCCGGTGTTTTCATCGGGAATGTTCTAGAAGGTTCCGGAATGTCCGGCACTCCAGGAAAGGGGAGGGGTACATGAATGTGTCATTAAATATTGGAATGATTGCATCATGTACTATGTGTTCTTGTTGTTCCAAATAAAGGATTAAATTGAATCCTAAAATAGAAAAGTCAAATGGCCAGTTTGAAAGTCAAACGGCTAAAACAGGAAACTGTGGGAAACAAGCAAGAGGTGGTTGAAACCGACTTGGGGGAGGAGTCTCCTCTCCAAGCCGGCGCGCCACCCAAGGCCGACTTGGGGAGGGACTCCTGTCCCCTTGGCCGCACCTCCCACCTATAAGAGGAGGGGCAGGGCCTCCTCCTCTAGACACACAAGTTCCTATCCTCTAATCTCCGGTTTAGAGCCGTTTTGGTTTAGAGCTTCTAATTGCCCTAGCCTTCGGTTTAGAGCCTTCTAATTGGTGTGTCTAAACCCTAGACCACTAATAGCTCTCTCTCATACTCCACCATACTCGCTCCGGCTTAAGGCGAAGCCCTGCGGGATCTCCCCTCTACTTCCGGTACCACGCCGTTGTGCTGCCGGAATCACGAGGAGAGTGCTACAACCTCCGCTGCCTGCTGGAACAAGGGAGAGGAAGGTCTTCGTCGAGTACCGAACGTGTGACCGACTGCGGGAGCGCTGCCGGAACGCAGCGCCGGAAGGATCGTCTACGCGATCTTGAGATCGGAAAGAGTACGACTACATCACCCACGAGAATCTGCTCTCGTTAACCGCTTTGGAATCTTCGAGGGTAAGTTATTCCATCGACTCGTTGCTACAATCTAATAGATAGATCTTGGCTTGTTTGTTTGTATGCGATAGAAAAGTTTTGTTTTCCATGCTACGAACCCCTATAGTGGTATCAGAGCCGTGTCTATATGTAGATCTGTTGCACGAGTAGAACACAATGGTCATTGTGGGCGTTGATGCTTTTATTGTCGATTGCTTCTTGTGTACTTTGCATCTTGCGGTATGTTGGGATGAAGCGGCCCGGGCTAACCTTACATGACATCGTTCATGAGACTTGCTCCACGCTTGACATGCAACTTGTATTGCATAAGTGGCTTTGCGGGTGCCTGTTTCTCCTAGCATAGTTAAGATCCAATTTACAACGGGTGATTAACAATACTAGTATCAATGTTGTGGTTCTTGTTCGTAAGTTAGAACGACACTTATTAACAGCCCCAAACCACGTAAAACATGCAAAGAAAGTAGAGGTGTCTAACTTTGTTTTGCAGGGGTGTGCAGTGATGTGATATGGCCATGATTGTGATTATATATGATGTATGCAATGTTCCTTATTGTAAGTCGGCAACCGGCAGGAGCCATATGGTTGTCTTTAATTTCTGTTAAGACCCGCGTGTCTATTCAAAGTAGTTGTAATAGTTGAAGCCGGTGGACGACAACCATGGAGAAGCATCATTGACCTTGATGCAATGTCGATGATGATGGAGATCATGTTCGTGCTAGAAGATGGAGATCGGAAGCACAAAGAAGAAAGGCCATATCATATCACATATTATGAATTGCATGTGATGTTAATCCTTTATGCATCTTGTATTGCTTAGTAGATGACGGTAGCATTATAAGATGATCCCTCATGCACATGAATTTCAAGTCACAAAGTGTTCACCCTTAGTTAGCACCGTTGCTA
This sequence comes from Avena sativa, assembly GCA_916181665.1. Classification (NCBI taxonomy): domain Eukaryota; kingdom Viridiplantae; phylum Streptophyta; class Magnoliopsida; order Poales; family Poaceae; genus Avena; species Avena sativa. The sequence goes on along the minus strand of OV702279.1, from coordinate 150,585,038 downwards.
AAGCTTGTTGTTTCGAAGCACCACGTGATGATCGGGTGTGTTAGATTCTACAAGTGTATACAACGTGAGCAAGCCAGATTTGCTCATGCGGAAACTAAGGTTTGATCTTGACGAGCCTAGCATGTAAAGACATGGCCTCAGGAACACGGATTACCGAAAGGTAGAGCATGAGTCATATAGTAGATATGATGAACATGTTGATTGTTCGCCATTGAAGCTATATCAACTCTCGTGATGATCGGTTTTGATGTGGTGGATTTGGTTCATGTGATCACTAAAACAATGTGAGGGATATTGTTTTGAGTGGGAGTTCACCTAGATTAATTTAATTATTAATTAGAGCTCAATTTATCATAAACTAAATCAAAGTGAATTTGCATAGTTGTTTTAATCATTGGCATCCGTTTACCACCTTGCGCTTAGTTATAATTGAGATGATAGAACTATAGAATTCTGGTTAGTTACTTTATGAACTGGTATCGTATTGTTTTGAAGTGTTAATCTAAAGTTTAAAAGTCCTATTGCAAACTTTCAGTAAGTTCCGGTTACTCCATGAAGTTTAATAATTAGTATTAAATCAAGAGTAACAATTCCAAGTGTTAGTATATAAGTATCATGTTTGTCTCCATGATTCTTGATATTCAAAGGATTCTCTTAATATCAAGGTTATCTAGGATCTGAAAGAGTTGTTTCAGAAACCATGATGTGTGGAAGATATTGTGATATCTGAAACAAAGTTTTGGTTGCAACATGATAGAGTATAATATGGCAAAAGTCATGTTCTCATATTTGATGAGAATTTTCAAAAGGTTGGAGACACTAGTTGTCCTAATCCTCCAAAAGGTTTTGGAGAGCAACATTATACTTGCGATTCACCGTTACAAGCTAAAAGTAGCTTGATCATGGATAAATCCATAATGAGGGTGAATATTTGATGTAGGTAAAATGTTTACTACACCAAGAAGATTACTAAATAAAGGAATTTGAAAGAACACCAAACATTTGATGATGGTGATCTACTTCAAAGTGCAAGTCCAAAGACATTGGTATTTAACTATACATGTTTTGGACTATGTGTCATATGTATGACTCCACTATTGATATTGATAGATTCTTTCAAACAGAAAAGGAAATACTGAAAGAGAATCTCATAAATATATGGCAGAAAAGAAAAGACTAGAATTGTTCAGTTTAAGTATATAGATGATATACATGTTATGGATATATTCTTTGCTTATTAAACAATGTGGTTCTTAAGTATTTGATACTGAATTTGTTGGTGTGAATCGTCATACGAAACAACACAATTCATGAACTACAATGGCCTAAGTAACTAGCAAAAGAATATGTGATGATGTTCATCGAGAACAAATAAAGGGTTATTGTGTTGCTCGTTAAAACATCAAAGCTTGCCTTCAAGATTTGTTTTATCAGGTATTATGAGAACAAAAGGGTTGTTAAAAATAATTGCCGTAATCCATAAAAGATGGATGATTCACAAATCTCATTGGAGAAATCACATCCATAAAACTAGTGCTAAAAATGTCGAAAGACAAATTGATTGAAAGATCACTTAGGAAGTGACATCGCAGTTTAAATTATATTGGAAAGAAAACATGAAGAAACTCCATATGGATGGAATTTTGGAGTCTGTTTGATTTTGATCAAATGACGCTTGTGAAACTTTCCTAGAGATAATTAAAACTTCGTTTATAGGCCAAAAGGGAACGAATGACTAGCTTATTGGAACTTGTACATATTGTTGTATGAAATCCATTATGTGTAGTCAAGAGCGATGGATTTCAACTTCATATGCTTTCTCCAAAATTTGAGTGAATATATGAATATTTACTTAATAAGGATGAAGTATGAAACATTTGAAAAGTTCGAAGACTTTCAAGATGAAGTGCAAAATCATTGTAACAAGAATATAAATAGTTTATGATAAGATCATAAAGGAAGATATTTGAGTTACAAGTTTAGCATAATACCTAAGATTTAAGGAATCGTTCCGTGGATTTGCATTTTCCCGAAACACCATAAGAGTATGGAGCGTTCGAGATATGTAATTAAACCTTGTTTGACATGGTAAGATCGAAGGTGTAATTCATAAAACTATCATTATATTTTAAAGATTAAAATCTTTAGTGATTACCGTTTTTCCACTGAAAAGAACTTCATCATAATCCGTTGAAATGAAACCATATAAGGTTATGGTTTGGGATAAAACCCAAGTTGTCCTTTCTTAAACATTGGCATGCTATGCATAAAAGGATGTTTGCAACCAAAGTCGGATGAACCTGTCTTTGTATGTTATTTCGAATAACTGTTAAGTATTCCTCCATAAACACCGGAGACAAAAGTGTTTGTCGCTTAAAACGTCAAGTTTCTTTGAGAAGGAATTTTTCGTGAAAAGATAAGTGGGAGGACAATAGAACTTTGATAAGGTTAAAAGAACCTTAGCTATATGTGCAGAGTTGCGCAGTGCCGAAAAGTGTTCCGGAGGCAGCAACAATGCTCATGGCTCACGTGCCTCAAAGGTTGTGGTCACGAAGATCTAAGTTCCTATTGAAACAAGTAGGTCGAGTAAACAATCAAATACCAAGATTTGAGGGTTGAATCATTATTTGAGAATAATGAACGGACTACATGCAAAGAAGTGATGATGGGCCCTGACTCCGTAAAATGGCTTGAAGCCATAAAATCCGTGATAGTTCCATACACGAGAAATCAAGTTTTGAACTTGAAGGACCCTCGAGAAAGGTGTAAGACCTTACAGTTGTGTCTGGATCTATAAAGAAATAGACATGGATGTTTTACATCTATGAAATAGTCGACATGCTGGGAAAGAGTTCACAAAATGTTCAAAGGTTGACTATGACAAGATTTGATCTTTCATAGTGATATTTAGTCTAGACGGATTAAATGTAGCAACCACTACATATAATTTGTTATATGGTAGTTGAATAAACAAAACAAGTTCTTCTAATAGAATCGTTACCTAGGACATGTGCATAAACACGGTCCATAGGGTTTTGTTAATTCAAAGGATGCTAAAAGCATATGCAAACTTCAATGGTTAAAGTGAGCATCGCGGAGTTGGAATCTTCACTGTGATGAAACTGTTAAAGGAGTTTAAAAGTTCATTAGAGACGATGAAGATGCTTGCATTTGCAAGAAATTAAGTGGGAGCGCTAAGACATGTTTCTAATACATTATGTGAAAGACATATTGTTGATTGGAAATAATGTATCTTTTATTAACACATATTAACAATTTCATCCCGATGAAAGACTTAGGCAAAACCCAAATATTTGGCATCAATAGACGCTAATATGGTTGTGCCAGAAGTACATAGATAAGATATTGAATGAGTTCAATATAGAAACTACAAGAGAGGTTCTTGTCGCACAGAAAGGATTGAATGAGTTCAATGTTGATGATATATTCAAGTGTATTGACATTTGGTAAAGTGAAACAAATAATCAAGTATAAATTGATACTTGATGTATGAAATCACAAAGAGTATTTATATCAATCATACTGTGATATGTACAAATCCAGATATGTCCTATGCTCTAAATGTTGTGAGCATATACCAGAATGATTCGTAAGATGATCATTGGACAATAGTAAGGATATTCTTATGATCTTTTGGAAGAACTAAGAGTATAATATTTGTAGAAGTGACAAATAGATGGTTAGTTCATTGTAAAAGTACTACATTGATACTAGCTTTGTCACAAAGTACAAATTAAGTTTATCTCAATCTAAACTAAGGGTGGCACAATATAATGGAAAGTGAGTTCCATAATGGATTTGGATGAGTTCCAAAGTTAAGACATTGTGACAGATACTACAACAAAAGGCTAAGTATATGACTGCTATTTTAGCAGCAAAAGAGGGCATTTGTGTCAAGTAGTTTGTCATCAAACTAGGTGTAGTTCACAGTGGGATAATACTATGAAGATATATTGTGCGACAATATTATCAACATGTTTTAACCCCAAAGAGCTAAAGGTCACACCAAAAGACCAAATTTGTACAAAGCCATCTCATTAGAGAATGAGTGATGCGTAGAGACGCAAAGACATGCAATTACACACGGACCTGGAAGTGTTAGATCCGGAGATCAGTTGACCACTAGCAATCGTGTACATACAACACCGGAAAGCCATAGGTGTTGAATACACAAAGGTTTGAAACTAGATTATTGACTCTAGTGCAAGTGGGAGACTGTTGGAGATATGCCCAAGAGGCAATAATAAAGTGGTTATTATCATATCTTCACACTTATGATAAATGTTTACATACCAAGCTATAATTGTATTAACCGGAAACATTAATACTTGTGTGATTTGTAAACTAAAATTAGAGTCCCTAGTAAAGCCTCTTGTTAAACTAGCTTGTTGGTTAATATATGATCATGGTTTCCTGATCATGAACATAGAGATGTTATTAACAACAGGATCATATCATTAGGAGAATGATGTGATGGACATACTCCTATAGATAAGCGTAGCATAAAGATCAAGTCATTTCAATAGTTCAATTGCTATATGCTTTCTGATACATAGTAACCTAATTCCTTCGACCATGAGATCATGCATATCACCTTTTCCGGATGGATGCTTTGATGTCATCAAACACCACACCGTAACAGGGTGGCCATAAAGGTGGCATTGAGTGTTCAGAAAGTATTGGTTGAAACACATGGATCAAGAGTGGGATTTGTCCATCCATATGACAGATAGATATACTCTGGGCCCTCTCGGTGAAATGTCATCCAATTAGCTTGCAAGCATGTGACTGGCTCACAAGGGATCACATATCACGGGAACGAGAAAAGAGTACTTATCGGTAACGAGGTTGAACTAGGTATGCAGAGATACCGACGATCATAACCTCGGATAAGTAAACTATCGTGAGACAAAGGGAAATTGGTATCGTATGTAAGTGGTTCATTCGATCGCAAAGTAATCGTAGAAATATGTGGGAGCCATATGAATTTCCAGATTCCTCTATTGGTTATTGTTCGGAGAAGTGTCTCGATCATGTCCGCATAATTCACGAACCGTAGGGAGACACACTTAAGGATTCGATGTTGTTTGAGTAGTTATGGTATTATGAGAAAGAGATCGAATGTTGTTCGGAGTCTCGGATGGGATCCGGGATATCACGAGGTGATCCGGAATGGTCCGGAGAATAAGATTCATATAAGGAAAGTCCCGTTTCGGAGTTCGAAAATGATTCCGGTGTTTTCATCGGGAATGTTCTAGAAGGTTCCGGAATGTCCGGCACTCCGGGAAAGGGGAGGGGTACATGAATGTGTCATTAAATATTGGAATGATTGCATCATGTACTAAGTGTTCTTGCTGTTCCAAATAAAGGATTAAATTGAATCCTAAAACAGAAAAGTCAAATGGCCAGTTTGAAAGTCAAACGGCTAAAACAGGAAACTGTGGGAAACAAGCAAGAGGTGGTTGAAACCGACTTGGGGGAGGAGTCTCCTCTCCAAGCCGGCGCGCCACCCAAGGCCGACTTGGGGAGGGACTCCTCTCCCCTTGGCCGCACCTCCCACCTATAAGAGGAGGGGCAGGGCCTCCTCCTCTAGACACACAAGTTCCTATCCTCTAATCTCCGGTTTAGAGCCGTTTTGGTTTAGAGCTTCTAATTGCCCTAGCCTTCGGTTTAGAGCCTTCTAATTGGTGTGTCTAAACCCTAGAACACTAATAGCTCTCTCTCATACTCCACCATACTCGCTCCGGCTTAAGGCGAAGCCCTGCGGGATCTCCCCTCTACTTCCGGGACCACGCCGTTGTGCTGCCGGAATCACGAGGAGAGTGCTACAACCTCCGCTGCCTGCTGGAACAAGGGAGAGGAAGGTCTTCATCGAGTACCGAACGTGTGACCGACTGCGGGAGCGCTGCCGGAACACAGCGCCGGAAGGATCGTCTACGCGATCTTGAGATCGGAAAGAGTACGACTACATCACCCATGAGAATCTGCTCTCGTTAACCGCTTTGGAATCTTCGAGGGTAAGTTATTCCATCGACTCGTTGCTACAATCTAATAGATAGATCTTGGCTTGTTTTTTTGTATGCGATAGAAAAGTTTTGTTTTCCATGCTACGAACCCCTACACATGCATGAGGAGCCATTGTCGATGTAGAGCTCCAAGTCTTCCATGCTTGAGGAGCCATAATTGATGTCATGCTCCATGTATTCCATGCATGTGGAGTCGTCATAGGTGTAGTGCTCCGGGTCCTCAAAGCATGTGGAGCCGTTGTCGGTGTTGTGCTCCGTCATGTCCACTATACTTGTGGAGTCATAGTCATGGTGGCTCATCATGGATTCTTCATAGATATCATCCCCAGTTCCGGAGTCCCTTGTAAGATCGTATCGTGCAAGTGGCCACACTTGAGAGCAATAAACCAAGCAAAGTGAAGTTCACGTGGAACACCAAAACCAACTACTAACCAAAAAACACACACAATGATCAAGAACCAATCCGATCAAGATGTTATAATGGCAAGTAAAGAACCACAATGATCACAAAGCAAAACAAGTCAATCAACAAGATAGGAAATATTTACAAGGAAACACACACGATGGGATAAATGGGACTTGTGCGATGGAGAAAGTGAGCTAAGAACCAAATGATTACCTAGCGAAGACTATAAGCTCGTGTCACACAAGTACAAGGAGAGATTCTAGTTCGATTGCACAAAATTGGTGGGCTACAAGATATGCACAATAAGTATCACCTATATGATGTTCATCGAGCTTGCGCTTCCTATTCTATGAGGCACATGTATTTTTTTTATCTTTTCCTTTTTTTATTTTTTTATTTTTTTATCACTCTTTTTATTTTCTTTTTCACTTGCCTCTTCCTTGTGCCAACAACTATACAAGATATCTATATGAGATAGCGCTCACAACGTTTGCTCGGAATCTACAAGGTATCAAAAGTGCATAGCCCAAGCAATCATAAGAGGAACTAGTCTCAATAGGTGTTTGTTGCTCGCAAAGATAGTGGGGTTCACAAAGGAATGCAAGTAGGGAGAAGCCGTGGAATGTATAGTCGACAATCTTCATCCTTTATTATTGGATTCCGCCTTGCTCACAGAATTTGGATGGAGTAGATAGCATGAACAACGTGTATGATGATGTAGAGCTCCTTCTTCTCTTCGAAACGAGCTAAAAACACCAAAATCCGAGTTCGAATGCAAAAGTTATGCTCAAAACCGTGCGGAGCTGAAACTGTTGGCGACTAGGTCAGCGGGACCGGAATTCTCGCCGGAATTTCTGGCGGTGGGTCCGATTTGACCCGAATTTTGACCGGAATTTCCGGCGGGAACTCTGGTTCGCCGGATCTGGCGTCGGAACGGGTTCAGGGACACGAAAACTCGATTTTCTGCGGAAAAACTCGATGGAAAACTTCAGATCGGAGGGTCAAATGATGGAATTAGGCCATGGGAACGTAGAGGAAGGTAGATCAACAAGTTTAGCAAGTAATCCACGGATCAAAACCTACCAAAACTCACTCAAATCACAGATCGATCTAAAACACGAATTGGGGCTATTTTTGGTGAAATTTTCGAATTTATGGGGAAAAGACCAAATCGAAGAGAAATCCGTGGCAACCAAAAGCTGTTGATACCAGATGATAAAGGGGTTAACCTCTTGGGTGGCCCGATATTCACGGATCTCGTGGTCAAATCTATGGGAAAGCATGGGGAAAGGGAGAAGGTAGCGGAAACGAACACACACCTCGCGAAGAACACGATGAACACACGCAAAAATCACACGATACAAGGCCGATTGCTCCCGGACGGCGGCCATCGGTCCGATCGAATCCTCGTAAGGAAAGATCGGTCAACATTCTCCCTCAAATCCACATCAGAGAGGGATGAACACCTTGGGGAGGGTCTTGACAACTTGGAGACGAGAGACCGAACTCCAAGGCCTTGTTCAACGATGGATGCGTGATGCAAAGTCCAATCGAGGTTGGTGACGGTAGTCGGTCCCCTTGGTAAATGGGATGAGGCAAAACTAGAGATTCCACAATGATGGTTGTCTTTAGTCTATCATCTATGCCTGCGGGATACATGAGGGGTGGGGGCTCTATTTATAGGCCAACCACTAAACAAGGGGGTAGGTTGGGAATAAACTAGGCAAAGGGGTAAGTAAGGGAATATTCCAGGGCATCAAACCCAGATCCACGCGCAGGTAGGGGATTCCGGCGGCGCCGGATCTGGTGCCGGAATTTCCGGTCGGCGCCAGATGTTCCGGTCGCGCACCGGAACTGCTCTCTGTAAGCGCTTTCGGCGGTGGTTCCGGTCGACCGGTCCTGGCACCGGGGATTCCGGCGGGGAGCCTGGTTCACCGGTGCTGTCGCCGGGTATTCCGGCGGTGGACCCAGTTCGCCGGTGCTGACGCCGATTCCAGCTCGAGCTTCTTGCGTCTCCTCTTCCAAGCCTCCGTCTTGTCGGGCGTGAGTCCTCAGGGTTCCTCCCTCGTCTCCGTACTCGTCGATGTGAACCTATCATTGTCATAGGGCGGAGAATGAAGTAGTATACCATTCAATAGGATAGGAAGTGGGATCTCAAAGAGGATAGGTTTCACCTTTGAAGTCCATGACGACTTGGCATAAGTTGGAGACCTTGATGTGGCAACGACCGTAGGTTGGGCTGCATCAATTAATCACAAGGTGCGTGTGCCATTTACAGTTGGTGACTATGTTGATGAGGTGGAGTGCGATGTGTTGCCATTGGAGGTGTGTGGATTGTTACTTGGGCGTCCATGGCAGTATGATCCCAACGGTACACATGCTGGAAGAGAAAATACATAATCTTTTGTGCATGGTGGCAAACAACAGACTTTGAAGCCTATGCAGGATGATCACATAAAGCCTGATTTGGAGCTGGTGGTACATAAGGAGAAGGTGCACAAGGCTAAGCCAAAATCTGGGCTAGCTAAGGTGCAGGATGGAGAGGATGATGCACAGTGCGACAATGTTGATATTGCTTCAGCTATGCCTATAGATGACAAGACATTGGATATTGTTAGTGACAAGCCAGTTGAAGTGCATTCTCTTATTGCTGAGAGGAAGGAGGTTGCAGCATGTTTTCAGAACATTGTTTGTTTTGACACAGGTGTTTCGACGGATGACATTTGTGCTTCTGATGTTCCAGTGCATGTGGTGCAGCGAGGTAACAAGATCAGTTTTGTAAGCGCACCTGTGAGGAATTTTGTTGGGACAATAGTGCGGATGCATAGAGGCAAGGATGGACATGTTCGTCAGTGTGTGGTACAGGCATTACTCATCTTACGCAGGTTCCTGCAAAGAAGGTCCATGTTCAGCAACCACGGGTTCCAACAAGAGTTGAGAAGAAGAAGAAGACGGTGGCGCCTAGGTCCAAGCTCGTATGGAGACGCAGGAGGTGCAGGCGCCAAGAGCTGTTTCAAGTCAAGCAAGCCAAGAGGGAGGATGTGGAGTGGAAGGAAAGCAAGACTTGAAGATGGCGAAGATGCATGAAGCTATTGTTCATATCACGCCACCTTTCCGACCCGACCCGCACGCGTTGGGGTCAATGGTTCTTGAAGAGGGGAGGATGATATGGGCACGACATAGGATGTGCAGCCCAATTTCAGGACTCCACCAAGCTAGGCGTGTCCCTGTAATTTAATAATTAGGTTTTATTATTCCTGGTCATGTTGTGGTCCAATTAGGTTTTATTATGTGTGTGGGCTTGGTTTGGGTCTGTGATATGGGCACGACGGAGCAGGTGCAACCCAATTTCAGGACTCCACCAAGTTAGGCGTGTCTTTGTAATTTAATAATCATGTTTTATTATTCCTGGTCATGTTGTGGGCCAATTAGGTTTTATTATGTGTGTGGGCTTGGTTTGGGTCTGTCCAACCAAGTCGGGTCGTGACCCAACTAGTGGGACGCCCCAGCCCTCATATAAGGAGCTGGCCGATTTAGGGTTTGGGGAGTTCAACTGTTTAGTCTAAAAAATGTATTGTGCTCCACCGTGTATCATCCTCCGGGGATGGTGATACTGTTTATCAGATTTTATAGAGATTGCTGCGAAGGTTCTTTTGTTCATCAAGGATTGTCGTGCTCAGGTTTGAGGCGTGGTGATATTCATCATGTTACTTGCTGGATTCGTTCCTCTTCTTCAGGTTGCGTTCATCGTGTAATTGGGAGATTATCTACCTGGTTGACTCGCTGTGAAAGATCAGGACAAAACTATAGGATCATCGGGACGATCTGTATCAGTCCGTCCAACCAAGTTGAGTCGCGGCCCAACTAGCGGGGCGCCCCAGCCCTCATATAAGGAGCTGGTCAAGTTAGGGTTTAGGGAGTTCAACTTTTTAGTCTAAAAACTATATTGTGCTCCACCGTGTATCATCCCTTCGGGGACGGTGATACCATTTATCAGATTCTTATAGAGATTGCTGCAAAGGTTCTTGTATTCATCAAGGATTGTCGTGCTCAGATTTGAGACGTGTTGATCTTCATCGTGTTACTAGCCGGATTGATTCCCCTTCTTCAGGTTGCATTGATCGCGTAATTGGGAGATTACCTACCTGGTTGACTCGCTGTGAAAGATCGGGACGAAACTATAGGATCATCGGGACGATCTGTATTAGCACATCTATGGCAATATCATCGCACTCAAATAATTCCACATGATCAAAATTATGCAAAGCCAAAGCATCACATGGGAATAAGAATGAAGCATATGAAATATTACAAGTAGAGTCCATAACATGCATATCATCACTATTCATCATGTCCACTAGTGGGATCATGGCAGCACCCGTATTTTTACCTTGGTCGTACCTTTCATTTGAAGTGGGTGTTGTGGTAGGAGTAGTCTCCATGTGGACGACTTCTTCATCATACATGGGGATGGCATCATCTTCATCCAATCTTGGTGACTCTTGTTCCAAGGTACCTAGCAGATCATGAGAAAACACACTAGAGGTACAGGGTAAGTTGTTAGAAATTTTAATGGCCTCACTTTCCCTATCAACTACCACCCTCAACTCACTCGGTGTATCACTCAAGTCCTCAAAGTGGAAGCACACAATATCACATATGGTGGAGTCACTCGTCTCTCTTTTGCTCTCACTCAAGTGGGCTAAGTGGCTCTCAAACTCACGTGGTATTGGTACCACATAATCACTAAAGCATATGGGAATAGGCTTGGTTTTCTCAACTCCATGCGCCTCCTTTGGTAAAGGGAAAATTCTATTCTCACCATCCTCCACCTCGCAACCCTTGTCAAAGGTTTGACACCATGTCATGAAAGCATCAACTTCATGAGAGGTCATCTTGATGGGTTTATCCAACTTCGCGAAGTAGAGAGTCATAGCGGCATTCTCATTTGTTGACGATCTTGTAGCTCATGTAGGAGGCTTCCTTGAAGAAGGTTTGTCATGGAAGTTCTTGGCTTTGGAATCTTCATGGTGAGGGTGACGCTTTGTTTTCTTGTTCGCCTTCTTTGTTCGTGAGGTAGCACCAACGTCATATGAGGTCTTCTCTCTTGACGGTCTTGAAGGTCGTGTAGTAGTGTTCCTTGAAGGATAAGGAGTGTCGTTGAAGTTCTTATAGTTGGGCACCTATTAGGGGTGACCCCATAGGGTTGCACGATCTTTCACGAATATCCATGAAAATCAATGGGAAAGCGAGGGAAAAGGGAGAACATAGAGGAAGCGAACACACACCTCGCGAAGAACATGATGAACACACGCAAAAATCACATGATACAAGGCCTGATATGGGGTGGCCCGATATTCTCAGCAAGCACTTGTTGATGATGATGGTGGATGATAGATAACTAGCCTATAGCTATGAACTCTCCCGCTCGAACCCTGAAGCCAATGCAACAACTCTCGAGCCTTATGGGATATTCACAACACCACGTTCTTGCGCACATAGCCGTCAACCACGAATGGTAGTTTGCAATCCAGTAACTCCCAATGGAATAATAGATCACACTCAATTGCAGTAGATAATTCGATCACAGGGTAATTACAGATGTTCTTAATAAGAAACAACTCCAAAGTAGTTTAAACATGGTCTAACCCTAACTATGGGGACGTCCCAGGGCTTATAAGGGCGGTTGGGGCGGCCAGAAACCGAAACTAAGACGCAAACGACTCAAAACTGACATATCTAATTCAGACCAGGTTTCTGTCAGGGCGAACACTCCGGTTCATATGAGTCGGATAGTACGGTCCAGCCGGAAACTTTGAAGTTTCCGGGTGTTATCCAGGTAGTGTCCGATGTAGGACACATGACGTCCAAACCTCAGGGCTTCTCCAGGGGGCCGGACACTCCGGTTGGAGTGGGCCGGACACTCCAGTCTTCACATATGTTTATGCCCTTGTCTTGATGATCTTCCTTCGCGCCTTCCTCCCGCTCCTCCCTCGCGCATCCTTGGGCGATCATCATGTTGTGCTCCATGTGCTTCATCTCCTCGCTCCGTGCTTCGCCTTCTTCTCCAATGTACCTGATCATACAATAGCTTAATGACTTAGGCAGTATAAAGTTCTCATTAAGTAAAACATTAGGCTCATTAAGAAAAAAATTCACCTGTTGTTCTAGTAGCTTAGCACGAGCTCTTGTAATAGGTCCAATTCTAATCTCATTGGACTGAACCTTCTTTGCAGCAACTAGAACATCTTCAGTAGTTGGGGTAGGTGTAATTGTAGGGATGTCCTCATTATCTCCCCCCTTCAAAAGGCGTCGACCTCGACGCTCCAAGGTCTTATACATCATAAGGTGACAAATCAGCAACGTTGAAGCTGTTTCTAATTCCACCAAAATCAACAATAAAAATATCAATCGAGTAGGCATTATCATTAATCTTGGCCAACACCTTGTAAAGACCAGCACCACGGGGCTTTAATTTGTATTGTCTAAGATTGGGGAACCTATCCTTGCGCAGATGCACCCATACCATATCACCAGGCTTGAACAACATTTCCTTCCTTGCTTGATTCCTTGCAGCAACAATGTTCTTGCCTTTCTTCTCAATAGCCTCTCGAGTCTTCTCATGAATCTTCTTGACATATTTAGCATGTTTTGATGCCTCCATATCAACTCTCTCATGCAACGGTAGATCCAATAAATCAAGTGGAGTTAATGGCTTGAACCCATACACCACCTCAAAAGGCCAAAGCTGAGTAGTCGAAAGCACAACCCTGTTGTAAGCAAATTTGACATGTGGCAAACACTCTTCCCACTCCTGCAGATTCTTCTTGATCATAGTCCTCAATAATTGTGACAATGTTCTATTCACTACCTCTTTTTGACCATCTGTCTGGGGATGACATGTAGTACTGAACAACAACTTTGTTCCAAGCTTTCCCCATAAGGTCTTCCAAAAGTAGCTCATGAACTTCACATCACGGTCAGAAACAATCGTCTTTGGTACTCCATGTAGTCTCACGATGTCCCTGAAAAACAGGTTAGCAATATGCGACGCATCATCGCTTTTGTGGCAGGCAATGAAATGAGCCATCTTAGAGAATCTATCCACTACCACAAATATAGAATCATGACCTCTCTGAGTTTTGGGTAAACCTAGCACAAAGTCCATGCTAATATCTTAGCAAGGTGTAGTAGGTGCAGAGAGAGGTATATAAAAACCATGAGGCTTCAGCTTTGATTTGGACTTGTTGCATGTAATGCAGCGAATCACAAATCGATATACGTCACACCTCATCTTGGGCCAATAAAAGTGATCAGCTAGCCTGAACAATGTCTTCTCACGCCCAAAGTGACCCATCAAACCTCTAGCATGTCATTCCTGTAGGGGTTCGTAGCATGGAAAACAAAAATTTTCTATCGCATACAAACAAACAAGCCAAGATCTATCTACTAGATTGTAGCAACGAGTCGATGGAATAACTCACCCTCGAAGATTCCAAAGTGTTTAACGAGAGCAGATTCTCGTGGGTGATGTAGTCGTACTCTTTCCGATCTCAAGATCGTGTAGACGATCCTTCCGGCGCCACGTTCCAGCAGCGCCCCCGCAGTCGGTCACACGTTCGGTACTCGACGAAGACCTTCCTCTCCCTTGTTCCAGCAGGCAGCGGAGGTTGTAGCACTCTCCTCGCGATTCCGGCAGCACAACGGCGTGGTACCGGAAGTAGAGGGGAGATCCCGCAGGGCTTCGCCTTAAGCCGGTGCGAGTATGGTGGAGCTTATGAGAGAGGCTATTAGTGGTCTAGTAATTAGACACACCAATTAGAGGGCTCTAAACCAATTAGAAGGCTCTAAACCAAAATAGCTCTAAACCGGGGTTTAGATCTAGGGTTTAGTTTAGAGGGTAGGAACTAGTAGTGTTGTGTAGAGAGGGGAGCCCTGCCCCTCCCTTTATAGGTGGGAGGGCCGGCGGCCAAGGGGAGGAGTTCCTCCCCAACTCGGCCTTGGGAGGTGCGCCGGCCAAGGGGAGGAACCCTCCTCCAACTCGGCCTCCACCTCTCCTCCTCTTTCTCCTCTTTCCGAAAACTGGCAGTTTGACCGAAAACTGGCAGTTTGACTTTTCAATTAGGATTTGAATTAACCCTTTATTTCGGACAGCGAGAACACTTAGTACATGATGCAATCATTCCAACATGCAATGACACATTCATGTACCCCTTCCCCCCCGGAGTGCCGGACATTCCGGGACCTTCTAGAATGTTCCCGATGAAAACACCGGAATCATTCCCGAACTCCGAAACGGGACTTTCCTTATATGAATCTTATTCTCCGGACCATTCCGGATCACCTCGTGATATCCCGGATCCCATCCGAGACTCCGAACAACATTCGGTCTCTTTCTCATAATACCATAACTACTCAAACAACGTCGAATCCTTAAGTGTGTCTCCCTACGGTTCGTGAATTATGCAGACATGATCGAGACACTTCTCCGAACAATAACCAATAGAGGAATCTGGAAATTCATATGGCTCCCACATATTTCTACGATTACTTTGCGATCGAATGAACCACTTACATACGATACCAATTTCCCTTTGTCTCACGATATGTTACTTATCCGAGGTTATGATCGTCGGTATCTCTGCATACCTAGTTCAACCTCGTTACTGATAAGTACTCTTTTCTCGTTCCCGTGATATGTGATCCCTTGTGACCCAGTCACATGCTTGCAAGCTAATTGGATGACATTTCACTGAGAGGGCCCAGAGAATATCTATCCGTCATGTGGATGGACAAATCCCACTCTTGATCCATGTGTTTCAACCAATACTTTCCGAACACTCAATACCACCTTTATAGCCACCCTGTTACGGTGTGGTGTTTGATGACATCAAAGCATCCATCCAGTAAAGGTGATATGCATGATCTCATGGTCGAAGGAATTAGGTTACTATGTATCAGAAAGCATATAGCAATTGAACTATTGAAATGACTTGATCTTTATGCTACGCTTATCTATAGGAGTATGTCCACCATATCATTCTCCTAACGATATGATCTTGTTGTTGATAACATCTCAATGTTCATGACAAAGAAACCACATCATCAATCAACCAACAAGCTAGTGAAGTATAGAGGCTATACTAGGGACTTCAAATTAAGTTTACAATTCACACAAGTATTAATGGTTTCCTTGTTAATACTATTATAGCATGAATGCAAACATTTATCATAAACACAAAGATATAATAATAACTATATTTATTATTGCCTCTAGGGCATATCTCCAACAGTCTCCCACTTGCACTAGAGTCATCTAATCTAGATTACATGGTAATATACCGAACACCCATGGCAGTTTGGTGTTGGTCATGTTTTGCCCTCGGGAGAGGTTTAGTCAACGGATCCGCCACTTTCAGATCTGTGTGTACTTTGCAAATCTTTATATCCCCATCCTGGATATGTTCTCGAATAGCGTGAAAACGTAGCTTGATATGCTTCAGCTTCTTGTGTGACCTTGGTTCTTGCGCATTGGCTATGGCGCCCATGTTATCACAGTAGATAGACATTGGGTCCAGCGCACTAGGAACCACACCCAGCTCTGTAATGAACTCTTTCATCCATATCGCTTCTTGTGAAGCCTCCGAAGCAGCCATGTATTCCGATTCAGTTGAAGATCTCGCCACAACGCTTTGCTTTGCACTCCTCCAGCTAACTGCTGCACCATTCAAAATAAATACGTATCCAGATTGTGATTTAGAATCATCCGGATCAGTGTTCCAACTAGCATCGGTGTAACCATTAACAACGAGCTGTTCATCACCTCCATAAGAAAGAACCATATCCTTAGTTCTTCTCAAGTACTTAAGGATGTTTTTGACCGCTGTCCAATGATCCACTCCTGGATCACTTTGATATCTGCTAGTTAAACTAACAGCATATGCAATGTCGGGTCTAGTACATAGCATGGCATACATTAGAGATCCTATGGCTGAGGCATAGGGAGTCTTACTCATCCTTTCTCTATCTTCTGCCGATGTCGGACTTTGAGTTTTACTCAAGGTCGTATTGGGCAACATGGGCAAGAACCCTTTCTTGCTATCTTCCATTCCAAACCTCTTTAGAATTTTGTCCAAATATGTACTTTGTGACAATGATATTTGGCGTTTCGATCTATCTCTATAAATCTTTATGCCTAATATGTAAGCTGCTTCGCCAAGATCCTTCATTGAAAAACTATTATTCAAATATTCCTTGACACTATTAAGAAGGTCTACATCATTCCCAATCAACAATATGTCATCCACATACAGTATTAAGAATGCTACAGAGCTCCCACTCACTTTCTTGTAAATACAAGCTTCTCCATAAGTTTGTATAAAACCAAAACTTTTGATTACCTTATCAAAACGTTGATTCCAACTTCGGGATGCTTGCTTCAATCCATAGATGGACCGTTGAAGCTTGCATACCTTGTTAGCATCTTTAGGATCGACAAAACCTTTGGGTTGCATCATATACAACTCTTCATCAATGTCTCCATTGAGGAATGCTGTTTTGACATCCATCTGCCATATCTCATAATCATAATATGCAGCGATTGCTAACATAATCCTCACAGACTTTAGCTTCGCTACTGGTGAGAAAGTCTCATCGTAGTCAACTCCTTGAATTTGTCGAAACCCTTTTGCGACAAGTCGAGCTTTATAGACAGTAACATTACCATCAGCATCTGTTTTCTTCTTGAAAATCCATTTGTTCTCGACAGCCTTCCGGCCATCCGGTAAGTCCACCAAAGTCCATACTTGGTTTTCGTACATGGATCCAATCTCGGATTTCATGGCTTCTTGCCATTTATTGGAATCTGGGCTCATCATCGCTTCCTCATATGTCTCGGGGTCATCGGTGTTGTCCACCAACATGACATTCATAACGGAATCATACCAATCTGGAGTGGTACGAGTTCTCGTTGACCTTCGAGGCTCTGTAGCAACTTCAACCGAAGTTTCATGATCACTATCATTAGCTTCCTCTCTTATTGGTGCAGGCACCACAGGAACTTCTTCCGGTGCTGCGCTACTCGCAATTTCGAGAGAAGGTTCGACAACCTCGTCAAGTTCTACTTTCCTTCCAGTCACTTCTTTAGAGAGAAATTCCTTCTCTAGAAAGGATCCATTCTTGGCAACGAAGATTTTGCCTTCGGATCTATGATAGAAGGTATACCCAATAGTTTCCTTCGGGTATCCTATGAAGACGCATTTTTCCGCTTTGGGTTCAAGCTTGTCCGGCTGTAACTTCTTTACATAGGCTTCGCATCCCCAAACTTTAAGGAACGACAATTTAGGTTTCTTCCCAAACCATAATTCATACGGTGTCGTTTCAACGGATTTAGATGGTGCCCTATTTAAAGTGAATGCGGCTGTTTCTAATGCATAACCCCAAAATGTTAGCGGTAAATCTGTAAGTGACATCATAGAACGAACCATATCTAAGAGGGTTCGATTACAACGTTCAGACACACCATTACGCTGTGGTGTTCCCGGCGGTGTCAACTGCGAAAGTATTCCACATTTCCTTAAATGCTCGCCAAACTCGTAACTTAGATATTCACCTCCACGATCAGAACGTAGAAATTTAATCTTCTTGTTACGTTGATTCTCTACCTCACTTTGAAACTCCTTAAACTTCTCGAAAGTTTCGGACTTATGTTTCATGAAATAGATATACCCATATCTACTCAAATCATCCGTGAAGGTAAGAACATAACGATAACCACCGCGCGATGCTACACTCATTGGACCACACACATCGGTATGTATGATTTCCAATAAGTCCGTAGCTCGCTCCATTATACCAGAAAATGGAGTCTTAGTCATTTTACCCATCAGACATGCTTCGCATCTTTCAAATGATTCAAAATCAAGTGATTCAAGAAGTCCATCGGAATGGAGTTTCTTCATACGTTTCACTCCAATGTGACCAAGACGACAGTGCCACATATAGGTCGAATTATCGCTTGATTTCAAACGTTTAGCTTCAATGTTATTAAGATGTGTATTTCTACTATCGAGATTCAATAAGAATAGACCATCTATCAAAGGTGCATGTGCGTAAAACATATTACTCATATAAATCGAACAACCATTATTCTCTGATTTAAACAAGTAACCGTCTCGCAATAAACAAGATCCCGATATAATGTTCATGCTCAACGCAGGCACCAAATAACAATTATTTAAGTATAAAACTAATCCCGATGGTAGATGAAGAGGTAGCGTGCCGACCGCGATCACATCAACCTTTGATCCGTTTCCCACACGCATCGACACCTCGTTCTTCGCTAGCTTCCGTTTATTCTGCAGCTCCTGTTTCGAGTTACAAATATGAGCAACCGAACCAGTATCAAATACCCAGGCACTACTACGAATACTAGTGAGATACACATCAATAACATGTATATCAAATATACCTTTCTTCTTGATGTTGCCGTTCTTCAAATCCGCCAAGTACTTTGGGCAATTCCGCTTCCAGTGACCTTCTCCCTTGCAGTAAAAGCACTCAGTTTCAGGCTTAGGTCCAGCCTTGGTCTTCTTCGTTGGCATGGTAACTTTCTTACCACCCTTCTTGAAGTGTCCCTTTTGCTTAGACTTGCCTTTCTTGAATTTGGTGGTCTTATTGACCATCAACACTTGGTGCTCTTTCTTGATCTCCACTTCTGCAGATTTTAACATAGCAAATAGTTCTGGCAACTCTTTGTTCATGTTCTGCATGTTGTAGTTCATCACAAAGTTCTTGTAACTTGGTGGTAGTGATTGGAGGATGCGGTAAACTCCCAAAGTATTAGGAATCACTATACCCAAACTTTGAAGTTTATTTGCGTGCCCAGACATCTTAAGCACATGCTCACTGACGGAGCTACCCTCTTCCATCTTGCAGTTAAAGAACTTTTCAGAAGCTTCATAACTTTCAATTGCCGCATGAGTCTCAAAAATTAATTTGAGATCCTCGACAATATCATATGGATCTGACTCTTCAAACCTTTTCTGAAGCTCCGATTCTAAACCATACAAGATAGCACACTGAACTATGGAGTACTGATTCTTCCGAGCGAGGTAAACATTCTTTACTTCATCGGTAGCATCAGCTGCAGGTGGGTCACCTAGCGGTGCATCCAGCACATAGGTCAAATTACCAGCTGTGAGGACAATCCTCAAATTGCGGAACCAATCCGCGAAGTTGCTTCCATTGTTTTTCAACTTTTCTTTCTCTAGGAACGCATTAAAATTGATGGTAGGGGCTGCCATTGATCTACAACATATTTGCAATAGTTTAGACTAAGTTTATGACAAATTGAGTTCAAATTAATTAATGAAATTAAACTAGGTGAACTCCCACTCAAAACAACATCCCTCACATTGTTTTAGTGATCACACGAACCAAAACTACTATATCAACACCGATCATCACGAGAGCCGATATAGTTTTAATGGCGAACAATCATCATGTTCATCATATCTACTATATGATTCATGCTTTGCCTTTCGGCGATCCGTGTTCCTGAGGCCATGTCTGTACATGCTAGGCTCGTCAAGATCAAACCTTAGTTACCGCATAAGCAAATCTGGCTTGCTTACGTTGTATTCACCCGCGGAATCAAAGACACCCGATCATCACGTGGTGCTTCGAAGCAACAAGCTTTGGCAACGGTGCATACTAAGGGTGAACACTTCAGAACTTGAAATTTATGTGCATGAGGGATCATCTTATAATGCTACCGTCGTCTACTAAGCAATACAAGATGCATAAAGGATTAACATCACATGCAATTCATAATATGTGATATGATATGGCCTTTCTTCTTTGTGCTTCCGATCTCCATCTTCAAGCACGAATATGATCTCCATCATCACCGGCATAGCATCAAGGTCAATGACGCTTCTTCATGGTTGTCGTCCACCAGCTTCAACTATTACAACTATTTTGAATAGACACGCAGGTCTTAACAGAAATTAAAGACAACCATATGGCTCCTGCCGGTTGCCAACTTACAATAAGGAACATTGCATACATCAAATATAATCACAATCATGGCCATATCACATCACTGCACACCCCTGCAAAACAAAGTTAGACGCTTCTACTTTCTTTGCATATTTTACGTGGTTTGGGGCTTTCCATAAGTGTCGTTCTAACCTACGAACAAGAACCACAACATTGATACTAGCATTGTTGATTACCCGTTGTAAATTGGATCTTTACTATGCTAGGAGAAACAGGCACCCGCAAAGCCACTTATGCAATACAAGTTGCATGTTAAGCGTGGAGCAAGTCTCATGAACGATGTCATGTAAGGTTAGCCCGGGCCGCTTCATCCCAACATACCGCAAGATGCAAAGTACACAAAAAGCAATCTACAATAAAAGCATCAACGCCCACAATGACCATTGTGTTCTACTCGTGCAACAGATCTACATATAGACACGGCTCTGATACCACTGTAGGGGTTCGTAGCATGGAAAACAAAAATTTTCTATCGCATACAAACAAACAAGCCAAGATCTATCTACTAGATTGTAGCAACGAGTCGATGGAATAACTCACCCTCGAAGATTCCAAAGTGTTTAACGAGAGCAGATTCTCGTGGGTGATGTAGTCGTACTCTTTCCGATCTCAAGATCGTGTAGACGATCCTTCCGGCGCCACGTTCCAGCAGCGCCCCCGCAGTCGGTCACACGTTCGGTACTCGACGAAGACCTTCCTCTCCCTTGTTCCAGCAGGCAGCGGAGGTTGTAGCACTCTCCTCGCGATTCCGGCAGCACAACGGCGTGGTACCGGAAGTAGAGGGGAGATCCCGCAGGGCTTCGCCTTAAGCCGGTGCGAGTATGGTGGAGCTTATGAGAGAGGCTATTAGTGGTCTAGTAATTAGACACACCAATTAGAGGGCTCTAAACCAATTAGAAGGCTCTAAACCAAAATAGCTCTAAACCGGGGTTTAGATCTAGGGTTTAGTTTAGAGGGTAGGAACTAGTAGTGTTGTGTAGAGAGGGGAGCCCTGCCCCTCCCTTTATAGGTGGGAGGGCCGGCGGCCAAGGGGAGGAGTTCCTCCCCAACTCGGCCTTGGGAGGTGCGCCGGCCAAGGGGAGGAACCCTCCTCCAACTCGGCCTCCACCTCTCCTCCTCTTTCTCCTCTTTCCGAAAACTGGCAGTTTGACCGAAAACTGGCAGTTTGACTTTTCAATTAGGATTTGAATTAACCCTTTATTTCGGACAGCGAGAACACTTAGTACATGATGCAATCATTCCAACATGCAATGACACATTCATGTACCCCTTCCCCCCCGGAGTGCCGGACATTCCGGGACCTTCTAGAATGTTCCCGATGAAAACACCGGAATCATTCCCGAACTCCGAAACGGGACTTTCCTTATATGAATCTTATTCTCCGGACCATTCCAGATCACCTCGTGATATCCCGGATCCCATCCGAGACTCCGAACAACATTCGGTCTCTTTCTCATAATACCATAACTACTCAAACAACGTCGAATCCTTAAGTGTGTCTCCCTACGGTTCGTGAATTATGCAGACATGATCGAGACACTTCTCCGAACAATAACCAATAGAGGAATCTGGAAATTCATATGGCTCCCACATATTTCTACGATTACTTTGCGATCGAATGAACCACTTACATACGATACCAATTTCCCTTTGTCTCACGATATGTTACTTATCCGAGGTTATGATCGTCGGTATCTCTGCATACCTAGTTCAACCTCGTTACTGATAAGTACTCTTTTCTCGTTCCCGTGATATGTGATCCCTTGTGACCCAGTCACATGCTTGCAAGCTAATTGGATGACATTTCACCGAGAGGGCCCAGAGAATATCTATCCGTCATGTGGATGGACAAATCCCACTCTTGATCCATGTGTTTCAACCAATACTTTCCGAACACTCAATACCACCTTTATAGCCACCCTGTTACGGTGTGGTGTTTGATGACATCAAAGCATCCATCCAGTAAAGGTGATATGCATGATCTCATGGTCGAAGGAATTAGGTTACTATGTATCAGAAAGCATATAGCAATTGAACTATTGAAATGACTTGATCTTTATGCTACGCTTATCTATAGGAGTATGTCCACCATATCATTCTCCTAACGATATGATCTTGTTGTTGATAACATCTCAATGTTCATGACAAAGAAACCACATCATCAATCAACCAACAAGCTAGTGAAGTATAGAGGCTATACTAGGGACTTCAAATTAAGTTTACAATTCACACAAGTATTAATGGTTTCCTTGTTAATACTATTATAGCATGAATGCAAACATTTATCATAAACACAAAGATATAATAATAACTATATTTATTATTGCCTCTAGGGCATATCTCCAACAATTCCTGCACTAAAAAGAAACGCAAAGACGATTATGGAATGCATAGTTTGTTAGATCTAAATAAATTTCATCATGTATATGATACTTATCCCAAGCATGTTTCAAAGAACACAAACGATATGGTTCAGCAAAATCATGATTAGTTGGATAAAGTGCAGAAATACTCTCTAATCCAGGAATTTTAACATCAAGATGTGTCAATAACATGTTCTTCCTAGATAATTCATCAGCAACCACATTCTCATTTCCTTTCTTATATTTAATGATGTAAGGAAACGACTCAATAAACTCAACCCATTTAGCTAAGCGTCTATGCAAGTTTGATTGAGATTTAAGATGCTTCAATGCTTCATGATCAGAATGTATGCTAAATTCTTATGGCCACAAATAATGTTGCCAAACCTCAAGAACTCTAACAAGTGCATAAAATTCTTTATCGTAAACAGGATAATTTAGTCTAGCACCAGAAAGTTTCTCAGAAAAATATGCTATAGGACGACCCTCTTCCATCAAAACGCCACCAATTCCTATACCACTAGCATCACATTCAACTTCAAATTGCTTTGAAAAATCAGGTAATGCAAGCAAAGGTGCAGTAGTAAGCAAACGTTTCAATGTATTAAATGCAATATCTTGGGTTGTGCCCCATACAAATGGCACACCTTTCTTAGTCAATTCATTCAATGGTTCAACAATAGTGCTAAAATCTTTCACAAAGCGTTTATAGAAACCAGCTAAGCCATGGAAACTACGCACTTGACTAACATTCATGGGAATAGGCCAATTCTGAATTGCTTCAATTTTAGATTGATATACTTCTACCCCATTCTTAAATACAACATATCCAAGAAATATGACCTTATCTTTTGAAAATGTGCACTTCTCGAGATAATCATATAATTGATTATCACGCAACACTTGCAAAACATGTCTAATAGGATCACAATAGGCAGTTTCATTACGGCTGTATATGAGTATATCATCGAAATAAACAACCACAAAACGACCAATATATTCTCTCAAAATATGATTCATTAATCTCATGAATGTACTAGGTGCATTAGTAAGACCAAAAGGCATAACTAACCACTCATACAAACCAAATTTTGTTTTGAAAGCAGTTTTCCATTCATCCCCTTCTTTCATCCTAATTTGATGGTATCCACTATGCAAATCAATTTTAGAGAAAATAGCAGCACCACTCAATTCATCTAGCATCTCCTCTGAGCGTGGAATAGGATGATGATATCAAATAGTGATGTTATTAATAGCTCTACAATCTACACACATGCACCATGTACCATCTTTCTTAGGTACTAAAATAACAGGAACATCACAAGGGCTAAGAGAGACATGAAGGTACCCTTTGTCGAGCAATGCTTGTACTTGTTTCTGTATTTCCTTAGTTTCTTTGGGGTTGGTTCGGTATGGTGCCCGGTTTGGTAATGTGGCACCAGGGATCAAGTCTATCTGATGCTCAATGCCACGCAATGGAGGCAATCCAGCTCGCACATCTTCTGGAAACACATCACCAAAATCCTGCAAAATAGTAGATACACCAAGAGAAATAGGGGTCATGTCGTTAGAAACCAAATGCTCGCCCTTATACATAAGCACAAGTGGCATGGTTGTAGGATCCTCACTAAATTCTCTCATGTCCTCTTTGGTGGCTAATATTAATAGATTAGGCACTCTTTCACTTTTCGTTATATCATTCTTTTGGAGATCATTTACAACACTCACAATTTCAACACTCTCTCGCCTAGGTGCGTCTTGCAAGTTCAGTTCGATCTTTTGACGAGACTCATTAACAATCTGCTGTGGTGTCATAGGCTGCAAATTGATTTTCTTGCCCTTATACTCCAAATGATATGTATTGGTTCGGCCATTGTGTTGCACATGGTGATCATAAAGCCAAGGCCGTCCCAATAATAAATGGCACATAGTCATGGGAACCACATCAAAATCAATAGAATCCTTATATGGCCCTATTTCAAAGTTCACACGTACCATATGGTTTACCTTCATCTCACCACTGTCACTCAACCATTGTATGTGGTATGGCTTGGGATGAGGTAAATTTGTCAAATTTAGCTTGGCACACAACTCCTTTCTTGCAAGATTTCTGCAGCTACCTCCATCAATAATCACTTTGCAAGCTTTGTTTGGGCCAACTAGAGCGTTTGTTTGGAACAAGTTGCAGCGCTGAGATTCAACAACAGGCAGCACACTAAGAATGCATGGAGAGACCACGTTTAAACTATTTTGGAGTTGTTCCTTATTAAGAACCTCTAGAATTACCTTGTGATTGCATTACCTATTGCAATTGAGTGTGATCTGTTGTTCCATTGGGAATTAGTGGAATGCAAACTTTGATATCTCTTGTTGTCACGCTTGTAGATCTTTTCTCTTTCTCTTTTTTATACTGGATCTCTTTTCCTTTTCTGTTTTTTATTTATTTTTCAACTATATGACTCAAAGCAAAACGAATGCAGCAACTTCTGAACAAACTGGGCTGGATAGTCCGGTGATTTTCGGCTGGATACTCCGCTTGCGCCGGATAGTCCAGGCGATGTGAGCTGGTGATGTGGACATCCCATCTATTGATACAACCATTGTACCTACAGCTACACACATACAAGGACCTATCACTCAATCTCGTGCCAAACAACTTAACTATCAGGTACTTTCGTTTCTTGGAACTATTCCTCACATACATGAGAATATGATGCTGCCTAAATCAGATGTATTTCTTACTCTTAGGAATGATGGACCAAGCATGGATGAGAGGGACAAGCATTGGAGCTAAGCCTTCCCAGAGCTCCACAGATTTCTCCACTTGCGATGTCTCAACTCCTAGTAATCGCTCGGTTCAATCTCTGGACCCACTGCTCCTCGCAGTTGCACATCGCCTTTTCCTGCTGTTTGGTAAGAACTTGTAAGAGCTTCGTATATTGCTTGATGGATTATGCGTGCCTTCCACCATATTTCCGTAGTTAAAGGCATATATAACTGTTCTTTTTAAAGGACTAACCATGACAGATACTTCGCGTAACCCTGCCACAATGACGAACCAAGAACTACATGCCCACTTCTCTGAGCTATTGGTCGGTCGCGCTGAAGATGTGGATACACGACTAGAGGAGTTTGACACCAAGCTCACCAACGCCATGGACAAGATCGACGGACTCTAGAAATCCTTCAACGACAATCTTGACACTCGGTTCAAGGAGGTTTTGGACAGATTGCCGGCACCCGCACCCGCACCCGCACCCGCCCCATTGGCACCTCGGCATGGCGCACGGCGCATTCCGATCACGGGTCATACTGCTGGTTCAGCTACCGCCGCACCTCAGGCGGCTACCGCTGCAGCTGAGGCACCTCAGCCTTCCACCGCGGCTGCTGCTGCGACATTGGGGGCAAACGATGGGTACTACTACGACCTCGACGATGATCTGTTTGACGAGGAGGTTGAACAACCTCCACACCCTGCTAGCCGACCCCGACATTACCACCGCAACGCTTGACCACCAGTACGTGATGATGATCATGTTGCAAAGCTTAAATTAAATATTCCATCTTTTGAGGGTAAATATAATCCTGATGCATACCTTACATGGGAGATGGAAATAGACCAACGTTTTGTTGGAATTATGCCCTAGAGGCAATAATAAAGATGTTATTATTATAATTCTTGTTCATGATAATGTTTATATTCCATGCTAGAATTGTATTAAGCGGAAACTTTAATACTTGTGTGGTTTGTGAACACCACCGTGTCCCTAGTACGCCTCTATGGACTAGCTCATTGATCAATGATGGTTAAGGTTTCCTAACCATAGACATGAGTTGTCAATTGATAATGAGATCATATCATTGGAGAATGATATGATGGACAGACCCAAACTAAGCGAAGCAATTAGATCGTGTCATCGTGTTCGTCTTTGCGAAGCTTTTCTTATGTCAAATATTGTATTCCTTAGACCATGAGATAATACAACTCCCTGGTATCGGAAGAAAGCTTTGAGGTCATCAAACGTCATCCTATGAGAGGGTGATCATAAAGGTGTCTCTCAGGTGATCGGAAAGTATATGTTGGGTTGTATGTATCGAGATGGGATTTGTCCCTCCCACGTTGGAGAGATATACTTCGGGCCCACTCGGTAATCGATATCAACACCGCTTGCAAGCATGTGGTTAAGGAGTTAATCACAAAGTGATATCGGATTACAGAACGAGTAAAGTACTTGCTGTGAACGAGATTGAACTAGGTATGACGGTACCGATGATCGAATCTCGGGCAAGTAAAATATCGCGAGACGAAGGGAATATATATGGGATTGTTTGAATCCTGACATCGTGGTTCATCCGATATGATCATCGATGAATGTGTGGGAGTCAATATGGGTGCCCAGACCCCGCTGTTGATTATTGATAGAAGATCATGTCTGCATATTCTCGAACCCGCAGGGTCACACACTTAACGTGTCTCGACGCTAGGATAGATTGGATAATTGGTTTATGAATTTTTGTTCGGAGTCTCGGATGGGATCCAGGACATCACGAGAGGTTCCGGAATGGTCCGGAGAATAAGATTCATATAAGGCAGTGCAGTTTTTGGAGTTCGGAATTGTTCCGGGTTAATCGGTATTGTACCGGAAGCTTCTAGAACCTTCCGGAAGGGGACCAACGTGGCCCCACCTTCTGGGAGGGGGCATGGGCCTATGAGGGAGTGTCCTGGCCGCATTGGTCCAGGGGCACAAGGCCCCATAGGGCCCAGCCGATCCTAGAGAGTTTAAATCGTTTAAACTAGAGATAGGGTTTCTAGAAGAGGGGAGAGTCCATGCCCCCCACTCCTTATCCTTTGGGCTTGGGGGAGGGGCTAGGGCTGCGCCCCCCCTCTATATAAAGAGGGGTGGGGGCGCACCAACCCCCCACACCTCTCCTCCAAACCCTAGCCGCCTTGCTAGCTTTCCTCTCTCCCTCCCGACTGTTTGTAGGCGAAGCCCTGCTGCAGAAATTCTCCACCATATACACCACGCCGTCGTGTTGTAGATCCAATATATCTCTCCACCATACTTGCTGGTCCGAGGAAGGAGGAGACGTCGAGGTGCTGCACGTGTGCATCTCACGGAGGCACCGCCACTTGTGGTGCTAGATCGGATCGGATCACGAGGAGGAGAAGCGAGTACGACTACATCACCCACGTCCCGACGAACGTTCCGCTGTGCGAATCTTCAAGGGTATGAAGATCTAATCCAATCTCTCTCGTTGTTTGCATCTCCTAGATTAGATCTTGGCTTTCCCTCTGTTCGCTCCGTAGAAAATTTTGATTTACTATGCCGCAAAACCCTTCAGTGGTATCAGAGCTAGATCTATGCGTAGATGTGTTTCACGAGTAGAACGCAACATGGTTGTTGCGGGCGTTGATGTTTTCTGTTGCAAGCCTCTTGTTTGTGTTCTTCTTATGTCGCGGGATAGTGAGATTGAAGCGGTCCAGGCCAACCTTACGCGACGTCGTTCGCGAGACCGGCTCCGCACTTGACGTGTGGCTTGTTCCACACATGCGGCTGGTGGATGTCAGTTTCTCTCACTATAGTTGTCATGGGATTAACACTGGAGTTTGGCAACCATAATATCACCGTTGTGGCTTTCCGTAGGTAAGAATCGTTCTTAGCTTCTACTCCCATAAAGCCACGTAAAACATGCAACAACAAAGTAGAGGCGTCTAACTTGTTTTTGCAGGGAGTGTTTTCTGTGATATGGTATGGCCCAAGATGTGATGTGTATAATGTATGCGATGATCATGTTTTGTAATGTTTCACGACTTTCATGTCGATGAGTACACAACCGGCAGGAGCCATATGGTTGTCTTTATAATTGTGTATGACCTGTGTGTCAACTTCTTATACGCCATGTAATAGCTTTACTTTATCGCTAAGTAGTTAGCAATAGTTGTAGTTGCTATTCGTGGTGGAGGCAATCATGGTGGAGTGATGGAGATCATGCCGGAGCGCACAAGATGGAGATCATTGCGCGAAGATTGGCTATACCATGTCACATAAAGTTATATGCATGTGATGTTTATCCTTTTATGTATCTTATTATGCTTAGATCGCGACGGTAGCATTATTAGATGATTCCTCACTTAAAGAGCAAGATAAAAACTGTGTTCTCCCCAAGTATGCACCGTTGCGAAAGTTCGTCGTGTCCAAGCATCACGTGATGATCGGGTGCTATAGACTCTACGCTCACATACAACGGGTGCAAGCCAGTTTTTGCACACGCGGAAATACTTGGGTCTAGCTTGACGAGCCTAGCATGTACAGACATGGCCTCGGAACACAAGAACCGAAAGGTTAAGCATGAGTCATATGAATGATATGATCGACACTTCGTTGTCCACCATTGAAACCACATCTCTTCTCGTGATGATCGGATTAGGTGTGGTGAATTTGGATCGTGTTCACTAAACAACTTGAGGGATGTTGAATTTAGTGGGAGTTCATCTAGTAATTTGATTAAGTTGAACTATTTATCATGAACATAGTCTAAATTGTACTTGCAAATACTGTAGATCACATGGCCAAGTCCAACTTCAACTTCAACGTTTTTGCTGAGAAGGAAAAGCTTAGAAACAATGGGTCTAACTTCACCAATTGGTTCCGCAATCTAAGAATCATTCTGTCTGGCGGACAAAAGGACTATGTCCTTGGGAAAGCGTTAGGTGACCCCCCTGCTGCAACTGCGCCGGCTGATGAGAAAGCTGTCTATCAGTCGCGCAAAGATGATTATGGTGTGATTAAGAGCACCATGTTGTTTGCTATGGAACCGGAACTTCAAAATCATTTTGAAACCTATCCCGGGCCCTTTGAGATTATCGAGGAGCTGAAAACCATGTTTCAGACTCAAGCCCGTTCTGAGAGATATGAGATCTCTAAGAAGTTCATTAACTGCAAGATGGAGGAAGGGAGTTCCGTTAGTGAGCACGCCATAAAGATGTCGGGCTACACTCAACGCCTTGAGCAACTGGAATGCACGATTCCAGAGGAGCTCAAGATTGACAGGGTTCTGCAATCACTCCCTCCCAGCTACAAAAGTTTTGTAGTGACTCATAATCAGATTGGTTCCACTGATACGATCACCGAGCTCTTCGCAAAGCTGAAGGCTGCGGAAGTGGACATCAAGAAGGATAATCATGTGTTGATGGTCAACAAGCCCTCCTTTAAGAAAGGTAAGGGAGCAAAGAAGCCCTTCAAGAAGGGCGGTGGCAAGCGCAATGCCCCTGCTGAGAAGAAGCTCAGGTATGGTCCCAAGCCGGACACTGAGTGCTTCTATTGCAAGGACAAGGGTCACTGGAAGCGTAACTGTCCGAAGTACTTAGCGGACAAGAAGGCTGGCACCATCAAAGGTATATTTGATATACATGTTATTGATGTTTTCCTTACTAGCCCTCGTTGTAGTGCCTGGGTATTTGATACCGGTTCAGTTGCTAATATTTGTAACTCGAAACAGGAGCTACGGAATAGACGGCGGCTTGCGAGGGATGAGGTGACGATGCGCGTTGGCAACGGATCAAGAGTTGATGTGATGGCCGTCGGCACGCTCTCCTTAGTTTTACCTTCGGGATTAGTTTTAAACCTTAATAAGTGTTATTATGTGCCTGCGTTGAGCATGAACATTATTTCTGGATCGTGTTTATTGCAAGACGGTTATTCATTTAAATCGGAGAATAATGGTTGTTCTATTTATATGAGTAACATCTTTTATGGTCATGCACCTCTTGTAAATGGTTTATTTCTTCTAAATCTCGAAAGGGATGAAACACACATCCATAACATTGAGGCTAAGAGATGCAAAGTAGATAGTGATAATACTACTTATTTGTGGCACTGTCGTCTAGGTCATATTGGAGTAAAGCGCATGAAGAAACTCCATTCTGATGGACTTTTGGAGTCTCTTGATTTTGAATCATTTGACACATGCGAACCATGCCTCATGGGCAAGATGATCAAAACACCGTTCTCCGGTATGATGGAGCGAGCAACGGACTTGTTGGAAATCATACATACCGATGTATGCGGACCGATGAGTATTTCGACGCGCGGTGGATATCGCTATTTCCTCACTTTTACCGATGACTTAAGTAGATATGGGTATATCTATTTAATGAAACATAAATCTGAAACATTTGAAAAGTTCAAGGAATTTCAGAATGAAGTGGAGAACCATCGTAACAGAAAGATTAAGTTTCTACGATCCGATCGTGGAGGTGAAT
Source organism: Avena sativa (assembly GCA_916181665.1). NCBI lineage: Eukaryota > Viridiplantae > Streptophyta > Magnoliopsida > Poales > Poaceae > Avena > Avena sativa. Next base: position 150,553,898 of record OV702279.1, on the reverse strand, counting down.
ATTTGAGTTATGATTTTCTCACGCATCTTAAAGCAAGTGGAATCGTTTCACAACTCACGCCACCCGGAACACCACAGCGCAATGGTGTGTCTGAACGCCGGAATCGAACCCTATTAGATATGGTCCGATCAATGATGTCTCTTACTGATTTGTCGTTATCATTTTGGGGTTATGCATTAGAAACCGCTGCATTCACTTTAAATAGGGCTCCATCTAAATCCTTTGAGACGACACCGTATAAACTGTGGTTTGGTGCTAAACCTAAGTTGTCGTTTCTTAAAGTTTGGGGATGCGAAGCTTACGTCAAGAAGTTGATGCCGGACAAGATCGAACCCAAAGCGGAGAAATGCGTCTTCATAGGATACCCTAAGGAAACTATTGGGTATACCTTCTATCACAGAACCGAAGGCAAAGTGTTTGTCGCAAAGAACGGTTCCTTTCTTGAGAAGGAGTTTCTCTCGAAAGAAGTGAGTGGGAGGAAAGTAGAGCTAGACGAGGTTATTGAACCTTCTCTTGAGTTGGAGAGTAGCGCAGCACCTGAAATTGTTCCAGTGCCGCCTGCACCAACAATAGAGGAAGCTAATGACAAGGATCATGAAGCTTCGGACGATGCTGCTACTGAACGTCGCAGGTCGACAAGGCCACGTGCCCCCCCCTGAGTGGTACGGCAACCCTGTCTTGACTGTCTTGCTAGTATAAGACAGTGAACCTATGAACTATGAGGAAGCGATGATGAGCCCAGACTCTGAGAAATGGCTAGAAGGCATGAAATCCGAATTGGGATCCATGAGCGAAAACCAAGTATGGACTTTGGTGGACCCTCCTAGCGACCGAAAGGCCGTTGAGTGCAAATGGATCTTCAAGAAGAAAACGGACGCGGATGGTAATGTTACCATCTATAAAGCACGGCTTGTCGCGAAAGGTTTTCGACAAGTTCAAGGTGTTGACTACGATGAGACTTTCTCTCCCGTAGCGATGTTTAAGTCCATTCGGATTTTATTAGCAATTGCCGCGTTTCATGATTATGAAATATGGCAGATGGATGTCAAGACTGCTTTCCTCAATGGCAACATTGATGAAGAGTTGTATATGATGCAACCCGAAGGTTTTGTCGATCCTAAGGATGCTAGTAAAGTATGCAAACTTCAGCGTTCCATTTATGGACTGAAGCAAGCATCTCGGAGTTGGAACCTTCGTTTTGATGAAGTGATCAAGAGCTTTGGATTTGTTCCAAATTGCTACGAAGCTTGTATCTACAAGAAAGTGAGTGGGAGCTCGGTGACGTTTCTGGTACTATATGTGGATGACATATTGATTATCGGAAATGACATCAACATGCTTAACGATGTGAAGAGTTATTTGAACAAGTGTTTTTCAATGAAAGACCTAGGTGAAGCTGCTTATATATTGGGCATCAAAATCGATAGAGATAGACAAAGACGCCTGATAGCCTTAAGCCAGAGTACATACCTAGAAAAAGTTCTGAAAAGGTTCAGAATGGATAAGGCAAAGAAAGGTTCAGTGCCTATGTTGTCAGGTAAGATATTGAGCAAGGCTCAGTGTCCAGCTACGGTAAATGATAGGGAAGCTATGAGCAAAGTGCCTTATGCCTCGGCCATAGGTTCCATCATGTATGCCATGCTGTGTACTAGACCGGATGTGTCCAATGCTCTTAGTTTGACGAGCAGATATCAAAGTGATCCAGGAGTGGAACACTGGACAGCTGTGAAGAACATCCTAAAGTACCTAAATAGGACTAAAGAAATGTTCTTAGTCTATGGGGGTGATGAACAGCTTGTCGTAAAAGGTTACGTCGACGCTAGTTTTGACACCGACAAGGATGATTCCAAATCTCAGACAGGATACGTTTATATTTTGAATGGAGGAGCTATGAGCTGGAGAAGCTGCAAGCAAAGCGTGATCGCGGGATCTACAGTGGAAGCGGAATACATGGCTGCTGCCGAAGCGTCAAGTGAAGGAGTTTGGATCAGAAACTTCATCACTGAGCTTGGCGTGGTTCCATGTGCATTGGACCCACTAGAGATATTGTGTGACAACACTGGCGCCATAGCACACGCTAAGGAACCAAGATATCATCCAAAGACCAAGCATATCAACCGCAAGTTTCATATAATCCGAGATTATATAGCAGATGGAGATCTGAAGATTAGCAAAGTACATACAGATCTGAATGTCGCAGATCCATTGACTAAACCTCTTCCACGTGTAAAACATGATCAACACCTCAGTGCCATGGGTGTGAGATTGTTGCCAAATGTAAACTAGATTATTGACTCTAGTGCAAGTGGGAGACTATTGGAATTATGCCCTAGAGGCAATAATAAAGATGTTATTATTATAATTCTTGTTCATGATAATGTTTATATTCCATGCTAGAATTGTATTAAGCGGAAACTTTAATACTTGTGTGGTTTGTGGACACCACCGTGTCCCTAGTACGCCTCTATGGACTAGCTCATTGATCAATGATGGTTAAGGTTTCCTAACCATAGACATGAGTTGTCAATTGATAATGAGATCATATCATTGGAGAATGATATGATGGACAGACCCAAACTAAGCGAAGCAATTAGATCGTGTTCGTCTTTGCGAAGCTTTTCTTATGTCAAATATTGTATTCCTTAGACCATGAGATAATACAACTCCCTGGTATCGGAAGAAAGCTTTGAGGTCATCAAACATCATCCTATGAGAGGGTGATCATAAAGGTGTCTCTCAGGTGATCGGAAAGTATCTGTTGGGTTGTATGTATCGAGATGGGATTTGTCCCTCCCAAGTTGGAGAGATATACTTCGGGCCCACTCGGTAATCGATATCAACACCGCTTGCAAGCATGTGGTTAAGGAGTTAATCACAAAGTGATATCGGATTACAGAACGAGTAAAGTACTTGCTGTGAACGAGATTGAACTAGGTATGACGGTACCGACGATCGAATCTCGGGCAAGTAAAATATCGCGAGACGAAGGGAATATATATATGGGATTGTTTGAATCCTGACATCGTGGTTCATCCGATATGACCATCGATGAATGTGTGGGAGTCAATATGGGTGCCCAGACCCCGCTGTTGATTATTGATAGAAGATCATGTCTGCATATTCTCGAACCCGCAGGGTCACACACTTAACGTGTCTCGACGCTAGGATAGATTGGATAATTGGTTTATGAATTTTTGTTCGGATTCTCGGATGGGATCCGGGACATGACGAGAGGTTCCGGAATGGTCCGGAGAATAAGATTCATATAAGGCAGTGCAGTTTTTGGAGTTCGGAATTGTTCCGGGTTAATCGGTATTGTACCGGAAGCTTCTAGAACCTTCCGGAAGGGGACCAACGTGGCCCCACCTTCCGGGAGGGGGCATGGGCCTATGAGGGAGTGTCCTGGCCGCATTGGGCCAGGAGCACAAGGCCCATAGGGCCCAGCCGATCCTAGAGAGTTTAAATCGTTTAAACTAGAGATAGGGTTTCTAGAAGAGGGGAGAGTCCATGCCCCCCACTCCTTATCCTTTGGGCTGGGGGGAGGGGCTAGGGCTGCGCCCCTCCATCTATATAAAGAGGGGTGGGGGCGCACCAACCCCCCACACCTCTCCTCCAAACCCTAGCCGCCTTGCTAGCTTTCCTCTCTCCCTCCCGACTGTTTGTAGGCGAAGCCCTACTGCAGAAATTCTCCACCATATACACCACGCCGTCGTGTTGTAGATCCAATCTATCTCTCCACCATACTTGCTGGTCCGAGGAAGGAGGAGACGTCGAGGTGCTGCACGTGTGCATCTCACAGAGGCACCGCCACTTGTGGTGCTAGATCGGATCGGATCGCGAGGAGGAGAAGCGAGTACGACTACATCACCCACGTTCCGACGAACGTTCCGCTGTGCGAATCTTCAAGGGTATGAAGATCTAATCCAATCTCTCTCGTTGTTTGCATCTCCTAGATTAGATCTTGGCTTTCCCTCTGTTCGCTCCGTAGAAAATTTTGATTTACTATGCCGCGAAACCCTTCACGTTTTGCATGTTTAAAATATCCTGAGAATATGCGTGTTAGTGCTGCCACATGTGAATTTACTAAATTTTGCTTCCCTTTGGTGGTCTGAGTATTGTCGTTTAAATCCTACTACTATTCCTCGTACTTGGACTGCTTTAAAAAATGCTATGCGTGTTCGTTTTGTGCCTCCCACTTATCAACGTGATTTACTAAAGAATCTGACACGTTTGGAATAAGGGAAAAATTCTGTAGAAGAGTATTATCAGGAATTGCAAACGGGGATGGTTCGGTGTGGTCTTGTTGAATCTACTGAACAAATGCTTGCACGTTTCTTTGGTGGATTACACAAGGACATTCAGCACATATTAGAATATAAGGAATATAATTCCATCACTCGTTTGTTTCATCTTGCTTGCAAAGCTGAACGTGAAGTGTAGGATCGCCAAACACCATGGAGGAGGACTAATAATTCTGCAGGTCGCATATCCACTTGGACCTCCTGACAACCAGCGTGTAAGATCCCTCCTTTATAAAGGAAAAGGATCCCTGTGAATGCAATGCTAGTCCCTGGATCAATAGCTAGCATCCACAGTTAAGATGTAATATCAAGAAACAAAGGTCATAATACAACTTCATAACCAGGAATAACATAATTTTATTACATCTTACATAGCTCATTTGGCTATTACATTACATTGCAGCAGAATTTCTATAAGCATGGGGTCCTTCATCTTCAAAGTGCCACAGGCAAACATGTTGGTTGTAGACTTGTAATCCTAATCAATAAACTTCACTAACACCAAACCAACCTGCAACATTACAAGTTACAGCCACAGGGGTCAATACATTTTAATTGTATTGGCAAGTTTCACTACTATGTAGAAATAAGTGGATCTTAACATTACATGCATATTTGGCTAAGTAGGGTTTTAGGCTCATTTGCAGAAAGCAGTATAATTTATCCTATCTTTTCGAAATAGTTTTGATCTTTTGTCAAATCTTTCTGAACTCCTTGGAAACCTCCAAGTGCTTCAAGTCTCTTGTTGTCACTTTCAAGTTTTACTTTTAGAAATTTGAATGTCGAGATTTCCCATAGCTTCAGGCCTTAGTTGCTCAGTATTGTCCATAACCGGGGACACGACTAAGTACTTAGATTTTTATCTTCCACAGAAGTTGTACAGTTTACCCACATGACACAATCTCATCTTGTTGCCACCAGTGGCCGCTGGATTAGTACTCACCAAGATGGAGTACTGGCAGATTGAGAATGTGACGAAGTCTTTTCATAGGAGTCCTCCCAATACACAATGCTGGCTTGTCTTCCAGGCACCAATGTAGGTTCCAAGTTCCCTCATTCTAGTTAACCTTAAGAGGCCAGTGCATGGGTCTTCCACTATGTAGTTGACTAAGCCAGTGCCCATTTAGCATGTGGCTGTACACGGAAGCCACTGTACGAGAAACATGTTCAATCTCTAAGTCCCTGGGTGGTTTCCTTCTAGTGCACAACAAAAAGAGATTGCCATATAAACATGGTTCCTCTTGTTGCCACCTTGTCCAAATCTTGAGTATCCTTGTCCACCCAGGTGGTTCATTGATTACTTGTTTTATTATATAAAACACAAGTCTTTTCAGTACTTCTCATAATCTCAACATGTATCCCTTCTCAATATATAAAGAAGGGCTAAGCATATTACAACTACATTGTTTTCACTAAGGAATATATAGGGGTACCCTATTAGGATTTAGCATAGCAAAATATAGTAGACCTCATCATGCATGTTTCAAAATCCACTAAGTGTAATGAAAATAGTAGGACTTGGATGATAGTGTCACTTGCCTTTTTGGTAGAGGATGTTGGTTCACTTCTTGATCTTGCTAATATCACACTCTTCTAACTTCACTACAAATCAATCAAGCAAACATAGATTCAACTAGCATTCCAACCAATATTCAATCAATTTAGCACACATAAAATAATAGAAACAAGGTCATGCATGCAAGCATGCAAAAGATAGTTTTATTTGCAAAGGTGGTTTCTACTAGGCTCTATACATTGTAAGGTTCAAAGTGTCAAATCCATTTGCAAAAGGGTTTTATCTATAAACCATTTTTAAATCAAACCATTATTTCATGTGGTGGAAAATGTTTTTAGCAAGGCAACAATTTTATTTTGTTCAACAAATAAGTTGTTAATTCACAAAGCTTGGTGTTTATGGTCAATAGGTTTGAATCAAAACATTTCCAAAGGTTTTGCTCAAAAATCATTTCCATATTAAAATCAATATTTTTATTTGACTAGAAATGAGCTAATTCAATTATTCATTCCTAATCTTCAAAAAATACATTTTTAAATCCGTAAGTTGGTTCCTAGGGTCAGTAGGTTCACAGCAAACCATTTTGCAAAGATTTCAACCCCAAAATCATTTTGGAATAATTTTTATATCCTAAACAAGCATACACAAGTTTCTGCAAAAACAAACATTTTACCAGAAGCTTTTTACTAAACAAAGTGCATGGTTGGCTAGGGCTTATTTTTCTGAATCCATTGATATAAAATTTGCAAATTTTGGATGTGTAGATTTAAAGTTATGCAATTTACAAGTTTGCATTTAAATCAGATTCTAAATTCTGTTTTAAACAGATCCAGTGCCTTCGGCGTGTTTCTACTAGCCGGTACCGGTTCGCACGGATTGGCCTCTGTGAGGCGCGGCGCAGATCAACTCGTACCCCTTCAGTAAGTGATATGTTACTACGCATTGGATTGAAATCTAACGGTGCGGATTCATGCGACCAAATAGTGGCGGCGCTGCGCGGCGACTGGCGGCGGCGACGCTCGGCTAGCGGTGCTGCGGTGGCTGTAGGAAGAGAGGGAGAGGGGGAGAGGTATCACCGTGCTCGTGCGGTCGAGATGAAGCTCAAGGTGGCGTTGGCTTGGCGAGGGCGCTCAGGGCTGCAGCCAATTCCTCGCTGGAGTAGCTGCGAGCGGCAGGTGGTTCTGTTTGATGACGGGGGGGACATTGCGGTTCACCCCAAGGCAAAACAAAGGCACGGTCAGATGCGTACAGTCCTGGGGATCTTAGGAATATCAATAGGGAGGCTCGGGGTGGTCGGCTCTTACCAGGAAAGCTCGTCGGAGGCGAGACAGAAGGCGGTGGCGAGTTGAGGTCGTCCTTGCCGACACTAGGGAACGCGTGCGGGCGAGTGGAACACACGGGAAGGTATGCCTGGAGGTGGAGGACAAGCTTGTGTGCAGTGGAAGGCGAGGGGCGGCGAGGTATGGCCAGAATTCACTGGAGAAGCTCGTCGGAGCAGTGGCGGTGCAAGGGGAATTCAGGGCAGCCTATGGGCAGAGGGAAGGAGCTGTCTGGGGGAAAAGAGAGAGGGGAGAGGGGCGATTTAACGGGCATAGTCACTGCAAGGAATTAAGGCCGTCTTCAACGCGTATTCATCGCCGGAATTACTCGGCTGCAACGGCAGGGCGAGTTCATCGCGGGGAGGAAGAAGGTGACGTGGGCGTGGGGTCGTCTGGCAGTGAGAGAGAGAAGGGTGTGCTGGGGTCCTGCTGTCTGCGACTCTGCGGGTGTGAGTTCGAGTGGAAAACGATTCGCGCGTGGGGGGTTTAATTGGGCTGGAGCTGGGCTGCTGGGCCTGCTTAGTTGGGTTGCTGTTTGTTTCCTTTTTTTTGTACTGAATCTTTTTTCCTTTTCCATTTGATTTTCTGTTTTGAAATTTAATCAAACAATTCAAACAACAAATGGATTCAAACTTTTGCCAAGCTTTGTATTGATTTTAGTTCTGTTAACTAACACAAACCAAAGTCCAAAATAAAAAATAATGTTTTTATTCTTTTAGGATCTATTTAAATAATTAAATAATAGACCTTAGTTATTAATTCAAATAGGATTTGTTTTATTAAAATCTCCTTTTTGAAAGCTAAATAATATCCAAACCAATTTAGTAGGTTTTATTTGAAAATTCAAAACACTTGGATCATTTATTTAAAATAAAATAACAAGTTTTAGTGTTTTAATTAAAATGGGAAAAGTCTTTACTTTAAATAAATTGGATATTAATAAATCCTCATTATTTTATTTAAACAAACCTTTACTCTTTTCATCAAATAGAAATATGTATTTCCAAAAGCTTGGACAAGGTTTAATTTGGCTCTATAAAATAGTCCTTTTATATTTCTACCTTTGCTTTTGAAAACCAAATCTTTTTATTAAAAGATCCAAAATTAGTAATTTCACTTATTTAAAATTTTCTTTATTAATTGTTTATCTTTTCAAATCCCTTTAGGATTTGTTTGATCAAAATGAGGTTTGAAGGTTTCCAATTGGGATTAAAAGTTTCTTCTCACCCTGAAAATCAACAAAGTTTTATTTTATTCATTTATTTTTCACATAACAAGATTTTGAAAATCTTGGGATGTGACAGGCTACCACCCTTAAAATAAATCTCGTGCCGAGATTTGGGAATTAGGGTTTCAAGTTGGCTTAAAACATCTAGGGTACTACCACCCTTAAAAATTTTCCAACTAAATTACATTGGCCTGCTTGGGATCTTGGGGAAACTTCTCTGGGCAGACATATGCATAGTGTCCTTTGTTTCCACACTTGAAACATGTGACAAGGCTGAGATCCTTAATAGGCTTGTTTATCTTGTGCTTCATCTTTTCTGGACAGTTGCTTGCATAATGCCCTTGGTTACCACAATTGTAACATGTGATAAGATTGAGTTCTTCACGTATCACCTGTGGACAGGTTGCTACATAATGGCCTAGCTCTTTGCAGTTGTTGCACCATACTTGGCCAATCTCCTTATACTTATTCTTCTCTGGACATTCGCTGGCATAGTGTCCCATTTCTTTACAATGATTACATTGCACATGGCTTTTGTCCTTCTTTTTCTTGGGTTTCTCCAAAGCTAGGAGTGCTTCTAGTTCATGTTCTTCATATGTTATCTCATAGGTAGGAATGTCTACTGGTTTCTTTGACCTTCTATTGCTCCTTGGATAATTCATATGCCTCTTCTTTGGTCCTTTAAATTGGGTCATATTGCATGGAGGTACAAGTGGAGATTTTCCTTTGTCCTCATCCTTCTTGGTAGACTTAGCTCCCTCTTGGTAGTCTGAAATCAGTTGTTGCACTCCACCTTGTTTCCTATGTTCAACTATGGAATAGATGGGGCATTGGATGGGGACATGATTATTTCCTTCACATAGGTAACAAGTAGCTTGAGAGGTGGGACATTGGCCAACTGGATGTTTCTCTTCACAGTTGGGGCATTGATCTCCATGCTCCTTGGAAGTGTGATCCTTGCCTCCACAAATATTGCAAGCTTGGGCTCCTTCTAGAATAAAATCTTTGTCATCCTTGTTGTCACAAATTCCTTTGGAAGAGTTGCTTTCCATGTTGATCATTTGATCTGTCACCTTATGCAACAATTGGGCTTGGGTTTCAAAAAACCTTTGCATGGTTGGATCTTCCCCACTGGTGTTGGCTATGAATTGAGCTGTCACTTGGTTCAACTGGTTTTGGGTTGCTATAAGTTCTCTCATGTTGTCCTCTTGGTTGTTGTTGGTGTCATCAACCTTGATGTTGGAGTCTCTTGGAGTAGTCATCTGGTTGGGTTGAATTGAGATTAGAATAGCAAGATATTTCTAAGGAATCAATTCTAATCACACACATCACAATTCACACAAGAAATGTGCAAGCAATCACAAACAACATTCCACTCATATAACAAGTTTCAAGCATATTTTTAGGCAACCAAAAATATTTTTGTTACACCACATAAGTTGGTGGGGTTGACTTAAACAAAATATGGTGGTCTATCTATATGGTTCACTTGTGGTCTTTCCATCCTTCTTGGTTGATTTCCCTTGAACAAGATGTTTGTATCCTTAGAGAATTTCTTGCATCTTGGTCTCAAACTTCAAGGTGATGATGGTTCCTTCTAGGTTGTGTTTCCTTAGTCTTCAAGTATTGAGCAAGATTTCTTGTTCACTTGTAGTCCTTAGTGATATCCAAGGTTGAAGTCCTTGGTGAAAAATGTTGAAGATGTTGAAGTCATTAGAGTTGAAGATGTTGAAGTCATCAGAGTTGATGAAGTCCTTTGCACATGATGAAGTCTTTGGACATGGGAAAGGCTTTGTCCACCAAGTTTGAAATAGAAGAGATGTAGAATCAAAACCAAAATGGTTGAGGAAAGAGTTTACAAGATTGTTGGTAAATAAGTTTTGGAACAAATACAACTCCTATTTTCTAAGGGGTTTTGTCCAATCCTAGGTTTACAAATTCTACAGGCAACACACTGCTCTGATACCATCTGTAAGATCCCTCCTTTATAAAGGAAAAGGATCCCTGTGATTGCAATGCTAGTCCCTGGATCAATAGCTAGCATCCACAGTTAAGATGTAATATCAAGAAACAAAGGTCATAATACAACTTTATAACCAGGAATAACATAATTTTATTACATCTTACATAGCTCATTTGGCTATTACATTACATTGCAGCAGAATATCTATAAGCATGGGGTCCTTCATCTTCAAAGTGCCACAGGCAAACATGTTGGTTGTAGACTTGTAATCCTAATCAATAAACTTCACTAACACCAAACCAACCTGCAACATTACAAGTTACAGCCACAGGGGTCAATACATTTGAATTGTATTGGCAAGTTTCACTACTATGTAGAAATAAGTGGATCTTAACATTACATGCATATTTGGCTAAGTAGGGTTTTAGGCTCATTTGCAGAAAGCAGTATAATTTATCCTATCTTTTCGAAATAGTTTTGATCTTTTGTAAAATCTTTCTGAACTCCTTGGAAACCTCCAAGTGCTTCAAGTCTCTTGTTGTCACTTTCAAGTTTTACTTTTAGAAATTTGAATGTCAAGATTTCCCATAGCTACAGGCCTTAGTTGCTCAGTATTGTCCATAACCGGGGACATGGCTAAGTACTTAGATTTTTATCTTCTGCAGAAGTTGTACACTTCACCCACATGACACAATCTCATCTTGTTGCCACCAGTGGCCGCTGGATAAGTACTCACCAAGATGGAGTACTGGCAGATTGAGAATGTGACGAAGTCTTTTCATAGGAGTCCTCCCAATACACAATGCTGGCTTGTCTTCCAGGCACCAATGTAGGGTTCCAAGTTCCCTCATTCTAGTTAACCTGAAGAGGACAGTGCATGGGTCTTCCACTATGTAGTTGACTAAGCCAGTGCCCATTTAGCATGTGGCTGTACATGGAAGCCACTGTACGAGAAACATGTTCAATCTCTAAGTCCCTGGGTGGTTTCCTTCTAGTGCACAACAAAAAGAGATTGCCATATAAACATGGTTGCTCTTGTTGCCACCTTGTCCAAAACTTGAGTATCCTTGTCCACCCAGGTGGTTCATTGAGTACTTGTTTTATTATATAAAACACAAGTCTTTTCAGTACTTCTCATAATCTCAACATGTATCCCTTCTCAATATATAAAGCAGGGCTAAGCATATTACAACTACATTGTTTTCACTAAGGAATATATAGGGGTACCCTATTAGGATTTAGCATAGCAAAATATAGTAGACCTCATCATGCATGTTTCAAAATCCACTAAGTGTAATGAAAATAGTAGGACTTGGATGATAGTGTCACTTGCCTTTTTGGTAGATGATGTTGGTTCACTTTTTGATCTTGCTAATATCACACTCTTCTAACTTTACTACAAATCAATCAAGCAAACATAGATTCAACTAGCATTCCAACCAATATTCAATCAATTAAGCACACATAAAATAATAGAAACAAGGTCATGCATGCAAGCATGCAAAAGATAGTTTTATTTGCAAAGGTGGTTTCTACTAGGCTCTATACATTGTAAGGTTCAAAGTGGTCATTTTCTAAAGTGTCAAACCCATTTGCAAAAGGGTTTTATCTATAAACCATTTTTAAATCAAACCATTATTTCATGTGGTGGAAAATGTTTTTAGCAAGGAAACAATTTTATTTTGTTCAACAAATAAGTTGTTAATTCACAAAGCTTGGTGTTTAGGGTCAGTAGGTTTGAATCAAAACATTTCCAATGGTTTTTCTCAAAAATCATTTCCATATTAAAATCAATATTTTTATTTGACTATAAATGAGCTAATTCAATTATTCATTCCTAATCTTCACAAAATACATTTTTAAATCCATAAGTTGGTTCCTAGGGTCAGTAGGTTCACAGCAAACCATTTTGCAAAGATTTCAACCCCAAAATCATTTTGGAATAATTTTTATATCCTAAACAAGCATACACAAGTTTCTGCAAAAACAAACATTTTACCAGAAGCTTTTTACTAAACAAAGTGCATGGTTGGATAGGGCTTGTTTTTCTGAATCCATTGATATAAAATTTGCAAATTTTGGACGTGTAGATTTAAAGTTATGAAATTTACAAGTTTGCATTTAAATTAGATTCTAAATTCTGTTTTAAACAGATCCAGTGCCATGCGGCGTGTTTCTACTGGCCGGTACCGGTTCGCACGGATCGGCCTCTGTGAGGCGTTGGATCTAAACAGATCGCGCGGCGCAGATCAACTCGTACCCCTTCAGTAAGTGATATGTTACTACGCGTTGGATTTAAATCTAACGGTGTGGATTCATGCGACCAAAAAGTGGCGGCGCTGCGCGGCGACTGGCGGCGGCGACGCTCGGCTAGTGGTGCTGCGGCGGCTGCAGGAAGAGAGGGAGAGGGGGATAGGGCTCACCGTGCTCGCGCGGTCGAGGTGAAGCTCAAGGTGGCGTTGGATTGGCGAGGGCGCTCAGGGCTGCAGGCAATTCCTCGCCAGAGTAGCTGCGAGCGGCAGGTGGTTCTGTTTGATGACGGGGGCGACGTTGCGGTTCACCCCAAGGAAAAACAAAGGCACAATCAGATGCGTACAGTCCTGGGGATCTTAGGAATATCAATAGGGAGGCTCGGGGTGGTCGGCTCTTACCAGGAAAGCTCGTCGGAGGCGAGACAGAAGGCGGTGGCGAGTTGAGGTCGTCCTTGCCGATGCTAGGGAACGCACGCGGGCGAGTGGAACACACGGGAAGGTATGCCTGGAGGTGGAGGACAAGCTTGTGTGCAGTGGAAGGCGAGGGGCGGCGAGGTATGGCCGGAATTCACTGGAGAAGCTCGTCGGAGCAGTGGCGGTGCAAGGGGAATTCAGGGCAGCCTATGGGCAGAGGGAAGGAGCTGTCTGGGGGAAAAGAGAGAGGGGAGAGGGGCGATTTAACGGGCGTAGTCACTGCGAGGAATTAAGGACATCTTCAACGCGTATTCATCGCCGGAATTACTCGGCTGCAACGGCAGGGCGAGTTCATCGCGGGGAGGAAGAAGGTGACGTGGGCGTGGGGTCGTCTGGCAGTGAGAGAGAGAAGGGTGTGCTGGGGTCCTGCTGTCTGCGACTCTGCGGGTGTGAGTTCGAGTGGAAAACGATTCGCGCGTGGGGGGTTTAATTGGGCTGGAGCTGGGCTGCTGGGCCTGCTTAGTTGGGTTGCTGTTTGTTTCCTTTTTTTGTACTGAATCTTTTTTCCTTTTCCATTTGATTTTCTGTTTTGAAATTTAATCAAACAATTCAAACAACAAATGGATTCAAACTTTTGCCAAGCTTTGTATTGATTTTAGTTCTGTTAACTAACACAAACCAAAGTCCAAAATAAAAAATAATGTTTTTATTCTTTTAGGATCTATTTAAATAATTAATAATAGACCTTAGTTATTAATTCAAATAGGATTTGTTTTATTAAAATCTCCTTTTTGAAAGCTAAATAATATCCAAACCAATTCAGTAGGTTTTATTTGAAAATTCAAAACACTTGGATCATTTATTTAAAATAAAATAACAAGTTGTAGTGTTTTAATTAAAATGGGAAAAGTCTTTACTTTAAATAAATTGGATATTAATAAATCCTCATTATTTTATTTAAACAAACCTTTACTGTTTTCATCAAATAGAAATATTTATTTCCAAAAGCTTGGACAAGGTTTAATTTGGCTCTATAAAATACTCCTTTTATATTTCTACCTTTGCTTTTGAAAACCAAATCTTTTTATTAAAAGATCCAAAATTAGTAATTTCATTTATTTAAAATTTTCTTTATTAATTGTTTATCTTTTCAAATCCCTTTAGGATTTGTTTGATCAAAATTAGGTTTGAAGGTTTCCACTTGGGATTAAAAGTTTCTTCTCACCCTGAAAATCAACAAAGTTTTATTTTATTCATTTATTTTTCACATAACAAGATTTGGAAAATCTTGGGATGTGACACAGCGCCTCCTCGTGATTTGCCACCACCTACTACCACATCCAAGACCACCACAAGATTTCCAGCTGCTCCTCCACCGTCATCCAATGCTCCTGCTCGTAGTGCATCTTCTATGGCTTCCACCGGTAAGACAAAGGATATACAATGCCGCAAGTGCTGGGGTTTTGGTCATATTGAGAGACAGTGCACAACATAACGTGTGATGATGGTGCGGGAAGATGGTCAATACGATTCAGCGAGTGACTTTGATGAAGATACACTAGCCCTTATTTCTGCTCGAGATGGAGACAATTCTGATGCTGATGAAGAGACAGAGGTAATGGGAGCTGAAGCTGCTGATCAATACAAGAGCTTAATTACACAACGTGTGTTGAGTGTGCAATTGAGAAAATCTGAGCAAGATCAACGCCACAACCTGTTCCAAACACGTGGTGTTGTCAAGGAAAGATCTATACGGATCATCATTCATGGAGGAAGTTGTAATAATCTGGCTAGTGTTGACATGGTAGAGAAGCTTGCGCTTCCAACAAGACAACATCCACATTCATATTACATCCAATGGTTTGAGAGTTCTCGCAAGATCAAGGTAACAAGAACGGTACGCGTGCATTTTACTATTGGTACATATTCTGATTTTGTTGATTGTGAAGTTGTACCTATGCAAGCTTGTTCTTTGTTACTTGGTAGACCATGGCAATTTGATAGAGAATCTGTTCATAATGAAAAAACTAATCACTATTCTCTTATGCATGATGGAAAGAAAATTGGTCTAAAACCTATGACTCCCGAACAGATTTTAAAAGATGATCTTGCTAGAGCTAGTAGAGCTAAAACTGAGGAGAAAAATAAAAGTGAGAATCAGATTGTTGCTGCAGATTTACCACCAAAGAACACTAAATCTGATTCTACCCATGCTACTGAAATTCATTTCAAGAGTCCATGTATGCTTACAAATAAAATTGATATTGCTGAACTAGATGTAAACAATACTCAATGTTATGCAATTGTCTGCAAAGAGGTTTTGTTTTCATTTGAGGATATGCCTCCTTTGCCACCCGCTATTGCTAACCTTTTGCAAGAATATGAGGACGTCTTTCCCGCTGAGCTGCCACCAGGACTACCTCCTATTAGAGGAATTGAGCACCAAATTGATCTAATTCCTGGTGCCACGTTGCCCAACCGCGCACCATATAGAACCAATCCGGAGGAGACAAAGGAGATACAACGCCAAATTCAGGAACTACTCGACAGAGATCATATTCGTGAGTCCCTTAGCCCCTGTGCTGTTCCTATTATTTTGGTACCTAAGAAAGATGGTTCTTCGCGCATGTGTACTGATTGTAGAGCTATCAATAATATTACTATTCGATATCGTCATCCTATTCCACGTTTAGATGACATGCTTGATGAATTGAGTGCCTCTACCATGTTTTCTAAAGTTGATTTGCGTAGTGGTTACCACCAGATTCATATGAAATTAGGAGATGAATGGAAAACAGCATTTAAAACTAAGTTCGGTTTATATGAGTGGTTAGTAATGCCGTTTGGTTTAACTAATGCACCTAGCACTTTCATGAGATTAATGAACGAAGTTTTACGTGCTTTCATTGGACGTTTTGTGGTACTCTACTTTGATGATATTCTGATTTATAGCAAATCTTTAGAGGATCATTTGGACCATTTACATGCTGTTTTCAATGCTTTACGTGATGTGTGTTTGTTTGGTAACCTTGAGAAGTGCACCTTTTGCACCAATCGAGATGCGTTTCTTGGCTATGTTGTTACATCACAGGGTATTGAAGTGGATCCAGCCAAGATTGAAGCTATTGAGAATTGGCCGCAGCCCAAGACGGTCACACAAGTGAGGAGTTTTCTTGGCCTCGCTGGTTTTTATAGGCGCTTTGTCAAAGACTTTGGATCAATTGCGGCGCCGCTGAATGAGCTTACCAAGAAGTATGTGCCTTTTGTTTGGGGTGATGCACAACAACAGGCCTTCGTGATATTGAAAGATAAGCTAACACATGCTCCCTTACTCCAACTTCCTGATTTTACTAAGACTTTTGAGCTTGAATGTGATGCTAGTGGAATTGGTTTGGGAGGTGTGTTATTACAAGAGGGAAAACCTGTTGCATATTTTAGTGAGAAATTGAGTGGGGCTAGTCTGAACTATTCTACTTATGATAAAGAATTATATGCGTTGGTTCAGACATTAGAAACTTGGCAACATTATCCCCAAACTACCCCTTGTTTAGTGGTTGGCCTATAAATAGAGCCTCCACCCCTTCATGTATCCCGAAGGCATAGATGATAGATTAAAGACAACCCCCATTGTGGAATCTCTAGTTTTGCCTCATCCCCTTTACTAAGGGGCCCGACTATCGTCACCAACCTAGATTGGACTTTGCATCACGCATCCATCGTTGAACAAGGCCTTAGAGTCGGTGTATCGTCTCCAAGTTGTCAAGACCCTCCCCAAGGTGTTCTTCCCTCTCCGATGTGGATTTGAGGGAGCACGTTGACCGATCTTTCCTTGCGAGGATTCTATCGGACCGGTGGCCGCCGTTCGGGAGTAATCAGCCTTGTATCGTGTGAGTTTTGCATGTGTTCATCGTGTTCTTCGCGAGGTGCGTGTTTTCTTCCGCTACCTTCTCCTTTTCCCCTCTCTTTCCCATCGATTTAACCACGAGATCCGTGAATATCGGGCCACCCATGAGGTTAACCCCTATCACCTTGGGTCCTCAAATTCGTGATAAATTGGCCAAAATTGGGCTGGGGAAAGCAGGAAAAAGCTGGCCAACACCTTAGACAAGATTTGTTCAGATCAAAACCACAAATAACACTCCAAAGCGAGAGATCGATCCAAAGGAAAATTGGGGATATTTTTGGGGTAATTTTTTAATTTATGGTGGATAAGATAAAAAATTGTGATGAATTCGTGATCAACCTTGATCTTGATACCAATATGTTAGGGTTGAACCCTTGGGGTTGCCTGATCTTTCACAAATTCCCATGGAAATCGAGGTGAAGGCGAGTGGGAGGAGGGGGAAGATGAAATCCATGAACTCACATGCAAAGAACTCGATGAACGCACACACACACGAAGAAACAATACAAGCTGATAGCTCACACCGGTGGAAACTGGTCCAACACAATCCCTAGGATCAGCATCAGGAAAGACACTCTCCCACGGCCAACAACGTGGGTGAGAGGCTTGATGAGATCTTGACTTCTTGGAGACGAGACACCGACTCCACGGACTTGTACAACTTGAACGCACAAGGCAAAATCCAAGAGGTGGGGGATAATTGGTGATCCTTGGTAAGGATCATGAGATTAGCAATTGATAGATCCTCTAGGGTTCCTTCAATTACAATTATCCAAGTCTAGGGGTTACAATAGAGGGGTGTTATTACAAGGGGTAGTTTGGGGATAATGTTGCCAAGTTTCTAATGTCCGAACCAATGCATATAATTCTTTATCATAAGTAGAATAGTTCAGACTAGCCCCACTCAATTTCTCACTAAAATATGCAACAGGTTTTCCCTCTTGTAATAACACCCCTCCCAAACCAATTCCACTAGCATCACATTCAAGCTCAAAGTCTTAGTAAAATCAGGAAGTTGGAGTATGGGAGCATGTGTTAGCTTATCTTTCAATATCACGAAGGCCTGTTGTTGTGCATCGCCCCAAACAAAGGGCACATCCTTCTTGGTAAGCTCATTCAGCGGCGCGGCAATTGATCCAAAGTCTTTGACAAAGCGCCTATAAAAACCAGCGAGGCCAAGAAAACTCCTCACTTGTGTGACCGTCTTGGGCTGCGGCCAATTCTCAATAGCTTCAATATTGGCTAGATCCACTTCAATACCCTGTGATGTAACAACATAGCCAAGAAACGCAACTCGATTGGTGCAAAAGGTGCACTTCTCAAGGTTACCAAACAAACGTGCATCACGTAAAGCATTGAAAACGGCACGTAAATGGTCCAAATGATCCTCTAAAGATTTGCTATAAATCAGAATATCATCAAAGTAGACTACCACAAAACGTCCAATAAAAGCACGTAAAACTTCGTTCATTAATCTCATGAAAGTGCTAGGTGCATTAGTTAAACCAAATGGCATTACTAACCACTCATATAAACCGAACTTAGTTTTAAATGCTATTTTCCATTCATCTCCTAATTTCATACAAATCTGGTGGTAACCACTACGCAAATCAACTTTAGAAAACATGGTAGAGCCACTCAATTCATCAAGCATGTCATCTAAACGTGGAATAGGATGACGATATCGAATAGTAATATTATTGATAGCTCTACAATCAGTACACATGCGCGAAGAACCATCTTTCTTAGGTACCAAAATAATAGGAACATCACAGAGGCTAAGGGACTCACGAATATGATCTCTGTCGAGTAGTTCCTGCATTTGGCGTTGTATCTCCTTTGTCTCCTTAGGATTGGTTCTATATGGCACGCGGTTGGGCAACGTGGCACCAGGAATTAGATCAATTTGGTGCTCAATTCCTCTAATAGGAGGTAGTCCTGGTGGCAGCTCAGCGGGAAAGACGTCCTCATATTCCTGCAAAAGGTTAGCAATAGCGGGTGGCAAAGAAGGAGGCATATCCTCAAATGAAAACAAAACCTCTTTGCAGACAATTGCATAACATTGAGTATTGTTTACATCTAGTTCAGCAATATCAATTTTATTTGCAAGCATACATGGACTCTTGAAACGAATTTCAGTAGCATGGGTAGAATCAGATTTAGTGTTCTTTGGTGGTACAAAATCTGCAGCAACAATCTGATTCTCACTTTTATTTTTCTCCTCAGTTTTAGCTCTACTAGCTCTAGCAAGATTATCTTTTAAAATCTGTTCGGGAGTCATAGATTTTAGACCAATTTTCTTTCCATCATGCATAAGAGAATAGTGATTAGTTTTGCCATTATGAACAGATTCTCTATCAAATTGTCATGGTCTACCAAGTAACAAAGAACATGCTTGCATAGGTACAACATCACAATCAACAAAATCAGAATATGTACCAATAGTAAAATGCACGCGTACCGTTCTTGTTACCTTGATCTTGCGAGAACTCTCAAACCATTGGATGTAATATGAATGTGGACGATGTCTTGTTGGAAGCGCAAGCTTCTCTACCATGTCAACACTAGTCAGATTATTACAACTCCCTCCATCAATGATGATCCGTATAGCTCTTTCCTTGACAACACCACGTGTTTGGAACAGGTTGTGGCATTGATCTTGCTCAGATTTGCTCAATTGCACACTCAACACACGTTGTGTAATTAAGCTCTTGTATTGATCAGCAGCTTCAGCTCCCATTACCTCTGTCTCTTCATCAGCATCAGAATTGTCTCCATCTCTAGCAGAAATAAGGGCTAGTGTATCTTCATCAAAGTCACTCGCTGAATCGTATTGACCATCTTCCCGCACCATCATCACACGTTGTGTTGTGTACTGTCTCTCAATATGACCAAAACCCCAGCACTTGCGGCATTGTATATCCTTTGTCTTACCCGTGGAAGCCATAGAAGATGCACTACGAGCAGAAGCATTGGATGACGGTGGAGGAGCAGCTGGAAATCTTGTGGTGGTCTTGGATGTGGTAGTAGCTGGTGGCGAATCACGAGGAGGCGCTGGTTGTCGGGAGGTCCAAGTGGATGTGCGACCTACAGAATTATTAGTCCTCCTGCATGTTGTTTGGCGATCATGCACTTCACGTTCAGCTTTGCAAGCAAGATGAAACAAACGAGTGATAGAATTATATTCCTTATAATCTAAGATGTGCTGAATGTCCTTGTTTAATCCACCAAAGAAACGTGCAAGCATTTGTTCATTAGATTCAACAAGACCACACCGAACCATCCGCGTTTGCAATTCCTGATAATACTCTTCTACAGAATTTTTCCCTTGCTCTAAACGTGTCAGATTCTTTAGTAAATCACGTTCATAAGTGGGAGGTACAAAACGAACACGCATAGCGGTTTTTAAAGCAGTCCAAGTACTAGGAATATTAGTAGGATTTAAACGACAATACTCAGACCACCAAAGGGAAGCAAATTTAGTAAATTCACATGTAGCAGCACTAACACGCATATTCTCAGGATATTTTAAGCATGCAAAACGTTGTTCTACTTCCATCTCCCATGTAAGATATGCATCAGGATTATATTTACCCTCAAAAGATGGAATATTTAATTTAAGCTTTGCAACATGATCATCATCACGTACCGGTGGTCGAGCGTTGCGGTAGTAATGTTGGGGACGGCCAGCAGGTACCTGTGGAGGTTGTTCAACCTCCTCGTCAAATAGATCGTCATCGTCGGGGTCGTAGTAGTACCCGTCGTCTGTCCCCAATGTCGCAGCAGCAGCTGCGGCGGAAGTCTGAGGTGCGTCAGCCGCAGCGGTAGCTGCCGGGGGTGCGGCGGCAGCCGAACCAGCAGTCCGACCCGTGATCGGAATGCGCCGTGCGCCATGTGTGGGTGTGGGTGCGGGTGCGGGCAATCTGTTCAAAAGCTCCTTGAACCGAACGTCAAGCTTTGCGTTGAAGGATTTCTCGAGTCCATCGATCTTGTCCACAGCGTTGGTGAGCTTGGTGTCAAACTCCCCTAGGCGCGTATCCACATCTTCAGCGCGACTGGCCAAGAGCGCGGAGAAGTGGGCATGTAGTTCTTCGTTCGTCATTGTGGCAGGGTTCCGCGATGTATCTGTCATGGTTAGTCCTTAAAAAGCACAGGTATATACTATGGAAATATGGTGGAAGGCACGCGTAATCCGTCAAGCAATATACGAAGATCTTACAAGTTCTTACCAAATAGCAGGAAAAGGCGATGTGCAACCGCGAGGATCAGTGGGTCCAGAGATTGAACCAAGCGATTACCAGGAGTCGAAACACCGGACGTGGAGAGTATCTCTGGAGCTCTGGGAAGGCTTAGAAAAGGGGGTTAGCAATTATCAAAACAGCAATGCAAAAGTTGAAAGAATGCTCAACGACGGTACTGTGCTGGTACTAGGCTAGACCGTACTAGAGACGCGAGCCTAGATCACCAACGATGTCACGACACGACACAACGAGCAATGTATGATGATATGGCACCCTGAAAAGCGAACCGAGAGGTGGAAAATCACTATGAAGGCGAGTGTCTAGAACTGATCTACGGGGTCTAAAAATAGGTTAGCCCCAAATTTTTTTTTGAAATTTGTTTATTTTGCTCCGAAAAGCGCGCAGGCGCCAAAAAAATATCGCTATAACGGCCGATGGAGAAAAGTGATCCTCAGAGCCGAAAACTAGTATAGCCAGAAATTTTTTTCGGAGGCGGTTCCATTTTTTTTTTTTTGCTCTCCTTCTGGACTTACGACCGGACTCTAAGCTCGACACGGACTTTAGCTGAACACGGAAATAACAAAGAAGGAAATTAAAAGGAAATAACTAGGAACAATGACTCTACTCGGACTCGTACCGTGGTAGGAAAACTGATCGGATCTGTGTCGCGGTAGGAAGGCGGTGGCGGAGTTTTAGGGTTTATGGTGGCTGGGAGTATGGCTGCGGAATATGGTGGTGGTGATCGGCGAGTGTGGCGGTGACTACTATGATCAGAACTCGAAACTCTAAGGGACAAGACACTAAGACCAGCAACTCGACGCGACGATGTAGATACAAATTCAACAATGCAAAAACTGAAAAGATAATGCGAGGCGTAGATTGGTTATGGGATGGATCTAAACTCTAACTGTGTTTTTGGCTTTTTCGTGGGTTATAGGTAAAAACAGATCTAATCTACGAAAACAGTAAAATCTCACCGAGCAATCTGAAATCTGATACCACTTGATAGGGCAAAGGTGTTCGATCTTTCGATGAGATGGCGATAATCGATTTGGTGGAGTTCGTGCTTCACGATCCGACTACACGTGCAAGCACGAGCGCCAATGCAATCGCTAGGCCAATCTCCTGGAGGTTACCGATCCTGCGGGAACACGATCAGCCTGACCAGCGAGAGTCTTAATTCCTACCTGAAATCGAGAACAAGTAAGAACTAATATTGCAATCAAGATATTGCGGATTAAGAGGAAAGCTTTATTGAAAAGGTGGGATCCTGAATAGGTGCGAAGTACAAGAGGCCTCTACGACGCTCGAGCCTTGGCCAAGTTGCTACGATGGCTAACTTATTGTCTAAACAAAATCCGAGTCTAGGGTGACGGCTATGGGGAGTTTTTAAGGGCGAAAAGGTGGGGTTTCGGCCAGCCATGGAAGCGGTGGCCGAATCCAACCCTAGAAGTCCTTTTACCCTCAAATACGGACTCTAAAAAGTGGCTAATTAAAATCCTGCGAAAATTACATGGGCCTGGCCCAAAATAAAGGTGTCGCAGAACCATATTAAGCTATGGACGAATTCGTGAAGTATTGATCTTGAATATTTCGTCCAAGCCTTCTTTCTTCATTATGGTGGCCTCAAAGTTCTGAAATCTTCATCCGTGGCCTTCTCTTGGATCATCACATGCTTGCTGCCATCTCCATGCATGGCCATGCTCCAATGCTTGTCCCTCTCATCCATGCTTGGTCCATCATTCCTAAGAGTGAGAAATACATCTGATTTAGGCAGCATCATATCCTCATGTATGTGAGGAATAGTTCCAAGAAACGAAAGTACCTGATAATTAAGTTGTTTGGCACGAGATCTTGTGATGGATCCTTATATGTGTGTAGCTGTAGGTACAACGGTTGTATCAATAGAAGGGATGTCCAAATCACATTCACTCAGGCCAGAGACTCCGATGTGATGGGCCAAATACTTCGATGTGGTCCAGAGATTCCGGTCAGTCTCCGGTCCGTCTCTAGAGCGGCATACAGTACGTCCCCGATATCGTGGTTTTGTCAACACGTACGCCATAGGGGTATCCCAACGGCGAGTTTAGAGACGTGGGGGGAAGACGAAGAGCGTCCGGGTCGGCGTGACACAGTTTACCCAGGTTCAGATCTCACGACGGTGGCTAGATCCTACTCCTGCTATAAATCACTATAATGGCAATACGCCGAGTTACAAGATTGGGGGTTCGCTGTGTGCGGGTAGTGCTATGCACTTTTTGTTCTTGTGTTGTGCCCTAAAGGCTCCCGTAGGCCGGCTTATATGAGCGCCAGGACCTAGGGTTACATGGAGAGTCCCAGCCGGATACGGTTACAGAGTCCTAGACTAACACTAACTAGTCTTCGTGTCCTCTAAGGCTCCGGCTTCCATCTTAGGCGGTGGAACGTCGCCTTCCTTTATCCCTGCTGGACCTCCGTCTTATCTATCAGCAACTAGGCCGCCCGGTTATGCCATAGGCCTAACCACCAACTGTGGGCCACCCGGGCTTGCCGGTATGAGACTATGCCGTAGGTATACCCATTTGGTATATCCACAACAGTAGCCCCCGGAGTTCTTCAAGATCCTCGCGTTCCTCCGTCTAGCTTTGAGCGTAAGTATCACATCGTCTTCAATTAGTAGGCGTGCTTCGTGAAGAATCTTGGAGAGCTCCCATATCATATTCTCATCCGACTAAGCCTAGCCAGAGAGTTGCTTGTATGCTTCTGCGAACGAGTCCAAGGCGGAGAACTCTTCTAACGAATCGTTAGTAATTCTTCCAAGCTCTAGGAACGTCTTCAATATCACCATCCATGCAGAACGATATGTAAGTCGGAAAAAATCACGGTTATTGGGCCACGGTCATAATGGCTGCCAAACTGCCGACTTAGAGCCAGCAAAGTCACAGATAAAAGAGCTTGCCGAATTAAGGTCTTAGAGCCTCTCATATCACGGACGTTTAGGCCATCGAGCCGTGTAACCCAGGAAACATCCGTGAAGGCAAAGTTAATGTCAAGCCCCCAAGTTTCGCTAGCCGGATTCTTCACCGTCTTGAAAGTTTCGTTGACATAACCATATGTAGCCCCCGAGCATTGAGTCGGCTTCCATGATGAAGGCGGCTTGATGCTCAAAAGAACATGCATAGTTGTACATCAAACAATTGTAGCCCCCGAGCGCCAAGTCGGAGTTTCAAAAGAAAATCGTCTTGGTGCTCTCAGAGTAGCTTTAGCAAAAATCTGAACAGTGTAGCCCCCCGAGCATCATGGCGGAAATTATTTTGGCTTGGTGCTCAAGAGAGAACTTCACAAAAATTCAGCATCGGTGTAGCCCCCGAGCGTCAAGGTGGAATTCACATGAATTTTCCGGCTTGATGCTCAAAGAGGACTAAACCATGTCTTGGAGATCATCGTACTGTAGCCCCCGAGGATTGTTCCGACTTGATGCTCAAAGAGGGACAAAGCTCCTAAGTTAGAGATGTCAAGCCCCCGAGCATCGATCCGACATCCTCAAAGGTGGCTCGAGTCTTGGTAAAAAATTGCAATTGCAGCCCCCGAGGTGTCAAGCCTAGTGAAAATCCGGCTAGAAAACACCTAAATCCGAGGAACGCGGCAATGTCCAAGGGTTACGTATCTGAAACATAAACATAAAAATACAAATGTATTAAATTGTTCCTTTAATCGTGTCCAACAAACAAATGTAAGGCGGAACAAACATAGCCTTTAAACAAATGTTTTTAAAGCTGAAACAATGCAGCAGCTGGACACATAAAACTGTTTAGGAGGGAAAAAACTCAACTAATTTAAACAGTTTATGTAAAATTTTGTTTAATCAAGTGCCGGCTTATCCATTATTCTAGTTTTTATGCTTGACCTTTCGTGAGACGGAAAACTCGCAGCATAGAACTATGTCCTTAGGTGATGATGTCTAATGGCACCGTCCAGAACCCAAGTCCAAAACGCCGGCTTTGAGTGCCGAGAAGTCACTACTCCGGAATCCACATAAAAACAACAGAAAATGTGTATCCAGAAAACTTAAGCTAACGCCCGAAGGCGGGTTTTTTGCATGGTACTGGGGCCTTAAAACGGCGAGCCAGTAAAGAATTTATACTCACGATAGCAAGGCAAATCGTGGAAAAAAGTATGACTAAAACGAAAGCGGTAAAAGACTCAGAATATGAGTAAACCAATCTTAATTTCATGATCATAAATAATTAAAATAATAAATATAAATAGGGACTTAGCTGTTTGAGCGGAGTCGATGTTGTTCGCGTCAACGGTGAAGCTGGCCGTCATGGAAGTCGGAAAAAATCCACGATGACGATGAAGCTGTTGCGAAATTAGAGTAGAACGCGGCAATAACAAATCCGGACAAACCGTCAGATGAAACAAAAACAAGGCGGAAAAACGGTGGCAGAAGAGCCCTTGTCGGCCACGATGCCCGCACTGTCCTCTTTCACGCCCACATCATGATCAGCCTGACTGCCGTGTTTTCCGTCGTTAGGCCAGCAAGTTCACGTACGCATGAGTCATGCGTGACGCTAGCCTTCTTCTCCTTGGGGCTTGGGCCATGCATGTGTGAGCCAACAAAGCAGTCACGTACGATCCTGTGGCTTTATTTGGATATATTGCACTTAATGCGTTCCTGGCCGATCAATCTGGTATTAGATGCGTACATAGATACATCATGTGGATGATTAATTTGATCGATTCTTGGCCTTGGAACACGCGCAATGACTCCGTGCGATGGCCACAGTTTGAGGATCAAAGATCAAACTCAATCCGGTTGTTGCCCGCACGACGAGACACGCAAAGCTTCCCTCACGCAGATTGATCGGTACCATCAACGAATTTAATCGTGACGAGTTCGTCACTGCTAGCAAGGAAAACGGCTCCGCCTTGAAACCGCTCAAGCCCCCCGAGCTTTGTTCTCGGAAATTCTCTTCCGTTCTTGGTCGGAGCTGGAGTAGATATTGATGAATAGATCTCGTGACACCGCCGACTTGGCCACGCGCTCGAGAGGAGAGACGACAAATCATCCTCATACTCTCAAGAGCGATGACGAAGCCGGAGCGCTGGCGGAGATGCGATTTGACCGCCTTCGAAGACGGCGAAGGATCCCGCCCGGATCCGTGCTGTTAGCGCCTCTTGCCCCACGGTGGACGCCAACTGTCGTGGTTTTGTCGACACGTACGCCATAGGGGTATCCCAACGGCGAGTTTAGAGACATGGGGGGAAGACGGAGAGCGTCCGGGTCGGCGTGACACAGTTTACCCAGGTTCAGATCTCACGACAGTGGCGAGATCCTACTTCTGCTATAAATCACTATAATGGCAATACGCAGAGTTACAAGATTGGGTGGTCGCTATGCGAGGTGACTAGAGAAGTCTAAGTTATCATGCCCTAAAGGCTCCCATAGGCCCGGCTTATATAGTCGTCAGGTCCTAAGGTTACAGGGAAAAGTCCTAGCCGGGTAGGTTACAGAGTCCTACACCGTCTATTACTAGTCTTGTGTATCTTGCACTCCAAGGCTCCGGGTACGCTGGTGACTCCACCGTAGCCTTCCTTTATCCGGCATGGGCCTCCCTTCTGGATCCACCTAACTGGGTCGTCCAGCAGGCCATAGGCCATGCTACCGACTATGGGCCACCCGGGTTAGTCGGATAAGAGACATGCTATGAGGATACCCATATAGCATATCCCCAACACCCGGGTCGGCTTCTAGGGTCGGTCCGGAGGTCGGAAGGAGACTCTGGTGCGTCGGTCCAGAGACTCCGGTGAAGCAGGCCGGAGACTCCGGTCTTCATGGCTGGAGACTCTGGTAGTTCAGTCGCTGCTTTTTCCGTCTCCTCTTCCAAGCCTCCGCCTTGTCGGGCTTGATGTTCCGGGCTTCCTCCCTTCCCTTCGTACTTGTAGGTGTGAACCTATCTTGCATATTTGACGGAGTATGAAGTAGTATACCATTCAATAGGGTAGGAAGTGGGCTTGCATAGAGGAACGGATTCACCTTTGGAGTCCATGACGACTTGGCGTAAGTTGGAGACCTTGATGTGGTAACGACCGTAGGTCGGGCTACATCAGCTCCCCCCTTCAAAAAGACTCGTCCTCTACTCTACATGCTCATCACAAAGTAGAAGAGTTCGAGAGACCTTCTTGATCCTAGGGTTCACCATATAGTCGTCCTCAGGAAGATTGAGTTGACAACACTTCAATGTTCCTTCACTTTCCATGAAGCCTACAAAGCTCACAACAAAAGCGAAGGAATACTCAAATAGTAGCATATTTATGAAGATTATAGCATGAGTCCTCAAGTAGAAGGAAGTCACCTTAGCTTATAGAGATGGCTCGATGAAGGGTAGCCATAGGTAACTCTCTTCGGTTCGACTTGTCAACACATGGTTGGTAGAGGTTGACGTGTATGCATTTGTTCCTTCACACAACAAAGACCAAGCAAAATATTTTTGTGTGTGATATAGGAGCATGTCATTTGTGGCATGTCCATTCTTGTTGACAACACTACTAGAACAACACAAGGATAGAAAATGGAATGCATATGCAAGGTCAATGTGCATGGAAATTGTTTGAACATCATCCAAATGTGGGAACTCGAAAACTCCATACAATGTCTTAGTGGGGACTCAAAGCATTGGACTAAAATTTTGATCAACATCTTTGATGCAAGAATAGGAGAATTTGGCAAAAACACCCGAGGAAAGATATCGAAAGCAATATCATTATGTGAGAAAACTAACCATTTGCAAGAGAAATTGTTCGACCTGTTGCATGTCATACACAAATCATCCAAAGAAAATATCATGGGAATATGAATATCCCAAGAGGAAGAAAAAACAACATGTTTTCAAATAAACCATATGAAAGAGAAAGTGGTCCTTATGTTTGTTGCAACAACACGACGAGATACTTGGAAGCTCTCATGACTATACATGCTCTTAATGGCATTATGGTTGCACACAAAACATCGGAAAGAGAAATTGTTCAACATTTTTGTTTCAACACACAAAGCATCAATATCCAATAGTCAAGAAACATGAATTTCACAAGGTGAGTGTAACATCCCTAAAATCATGTTTCAAAACTCATGCATATCATCCATGCATCCATAATCATTTAGGGTTCCATTTTCAAAACCATTTCAAAAACAGGAGCAAATGTTGCTCATTATTTTATGTAAGTATGCTCTAGCCTTAGTGCTACTTTCTAATGAGAATAGTACTTGTTTTGCTCAATAAGGTTTTGAATTCAAACCTAAGTGCTTTCCAAAGCTTGAGCAAAGTTTTCAAAACAAAGTGTGAAAATAAAACTATATTATGCCTATTGTTTATATCACATTAAGGCTTGGTTTTATTTTTTATTTTCAAATGAGCATAGTGTGTTTGAGTAAACAGAGGAGTTTTGACACACATTTGAGTGCAAAGTTACTGTATAAAAACCTAGAGAAGATTTTAATTCAAACTGATTTGAAATAGAGTTTGAAAACCATTTCTAGAAAATCAAACAGAAATAGAAAAAAAGCAAAGAGGAAAAAAATAAGCAAACAGCCAATCTGGCCCAACCCAGCCCAACTCGTCCTAGCTAGCCCAGCAGCCCCTCCCCGCGAAACGTTTTCTTTCACTCGCAGCCGCACCCACAGAGTCACTGACCGCCTGGACCCATCCCCTCTTCTTTTCTCTCGCTAACAACCACGACCCATACGACTGTCTTCGTCTCCACCCCCAGCGACTGGTTCATCCCCAAATCACGTCAGATGTTTCCTGTTTAATTCACGGCTTCAATTACCGTTCAATGCCTGAGTAATTCACGACCCTGTCTCGCCTACTTAAACACCATGCTCCCCTCCTCCTTTTCCCCCAAACCACACCTCACCGGAGCCACCAGGCTGCTCAAATTTCTCTCTGGACGCCCGCTACTCCGACGAGTTCGTCGTCGAATTCCGGTGAGCACCGCTCTCCCCTCTGCCTATGGTTCATACTGGCTTGTTCTACATCTCCGTGCGCATCTACTGACACTCTCCGTTTGCTCGCGCATGATCTATAGCCTCGGCAGAGTCAACGACTGAGCTCCGCCACCCTCTGCTCGAACTCCAGCGATCGTTCCCCATAAGTCCCAGCTTCCCCTATCCCTCTGGTGGATACGCGTGTGATCCCCATCCTTCTGCGCATCTAACTGCATCCTTATCTCGTCTTAGCGTGGCCCAGAGCGTCGCCTTCATCGTCAACCGAGAACACCGTCGCCAGGGACTACTCCGACGAGCAATCTACGACTACTCCGAGCGCCCCTTCGCCAACCGAGCACACGTTGAGCATCTCCTCGTCACGGCAATTCTGGTGAGCATCCTCCCACCTCCCCGCGCGACCTAGTTCGCCGGCTCCGCCACTGACAGAGCGCGCCGCCGCCTGTGGCCACCGCTAGCGCCGCCACTTGTTGGTCATTTGCTTAGGGCCGTTCGATTTAGATCTAGTGGACGCGATAGCTCCTAGCCGAAGGGGTAAGTAACGATCTGTGCCGCAGGCTTTAGTTAGATCCAACGGTTCGCTGACGCGATCCAGCGTGAAGCGGTACCAGCCAATCAGATTCCGCCGCGTGTCTGTGAGTTAGGTTTAAAATCAGAAATTTCATCTATTTGATATTAAAAATTGTTTAAATCATAACTTTTGAATGCCACATCCAAATTTGACAAATTTTATATCAATGGAATCAGGAGAGAAAATCCTTTCCAACTATGCAATGAGTTTAATGTTTCCCTCTGTTAAAATGGTTGTTTTTATAGAAACATGTGTAGGCATATTTTGTGTATATTAATTATTTGAAAAATGTTCTAAAGTTCAAATAAAGTTTATTTAGCTTGGTTTGAACTTGTTTATGATTCAGTACCTTGCACTTGTCTTGTTGAAAATCATCACATGGCATTATGCATGCATCCATATATTTTTGCTTGTATTTATTTTGTATGTGATTTTGGTGTTATTATTTTATGTGTAGATTTTGGTGCAAATAGTGATTGTGATTGTGAGGATTGTAGCCACTCTCCAAACTAGCAAGGAAAGTGGTGCTTCATGAATTATTCCTATGTTTTTCAACTATGCATTAGAAATATTTGCTAGACTTGCATAGATATTTTTTTTGATCTATATGCTATGCTTGGGAAATCCTAGTAGTTGTGGAATTGCTAGAAATTTCTAAGTTAAGATTCTTATCATTGCCATGCTTAGCCTAGCTAGTAGCAACCAAGGGTGGTTAAATATTCAAGCTATGATAAAATATTTCTAAGTCTTTGGACTATGTTTTTGCTTAATAAAACAACTAAGTGAATGAAACACCTGGGTGGAATGGAAGGAATGGTTTATGTTTAGTGGTTACACAAGGCCCATTTCTATGGTTTACCTTGTGTATCTCACTTGTGGGAAGACACCCAGGAACAAAGGGATTTGAGAGGCCAAATGTTAAGAAGCTTCTAGTGCAGCAACTTGGCAATATGGGCTCTGCCTGGATCATATAGGTTGCAATAACTTAGCCATTTGGACAGTTGGTGGTAGTGGGATGATAGGTTGGAGCGCGTCCATTTGGTCTAAGGGAAGGCTTCTGAAAGGTCCTGTCTTGGTGAAAATCAAGTCTTGTGGGGAAAGTGCACAACCTCTGCAGATGGAAGAATCTAAGTACTTAGCCATGTCCCTGGTATTGGACAACTTGAGCATCAAGACATGGAAGCTATCAAGAATCTCCTCATCCCAATTTCTAAGTAAAAACTTGTGGTTGAACAAGGGTGAAGGACCCCAATGTCTATTGGTGGTTCCTTGGGAAAGATTTTGACAAAGAAAAACTTAGTGTTTTCAACTAATAGGTAAACCTATTTTGAGCAAAGCAAGCCTAAGCTACACTTAGCCAAATGCATATAGTATCTAGCTACCAATATTCTACTAAGGTATCACTTGCCAATACTATTCCAATGTATTGACCCACTTTGGCTGTAACTTGTGATGTTGCAGGATATTCTGATGATGATTAGGAGTCATGAGTCTACACTCAACATGCTTGCCTGTGGCACATGAAGATGAAGACTTATTTATCTCATTATATATTTGAAATCTTGTATTAGGCCTGTGGCCATGGAGTTGTAAAATACTATGTTTGTCTCTGGAATGATATGTAATAATGACCTTTGTTTCTGTGTACTTCATCTTAAACTATGGATGCTAGCATTGATCCAGGGACTAGCATTGCAATCACAGGGATCCTTTCCTTTACAAAGCAGGGATCTTACAGATGGTATCAGAGCACTGTGTTGCCTGTAGGATTATGACCCTAGGATTAGAAACCACTAAGGAAAAAATTTCAACAACTTCCACATTTGTCTTATTCTTCTAGTAAACTTTTCTAATCTACTTTTCTCATCTCTTTGATAGAAGGATGCATTATTAACCATTAGATTAGAAAGTGAAAGAAGAATTGAGCCTTATTAGTTGGAACACCACACTCATCATTACATTTCCAAAATTTGACTAAGTTATATTGAAACTAGGTTGCTTGTGTTAGATATGCCATGACTTGTGTGTTTTGATTTCCAAAGTTATGCATGTGATGCCTTGTATTGTGAATTGTCTTAAATTGTGTTGATCCTAACTTATTCTATCTTATAAATAGATGCCTAATGTTACTATTAGCACGGCTGAAGAGTTCAAGGGAACTCGTTTTGGCCCCCGTATTATTGAGCTCACTAGTCTGCTCAATCTCCCTCTTCCTACTATCATGATGCTTCCCCTCACCAAGTTTGAGAGGAAAGACCTTTGGGTCTTCAAGGTTAATCAGCCAGGACGCCAGACTGAGCCAGCCACGGAGGCCATCATCTTCAAGCTCATGCATGATGACAAGGAGAGAGGCCTAGAGGTAGTCATGCAGGATTTGATTGGACGTTTACTAGGGAGACACTCTCGAGAGGTTAGAGGTACTCACTTCCACACCTTTTGTAGACGTGATGATGATGGTAAGGCCATTGACTTTGAGGATACTTCGAGAGAGACGGAAGAGCCGATTCGCCTATACCTCCAGGACTTAGAGGTTCTTCTTAGGCACATAGACACTGATAGGACCAATGTCATGCTTAGCAATGACGAACTCCAGGTGCAGCTTCGTGAGAAGGACAAGCTCTTCGCGGAGCAAGATGAGATAGTCAAAGAGATGGAGGCCAAGTTTGATAGTCAGGATAGAAAGTTCAAGAGTCAAGAGAAGCGAGTCCAAGATAGGAACAAGAGGATTCGAGACATGACTGCAGAACTAGAGTCCAAGGACTTCGAGCTCGAGCATCAGCAGACCGTGATTGAGAGGCTTCGTTCACAAAAGAGGGCTCTCAAAGCCAAAGTAGAGACCTTGACCACCAATGTCGAGGAATACAAGACCGCTATGGATAATGCAGGTCTTACATTTGTTGATGAGAAGGTTGATGTCGAGGAGTAGTGATGACTACTCATTTACCTTTATTTATCATGTCTTTGATTATTGAGTCGCAATGACCATACAACATGTGGATGGCTTGCTATTGGTGTGTTTACTTTTCAGAACTTGTTGTCTGTGTTGTTGAACCTTTATTACTATGATGCATGATTGTGATTTGTTATGTGATGTATTGTGCATATTAGCATCTATGGGTATCTCATTCTTATCCTTATTGGAAACCACAGATGCCTCCCCGACGTGCCAATCCCAACCCCAACAACAACAACAACAACAACATCACTCCTGAGATGCAGCAAATGATGACAACTCAAACTCAGCCGATGCAAATGATGACTACATTCATCTAGAATCAGAACAACAACAACAACAACAATAACAACAACAATAACAACAACAACAATCAGAACAACCCACCGGGTTTTGACATGCTTACCAGGTTCTTCAGATTGAGGCCAGCAAAGTTCTCAGGAACTACTGATCCTATGGTGGCCAATATTTGGCTACGCTCTGTGAATAAGGACTTAGTAACTGTTGGCTGTACTGATGAAGAGAAAGTCAGATTTGCATCTCACTTGTTGGAAGGACCAGCAGCCACTTGGTGGGATAACTTCCAGATCACCACTCCCATTGAGGATGTGACATGGGCTATCTTTGAAGATGGTTTCCATACTGCTCACATCTCATCCGGAGTGATGAGTTTGAAGAAGAAAGAGTTCCATAAATTGAAGCAGCGCCACCGCAGCGTGGCTGAATATATTGAGGAGTTCAACAATCTGGCGCGATATGCACCGGATGAAGTTGACACTGATGCTAAGAGGAAGGAAAAGTTCCTTGAAGGGTTGAATGATGAATTGAACCTGCAGTTAGCTGTGGCCTATGTTCCCACATACCAGTCTCTTTGTGACAAGGCTGCTATTTTGGAGAGCAAGATGAAACAAGTTGAAAGCAGGAAGAGAAAGCACTCTGACAAGCACAGCTCGGGATCGTCTCACAAGCGTTCCCATTATGATGATAGTGGGAGTTCTGGATCCCACAAGCATGGGAAATTTAACAAGCACCACAACCATAACTGTTATCATGACAACAAGCACAACCGTAATCATGACAACGATAATTACAAGAATCACAAGGGTGGATATAAGAGCCACCACAATGGAAGTGGAAGTGGCAGTGGAAGCCAGCCTGTCAAGAAAGATCTTAGTCAGGTTGAATGTTTCAAGTGCAAGAAGATGGGGCATTATGCAAATGAATGCCCAGAAAAGAAAGTTGAAGGACCCAACAAGCCCAACCCTTTCCAGAAAGGGCAAGTGAACCACATCAATGTGGAGGAAATCTATGAAGAGCCAGATGCTGTTGTTGGTAAGTTCAAACTCAATTCTATTCCAGCACTTGTTCTTTTTGATACTGGAGCATCACATTCATTCATATCAAAAGCATTTGTTGATAGAAATGGGTTTCCAACTGAAAACATTGGGTGTCCAATAAAAGGAAGTTCTCCTGGTGGAGACATGATAGTAAGTCTTGGATGCCGGGATCTAGTGATAGAATTTGGAAAGCATAAGTTTCCAATGAGTCTGATAATCCTTGATTCCCAAGGACTGGATGCAATTTTGGGAATGGATTGGATGACCAAGTATGAAGGAGTACTAGATTGTGCCAATCGTACTGTTGCACTCACAACCCCGGAAAAGAAACGGATTAGATTCAAGTCTAACTTTGAATCAAAAGGGAGTAAGCTTAATTCTCTTAAGGGGGTTAGCATAAACAGTGTGCCTATTGTGAGTGAATATCCGGATGTGTTTCCGGAAGAATTGCCGGGAATGCCACCAGATAGAGATGTGGAATTTCTTATTGATTTGCTACCAGGATCTGGACCAATAGCAAAAAGACCATACAAGATGTCAGTTGATGAGTTGAAAGAACTCAAGAAGCAACTTGGAGAACAGTTGCAGAAAGGTTTTATCCAACCAAGTTTTTCATCTTGGGGAGCACCAGTTTTGTTTGTGGAAAAGAAAGATAGAAGTCAAAGGTTATGCATAGATTACCGTTCACTCAATGAGGTGACCATCAAGAACAAATACCCTTTGCCAAGAATCAATGACTTGTTTGATCAGTTAGAAGGAGCTTGTGTGTTCTCAAAAATTGATCTCCGGTCAGGTTATTTCCATCTCAAGATAAGGGAACAAGACATACCTAAGAAAGCTTTCACCACAAGGTATGGATTGTATGAGTATACCGTGATGCCATTTGGTTTGACCAATGCACCAGCTTATTTCATGAATATGATGAACAAGGTATTCATGGAATTTCTTGATAAGTTTGTTGTCGTTTTCATCGATGACATTTTGATCTACTCCAAGAGCAAATAAGAGCATGAAGGACATTTACGTTTGATACTTGAGAAGCTTAGAGAGCATAAGCTGTATGCCAAATTCAGCAAGTGTGAATTTTGGTAGAATGAAGTTGGATTTCTTGGACACGTTGTGTCAGGAGATGGTGTAGCAGTTGATCCTGCTAAAGTATCAGCTGTAACTGAATGGGAATCTCCTAAGTCAGTAAAAGAGGTTCGTAGTTTTCTTGGCTTGGCAGGATACTACCGAAGGTTTATTAAGAATTTCTCCAAGGTAGCAAAACCCATGACAGAATTGATAAAGAAAGATAAGAAATGTGCTTGGTCTGAAGGTTGTGAACTCTATTTCCAAGAACTGAAGAAGAGACTAGTGACAGCACCAGTTTTATGTTTGCCAGATTTGGAGAAAGATTTCCAAGTATATTGTGATGCATCTCATCATGGATTAGGTGCAGTACTTATGCAAGAAGGGAAAGTTGTGGCTTATGCCTCGAGACAACTCAAAACTCATGAGGTAAATTACCCTACTCATGATTTAGAGTTAGCCTCTATTGTCCATGCACTCAAAACATGGAGACATTATCTTTTGGGAAGCGTTGTGAAGTGTTCACAGATCACAAGAGTTTGAAGTATATCTTCACCCAGAAAGAAATTAACATGAGACAAAGAAGATAGCTAGAACTCATCAAGGACTATGACTTGATTTTGCAATACCATCCCGGTAAAGCAAATGTTGTAGAAGATGCTCTAAGCCGTAAAGTTTTTGTGAATGACCTTACTAAAGGAGAATTGCCAGATGATCTGTGTGCCCAATTTAGAGATCTCAGATTGGAGATTGTGCCCGAGGGACATCTCATGTCTTTGGATGTTCAACCCACCTTGTTGGACAAGATCATAGAAGCCCAAAAGGCAGATAAGGAAATTGAAGAGATTAA
Organism: Avena sativa; assembly: GCA_916181665.1. Taxonomy (NCBI): domain Eukaryota; kingdom Viridiplantae; phylum Streptophyta; class Magnoliopsida; order Poales; family Poaceae; genus Avena; species Avena sativa. The sequence goes on along the minus strand of OV702279.1, from coordinate 150,517,994 downwards.
GGAAAAGATTGGCAAGGGAAAAGCCAAAGGATTCCATGAAGACGAACAGGGTACTTTATGGCATGGAAAATGTATCTGTGTTCCACAAGATCCGGAGCTTCGGAAACTGATATTACAAGAAGCACACAATTCACCATATTCCATTCATCCGTGTGACACCAAAATGTACATGGATATGAAGGAACGGTTTTGGTGGAATAACCTCAAGAAGGACATCGCCGAACATATTGCTTTGTGTGATGTATGTAGTAGAGTGAAAGCGGAACACCAGAAACCAGCGGGATTGCTACAACCACTACCTATTCCTGATTGGAAGTGGGACAAGATTGGTATGGATTTCATTACCGGATTACCAAGGACCCGGTCAGGATATGATTCCATTTGGGTAGTAGTGGATCGCCTAACTAAAGTGGCTCATTTCATACCCGTGAAGACAACTTATACAATTGTTAAGTTAGCCAAGATCTATATGAGTAGAATTGTATGTCTACATGGGGTACCCAAGAGTATTGTGTCTGATAGGGGAACTAAGTTCACTTCTGTGGCATCCCGCAAAACCACTACTAGAAAATCGCGTTGTTTTTGTGCATTGCATCATCATGACCGCATGCTCATGTCATCATGCCACCTTGCATTTGAGCATTGTCGTCATCTTGCATTTGCTTGCATAAAACTATTTGCAGAAAAACCTAGTTTTGTTTTCTAAACGCCCCGCCTTTGTTCAACACGCAAACCCGGGTCGCCGGAATATTTTTGTTTGTCTGCTATCGGTTTGCATACGGTGCATTTAAAATTAAATAAAGTATTTCATTATTTTAGTGGGGGCAGTCGAACGGGCCGATTCGACCCGAACGACCACCCCCAGAAATACAATCGGTCCGCCTAAAATCCCTAGTCTACCTAACCTAATCTACCCACACCCCCCTCCACATCACCCCACCCAATCCCCACCTGACACCTCACATCTTCCCTCCCTCTACCCTATCCCACGCTGCCACTTGGCCTCTCTCCCTCTCTCCCCAACACACCCAACACCACACCACACACCACACGCAGCACCTGCCCACCCGACCCACACACGCCGACACACCACGCACGCACACCCACGCCTGCCACGCACCGCCCCGGACCCACCCCCGCAGGCCGCGCGTCCCACCTCCTCCTCCCTCTTCCCCGAAGCCTCCCCTCTCCCCCGTGCTCACCGCGCCTCCTCCTCCGCCCGTTGCCCTGCACCGCCGCCCGTTGCCCTGCACCGCCGCCCTCGCCTCGTCCTCCGCCCCTCCCCAGCCATGGCGCCCTCCGTCGGCCGCGGCGCTCTCTGCGCGCGCCGCCAGGGGCCCTGAGCCTCACCGCGCCTCCCCTCCGCCCGAGCTCACCCCGAGCTCCGCGCCCCGCCAAGCTCCGCCCCGGCGCCGCCGGCGACCCTCCGTCGTGCGCCGCGTCCGTCGTCCTCGCTCCGCCTGTTGCCTTCGCCCCGCCACCCAGGTCCCCGCCGAGCTTCACCCCGTCCCGGCCGCGGCGCCCCGCCTCCTCCTCGCGACGGGCCGCCTCGCCTTCGGCCTCCCTCTGGCCACCGGCCGCCTCCCGTCCTCCGGCGCGCTCCGGCCCTCCTTCCTCGTCTGCGGCCTCGCCCTGCCTCGGCATTCCCCCCCCCCGTCATCCCGGCCTCCTCTGCAGCCTGCCGCCGCCCCGGCGCCTCGGCGTCCGCAACACCGAGCCCGCTACCTCCTTGCTCCGCCGCCTCCGGCCGCGTTGCCCGCCGGAGCCGCCCGCCTCCCCGTGGTCCTCCCCAAGCCGGCCCGCCAGCAACGCCCCCTCCACGCCTGCGCCCCCTCCGACCGACGCCCGGAACCGTCACCGCAGCAGCCGGCCCCGTTCCGCCCTCGCCGTGGAAGACGCCGAGTCCCTCCGCGTGTGGGCCCCTCTAACTTCCGCGCCCATGTCCCTGGATGTGTCATGAGCTGTCTCTGCCTAGGGCGACCGTGCACCACCTGTGGGGATCACGCTGCGCCACCATCTATCTCCGTGCTAGAGTTGACAAGTGCGCCGCTGCCCATCAAGTTCTACAGCAAGTCGGACAAGTTTGTGCTAAGATCGCCACGAGGACGACAAGTACTTCTATCCGAGCACAAGACTGACCCAAAACCCCGATGCCTCGACACAGATCATGGGGGACACCTTCATGGAAACCGAAGACCCCGTTCAGGACCCGGAGGCCGATCCCGTAACCGGTGCCGCGCCAAGATCTCCGAAAGACCCCGGTACCGGGCAAGTTCGCCATCGACCTCGGGAACGCCTACACGAAACGACAAGACCGCCACACGGACGCCGAGACCCCTGAACCCTGAGGCCCCGAACCGAAGGTCGATCTGAAGCGCCAGGACCCGAACCTGCAGAATGCCAAGATCGCCCGAGAACGCCAAGTTCTTCACCCCGGACGCCAAGTCCGACCCGACCTACAGACCCGACAAGATCTGCGCAACGACAAGGACGACAGCGACCAGGGCGAGTCTGATGCCCCGACACCGACCCAAGTCCTGCTTCCGGAACGCCAAGATCTACCTCAGTTGCCGAGAACGTTCCGTCGAACCCTGAGCCCCTGTCGAACCCCGAGACCCGACCCCGAACCCCTCGGAGCCAAGTTCGTCGAGACACCCTAAATGTGTGAACCCCTTCCCGAAACCCTATTTTATAACATAATACAACTTGTCGCATCTTAAACATTCATCTTGCATGCATCCATATCATGTGGTTTGGGGGCCTTATGCCGATTCACCTCTAATTAAATATGGGGCCCATATGCGGGCAAATCTAGTCTCATATTGGCCTCATTTAAATTTGTGTAGCGAACCGGTGCTATCTTTTGCCATGCTAAAACCACATTTAATTTGCGGGGTAGATAAACAACTCGAACCATATAATCATTTGTCGGGACCCCTGGTTCCGCTTAATATTGCCTAATTGCATCGCACCTTTGTCATGTCATGCATCATACATGCATCATGCCCGATCTTTTGCCGTAGTATTAAATATTGCATCCGGTGTTTCTTCTAGTGTTTTGCTTCTTCGCGGACTAGGCCGTTGAGTTGATGCGAGTGTCGACCCGATCTTCGGTTGAACCTTCGGCAATGTTTTCAGGCGAGCATCTCCCCCTTTCTACCTATCTTACTTTTATAGTATTTATTCCCTCCTGTTGATCTTTTGCTATCTGTGTTTGCGATGCTCTAGTTCCCGTACCTGTGATATCCCGTGCAGCCCTATATTGCCTTGGACACATCCTATTACCTGTTGTTTGGTAGATAGTTGGACTTGCGCGTCGTAGTCGCTTGCTCAAGTGTTGTTGCGTGTCGTTAAGTACCACAGTTGTTGGAGAAGTGCCGCATGTTTATTGTTGGAGATGATCATGGCTTTACTTATGGTCCACTTTAATTACTGTTTAACAACTAAAATTGAATTAAGCAGAGGCATCGGTGGGTGATAGATAATATTTGGTTTCCGACCGCCCACTTGTGTCCCGTAGGACCCGAGTTCTTGACACCTGTTCCGAGATCGAGCGCGCTAACCACAGGTGGGGAGATATGGGCCCCCCATTGACTATTACCTGATTTCAAAGTATTGTACTGGGGGCCACAAACTAGTTGGAGGTTTTATTTACTATCCTGTACTTATGCCATGTTTACTGCTTTAATTAAATTGTGCGACAGATAGCACCTGTACTGTTTAGGATCGGGACACGTTTTCGCGGTGTCGACAGTCCCGTTTGGGGATTTGCTGTCGTTCACAGCCGTCTACCCAAACCCTAAGTCCGTCTCGGAGACCGGCCGACTTCGTTGCGGGTTCGACTTGGTGGGGTGGCCCCCATGTACTTGCTTTGGGTCTGGGAACGTCGTGACTTAGGCCCCGCCGACATACCGATGGGTGTATGTTAACTGATCTGGCAAAAAGGGTCGAAGTGCCTGTGGATACTTTGGTGCACCCCTGCAGGGTTAAATCTTTTCGAGAAGCCGTGTCCGCGGTTATGGACGACTTGGAGCACAGTGCTTGATCATAGACAACTATAACTAAAGTTTATTGTTATAAATTGACTTGTATCCGATATGACTAGTAATCAGCTTCACTACAAAGGAATGGCTAAGTAAAAGTACCAACAACTGCTGGGTTTTGGGGTTATCTCATGCTAATTGTATCTGACTAGTAAGTGTTGCCACTATAACGGAATGGTTAACTAAAAGTACCCACTGCTTACTTTATCAGGATGATTATCTAAACCTGACTAGTAAAGTGCCGCAACTATAACTGAATAAGTAAAACTGCCAACTGTGTGAGTTCCTCGGTTGACTTCCTCGTTTGGTCTCGAGGGGGAAACGCCAGGATGGGTTTGTTTGATGATAGTATCAGGTTGGATCCGAATAGGACTTCCTCACCCCTCTCTGATAGCCGCCAGTAGTATCGAGTCTCTATAGGTTGTTTAGTGCTTGCTGCCGCTGCCGCTTCAGTCCACCATACCTATGTAGGCGAGGACCGCCGAATTCTAGCCTCGCCGTGTACTGGCCTCAGTACTGACGCTCCTCTTTTTCCTTTGCCCTTTGTCGGCACCCCTTTTGTTTTGAGCAGGTTTTGAGATCGACGTCGTTAGCAGGGTTACCCTTCCGGCTTGGCCTGGGCAGGGTTATGGACGCCATTGGTTATTCTTCAGGGCTCTTAGCCCCATTTGCATCTTGTCCGTAGTCGGACGCTCTATCATTTTCAAGGTGTTTTGGATCTTTGTATATTATATTTGTATTCTTGACTCTGTGAGTCGCTGTTGAATATATCTGTTCTGTGGGTCCCATCGAGGACTGTTGTGTAATGTTATTACTTCGTTTTCCACCCGCACGAAAGTGCTTGGTGGGCACCTTTGAATCGTTTCTATGCAGGTTTGGCGGGTTTTCGCTAAAACTTGCATAGGGCCGATTCTGAGGGTGTTACAACTTCTCATTTTTGGAGGCAATTACATGAGTCATTAGGAACGAGGTTAGAATTCAGCACTACTTTTCATCCTCAGACTGATGGACAGATAGAAAGGACTAATCAGATTCTTGAAGATATGTTGAGAGCATGTGCTCTAGACTATGAAGCCAGTTGGGATGAAAGTCTGCCGTACGTAGAATTCTCTTACAATAACGGCTATCAAGCCAGTATTGAGATGTCACCATTTGAGTTTCTCTATGGGAGAAAGTGTACCACCCCATTGCTATGGAATGGTGTGGGAGAAAGAAGTTTGTTCGGACCAGAAATAATCAAAGAGGCTGAAGAGGAAGTCAAGATAGTTAAGGACAGATTGAAGATAGCACAGTCCCGACAAAAGAGCTATGCAGATCCTAAGCGTAGAGAAGTCACCTATGAAGTAGGCGACAGAGCTTATCTTAGAGTGTCACCACTTCGTGGAGTGAAGAGGTTTGGTGTCAAAGGTAAATTGGCCCCAAGATATGTTGGACCATTCAAGATTCTGAGTCGTAAAGGAGAAGTACCTATGAAATTGAATTGCCAGAGTCTTTGTCAGCTGTTCATAATGTCTTTCATGTGAGTCAGCTTAAGAAATGTCATCCAGAAATGGAAGAAACTTCTTTGAAGGATACTATACCTTTGGAAGAGGTTCAATTGGAAAGTGATCTCACTTATGAGGAGAAGCCTATCAAGATTATTGAGACTGCAGAAAGAGTTACTCGGACTAAGACTATCAAATTCTGCAAAGTTCAATGGAACCATCATTCCGAAGAAGAAGCAACATGGGAAAGAGAAGATGATCTTCGGAAAGACCACCCTCACCTATTCTCTAGCCAACCCGAATCTCGAGGGCGAGATTCACCTTAAGGGGGTTAGATTTGTAACATCCCTAAAATCATGTTTCAAAACTCATGCATATCATCCATGCATCCGTAATCATTTAGGGTTCCATTTTCAAAACCATTTCAAAACCAGGAGCAAATGTTGCTCATTATTTTATGTAAGTATGCTCTAGCCTTAGTGCTACTTTCTAATGAGAAGAGTACTTGTTTTGTTCAGTAAGGTTTTGAATTCAAACCTAAGTACTTTCCAAAGCTTGAGCAAAGTTTTCAAAACAAAGTGTGAAAATAAAACTATATTATGCCTATTGTTTATATCACATTAAGGCTTGGTTTTATTTTTTATTTTCAAATGAGCATAGTGTGTTTGAGTAAACAGAGGAGTTTTGACACACATTTGAGTGCAAAGTTACTGTATAAAAACCTAGAGAAGATTTGAATTCAAACTGATTTGAAATAGAGTTTGAAAACCATTTTTAGAAAATCAAACAGAAAAAGAAAAGAAGCACAGAGGAAAAAAATAAGCAAACAGCCAATCTGGCCCAACCCAGCCCAACTCGACCTAGCTAGCCCAGCAGCCCCTCCCCGCGAAACGTTTTCTTTCACTCGCAGCCGCACCCACAGAGTCACTGACCGCCTGGACCCATCCCCTCTTCTTTTCTCTCGCTGACAACCACGGCCCACACGACTGTCTTCGTCTCCACCCCCAGCGACTGGTTCATCCCCAAATCACGCTGGGCATTTCCTGTTTAATTCACGGCTTCAATTCCTGTTCAATGCCTGTGTAATTCATGCCCCGTCTCGCCTACTTAAACACCATGCTCCCCTCCTCCATTTCCCCCAAACCACACCTCACCGGAGCCACCAGGCTGCTCGAATTTCTCTCTGGACGCCCGCTACTCCGACGAGTTCGTCGTTGAATTCCGGTGAGCACCACTCTCCCCTCTGCCAATGGTTCATACTGGCTTATTCTACATCTCCGTGCGCACCTACTGACACTCTCCGTTTGCTCGCACATGATCTGTAGCCTCGGCAGCGTCAACGACTGAGCTCTACCACCCTCTGCTCGAACTCCGGCGATCGTTCCCCGTAAGTCCCAGCTTCCCCTATCCCTCTGGAGGATACGCGTGTGATCACGAGCCTTCTGTGCATCTAACTGCATCCTTATCTCGTCTTAGCATGGCCCAGAGCATCGCCTTTGTTGTCAACCGAGAACACCATCGCCAGGGACTACTCCGACGAGCAACTTACCACGATTAAGAGCGCCCCTTCGCCAACCGAGCACACTTTGAGCATCTCCTCATCACGGCGATTCTGGTGAGCATCCTCCCACCTCCCCGCGCGACCTAGTTCGCCGGCTCCGCCGCCTGTTGCCGCCGCTAGCGCCGCCACTTGTTGGTCATTTGCTTAGGGCCGTTCGATTTAGATCTAGTGGACGCAATAGATCCTAGCCGAAGGGGTAAGTAACGATCTGTGCCGCACGCTTTAGTTAGATCCAACGGTTCGCAGACATGATCCGGCGCAAAGCGGTACCAGCCAATCAGATGCCGCCGCGTGTCTGTGAGTTAGGTTTAAAATCAGAAAATTGATCTATTTGATATTGAAACTTGTTTAAATCATAACTTTTGAATGCCACGTCCAAATTTGACAAATTTTATATCAATGGAATCAGGAGAGAAAATCCTTTCCAACTATGCAATGTGTTTAATGTTTTCCCTCTGTTAAAATGGTTGTTTTTACAGAAACATGTGTAGGCCTATTTTGTGTATATTAATTATTTGAAAAATGTTCTAAAGTTCAAATAAAGTTTATTTAGCTTGTTTTGAACTTGTTTATGATTCAGTACCTTGCACTTGTCTTGTTGAAAATCATCACATGGCATTATGCATGCATCCATATATTTTTGCTTGTATTTATTTTGTATGTGATTTTGGTGTTATTATTTTATGTGTAGATTTTGGTGCAAATAGTGATTGTGATTGTGAGGATTGTAGCCACTCTCCCAACTAGCAAGGAAAGTGGTGCTTCATGAATTATTCCTATGTTTTTCAACTATGCATTAGAAATATTTGCTAGACTTGCATAGATATTTTTTTTGATCTATATGCTATGCTTGGGAAATCCTAGTAGTTGTGGAATTGCTAGAAATTTCTAAGTTAAGATTCTTATCATTGCCATGCTTAGCCTAGCTAGTAGCAACCAAGGGTGGTTAAATATTCAAGCTATGATAAAATATTTCTAAGTCTTTGGACTATGTTTTTGCTTAATAAAACAACTAAGTGAATGAAACACCTGGGTGGAATGGAAGGAATGGTTTATGTTGAGTGGTTACACAAGGCCCATTTCTATGGTTTACCTTGTGAATCTCACTTGTGGGAAGCCACCCAGGAACAAAGGGATTTGAGAGGCCAAATGTTAAGAAGCTTCTAGTGCAGCCACTTGGCAATATGGGCTCTGCCTGGATCATATAGGTTGCAATAACTTAGCCATTTGGACAGTTGGTGGTAGTGGTATGATAGGTTGGAGCGCGTCCATTTGGTCTAAGGGAAGGCTTCTGAAAGGTCCTGTCTTGGTGAAAATCAAGTCTTGTGGGGAAAGTGCACAACCTCTGCAGATGGAAGAATCTAAGTACTTAGCCATGTCCCTGGTATTGGACAACTTGAGCATCATGACATGGAAGCTATCAAGAATCTTCTCATCCCAATTTCTAAGTAAAAACTTGTGGTTGAACAAGGGTGAAGGACCCCAATGTTTATTGGTGGTTCCTTGGGAAAGATTTTGACAAAGAAAAACTTAGTGTTTTCAACTAATAGGTAAAACCTATTTTGAGCAAAGCAAGCCTAAGCTACACTTAGCCAAATGCATATAGTATCTAGCTACCAATATTCTACTAAGGTATCACTTGCCAATACTATTCCAATGTATTGACCCACAGTGGCTGTAACTTGTGATGTTGCAGGATATTCTGATGATGATTAGGAGTCATGAGTCTACACTCAACATGCTTGCCTATGGCACATGAAGATGAAGACTTATTTATCTCATTATATATTTGAAATCTTGTATTAGGCCTGTGGCCATGGAGTTGTAAAAGACTATGTTTGTCTCTGGAATGATATGTAATAATGACCTTTGTTTCTGTGTACTTCATCTTAAACTGTGGATGCTAGCATTGATCCAGGGACTAGCATTGCAATCACAGGGATCCTTTCCTTTACAAAGGAGGGATATTACAGTGAGATAATACCATCAACATGCTTGCAACCAAACCATGGGAAAGAGCAATTTGCTAACATGAGAGATGCAAAGAATGCAAAAGGTATCAGAGTTGGGTTCGATCTTGAACTCACTTGTGGGATGCTCTCAAGAGCTCCTTTTGTCAAATCGTTATCAACTGAGGTTGACATTCTCGTGCGGGTACCTACACGCATTATACACAAAAGGAAGAACGTGTGTGCATGGTAGAGAAACACACCATCCATCATGATGTATCTCATCTTGTGCACATCACCATTAATTTCAATCAAGTATGAAATAGATGCATGGTGAGTATGCAAGTGGGGAACATGCTTATCATCGCAATCATCAAAATCTCCAAAAATTGAGAAAGCTATGGAGGCTGTCTCAATATAACGCATATGATCAACATTGTTGCAAGCAAAACAAGTGAAATAGTAAGCATTCATCTTCTTGCAAGCAACGGGAGAAATTTTGATAGACAAAGGTGTCTGATCTTTCGATGAGATGATGATAGTCGATTTGGTGGAGTTTGGGCTTGACGATCTGACTACATGTGCGAGAACGAGCGCCAATGCAATCACTAGGCCAATCTCCTGGAGGTTACCGATCCTGCGGGAACACGATCAGCCTGACCAGCGAGGGTCCTAATTCCTACCTGAAATCAAGACCAAGAACTAATATTGCAATCGAGATATTGCGTAATTAAGATGAAATCTTTATTGAAAAGGTGGGATCCTATATAGGTGCGTAGTACAAGACGCCTCTACGATGCTCGCGCCTTGGCGAAGTTGCTATGATGGCTAACTTTATGTCTAAACAAAATCCAAGTTCTAATGACGACTGGGAGGGGGTTTATATGGAGGAAGAGAGAGGATTTTTGTCCAACCCTAAAGGGCCACCCGAAAACACCTCTAGATGGGCCTTCTAGTATCCAGAAAATCCCTATATTATCTAGCTCGAAAATACATGGGTCTAGACCATTAAATAAGGTGACGCGACACCAAATAAAGCCTTGGATTCGTCCAAGAATCCTTTGCAGCATTATGGTGGCTTCAAAGTCCTAAAATCTCCACTCGCCGTGTCATCGTCAATCCTCACATGCTTGTGTTGATATGCGTGAGGTTCGTCGTTCATCGTTGAGTTGCTCGTAAGATTGGCGTTCCCCAATCTCCAGGTTACGTGTTCCGCTCATGTGATTGGGAGATCTATCAGATCCATTGGATCAGGAGGTGCATCGTGAAGGATCGGGCCAACAATTCCTATCATCTAAACTAACTAGACTCTAAACATGATACATCCAGTTCATACTAGTCTGAACACGACTGGACACTCCAGTCGACACAGGCCGGACTATCCGGGTAAGCCGGATATTCTGGGGTGAATCAGCCGGATTCTCCGGGCTTGGTCCCTCATCACTTGGGGTTGCTCGATCTTTCACGAATTCCCATGGAAATCGAGATGAAGGCGAGTGGGAGGAGGGGAAGGATGAAATCCATGAACTCACACGCGAAGAACTCGATGAACACACACACACACGAAGACACGATACAAGCCGATAGCTCATGCCGGTGGCAACCGGTCCAACACAATCCCTAGGATCGGCGTTGGGAAAGACACTCTCCCATGGCCAACAATTGGGGTGAGTGGCTTGATAAGATCTTGACTACTTGGAGACGAGACACCGACTCCAAGGACTTGTACAACTTGAATGCATGAGGCAAAATCCAAGAGGTGGGGGATAATTGGTGCTCCTTGTCAAGGACCATGAGACTAGCAATTGATAGATCCTCTAGGGTTTCTTCAATTACAATTATCTAGGGATTATAGTAGAGGATGGGGGCTATTTATAGGGCAGCCACTTAAATAGGGGTAGTTTGGTTACAAAAAGGTAAAGTCTAGGCGAAATAAGGGGTTACATGGTCCAAGCCCGATAGTTGACTTGAATCTGGGGTTTTCCGGCGAGAAGTCCGGCGGCGCTGGTGTTGGTGCCAAAAATTCTGGTAGTCACCGGTATTTCTGGTCGTGAACCAGAAAACCTTACAAAAAGCATGGTTGGTCGTTGCCGGGAGATTTCGATCGGTGCCGGAACTTTCGGTGAGGGGATCAGTCGACCGGGTTTGTCGCCGGAAGGTCCGGGGATACAAACGGTTCGCTGAGCCTAGCGCCGGTTTGTCCTGGAGCGTCTTCTCGAGCTGTCTTTGGTCCCTCCCTTGGTGATGCTTCTTGGGGTTCATCGCTGAGGATGCATAAAGTATTGGCATGAAGTATCAATCCATCCAAGGGTGTATCAAAATCACACAAGGAGAGGACCGAGTTAACCTTAGCTTGTAGGAGCTTGGCTCGAGCGCGGTTCACTGGTCCACTTGGGGGACTAGTTGGAGGAGATGTAGAAGCTTCCGTAGGATGGGCTGCATCAGATAGTGTGGTTCATAAAGGAATGCAAGTAGGGATAAGTCTTGGAACATTTATACCTTTCATCGACGATCTTCACTCTTTATTGTTGGATTCTGCATTGCTCACAGAATTCGTATATAGTATATAGCGTGAAAAACGTGTATGATGATGTAGATCTCCTTGTCCTCTTCAAAAAGAACTAAACAACACCAAAATCCGAGTTCGAATGCAAAAGTTATGCTCAAAAAAGTGCAGACACTAAAGCGGTTGGCGGGCAAATTGGCGGTGCTGGGTCTGTCACTGGAACGATTTTGGCTATGCCGGAAAAATTTCAGCGGCGCCTGAATAGTATACGAAAGGCAATTTTGGCGGAATGCCAAAATATTCTGGCTTCATCGGAACAATTTCAGTAGCGTCGGACTATCCACCAAAACGAGTTCGTGAACGTGAAAAACGTGATTTCTACGAAAAACTTGATGGAAAACTCTAGATTTGAGGGACATATAATGGAATTACGCCATTAAAACGCAGGGGAAGGTAGATCAATAAGTTCAGCATGTAATCGATGGATCAAAACCTACCAAAATGCATTGAAATCTCATATCGATCCAGAACACTAAATTGGGGCTATTTTTTGGAAATTTTGAATTTATGGTGGATAGAAGCATATTTTGGGGGGAAATCCATGAGAAACTTGGGCTCTGATGCCACATGATAGGGGTTAACCTCAAGGGTGGCCTGATATTCACGAATCTCATGATCAAATCAATGGGAAAAGTGAGTGAAAGCGAGAATGTAGCAGAAGCGAGGACACACCCCGCGAAGAACACGATGAACACACGCAAACACAAACATCATACAAGGTCTATTGCTCCTACCGGCAGCCACCAGTCTGATAGAATCCTCGCAAGGAAAGATCGATCAATGTGCTCCTATCAAATCAACATCACAGAGGGAAGAACACCTTGGGGAGAATCTTGATAACTTTACTAGAGCTAACTCAAAGTAAATACCTTGACTACTAAGGATGATCAATGGAACTTTCTAGATAGGTTGGTGATGATAGCCGGTCCCCTTCTAAGGTAAGGAGGCAAAACTAGAGAGATTCCACAAACAAAGTTCTCTTCTAGTCTATCATCTATGCCTAAGGGATGCATGAGGGGTTGGAGGCTCTATATATAGGCCACACACTAAACAAGGGGTAGTTTGGGGATAAAATAGGCAAAATGATATGTAAAGAAAACATTCCAGGGCATCAAACCCAAATCTATGCCGAGACTGGAGACGGGTTTGGTGCTGGTATGTGTGGGGCGGTTCCGGTGGCACATTCAGCGGCACCAGATAGTCTGCCGAATTGGCCTTCTTCTTCCGTCTATTCTTCCAAGCCACCGCCTTGTCGGCTTGGGGTTTTGGGCTTCCTCCCTTTTCTCTGAGGTTATCGATGTGAACCTATCATGGTCATAGGACAGAGAATTAAGTAGTATACCATTCAATAGGGTAGAAAGTAAACTCATTGTTAGGGTTGACCCCTTGGGGTTGACCGATCTTACACAAATTCTTGTGGAAATCGAGATGAAGGCGAGTGGGAGGAGGGGAAGGATGAAATCCACAAACTCACACGCGAAGAACTCGATGAACACACACACACACATACACACAAATACACAATACAAGCCGATACCTCATGTCGGTGGCAACCGGTCTAACACAATCCCTAGGATCGGCGTAGGGCAAAACACTCTCCCATGGACAACAACGGGGGTGAGAGGCTTGATGAGATCTTGACTACTTGGAGACGAGACACTGACTCCAAGGACTTCTACAACTTGAACGCACGAGGAAAAACCCAAGAGGTGGGGGATAAATGGTGCTCCTTGTCAAGGAGCATGAGACTAGCAATTGATAGATCCTCTAGGGTTTCTTCAATTACAATTATCCAAGTCTAGGGTATACAATAGAGGGGTGGGGCTATTTATAGGCCAGCCACTTAAACAGGGGTAATTTAGGGATAAAACTGGAAGTTGGGGCGAATCTGGGGGTTACATGGGCCAAGCCCAAAAGGCCTTTACATGTCTATTGATGAGCGGTCTGGAGACTCCGATGGGGTGGTCCGGAGACTCCGGTCTTGGCTGGAGACTCTGGTCCATCTCCATTCCATATCTAGAGGGGCATACTGAATGTCCCGTGGCTGGTTTCTGGGGTCGGTCCGGAGGTCGGTCGGAGACTCCGATGCGTCAGACCGGAGACTCCGGTGTAGACTGGAGACTCCGGTGTGTTCAGCTTCAGCAGTGGCTTCTCCTTGTTCTTCTCCTTGTTCTTCTTTCTTGGGGGCTTGGTGAAGTACCGGCGCTTTATAGCTGAGGATACATAACGTAGTTGCATGAAGTAGCAAGCCATCCAAAGGCATATCAAAGTCACATGAGGAAACGAGCGAGTTAACCTTAGCTTGTAGGAGCTTGGCTCGGGCGCGAGTCATTGGTCCACTTGGGGGACTTGCTGGTATAGATGGAGGGGCGTCCGTAGGACGGGCTACATTAGCTCCTCCCCCTTGGGAAAGAGTTGTCCTTGACTCTTCATGGCTATCCACTTGATCATCTCCATTGTAGGGTGACAGGTCCTTGACGTTGAACGTATTGCTCACTAGGTACTTTTAGGTTGGTATGTCAATTGTTGTTGATTGTTTTGAGGACCTTGAAGGGACCATCTCCCCTTGGCTTGAGCTTGGAATCGCGATCTTTGGGGAAGCGGTCTTTACTCAAGTGTATCCACACAAGATCACCTTCCTCGAAGATCATCTCCTTTTTGGTCTTGTTTATCCTTGATGCTTGGCGAAACACTTGTTGCTCGATTTTAGCTCTTGTGTCTTCATGGAGTCTCTTCATTGCTTGGGCACGCTTATCGACGTCCATGTTTGTACGTTCATGGAGAGTAAGAGGTAGAATTTCGAGCGCTGTGAGGGGCTTGAATCCTTAGACAATCTTGAACGGTCTCTTCATGGTGGTGGAGTGCTTGGCGCGATTGTAGGCGAACTCAGCGTGTGGGATGTATTCCTCCCAATCTTTAAGGTTCTTCTTTATCAACACGCGGAGAAGTGTGCCAAGGCTTTGGTTGATGACCTCGGTTTGGCCACCATTTTGAAGATGCGAGACGGACGGGAATAGTAGTTTGACGCCGAGCTTGGCCATGAATGTCTTCCAAAAGTTGCTCATGAATTTTACGTCGCGGTCGGAGACGATTGTTCGTGGCACTCCATGAAGGCAGATTATTTCCCTGAAAAATAGATTTGCGACATGTGAAGCATCATCGGTCTTATGGCATGGAATGAAGCGTGCCATTTTTGAAAAATGATCCACTAAAACAAATATAGAATCATGACCATGTCTAGACCTAGGCAAGCCTAACACAAAGTCCTTGCTAATGTCCCACCAAGGTGCATGAGGAATAGGCAATGGCATATAAAGACCAAAAGGTTTAGACTTAGACTTAGCTTGGACACATGTAGTGCATCGTTGGACATGGCGCTCCACGTCGCGCTTCATCTTTGGCCAATAGTAGTGAGTGGAGAGCATGTCATATGTCTTGTCACGGCCAAAGTGACCCATAAGGCCTCCACCATGGGATTCTTGAAGAAGCAAAATTTGGAGAGACGACTTCGGAATGCAAAGCTTGTTTTGTTTGAATAGAAAACCTTTATGCAAATAGAAATCATCAACCCCTTTATCTATTAAACACTTTGCAAAAATTGATCCAAAGAACGGGTCGGAAGCATACAAAGATTTGATGTCATCAAGACCCAACACGTTTACTTCGAGGCGCGTAAGAAGGCTAGTATTCTTGCGATACAAGGCGTCCGCTACCACATTTTCTTTACCCTTCTTGTACTTGACAATGTAAGGGAAAGATTCCATGATCTCAGCCCACTTAGCATGCCTTTTACTCAAGTTGACCCTTAAGATATTTCAACGACTCATGGTCGGAATGTATTATAAATTCTTTGGGCCAAAGGTAGTGTTGCCACACTTGAAGGACACAAACTAAGGCAAAAAGCTCTTTGTCATAAATTGGATAGTTGAGGCGTGCACCATCAAGTTTCTCTATATGGTAAGAAATAGGATGCCCATTTTGCCTAAGGACGCCTTCAATACCAATACCACTAGCATCACACTCTATCTCAAAAGTTTTTGTGAAATTCGGTAAAGCAAGGAGGGGTGATTCGATGATCCTATTTTTAAGGTCATCAAAGGCCTTTTGTTGTGATTTTCCCCAAACAAATGTGACATTTTTCTTGGTCAACTCGTTGAGAGGGCAAGCAATGGTAGAAAAGTTTTCACAAAGCGACGATAGAAACCGACCAAACCATGAAAACTACGAAGTTCACTTACATTGGTAGAAATAGGCCAATCTCGTATGTCCTTAACTTTTTAAATATCAACTTCGATACAATTCGAAGAAATAACAAATCCAAGGAAAATCAATTTGTCTTTGGCAAAAGTGCACTTTGGGAGATTAGCATATAGCTTTTCATGACGAAGGATTTGTAAAACCTCCTTAACATGTGTAACATGCTCCTCTAGTGACTTGCTATAGGCAAGAATATCATCAAAGTAAACGACGACACTCTTTCCAATGAGAGATCTCAAAATATGGTTCATAAGGCACATAAAGGTGGATGGGGCATTAGATAAGCCAAAAGGCATAACCAACCATTCATAGAGACCTAGTTTGGTCTTGAAGGCGTTTTTCCACTCATCACCCTCGGCCATGCGTATTTCATGGTAACCACTACGAAGATCAATTTTTTTTTAAAAATAGTGGATCCACACAACTCATCAAGCATGTCATCAAGACGCGGTATTGGATGGCGATAACGCACGGTGATAGCATTGATTGGATGGCAGTCCATGCATAACCTCAACATATCATCCATCTTTGGGACAAGAGTCACGGGTATTGCGCTTGGGCTAGTGCTTACTTGAATCAAACCTTTGGAGACGAGTTGGTTGATTTGTCGTTCTATCTCCTTTGTATCTTCTAGGTTCGTGCGGTATGCGGCGCTGTTTGGGAGAGGTGCGCCGGGTATGAGGTCAATGCGGTGCTGTATTCCGCGAAGTGGAGGTAGTCCATGAGGAAGCTCTTTGCGAAACACATCCTTGAATTCCTGCAAAACAGCCATCAAAGGAGGAGGAACATTTTTCAAGTCATTAGTTCCTTGCGCTAGTCCCTTACAAATGAGGACATGGTGAAAGATGGATGGGTTGTTCCGCACTTCTCTCATCTCACTTTTGGTGGCTAGAAGAACAGTCTTAGTTTTCCACTCGAGTTTGGCTTGTGTCTCTCACTCACTATATGGTGGTTCTCTCGCTAACTGCTCTTCTCACAAGACGGTGTTGTGCTTTGCGCCCTCGCTAAAGCCTTTGCATTGTCCACAATTATTTGGCTAGGAGTCATTGGTTGCAAAACACATGTCTTGTCAAGCCATTTGAAAGTATAGACATTTGTGTGACCATCATGTAAAGCATGCTTGTCATATTGCCAAGGCCTACCTAGCAACATATGGCAAACCTTCATGGGAACCACACCACACTCCACCGTTTCCTTGTATGGTCCAATTGAGAATGTTACCGAGACGGTGTGGTTGATCTTGACGGACCCTTATTCACTTATCAATTGTATATGGTAGGGGTGCTTATGTGGATGGAGGGTGAGGTTGAGCTTCTCACACAACTCCGTGCTTGCAAGTTTGTGGCAACTCCCTCCATCAATGACAACTTTGACGGATTTCCCATTGATACCGACATGTTTTTGAAAGATGTTTCATCTTTGGTCTTCATGCTCATGGACTTGAAGTTAAGACCCTTGTGACAACAAGTGATGGACTTGCATCATGCTCACACACAAGTAGTTCTTGGTCATCTTCCAAATGTTGCCTTGCCAAAGCTTCCTTGACTCTTGCATCAAACTCATCTTCACTCAAGTATTTTTCGTCGCCATTGTCATGGATGAACAAAACTTTCTTGTTTCCACATGTGGCCGACTTGTGTACCTTCCCTCCACACTTGTAGCATTCACCATTGAATGGTTTATCATCCTTTGTGTACTTGCCACTTGGAGGCGGTTTTCCCTGAGGTAGTGTTGGCTTGAAGGGAAGCTTGTTGGTACTTGATGAGCTTCCATTTGGGGTTGTTGATGTAGTGGATGGCGCTTGCTTGTAGGTTAAGTACGTCTTTGGCTTGTTATACTTGATGTCCTCTTGCACTTGATGTTCGGCTTTTGTTGCTATGTGCACAAGCTCAACCATGTTGTTGTACTTTTGGAACTCGCTGATGCGCTTGATTGGATAGGTCAAGCCATTGAGGAATCATGCGATTGTTTGCTCATCGTGCTCTTCAATGTTTGCATGGATCATGTTGAGCTCCATTTGCTTGAAGTACTCTTCCACGGTCTTTGTCCCTTGACTAAGTGTTTGAAGTTTGTTGAAGAGGTCATACTTGTAGTGTGAAGGAACAAAGAGGAATCTCATATGATCCTTCATATCTTTCCAAGAGGTGATTGGAGGCTCTTGTCTTTCTTCACGAGCAAGTTGGATTTGTTCCCACCAAAGGTTGGCATAATCATCAAATTCGAGGGAAGCCATGGCCATCATCTTCTCATTGCTATAGTTCTGCATGCAGAAGATCTTGTCAACCTTGGGTGCCCATGAGAGGTATTCTTTGGGGTCATTGTGATAGGGCAAAGGTTTCTGATCTTTCGATGAGATGGTGATAGTCAATTTGGTGGAGTTCGGGCTTGACGATCCGACTACACGTGCGAGCACGAGCGCCAATGCAATCGCTAGGACAATCTCCTGGAGGTTACCGATCCTGCGGGAACACGATCAGCCTGACCAGCGAGGGTCTTAATTCCTACCTGAAATCGAGAACAAGTAAGAACTAATATTGCAATCAAGATATTGTGGATTAAGATGAAAGCTTTATTGAAAAGGTGGGATCATGTATAGGTGCTAAGTGCAAGAGGCCTCTGCGACGCTCGAGCCTTGGCGAAGTTGCTATGATGGCTAACTTATTGTCTAAACAAAATCCGAGTCTATGGTGACGGCTAAGGTGAGTATTTAAGGAGGAAAAGGTGGGGTTTTGGCCAGCCATATAAGTGGTGGCCGAATCCAACCCTAGAAGTCCTTTTCTCCTCAAATACGGACTCTAAAAAGTGGCTATTTAAAATCCTGTGAAAATTACATGGGCCTGGCCCAAAATAAAGGTGTTGCAACACCATATTAAGCTATGGACGAATTTGTGAAGTATTAATCTTGAATATTTCGTCCAAGCCTTCTTTCTTCATTATGGTGGCCTCGAAGTTCTGAAATCTTCATCTGTGGCCTTCTCTTGAATCATCACATGCTTGCTCCCATCTCCATGCATGACCATGCTCCAATGCTTGTCCCTCTCATCCATGCTTGGTCCATCATTCCTAAGAGTAAGAAATACATCTGATTTAGGCAGCATCATATTGTCATGTATGTGAGGAATAGTTCCAAGAAACGAAAGTACCTGATAGTTAAGTTGTTTGGCACGAGATCGAGTGATAGGTCCTTGTATGTGGGTAGCTGTAGGTACAACGGTTGTATCAATAGATGGGATGTCCACATCATGCTCCCCTTCTTGAATTGAAGTCGTCCTCGACACAATCTCATCTTCGTCACCAAAGTAAGGCTTCAAATCTGCAATGTTAAACATAGGACTAACCGTACCAAAGTCTGCAGGAAACTCAAGTTTATATGCATTATCGTTTATTTTCTCTAACACCTTAAAAGGACCAGCAACACATGGCATTAACTTAGACTTTCATAAATGAGGAAAACGATCTTTACGCAAATGTAACCAAACAAGATCTCCAACATCAAACACAACATGCTTTCTCCCTTTATCCCTAGCAAGTTTATACTTAGCATTCATGTGTTCTATGTTATCTTTAGTAGTCTTATGCAAGTTTGATATCATTTCAGCGCGTTGAGTAGCATCCAAATTATGTTGCACCGAAGAAGGTAAAGGCAATAAATCAATAGGTGCACGAGGAACAAAACCATACACGATCTCATACAGGCACATCTTTGTTTGTAGAATGCAACGAACGTTTATAGGCAAATTCTATATGAGGTAAACACTCTTCCCACAATTTTAAGTTCTTTTTTAAAACAGCCCGCAACATAGTAGACAAAGTTCTATTTACTACTTCAGTTTGTCCATCAGTTTGGGGATGACATGTAGTACTAAGCAGCAATTTAGTCCCCAACTTAGCCCATAAACATCTCCAAAAGTGGCTAAGAAATTTAGTATCACGATTAGAAACAATAGTATTTGTCACACCATGTAAACGAACAATTTCACGAAAGAACAAATCAGCAATATGCGCAGCATCATCCGTTTTATGACAAGGAATAAAATGTGCCATCTTAGAAAACCGATCCACAACAACAAAAATACTATCCCTCCCCTTCTGTGTATGTGGAAATCCCAAAACAAAGTCCATAGAAATATCCTCCCAAGGAACACTAGGAACAGGAAGAGGAATATATAAACCATGTGGATTAAAGCGGGAATTGGCTTTTTGACAAGTAGTGCAGCGTGCCACAAATCTCTCATTGAAGATGAACTTGTTCCATGTTATACCATCTCTACAATTCTACAACACATCTTTAAATTCAGCATCATGCACATATTGTTCCTTAATAGTTTCCAATCCAAATATTTTGAAGTCAAGTTGAGATAACAAAGTATAATGGCGCGACAAAGCATCAACAATAATATTATCTTTACCCTTTTTGTTTTTGATAACATAAGGAAACGACTCAATAAATTCAACCCACTTTGCATGACGATGATTCAACTTAGCTTGACTACTAATATGCTTCAAAGCTTCATGATCAGAATGTATAACAAATTCTTTAGGCCATAGATAATGTTGTCAAGTTTCTAATGTCCGAACCAACGCATATAATTCTTTATCATAAGTAGAATAGTTCAGACTAGCCCCACTCAATTTCTCACTAAAATATGCAACAAGTTTTCCCTCTTGTAATAACACACCTCCCTAACCAATTCCACTAGCATCACATTCAAGCTCAAAAGTCTTTTTAAAATCAGGAAGTTGGAGTAAGGAAGCATGTGTTAGCTTATCTTTCAATATGACGAAGGCCTGTTGTTGTGCATCGCCCCAAATAAAGGGCACATCCTTCTTGGTAAGTTCATTCAGCAGCGCGGCAATTGATCCAAAGTCTTTGACAAAGCGCCTATAAAAACCAGCGAGGCCAAGAAAACTCCTCACTTGTGTGACAGTCTTGGGCTGCAGCCAATTCTCAATAGCTTCAATCTTGGCTGGATCCACTTCAATACCCTGTGATGTAACAACATAGCCAAGAAATGCAACTCGATTGGTGCAAAAGGTGCACTTCTCAAGATTACCAAACAAACGTGTATCACGTAAAGCATTGAAAACAACACGTAAATGGTCCAAATGATCCTCTAAAGATTTGCTATAAATCAGAATATCATCAAAGTAGACTACCACAAAACGTCCAATGAAAGCACGTAAAACTTCGTTCATTAATCTCATGAAAGTGTTGGGTGCATTAGTTAAACCAAACGGCATCACTAACCACTCATATAAACTGAACTTAGTTTTAAATGCTATTTTCCATTCATATCCCAATTTCATACGATTCTGGTGATAACCACTACGCAAATCAACTTTAGAAAACATGGTAGAGCCACTCAATTCATCAAGCATGTCATCCAAACGTGGAATAGGATGACGATATCGAATAGTAATATTATTGATAGCTCTACAATCAGTACACATGCACGAAGAAC
The DNA here is from genome assembly GCA_916181665.1 of Avena sativa. Taxonomy (NCBI): domain Eukaryota; kingdom Viridiplantae; phylum Streptophyta; class Magnoliopsida; order Poales; family Poaceae; genus Avena; species Avena sativa. The sequence goes on along the minus strand of OV702279.1, from coordinate 150,496,672 downwards.
CATCTTTCTTAGGTACCAAAATAATAGGAATAGCACATGGGCTAAGGGACTCACGAATATGAGCTCTGTCGAGTAGTTCCTGAATTTGGCGTTGTATCTCCTTTGTCTCCTCTGGATTGGTTCTATATGGCGCGCGGTTGGGCAACGTAGCACTAGGAATTAGATCAATTTGGTGCTCAATTCCTCTAATAGGAGGTAGTCCTGGTGGCAGCTCAGCGGGAAAGACATCCTCATATTCTTGCAAAAGGTTAGCAATAGCGGGTGGCAAAGAAGGAGGCATATCCTCAAATGAAAACAAAACCTCTTTGCAGATAATTGCATAACATTGAGTATTGTTTACATCTAGTTCAGCAATATCAATTTTATTTGCAAGCATACATGGACTCTTCAAACGAATTTCAGTAGCATGTTTAGAATCAGATTTAGTGTTCTTTGGTGGTACAAAATCTGCAGCAACAATCTGATTCTCACTTTTATTTTTCTCCTCAGTTTTAGCTCTACTAGCTCTAGCAAGATCATCTTTTCAAATCTGTTCGGGAGTCATAGGTTTTAGACCAATTTTCTTTCCATCATGCATAAGAGAATACTGATTAGTTTTGCCATTATGAACAGATTCTCTATCAAATTGCCATGGTCTACCAAGTAACAGAGAACATGCTTGCATAGGTACAACATCACAATCAACAAAATCAGAATATGTACCAATAGTAAAATGCACGCGTACCGTTCTTGTTACCTTGATCTTGCGAGAACTCTCAAACCATTGGATGTAATATGAATGTGTGCGTTGTCTTGTTGGAAGTGCAAGCTTCTCTACCATGTCAACACTAGCCAGATTATTACAACTCCCTCCATCAATGATGATCCTTATAGCTCTTTCCTTGACAACACCACGTGTTTGGAACAGGTTGTGGCGTTGATCATGCTCAGATTTGCTCAATTTCACACTCAACACACGTTGTGTAATTAAGCTCTTGTATTGATCAGCAGTTTTAGCTCCCATTACCTCTATCTCTTCATCAGAATCACAATTGTCTCCATCTCGAGCAGAAATAAGAGCTAATGTATCTTCATAAAATTCACTCGCTGAATCATATTGACCATCATCACGCACCATCATAACACGTTGTGTTGTGCACTGTCTCTCAATATGACCAAAACCCCAGCACTTGCGGCATTGTATATCCTTTGTTTTACCCGTGGAAGCCATAGAAGATGTACTACGAGCAGGAGCTTTGGATGACGGTAGAGGAGCAGCTGACGAAACCTTGTGGTGGCCTTGGATGTGGTAGTAGCTGGTGGAGAATAACGAGAAGAAGGCGCTGATTGTCGGGATGTCCAAGTGGATGTGCGACCTGCAGAATTATTAGTCCTCCTCCATGGTGTTTGGCGATCCTGCACTTCACGTTCAGCTTTGCAAGCAAGATGAAACAAACGAGTGATGGAATTATATTCCTTATAGTCTAATATGTGCTGAATGTCCTTGTTTAATCCACCAAAGAAACGTGCAAGCATTTGTTCAAAAGATTCAACAAGACCACACCGAACCATCCCCGTTTGCAATTCCTGATAATACTCTTCTACATAATTTTTTCCTTGTTCCAAACGTGTCAGATTCTTTAGTAAATCACGTTGATAAGTGGGAGGCACAAAACGAACACGCGTAGCAATTTTTAAAGTAGTCCAAGTACGAGGAATAGTAGTAGGATTTAAATGACAATACTCAGACCACCAAAGGAAAGCAAATTTAGTAAATTCACATGTAGCAGCACTAACACGCATATTCTCAGGATATTTTAAACATGCAAAACGTTGTTCTACTTCCATCTCCCATGTAAGATATGCATTAGGATTATATTTACCCTCAAAATATGGAATATTTAATTTAAGCTTTGCAACATGATCATCATCACGTACCGGTGGTCAAGCATTGCGGTGGTAATGTCTGGGTCGTCCAGCAGGGTGTGGAGGTTGTTCAACCTCCTCGTCGAACAGATCGTCATCATCGAGGTCGTAGTAGTACCCATCGTCTGCCCCCAATATCGCAGCAGCAGCTGCGGTGGAAGCCTGAGGTGCCTTAGCTGTAGTGGTAGCCGGCTGAGGTGCGGCGGCCGCTGAACAAGCAGTATGACCCGTCATCGGAATGCGCCGTGCGCCATTCCGAGGTACCAATGGGGCGGGCGCGGGTGCAGGTGCCGGCAATCTATCCAAAACCTCCTTTAACCGAGCGTCAAGCTTGTTGTTGAAGGATTTCTCGAGTCCATCGATCTTGTCCATGGTGTTGGTGAGCTTGGTGTCAAACTCCTCTAGTCGTGCATCCACATCTTTAGCGCGATCGACCAAGAGCTCGGAGAAGTGGGCATGTAGTTCTTGGTTCGTCATGGTGGTAGGGTTGCGCGAAGTATCTGTCATGGTTAGTCCTTTAAAAAGCATAGGTATATATGCATATAACTACGAAAATATGGTCGAAGGCACGCGTAATCCGTCAAGAAATATACGAAGCTCTTACAAGTTCTTACCAAAGAGCAGGAAAAGGCGATGTGCAACCACGAGGAGTAGTGGGTCCAGAGATTGAACCGAGCGATTACCAGGAGTCGAGATACCGCACGTGGAGAAATCTGTGGAGCTCTGGGAAGTCCTAGCAAAGAGGTTAGCAATTATCAAAATAGCAATGCAAATGTTTAAAGAATGCTCAACGACGGTACTGTGCTGGTCCTAGGCTAGACCATACTAGAGACGCGAGCCTAGATCACCAACGATGTCACGACGCGACACAACAAGCAATGTATGATAATATGGCACCCTGAAAAGTGAACCGAGATGTCGAAAATCACTATGATGGCGAGTGTCTAGAACTGATCAACAGGGTTTAGAAACAGGTTAGCCCCAAATTTTTTTTTTCAAAATTTTTGTATTATGCTCCGGAAAGGGCGCAGGCGCCAAAAAAATATCGCTATAACGACCGATGGAGAAAAGTGATCCCCGGAGTCGAAAATCAGTATAGCCAGAAATTTTTTTCGGAGGCGGTTCCAGACTCAATTCGGTTCCAGTATAACGACCGATTTTTTTTTTGCTCTCCTTCTGCACTTACGACTGAACTCTGAGCTCGACACGGACTTTAGGTCAACACGGAAACAACAAGGAAGGAAAGTAAAAAGAAATAACTAGGAAAGAATAACTCAACTCGGACTCGTGCCACGACAGGAAAGATGATCGGATTCGTGTCGCGGTAGGAAGGCGGTGGCGGAGTTTTAGGGTTTATGGTGGCTGGGTGTATGGCGGCGGAATATGGTGGCGGAATATGGTGGCGGTGATCTACGAGTGTGGCGGTGATTACTGTGATCAGAACTCGAAACTCTAAGGGACGAGACACTAAGACCAGCAACTCGACGCGACGATGCAGACACAAATTCAACAATGCAAAACTGAAAAGATAATGCAAGGCGTAGATTGTTGATGGGATGGATCTAAACTCTAACTATGTTTTTGGCTTTTTCATGGGTTATAGGTAAAATAGATCTAATCTACGAAAACAATAAAATCTCACCGAGCAACCTGAAATTTGATACCACTTGATAGGGCAAAGGTGTCCGATCTTTCGATGAGATGGTGATAGTCGATTTGGTGGAGTTCGGGCTTGACGATCCAACTACACGTGCGAGCACGAGCGCCAATGCAATCGCTAGGCCAATATCCTGGAGGTTACCGATCCTGCGGGAACATGATCAGCCTGACCAGCGAGGGTCTTAATTCCTACCTAAAATCGAGAACAAGTAAGAACTAATATTGCAATCAAGATATTGCGGATTAAGATGAAAGCTTTATTGAAAAGGTGGGATCCTGTATAGGTGCGAAGTACAAGAGGCCTTTGCGACGCTCGAGACTTGGCGAAGTTGCTATGATGGCTAACTTATTGTCTAAACAAAATCTGAGTCTATGGTGACGACTAAGGGGAGTATTTAAGGAGAAAAAGATGGGGTTTCGGCCAGCCATAGAAGTGGTGGCCGAATCCAACCCTAGAAGTCCTTTTCTCCTCAAATACGGACTCTAAAAAGTGGCTATTTAAAATCCTGCGAAAATTACATGGGCCTGGTCCAAAATAAAGGTGCCGCAACACCATATTAAGCTACGGACGAATTTGTGAAGTATTAATCTTGAATATTTCGTCCAAGCCTTCTTTCTTCATTATGGTGGCCTCAAAGTTCTGAAATCTTCATCTGTGGCCTTCTCTTGAATCATCACATGCTTGCTGCCATCTCCATCCATGACCATGCTCCAATGCTTGTCCCTCTCATCCATGCTTGGTCCATCATTCCAAAGAGTAAGAAATACATCTGATTTAGGCAGCATCATATTCTCATGTATGTGAGGAATAGTTCCAAGAAACGAAAGTACCTGATAGTTAAGTTGTTTGGCACGAGATCTTGTGATAGGTCCTTGTATGTGTGTAGCTGTAGGTACAACGGTTGTATCAATAGATGGGATGTCCACATCACATTGGAACTGGTGAACTTGGGCATGGTGAATTTGAGCTTGACAAAAGTTTCCTCTTCATTGTGGTTCCGGCATCGGCGGTTGCCATGATGGTGGTGGCCATCTTCATCACCCGAGCTCTCACGTCTTGCTTGATGATGTTGGTGTTGCCCTTGCGGTTGTTGTGGTGCCGCATTTGGTGGTGGAACTTGGTCCTCACGACAAGCCTGGGCGGCTTGCTCTTGTTCTTGTCGCGGTTGCTGATGAGGAGGAGGCGCTTGGGCCTCACGGTGTTGGTTCGGCACTTGTACATCATGACGACGAGCATCGACTTGAGCCACGTGGCGAGGAGGACATTGTGTCGCATGTGCAATGGGTCTCTCCCTTTCTTTGTAATGTAGTGGAGGCTCGACATGGTGATCATGTTGTCGATGTTGACGCTCATGTCGATGATGACGTCTTGGTGCGTCTTCAAGTGCTTCACGTTGACGGCGAGCTTGTTCGTCCATGTCGGAGGCCTCACTTGTTGACAAAGGAATATGCCGATGATGAGGAGCTTGTGGTTCCATTTGAGGTTGCTCTTGTTGGATCACTAGTGCCCTTGCTTGTGGACGTTGCGCTTCACGTCTTGGAGGTCTCAGCGGAGGTCATCATCATAACTTGACGTTTTGGTGTGCCGAGGAGATGGTACCGCTTGCGAAGAGCTCATGGAGTGAATTACGGGTCCATCATTGTGCCTTGAAGCGCGATGGTGCGAAGAGCTTGACGCACTCGAGGGGTGTCGTGATGAGCTTGAGGTGCGCGAGAGCGTCCTTGCCAACCCATCAATGAGATGTTGAATCTTGTCATCCGTTGTGACGACAGCACGTTCGATTGCTTCATTTTGGTAACCGAGGTTGTGTTGCATCGCATGCATTTTCCCTTGGATCTCCTCAAAGCGGTTGTCGATGCTCTTGAAATCCATTTCCGTTTCTCTAAATTGTTCATCTTGGCGCTTCTCAAGGGCGTCACAACGGTAGTTGAATTCTCCACGAATCTTCCAATGGGTTGCCCTTGTCATGTATTGGTCTTCATCCTCTTGAGGTTGAGGTTGTCAGTTCGTATCATCGTTCCTATCCATGATGCAAAACCAACAGGGATTGTATATGCAGGAAAATACTTGGAGAGTTAGCCCGTGAACCTCACCTTGGGGATTGTATCGAACTAGTGACCACACACGCGAACTAAAATCTTGCAAAGTGAAATCGCAAAGAAAAGCTCACACTAAAAGGGGAACTAAACTCTCAAAAGATTTTGGTGGAAAAGGTTGGGATGGTGGAAAGCCAAAGAACCAACCAAACGAAAAGGATAGTCAAAAGTGGGTAAGATCCAACAAAACCCAAGTCAAGGTAAAAGCTCAACAACTCAAAAGGGGTGACGGGAACCTACGACTATACACACACGTGGAGAAAAATGGGATAGACACGACTATGAAAAAGAGCACAAAAAGTCCTAACGACGACTAAGCTCGGTTGTCGTGCCAATGCAAGAAGAGACGGTGGCTCGTTTGCAAAGAGGAAAAAATGAGCAATGTATTTGTGCACTTTCCTTGGGCGCTCTTATTTCTCTCTTGCTTACAAGATTGAGACTCTCTTTTGCTATGGAAGACTATTTTTATTTTTATTTTGTATCTTTTTTCTTTCTTTTCTTTTGTTTTGTTTTTTTCTCTCCCTTTGATGCTACCAAGTCACTCTTGCTATTGCTTTCCACTCTCACTAAACAAAGGAAAATGCATAATGCTCAAGCAAACACAAAATGAGCCACTCTCGTGGGATAGGTACACAAAAAGGAAGATATGGGTTAAGAAGGTGACACAAGTTATACCTTCGATGTTGATGATGAACTTGCGGTCGGTGGTGCAGGATGATGTTTGGTTGCTGTGGTGTCGAGGGGCGTGGGAGATGTTGCGGAAGCTGCTGTTAGTTGACGACACACACACACGGAACACAAACAAACAAGAGGAAAATCAGCCAATGTGAGATAAGAGGCAAAAGACAAAATCTTGCGTCAGGGCCGAAGACTCCAGTGTAGGCCGGAGACTCCGGTGTGATCAGGCCGGAGACTCCGGTCTGGGGACACAGCTCAAACTGCTCGTGTTCTTGCATGGAAACCCACGCCTTGGGTCATTGAATTCGCGAAAAATTGGCCAAAATTGGGACGAGGAACGCAGGCAAAAGCTGGACCAACACCTTAGACAAGATTGGGTCAGATCAAAACCACAAATAACACTAAAAAATGAGAGATCAATACAAAGGCAAATTGGGGCTATTTTTTGGGTAATTTTCGAATTTATGGTGGATAAGAGAAAAAATTTGTGGAGAATTCGTGATCAACCTTTCTCTTGATACCAATATGTTGGGGTTGACCCCTTGGGGTTGCTCAATATTTCACGAATTCCTGTGGAAATCGAGATGAAGGCGAGTGGGAGGAGGGGAAGGATGGAATCCATGAACTCACACGCGAAGAACTCGATGAACGCACGCACACACACGAAGACATGATACAAGCCGATAGCTCAAGCCGGTGACAACCGGTCCAACACAATCCCTAGGATCGGCGTCCCGCAAGACACTCTCCCATAGTAAACAATGGGGGTGAGAGGATTCATATGATCTTCACTACTTGGAGATGAGACACCGACTCCAAGGACTTGTACAACTTGAACGCATGAGGCAAAATCCAAGAGGTGGGGGATAATTGGTGCTCCTTTTCAAGGAGCATGAGACTAGCAATTGATAGATCCTCTAGGGTTTCTTCAATTACAATTATCCAAGTCTAGGGTTTACAATAGAGTGGTGGGGCTATTGATAGGCCAACCACTTAAATAGGGGTAGTTTAGGGATAAAACTGGAAGTTGGGGAGAATCTGGGGGTTACATGGGCCAGGCCCAAAAGGCCGTTATATGCCTGTTGACGAGCAGTCCGGAGACTTCGGTGGGGTGGTCCGGAGACTCTGGTCCAGGCCGGAGAGTCTGGTCCATATCCGGAGGGGCATACTGAATGTCCCGGGGCTGGTTTCTGGGTCGGTCCGGAGGTCGGCCGGAGACTCCTGTGTAGAGCGGAGACTCCGGTGTAAACCGGATACTCCGGTGTGTTCAACTTCAGAAGCCGCTTCTCCTTGTTCTGCTCCTTGTTCTTATCTCTTGGGGGCTTAGTGAAGTACTGGGGCTTAATAGATGAGGATACATAATGTAGTTGCATGAAGTAGCAAGCTATCCAAAGGCATATCAAAGTCACATGAGGAAAGTAGCGAGTTAACCTTAGCTTGTAGGAGCTTGGCTCGGGCACGAGTCATCGGTCCACTTGGGAGACTTGGTGGTGTAGATGGAGGGGCGTCCGTAAGACGGGCTGCATCACTCATGAAGAGGATAGGATTCACCTTGGACTGCCTATGACAACTTGGCATAAGTGAAGGTGCTTGATATGGAAGGGACCGTAGGTTAGGCCGTATTATAAGGGGAGCGCTATGCGTCCCCCGGGGGATAACTCCCCCGATCCCCCGGGTCCTCTGGCCACCACTTGTCAACTAAAACAGACTCAATTCCCACTTTTACTACAAAACGACCCCTTTTGGCTATAAATTGTCCCCCTTTTACTCCAGAGTTTCGCCGGAGTTTCACGAGACAAAAAATAAAAAGATAGATTTTGGCTATAAATTGTCCCTCAGCAAAAAAGGTACGTCCACGACACAAAAAAATAAAAAGATAGATTTCGCCAGAGTTTCTCTGGAGTTTCACCGGAGACCTCGGCGGAGTTTCGCCGGAGACTTTTTAGCAAAAGCTTTGTTCTAATGTAGCAAAACTGACTTCACCTAGAGACCCTCCTAGCAAAATAGTATACTATTATAGCAAAACCACAAAACAGTGGTGGCAAAAGAAAATGATAATGCAGCAAAAAGAAGACCTCGCTAGAGACTTCCACCGGGAGACCTCGTCGAACACCTCGTAGCAAGGTCCCACACCCATGGTAGGAAACTGATAAGGACATCCCATCTATTGATACACCCGCTGTACCTACAGCTACACAAATATAAGGACCTATCACCTGATCTCGTGCCAAGAAACTTAACTATCAGGTACTTTCGTTTCTTGGAACTATTCCTCATATACGTGAGAATATGATGCTGCCTAAATCATATATGTTTATTACTCTTAGGAATGATGGACCTAGCATGCACGAGAGGGACAAGCATTGGAGCATGATCATGCATGGAGATGGCAGCAAGCATGTGAGATTGAAGAGGACGTCGCGAGTGGAGATTTCAACACTTTGAAGACACCATAATGAAGATTGAAGTCTTGGACAAAATATTCAAGATTAATACTTCATAAATTCGTCCTTATCTTAATCTGGTGCTGCGACGACTTTATTTTGGGCCAGGCCCATGTAATTTTCGTAGGAATTTAAATAGCCACTTTTTAGACTCCATATTTGAGGTGGAAAAGACTTCTAGGGTTGGATTCGACCACTATAACATCCCAGCATTAGAGCTTAGAAATAAGCTGAACCCAGATGTGTGCATTGCATTCATGCATAGAAAATCCGAATAATTTTCGTGCTTTTAAATAAAAACTTGTCAAAGTGATTGAAGCTTCTCTTAACTTGATAAAATTGAAGTAGATCATCAAGTTGACTGCGATAAGTTTCAATATGACCTTTGCTAAAACCTTATCAGGGTAAACATGATTTGATCTAAGGGTAGATCAAATATAATAAACTTTAAAACTTAATGCATTGCTTAATGATTGATATTTGATCCTTAAGGGATCATATCATAATATTCCTTATAACAACTTATGAATACCAAGTTCAGATTACAACTCAAGTAATAAGAATGTAATGACTAATCCTAACCTATCTTATTCTTATCTATTCTTACTATGAGTATCATGGTAATACCTAACTTTAACTCTTTAGTGTGATTGAGTAGGAAAGAAACCAAGTCAAGATCATGCACCATGTATCTTTCTTTCCATATCAATCCTTATGGAATCCTATCTCAATATCTTTTGTTTATCAATGTTGAGTAATCAACTATTGATTCACCAATTCTTAATTTATCAACTCTTGACCATACCATAGCATACTTAAGTGCCTATAAAGAAATAACTAATAAGAGGTAAATAATAATGCTAGTTTTAGATATCATCTATAGGATGGGAGTGATTGAAGAGAATCAAATCAATATGATAATTGATGGAGTTAAACTCACTCCTGAAATGATGGAAGAGTTATTGGAATATATAATTATATGGTAGTAAAGAAGATTACAAGGATGAATCCTGAAGATAGTTACCAGTACTAATTCTATTGGATCAAGTGGGCATAGTCCATGAATAAACAACCCTTAATCCAATATGAGATACTAAGAATATAATTTCAATACTATTGTAAAGTTGTATTGATGAAGCCTTGACTAGCTCATTAGAAACCTAAACCATAAGGGGTCAAAGGATTATAATGATCATGCTTTAGTCACCAAGATTGAATGCTTATATCTTTTATAAGTAACATTGGTGGGTAAAACTTGATTGAACTCTAATATGAGATATTGGAGTCAAGTACAGGTAAGATTGTATGATTAAGATGATGTTAGAGCAGCATTGAATTACAGAGTTAGTATTTTCTCTTGGAAAATAGTAAACAATTGAGGTGGAGTAGGATTGGATGTATATCTAATTATAAAACCATCTACTAGAGTAATATTAGTGGTGGATGATTATGGAAGAATAGGAATGGAGTTAGAAGTAGCTACTTGTTGAATTGAAGGTTATCAGCAGAAGAGTAGTTGATATAACCAAGTCTGGATAGGTGAAGATCATGAAATGCTTTAGTGTCAAACCCATTTGATTCATCAATGAGTTTAGAAGAATAAAAGATGTATAATAATATTCTTGTGAAGTAAAGATCATCATGTTAACCATGATGATGGATAGGAAAAAGTAGTATATCTAGGAAAGGAATTCCTTAATTAGAAGTCTAGGATTATGAATTATGGAAGATAGAAATTCTTGGTAAACACCCAACTCTAAATCTCAAACCAAACATAATAACCATTACATTTTATTGATCCACCATCTTATCTCCATATCACTTTATAGGAATATTTTCCTATAGCAAATCACATAAGCACATCTTTATCATTTCCAATTGTCTTAACCATATGTGTTAGGAGATATTTTTATCAATTTCTTTTCCATAAGACATTTTAGTTAATAACTTTCTATTCTAAAGGTGATATCATTAAAGATCACAAACAAAAGACAATATGCTTAGCTATTAAATCTTTACTCACATCAACAAAGGAATATAAGTAAATTAAGAATCCTAAACTCTAGGGTAAGCACTTACAATTCAAACCCTAACTTATATGTTTATCATAATAGAATATATACATTGTCATTTTCTAAATTAATGGGAGTAATATGAACCATATTAATTTCCTTTGTATTTCATGCATCAAATAATGATATAGGATCATTATATATAATTTTTTTTATTCAAAGTATGAGCTAACTAGAATTAAGTTTTATAAACAAAGAAGGAAATATCAAAAATAATAAAGCCATGGTTTAGTATAGAAAGAAAATTAATAATAAAGGCTTTGACAAATTATTGAAAAAGGGGGTTCATATAAAGAAAAATAAAGAAATATACAAAATAATTATCATAAAGGTTTACCAAATAAATATCAATTAATATTAATTGTTGCTGCAAATGTTCAGCAAATAAACTTTGTTAGAAAAGTTCAAATTATAGATTAAATACAAATCTGAAAACCAAAACAGAAAATAGAAAAGGAAAACAAATAAAAAACATTTCCTGGCCGTGGCCCAACTTTCCTCCTTCTTACCTGTCGCCCACGTGCAACCCACAAAAGCCCAGCAGCCAGCCTAGTTCGTTCTTTCCTCTGGCTGACGGGTGGGACCGAAGAGGGACTGCGGGTTGAGCTGAAAGAACCGCCAGAGAGTTTTCTATAAAATGAACATCATCGTCATCCTCACGCACACAGGTAGCTCGCTAGAGGAGTCCGCCGCTGCCCGATGCCGTCGTCGTCATCAGCCGTGCGTCGAGATGCCCGCCGCCATTCCAGAGAGGGATAAGAAGGCCACCGCGACACCCTGCCTCATCCCTATCCTCATTTCTTCCTCTTCATGTATGTCTCCTCTCAGATGCCGAAACCTAGCTCACCGGAGACATTTGTCGCCGTCGCTCTGAAGCTTCCCTTGCCCTATTGAGCTCAACGTTGGAACCGCTGTGTCACGCTGGTTCATCTCGTGGAAGGAATCGGTCGCGCATGCCCTTAATTCAGCTCACGGCCTCGTCCTTCCGAAGTCCGACCACCGTCGATTCGCCGTCATCAAGCATTCCTCGACCTCACTGAACCTGCTACGAGCACCGTGGTGAGTCCTTGATCCTCCCGAGGCTCTCCAAGCTTTCATTCATTTCCTAGATCAAGCGCTCACCATGTATCTGTGCGCTCCACCGCTCGTCGTCACCGGACTTCCTGTTCCGATGACCTTTAGGGGGCGGCGCTGCCACTATTAGGTTCAGTAGACACCCCTGCATCGAATAACCCTAATCACGCATCCCAGAACCCATTCATGCGGCGTCTCCGATGATGTTTCGGCGAGGTTATGGCAAGCTGATGTCAAGGTGATGTCACCCTTGACCCGGTCAGCCATTTAACTGGTCCTTGCCCAGGTGGCATGTGACGTGGCCCATGGCCCATTTGTCATTGTCTGGGAGTAGAAATAGGGTCGGTAACAAATGCATTTACTAACCTGAGAAATGATGTTGCCACTGGCCCACTAGTCAGTGACTAGGGCTAGGTGTGGGTGAAGTGTTAAAAGCTTAGTGTTTGTTTAGGAAATAAATAAATGTTATAAGCTCAAATATCAATATTCCAGAAATGAAATAAATGATTAATCTTGTTTAATTAATAACTTTTGTTTTGTAATTTAGAAAAATATGTATAATATATGAAAATGTTCAGAAAAATAAAATCTATAACATTAATCCCTTATAATTTTTTTATTATGTTGGAAATTTAAATAATTATTATTTAATCAAGATTTTATAAATATTAATACTTTGATAATTCATATGTTAATAATGGTAAATGTTAAAAATATTAATAATATTCCAAAAAAGCTTATAAAAATAAGAACTATAATTTAAAACAATAATCATGCCTTATTATTTCACTTAACTAAATATTTATTATCTAATAAGTCATTATAAAGTAATAAATCTTATAAAAATCATATCTTGTTATTTATAAATCACAAAAATAAATGTAATATACCAAAATGATCACAAAAATAATAACTACATGCTAAGAATATAATATTCCACTTCTGAGGTAAATAAAAGATTTAAACCTATTTCCTGAAAAAATAATTCCTATAAAGGTAAATAAAATTTACTAATATTTCTAAAATTAGTCAATTAAGTCTAATAAATAGTATTAGTCTTAAATATTAATAATATGAAGTCATAATAGTTCAAAACATTATAAATACCATTTTATTTAATTATCTTTCAACCATAAGTGTAGATTATTTTCTAAAAAGATCCTTCACCAATATAAAATCTCCAAGAATAATTTGTGACTAAATCCAATCTTTTCCATCTACTTCAACCACCAGATTACAAAACCATCACAACACTATAGTAAGTCCATATGTAGTTAATTAATATTATTTCTTTGTTTATAAACTATAACCACTCATCTATAAAAGGGTAAATGCTACTATTCCATTATAAAATCAAGAAACCACTACACCAAGTAAAAATATAACCATTCTTAAGAAACCTTAAGGAAACATTACCAAGTACACAAGGTACAAATATCATAAGCATTACACTTTCAAACCATCTATTTTTTAAAGTTGACTATAGTCTACAAGACTGTAAATATAATACTAAAGACATTGTTATATGTTTTATAGTTAACTTCGGTCTGTATTATTTAAGTTATATAGCATCTCAAGTCCAAACTATTCAAGTAAGCACAAACAACCTTGACCACCTTTGATTAACCACAAAGATTGTTTAGACCTTAGAAAAGGAATCTTTTCTTCAAAATTTATTCGTTTTGCCATTTAAGTCAATAGATGACAACTAATCGTAATCACATTACTTTATACTTCACTTTTATACTTAGGATTGTTAGCACTTAAGCTCCTTATAAATTCCATTAATTGCAAGGTAAAACGTAAAGATAAGATAATTCTTATATAAGCATTCCTTGAATAGCGTACCCCAATGGTATACTCATTGTTGTACACCATTATGTTCACATGATATTCCACACACACTCACAAGCCTTAATAAGAAGCACAAGTGTGAAACTTATCTAATAAGACAACACATTCTAAAGAAACCAATTCCAGTTTCCAAACTCTAGATCAACGTTATCCCCGGGATTCGCGTTTATAAAGTGCATCACATTACTTATGCATAAGAGCATATTACTTCTTTAAACATTAGTCCTTACCGGACAAATGATGCTAATTTCAGATATTGGATCTTTTAAATTGTCTTGAAGACCGTGAGTGCATAATCTTGCAATCACAAAGGCAAGTTCACACTTGCTCATGTCCTTTGATTATTTTTTGTAAAGTATTTTACAAATCTAGTGTTGTCATCACCTGCATTTGAAAAAGGTCCGAAAACACTATTTTCATAATAATGTGATTATAGGTTATTTACCATGAGGTAATAACCTACTATGAAAGTTCCGGTGGTGAAGGAACATATTATCTAGGACTTAACAACCAATGCTGCCAGGGATTCTTACGCCGTATATCACGTGTTAACCATGAGATTTGGAATGGGACGGAGAAGTCAGCTGTATCTTCTTCCTCTCGCATGTAGCCGGATGTGCAGGTCGTGGCTGTATCACTCGTAGCGTGCATATTAATTGGTAATTCGTAGAGGATATGAAGCATATGGGTGGGAACCCTCAACGTCCCACGATAGTTCTGGCATCTAACGGTCTGTACAAACCATTGCCGTAATTCCATATGTGGGCATAATGTACACCAAGGAGGCAGGCAAGGTCGTGAAGGGGGCAGTGATTGGCTTGGATCATCTTCTGGGCCCCACATCATGGAATTATGGACGGGAATAAGTTGCCCGGCTGTGCAACAAAGAGTTGACCTCTCATGGGTAAAGTAACGCACCTCTGCAGAGTGTAAGAACTGTAACTTGTTACTCCCTGTTCTAGGAAGGAGCTGCGAACGCGGAGGGAAAGGACCTCCATGAAAGTTCTGGTAAACCCGTGAAGGCTGACGGACATAGCTTTTCAGAATAAAAGAAACCTTTGAAGAAATGTTTAAGAAAACTTGCATTGCCTACAACCTAGTGAACTTGCTGAGTACGCTCAAGTGCATCAAACACTCTTTTTCTAGTGAACTTGCTGAGTACGCTCGTACTCAAAGTATCTTCTTAACCCTTGCTAGATTCTGAAGCCAATACAGACGATGTCTACATCAAGTTATGCTCCAAGAGTCATCATCAAAAGCTAAAGCTCTTCAATGAAGTCAAGAAAGTCAACATATACATCAACTCAAGTGAAGACGAAGTTACTGATTAGATAGGAAAATAATCTCTAACAATAGAACCTATCTCTGTAGCATATTGCAATAGAAGCAATGCCATACCATTAGTTAGCATACTAGTCTAAATAGTATGATAGTATTTGAGTTGTTTATTTCTGATTCATCTTTGTAAGAAGATTCTTTCTCTCTCTTTAACCTAGAGTGTTCTCTGGATCTTGTGTATAGAGTGAGTTGTAACCTTTAGCCATGTATTGGACCTGCTATGTTTTTGTTGTACTACTCTAAGGGATGTAATACTAGTGAACAATGTTTCATTGGTGTTATGTCAACGACTATAGTATACTACATCATGCAGTGGTATGCTGGGTCACCGCAACCACCACATCTATGGCTGGACGAAACCCCGCCTTTTCCTCCTTAAATATCCCCCATAGCTATCACTTTAGACTCGGATTTTGATTAGACTAAAAGTTAGCCATCATTGCAACTTCGCCAAGGCTTGAGTGTCGCAGATGCCTCTTGTTCTTCGCACCTATACAGGATCCCACCTTTTCAATAAATCTTTCATCTATATCCGTAATATCCCGAATGCAATATTAGTTCTTACTTGTTCTCAATTTTCGGTAGGAATTAAGACCCTCGCTGGTCAGGGTGATTGTGCTTCTGCAGGATCGGTAACCTTCAGGAGATTGGCCTAGCGATTGCATTAGCGCTCGTGCTTGCACGTGTAGTCGTATCATCAAGGCCGAACTCCACTAAATCGACTTTCACCATCTCATTGAAAGATCGGACACCTTTGCACTATCAAGTGGTATCAGATTTTAGGTTGCTCGATTCTATTTTAATATTTTCGTAGTTTGATATGTTTTACCTATAACCAACAAAAAAGCCAAAAACACAGTTAGAGTTAGATCCGTCCCATCACCAATCTACGCCTTGCATTATCTTTTCAGTTTTTCAGTTTTCCTCCCTCTCCTCCCTCGCGCTTGCTTCATTGATCAACACGCCTTGCTCCATGTGCTTCATCTCCTCACTCCGTGCTATGCGTTCTTTTCCAATGTACCTGTGTCAACACCCGGATTTTTCAATCCTAGATGACTGTTATGCCATACATCGCAATCCCAGGATTACCATTTTTGCGAGACATAACAGAATTGGATACCATAGTACTTCATCCATTACAAACGATACATAAGTTCTTACACAAATAGGGATCTCATGATCCAGTTCTTAATACAACATCAAGCAGCGGAATACGTAGTAATAACGGTAGCGTAGGTGAAGCTCCATCTTCGGGATCACAGGCAATGCTGACGATGGGAGATGATCCTAGTTGTCGTAACCTTCCTGGGGTCCATCTTCCAGGTACTCCTCTTCATAGTCTGGCCATGGGAATAGCCAGGGACAAAGCCATGAGTACTCTTTAAGTACTCGCAAACTAATAGTAACAGGTAAAGGGGTTTTTGTGGATAATAGGACACTAGGCTTTAGGGTTGTTTTGCAAAAGCCAGATTTATCTCTACTAAGTTCTGAAGCTAGTCATAATTTTATAACTCCTACGTGGGATCTTGTAACTCAGGTCACAACTCTGTTGTGGTCAAGTCAAAGTCTCAATTCATTTCACAAGTCATTTTGAAAAGTCTGACGGGGGAACAGTATGGCCACTACAACTGTCCATAACCGCGGACGCGGCTATTCGAATAGTTTGAGACTCTGCAGAGATTGTACACTTTCACCACAACATTTGATACATCCGTCAGGAACAAATCCTGAACTCACCATACTCAGTATGCGGATAATCAATCCTAACCTTTCCATTACACGCCCTAGTATAAGCACCTCTCCTGTGAGTTTGGCCTCCCAACCATGACCATCTGTCATCTTGGGTACTGCACAGGTGGACAATCTTCACAAGGTAGCCTCAGCTCAAACCTTGGCCGTGAGGGAACTAATACTAAGGAATATAAATTTCCAGTCAAGCCCTACCCAATATTCGGGTATTGTGGTTGTACGCTAAAATTGGAATGGTATCGCATCCAGACAACCATCAGTTTTATAAAGGGCTAAGGCTCATGCCTCAACATTTTTATCACCAAAATTCTCAAGTGTTTGGAAACACATGTCCAAAACATTTCAATAGAATGATCCATCATTCCAAGGTTTTCATAACCATTTTTCCACCAAGTATTCCCATCTAAAGTTGATCAAGTTTTATGCTTAGCACTAGCATCTAAGGTAGGGGGGGGGTAGTAATGATGAGGGGTGGTAACTAGTGGAGTTTCAACTAAGTACAACCTTATATCTTAGGCTGATATCAAGGTTTCTAGCTTAGGCCAAATTTAATGCTCTTTATGCAACCTTCAGAACCTTTCCAGTATCTACAAGTTACTTAAGTCAAATCTAAGTTGAGGCTTTGCTAAAAAAATAAAGTAAGGAGCTTGCAAGTAAAATTAGGATTGGTTTATCAAGTGGGTATGATCGCATAGGCTTAAAGCATATGATAGGCATAGTAACAAGTAGGGGTTTGTTGCATCAGTAGGGTAATCTTGCAAGGGTTAACTTGCATCAATGTCAATATAAGCTTGCTAAATTGCAAGTGTTAGCTTGCAAGGTTAATAGCTTGCTCATTCACTAGTAGTATTAGGCTTGCCTTGTGCAGAGCAGTGGTTGAAGTTCTCCTCGGCTTCTTCTTCGTAGTATCCTCCTTCCTCCTCGTAGCCTTGGTCGGTACTAGCGTCTATGAATAAATACGAGGTACACAATCACCAAACAATACTTAACTACTTGCAATCATCACACACAAGGGTCCTATGGATGATCTAGCATCATCCCTAACATTACAAGGTTAAGGCTTGATTTAATTCCTTTTATTTTTAGAAAAGTAATTTCTACTCATTGAAAAACTACTTAAGATTTAATATTCTCCAAACCAAACATGGGATCATGTTGACACATGTCATCACCACATATTGTAGTCTATGGGAATGTGATTTAAAGTGGTGTCACAATTTAATAAGGTTTTACCCTTTTATTTTAATTAATTAAAGTGGCCAGAAATGCTTATGTAGCATTCTTTTATTACTTGAACATTATTTCTGCAAGTAAACCTATATATTTTTATATATTCTGAAAGGTATGATTAAATGTGATTTTTGAGAGTTGGAATCAACTCAAAAGCTATTATGGTTTAAATTTGAAAAATGTTTGAATGCAGAAAGCTTCTGCCTTGTTATTTTTACCAAGGGTGATCTATAGATCCAAATGACTTGACTCCAACGGGGTTGGATTCAGCATTCACAGATCTTTCCAACAAAATTGGTTTCATTCAATTTGGTGCACTGAATCGATCTGGGTTGATTTTTGAAGTTGGGTACAGAAGTGTGTTTGAATTGAAATAGAAAAAGTCTAATTTGAATAACTGGGCTTGCGCGGGAAAAATTACTGGGCCGGCCTGCTAAGCGCAGTGCTCCCGCGGGCTGCTTAAGTGGGTGTCCCCACTCGTCAGTGACACGGGGCTAGGCGAAGCGGTATGGGGCAACGTGGATCGTTCGATCTAGTTCTAATCCAACGGCTGGGGGTCATCGTCGATGCGAGACAACTCTGGCGAGAACGAAACCTAGCGCGGCCAGTGAGGGGTGCTGGGGGCTCACCGGGGTACGGGCGAGGGTCGGCGAGGCGGGCGAACGACGAAGTCGACGACGGCGAATCTCCTGGTACTGGTGGCTTCTCCTGGGGCGGCTCCAATCGCTGGCTCCCTTCTTCTCCAAAGGCGGCGGGCTCCAGTGAAATTCCGGCGGGGTGGTGCTCGCCTTGCTCTGAGAACGGTGTGGCACGATCAGTGAGGAGAGGGGAGTGAGATGGTGTTAAGAAATCATGCGGGGGTGGCCTCTATTTATACTCGAGCGAGGGGACCGTCGGGGCGCACGGTGAGCTCGTCGGGGGCGAGGTTACAGGCGGCTAAATGCATGGGCAAAGGTAGGGGACGGTGCGGTGTCTCCTGGCGATGCTCAACGACATGGTCTCGAGGAATGGGGCGGTGCGGCTTGGTCTGGAACGGGCGATGCTCTGTGCGGCAGAGGCGGCGTCTTCGACGGCGGGCGGTGGCTGTACGGCACGGGGAGGCAAACGGGGATGTCTGGCGGTCTCCTGGGTCGGTGGTGATCGTGTGTGCATGCGGTGACGGCGGCGCGCGGTCGGTGGGCGCTGGTCGAGGGTGGTGCTCTGGCGAGCGCTCGGCATGCTTTCTGGCGGTCTGGGCGCGGCTTGTGCGCGTGGTCCAGGGCTTGGCAACGCTCGCGGGTGGGACAGGGAGTGGCGATGGACGGTGGGCTGCCTCCCAGACATGCTGGCTAGGCTTGCTGCTGCTCCTAGCTTGTTGTCGACTATGGGGTGGCAAGAGGTGGCTCGGCTATTCACCATTGATGACAATGGCAAGCTCACAGTGGTGCTAGTGCCTGGCTAATCTTCCTAGATGATCTACTGAGTTGTGTGTGAGCTAAATGGGGAACCAGTTAGGCAAGAATCACTGCTCACAATAGTGTTTGATGTTTGTTTGATTTGTGTCTGCAACCTGTTTGATGAAATGGCCGCATGAAATCATGTTTTGAATTTTGAAATGAATTTTGGTGGGTTTGCTAGATTGGTGCTGGTGAGTCTGCAGATGCTTGGGTTTTGAAAGTTGAGCTTGTTTGAGTGGTTTTTGAATAAGTGGGATCTTCCCATATGATAAAGATTCAATTTTGAATTGTCATTTAAACTATGCATTTGAAAGTTTCTGGATGATCACAAGGTGGGCCTGGATACCTTGTTATGAGTACATTCAAGGGGAGCAAAGATCCAGAAAAGTTTCTGTTAGGTTTTGAAAGTTTGAGACAGCCAAAGTAGGCATGAGAGTTAAATTGGTCAAAGTGACCATTCATTTAATATATGTGTTTTGATTTACTTGTCTTTAGGAAGAGTGTGGGAAATGTTTTAGATGATGTTTATTTCACCTAAGAAACATTTTACAAGCAATGAAACAAACAAACAAGGTGGGTTTAAAAGAATTCAAAATCAATGCATACACATATGCATGCATTCATAATTTTATTTAGAAAAGTTTTTGTTAACCCCAAATGTGAGGATTAGAATTTGATGATCCAAGTTTAGTATTTTTGGGATGTTACAACCTGATCATACAATAACACAAAGACTTAGGCAGTATAAAATTCTCATTAAGTAAAACATCAGCCTCATTAAGAAACAAATTCACCTGTTGTTCTAGTAGCTTAGTACGAGCTCTTGTAATTGGTCCAATTCTAATCTCTTTGGAATTATCCTTGTTAGTAGCAGCTGGAGCATCATCAGTAGTAACTGGGGTAGGTGTAAGTATAGGGATGTCCTCATCATCTCCCCCCCTTCAAAAGGCGTCGGCCTCGATGCTCCAAGGTCTTCTCTATCATATGGTGACAAATTCATCTAGCTCCACCAAATTCAGCTATAGGTATATCAATCGAGTAGGCATTATCATTTATCTTGGCTAACACCTTGTAAGGACCACCACGACGTGGCTTCAACTTGGATTGGCACGGCAATGGGAACCTATCCTTGGGCAGGTGTACCCAAAACATATCACCATGCTTGAACAACACTTCCTTCCTTCTTGATTTCTTGTAGCAGCAATGTTCTTGCCTTTCTTCTCAATAGCCTCTCGAGTATTCTCATGAATCTTCTTCACATATTATGTACGTCTTGATGCCTCCATATCAACTCTCTCATGTAATGGTAGAGGCAACAAATCTAGTGGGCTTGAAACCATACACCACCTCAAAAGGAAAAGGCTGAGTTGTTGAATGCACTGCTCTATTGTAAGCAAACTCGACATGTGGCATACACTCTTCCCACTCCCTCAGATTCTTCTTTATCATAGTCCTTAAGAGCTGTGACAATGTTCTATTCACCACCTCTGTCTGACCATCTCTCTGGGATGACAAGTAGTACTGAATAACAGCTTCGTTCCTAGCTTCCCCAATAAGGTCTTCCAATAGTAGCTCATAAACTTCACATCACGATCAGAAACAATTGTCCTTGGTACTCCATGTAATCTCACAATGTCCCTGAAAAACAGGTTAGCAACATGCGATGCATCGTCGCTTTTGGGGCAGGCAATAAAATGATCCATCTTAGAGAATCCATCTACTACCACAAATATAGAATCATGCCCTCTTTGAGTTTTAGATAGACCTAGCACAAAATCCATACTAATGTCTTCCCATGGTGAAGTAGGCGTAGAGAGAGGGGTATACAAACCATGAGGCTTCAATTTGGATTTCGACTTGTGGCATGTAATGCATCGGCTCACAAATCTGTACACATCACACCTCATCTTGGTCCAATAAAAATGATCAGCAAGCATGAGAATGTCTTCTCACCCCCAAAGTGACCCATCAAACCACCAACATGTGATTCCTACACTAAAAACAAACGCAAAAACGATTCTGGAATACATAGTTTGTTATCTCTAAACAAATATCCATCATGTATATGATACTTAGACCATGCGTTTCTAAGAGCACGAAAACGATATGGTTCAGCAAAATCATTGTCAGTTGCATAAAGTGCACAAATACTCTCTAATCCAGGAATTTTCACATCAAAATTGGTTAATCGCATGTTTTTCCTAGACAAAGCACCAACAACTACATTTTCTTTTCCCTTCTTATACTTAATGATATATGGAAAAGATTGAATAAACTCAACCCATTTAGCTAATCTTCTATGCAAATTTGATTGAGCTATTAAATACTTCAAAGCTTCCTGATCAGAATGTATGATAAATTCTTTTCGCCACAAGTAATGTTGCCAAACTAAAAGAACTCTAACAAGTGCATACAATTCTTTATCATAAATAGGATAGTTCAATCTAGCACCAGTAAATTTCTCAGAAATATATACTATAGGACAACCCCCTTGCATTAAAACGCCACCAATACCTATACCACTAGCATCACATTCAATTTCAAATTGCTTTGAAAAATCAGGTAATGCAAGTAATGGTGCAGAAGTAAGCAAACGTTTCAATGTATCAAGTGCAATATCCTGGGTTGCGCCCTATACAAATGGTACACTTTTCTTAATCAAATCATTTAATGGTGCAGCAATAGTGCTAAAATATTTCACAAAGCGTCTATACAAACCAGCTAATCCCTGGAAACTACGCACTTGACTCACATTCATGGGAATAGGCCAATTCTGAATTGATTCAATTTTAGATTGATCTACTTCTACCCCATGATTAGATAAAACATATCCCAAAAATATGACCTTATCTTTTGCAAATGTGCACTTCTCAAGATTAGCATACAATTTATTATCATGCAACACTTGAAAAACTTGTCGTAAATGACTACAATATCCAGTTTCGTTGTGGCTATAGATAAGAATATCATCAAAATAAACAACCACAAAACGACCAATACATTCTCTCAAAACATGATTCATTAATCTCATGAATGTACTAGGTGCATTAGTAAGACCAAAAGGCATGACTAGCCAATCATACAAGCCAAATTTAGTTTTGAAAGAAGTTTTCCATTCATCCCCTTCTTTCATCCTAATTTGATGAAAACCACTACGTAAATCAATCTTAGAGAAAATAGCAGCACCACTCAATTCATCTATCATATCTTCTAAGCATGGAATATGATGACGATATCGAATAGTGATGTTATTAATAGCTCTACAATCTACACACATGCGCCAAGTACCATATTTCTTAGGAACTAAAATAATAGGAACAACACAAGGGCTGACAGAAACAAGAATGTACCCTTATCCAGCAACGCATGTACTTGTTTCTTGGGGTTGGTCTTGTAGGGTGCATGGTTGGGCAATGTGGCGCCTAGGATCAGATCTATTTGATTCTTTATGCCGCACATGGGTGGAAGTCCAGCTGGCACATCCTCCGGAAACACATCACCAAAGTCCTGCAAAACAGTAGAGACACCAAGAGAATAGGGGTCATGTCGTTAGAAAATAAAACCTCTCCCTTATACATGAGCACAAGTGGCATGGCTGTAGGATCCTCTCTAAACTTTCTCATATCTTCCTTGGTGGCTAACATCAAAAGACTAGGCACTCTCTCTTTTTGTTATATCACTCTTTGTAGGCTCTATTACATCATTTACAGCTGCAACACTATCTCGCCTATCACTAGGTGCATCCTTCAAATTCACTTCTATCTCTTGGAGAGACTCATTCACAATCTGTTGTGGCGTCATTGGTTGTAGATTAATCTTCTTGCCTTTAAACTCCAAGTGATAAGTATTGGCACGGCCATTGTGTTGCACATGACGATCATACAGCCAAGGCCGACCCAATAACAAATGGCAAACAGTCATAGGAACCGCATCAAAATCAATAGAATCCTTGTATGGCCCTATTTAAAAATTCACTCGTACCTTATGGTTTACCTTCATCTCACCATTGTCACTCAATCATTGTATGTAGTATGGTTTGGGATGAGGTAAATAAGACAAATTCATCTTGGCACATAACTCCTTGCTTGCCATCAATAATAACTTCGCAAGCTTTGTTAGGGCCAACGAGTGCTTTCATTTGGAACAAATTGCAGCGCTGAGAATCAACAATGGGTTGCACACTAAGTATACATGGAGAGACCACTATGGTTGGCGCATGCTCAAGGAAAGCGTCCATACCTTCCTCACTATCATAACAAGTGCCATCAACATCATCTCCACTCTCATACTCTCCTTGATCATTGACAAACATCACCTTTCAGTTTGGACAATCTCTCTTGTAGTGACCTCTACCTCCGCAAATGTGACACTCCGCATCGCGAGTACGCGTAGTTGACATGTTAGAACCCGAGCTAGTAGCAGGAATAACGGGTTTCTTAGCATTAGAACTAAAGGATGGCATGGGAGCATGCTTGCCCGCCGATGGAGAAGGATGGCTAGCAGCCGCTGCAGGTGGCACCATAGGTGGCGGCATGGCCCTGGAAAAACGAGCACGTGATTTTGCCTCTTCCACTAGTTGTGACTCAGCCTCTCTAGCATGATGCAATAACTCATTCATGTTGTCATACTTGTGATGACATACTATGCTCTTGATTGGTAACTTCATATTGTTAAGAAATCGCTTCATGGTCATCTCAAGTGATTCTCGAATTCTAGCACGCTGCATAAGCATCTCCATATCCATGTAGTACTCATCAAGTGTCATTGTTCCTTGCTTCAATTGTGTCAACTTGTCAAAAACTGAACACAAGTAGTTGGTGGGCACAAAATGTTCCTTCATGATACCCTTCATCTCTCATCAAGTCATCATCAAAGATCATTGTCATATCTTCTATTCTATACAAGGGCATCCCACCAATGCAAAGCATAACCATCAAATTCTGATGCTGCAAGCTTGACCTTCTTTTCTTTAGTGTACTCATACAAATGCCAGAGCTTCCCAATCTTGAACTCCCATGTGAGGTAATCTTTAGGATCAATGGAGCCATCAAACTTGGGAATTGATAATTTTGGCTTGCCCAATCCATCATCAACCGGCTGGTGAGGAATACGCTGAGCACGACCAATAGGGGAGAATCCACTTCCATGTAGAGGTGCAGGCGCAGGGTGATTAGGCCGTCCCCTGCCAAGATGTGGAGCATCACCAGCAACACTCCGATCGGCATCATCATCTAGTTATTCATCCAATGGTTGTTGCTGTTGTTGCTCAAGTACAATTGTCAAAGCTTCTATAGAACGCTGCAATGCTGTGACATTGGTGTTGATAACTGTCACGTGTGTTTGTATGTTAGCTACTGCCTCAACATTCGCTTCCAAGGTCACTTGCATGTACTGAATATTCTTGTCAACGATATTTGTTCTGTGGTTAAACACACATGTCAAATGGGACTTCAATGCTTCATATTCCCGACAATTAACAAGCTCTTCGTCCTTCTTTTTCTGTGCTACAACATCAGCATCACTAGAAGTCATGATTAGTAGGTTAGTGCAATAAGCAAAATCTGTTTGGTGGAACACTCAAACTCACTCACAACTGACAAGAAAGTAGATCTTACCGTTCCAAAGTGAATAGAGATGCGTAACTAAAACAAAATCAAGACTGATGCACTGATGTGATGAATTGAATATCAAGGGTATGGAGAACAATCATAGGGCACACAGGTCATTTATGGTGGATTTGTAGGTTTGGAATTCTAACTACACCGCAAACAAATCCTAGTGCTAATCGTACAAAAACCCAAAAAACACGCACGTGGAGATAAATGTGGCAATGAAACTATGAAGGGTGTTGCACTGCCCTGGAGAGACACTAGCAAGGCTCAATGTCACAGGAACAAGATTGCTCAATCTACTGGTGCACAAAGAAATCACTAGGCCTCTTGCACAATTCTCTTTTTTATACGATCTCTTTCTTTTTTTGCTTTTTATTTTGTTATATTCTCTTTTTTTGATATACTATGAATCACACTTTGATCACGGCCAAATTAGACACACAGCACCAAAACCTATGAGCAACCTAGAGGAGCGGAAACTAGTCTCAATGGGCAAGTTCCTAACAGCTATGAATGAATGGATGTGGCTACGGCTTGCACGAAAGCAATGATCAAAAGTTGGGGTGGTGGTTGTTGTCGTGGTAGAAGAACCAACCAAAATCGTGTCGTGGTAGGAGCAGAACTCGTGGCAGAAAAACAGATGGAAATCGTGTCGCGACAGGACTGCAGCCCGCGGCAGAAAAACTGACAGAAAATGTGCCGTGGCAGGAGTCTGAACCGCGGCAGACACGGACTCGCAGTAGAGAAACAGGCTGTTTCTGTGCCGCGGCCGATTCGGCTACCGATTTTTTTTGGAATCCGACTTAGCTAAAAGTAAACAACTAGAACTCTTTGCTTGGATAAGATCTTGTGGATGGCGACAGAAACAAGTGGGAAACAACATATGGAAACAACTAAACTATATCTAAACCGAAACCTAGACTCCTACGGATCAAAACCTAGATCGGATCTACTTGATGAATATGACCAACAACTAGTACATGTAAACAATTCAATCTAGTCTATGGCAATCTTTTTGCGAGGTTTTTTCTGTATAGGACGAAAAGTAAACTAATCTATGGATGGATTTGTGGATTCTCACCGAGTAAACACTAGAAATCTGATACTAAGATGATATGGGGTGGCCCGATCTTCTAAGCAAGCACTTGTCGATGATGATGGTGGGTGGATGATAACTATCCTGTAGCTATGAATTCTCCCGCTCGAACCCTGATGCCAATGCAACAACTCTCGAAACCTGTGGGATATTCACAACACCACTCTCTTGCGCACGCAGCCGTCGACCACGAACGGTAGTTTGCAATCTACTAATTCCTAGTGGAACAACAGATCACACTCAATTGTAGTTGGCAAAATCGATCACAAGTAATTCCAGAGGTTCTAGATAGAAACAACTCTAAAATATTTTAACATGGTCTAACCAGCTTGATGTGGCGCCCCATCTATTTAAGGACTAAGGGGCGGCGGCTAA
Source organism: Avena sativa (assembly GCA_916181665.1). Taxonomy (NCBI): domain Eukaryota; kingdom Viridiplantae; phylum Streptophyta; class Magnoliopsida; order Poales; family Poaceae; genus Avena; species Avena sativa. Next base: position 150,470,053 of record OV702279.1, on the reverse strand, counting down.
CTAAGAGTCCTAGATGCAAACGACTCAAACTTAGATACAAACCGACCCAACTTGGGTTCGGCCTAAGGCGCACAGGCCTGCTCCTGTCGTGGCAGAGTATTAGGTCGTTTCTGTGCCACGGCAGCCTGTCGTGGCAGGATATGCCACCATTTCTCTACCATGGCAGAGATCCTGCCGTGTGTTGATCTCTTCCTTTGTAGTCCCTTGCGCTTCCTCCGTCTCCTCCCTCGCTCTTGCTTTATTGATCAACACGCCATGCTCCATTTGCTTCAGCTCCTCGCTTCATGCTATGCCTTCTTCTCCTATGTACCTGATCATACAATAATGCATGTACTTAGGCAGTATAAAATTCTCATGAAGTAAAAAATCAGGTTCATTAAGAAACAAATTCACTTGTAGGGATGTCCTCATCACCTATCCTCTTTGATATCCTACCCTATTGAATGGTATACTACTTCATTCTCCGTCCTATGACTATGATAGGTTCACACCGAGAAATACGGAGACGAGGGAGGAAGCCCGAGGACTCACGCTCGACAAGACGGAGGCTTGGAAGAAGCTTTAGCTAGAATCGGTGATAGAACCGGCGAACCGGTTCCAGCGCCGGAATCTCTGGTGACAGCACCGGCGAACCAGGCTCACCGCTGGAATCCCCGGTGAACCAACCGACGGACCGGAACTCCTGCCGGAACCAACTTTTGTATGCCATTCTGGTGCGCGACCAGAATATCCGGTGATGATCGGAAATATCGTCACCTGATCCCGCGCCGCCGGACTCACCGCCAGAATCCCCCGTCTACGCGCTGATCTGGGTTTGATGCCCTAGAATATTCCCTTTACTTACCCCATTGCCTAGTTTATCCCCAAACTACCCCCTTGTTTAGTGGCTGACCTATAAATAGAGCCCACATCCCTCATGTATCCCTTAGGCATAGATGATAGACTAGACAACCCCCATTATGGAATCTCTAGTTTTGCCTCATCCCCTTTACCAAGGGGATCGACTATCGTCACCAACCTCGATTGGACTTTGCATAACGCATCCATTATTGAACAAGGCCTTGGAGTCGGTGTCTCGTCTCCAAGTTGTCAAGACCCTCCCGAAGGTGTTCTTCCCTCTCCGATGTGGATTTGAGGGAGCACGTTGACTGATCTTTCCTTGCGAGGATTCTATTGGACCTGTGGCCGTCGTTTGGGATCAATCGGCCTTGTATCATGTGAGTTTTTTGTGTGTTCATCGTGTTCTTCGCGAGGTGTGTGTTCACTTTCGGTACCTTCTCCCTTTCCCCTTGCTTTCCCATCGATTTGACCATGAGATCCGTGAAGATCGGGCCACCCAATAGGTTAACCCCTATCATCTGGTATCAGCAGCTTTTGGTTGCCATGGATTCCTCATCGATTTGGTATTTTCCCCGTAAATACAAAAATTCCACCAAAAATAGCCCCAATTCATATTTTGGATCGATCTGTGATTTGAGTGAGTTTTGGTAGGTTTTGATCCGTGGATTACTTGCTAAACTTGTTGATCTACCTTCCACTGCGTTCCCATGGCCTAATTCCATCATTTGACCCTCCGATCTGAAGTTTTCCATCGAGTTTTTCTGCAGAAAATCGAGTTTTCGCGTTCCTGAACTCGTTCCGGTGCCAGATCCGACGAATCGGAGTTCCTGCCGGAATTTCTGGTCATAATTCTGGTCAAACTGGACCCACCGCCGGAAATTCCTGTGCAATTTCCGGTCCACCGACGTGGCCGCCAACAAATTCAGCTCCACACAATTTTGAGCGTGACTTTTGAATTCGAACTCGGATTTTTGTGTTCTTTAGCTCGTTTCAAAGAGGAGAAGGAGCTATACATCAACATCCACGTTGTTCATGCTATGTACTCCATCAAAATTCTGTGAGCAAGGCGGAATACAACAATAAAGGGTGAAGATCGTTGATGAAAGGTATAAATATTCCACGACTTCTCCACACTTGCATTCCTTTGTTAACCCCACTATCTTTGCGACCAACAAACACCTATTTAGACTAGTTCCTCTTATGATTGCTTGAGCCATGCACATTTGATACCTTGTAGAATTCCGAGCAAACGTTGTGAGTGCTATCTCATATAGTTATCTTGTATAGTTGTTGGCACAAGGAAGATGCAAGTGAAAATAAAAAGAAAGAAACAAAAAGAGTGAAAAAATACGTAGAAAGAAAAAAAGAAAGAAATATACATGTGCCTCATAAAATAGGAAGCGCAAGACCAATGAACAACATATAGGTGGTACTTATTGTGCATATTTTGTAGCCCACCAATTTTGTGCAATCGAACTGGCGTCTCTCCTTGTAATTTTGTGTCATGAGCTTATAGTCTTCGCTAGGTAATCATTTGGTTCTTAGCTCACTTTCTCCGTCGCACAAGTTCCATTTATCCCACCGTGTGTGTTTCCTTGTACATATTCCTATCTTGTGGATTAACTTGTTTTGCTTTGTGATCATTGTGGTTCTTTACTTTCCATTACAATATCTTGATTTCGGATTGGTTCTTGACATGCCACTTTCCATAACTACCAACCATAAGATTAGTGTGTGTATGTTTTTTAGTAGTTAGTTGGTTTTGGTGTTCCACATGAACTTCACTTTGCTTGGTTTATTGCTCTCAAGTTTGGCCACTTGCATGATACGATCTTCCAAGGTAAAGTAAGGTTTGACGTTGCATCTCTAACACCCACTACCACTTCCAGATACAACACTTATTCTTGTGAATCATGTCTAGGGACCCCGAAATGGAGGATGATTTCTATGAAGAATCCATGATGAGACACCATGCCTATGTCTCCACAAGCATGGATAACATGATGGAGCACTACACCAACAATGGCTCCACATGCTTGGGTGACATGGAGTGCTACAACAACAACGACTCCCCAAGCATGGACGACTTCAAGAACGAGAATGACAAGCTCATCAAGTCGTATAGGCCAAGACGGATCCTCCACCCCGAGTGTGCCAAGGTCCACCATCAAATGGAAAAGTTCAAGAGCGACCTCCACAACTTGAAGAAGAACGTGGAAAACGACTTTGACAAAACCATGAGCATGGTCGCCAAGAATAATGATGCTTTGCGCTCATTAGAACAACTTACAAAGAAGAGTGCCGAGGACAAGGTCCATCATCACGAGCGTCATGTGGGCGACCAAGTGTGCCACCTACATTAACCATCGGCAAGGCACGCCAGTGACCTCCGTCGACACCATCATAAGGCACCTTCAACTACTAGTGCCACCACCACAATGTCACCAAGATCAAGCCTTTGTCCATGCCATAAAGCTTAAACGCCTACGCTTGACTTCCACGACCTCGTGAACGAGGACAATGAAGACCTCTACTTCGCTAAGTTGGCTGAGTACGACAAGGGGATGTCTACACTTCAAGATGGAGGACGCCACGGTCACATATGTGATGAAGTCGATCCGAGCACCGCTCTCGACAACAAAATGAGCCAACTTCCACCACTACTAAAAGACGGCCGCAAGACGGTGGAGCATGGGATTTCCCCTTCGACCATGGAGGCGAGCGATGATGCCCATCTTATGGCATCCAACCTTGGAGGCGACAAGGTCAAGAATGGTGAGCATGGGATTTTCCCTTCACCAAAGGAGACGCATGGAGTTGAGGAAACTGAGCGTATCCCTATATGCTCGAGTGATGATGTGGTACCAATCCCATGTTAGTATGAGAGCCACTTAGCCCACTTGAGTGAGAACAAGAGTGTGATGAGTGCCTCCACCTTATGTGAGATTGAGTGCTTCCACTTTCAGGGCATGAGTGATACAACTAGTGAGTTGAGAGTGGTATCTGATAGGTCAAGTGAGACAATCTCAATTTATAACGACTTACCCGCTACCTCTAGTGTGTTCTCTTATTTTTTGCTAGGTTCCATGGATGAATATGCCCAAAGCCATGAAGCAATGATGCCTCGAATGGAGAAGATGTACATGGTGGATAAAGAGGATGCTACGCCATGGCTACATCAAGAAGACAAAGTCGTCCTGAAGGAGGCCACTACTACCACAACACCCTCTACATATGAAAGGTATGACCAAGGTAACAATAAGGGTGTTGATGATGCCATGATCCCACTAGTGGACATGATTAATTGTGAGTATATGCATGCTATGGATGATACTTGTGACATTATGATGCAGCCTGTCCTACGGATGCGACTACATCCCCGCCAACTAGTCCCCCAAGTGGACCGATGACCCGCGCTCGAGCCAAGCTACTACAAGCTATGGTTAACTCGCTCCTTTCCTCGTGTGACTTCGATACACCCTTGGATGGCTTACTACTTCATTCCCAAACTTTGTGCATTCTCAGCTATGAACCCAATGAAGCATCGTCAAGGGAGGGACCAAAGGCAGCCCGAGGAGATACGCCAGAGCAAACCGGTGCCAGGCTCGGCGAACCGGTTCCCTCGCCAGAACTTCCGGCGACAGGCCCGGTCGACCGACCCCCTCGCCGACAATCCCGGCAATGACCGGAAACTTCCGGCGATGACCGAAAACATGTTCTGTAAGGCTTTCCGGTTCACGACCGGAAATGTCGGCGGCCACCGGAATTTCCGGCTACCACTCCGCCGCCGTCGGGCCTCTCGCCGGAAATCCACAGAGACAAGTAAACTTTCGGGCTTGACCCGTGTAACCCCTTATTTTGCCTAGACTTTACCGTTTCGTACCCAAACTACCCCTGTTTATGTGGCTGGCCTATAAATAGCCCCCACCCTCTATTGTAAACCCTAGACTTGGATAATTGTAATTGAAGACACCCCTTGAGGATCTATCAATTACTAGTCTCATGCTCCTTGATAAGGAACACCAATTATCCCCCACCTCCTCTTGGATTTTGCCTCGTGCGTTCAAGTTGTACAAGTCCTTGGAGTTCCGTGTTCGTCTCCAAGTAGTCAAGATCTCATCAAGCCACTCACCCTCGTTGTTGGCCGTGGGAGAGTGTCTTGCCCAACGCCGATCCTAGAGATTGTGTTGGACCGATTGCCACCAGCGTGAGCTATAGGCTTGTATCGTGTTTTCGCGTGTGTGCTCATCGAGTTCTTCGCGTGTGAGTTCATGGGTTTCGCCTTCCTCCTCATCCCCTCACTCCCTCCTCGATTTCCTTAGGATTCGTGAAAGATCAGGCCTCCCTAAGGGATTACCCCTAACACATTACATATGCTTCATTCATATTCCCATGTGATGATTTGCCTTTGCACAATATTGATCATGTATAATTGTTTGATTGCAATACTATTTACATACACATGCCATGCTATACATCGTTTGTGTATCCTCCAATTGCTTTGTACATGCTTTATCATGCTAGTCATTCAATTTCTCCCATTGCTTGTAATAAGATGAATGCTTGCTATTTCACTTGTTTTTCTTGCAACAATATTGATCATATGCATTATAATGAGATGGTCCCCATAGCATTCTCAATTTTTTGGAGATTTTGATGATTGCCATGATAAGCATGTTCCCCACTTGCATACTCACCATTCATCTATTTCATACTTGATTTAAATTAATGGTAATGTGCACAAGAAGAGATACGTCATGATGGATGATCTGTTTCTCTACCATGCACACACGTTCTTCCTTTTGTGTGTGATGTGTGTAGGTAACCGCATGATAATGTCAACCTCGGTTGAGCACGAATTGACAAAAAGATCTGTAGAGAGCATCCCACAAGTGAGTTCAAGATTGAACCCATCTCTGATACCTTTTGCATGCAATGCATCTTTCACGTTGAAAAATTCTCTTTCCCATGGTTTGATTGCAAGCATGTTGATTGTATTATTTCACCATGTGACATTCATGTTTCTTTGCTATTGGATATTGATGCTTTGTGTGTTGCAACAAAAATGTTGAAAAATTTCTCTTTCCGATGTTTTGTGTGCAACCGTAATGCCATTAAGAGCATGTATTGTCATGAGAGCTTCCCAGTATATCGCCGTGTTGTTGTAAAAAACATAAGGACCACTTTCACTTTCATATGGTTTGTTTGCAAACATGTTGTTTTTGCTTCCGCTTGGGATACTCATATTCCCATGATATTCGCTTTTGATGATTTGTGTGTGACATCCAACATGTTGAACAATTTCTCTTTCCAATGGCTGGTTTTCACACAAAATGATGATGTTTTGGATATACTTAATAATGTTTTTTTGCCAAATTCTCCTACTCTCACATCAAGGTTGTTGATCAAATTTATAGTCAATTGCCTTGAGTGCCACACTAAGACATTATATGGAGTTTTTGAGTTCCCACATTTGGATGATGTTCAAACGATTTCCATGCACTTTGACCTTGTATATGAATTCCATTTGCTATCCTTGTATTGTGCTAATAGTGTCGTGAACAAGAATGGACATGGCACAAATGGCATGCTCCTCTATCACACACAAACATATGTTGCTTGGTCTTTGTTGTGTGAAGGAACAAATGCATACACGTCAATCTCTACAAAACATGTGTTGACAAGAAGAACCGAAGAGAGTTACCTATGGCAACCCTTCATCGAGATATCTCTACAAGCTAAGGTGACTTCCTTCTAACTGAGGACTCATGCGATAATCTTCATGAATTGGCTACGCATTGAGTGTTGCTTCGCTTTTGTTGTGAGATTTGTAGGCTTCATGGAAGGCGAAGAAACATTGAAGTGTTGTCAAGTCAATCTTCCCGAGAACGACTATATGGCAAACCCTAGGATCAAGAATGTCTTTCGACCTCTTCTACTTTGTGATGAGCATGTAGAGTCGAGGACGACTCTTTTTGAAGGGGGGGGGACCTGATGCAGCCCGACCTACAATCGTTGCCACATCAAGATCTCCAACTTATGCCAAGTCTTCATGGACTCCAAAGGTGAATCCTATCCTCTTTGAGATCCTACTTCCTACCCTATTGAATGTTATACTACTTCATTCTCCATCCTATGACTATGATAGGTTCACACCGACAAGTATAGAGACGAGGGAGGAAGCCCGAGGAATCACGCCCTACAAGACAGAGGCTTGTAAGAGGAGACAGAAGAAGCTCCAGCTAGAATCGGCGACAGAACCGGCGAACCGGTTCCAGCGCCGGAATCTCCGGAGACAGCACCAGAGAACCAGGCTCACCTCCGGAATCCCTGGCGAAGCAACCGGTGGACCGAAAGTCCTGCCGGAACCAGCTTCTATATGCCGTTCCGGTGCATGACTGGAATATCCGGCGATGACCGGAAATACTGGCACTAGGTACAGTGCCGCCGGACTCACCGCCAGAATCCCCTTTCTGCGCGCGGATATGGGTTTGATGCCCTAGAATATTCCCTTTACTTATCCCTTTGCCTAGTTTATCCCCAAACTACCCCCTTGTTTAGTGGCTGGCCTGTAAATAGATCCACCACCCCTCATGTATCCCTTAGGCATAGATGATAGACTAAAGACAACCCCCATTGTGGAATCTCTAGTTTTGCCTCATCCCCTTTACCAAGGGAACTGACTATCGTCACCAACCTCTATTGGACTTTGCATCACGCATCCATCGTTGAACAAGGCCTTAGAGTCGGTGTCTCGTCTCCAAGTTGTCAAGACCCTCATCAAGGTGTTCTTCCCTCTCCGATATGGATTTGAGGGAGCACGTTGACCGATCTTTCCTTGCGAGGATTCTATCGGACCGATGGCCGCCATTCGGGAGCAATCGGCCTTGTATCGTGTGAGTTTTGCGTGTGTTCATCGTGTTCTTTGCGAGGTGTGTGTTCGCTTCCACTACCTTCTCCCTTTCCCCTCGCTCCCATCGATTTTACCACAATATCCGTGAAGATCGAACCACCAAAGAGGTTAACCCCTATCAGATTGCCTGCACCTGCACCAGCCCAGGCTACCCCTTGGCATGGATCCAAAAATGTGGGTAGTGCACGATGTATCCCAATCACGGGTCGTAGTACTGGTTCCACCGCGGCGCCTCCTCCGACCGCTACTACAATAGCTGATGCACCACAGGCTGCCAACGTAGATGCTGGTGTGGCACTGGAGGAAGATGACTGGAACGAGTACGATTTCGATGAGGATGATCTATTCGATGATGAGGTGGAACAACCTCCACACCCTGCTGGGTGACCACGACATTACCACCGCAACGCTCGACCAATGGTACATAATGATGATCATGTTGCAAAGATTAAATTATATATTCCACCTTTTGAGGCTAGATATATTCGTGATGCATATCTTATATGGGAGTTGGAAGTAGATCAATGTTTTGCATATTTAAGATATCCTGAGAATTCGCGTGTTATCACTGCTACATGTGAGTTTATTGAATTTGCTTCACTTTGATGGTTTGAACATTTTCGCTTAAATCCTATTATAATGCCTCGTACCTAGATTGCATTAAAAATTACTATGCGTGTTCATTTTGTACCTCCTAATTATCAACATGATTTGCTAAATAAATTGACACGCTTAGACCAAGGAAAAATTCTATAGAAGAGTATTATCAGGAATTACAAACAGGGATGGTTCGGTGTGGTATTGTTGAAAATACTGAACAAATGCTTGCATGTTTCTTTGCTGGATTAAATAAGGATATTCAATGCTGAACGTGAAGTGCAGGACCGCCAGCCACAATGGAGGAGGACTAATAATTCTGCAGCTCGCACATCCTCCTAGACGTCCTGACAATCAGAGCCTTATTCTCATGGTCCTCCACTAGATCCTACCACATCCAAAGCCACCACGCCTACCTCAAGGCCGCATTCAGCTTCTCCTCCGGCGTCATCCAATGCCCATGCTCGTAGTGCTTCCTCTATGGCGTCCACGAGCAAGACAAAGGATATACAATGTCGCAAGTGCTAGGGATATGGTCATATTACAATGCAACGTGTTATGTTGGTACGTAATGATGGTGAATATGATTCAGCAAGTGATTTTGATGAATATACTTTGGCTCTTACTGCTGCATGAGATGGAGACAATTCTGATTCTGAAGAAGAAACGGAGGTAATGGGAGCTGAAACTATTGATCAATACAAGAGTCTAGTTGCACAACATGTGGTGAGTGTGCAATTGAGCCAAGCTGAACATGACAAATGCCACAACCTTTTCCAAACAAGAGGCGTTGTCAAAGAGAGAGATATACGGATCATTATTGATGGAGGGAGTTGAAATAATTTGGCTAATGTTGATATGGTGGAGAAGTTTTCTCTACCTACAAGACAACACAACCATCCATATTACATTCAATGGTTTGAGAGTTCTCGCAAGATCAAGGTAACAAGAACGGTACGCGTGCATTTTACTATTGGTATATATTCTGATTTTGTTGATTGTGATTTGTGCCCATGCAAGCTTGTTCTTTGTTAGTTGGTAGACCTTGGCAATTTGATAGAGAATATGTTCATAATGGTAAAACTAATCATTATTCTCTTACGCATAATGGAAAAAAATTGGTCTCAAACCTATCACTCCTGAACAAATATTAAAATATGATCTTGCTAGAGCTAGTAGAGCTAAAAATGAAGAGGAAAACAAAAGTGAGAATCAAATTGTTGCAGCTGAATTTGTACATCCTAAGACCACTAAATATGATTCTAAACATGCTACTGAAATTCATTTGAAGAGTCCATGTATGCTTGAAAATAAAATTGTTATTGCTGAACTAGATGTGAACACTACTCCTTGTTATGCAATTGTTTGCAAAGAGGTTTTGTTTTCATTTGAGTATATGCCTACCTCTTTTCCACCTGCGGTTGATAACCTTTTGCAGGAATATGCAGACGTGTTTCCACCTGAGATGCCACTAGGACTACCTTCTCTTAGAGTAATTGAGCACCAAATTGATCTCATTCCTAGTGCCATATTGCTCAATCGCACACCATATCGAACCAATCTAGCGGAGACAAAAGATATACAACGCCAAATTCAGGAATTACTCGACAAGGATCATATTCGTGAGTCTATTAGCCCTTGTGTTGTTCCTATTATTTTGGTGCCTAAGAAAGATGGTTCGTCAGGCATGTATACTGATTGAAGAGCTATCAATAACATTACTATTCGTTACCGTCATCCTATACCATGTTTAGATGACATGCTTGATGAATTGAGTGGCTCTACCATGTTTTCTAAGGTTGATTTGTGTAGTGGTTACCACCAGATTCATATGAAATTAGGAGATGAATGGAAAACTAAGTTCGGTTTATATGAGTGATTAGTAATTCCTTTTGTTTTAAATAATGCACCTAGCACATTCATGAGATTAATGAACAAAGTTTTACGTGCTTTCATTGGACGATTTGTGGTAGTCTACTTTGATGATATTCTGATTTATTGCAAATCTTTAGAGGATCATTTGGAACATTTGCGTGTTGTTTTCAATGCTTTACGCGATGCACGTTTGTTTAGTAATCTTGAGAAGTGCACCTTTTGCACTAATCGAGTTGTGTTTCTTGGCTATGTTGTTACATCACATGGAATTGAAGTGGATCTAGCCAAGATTGAAGCGATTGAAAATTGGCCACAACTCAAGACAGTCACACAAGTGAGGACTTTTCTTGGCCTCGCTGGTTTTTATAGGAGCTTTGTCAAAGATTTTGGATCAATGGCTCCACCGCTGAATGAACTTACCAAGAAGGATGTGCCCTTTGTTTGGGGCGATGCACAACAACAGGCCTTCACGATATTGAAATATAAGTTAACACATGCTTCATTACTCCAACTTCCTAATTTTAATATGACTTTTAAGTTAACACATGGAAAACTAGAGATTCCACATAAGGGGGTTGTCTTTAGTCTATCATCTATGCCTAAGGGATACATGAAGGGGTGGGGGCTCTATTTATAGGCCAGCCACTAAACAAGGGGTAGTTTGGGGATAAAACTAGGGTTTGGGTGGAATAAAGGGGTACATGGGGGCCAAGGGCCCAGCTAGCGGCGTGCAGGCCCATTACACAAGTCGAAGACTCCGGTGTAGAGGGCCGGAGACTCCGGTGTGCGCTGGAGATTCTGGTCTATCTCCGGTCCGTCTTCGGAGGGGCATACTGACTGTCCCCGGGTCGGTTTCTGGGGTTGGTCCGGAGGTCGGATAGATACTACGGTGTGTCGGTCCAGAGACTCCGGTCTGTAGGTCTGAAGACTCTAGTGCTTCTTGTGCAGCTTCTTCTGTCTCCTCTTCCAAGCCTCCGTCTTGTCAGGCTTGATACTCCGGGCTTCCTTCTTTGCCTCTATACTTGTCGGTATGAACCTATCATGAATATGGGATGGAGTATGACGTAGTATATAATTCAATAGGGTAGGAAGAGGGATCGCATTGGTGGGCTCCCCCTTCAAAAAGAGTCGTCCTCGACTCTACATGCTCCAAAGTAGAAGAGGTCGAGAGACCTTCTTTAATGAGGACGTCCCATCTATTGATACAACCGCGGTACCTACAACTACACACATACAAGGACCTATCACTCGAGCTCGTGCCAAGCAACTTAATTATCAGATACTTTCGTTTCTTGGAATTATTCCTCATATACATGAGAATATGATGATGCCTAAATCAGATATGTTTGTTACTATTAGGAATGATGGACCTAGCAAGGATGAGAAGGACAAGCATGTGAGGATTGAAGAGGACACCACGAGTGGAGATTTCAGAACTTTGAAGCCACCATAATGAAGATTGAAGGCTTGGACGAAATATTCAAGATTAATACTTCACAAATTTGTCCATAGCTTAATATGGTGCTGCGCCACCTTTACTTTGGGCCAGGCCCATGTAATTTTCATAGGATTTTTAATAGCCACTTTTTAGAGTCCGTATTTGAGGAGAAAAGGCCTTCTTTAGTGTAAAGAAGATGGAAGATGTTCTTGTTGCACACTACTTTTGGCCACGCATGCGTCGAGATGTTGAGAGATTCGTGGCACGATGCACTACTTGTCAAAAAGCTAAGTCTCACCTTAATCCGCATGGTTTATATATGCCTCTTCCTGTTCCTAGTGTTCCTTGGGAGGATATTTCTATGGACTTAGTTTTGCAATTGCCTCGTACACAGAACGGGAGGGATAGCATTTTTGTTGTTGTGGATCGTTTTTCTAAGATGGTACACTTTATTCCTTGTCACAAGACCCATGTTGTTGTGCATATTGCTGATTTGTTCTTTCATGAAATTATTCGTTTACATGGTGTGCCAAATACTATTGCTTACGATTCTGATAGTAAATTTCTTAGCTACTTTTGGAGATGTTTATGGGCTAACTTGGGGACGAACTTGCTGTTTAGTACGACATGTCATCCCCAAACTGATGGACAAACTGAAGTAGTCAATAGAACTTTTTCTACAATGTTGAGGGTTGTGTTATAGAAGAACTTAAAATTGTGGGAAGAGTGTTTACCTCAAATTGAATTCATTCACTTCATTCTACCACAAAGATGTGCCCATTTGAGATTGTGTATGGTTTGGTTCCTCGTGCACCTATTGATTTATTTCCATTACCTTCTTTGGTGCAAAATAATTTGGATGCTACACAACATGATGAAATGATATTAAAATTGCATGAGACTACTAAAGACAACATAGAACACATGAATGCTAAGTATAAACTTGGGGATAGAGGGGGAAGCATGTTGTGTTTGATGTTGGTGATCTTGTTTGGTTACATTTGCGCAGAGATTGTTTTCCTAATTTGCGCAAGTCTAAGTTAATTCCACATGTTGCTGGTCTTTTTAAGGTGTTAGAGAAATTAAATGATAATGCATATAAACTTGAGCTGCCTGAAAATTTTGGTACGGTCTCATGCCAAGAAACTTAACTATCAGGTACTTTAGTTTCTTGGAACTATTCCTCATATACATGAGAATATGATACTACCTAAATCAGATATGTTTGTTACTCTTATAAATGATGGACCTAGGATGGACAAGAGGGACAAACATTGGAGCATGACCATGCATGGAGATGGCAGCAAGCATCTGAGGATTGAAGAGGACGCCGCGAGTGGAGATTTCAGAACTTTGAAGCCACCATAATGAAGATTAAAGGCTTGTACGAAATATTCAAGATTAATACTTCATAAATTTTTCCATAGTTTAATATGGTGCCGCAGCACCTTTATTTTAGGTCAGGCCATGTAATTTTCGCAAGAATTTAAATAGCCACTTTTTAGAGTCGATATTTGAGGGGAAAGGGACTTCTAACGTTGGATTCGGCCACCACATCTATGGCTGGCCGAAACCCCACCTTTTCCTCCTTAAATATCCCTCATAGACGTCACTTTAGACTCAGATTTTGTTTAGACTAAAAGTTAGCCATCATTGCAACTTCAGCAAGGCTCGAGTGTCGTAGAGGTCTCTGAAAAAGGTTTGGTAAAAAATTAGAATTCAAATAGAGTTTGAAAACATATTTAAATCTTATTTAAAATAAAGACAAATGTCTATTTCAAATAAATAATAGACCCTAAAAAGAATAAAAGAAATATTCTAAAATGGACTTTAGAAAATATTAATAAACAAAATGAAATCCCTACTGAAAGTTGGGAAACATTTGAATTCAAACAAATGCTTGAATCATTTGAATAAATTCAAAACAGAATAAATCAGAAAAGAAAAACACAAAGAATCAGGAAGAAAAAAAAGGGGAAAAGGACCAACCCACTAACCAGGCCCAGTCCAGCCCAGCAAGCCCATTTCTTTATTCCCCGCAGAAAACGCTTCACACCACACAATGTACCCACACGCCCACTGACATGACGACCCCACGCTTAACATTCGTCTCAATGGCAACCAAGCCCCACTCGGCCAGTCGTCGTCTTTAACCCCGCGGCCGTTACCCCCTCGCACCTCGTCGTTTCGGCCTCGTTTATTCCTCGTAAAGTCGTGTGAATGCGCGATTAAACCTCGCCAGCGACGACGCACTCTTAAACGCCATCCCCCCTCTCTCTTTTCCCCAGTCACCACTTCCTCTCCGCCACCAGGCTGCCGCAATCGCGAGCTCGAACCCCACTGCCGCCGACGTGTTTCCCGGCTGATTCCGGCGAAGCCAGACCCTCCCAGCCCTCTGGTGCTTACTGGGTTGCTCTCCAGCACCTCCTGCATCTCCCAGTGCCGCCCGCTTGGCTGCGCATGCCCCAAAGCGTCGGCTACGAACTCGACTGAGAACCACCGGCGACCGCGCCCACTCCGGCGACCATTCCCCGTAAGCACAGACTGCCCCCTCCTCTCTGGTTGTTAGTCGCATGTTCAGCATCCTTGCGCGCATCTAACAGCGTCATCCATTTGCCTTGGCATGACCTGCAACCTCGACCCGTCGATGAACAGAGACGCCTAACGCCGACGCCATCTCCGGTGAGCAATCACCGTCATTCCCGTGCTCCCCTCGAGTAACTAAGACCACCTTGAGCTTCACTAAGACCCTGCGAACGCGATGAGAACCCTCTTCCTCTCCCTCGCTTCCTATCTTCGTCGGAATGCTTCTGATAGAGCGTCGCCGTCGCGCGCTGACGTCGAGCGCCGCCAGTTCCTGGTAGTTGCGCTGGTAGCCGTTAGATTTGAATCGCCTAGGTAAGATTAGATCTTAAACGAAGGGGTATCGTGTGCTCTGTGCCGCATGATTTCAATTAGATCTGACGGTCCATAGAGCGCGATCCGCGCGAACCGATACGCACCAGTAAGAAACAGCCACTAGGGAGTGATTTGTTTTAAAAACAGAAATTTGATCTATTAGATGATAGGATTTGTAAAATTCAAAACTTTAAATCTACACGTCCAAATTTTGCAAACTTTATATCATTGGAATCAGGAAAAAGAATTCTATCCAACCATGCCCTTTGTTTAATGATTTGCTTCTGTAATATTGGTTGTTTTTGCAGAAACATATTTAGGCTTATTTTGTGTATAAAATTTATTCTAAAAATGATTTTGGAGTAAAATATGTTGTAAATGTTTTGTTTTTAACCTACTGACCATAAAAACCAACTTGTAGATTTAAAATTATATTTTGTGATGCTAAGGAATAAATCTTTGAATAAAAGCAATTCTAGATAAATAAAAATGTTGATTATGGTTTAAAAATGCTTTTTGAGTAAAACTTTTTGCAAATGGGTTGATTTATACTCCCTGACCCTAAACACCAAGTTTTAGGATTTTATAAAAATATATTTGATGAACCCTAGTAAATGATTACTTTGTTAAAGGCATTTCTAGCAAATGAAAATATTGTTTTGATTTAAAAATGGAATTTAGGTGAAACCTTTTGCAAATGGATTAATATTAAACCCTTTAACCATAAACACTAACATTTGTGTTTAAAGAATATATTTGGCTAAAACTACAAAATATTACTTTGATTTAAATCATTTCTAGAAAAACAAAATGATTTAAATGGACCATTTTCACTAACTTGATTTTGAATGATTTTTCCACATTTATAAATGACCTTTATGTGTTTTAAAATGTTTATATCCTATTAGACACCAATTTTCCAAATAAAACAATCAATTGCATGCTTGCATGCATTGCTTTGCTTTTATTGTTTTATGTGGTGAATTGATTGAATGCTAGTTTGAATATGCGCTTGCTTGATTGAATTGTAGTGAAATTTGAAGAGTGTGATTGTTGCAAGATCAAGGAGTGAACCAATATTCTCTACTTAAAGGAAAGTGACACTATCATCCATGTCCTACTATTTTCATTACACTTAGTAGAATCTTTGTAGTATGCATGATAGGGCTACTATATTACTATGCTATACTATGTCCTATTAGGTTATCTTTTATATCTTCCTTAGTGAAAACATCACAGTTGTAGTATGCTTAGTCCTGCTATAGACTTGGGATGGAATACATGATATGATTATATGAAGTGTTGGAAAAATATATGTTTTATATAATAAAACAAGTTCTTAATGAACCACCTGGGTGGAATGTGGATACTCAATTTTGGATAAGGTGGCAACAAAGGGAACCATGTTTATATGTCTATCTTTTTGTATGTGCACTAGAAGAAAACCACCCAGGAACTTAGAGATTGAATATGTTTCTCGTACAGTGGCTTCTGTGTACAGCCACATGCTAAATGGGCTCTGGCTTAGTCAATTGCATAGTGGAAGACCCTTGCATTGGCACCTACTCAGGTTAACCGGATTCATGTATGGGAAATATATCCTTACATTGGTTCCTGGTAGTCATGCTAGCATTATGTATTGGGAGGACTTCTATGGAAAGACTTTGTCACATTCTCGATCTTCCGGTACTCCATTTGGTGTGTACTTATCCAGCAGCCACTGGTGGCGTCAAGACGAGATTGTGTCATGTGGGTAAAGTGTACAACTTCTGCAGAAGATCAAAATCTAAGTACTTAGACATGTCCCCGGTTATGGACAACTCTGAGAAACTAAGGCCTGAAGCTATGGAAGATCTCGACATTCCAATTTCTCAAAGTAAAACTTGATGGTGTCAACAAGGGATTAGAAACACTTGGAGTTTTCCAAGGAGTTCAGAAAGATTGTCAAAAGATCAAAACAATTTTGAAAAGATAGGATAAAACTATATTGCTTTCTGCAAATGAGCCTAAACCCTACTTAGCCAAATATGCATATATTGATAGGTTCCACTTATTTCTACATAGTAGTGAAACTTGCCAATACAATTCAAATGTATTGACCCTTGTGGCTGTAACTTATAATGTTGCAGGTTTGTTTGATGTTAGAGAAGTGTGTTGAATAGGATTACAAGTCTACAACCAACATGATTACCTGTGGCACTTTGAAGATGAAGGACTCCATGCTATATAGATATTTCTGCTGCATTGTAATGAGATAGCCAAATGAGCTATGTAAGATGTAATATAATATTTTATTCCTGGTTATAAAAAATTGTATTATGACCTTTGTTTCTTGATATTACATCTTAAAATATGGATGCTAGCTATTGATCCAGGGACTAGCATTGCAAACACATGGATCTCTTCCTTATCAGGTTGGGACCTCTACAGCCACTCGGAGCTGTTCTGATCTCGCAAGCCGCCGCCACCAAGGGAGCTCCGGTACCCATTGCAGGACGAGGATTTTGTTGCCCCCTCGCCCTCTTATCCCCTCCATCCTCTTCCTATTGTTGTTCTCTGTCGCCTCACCTCTTTCCCTCCTTGTGCAGCGCAGTAGGGAATCCATAATTGGTCACCAGAGTAGCACCGCCACCGAGCGCCTCCATCCACAGACCATCGTCGCCCAAGGAAGCAAAGCGACACGCCGAGATCACCAGGACACCCGCCGCAGACTCCCGCACCCCATCAACCATCTGGACATCGAACAACACCATCGGAGAACCACCCCGACCACCACCTGAGCTGCACACCGCCATCCGCTACCACCCACGGTGAGCTCTAGGACGAGTACGTCCCCAACCGTCCGATCGCCCACTAGCGGTCCGGATTAGAACACCCGCGCAAAGCAGTACCAGCCAATGAGACGCTGCCATGTTGCGCCAGTTAGCGCTGTGCGCTAAGTCAACAGCCGCATCAGCAGGAACATTCCCTCGATTTCGAGAAAATAGAAAAATAGGTAGAAATTGTAGTAATCTTGTAAAATTCATAGAAATTGGAATATTGATCAGAAAATTACAAATAAGATATCCCTGGATTCAGAATAATGTTTAGAATTTTATTATGCAATGAAATTAGCGCTTTTACTAATGATCTATTTAATGGTATTTAATTCATAGTAAAATATCAACAAATCCAAAATTGTCAAATTTGATGTCTATGGATCCAGAAAATTGTAATCTACGTTACTATATCATTATTTGATTTTTTTACGGTACAAAATAATTAACTATGGTTAAATCCCTTAAATTAGTATTTTTCCTACACATTTTATTCTATAAATGATTTTAAGGTGAAACCTGTGGCAAATGAAAGCTATGAACATTGTCTATACAGTAGGATGGTTCCCATATTTTTATGAAACCTTTTTATAGTGAAAGCATTCAGAACTCATTAATTCCTATTTTAAGCCTATTTGTTTAATGGAAAATGCCTACGAAAAGCATTTGATCATGTTTCTGTTTTCTAAAATGCATGCATATTGTTTTGTTGTGCTACTGTATGATTGATTGCAATTATTATTTTGTGCAATAGATTGTCCGGAGTACGATTATTGTGATTTCAACGACTATGTAAACAATTACCATAACGGAGGCAAGTGTCACTATCATTAATCCCCTCAAGTTTTCAATAGCTTGCATTGAAGGAAATGTTTTATATTATATATAATATGCTATGGTGTGAGTACCCAATATAATTGTCATAGACCCAGTTGATTCCTTGATAGCCATCGTATTGTAGATGCTTATCCATGCTACTAGTTGCGTGGGTGGTTTCATGATACATATGTGTGTGAGAAGGTTATATTTTTTGCTGAAGAGGAAAACCACTTAATCAATGAATCACCTCGGTGGAATGGCATTGATTGGGTCATCGAGCGTGGATTTTGGTGGGGATTGCCACCCAGGCTTCAAAGAGATAATAGGCGGTCTTGATTAGTAACTTCCATGTATAGCCACATGTCATATGGGTTCTGACTTGACTGAGTAAGTTATGGGATCATGTCCTACCGTGACTAGAAGATGTAGGTGTTTAAAGGATGGTACGGTCCGGGGTTAGGATCATGATTCTGTTTCCTAAAGGTCTCGTCCTGGTCTTCTCTCAAAAGGGGTTGATCGGGTCTTGTGGGTAAAGTGTACTAGCCTCTGTAGATGGTTTAAGAACTAAGTACTTAGCCGTTTCCCCGGTAATGGACAATTATGAGTAACTTCTCTTGACGCTGTTGAAAAGTCTCATTCATTCCAATTTCTCTAATAAAACTTGATGGGTGAACATGGGTTAGGAGCATACTAAGATAAACTGTGTTGTTTCTACATGGGTTTATGCTGGTATGTCCTTAGCAGAATTTTTTTAAAGAAAGAAATATATTTTCAAAGGTAGGATAAAATACTGCTTTATGCAAATAGCCTGAACTCCACTAGCCAGAGTGTGCATGTAGATGCCAGGTTGCCAATTGTGTCCACATAACAGTGACATCTTGCCAATACAATTCAAATGTATTAACCATGCATGGCTGCAACTTTTTATGTTGCAGGTTATTTTGACGACGAGTAAGGTTTTCGTTTAGGTTGCGAATCTCCACTCAGCGAGTTGCCTGTGGCATGATGGAGCCTTTATATTTTGTCTACTTATTGAACTATGTTATTTCAGCTAGCTATGAACTAAGAAACTTTGTAATATTTCCATTCTTGGATCAATCGCTGTAATAATGTGACACATTGATACTCTTTTATTCATCAAAGCTGTGTGTGCTAGCTAATCGATCCAAGGGACTAGTACTGTAAACATATGATCGAACTCTTTAACGGGTTGGATCGCTTCGTGATGCAAAATTTATTTCTAAGCTCAACCGAATGCAAAGCTAAAATAGTAATATAAAACTTTATAAGATAGATTACAAGGTCTTAAAGATCTCCCTAAGCTTGGTATTAATCCAGGCGGGATCAAATAATCCCTTGTGATTATTTGATATCGTGATTATTGTAGATCACTGTGGCGCATGGAATGGAATACCGCGTTGTGCAACTTCTTGTTGGTATCCTCCAGGGCAGTGATACGACTGTAGAACCTGCGCAAATCATATTGCAAAGTGTCCACTTTATCTGCGAGTTTCATCACCAATGGGATAAGATCATCCTTCTTCTCTATCTCCTTGAGATGGTGACGGACTTCAACACGATGGAGTAGCTCTTGCTTCTGATATATCTCCAGTGCTTGCACGCGGTCTTTGATCCTAGGAACAACTTCTTCTTCCTCATCCATAATTGATGGATCAGGGAAGTAGAAACTGTCCCTCCACTCTTCTTGAGGCTTCACCCTTATACGATCACCAATGGTAGGCTTCGAGAGTGGCACCGTCGCTTCCTTGCTAGCACCTGCACCAATGTTAGGTAATTCCTTACGCTTGAGCGGCCTCGGGTCTGTGGTGATGAACTTGACCGTCTCCACACGCCCTTTTCCATGCGGCTTGTGACCTTCTCTCTCTTGTTGAGCTCTCTTCATTTCTGCCCAGTTGATCTCAGGGGGATCATAGACATCACAGCCGATGTAGATGTCACTCCAATCTTCATCGGGATCACTGTTGTAGAAACTTTCCTCGACGTACTCCTTGTACCTCGGCCCAAACCTATCCACCTCCTTATTGTTGTCCTCCATGGACGGGTTGCAAGAGCGATCCCTGGCAGGAGCAATGAGACCCATGGGCTTTCCATGGCCTAGGACGGGATAGAGCATGGCTAGATTGGTTCCTGGTGATTATGATTAGAGAGAAACACAATGGAAGTATATAAGGGGGTCAGAGAGGTCAGTAAAACTCGCGAGAAACACCAAAGTTACGGTAAAGAAAAGAATCCTAACGGAACAGGGAAAGAAATCACGGATTTGGAAAAGTCTATCTGCGTAACGACCAACTATACGGGCGTGGCCCGTATAGTTCCGGTCGTATAGTTGTTTCCGGGCAGATATTTCCAAAATATCTCGAGTCCAGGTCGGTTAGGTTACTGACTTGGAACCGACACATTTTTTTAGATGAATAAAATGAAAAAGAACAGAGATGCCAGAAAGTTTAACGACCAGCTATATGACGGGAGCAAATTTTTTGGCCGTATAGTTGTGGTCTTATAGTTTCGAGACATCGGAAAATTTCGTGAAGGAACTACCATCAACTTAACGACCAACTATAAGGCGGGAGAATTTTCTCCGACCCTATAGTTGCGTTCATATATTTGGTAAAAACCCTCAGAAACTTCAGAAAATCATGAGGAATTCAAAGGTAAAAATTTTAGGAGTATAAATTGATATGGGGTGGCATGATCTTCTCAGCAAGCACTTGTCGATGATGATGGTGGATGATAGATAACTAGATTGTAGCTATGAACTCTCCCGCACGAACCCTGATGCTAATGCAACAGCTCTTGAACCCTATGGGATATTCACAACACCACGCTCTTGTGCACGTAGCCATCGACCACGAACGGTAGTTTGAAATCCACTAATTCCTAATGGAACAATAGATCACACTCAATTGCAGTAGATAATTCGACCACAGGGTAATTCTAGAGGTTCTTAATAAGAAACAACTCCAAAATAGTTTAAACGTGGTCTAACCGTAACTATGGGGACGTCCCATGGCTTATAAGGGCGGCTGGGGCGGCCAGAACCGAAACTAAGACGCAAACGACTCAAACTGATACATCTGACTCGGACCAGGTTTCTGTCGGGGCGGACCCTGCATTTCATATAGGCCGGATAGTCCGGTCCAGCCGAAAACTTTGAAGTTTCCGGGTGGTGTCCGGGTAGTGTCCGAACTTGGACACAGAACGTCCACACCTCGGGGCTTGTCCAGGCGGCCGGACACTCCGGTAGGAGTGGGCCGGACACTCCGGTCTTGAAAGGTGTTTTTGCACTTGTCTTGATGATTTTCCCTCGTGCCATCCTCCCGCTCCTCCCTCGCGCATCCTAGGGCGATCATCATGTTGTGCTCCATGTGCTTCAGCTCATCGCTCCGTGCTACGCCTTCTTCTCCAATATACCTGATCATACAATAGCATAATGACTTAGGTAGTATAAAGTTCTCATTAATTAAAACATCAGGCTCATTAAGAAACAAATTCACCTGTTGTTCTAGTAGCTTAGCACGAGCTCTTGTAATAGGTCCAATTCTAATCTCAGTGGACTGAACCTTTTTTGCAGCAACTGGAACATCTTCAGTAGTAGTTGGGGTAGGTGTAATTGTAGGTATATACTCATCATCTCCCTCCCTTCAAAAGGCGTCGACCTCGACGCTCCAAGGTCTTCTCCATCATATGGTGACAAATCAGCAACGTTGAAACTGTTGCTAACTCCACCAAACTCAGCAATAGGAATATCAATCGAGTAGGCATTATCATTAATCTTGGCTAACACCTTGTAAGGACCAGCACCACGGGGCTTCAATTTGGATTGTCGAAGCTTGGGGAACCTATCCTTGCGCAGATGCACCTATACCATGTCTCCAGGCTTGATCAAAATATCCTTTCTTGCTTGATTCCTTGCAGCAGTAATGTTCTTGCCTTTCTTCTCAATATCCTCTCGAGTCTTCTCATGAATTTTCTTCACATATTCAGCATGTTTTGATGCAATGGTAGACGCAACAAATCAAGTGGCGTCAATGGCTTGAAACCATACACCACCTCAAAAGGAAAAATCTGTGTAGTAGAATGCACAACCCTGTTGTAAGAAAATTCGACATGTGGAAAACACTCTTCCCACTCCCGCTGATTCTTCTTAATCATAGTCCTCAACAACTGTGGTAATGTTCTGTTCAACACCTACGTTTGACCATCTGTTTGGGGATGACAAGTAGTACTGAACAGCAACTTTGTTCCAAGCTTCCCCCATAAGGTCTTCCAAAAGTAGCTCATGAACTTCACATCACAGTCAGTAACAATCGTCTTTGGTACTCCATGTAGTCTCACGATGTCCCTGAAAACAGGTTAGCAATATGCGATGCATCGTCGCTTTTGTGGAAGGCAATAAAATGATCCATCTTAGAAAATCTATCCACTACCACAAATATAGAATCATGACCTCTCTGAGTTTTGGGTAAACCTAGCACAAAGTCCATGCTAATATCTTCCCAAGGTGTAGTAGGTGCAGAGAGAGGTGTATACAAACCATGAGGCTTCAGCTTTGACTTGGACTTGTTGCATGTAATGCAGCGACTCACAAATCGATAGACGTCACGTCACGCCTCATCTTGGGCAAATAAAAGTGATTAGCTAGCATGAGCAATGTCTTCTCACGCCCAAAGTGACCCATCAAACCTCCAGCATGTGATTCCTGCACTAAAAACAAACGCAAAGACAATTCTGGAATGCATAGTTTGTTAGCTCTAAACAAATAGACATCATGTATATGATACTTATCCCAAGCATGTTTCAAAGAAAACAAACGATATGGTTCAGCAAAATCATGATCAGTTGCATAGAGTGCAGAAGTACTCTCTAATCCAGGAATTTTAACATCAAGATGTGTTAATAACATGTTCTTCCTAGATAATGCATCAGTAACCACATTATCATTTCCTTTCTTATATTTGAAGATGTAAGGAAACGACTCAATAAACTCAACCCATTTTGCAAAGAGTCTATGCAAGTTTGATTGAGCTTTAAGATACTTCAATGCTTCATGATTAGAATGTATGATAAATTCTTCTGTCCATAAATAATGTTGCCAAACTTCAAGAACTCTAACAAGTGCATACAATTCTTTATCATAAATAGGATAATTCAGTCGAGCACCAGCAAGTTTCTCAGAAAAATATGCAATAGGAAGACCCTCTTGCATCAAAACGCCACCAATTCCTATACCACTAGCATCACATTCAACTTCAAATTGCTTTAAAAATCAGGTAATGCAAGCAAATGTGCAGTAGTAAGCAAACATTTTAAAGTATCAAATGTAATATCTTGGGCTGCGCCCCATACAAATGGCACACCTTTCTTAGTCAATTCATTCAATGGTGCAGCAATAGTGCTAAAATCCTTCACAAAGCGCCTATAGAAACCAGCTAAACCATGGAAACTACACACTTGACTCACATTCATGGGAATAGGCCAATTTTGAATTGCTTCAATTTTAGATTGATCTACTTCTACCCCATGCTTAGATACAACATATCCCAGAAATATGACCTTATCTTTTGCAAATGTGCACTTCTCAAGATTAGCATAAAATTGATTATCAAACGCAACACTTGCAAAACTTGTCTAATATGATCACAATGTCCAGTTTCACTGCGGCTGTATATGAGTATATCATCGAAATAAACAACCACAAAACAACCAATATATTCTCTCAAAACATGATTCATTAATCTCATGAATGTACTAGGTGCATTAGTAACACCAAAAGGCATAACTAACCACTCATACAAACCAAATTTTGTTTTGAAAGTAGTTTTCCATTCATCCCCTTCTTTAATCCTAATTTGATGGTATCCACTATGCAAATCAATTTTAGAGAAAATAGCAGCACCACTCAATTCATCTAACATATCCTCTAAGCATGGAATAGGATGACGATATCGAATAGTGATGTTGTTAATAGCACTACAATCTACACACATGCGCCATGTACCATCTTTCTTAGGTACTAAAATAACAGGAACAACACAAGGGCTAAGAGAGACACGAATGTACCCTTTGTCGAGCAACGCTTGTACTTGTTGCTGTATTTCCTTAGTTTCTTCGGGGTTGGTTCGGTATGATGCCTGATTTGGTTATGTAGCGCCAGGGATCAAGTCTATCTGATGCTCAATGCCACGCAATGGAGCCAATCCAGCTGGCACATCTTCTGGAAACACGTCACCAAAATCCTACAAAACAGTAGATACACCAAGAGAAATAGGGGTCATGTCATAAGCACAAGTGGCATGGCTGTAGGATCCTCACTAAATTCTCTCATGTCCTCTTTGGTGGCTAATATTAATAGATTAGGCACTCTCTGACTTTTCGTTATATCATTCTTTTGGGGCTCATTTACAACACTCACAGTTTCAACACTCTCTCGCCTAGAAGTAGGTGCATCTTGTAAGTTCACTTTGATCTTCTGACGAGACTCATTGACAATCTGCTGTGGTGTCATAGGCTGCAAATTGATTTCTTGCCCTTGAACTCCAAATGATATGTACTGGCTCGGCAGTTGTGTTGCACATGACGATCATAAAGCCAAGGCCGACCCAATAGTAAATGGCAAACAGTCATAGGAACCACATCAAAATCAATAGAATACTTGTATGGCCATAATTCAAAGATCACATGTACCATATGGTTTACCTTCATCTCACCATTGTCACTCAACCATTATATGTAGTATGTCATGGGATGAGGTAAATATGTCAAATTCAGCTTGGCACACAACTCCTTGCTTGCAAGATTTTTGCAGCTACCTCCATCAATGATTACTTCGCAAGCTTTGTTTGGTCCAACCAGAGATTTTGTTTGGAACAAGTTGCAACGTTGGGAATCAATAATAGGCTGCACACTAAGTATACGTGGAGATACCACAATGGTAGGTGCATGTGCTAGAAAAGCATCCAGACCTTCTTCACTATAATAACCATTGTCATCATGAGAAAATTCAACCTCATCTCCACTCTCGTACTCACCATTGTCATTGATAAACATCACCTTGCGGTTTGGGAAATCCTTCTTGAAATGTCCCCTTCCTCCATAAGTATGGCACTCTACATCACGAGTATGAGCTATTGACATATTGGAACCCGTGCTAGAAGCAGGAGCAGCAGGTTTCCTAGCTTGAGCACCATAGGATGACTGAGGTGTAGGCTTGGAAGATGGTGTAGTAGTGTGACCAGCAGTCGCGTTAGATGCAGGAACATGTGACGGCGGTGTAGACCTTGCTGAAAAGCGTCTTGTGGAAGGGTATCTTGCACGCGCCTTCGCCTCTTTAGCAAGTTGTGATTCAGCCTCCCTTGCATGATACAGCAATTCATTCATAGTCTCATACCTATGATGACGAACAATGCTCTTGACTGGTAGCTCCAAATTATTAAGAAATCGTTGCATGGTCATCTCAAGAGATTCACGAACTCTAGCACGCTGCATAAGCATCTCCATCTCCATGTAGTACTCATCAACCGACATGGTTCCTTGTCTCAAGTTTGTCAACTTATCAAAAACTGAATGCAAATAGTTAGTGGGCACAAAACGGTCATGCATGATGCGCTTCATCTCTCTCCATGATTGCATAGGCACTTCATTGTCCTCCTTTCTATTTTGCACTATAGCATCCCACCAACGCAATGCATATCCATCAAATTCTGACGCTATAAGTTTTACCTTCTTATCTTCTGTATACTCATGCAAACGCCACAGTTTCTCAATCTTCAACTCCCATGTAAGGCAATCTTTCGGATCAAGCGAACCTTCAAACTTGGGAATTGAGAATTTTGGCTTACCCAAACCATCCTCAGGGACTTGGTGTACACGCTGAGCACGCCCAATTGGAGCAAATCCACATCCATGAACAGGCTGAGGAGCACGGCCACAACCAACCCGATTTGAGTGTTGACCATCTCCGGCATTACTTGCTTCTTCATCTTCATGGGCATCATCATACGGTTGTTGCTGCATTTGTCCAATTGCTATTGTCAGAGCATCAAGTGGATGTTGCAAAGCTGTGACATTGGTGTTGATAGATGTTACTTGTGTCTGTATGGTAATGACTGCCTCAACATTCGCTTCCAAAGTCAGTTGCATGTCCTGAATATTCTTGTCAATGGCATCTGTTGTGTGGTGCAAAAAGCGAAATCGATATGGTGGGACACTCACAACTCACTCCAACTGTCAAGAAAGCAGATCTTACCATTCCAAAGTGAATAGAGATGCTTTACCAATTAGAAATCAACAACTAATGCACTAATGTGATGAAGTGAATATCAAGGGTATGGAGAACGATCAAAGACATGTTATTTAGGGTGGAGTTGTAGGTATGGTATCCTAATTACACCGCAAACAAGTCCTAGTGGTGATCGGTATGATAACCCAAGAAACACACACGATGGAGATAAGCGTGGCAAAGCAACTTATGAACATGAATATTGCAATGCACAAGAGAGACGCTAGTAATAGCTCAAAATAAATAGGCACAAGATTGCTCAATGTACAAGTGCGATGATCAACTAGGCCTCAAATAATGCACACTTTGATATCTCTTTTTGTCACGCTTGTAGCTCTTTTATCCTAACTATGGGGACGTCCCTGGGCCTATAAGGGAGGCTGGGGTGGCAAGAACCAAAACTAAGACGCAAATGACTCAAACTGATACATCTGACTCGAACCAGGTTTCTGTCTGGGTGGACAGTCCGGTTCATATAGGCTGGACAGTCTGGTCTGGCCAGAAACTTTGAAGTTTCCGTGTGGTGTCCGGGTAATGTCCGAACTTGGACACAGAACATCCACACCTCAGGGCTTCTCCAGGGGCCGGACACTCCTTTAGGAGTGGGCGGGACACTCCGGTCTTGACAGGTGTTTTTGCCCTTGTCTTGATGATCTTCCCTCACGCCTTCCTCCCACTCCTCCCTCGCGCATCCTGGGGCGATCATCATGTTGTGCTCCATGTTCTTCAGCTCCTCGCTCCGTGCTACGCCTTCTTCTCCAATATACGTGATCATATAATAGCACAATGACTTTGGCAGTATAAAGTTCTCATTAATTAAAACATCAGGCTCATTAAGAAACAAATTCACGTGTTGTTCTAGTAGCTTAGCACGAGCTCTTATAATAGGTCCAATTCCAATCTCATTGGACTGAACCTTCTTTGCAGCAACTAGAACATCTCCAGTAATAGTTGGGTAGGTGTAATTGTAGGGATGTCCTCATCATAAATTGTGAAAACAAATCACTTATTTAGAGAAAGAAAACTTACCTTGTACATACTAATTATTTAGTCGGGGGTGACAACCTCCTCCAACAACAAGGACTTCTTCTCTTTTGGAGGAATTGACCATAGCTCATCTAATAATTCTCGTAAACGAAAATTACCAGGACCTAAGTTCCTCTCAATAAGATTGGTTCCTTGCTGGGCAAATATGGATACTGCATCAAATATCTTTATTTCTTGCCTCTGCATAATCTGCAACTCAAATTCTTGAAGTAAAAGGATCCAATAGATCGGTCTTGGCTGATGATTTTTCCTCTCAAGGATTTCTTTTAAACCACCACGATCCGTATGAATTCTTACTTTTGCATCCACTATATAAGAACAAAATTTATCACAAGATAAGAATACAGCAAAAAGTTCTCTTTCTTCCTTAGGATAATTCTTTTGAGCACTATTAAGAGTTCTACTAGCATGATGTATAATATTAAATCTACGACCTATATGTTGTCCTAGAGTTACTCCTACAGCATCATCACTAGCTTCCCATATTAAATCAAAAGTCATATCCCATATAGGTGGTTTAATGATAGGAGCATGGAATAAAGCATATTTAAGTTTATGAAAGGAAATAAGGCATTTATCATCAAAATTAAATCTTACTACCTTTTGCAAAAGGTTAGTTAAAGGTTTAGAAATTCTAGAGAAATTCCTAATGAACCTTCTATAAAAACCCACATGACCAAGAAAACTTCTTATACCTTTTCTATCCCTAGGTTGTGGCATTCTGTCTATTGCTTCGAACTTAGCTTTGTCTACTTTAATACCCCTACCTTATACCTTATGTATGAGGACTATACCTTCTTTGACCATGAAATGGAACTTCTCCCAATTTAGAACAAGATTGGTTTCTTCGCAACGCTGCAAAACCCTTTTAAGATTATCTAAGCAATTAGTAAACAAAGTTCCATAGACAAAGAAGTCATCCATAAATACTTCCATTATCAATTCTATAAAATCTACAAAAATGGCAGTCATGCATCTTTTAAAAGTAGGTGGAGCATTACATAAACCAAAAGGCATGCGTCAGTAAACATGTAAACCATGAGGACTAATGAAAGTTGTTTTAAGTTGGTCATCAGGATGAACAACTATTTGGGAAAAACTAGAGTATTTGTCCAAGTAGCAAAAATGAGTGTGGTTTGCTAACCTCTATAAATTTTGGTCTATGAACGGTAAAGGATAGTGAGGATAGTGATCTTTCCTAGTTTCTTTATTCAATTTCCTAAATCTATACACATCCTATGTCCAACACTAGTTCTAGTAGGTATCAATTAATTTTTTCATTAGGAACAATAGTAAAACCGCCCTTCTTAAGAACACAATGAACAGGACTTACCCATTCACTTTCTTTTACAGCATAGATTATACCTGCATACGGTAGGCATACTATTTATTTTCTTACCACTTCCTTCATTTCGGGCTTCAGCTGTCTATTAAATTCTGCAATTGGTTTAGCACCTTCCTCCATGAATATTCGATAGATGACTATCATGGGACTAATGCCCTTCAAATCATCCATTTAGTACCCAAAGGCCTTGCGATGCTCCTTATATACTTTCATGAATTATTATTCTTCATCCCCTGAAAGTTTAGCACTAATAATAATAGTGAATTTATTTGTATTGTCAAAAATCTATATTTAAGATTATCTGGTAAAGTCTTCAATTCTGGGGGCGGTAATTCCTCATCCCCTCTATTTTCTGGCTCTTCAAAAGCCTCATCAGTTGGAGGCCCTAAAATGGGAAGCGAATCGAATCACTTTCTAATTCTTCTAGGGACTTGTCCTCCATAATTATTTCCTCATAATTTGAGTCTTCATTTGCTTATTCTACTTGGTTACTAAAGAAGAGAGCTGCCATCTCCTCCATAGTTTTTCCTTTCTCTTTGTCTTGTATTTGTAGAGGTATGTCTTTAAATTTGGAAAGTGGAATTCTTTTTCCGCTTCCCCAAGCTTAAGAGACACAATATCCTTTTTTAAATCAACTTTGGCACCTAAATCATTCAAAAAGTTTCTTCCAAATATAATTGGGCAAAGAGTGTCAGCTAGCATATCAACAACTAAAAAATCGATAGGAAAACTTTCATTGCCAATTGTGACAGTTACATCTTCAACTACTCCCATTGGAACTCTAAGAGATTTATTGGCTAAAATGATTGTCATATCCGTATTCTCTATTGTAGCCGGTACTACCTCTTCTTTTATTTCTAATTAAAAATCATAAGATATAAAATTAACTGCGATGCCAAGATAACATAAACCATAATGTGAGGTTTCTTTAAGTATGCAGGGAAGAATAGGCTTACCCACATCGTTTACCTTAATTTTACCTTCAACCAGTACGGAAGTCTCTTTATCAAGTTCAACTATGTTGCAATGTGCATACATAGCCATAATTTATTCCTTGGTTATCTCTTCATCTTTGGTTTCATCCAAATGTTCTTGAACTTCTGGCACACTTTCCTCTTCTTTCTTCTGCTGTACTGCTTTAACCTGTTCATATTCCAAAATATGTTTATACGCAGTGTTAGGGAAAGGTATCTCATACATTGTTTCTAGGGAGGCCAGTGTTGCTTTAACTTTTCTTTTCTTCTCAGATTCGGGTGGTGGATCATACTTGACCGAACCCTCTTTTGGAGCTTTGATATGTTATGTAAAATCTTTAACAACATGCAACACAAGATCTGAATCCAAATAAAGTTCTTTAGATAATTCATTAACATTGCCCTTTTTATCATAGCCATCAATATAATCATAATATATTTCTTTGCCTCCTTTGCTTCCTAGACCAAAATTCCAAGAAACTCTATGATCATGAATTCTATTAAGTAAACCCCAAGGTTTAGTTATGGGAAGATTCATAAAAGCTCCTCTTACACAAGAGTCTAGTCCCAATTTATTAGGTTCAATTAAACCGCCATAAAAAATATGCAATAAATGCCATTCAGGCAAATCATGATGAGGACATTGATTAAGTAAATCTTTAAATCTTATATAATCTCTTACTAGTTATTCATTAGGACGGTTCCTCCAAGTCATTATAAGACGCCTGATTCCAAAAGATTTGGATAAAGGATAGTACTTAGCTAGAAACTCACAAGCTAAATTATCCTAGGTAGTACTGGCTTATGGGGGTAAAGATCTATACCATAGGGAGATGTCCTAGTCAAAGTCTGACTAAAGAGTTTTAGCCTTACCTCATTAGCAGTATACCCCAGTAATTGGAAAGTGCCACATATTATCCTTAAAGCATGCAATATGCTCATATGGATCAGGATTTTCTTCATCTCCAGTAAATTGCTTCTTGTGTAAAATACCAAGTAGTAGAGGATTTATTTCAAACCCCCTTGTCTTCTTGTTGGAGTTGTCTCTTTTATTAATATCATAGGGCTTCCTAAAGTGGCTGTGTGGGTTAGCACTAGTCAAATGCTCAAACTCCATCATGTTGGTGGGACCCTATAACTCAAAACAAAACTTAGAAATAATAAAATAAATAAGAAAAAACTAGAAGACCAACAACGCTTAGCTCCACGGCAATGGCGCCAGAAAATAGCTTGATGACTGCCTGTCACATCCCAAGATTTTCCAAATCTTGTAATGTGAAAATAAATGAATAAAATAAAACGTTGTTTGAATTTCAGGGCCAGAAGAAACTTTTTGAATTTAAATGGAACCTCAAACCCATTTGAATTAAATAAAATCCTAAAGGATTATAATGAGTTAAACATTTAATTAAAGGAAATTAAAAATGTTTTGGAATTACTATTTTGGAATCTTGTAATAAAAGATTTGGTTTTTCAAAAAAGAAAAGGTGAATTTATAAATAAAGGTTATTTTATAAAGCCAAATTAAACCTTGACCAAACTTTGGAATTAAAACATTTTATTTAAATAAAATTAACAAAGATTTATTTAAATAAATTAATAAGGATTTAATATCCAATTTTTTTTAAATAAAAGGTTTTACCAATTTAATTGAAACATCAAAACTTATTAAAATTATTTAAAATAAGTTTTCCAAATATTTTATATTCTCTAATAAAACCTACTAAAAGTGTTTTGGCTTTATTTTAGATTTCAAAATAAATATCTCAATAAAACAAATCCTATTTGATTTAATAATGAAAGTCTATTATATTTAATTAATAATGGACTCTAAAATAAAATGTTATTTGTTTTAAAAACAAATTTCCAAGTATTCCATATTTCCCAAATAAAACCTACTGATTTGGTTTTGAAAATATTTAGGTTTCAAATAAAGATTTTATTAATAAAATCAAACTCTATTTTGATTTAAATAACCAAGGTCCAATTATATTTAATTATTAATGGACCCTATATAACAAAATGTTATTTTATTTTAAAACAAGCTTTCCAAATATTCCTTAATTTCAAATACAACCTACTGAATGGTTTAAAAATAATTAGTTTTCAAGTGGAGCTTTGGAATTAAATCAAAACCTATGGATTTAATAGTTGATACATCTATTTAGTTAATTATTAATGGACCTTATTATTAAAACTATTAATTTGAATTTGGATTTTGGTTCATGTTACTGAACATAACTAATTTCAATATTACAAAGTTTGGGTGTTGTTTGAATTGATTTGGACATTGTTTGTTTGTTTGAAAATTCAAAACAGAAAATAAATTCAGAAAAAGAAAAGGGTTCAGATTAAGAAAAAAAAATAGAGTTTTGTCGACCCAACCCAGCAGGCCCAATAAGCCCAGCAAAGCAGCCCAGCTCCCCTCTAGAAAGAAAACGTTTCGCACTCCTTTTTGAACCCGCGGAGCAACTGACTAGTGGACCTCCTCCTCGCTTCTTTCCCACTGACTGACCGACCCCACTTGTCACTGTTCTTCTTCCCCACCCGCAGACCACGCCTTCCCCCTCGCTGCCGTTGCTGCCTTCAATCCGCGGATTCAATACGCCATAATGCCGCGCCTTTACCTCGCCTTGACCACGCAGGATAAATCGCCAGCATCCCTTCTTCATTTCCCCTCTGACTCCTTCCCCAATCACGCCCCTAGGCCGTCCCAATTTCTCCCCGAACACCCTCTGTTCCGACGAAGTCCAGAGCCGATTCCGGCGACTCGACACCACCTCCTGCCTCCCGGAGCACACGAGCACGCTCACCACACCCTGGCGCATCTTTCTGTGCCATTCATTCATCTGCGGGTACCCTACAACGTCGGCAACATCGACGACCCGCAGCGCCGCCGTCTGCAACCTCTCCGACGACCTCCCTTGGTAAACGCTGACCACCCCGAGCCTCCTCGTTCACGCTCCCTCACTCGCCTCGGTCTTGCGCAACTAACCATGACCTTTGTTTGTCTTTTCGTGATCAGTAGCCTCGTCTTCGACCATGGATAGAGCCGTCCGACGTTGTCTTCAACTCCGGCGAGCAATCCCTGTTGTTCCAGGATGCCCCACGACCAAACGACCACGCCCCGAGCATCACCTCGTCCTCGCGATCACGGTGAGCATTCCCATCTCGATCTTTGCTTCCTAGAACGACTGCAAGCACCTCTCCTGGCCGTGCGCCGCCGCTAAGCCGCCGTCGGCGCCGCTCACTTATGGTCGAGTAAATCAGTACCGTAGGATCTAGATTGAGCGAGCGAGATTAGATCACTTAAACTCGAAAAGGTACGCAGCCAGCGCCGTGCGATGCCACTTGATCTAACGGCCCACAGCCGCGATCCACACCGAACCGGTACCAGCGAATGACGTTGCGCCGCGTGTCACTTTTCTGTTTAAAAACAGATTTGAAAACAGAATTATTTGCAAACTTCAAACCTTTGTATATTTGGATCCACACGTCCAAAAATTGCAAATTTTATATCAAAGGATTCAGGAGAACAAGACCTAGCCAACCATGCCCTTAGTTTAGCAAATAGTATCTGTTAGCTTGTTTGAATTTGCAGAAACATTTGTATGCTTGTTTAGAGTATAAAAATTGTTAAAAAATGATTTTAAGGTTAAAACCTTTGAAAATTGGATTGTTGTGACCTTACTGTCCCTAGGAACCAACCCTTGGTGTTAAAAAAATGATTTTGGTAAAATTTAGGTTGAATTATTTGACTTAGCCAATTTCTAGTCAAATAAAATTATTAAGTTTATTATGAAAATGTTTATGGAAAGAAAACTTTGAGAAAATAGTTTGGACCAAACCTACTGACCCAAAAACACCAATTTTTTGCAATAGCAACTCATCTGGTGAAAAACTTAAAAGTTTTGTTTTGATAAAAACATTTTCACCACATAAAATGATGAATGGATTTTAAAAATGGTTTTGAGGTAAAACCCTTTTGCAGTTGACTTTGCCATTTTGGTGAATGACCAATTTGGAACCTACAAAGTTTAGAAGCCTAGTGGAGACCACCTTTGCAATTAGAACCATCTTTTGCATGCTTGCATGCATTACTTTGACTTTGTCATTTTATGTGTTGTTTTGCTTGATTGGTAGATTGAATTTGTGTTTGCTTGATTGACTTGTAGTGAAGTGTGAGACTAGCAAGATCAAGGAGTGAACCACCATTCCCTACCAAAAAGGCAAGTGATGCTTCATACTTTCTATCCTATTACTTCCACTATGCATTAGTGATTTTCTCTAAGTAAAACTTGCATGGATTTTGCTAAGTATAAACCTTGCTATAGGAAAACCTAGTAGATGAATCCTTAGTAGGATTTTCCTAAGTTAAGATTCCTACTACTATCAAGCTTAGCCTAGCTAATAGAAAACATGGGTGGAATATATATTCACACTATGGAAAAATATTCTAAGTCTGAGGACTTGTGATTTTGTCTAATAAAACAATTAAGTTAATGAATCACCTGGGTGGAATGGGCTTGCTTGGTGGTGATTGGTTGAGTGGTTCACAAGGCCATGGACATGGATTGTGTATCTCACTTGTGGTATGCCACCCAGGAACAAAGAGATTTGAGATGTCAAATGTTGAGAAGCTTCAAGTGAAACCACTTGGCAATATGGGCTCTGCCATGATCATATAGGTTGCAAGAACTTAGCCATATGGACAGTGGGTGGTAGTGTTTGATAGGTTGGAGCGCGTCCATTTTGGTCTAAGGGAAGGCTTCTGAAAGATCTTGTCTTGGGAAACCAAGTCTTGTGGGGAAAGTGCACCACCTCTGCAGAGTGTAAAATCTAAGTACTTAGCCATGTCCCTGGTAAAGGACAATTTGAGCATCAAGACATACAAGCAATCAAGAATCTCATCATTCAAATTTCTAAGTTAAAATCTTGTGGATTGAACAAGGGTTGTTTGAAATATTCAATTCTTTGATTGAGAGATGCCTTGAAGGATCTTCAATCTTTGATTGAGAAAAATGATTTTATCAAAGAAAAAACTTAGTATTTTCAAATGTTAAGGAAAAACCTATTTTGAGCAATGCAAGCCTCAACTCCACTTAGCCAAATGCATATAGATGATAGACTCCACCATACTACCATAGTATCACTTGCCAATACAATTCAAATGTATTGACCCTTTGTGGTTGTAACTTGTATGTTGCAGGTTTGATTGTTTTAGAGAAGATTGATTGATTAGGATTACAAAGTCTACAACCAACATCTGCCTGTGGCACTTTGAAGATGAAGGACCCCATGCTTATAGTTATTTCGCTACAATGTAATGTAATAGCCATATGAGCTATGAAAGATGTAATAAAATTATGTTATTCCTGGTTATAAAGTTATATTATGACCTTTGTTTCTTGATATTACATCTTAACTGTGGATGCTAGCTATTGATCCAGGGACTAGCATTGTAAACACAGGAGGGATCAATCTTATTAAAGGTTGGGACCTCTACACTGCAAGTGCACAAATCGTTTGTAGCTAGTTTCGAAATAAAGATATCGATCCCATAGGGAGCGGGAGTTCTGAAGTCTAATAACTCTTGAATTAAATACTGAAATAGTAATGCTAAGTAACTTTCTAAGTAACAAGATAAAATGTGAGTTTTGTGTAAAAATGTATTTTTGGGTTTTTGTGTAAGAGAACAATAAGTAATGTAAAACAAACTGAATAAAGAAAGTAAGTATCGCGTATGTAAAAGAGATATAAAACTGCAATGGGAAAAGGTGTTCTCAGGGAGTAGCGGATACACCTCTAGTATTATAAACGGTTTAAGGTAAAGATTATTATCATGAATATTCTCAACTATGTATGTGTGGGAGGAACTCCATAATTGGACGAATAGGCAGCAACCATGGCTCACATCATCCTCATAACCACAGAAGACAAGTAATCGACATCAATTGAATTACTGCGCTATTAAGGGATTTTATCCCATAGTATGTATCTTGTGGCATGGACAATGTTCTGTGTGTTTCCTCGGTTAGGGGTGCTAAGAGCTTTATAGTCACCATAAGTGCTAGGAAACCTCCATCTACCAACAAGTAGTTCCCTCCATCAAGTCCCCGCAAGAGGAAAATATTGAGAGGTCGACTTCTCTCAACATCAAGATGAAGACAATCTAACACATGGTCAAATTGATGAATATCATAATAAACTTCATCTTATTTCAAT
The DNA here is from genome assembly GCA_916181665.1 of Avena sativa. Taxonomy (NCBI): domain Eukaryota; kingdom Viridiplantae; phylum Streptophyta; class Magnoliopsida; order Poales; family Poaceae; genus Avena; species Avena sativa. The sequence continues at coordinate 150,433,967 of OV702279.1, read as the reverse complement.
CCCATGCTAGGTTTTCTCCATCTCCCCAAGAACTAATGATCTACTCAAACATGGAGGCAATCAACATCATGGCAAAGACAAAGGAATCTATCATAGATGAATAGTACTTGTATAAATCCACAACGAGTACGGAAATTACAACAAGATCTAGACAAGATGTAGATGAGATGGATGGAGATGGTGGTGACGCAGCGGTTGATGATGAATATCGATGCCTTAGCCTCCTGGATCTGCGTAGCATGAAGATGGATCCCCAGTGGATGAGTTTCACCTCTAGATCCCTTCCGGTGGTGAGGTTTCTATGATTTTTGGTCATTCTGTATGTCGTCTCCTCGATCCGATTGCATAGAGAAAAACTATTTGAAGAGGCGGTGGTCGTGGCAACTATACGGCCAGAAAAATAGTCCCGCCATATAGTTGGTCGTTAAAGCCACTTCTTCCTATGATCGCCTCGGGTTTTCTTCTGGTGTTATTGATATTTCCCAAATTAGCGATTTACAATGTTTTTGACTCCTATTCGCTCCAATAAATCTGGTCCAAGAATTGTGTCCATCGTATCCATCACCTGTCCTAATCCTGATGAAAATAGACATAAAAGATGCGCGCGAATGCTGTAAAATACCAAGATCCTACCACTATAGTGCAAAATAATAATATAAAACATGATGCAAATATGCAATCATTAATAGGATAGTTTGCTCAACTCCATGTGCCTCCTTTGGTGAAGGGAAAATCCCATGCTCACCATTTTCAACTCTGTCACCTCCAAAGTGGTATGCCGTACGATGGGCATCATCACTCGCCTCCTTGGTCGAAGGGAAAATCCCATGCTCAACCATCTTGTTGCCATCGTACTTTGAGTTCCATTGTGGTGGTGGCACTCTTATAGGAAGTATTGGTCCTTGACGCCTTGCACTCTTCAAGTTCATATGTAGACTTCCTCTTAACGTACTCATCCAACTTGGCAAAGTAGAGGTCTTCATTTACCTCGTTCATCAAGTTGCATGCTTCATCATGGATGTCAATTATTGGCGTTGAAGCTTGATGGCGTGGACGAAGGATTGATGTAAGGTCCCTCCTTTATAAAGGAAAACGATCCCTGTGATTGCAATGCTAGTCCCAGGATCAATAGCTAGCATCCACAGTTAAGATGTAATATCAAGAAACAAAGGTCATAATACAACTTTATAACCAGGAATAAAATAATTTATTACATCTTACATAGCTCATTTGGCTATCTCATTACAATGCAGCAGAATATAACAATAGCATGGGGTCCTTCATCTTCAAAGTGCCACAGGCAGACATGTTGGTTGTAGACTTGTAATCCTAATCATTAAACTTCACTAACATCAATCAAACCTGCAACATAATAAGTTACAGCCACAAGGGTCAATACATTTGAATTGTATTGGCAAGTGATACTATGGTAGTATAGTGGAGTCTATCAACTATATGCATTTGGCTAAGTGGAGCTTAGGCTTGCTTTGCTCAAAATAGATTTTCCTTATCATTTGAAAACACTAAGTTTTTCTTTGTCAAAATCACCCAAGGCATCTCCCAATAGAAATTGGTGATCCTTCAACCCTTGTTCAACCACAAGTTTTTAACTTAGAAATTGGGATGAGGAGATTCTTGATAGCTTCCATGTCTTGATGCTCAAATTGTCCTTTGCCAGGGACATGGCTAAGTACTTAGATTTTTCACTCTGCAGAGGTGATGCCCTTTCCCCACAAGAGTTGGTTTCACCAAGACAAGATCTTTCAGAAGCCTTCCCTTAGACCAGAATGGACGTGTTCGAACCTATCATTCCCCTACCACCAACTATCCATTTGGCTAAATTATTGCAACATATATGATCCAGGTAGAGCCCATAATGCCAAGTGGCTGCACTTGAAGCTTCTCAACATTTGACATCTCAAATCTCTTTGTTCCTGGGTGGCATTCCACAAGTGTGATACACAAGGTTCACCAGTCCCCTGGCCTTGTGTAACCACTCAACACAAACCATTCCTTCCATTCCACCCAGGTGATTCATTCACTTAGTTGTTTTATTAAACAAAACACAAGTCCTCAGACTTAGAAATTTTTCCATAGCATGAATATATATTCCACCCTTGTTTTCTATTAGCTAAGTTAAGCATGATAGTAATAGGAATGTTAACTTAGGAAATTTCTACTAAGGTTTCATGTACTAGGATTTCCCATGGCATAGTTTACACTTAGCAAAATTCCATGCAAGTCCTACTTAGAAATATCACTAATGCATAGTGAAAATAATGGGACAAAAGTATGTAGCATCACTTGACTTTTTGGTAGAGTGTATAAGTTCACTCCTTGATCTTTGCAATGTTCACACACTTCAAATCACTACAATTCAATCAAATAATTCAATCTACCATTCAAGCAATTCATCACATAAAATGATATAAACTAAACAATGCATGCAAACATGCAAAAGATTGTTTTATTTTTAAGAGTGGTTTCTAATGTGTCATAAACATTTGAAAACACCTAATGGTCATTTTATAAAGTGGCAAAACCATTTGCAAAAAGTTTTTACTTCATAAACCATTTTTAAACCAAATCATTATTTTATATGGTGAAGAAATGCTTTTAATAAGGCAACATTCTATAGGTTTCACAAAATATGTTTTCAAACCATAAAACCTTGTGCTTAGGGTTAGAGAGTTTAAAACAAAACATTTCCCAAAGGTTTTCTTCCAAAACCATTTTTAATAAATAAACATTATTTTTATTTGACTAGAAATGGTTTAAATCAAGAGTTTATTCTTTTGCTTCACCAAATACATTTTTGAAACCACCAATTGATTTCTAGGGTCAGTAGGTTCAAAACAAACCATTTTCCAAAGATTTTATCTCAAAAATCATTTTAGAACAATTTTTATATCCTAAACATGTATACACAAGTTTCTGCAAAAACAGTCAATTTAACAGAGGCTTTTTACTAAACAAAGTGCATGGTTGGATAGGGATTGTCTTGCTAAATCCATTGATATAAAATTTGCAAATTTTGGACGTGTATATTAAAAGGTATAGATTTTACATAATCTAGCATCTAATAGATCAAATATGTTTTAAATCAAACGGACAGGGACACGTGGTTGCTTGCTACTGGCTGGTACCGGTTCGTTCGGATCACGCACTGAGGGCCGTTGGATTTAAGTTACATCGCACGGTTCAGAGACTCTCATACCCCTTCGCTTAAGTGACTCCATCTAAGCCTCAGGATCAAGATCCAACGGTCCTAGTCTAATGACCTAGAACTGGCGGCGCTGGACTCTCACGCGCGTCGGCGGCGGCCTGGCAGTGGCGTTGCCGGCGATGCAGGAAGCGAGAAAGAGAGAGAGAGGGCTCACCTGATTCGCTAAACGATGCTGATGCTCAACGTGCTCTTGGGGAGGCAGGGGCGCACGAGGACAAAGAAAATTTCTCGCCGGAGTTGTCCTCTGGCTCGGGCTAGTCCTGCTGAAGATGATGGCGAAGGCACGGGGCACGCCAGAGAGAAAAGGAGATGCGGTTAGATGCGCGGGGTCACGGCGAGCATGTGCGTGTGAAGGAGAGGGATTAGGGCGGTCAGACTTTTACCATGGGCTTCGCCGGAGAGGTAGCAGACGACGGCGGCGGCAGTGATCGTCCTTGCCAACGCTATGGGGCGAGCGCGGCCGAGCTGAGGCCACTGGGAGGTGCGCCAGAGTTCGTGGAGCACGCGTGTGTGGTCGAGGGGGCAAGGGGTGACGCGGGGCTGCCGGAATTCACTCGTGTAGCTCGTCGGAACAGCGTCAAAGCAAGGCAAAATTGACGCAGCCTGGTGGCTTTCTGGCAGAGAGGTTTGAGGGGAAAGAGAGAGGAGAGAGCGAGGATTTAACGAGCGTGATTGATGACAGGAATTACTCCCTGCATTGACGTGATTTACTCCCGCAAGATCAATGCAGAAACGGCGAGGAAGAACAGGTCGCATGGGGAAGAAGCTGACGTGGTCGTGGGGTCCGTCTGTCAGTGAGAGAGGAAGAGAGGGAATGGGGTCCATCGGTCAGCGACGCTGTGGGTTTTTCTTTCGGTGAAAAACGGTTCGCTCGGGTGAGAGGGAGAGGTGGGCTGCTGGAACTTAGTGGGCTGGCTGGGCTAGGCTGAGTCTTTTACTTTTTTTTTGTTCTGATTGTTTTTCTTTTTCCTTTTCTAATATTCTGTTTTGATTTTATTTAGTCAATTCAATCATCCATTTGAATTCAAACCTCAACCAAAATTTGTGTAGGTTTAAATATTGATTAGTAATATAATCTGAAGTCAATTTTGGAATAAAGTTTTATTCTTTTTGGGGTCTTTTAATTATTCAAATAAGCCCTTGTTTTAAATCAAATAAGATTTAATAACATTTTCAAACACCATTTAAATTCTTAAACCTTCCAAATATTTTCAGTAGGTCTTTATTTGTTTAATAGGGTGTCAAATATTTCATCTTGAATTATTTGGAAAGTATTTAGTATGATTCATAAATCATTTGAATTGGGTATTTGTTTTAATTCCAATGGAATTTAAATATAGTTCTAATTCCCTAAATTTTATTTGGAATATTTATTTTATTTAAATTAATTAAACAACTTTTATTCCACTTGGGTAAATTCCAAAATACTATTTTCTCATGAACTATATAATTATTTTTATTAGAGATTTGTCTTTATTAAAATAGGGATAGAATGGTTAATGCCATTTTATTTTATTTTGGAATTTCTTTATCCTTTTATTTTATTTGGATTTGGATTATATTCATTCCATTTTCTTCTGGATTAGGCCAAGATTTATTTGGTCTTTCAAATATTCTTTATTTAATATTTCTATCTTTGTCTTATAAAATCCATATATTTTTATTTAGAGATCCAAACTTGGTGATTCCAATTTGTAAAATCTTATTTAATATTTGTTTATCCCTTTAAATATCTTTAGGATTATTTGCTCACCATTTGGTATGGTTTTATTGATAGATGCTTTATTAACTTTGGAAATTTAATTTCTTTATCTTATTAAATTTATAAGATTTTATTCCTGGCTCCAATTTAAGTGAAACCAATTTATATGGTCTTATAATATTTCTATTTGTCATTCTTGATCATTTGTAATTGTTTATTGACAAATTTTTATATGGATCAAATCCATAGGCTTGGAGATAACTTGGAAATGATTTTATTCCATTAGGGTTTAGGGTTTGGTTTTATTTTCCAAGTGTTTAAATTTCTAGATGCATTTTATGAGGAATGCATTTCTCTTGATTTGGATTTTGTTGAATTCAAACTTTTAATTAAAGTTTGTTCAAGATGGGATATTTAAGTTTACATTTAGAAACAAAAGTTTCTTTTCACCCTGATTTTCAACAATTATTTATTTTGTTTATTTATTTTTCACATTACAAGATTTGGAAAATCTTGGGATGTGACAGGCTACCACCCTTAAAATAAATCTCGTCCCGAGATTTGGGGAGGCTAGGGTTACAAGTTGTCTCAAAGCTTCTAGGGTACTACCACCCTTAAAAATTTTCCATCTAGATTACATCTTGGCTTTCTTGGGATCTTGTTGAAACTTCTCTGGGCAAACATCTGCATAGTGTCCCTTGTTTCCACATTTGAAACATGTGACAAGGCTGAGATCCTTCATAGGATTTATCTTGTGCTTCATCTTTTCTGGACAGTTGCTTGCATAATTTCCTTGGTTACCACAATTGTAACATGTGATAAGATTGAGTTCATCACGTATCTTCTGTGGACAAGTTGCTACATAATGGCCTAGATCTTTGCAGTTGTTGCACCACACTTGGCCAATTTCCTTATACTTCTTCTTCTTGGGTTTCTCCAAAGCTAGGAGTACTTCTAGTTCATGTTCTTCATATGTTATCTCAAAGGTAGGAATGTTTCCTGGTCTCCTTGACCTTTTCTTATTCCTTGGATAATACATATGTCTCCTCTTTGGTCCTTTAAATTAAGTCATATTGCATGGAGGTGCAAGCTGAGCTTTTCCTTTGTCTTCATCTTTCTTGGTAGACTTGGCTCTTTCATGGTAGTCTGCAATCAGTTGTTCAACTCCACCTTGTTTCATTGTTGAACTATGGAATAGATGGGGCATTGGATAGGTACATGATTATTTCCTTCACATAGATAACAAGTAGCTTGGGTTGTGGGGCATTGATTAGTTGGATGTTTCTCTTCACAATTGGGGCATTGATCTTCATGCTCTTTGGAAGTGTGATCCTTGTCTCCACAAATATTGCAAGCTTGGGTTTCTTCTAAAATATCATCTTTGTCATCCTTGTTGTCACAAACTCCTTTGGAAGGATTGTTTCCCATGTTGATCATTTGATCTGTCACCTTATGCAACAATTGGGTTTGGGTTTCCAAAAACCTTTGCATGGTTGGATCTACCTCACTGGTGTTGGCTATAAATTGAGCTGTCACTTGGTTCAACTGGGTTTGGCTTACTATGAGTTCTCTCATGTTGTCCTCTTGGTTGGTGTTGTTGTTGTCACCATCCTTGATGTTGGAGTCTCTTGGAGAAGTCATCTGTTTGGGTTGGATTGAGATTAGGATAGGCAAAATATTTCTAAGGGAATAATTCTAATCACACACATCACAATTCACCCAAGTAATGTGCAAGCAAACACAAGCAAACATTCCACTCAAACAACAAGTCTCAAGCAAATTTTAGGGCAACCAAAAAATTTTTTGTTACACCACATAAGTTGGTGGGTTTGACTTAAACTAAATATGGTGGTCCATCTATATGGTTCACTTGAAATCTTTCCATTCTTCTTAGTTGATTTTTCTTGCATGAGATCATGGTTTCCTTGGGAAAAATCTTGGTCACAAAAACCTCAAATGTGATGATGATTCCCAAGTTGTGTTTCCTTAGTCTTCAATTCTTGAGCAATATTTCTTGTCTCACTTGTAGTCCTTAGTGATATCCAAGGTTGAAGTCCTTGTTGAGAATAAGGTTGAAATCACTTGAAGATGTTGAAGTCATTAGATTTGATGAAGTCCTTTGCACATGGTGAAGTCTTTGGCCATGGGGTAGGCTTTGTCCATCAAGTTGAAATAGAAGAGATGTAGAACCAAAGCCAAAATGGTTGAGGAAAGCGTTTACAAGATTGTTTGTAAATAAGTTTTGGAACAAATACAACTCCTATTTTTCTAAGGGGTTTTTTCCAATCCTAGGTTTACAAATCCTACAGGCAACACAATGCTCTGATACCATCTGTAAGGTCCCTCCTTTATAAAGGAAAAGGATCCCCGTGATTGCAATGCTAGTCCCTGGATCAATAGCTAGCATCCACAGTTAAGATGTAATATCAAGAAACAAAGGTCATAATACAACTTTATAACCAGGAATAAAATAATTTATTACATCTTACATAGCTCATTTGGCTATCTCATTACAATGCAGCAGAATATAACAATAGCATGGGGTCCTTCATCTTCAAAGTGCCACAGGCAGACATGTTGGTTGTAGACTTGTAATCCTAATCATTAAACTTCACTAACATCAATCAAAACTGCAACATAATAAGTTACAGCCACAAGGGTCAATACATTTGAATTGTATTGGCAAGTGATACTATGGTAGTATAGTGGAGTCTATCAACTATATGCATTTGGCTAAGTGGAGCTTAGGCTTGCTTTGCTCAAAATAGATTTTCCTTATCATTTGAAAACACTAAGTTTTTCTTTGTCAAAATCACCAAAGGCATCTCCCAATAGAAATTGGTGATCCTTCAACCCTTGTTCAACCACAATTTTTTAACTTAGAAATTGGGATGAGGAGATTCTTGATAGCTTCCAAGTCTTGATGCTCAAATTGTCCTTTGCCAGGGACATGGCTAAGTACTTATATTTTTCACTCTGTAGAGGTGGTGCACTTTCCCCACAAGACTTGGTTTCACCAAGACAAGATCTTTCAGAAGCCTTCCCTTAGACCAGAATGGACGCGTTCCAACCTATCATTCCCCTACCACCAACTGTCCATTTGGCTAAGTTATTGCAACCTATATGATCCAGGTAGAGCCCATAATGCCAAGTGGCTGCACTTGAAGCTTCTCAACATTTGACATCTCAAATCTCTTTGTTCCTGGGTGGCATTCCACAAGTGTGATACACAAGGTTCACCAGTCCTCTGGCTTTGTGTAACCACTCAACACGAACCATTCCTTCCATTCCACCCAGGTGATTCATTCACTTAGTTGTTTTATTAAACAAAACACAAGTCCTCATACTTAGAAATTTTTCCATAGCATGAATATATATTCCACCCTTGTTTTCTATTAGCTAAGCTAAGCATGGTAGTAATAGGAATCTTAACTTAGGAAATTTCTACTAAGGTTTCATCTACTAGGATTTCCCATGGCATAGTTTACACTTAGCAAAATTCCATGCAAGTCCTACTTAGAAATATCACTAATGCATAGTGAAAATAATGGGACAAAAGTATGTAGCATCACTTGCCTTTTTGGTAGAGAGTATAAGTTCACTCCTTGATCTTTGCAATGTTCACACACTTCAAATCACTATAATTCAATCAAGCAAACAATAATTCAATCTACCATTGAAGCAATTCATCACATAAAATGATATAAACTAAACAATGCATGCAAACATGCAAAAGATTGTTTTATTTTTAAGAGTGGTTTCTAATGGGTCATAAACATTTGAAAACACCTAATGGTCATTTTATAAAGTGGCAAAACCATTTGCAAAAAGGTTTTACTTCATAAACCATTTTTAAACCAAATCATTATTTTATGTGGTGAAGAAATGCTTTTAATAAGGTAACATTCTATAGGTTTCACAAAATATGATTTCAAACCATAAAACCTTGTTCTTAGGGTCAGAGAGTTTAAAACAAAACATTTCCCAAAGGTTTTCTTCCAAAACCATTTTTAATAAATAAACATTATTTTTATTTGACTAGAAATGGTTTAAATCAAGAGTTTATTCTTTTGCTTCACCAAATACATTTTTGAAACCACCAATTGATTTCTAGGGTCAGTAGGTTCAAAACAAACCATTTGCCAAAGATTTTATCTCAAAAATCATTTTAGAACAATTTTTATATCCTAAACATGCATACACAAGTTTCTGCAAAAACAGTCAATTTAACAGAGGATTTTTACTAAACAAAGTGCATGGTTGGAAAGGGCTTGTCTTTCTGAATCCATTGATATAAAATTTGCAAAATTTGGACGTGTAGATTAAAAGTTATAGATTTTACAAAATCTAGCATCTAATAGATCAAATCTATTTCAAATCAAACGGATAGGGACACTTGGCTGCTTGCTACTGGCTGGTACCGGTTCGTTCGGATCACGCACTGAGGGCCGTTGGATTTAAGTTACATCGCACGGTTCAGAGACTCTCGTACCCCTTCGCTTAAGTGACTCCATCTAAGCCTCAGGATCAAGATCCAACGGTCCTAGTCTAATGACCTAGAACTGGCGGCGCTGGACTCTGACGCATGGCGGCGGCGGCCTGGCAGTGGCGTTGCCGGCGATGCAAGAAGCGAGAAAGAGAGAAAGAGAGAGAGGGCTCACCTGATTCGCTGAACGATGCTGATGCTCAACGTGCTCTCGGGGAGGCAGGGGCGCACGAGGACGAAGGCAATTTCTCTCAGGAGTTGTCCTCTGGCTCGGGCTAGTCCTGCTGAAGATGATGGCGAAGGCACGGGGCACGCCAGAGAGAAAAGGAGATGCGGTTAGATGCGCGGGGTCAAGGCGAGAATGTGCATGTGAAGGAGAGGGATTAGGGCGGTCATTCTTTTACTAGGGGCTTCGCCGGAGAGGTAGCAGACGACGGCGGCGGCAGTGATCGTCCTTGCCAACGCTCTGGGGCGAGCGCGGCCGAGCTGAGGCCACTGGGAGGTGCGCCAGCGTTCGTGGAGCACGCGTGTGTGGCCGAGGGGGCAAGGGGTGACGCGGGGCTGCCGGAATTCGCTCGTGTAGCTCGTCGGAGCAGCGGCAAAGCAAGGCAAAATTGACGCGACCTGGTGGCTTTCTGGCAGCGAGGTTTGAGGGGAAAGAGAGAGGAGAGAGCGAGGATTTAACGAGCGTGATTGATGACAGGAATTACTCCCTGCATTGACGTGATTTACTCCCGCAAGATCAATGCAGAAACGGCGAGGAAGAACAGGTCGCGTGGGGAAGAAGCTGACGTGGTCGTGGGGTCCGTCTGTCAGTGAGAGAGGAAGGGAGGGAATGGGGTCCATCGGTCAGCGACGCTGTGGGTTTTTCTTGCGGTGAAAAACGGTTCGCTCGGGTGAGAGGGAGAGGTGGGCTGCTGGGCCTTAGTGGGCTGGCTGGGCTAGGCTGAGTCTTTTACTTTTTTTTTGTTCTGATTGTTTTTCTTTTTCCTTTTCTAATATTCTGTTTTGATTTTATTTAGTCAATTCAATCATCCATTTGAATTCAAACCTCAACCAAAATTTGTGTAGGTTCAAATATTGATTAGTAATATAATCTGAAGTCAATTTTGGAATAAAGTTTTATTCTTTTTGGGGTCTTTTAATTATTCAAATAAGCCCTTGTTTTAAATCAAATAAGATTTAATAACATTTTCAAACACCATTTAAATTCTTAAACCTTCCAAATATTTTCAGTAGGTCTTTATTTGTTTAATAGGGTGTCAAATATTTCATCTTGAATTATTTGGAAAGTATTTAGTATGATTCATAAATCATTTGAATTGGGTATTTGTTTTAATTCCAATGGAATTTAAATATAGTTCTAATTCCCTAAATTTTATTTGGAATATTTATTTTATTTAAATTAATTAAACAACTTTTATTCCACTTGGGTAAATTCCAAAATACTATTTTCTCATGAACTATATAATTATTTTTATTAGAGATTTGTCTTTATTAAAATAGGGATAGAATGGTTAATGCCATTTTATTTTATTTTGGAATTTCTTTATCCTTTTATTTTATTTGGATTTGGATTATATTCATTCCATTTGCTTATGGATTAGGCCAAGATTTATTTGGTCTTTCAAATATTCTTTATTTAATATTTCTATCTTTGTCTTATAAAATCCATATCTTTTTATTTAGAGATCCAAACTTGGTGATTCCAATTTGTAAAATCTTATTTAATATTTGTTTATCCCTTTAAATATCCTTAGGATTATTTGCTCACCATTTGGTATGGTTTTATTGATAGATGCTTTATTAACTTTGGAAATTTAATTTCTTTATCTTATTAAATTTATAAGATTTTATTCCTGGCTCCAATTTAAGTGAAACCAATTTATATGGTCTTATAATATTTCTATTTGTCATTCTTGATCATTTGTAATTGTTTATTGACAAATTTTTATATGGATCAAATCCATAGACTTGGAGATAACTTGGAAATGATTTTATTCCATTAGGGTTTAGGGTTTGGTTTTATTTTCCAAGTGTTTAAATTTCTGGATGCATTTTATGAGGAATGCATTTCTCTTGATTTGGATTTTGTTGAATTCAAACTTTTAATTAAAGTTTGTTCAAGATGGGATTTTTAAGTTTACATTTAGAAACAAAAGTTTCTTTTCACCCTGATTTTCAACAATTATTTATTTTGTTTATTTATTTTTCACATTACAAGATTTGGAAAATCTTGGGATGTGACACTTGCTCTTGGTGCCATTTTGGTGGTTTCACTAGTACTTGAAGGTTCCTTATGATGGTGTTTTTTGAGATTTTCTTATGATGGTCTTGACAGAGGTCATTAACATGCCTTGCCGAAGGTTCATGTTAGTGAAGCACTTGTTCATCCACATGATGCTCGCGAGGATGATCACTTACCTTGGCACTCTTCTTGCGATGGTGGTGCCTTGTTGACTCCTTGATTTTGTCGAGCATGCCCATGTTATTGGCAAAGTTGTTGTCCATGATGTTCATGAGCTTGACGAAGTTGTCGTCCTTGAAGTCGTCCATTGTTGTGGAGTTGATGTCAGGGTGTCTCATCATGGATTCTCCATAGTATTCATCATTGGTGTTAGAGTCCCTAGACATGATTCACGAGACCAAGTGGTGTATATAGAAGTGGTAGTGGGTGTTAGATAAACAACGTCAAACATTACTTTACCTTGGAAGATAGTATCATGCAAGTGGCCACACTTTAGAACAATAAACAAAGCAAAGTGAAGTGACAAGGAAATCTATACCCAACTAAAAACCAAAGACACACACACAAGGCCTATGGAGGATAGGTATGGAAAGTGGCATGCCAAGGAAAAAATTTGAAATCAAGATATTCTAATGGCAAGTAAAGAACCACGATGGTCACAAAGAAAAAACAAGTCAATCCATAAGATATAGGAATTATGATCATGAAAACACACACGATGGGATAAATGGGACATGTGCGATGGAGGAAGTGAGATAAGAGCCAAATGATTACCTATCGAAGACTATAATCTCGTGTCACACAAGTAGAAGGAGAGATGCTAGTTCGATTGCATATAATTGGTGGGCTACAAGATTTTCACAATAAGTACGACATGTACAAGAAGTTCATCAATCTTGCGCTTCCTATTCCATGAGGCACTTGTATCTTTATTTTTCTTTTTATCTTTTTTTCTATTTTTCTCTCTTTTTGTTTCTCTTTTTCTTTCACTTGCCTATTCCTTGTGCCAACAACTATACAAGATAACTATATGAGATATCGCTCACATTGTTTGCTCGGAATTCTACAAGGTATCAAATATGCAAAGACCAAGCAATAATAGGAGGAACTAGTCTCAATAGGTGTTTGTTGTTCACAAAGATAGTGTAGTTCCAAAGGAATGCAAGTGGGGAGAAGTCGCGGAGCTTTTGTACCTTTTGTCGACGATCTTCACCCTTTATTGTTGGCTTTTGACTTGCTCGTGGAATTTGGATGAAGTAGAAAGCATGAAAAACGTGAATTATGATGTAGAGCTACTTATCCTCTTCAAAACAAGCTAAAGAACACCAAAATCTAAGTTCGAATGCAAAATTTATGCTTAATACCGTGAAACAGATTTCTATTCTAGAGGGGGCGGAGACTCCAAGGTGCGGGGGCGGAGACTATGGTCTGGAGTCGCTAACTACGGAAACTCCGGTCCGGTCGATTCCACGACGTCAAGAACTCGTCTGGGCATGTTTTGGGCGAAAAAGTCAAACCAAAACCTCAAATTGATGGGAGAAATGAAGGAATTAGGTCATGGGAACGCAAGGGAAAGTAGGTCAACAAGTTTAGCAAGTAATCCATGGATCAAAACCTACTAAAACTCACTCAAATCACAGATCGATCCAAAACACAAAATTGGGCTCTTTTTTGGGAAATTTTGAATTTATGGTGGATAGAAGAAAATGTTTGGGGAAAATCCGTGAGAAACTTGGGCTCTGATGCAAGATGATAGGGGTTAACCTCAAGGGTGGCCCGATCTTCACGGATCTCGTGGTTAAATCAATGGGAAAAGAGGGTGAAGGGAGAAGGTAGAGGAAGCGAACACACACCTCGCGAAGAACACGATGAACACATGCAAACACAAACACAATAGAAGACCTATTTCTCCCTCCGGCGGCTACTGGTCTAATATAATCCTCGCAAGGAAATATCAGTCAATGTGCTCCCATCAAATCCATATCGGAGAGGGAAGAACACCTTGGCGAGGATCTTGATAACTTTACTAGAGACAACTCAAACTAAAGACCTTTTACAACTAAGGATGCTCAAAGGCACAATCCATAGAGGTGGGTGATGATAGGGTTCCGTCATGAAGGGAAGAAGACATAACTAGAAGTGATCCATCTTAAAGGTTTCTAGTCTATCACCTATGTCTTAGGGATACATTAAGGGGTGGGGGCTCTATTTATAGGCCAGCTACTAAAACAAGGGTAGTTTGGTCATAAAACTAGGGTTGGAACGAAAAAAGGGGTGTACATGGGTCGTGGCCCAGCGCTTGGCACGCATGCCCGTTTACTCAGGCCAGAGACTTTGGTGTAGAGGGGTCAGAGACTCCAAGGATGGCCGGTGACTCCGATGTAGATGGGTCAGAGACTTTGGGGGTGGACGGAGACTCTGGTGTCAGCATTTCTCTGGGGATGTCTCCAGGGTTGGGTACTGAGAGCTCCAGGCATCGGCCCAGTGACCTATCCGGAGTCTTGGGCGGAGACTCCAGGGTGCATGGCCGGAGACTCCGGTTCTTGTCGAGATTATTGCTTCGGGCTTCCTCCCTTGCCTCCATACTTGTCGGTGTGAACCTATCATGTTCATGGGATGGAGTATGAAGTAGTATACCATTCAATAGGGTAGGAAGTGTACTAGCGTAGAGGATAGGATTCACCTTTGGAGTTCATAACGACTTCGTATTATTTGGAGACCTTGATATGGTAACGACCGGAGGTCGGGCCATATTAGGTTGTGCACGGATTATCGTCCTATAAATGTTATTGCTGTACATTATAGACATCTTATACCTTGCCTCGATGACTTGCTTGATGAATTGAGTGGAGCCACGATTTTTCTCAAAAATTGATCTTCGTAGTGGCTACCACCAAATATGTATGGTCGAGGGTGATGTGTGGAAAACCGCCTTCAATACTAAACTTGGTCTCTAAGTGATGCAACCCAACACATGGTAATCACCATTGCTCCACATCATGATACGCAAAACATTTGAATCAAGGTGAACTCCTTCCATATCTTGCCTTCCTTTGGTCATTACTTGAATGGGATCCTACTTGAGCCAACTACCAATTGTATGACTAGGCCCATGACATTGATGCCAACAGGAGGAGACAAGGATGCCCCCGGAGCCAAGACCCCCAAGCATTAGGCCTGGAAGAGGAGAAGGAATATGCAACTGCAACAGCACCAGAGTCTCCATTGCCGCAAGACCGGAGTCTCCGCCCACCAGAGATTGGAGTCTCCCCCTCGCCTTGATCATCCCCCACCTGCAAGGTCCTGAAGTCCCTGCCACCAAACCGGAGTCTCCGCCCGACACCGAGTCTCCGCCCGGCTACCCCGGAGTCTCTGGCCCAAGTGATGGGCCTACACTCCTTGGAGCTAGGCCTCAGCCCATGTATTCCTCTATTATGAATAAACTACCCCTAGCTCGTGGCTGGCTTATATATATGCCCCACTCCCTCCTTGAAACCCTAGAATGGAATAGATGATGAGTTGAGACTCATGCCTTAGGCCAAACCCTAGATGGGAACGCCCTCTCATCAAGTCGTCAAGGTGCTCTTCTAGTTCTTGATCTCTCCCATGTATGGATTCTAGTAGTGCTAGGTCTCTCCCCTTTGAGATTCTACTTGGTTGCTACTATATCCCTATGTGTGATTCTATCAAGAGCTAGCCAATGTCTCGCAAGGGATTCTACCTTTGGTCTCTCCCTCTGTGATTCTATTGGGTTGGTGGTTCGGGCCAACGAGAGCAAACTGATTTAGGTGTGGTGTGCATTTGTATCTTCAATTTCCCTCTCATGTCCATCGTGTTCTTCGCTCTTCTCCCACAAATACCCTCGAATCTATGAAGATCGGGCCACAAAAGTGGTTATAAGACACATCATATGGTATCAAGAGCCTTTAGTTGCCATTGATTCGAGTTTGTGTTGAGTTTCTAGACAACAATTTTCTTTTTCTTGCCTAAATTCGAAAATTTACACCAAAAATAGCCATACACGTGATTTGTATTGATCTGATTTTGAGAGCGTTTTGGTAGGTTTTGATCCATATATCCACTGCTATACTTGTTGATTTACCTTCCTTTGTGTTCCCATAGCCTAATTCCTTGATTGCCCCCATCATTTTGACGTTTTGGTTCGAGTTTTTCCGCCCAAATCGAGCCCCGGTCGGAATCTCTACCAACGGGCCGGAATTTCCGACTTAAGTGACTCTAGGCCCGAGTTTCTGCCCCTGTACTAGGAGCTCACAGCATAAAACTATTTCATCTTTTAACAAGTAACTTTTGCATTCGAACTCGGATTTTGGTGTTCTTTAGATCGTTTCAAAGAGGAGAAGGATCTCTACACCATAATCCACGTTTTCATGCTATCTACTCCAAAAAAATTCGGTGAGCAAGGGTGAAGATCGTCAATGAAAGGTATATCAATTATGCGACTTCTCCCTACTTGCCTTCCTTTGTGAGCCACACCATCTTTGCGATATAACAAGAACCTATTGATACTAGTTCCTCCTATAATTTCTTGGGCTTTGTACATTTGATACCTTGTAGTATTCTGAGAAAAAGTTGTGAGTGTTATCTCATATAGTTATCTTGTATAGTTATTGGCACAAGAAAAATCAAGTGAAAAAGAGAATAAATAAATAAAAAACAAAGAGATAAAATACAAAAAAAGAGAAAGAAGGATACATGTGCCATATATAATAGGAAGAATAAGCTCGATGACAAACTTGTAGGTGGTACTTATTATGCAAATCTTGTGGCCCTCCAGTTTTTGTGCAATCGAACTAGCGTCTCTCCTTGTACTTGTGCGACATGAGCTTATAGTGTTTTCTAGGCCTTCATTTGGTTCTTAGCTTGCTTTTTCCGTTGCACAAGTCCCATTTATTCCACCGTGTGTACGTTTCCTTGATCTTAATTCCTATCTTGTGGATCAACTTGTTTGCTTTGTGATCACCGTGGTTCTTTACTTGCCTTTACAAATCTTGATTTCCAATTGTTCCAATTTACATGCCACTTTCCATACGCAAGCTCATCATAATCCGTGTGTTTTCGGTATTTCTTGTGTTCGCTCATACAACTCCACTTATCCTTTGTATTTGGTTTTCTCTTGGTCCATAACATTAATCCAATACTATCTACAAGGTGAGCTAAGGCGTAGCATCCTTGAATCCAATTTCCACTATATCACACTTGGTCTTATGAGAAACATGTATAGGGACTCCGGAACCAACGAAGAACAATCCATGATGAGACACGACAATGACGACTCCACAAGCATCGACGACATGATGGAGCACTACACCGAAATTGGCTCCGCATGCTTGGAAGACTTCGAGTACTACACCAACGACGACTCCCCAAGCATGGAGCACATGGACCACCATGAGGACTTCGACTTCTCAAGCATGGAGGACATCGAACACTTCATCGACTATGATGGAGACTCTCTCTTGATCTATGATGACTTCTTCCACCACATGGAGATCGAGAACTTCCACACCATGCAAGCGGAGGCACATCTCCAAGATGCCAACAAGGACAAGCTCTTCAAGTCGCATCCATCAAAAGGAACTACATACCATCAAGTTCAAGAAGGCGTGACAACTCAACAAGCACCAATACACATGAGCCAAGACAAGTGCGTCAGCAACAACAAGTGCTCAAGAGCATCAATTCTATGTGCGCTACAAGCTCAAGACGGTGCACAAGTCCACTCCGCCATGAGAACAAGCAAACAAGCTACCGTTCGTGCCACCAAGATACATAGACAAAAAAGGTTCTACATGAGGTGCCCAACTACAAAAACATCAATGACACCACTTCTCCTTTGAGGACAACTACTACAGAAGTTTTATGACCCTCAAGAGAGAAGACCTCGTATGACGTTGGTGCTACCTCATGAACAAAGAAGGCAAACAAGCAAGAACACAGTCACCCCTCCATGAAGCTTCCAATGACAAGAACTCCCATGACAAACCTTCTTCAAGGAATCCTCCTACACGAGCTACAAGATCGTCAACAAATGAGAAGGACCTATGGATCTCTACTTTGCCAAGTTAGATGAACCCATCATGACCTCTCATGAAGTTGTCGCTTTCAAGACATGGTGCTAAACCTTGGACAAGGGTTGTGATGAGTGCATATTTGCATCATGTTTTATATTATTATTTTGCACTATAGTGGTAGGATTTTGGTATTTTATGGTGTTTGCGCGCATCTTTTATGTCTATTTTCACCAGAATCAGGATAGATGATAGATACGATGGACACAACTCTTGGACCAGTTGTACTGGAGCGAAAATGATGAGGACATCCCTATAAATACACCTACCCCAATTACCACTGATGATGTTCTTGCTGCTGTAAAGAAAGATCAATCCAATGAGATAAGGATTGGACCAATTACAAGAGCTCGAGCTAAGCTACTAGAACAACAGGTGAACTTGTTTCTTAATAAACCTGATGTTTTACTTAATGAGAATTTTATACTGCCTAGGTCTTTGCATTATTGTACGATCAAGTACATGGAAGGAGGAGGCATAGCACAGAGCGAGAAGCTAGAGCAAATGGAGCATGGCGTGTTGATCAATGAAGCATGCGCGAGGGAGGAGAGGGAGGAAGCGCAAAGATCTACAAAGGAGGAGATCAACACATGGCAGAATCTCTTCCGTAGTAGAGAAACTGCGCATTTTCATGCCACGGCAGGCTGCCGCGACACAGAAACATGCACAAACTCTACCGCGGCAGAGCAGGCCTATGCGCCTTAGGCCGAACCCATTGGGTCGGTTTGTATCTAAATTGAGTCGTATGAGTTGAGAACTCTTAGGTTGGCTGCCGCCCTTTAGTCCTTAAATAGATAGGGCGCCACTTCAAGCTATTTACACAACATTAAAATATTTTAGAGTTGTTTCTATCTAGAACCTCTGGAATTATTTGTGATCGATTTTACCAACTACAATTGAGTGTGATCTATTGTTCCACTGGGAATTAGTAGATTGCAAACTACCGGTCATGGTCGACGGCTGCGTGCGCAAGAGCGTGGTGTTGTGAATATCCTACAGGGTTCAAGCAGGAGAGTTCATAGCTATAGGCTAGTTATCATCCATCCACCATCATCATCGACAAGTGCTTGCTAAGAAGATTGGGCCACCCCATATCATCTTGGTATCAGATTTCCTCATTTACTCGGTGAGCATCCATAATCCATCCATAGATTAGTTTGTGTGTTTTATCCTTTACAGAAAAAGCCTCACAAAAATATTCGCCATAGCCTAGATTGCATTGTTTTCAAGTTTTAGTCGCTGATCGTTCTATTTCGTAGATCTGATGTATAGTTTTGACCCGTAGGAGTCTAGGTTTCAGTTTAGATCTAGTTTTTTTGCTTTCATACATGTTCCCTGGCATTATTTTCCCCCGCCACAAGTTCAGATCCTAATCCATCAGAAGAGTCCTGATTGTTTACTCTTAGCCGAGTCGGAGTAAAAAAAAATCGCCGACTCTGCCGCGGCATAGAAACTGCTTGTTTCTCTGCCGCGAGCCCGTCTCTGCCGTGGACCACAGTCCTGCCATGGCATGATTTGCAGTTGTTTCTCTGCCACGGCACAACTTCAGCTGTGGATGTTGTTCCGTGCCGCGGCACATTTTTGACGTGTTTTTCTGCCGCGATACACCTCCCACCATCACCTTTGATCATTTGCTTTCGTACAAGCCTTAGCTATAACCATTCCATTCATAGGTGTTAGGAACTTACCCATTGAGACTAGTTTCCACTCCTCCAGGCTGCTCGTAGGTTTTTGGTGATGTACATTATAATTTGGCCGTGATCATAGTGTGATATATAGTTCAAAAAAAGAGAATATAGCAAAATAAAAAAGCAAAAAGAGAAAGAGATAGTATAAAAAAGAAGAATTGTGTAAGAGGCCTAGTGATTTCTTTGTGCACCAATAGATTGAGCAATCTTGTGCCTGTGACATTGAGCCTTGCTGGTGTCTCTCTAGTGTAGTGCACCATTCTTCATAGTTGCATTGCCACGTTTATCTCCACGTGTGTGTTTCTTAAGTTTTTGTACGATCAACACTAGGACTTATTTGCGGTGTAGTTAGGATTCCATACCTAGAGCTCCACCATAAATAACATGTGTGTCCTGTGATCGTTCTCCATACCCTTGATATTCACTTCATCACACCAATGCATCAATCTTTGATTTCATTTTGGTTACGCATCTCTATTCACTTTGGAACAGTAAGATCTACTTTCTTGTCAGTTGTGAGTGAGTTTTGAGTGTTCCACCAATCATGTCTTCTAGTGATGATGATGTTGTGTCACAGAAAAATAAGGACGAGGATCTTGTTAATTGGCGGGAATATGAAGCATTGAAATCCCATTTGACACGTGTGTTTAACCTCACGATAGATGCCATTGACAAGAGTATTCAGGACGTACAAGTGGCTTTGGGAGAGAATGTTGAGGTAGTCACTAACATACAAACACAAGTGACAGCTATCAACACCAATGTCACAACTTTGCAGCGTTCTATTGATGCTTTGACAGTAGCACTTGAGCAATGGTAGCAACAACCATTGGATGAATACCTTGATGATGATGTTGCGGGTAGTGTTGCTGGTGCTGCCCCAAATCTTGGTAGGGGACCCCCTGTGCCTGCACCTGTTCATGGACGAGGATTTTCACCTATTGGCCGTGCTCAGCATCTTCCTAACTAGGCGGTAGATGATGGTTTGGGCAAGACCAAATTCTCAATTCCCAAGTTTGATGGCTCCATTGATCCTGAAGATTACCTCACATGGGAGTTGAAGATTGAGAAGCTCTGGAGTTTGTATGAATATACAAAAGACAACAAGGTCAAGCTTGCAGCGTCAGAATTTGATGGTTATGCTTTGTGTTGGTGGGATGCCCTTGTGCGGAATAGAAGAGATGACAATGACCTTCCTGTGATGACTTGCGAGAGATGAAGCGTATCATGAAGGAACGTTTTGTATGCACCAACTATTTGTGTGTTCAATTTTGACAAGTTGACAAAACTGAAGCAAGGAACCATGTCAGTTGATGAGTACTACATGGAGATGGAGATGGAGATGCTTATGCAGCATGCTAGAATTCGTGAATCACTTGAGATGACCATGCAGCAATTTCTCAACAAACTGAAGTTACCAATCAAGAGCATAGTACGTCATCAGAAGTATGAGAATATGAATTAGTTATTGCATCATGCTAGAGAGGCCGGGTCATAGCTAGCCGTAGAGGCAAAGGAACGTGTATGTTTTCCTTCTAATAGTTGTTTTTAAGGTCCACACTGCCACCTATGGCACTGCATATAGCGGCTGCTAGCCACCATTCACCATATGCGGCCAAGCATGCTCCCACACCATCCTTTGGTTCAAATGCTAAGAAACCCGCTGCTCCTGCTACTACCTCGAGTTCCAACATGTCATCTGTGTGTACTCGCGATGTGGAGTGTCATACTTGCGGAGGTAGAGGTCACTACAAGCGAGATTATCCTAACCGCAAGGTAATGTTTGTCAATGATCAAGGAGAGTATGAGAGTGGAGATGAAGGTGATCCTCATGATGTTGATGACACTGGTTATGACATCGAGGAAGGTATGGACGCTTTCCCTGAGCATGCGCCAACCAGTGTGGTTTCTCCATGTATACTTCGTGTGCAGCCCATTGTTGATTCCCAGCACTGCAATTTGTTCCAAACAAAAGCACTCATTGGCCCTAACAAAGCTTGCAACATCATTATTGATGGAGGTAGCTGCAGGAATCTTGCAAGCAAGGAGTTATGTGCCAAGCTGAATTTGATTTATTTACCTCATCCAAATCCATACTACATACAATGGTTAAGTGACAATGGTGAGATGAAGGTAAACCATATGGTACGTGTGAATTTTGAAATAGAGCCATACAAGGATTCTATTGATTTTGATGTGGTTCCTATGGCTGTTTGCCATTTGTTATTGGGTCGGCCTTGGTTGTATGATCGCCATGTTCAACACAATGGCTGTGCCAATACTTATCACTTGGAGTTTAAGGGAAAAAATATTAATTTGCAACCTATGACACCACAACAGATTGTGAATGAGTCTCGCCAAAAGATAGAACTGAACTTGAAGGATCCATCTGTTGATAGGCAAGATAGTGTTGCTATTGTACATGATGTAATAGAGCCTAAAAATAGTGATATAACGAAAAGAGAGAGAGTGCCTAATCTTTTGATGTTAGCCACCAAGGAAGATATGAGAGAGTTTAGAGAGGATCCTATAGCCATGCCACTTGTGATCATGTATAAGGGCGAGGTTTTAGTTTCTAACGACATGACCCCTATTTCTCTTGGTGTCTCTACTATTTTGTAGGATTTTGGCGATGTGTTTCCATGTAACACCCTCGCCTGATAAGGCTGAGTTCATGTGTATAGTGCCAATCCCTGGATGGGTTCACTGGCACACACAGTACAAAATGAATACCAAATATAACTGTGCATCATAAATACAACGAATATGATCCAGAATTTACATTATTTATTCAAGTACACAGCGGAAAACGAATAAGAGGTAGATCTCCATCCTTCAAATGTGCCACAGGCGAACAATTGTTGAGTGAAGTCTCGCGACCTATGAACGATCACTCAGATACGATATAACCTGCAACATGAAACATTGCAGCCACGAATGGTCAATACATTGAATGTATGGCAAGTAGGATAAAGTGGTTAACAACAGATCTATCAACTACATGCTTATTTGGCCAAGTGGAGTTCAGGCTCATTTGCATAAAGCAACAGTTATATCCTAACATTTGTAACAAAGTAGTTTTCCAATACGATAAATAGGACACTCTGGTTCACTCCCAGGTGCTCCTACCCAATTATGTTCACCCAACAAGTTTTAAGTAATTAAGAAATAAGGATGAGTGAGAAATATCATAGCATCAGTATCAGGTTGCTCAAATTGTCCATAACCGGAGACACGGCTAATCGATTAGTTTATACACCCTACAGGGGTTAGTACACTTTACCCATGTGACTTGGCCAGCCCAGCTCGTACCACCACTCTCATATTGGGTGATGTTAGGGAGAAGTCCAAGAAGGAACCGTTCGGGAAGTAGCTCCCCAATCCCGACGCGCACCGGTCCAACCTACACTATCTACATCTCTGGATACGCGGGTTCGAGTTACCACAACCTACTGAGTCAACCAACCGCCCATTCCATTATTGGCACATGGTTGCACACGAAAGCTTCCAAACAAAGAAACCAATCATTTCTCAGTGTCCTGGGCGGCATTCCCCACCAAAATCCACACTCGATGACCCAATCAATGCCATTCCGCCCAGGTGGTTCATTAAAACATGTTGGTTTGTCATTTAGCAAAACATAAGCCTTTCAAAACATATAACTTTTCATGATGTGATTCCCTTCCTCGTCTAAATAGCATAGCTAAGCAATCTACCAATACGATGGCTCATAAACAAGGAATACTAGGGAATAATATGGGATATAGCATAGCATATACACATCAATTCCTACAGATGCAATTCTACAAAAGCATCTACAATGCATAGGAAAACAATAGGACATTTATGACCAAGATAGCACCACTTGCCTTTGTTGTAGATGTTGTCGATTAGATAATCCTCACAATTCTCATAGATATAATGGTTGCTCTCTTCATAACCACAATACTTGCAATCATAGTAGTTGCAATCGCACACGTTGCACTCCTCGCAATCTAGCGTTTGAAGCAAACACAACAAACACCATTCAAAACATTGCAAACATACAACAGTGCAACATTACAAGAAAACAATGATGAACAGATGCATGCATGACGATTTAATGAGTCACAATAGTTGCATTTAGTGTTCTGAACATAGTTAGATTACATGATGCATGTGGAAAGTCATTTAATGCACTAAAGTTTTTATTACTAAAGTTGTATCGATTTAATATGGTGTATACCACTTTAATTGAACTAAATATGTTTATGTCGTATTAAATTGTTAACTAGATGCTACTGGATAGGTAATGCAATTTAGAGACAGTGACAATTTGAATCACCTAAAAAGGAGTTATAGATATTTTCCTATGATTAAAACACTATTTCAATGAGTTTAAATATTTCTGTATGAGTTTCTGTTTTAACAGTGCCAAATAATTTGTCATGCAATTTCTCTGTATAGATATTGTCAATACAAAACCTTAGCACTTGGATTCACCCTAATTGGAGTTATAGATCTTTTTGTATGATTTAAATACTGTTTAATGGGTTTTATATGATTCATATAGTTTATGTTGCCTAAAAATCAAACTAAAATTATATCTGTAATCTCCACGGAATTGTGAATCCAGGGACATATTATTTCCAATTTTATGAACATTATTTATTTTCTTGTGAATTTATTACTCTAAATAGGCCATTAAACCATTTAAATCTTCACGGCAAAACCTTACAGTAAAATGCTGAACTAATTGCATATTGATGATCCACATGGAACCAGCTTTCCATCGGTATATCATTTATATTATTGTGACAAGCAATTAATTTACTATGAATTTAATGATTATAAAGCCATTAAAACTAATTAAACTGCTACGGGTTAAATAGTCGGCAAAGGCTAGATCCAACCAGATATTATTAATGTACATTACAGTAGCTTCAATTTGATATATTGTTCATATTTTTCGGAGTTACAGATAATTCCTTATGAATTTATTAACCTAAAAGATCATTAAAACTAATTAAATTACTGTGGTAACCACGTACAGTAAAAGTTGGATCTATCCTGATAAGATGATTCTACGTAAAATTATCTTTAATTTGGTATATTATACGCAATTTTTGGACGTGGTATGAATTTCTAATGAATTTTACAAGTTAGATCTATAATATGCAATTTTAAATTCGAACGGAATATTCCAGGGAATATTCCGCTGACTAGACAGGTCGACTTTGCATGCTGACTGGGACTAGATGTTGACCTTACGTTGACGTGGCGTTGATGAGGAAGATGACCGGAATAACGACATGGCACGCACCGGTTTGATTGGATCTCGACCGTCTGGATAGGATCCGGTGGCTAGAAGAAGAGATTGACCCGATTTTGGCTCAGAATAGACAAGAAATAGATCTGTGTTAGAGAGACAAATCCGTAGGTCAAATTGAAAAACTCAGAACATTAAAGTTGTGGGGAATCATTATTCCTACCTCCTCACCAAAGGAATTTGGATTTGAAGAAACGAGCGCGAGTACATCTTGGATTTACACCGTAAGATCTGAAATATTGCGATACGAAATTCTCCGTCTGTGGTGGATAAAAAGAGGTGAGGTTTGTCGGGATTGAAAGATTTCAACGATCCCTACAACTTTCGTTTTTTGACCGAAGGCAAACGACGAAGTATAGATGGGTTAAAAAGCAAAATAAAATTCGGGCATGTGTAGATTCGGGATTTCGAGAAGAAAAACTCGTACAGCTGTGGCTCCACGAGTTTATATGGAGGTTTAGGATGGTTTAGAGATAGTTATTGGAGTAGGGAACAAGTAGAAACAAACGGAAGTTGATTCGGAGTTGTAGATAAAAAGTTATAAGAGTTTGAGTAGAGATAGGTATAGAAAATCAGTTTTCGCACGCTTTTAAAGCAGTCGGATCGATCCTCCTTCCCGTGCTGGCTCGGTCGGCTGGCTCGGTCCGGTCCGGGTGGGCCGGCCCGTTAGAATTTTTTTTCCTTTTTCTTTTTCTATTTACTTGTTTTTCTCATATCTTTTGCATGCGAACTCCAAATGACACGATTCTTGTTTCTAAATTTTTCTAAAATCGAATAGATCAATATAGGATCAAATTTGTAATCTTTTTACTAGTTTGGAAGTAGTGGATTTATAAATCCTTATATATTCCATTTTATTTATATCTTTATGTGTTTGTATTTGTTCCATAACTTTTTCATACTAGCTCCAAATGAGCTCAATTTTGTTTCTAAAATTTTGTAATATTAATTGGATCCTTTTAGGCTATAATTTAGCAATAATCGCTGTCTTAGCAATAATGGATTTTATAAAGTCAATTTAATTCCTTTAGGAACATTTGGGCAAATCAACTATAGGATTTAGATACCAGGATTTGGATTCAGTTTGTGAGATCTTTGCCTGGATGTAATGAAATGCTTATGAATGCTTCATGATTTTCATTTTGAAATCTTGCACACAAATTCTACAATCCATAATCAATCCATGCCCTTTTGCCTATATGGCTACTTAGGTCATAACAAAGGAATATAAGATTTTGAATTCAAGGTTGAGAGGATTTTTTATTCAAAAAGTTTCTTCTCATTGAGAATTTTCAACATAGTCAAACAATCAATTAAACTTATTTATTTATTTCACATTCCAAAATTAGGAGAATTTTGGGATGTGACATTCCAGATGATGTGTCAGCTGGACTTCCACCCATGCATGGCATAGAGCATCAAATATATTTGAACCCATGCGCCACATTGCCCAACCATGCACCCTACAGGACGAACCCCGAAGAAACAAAGGAGATAGAAAAAAAAGTACAGGCGTTGCTGGATAAAGGGTACATTCGTGTTTCTCTCAGCCTTGTGTCGTTCCTATTATTTTAATTCCTAAGAAAGATGGTACATGGTGTATGTGTGTAGATTGTAGAGCTATTAGTAACATCACTATTCGATATCGTCATCCTATTCCACGCTTAGAATATATGCTAGATGAATTGAGTGGTGCTGCTATTTTCTCTAAGATTGATTTGCGTAGTGGTTATCATCAAATTAGGATGAAAGAAGGGGATGAATGGAAAACTGCTTTCAAAATGACATTTGGCTTGTATGAGTGGTTAGTTATGCCTTTTAGTCTTACTAATGCACCTAGTACATTCATGAGATTAATGAATCATGCTTTGGGAGAATTTATTAGTTGTTTTGTGGTTGTCTATTTTGATGATATTCTTATCTATAGCCACAACAAAACTGAACACTGTAGTCATATCCGACAAGTTTTGCGTGTTGTGTGATAATAAATTGTATGCTAATCTTGAGAAGTGCACATTTGCAAAAGATAAGATCATATTTTTGGGATATGTTGTATCTAAGCATGGGGTAGAAGTAGATCAATCTAAATTGAATCAATTCAGAATTGGCCTATTCCCATGAATGTGAGTCAAGTGCGTAGTTTCCATGGATTAGCTGGTTTTTATATGCGCTTTGTGAAAGATTTTAGCACTCTTGCTACACCATTGAATGATTTGACTAAGAAGGGTGTGCCATTTGTATGGGACGCAACCCAAGATATTGCTTTTTATACATTGAAACGTTTGCTTACTTCTGCACCATCACTTGCATTACCTGATTTTTCAAAGCACATTGAAGTTGAATGTGATGCTAGTGGTATTGGTATTGGTGGCTTTTTGATGCAAGAGGGTCGCCCTATAGCATATTTTCCTGAGAAACTTACTGGTGCTAGATTGAACTATCCTATTTATGATAAAGAATTGTATGCACTTGTTAGAGTTCTTGAAGTTTGGCAACATTACTTGTGGCAAAAATAATTTATCATACATTCTGATCATGAAGCATTGAAGTATTTAAAAGCTCAATCAAACTTGCATAGAAGATTATCTAAATGGGTTGAGTTTATTGAATCTTTTCCATATATCATTAAGTATAAGAAGGGAAAAGAAAATGTAGTTGCTGATGCTTTGTCTAGGAAAAACATGCTATTAACAAATCTTGATGTTAAAATTCCTAGATTAGAGAGTATTTGTACACTTTATGCAACTGACCATGATTTTGCTGAACCATATCGTTTGTGTGCTCTTAGAAACGCATGGGATAAGTATCATATACAAGATGGATATTTGTTTAGAGCTAACAAACTATGTATTCCAAAATCATCGTTACGTTTGTTCTTAGTGCACGAATCACATACTGGTGGTTTGATGGGTCACTTTGGGCGTGAGAAGACATTGCTCATGTTTGCTGATCATTTTTATTGGCCCAAGATGAGGCGTGATGTGTACAGATTTGTGAGCCGTTGCATTACATGCCACAAGTTGAAATCTAAGTAGAAGCCCCATGGTTTGTATACACCTGTCTCTGCACCTACTTCACCATGGGAAGACATTAGTATGGATTTTGTGCTAGGTCTACCTAAAACTCAGAGAGGGCATGATTCTATATTTGTGGTAGTAGATAGATTCTGTAAGATGGCTCATTTTATTGCCTGCCACAAAAGCGATGATGCATCGCATGTGGCTAATCTATTTTTCAGGGACATCGTGAGATTACATGGAGTACCAAGGACGATTGTTTCTAACCGTGATGTAAAGTTCATGAGCTACTTTTGGAAGACCTTATGGGGGAAGATGGGAACGAATCTGCTATTTAGTACTACTTGTCATCCCTAGATAGATGGTCAAACAGAGGTGGTGAATAGAACATTGTCACAACTATTGAGGACTATGCTAAGGAAGAATCTGCGGGAGTGGGAAGAGTGTTTGCTACATGTTGAGTTTGCTTACAATAGGGCTGTGCATTCAACTACTCAGCTTTGTCCTTCTGAGGTGGTGTATGGTTTCAAGCCATTGATGCCACTGGATTTGTTGCCTCTACCCTTACATGAGAGAGTTGATATGAAGGCATCAAGACGTGCTGAATATGTCAAGAAAATTCATGAGAAGACTCGAGGGGCCATTGAGAAAAAGGCAAG
Source organism: Avena sativa (assembly GCA_916181665.1). Taxonomy (NCBI): domain Eukaryota; kingdom Viridiplantae; phylum Streptophyta; class Magnoliopsida; order Poales; family Poaceae; genus Avena; species Avena sativa. The sequence goes on along the minus strand of OV702279.1, from coordinate 150,405,544 downwards.
AACATTGCTGCTGCAAGGAATCAAGCACGGAAAGAAGTTTTGTTCAAACCTGGCGACATGGTCTGGGTACATATGCGCAAGGACAAATTTCCATTTCTGCGCCAATCCAAGTTGAAGCCACGTGGTGCTGATCCTTACAAGGTGTTATCCAAAATTAATGATAATGCCTACTCGATTGATATACCAATTGCTGAGTTTGGTGGAGCTAGCAATAGTTTCAACGTTGCTGACTTATCACCATATGATCGAGAAGACCTTGGAGCATCGAGGTCGACGCCTTTTGAAGGGGGGAGATGATGAGCACATCCCTACAAATACACCTACCCCAATTACTATTGATGATGTTTCAGCTGCTGTAAAGAAAGATCAATCCAACGAGATAAGGATTGGACCAATTACAAGAGCTCGTGCTAAGCTACTAGAACAACATGTGAACTTTTTTCTTAATGAACCTGATGTTTTAATTAATGAGAATTCTATACTGCCTAAGTCTTCGCATTATTGAATGATCAGGTACATGGAAGGAGGAGGAATAGCACGAAGCGAGAAGCTAAAGCAAATGGAGCATGGCGTGTTGATCAATGAAGCATGCGCGAGGGAGGATAGGGATGAACCGCAAGGAGATACAAAAGAGGAGATCAACACATTGAAGGATCTCTGTGCATTTTCCTGCCACGGCAAGCTGCCGTGGCACAAAAACAGGCACAAACTCTACTGTGGCAGAGCAGGCCTGTGCACCTTAGGCCGAACCCATTGGGTCGGTTTGTATCAAAATTGAGTCGTATGAGTTGAGAACTCTTAGGTTGGCCTCTGCCCCGTAGTCCTTAAATAGATGGGGCGCCACTTCAAGCTAGTTAGACCATGTTAAAATATTTTATAGCTGATTCTATCTTGAACCTCTGGAATTACTTGTGATCGATTTTACCAAATACAATTGAGTGTGATCTGTTGTTCCACTGGGAATTAGTAGATTGCAAACTATCGTTCGTGGTCGACGGCTGCGTGCGCAAGAGCATGGTGTTGTGAATATCCTACAAGGTTTGAGAGCTGTTGCATTGGCATCAGGGTTCGAGTGGGAGAGTTCATAGCTACAGGCTAGTTATCATCCACCCACCATCATCATCAACAAGTGCTTGCTGAGAAGATCGGGCCACCCCATATCAGAAAGGGAGTCTAAAACAACGTAAATTGCTAATTTGGGAAATATCAATAGCAACAGAAGAAAACCCGAGGCAATAGAAGTATACAGAAGGTTTAACGACCAACTATACGGCGGGAATATTTTCTCTCGCCATATAGTTCCTTCCATATAGTTGGCGCCGCCACTGCCTCCTCAAATAGTGTCACCCCATGTAATTTGATAGGGCAAAGGTGTTCGATCTTTCGATGAGATGGTGATAGTCGATTTGGTGGAGTTCGGGCTTGACGATCCGACTACAAGTGCAAGAACGAGCGCCAATTCAATCGCCAGGCCAATCTCTTGGAGGTTACCGATCCCGCCGGAACACGATCAGCCTGACCAGCGAGGTTCTTAATTCCTACCTGAAATCGAGAACAAGTAAGAACTAATATTGCAATCAAGATATTGCGGATTAAGATGAAATTTTTATTGAAAAGGTGAGATCTTGTATAGGTGCGAAGTACAAGAGGCCTCTACGACGCTCGAGCCTTCGAGAAGTTGCTATGATGGCTAACTTTAGGTCTAAACAAAATTTGAGTCTAAATTGACGGCTATGGGGAGTATTTAAGGAGGAAAAGGTGGGGTTTCGGCCAGCCATAGAGGTGGTGGCCGAATCCAACCCAAGAAGTCTCTTTCTCCTCAAATACGGACTCTAAAAAGTGGCTATTTAAAATCCTGCGAAAATTACATGGGTCTGGCCCAAAATAAAGGTGTCGCAACACTATATTAAGCTATCGACGAATTTGTGAAGTATTAATCTTGCAAATTTCGTCCAAGCCTTCAATATTCATTATGGTGGCTTCAAAGTTCTAAAATCTTCATCTGTGACCTTCTCTTGAATCCTCACAAGCTTACTGCCATATCCATGCATGATCATGCTCCAATGCTTGTCCTTCTCATCCTTGCTAGGTCCATCATTCCTAAGAGTAAGAAACAAATCTGATTTAGGAAGCATCATATTCTCATGTATATGAGGAATAATTACAAGAAACGAATGTACCTGATAATTAATTTGCTTTGCACGAGCTCAAGTGATAGGTCCTTGTATGTGTGTAGGTGTAGGTACAATAGTTATATCAATAGATGGGATGTGCACATCATGCTCCCCTTCTTGAATTAAAGTCGTCCTCGATGCAATCTCATCTTCCTCACCAAAGTAAGGCTTCAAATCTGCAATATTAAACGTAGGACTAACCGAACCAAAATCTGCTGGTAACTCAAGTTTATATGCATTATCATTTATTTCCTCTAACACCTTAAAAGGACCAGCAGCACGTGGCATTAACTTAGACTTGCACAAATCAGGAAAATGATCTTTACGCAAATATAACCAAACAAGATCACCAACATCAAACACAACATGCTTTCTCCCTTTATCCCCAGCAAGTTTATACTTGGCATTCATGTTTTCTATGTTATCTTTAGTAGTCTTATCTATGTTTAATATCATTTCAGCATGTTGTGTAGCATCCAAGTTATTTTGCATCGAAGAAGGTAATGGCAATAAATCAATAGGTGCACGAGGAATAAAACCATACACAATCTCAAATGGGCACATCTTTGTGGTAGAATGCAGCGAACGATTATAAGCAAATTCTATATGAGGTAAACACTCTTCCCAGACTTTTAAGTTCTTCTTTAAAACTGCCCGCAACATAGTAGACAAAGTTCTATTCACTACTTCAGTTTGTCCATCAATTTGGGGATGACATGTAGTACTAAACAGCAATTTATTCCCCAACTTAGCCCATAAACATCTCCAGAAGTGGCTAAGAAATTTAGTATCACGATCAGAAACAATAGTATTTGGCACACCATGCAAATGAACAATTTCACGAAAGAACAAATCAGCAATATGCACAACATGATCTGTTTTGTGACAAGGAATAAACTATGCCATCTTAGAAAACCGATCCACAACAACAAAAATGCTATCCCTCCCCTTCTGTGTACGAGGCAGTCCCAAAACAAAGTCCATAGAAATATCCTCCCAAGGAACACTAGGAACAGGAAGAGGCATATATAAACCATGTGGATTAAGGCGAGACTTAGCTTTTTGACAAGTAGTGCAGCGTGCCACGATTCTCTCAACATCTCGACGCATATGTGGCCAAAAGAAGTGTGAAGCAAGAACATCCTCCGTTTTCTTGACACCAAAGTGTCCCATCAATCCTCCTCCATGCGCCTCCTGTAACAACAAAAGACGAACAGAACTATCTGGAATGCATAGTTCGTTTGCACGGAACACAAATCCATCATTGAAGACGAACTTGTTCCATGTTCTACCATCTCTACAATTCTGCAACACATATTTAAATTCAGCATCATGTACATACTGTTCCTTAATAGTTTCCAATCAAAATATTTTGAAGGCAAGTTGTGAAGGGAATATGCCCTGAGAGGCAATAATAAATTTTTTATTATGTGTATTCCAAGTATATGATAGATGTTTATTTTGCATGCTATAATTGTATTAATACGGAAACGTTAATACATGTGTGTTTAATAAACAAACAGAAAGTTCCTAGTTATGCCTCTCTCATAAACTAGCTCGTTGATTAACAAGATGATCAAGGTTTCCTGATCATGGACATTGGATGTTGTTAATAACGGGATCACAACATTAGTGTAATGGTGTGATGAACATTCATCCGAAGTATAGCATTACGATCAAAGTCATTGAGTTTATATTGCTATAACAACTTACGAAGTGATCCTAATCCTTAGACCATGAGATCATGTCAATCACTAACACCGGAAGAGTTTCTTGATAACATCAAACGTCACACCGTAACATGGTGATTATAAAGATGGATTCAGAACTAATAAAGTGTTATGTTGAGGCTCATGGATCGAGAGTGGAATTTGTTCATCCCGATGACGGATAGATATACTCTGGGCCCTCTCGGTGATATCACATTGATTAGCTTGCAAGCAAGTGATTTGATCACTAGAATGTTATATCACAGGAACGAGAAAAGAGTGCATGTCGGTAACGAGATCAAACTAGCTATGGAGATACCGATGATCGAATCTCGGACATGTAATATATCATGAAACAAAGGGATTAAGATACTAGCGTAAAAGGTTTCGACGATCACAAGAAAGTCATCGTTGAATGTGTGGGAGTCAGTATGGGTCTCCAGATCCCGCTTCTGATTATTGATCCAAGAGGGGTCTCGATCATGTCCGCATTATTCACGAACCGTAGGGTGACACACTTAAGAGACACCGACATCCAATTGGAGCAAATGTTTCATGCCGAAAGAATGAACAAGCGCAGGAATTTATTTCACTAGATACCGAAACAGGCTTTCGGGTGAAATTGCATAAAGTGGTTATGCATGTGAAATAGAATTCTAGCAAGGGGTTATTTGTGAATGTTTGTCATTAAAGTAATTGACAAAATTCTGAATAAAATAAAAGAGTTTTATTTAATGAGAGTTTGCATTAAATTTGGTGGAAATTTAATGGGAATTTGAGTGGACTTTTGAGTGGAGGGAATTTAAAGGAGATTTGTGAGTGGAGTGTCCACCCACATGAAGAGGGGAGGGCAAGGGGGCAGCCCCCATGCGCCGGCCACCCCCTTGGGGTCCCCCCTCCTCCTATAAAAAGAGCCCCCCTCCTCACTTGTCTCTCACACCTCCTCGTGAAGGATCTCTCTCCCCCTCTAGAATTTATTCCCCATGGTCTCGGACTAGCGAGATACATGTTCCCGGTGGCTATTCGGCAAGAAAGAGTTGTGCTTCCGCTGCATTGCTAGAGCGAGGAGGCGGAGGTTGCTCGGTGCCTCGAACGTGTGTGCGAGCACGGATGCGCTGCTGATTTGCGGCGCTAGGACTTCCTCTCGATCTTGAGATCGGCAAGAGATCGTCTACATCAACCATGAGTTGAACTCGTTAAGCTTTGTCGGTCTTCAAGGGTATGTTCTCTACGGATATACATCCGCCCGTTGTTTGTATCTAATAGATAGATCTTGGTATATAGTTCACATCATAGGAAAATTTTTGTTTTCTATGCTGCGAACCCTACAGTGGTATCAGATCCGGATCTATGCGTAGATACTTTACACGGGTAGTACACATATGAGTATGTGGGCGATGATGATCATGTTGTTGCTCCTTTGTTGTAATTTTGGATATTGGTGGCATAGTGGGATGAAGCGGCCCGGACAAACTTTACATGTCCTCGCACATGAGACCTGTTCCACGCTTGACATGCAACTAGTTTGCATAAGTGGCTAGCGGGTGTCTGTCTCTCCTACTATAGTCAATATCTATTTTGCAAGCGAGTTGTCAACAATTTGATTATCCTCGTTGTGGTTCATGTTCGTAGGTAAGAACGGTTCTATCTCGAAAGCCCTAAGCCACGTAAAACTTGCAATGGATAAATTAGAGGCGTCTAGTTTAGATTGTTGTTGGGCTAGTGTTATGATATGGTAGTGTTGTAAGTAGAAGTATGAGATGATACTCTTACAACACACATAGCGTGTAAAATCCATAGACCTTGGATTTACACATATAGGTATGATAGTGATCATACCACGATGCACATGATAGAGATCATCTGCGGGAACCATATCATTTCACTAATAAACATATGATGTTTGATAGCATCTTATATTGCTTGTTTAGCGCTTTGTTAGCATAATAAGATGATCCCTCATTTAAATATCAAGATAAGAATGTGTTCTTCCTTTAGTATGCACCGATTATGTTTTCGTCGCTCCAAGACATCACGTGATGATCGGGTGTTCTTGGATCCACGACCATATTTCGGGTGTAAAACAGTTACACACGCGAATACTAAGGTTCTAACTTGGCGAGCCTAGCATGTACAGACATGGCCTCGGAACACGGACCGAAAGGTTAAGCATGAGTCATATAGTTGATATGATGCCCATTTGATGCTCGCCTTTGAAGCTATACCGACTCACATGATGATCGGACTTGGTGTAGTGGATTTGGTTCATGTAATCACCAAAAAGGCACGAGGGATGTCGTTTTTGAGTGGGAGTTCATTCGTACTATAGATTAGTTGAACTCAATCTATCATACACTTAGTCTAAACTTTACAAATTCTGTTGTAGATGGCACCACCTGCTTTTAATTTCAATGTGTTCATGGAGAAAGAGAAACTAGCAACGAACGGTAGCAACTTTACCGAATGGGCCATGAATTTGAGGATTCTCCTCTCTGCTGCACAAAAGCAATATGTGCTAGAAGCACCGTTAGGCCCCCCACCTTTTGATGATGCCCCTGACGAGGAGAAGAATGTCTAACAGACTCGTCAGGAGGACCACAACTTAGTTCATTGCGGCATATTGTATGGGCTAGAGCCGGAACTTCGAAAGCGTTTCGAAAACGGCAATGAATTTGATACAATGGGTGAGTTGAAAATGATTTTCGACACACATGCTGCTGTAGAGAGCTACAACGCTTCAGAAAAGTTCTTTAGCTGCATGATGGAAGAGCACAGCTCCGTTAGTGAGCATGTACTCAAGATGTCGGGTTACGCCGATAAGCTTGTGTCCTTGGGAATATTGATTCCCATTGACTTAGGCATCCATCGTGTTCTGCAGTCTCTGCCACCTAGCTATAAGAGCTTCGTGATGAACTATAATATTCAAGGCATGAACAAGTCTCTCCCCGAGCTTCTGTCAATGCTTAAAACAGCAGAAGTGGAGATCAAAAAGGAACATCAAGTGTTGATGATCAATAGGAACACTGGTTTCAAGAAAGACAAGAAGGGAAAACGGAAGGGAAGTAAGGGCGGAAAGCCTGTTGCCGCGCCTGAAAAGAAACCCCGAGTTGGACCTAAGTCTGATTCCGAGTGCTACTATTGTAAGGGGACTGGCCACTGGAAGCGAAACTGCCCGAAGTATCTGGCAGACAAGAAGGCCGGCAAGGCAAACTAAGGTATATATGATATACATGTTATTGATGTGTACTTGACTAGTGCTCGCAGTACCACCTGGGTATTTGATACCGGTTCAGTTGCTAATATTTGTAACTCGAATCAGGGGCTGCGGAACAAGCGACCGCTAGCAAGGGGTGAGGTCAAGATGCGTGTCGGCAATGGATCAAGCGTTGATGTGATCGCCGTCGGAACGCTGCCTCTCCACTTGCCGTCGGGATTAGTTATAAACTTGAATAAATGTTATCTGGTGCCTGCACTGAGCATGAACATTGTATCTGGATCGTGTTTGATGCGAAGTGGTTATTCATTTAAATCCAAGAACAATGGTTGTTCCATTTATATGAATGAAATCTTTTATGGTCATGCACCGATGATGAATGGTTTATTTCTATTAGATCTCGATGATAATGTTACACATATTCATAATGTTGATGCTAAAAGGATTAAACTTAATGATGATATATCCGCATATATGTGGCACTGCCGTCTAGGTCATATTGGCGTTAAACGCATGAAGAAGCTCCATTCGGATGGACTTTTGGAATCACTTGATTATGAATCATTTGATACATGTGAGCCATGCCTTATGGGCAAGATGACTAGAACGCCGTTTTCCGGTTCAATGGAACGGGCGACAGATTTATTGGAAATCATACATTCTGATGTATGTGGTCCAATGAGTGTGTCGGTGCGAGGTGGATATCGTTATTTTGTTACTTTCACGGATGATTTGAGTAGATACGGTTATATCTACTTGATAAAACACAAGTTTGAAACCTTTGAAAAGTTCAAGGAATTTCAGAATGATGTGGAAAATCATCGTAATAGAAAGATCAAATTTCTACGGTCCGGCCGTGGAGGTGAGTATCTAAGTTACGAGTTTAGCACTCACATGAAAGAGTGTGGAATTGTTTCACAACTCACACCTGCCGGAACACCACAGCGAAATGGTGTGTCGGAACGTCGTAATCATACTTTATTAGATATGGTTCGATCTATGATGTCTCTGACGGACTTGCCGTTGTCATTTTGGGGTTATGCACTAGAAACTGCTGCATTCACTTTAAATCGGGCACCATCTAAATCCGTTGAAAAGACACCGTATGAATTGTGGTTTGGAAACAAACCTAAGCTGTCATTTCTTAAAGTTTGGGGATGCGATGTTTATGTGAAGAAACTTCAACCGGATAAACTCGAACCCAAAGCGGAAAAATGCGTCTTCATAGGATACCCTAAAGAAACTATTGGGTATTCCTTCTATCACAGATCCGAGGGCAAGGTTTTTGTTGCCAAGAATGGATCCTTTCTAGAGAAAGAGTTTCTCGCGAAAGGTGTGAGTAGTCGGAATGTAGAACTCGAAGAGGTTATGGAACCTTCTCTTCAAAGTATGGCGAGTAGCGTAGCGCCGGAAGTTGTTCCGGAGTTGGCTCCACCTGTGGAAGAGGTAACTAATGATAATGATCATGAAACTCCGAAAGAGAGTACTACCGAACCTCGCAGGTCAAACAGGACGCGTGCAGCTCCCGAGCTGTACGGAAATCCTGTCATGAATTTCATGGTTGATGAAAATGATGACCCTGCGACGTATGAAGAAGCGATGATGAGCCTGGATTCCAACAAATGGTTAGAAGCCATGAAATCCGAGATGGAATCCATGTATGAAAATCAAGTTTGGAACTTGGTGGAATTACCTCACGACCGAAAGGCCGTGGAGAACAAATGGATTTTCAAAAGGAAAACTGATGCTGATGGTAATGTGACCGTCTATAAAGCTCGACTTGTCGCAAAGGGGTTTCGACAAATTCAAGGAGTTGACTATGATGAGACTTTCTCTCCCGTAGCGATGCTAAAGTCAGTTAGGATTATGTTAGCAATTGCTGCATATTTCGATTATGAGATATGGCAGATGGATGTCAAAACCGCGTTTCTCAATGGTAATATTGAAGAAGAGTTGTATATGATACAACCAAAGGGTTTTGTCGATCCTAAGGATGCTAACAAGGTGTGCAAGCTTCAGCGATCCATCTATGGATTGAAGCAAGCATCACGAAGTTGGAATCTCCGCTTTGATGAGGTGATCAAAGAGTTTGGATTTGTCCAAACTTGTGGAGAAGCTTGTATTTACAAGAAAGTGAGTTGGAGCAATGTGGCATTTCTGATATTATATGTGGATGACATATTATTGATCGGAAATGATATAGATCTTTTAAACAGTGTTAAAAGTTATCTAAACAGCAAATTTTCAATGAAGGACCAAGGTGAAGCGTCATACATATTAGGCATAAAGATCTATAGAGATAGATCTAGGCGCCTAATAGGGCTATTGCAAAGTACATACCTTGATAAGATTTTAAAGAAGTTTAAAATGGACGGAAGTAAGAAGGGGTTCTTACCTATGTTGCAAGGCAAGACATTGAGTAAGACTCAAAGTCCGGCTTCGGCGGAAGAAAGAGAGATAATGGACAAAGTCCCCTATCTTCAGCCATAGGCTCTATAATGTACGCCATGCTATGTACAAGACCGGATGTGGCACATGCTATTAGTTTGACTAGTAGGTACCAATCGGATCCAGGTTCAGAACACTGGATAGCGGTCAAGAATATCCTTAAGTACTTACGAAGAACTAAGGATATGTTTCTTGTATACGGAGGTGAAGAAGAGCTTGTCGCTAAGTGTTATGTCGACGCTAGCTTTGACACCGATCCGGATGAATCTAAGTCTCAATCCGGATACGTATTTCTCATGAATGGCGGAGCGGTTAGTTGGAGGAGCTCCAAACAACCTGTGGTAGCGGGATCAACAACGGAGGCCGAATATGTTGCTGCTTCAGAAGCAGCTCAGGAAGCAGTTTGGATGAAGGAGTTCATATCCGAACTAGGAGTGGTGGCAAACGCGTTGGACCCAATGGTGATCTATTGTGACAACAATGGTGCCATTGCCAATGCCAAAGAGCCAAGGTCTCACAAGCATTCCAAGCATATTAAGCGCCGGTTTCACTCCATCCGCGAGCATGTCAAGGATTGAGATATAAAGATTTGTAAAGTACATACGGATCTCAATGTAGCAGATCCGTTGACTAAAACTCTCCCTAGAGCAAAACATGATCAACACCAGAACTCAATGGGTGTTAGATTTATCACTATGTAACTAGATTATTGTCTCTAGTGCAAGTGGGAGACTGAAGGGAATATGCCCTGAGAGGCAATAATAAAGTGTTTATTATGTGTATTCCAAGTATATGATAGATGTTTATTTTGCATGCTATAATTGTATTAATACGGAAACGTTAATACATGTGTGTTTAATAAACAAACAGAAAGTTCCTAGTTATGCCTCTCTCATAAACTAGCTCGTTGATTAACAAGATGATCAAGGTTTCCTGATCATGGACATTGGATGTTGTTAATAACGAGATCACAACATTAGTGTAATGGTGTGATGAACATTCATCCGAAGTATAGCATTACGATCAAAGTCATTGAGTTTATATTGCTATAACAACTTACGAAGTGATCCTAATCCTTAGACCATGAGATCATGTCAATCACTAACACCGGAAGAGTTTCTTGATAACATCAAACGTCACACCGTAACAGGGTGATTATAAAGATGGATTCAGAACTAATAAAGTGTTATGTTGAGGCTCATGGATCGAGAGTGGAATTTGTTCATCCCGATGAGGGATAGATATACTCTGGGCCCTCTTGGTGATATCACATTGATTAGCTTGCAAGCAAGTGATTTAATCACTAGAATGTTATATCACAGGAACGAGAAAAGAGTGCATGTCGGTAACGAGATCAAACTAGGTATGGAGATACCGATGATCGAATCTCGGACATGTAATATATCGTGAAACAAAGGGATTAAGATACTAGCGTAAAACGACGATCACAAGAAAGTCATCGTTGAATGTGTGGGAGTCAGTATGGGTCTCCAGATCCCGCTTCTAATTATTGATCCGAGAGGGGTCTCGATCATGTCCGCATTATTCACGAACCGTAGGGTGACACACTTAAGAGACACCGACATCCAATTGGAGCAAATGTTTCATGCCGAAAGAATGAACTAGCGCAGGAATTTATTTCACTAGATACTGAAACAGGTTTTCGGGTGAAATTGCATAAAGTGGTTATGCATGTGAAATAGAATTCTATCAAGGGGTTATTTGTGAATGTTTGTCATTAAAGTAATTGACAAAATTCTGAATAAAATAAAAGAGTTTTATTTAATGAGAGTTTGCATTAAATTTGGTGGAAATTTAATGGGAATTTGAGTGGACTTTTGAGTGGAGGGAATTTAAAGGAGATTTGTGAGTGGAGTGTCCACCCACATGAAGAGGGGAGGGCAAGGGGGCAGCCCCCATGCGCCGGCCACCCCCTTGGGGTCCCCCCCTCCTCCTATAAAAGGAGCCCCCCTCCTCACTTGTCTCTCACACCTCCTCGTGAAGGATCTCTCTCCCCCTCTAGAATTTATTCCCCATGGTCTCGGACTAGCGAGATACATGTTCCCGGTGGCTATTCGGCAAGAAAGAGTTGCACTTCCGCTGCATCGCTAGAGTGAGGAGGCAGAGGTTGCTCGGTGCCTCGAACGTGTGTGCGAGCACGGATGCGCTGCTGATTTGCGGCGCTAGGACTTCCTCTCGATCTTGAGATCGGCAAGAGATCGTCTACATCAACCACGAGTTGAACTCGTTAAGCTTTGTCGGTCTTCAAGGGTATGTTCTCTACGGATATACATCCGCCCGTTGTTTGTATCTAATAGATAGATCTTGGTATATAGTTCACATCGTAGGAAATTTTTTGTTTTCTATGCTGCGAACCCTACAAGTTGTGATATCAAAGTATAACGGCATGACAAAGCATCAATAATAACATTATCTTTACCCTTTTTGTATTTGATAACACAAGGAAAAGACTCAATATATTCAACCCACTTTGCATGAAGACGATTCAACTTAGCTTGACTATGAATATGCTTCAAAGATTCATCATCGGAATGTATAACAAATTCTTTAGGCCATAGATAATGTTTCCAAGTTTCTAATGTCCGAACTAACACATATAATTCTTTATGATAAGTAGAATAGTTTAGAGTAACCCCACTCAATTTCTCACTAAAATATGCAACAGGTTTTCCCTCTTGTAATAACACACCTCCCAAACCAATTCCACTAGCATCGCATTATGGCTCAAAAGTCTTATTAAAATCAGGAAGTTGGAGTAATGGAGCATGTGTTAACTTATCTTTCAATATCCTGAAGGCCTGTTGTTGTACATCGCCCCAAACAAAGGTGATAGGGCAAAGGTGTCCGATCTTTCGATGAGATGGTGATAGTCGATTTGGTGGAGTTCGGGCTTGACGATCCGACTACATGTGCGAGCACGAGCTCCAATGCAATCGCTAGGCCAATCTCCTGGAGGTTACCGATCCTGCGTGAACACGATCAGCCTGACCAACGAGGGTCTTAATTCCTACCTGAAATCGAGAACAAGTAAGAACTAATATTGAAATCAAGATATTGCGGATTAAGAGGAAAGCTTTATTGAAGAGGTGGGATCCTGAATACGTGCACGAAGTACAAGAGGCCTCTGCGACACTCGAGCCTTGGCAAAGTTGCTATGATGGCTAACTTAATGTCTAAACAAAATCCGAGTCTAGGGGGTCGGCTATGGGGAGTATTTAAGGGCGAAAAGGTGGGCTTTCGGCCAGCCATGGAAGTGGTGGCCGAATCCAACCCTAGAAGTCCTTTTCCCCTCAAATACGGACTCTAAAAAGTGGCTAATTAAAATCCTGCGAAAATTACATGGGCCTGGCCCAAAATAAAGGTGTCCCAGCACCATATTAAGCTATGGACGAATTCGTAAAGTATTGATCTTGAATATTTCGTCCAAGCCTTCTTTCTTCATTATGGTGGCCTCAAAGCTCTGAAATCTTCATCCGTGGCCTTCTCTTGGATCATCACATGCTTGCTGCCATCTCTATGCATGGCCATGCTCCAATGCTTGTCCCTCTCATCCATGCTTGGTCCATCATTCCTAAGAGTAAGAAATACATCTGATTTAGGCAGCATCATATTCTCATGTATGTGAGGAATAGCTCCAAGAAACGAAAGTACCTGATAGTTAAGTTGTTTGGCACGAGATCTTGTGATGGGTCCTTGTATGTGTGTTGCTGTAGGTACAACGGTTGTATCAATAGAAGGGATGTCCACATCATGCTCCCCTTCTTGAATTGAAGTCGTTCTCGACGCAATCTCATCTTCCTCACCAAAGTAAGGCTTCAAATCTGCAATGTTAAACGTACGACTAACCGTACCAAAGTCTGCAGGCAACTCAAGTTTATATGCATTATCATTTATTTTCTCTAACACCTTAAAGGGACCAGCAGCACGTGGCATTAACTTAGACTTGCGTAAATCAGGAAAACGATCTTGACGCAAATGTAACCAAACAAGATCGCCAACATCAAACACAACATGCTTTCTCCCTTTATCCCCAGCAAGTTTATACTTAGCATTCATGTGTTCAATGTTATCTTTAGTAGTCTTATGCAAGTTTAATATCATTTTAGCGCGTTGTGTAGCATCCAAATTATGTTGCACCGAAGAAGGTAAAGGCAATAAATCAATAGGTGCACGAGGAACAAAACCATACACAATCTCAAATGGGCACATCTTTGTGGTAGAATGCAGCGAACGATTATAAGCAAATTCTATATGAGGTAAACACTCTTCCCAAAATTTTAAGTTCTTCTTTAAAACAGCCCGCAACATAGTAGACAAAGTTCTATTTACTACTTCAGTTTGACCATCAGTTTGGGGATGACATGTAGTACTAAAGAGCAATTTAGTCCCCAACTTAGCCCATAAACATCTCCAAAAGTGGCTAAGAAATTTAAGATCACGATCAGAGACAATAGTATTTGGCACACCATGCAAACGAACAATTTCACGAAAGAACAAATCAGCAATATGCGCAGCATCATCCGTTTTATGACAAGGAATAAAATGTGCCATCTTAGAAAACCGATCCACAACAACAAAAATACTATCCCTCCCCTTCTGTGTTCGTGGCAATCCCAAAACAAAGTCCATAGAAATATCCTCCCAAGGAACACTAGGAACAGGAAGAGGAATATATAAACCATGTGGATTAAGACGAGACTTAGCTTTTTGACAAGTAGTGCAGCGTGCCACAAATCTCTCAACATCTCGACGCATACGTGGCCAAAATAAGTGTGCAGCAAGAACATCCTCCGTCTTCTTGACACCAAAGTGTCCCATCAATCCTCTTCCATGCGCCTCCTGTAACAACAAAAGACGAACAGAATTATCTGGAATGCATAGTTTGTTAGCACGGAACACAAATCCATCATTGAAGACGAACTTGTTCCAAGTTCTACCATCTCTACAATTCTGCAACACATCTTTAAATTCAGCATCATGCACATATTGTTCCTTAATAGTTTCCAATCCAAATATTTTGAAGTCAAGTTGAGATAACAAAACATAACGGCGCGACAAAGCATCAGCAATAATATTATCTTTACCCTTTTTGTGTTTGATAACATAAGGAAAAGACTCAATAAATTCAACCCACTTTGCATGACGACGATTCAACTTAGCTTGACTACGAATATGCTTCAAAGATTCATGATCAGAATGAATAACAAATTCCTTAGGCCATAGATAATGTTGCCAAGTTTCTAATGTCCGAACCAACGCATATAATTCTTTTTCATAAGTAGAATAGTTCAGACTAGCCCCACTCAATTTCTCACTAAAATATGCAACAGGTTTTCCCTCTTATAATAACACCCCTCCCAAACCAATTCCACTAGCATCACATTCAAGCTCAAAAGTCTTAGTAAAATCAGGAAGTTGGAGTAAGGGAGCATTTGTTAGCTTATCTTTCAAGATGACGAAGGCCTGTTGTTGTGCATCGCCCCAAACAAAGGGCACATACTTCTTGGTAAGCTCATTCAGCGGCGCGGCAATTGATCCAAAGTCTTTGACAAAGCGCCTATAAAAACCAGCGAGGCCAAGAAAACTCCTCACTTGTGTGACCGTCTTGGGCTGCGGCCAATTCTCAATAGCTTCAATCTTGGCTGGATCCACTTCAATACCCTGTGATGTAACAACATAGCCAAGAAACGCAACTCGATTGGTGCAAAAGGTGCACTTCTCAAGGTTACCAAACAAACGTGCATCACGTAAAGCATTGAAAACAACACGTAAATGGTCCAAATGATCCTCTAAAGATTTTCTATAAATCAGAATATCATCAAAGTAGACTGCCACAAAACGTCCAATGAAAGCACGTAAAACTTCGTTCATTAATCTCATGAAAGTGCTAGGTGCATTAGTTAAACCAAACGGCATTACTAACCACTCGTATAAACCGAACTTAGTTTTAAATGCTGTTTTCCATTCATCTCCTAATTTCATACGAATCTGGTGGTAACCACTACGCAAATCAACTTTAGAAAACATGGTAGAGCCACTCAATTCATCAAGCATGTCATCTAAACGTGGAATAGGATGACGATATCGAATAGTAATATTATTGATAGCTCTACAACCAGTACACATGCGCGAAGAACCATCTTTCTTAGTTACCAAAATAATAGGAACAGCACAGGGGCTAAGGGACTCACGAATATGATCTCTGTCGAGTAGTTCCTGAATTTGGCGTTGTATCTCCTTCGTCTCCTCTGGATTGGTTCTATATGGCGCGCGGTTGGGCAACGTGGCACCAGGAATTAGATCAATTTGATGCTCAATTCCTCTAATAGGAGGTAGTCCTGGTGGCAGCTCAGCGGGAAAGACGTCCTCATATTCCTGCAAAAGGTTAGCAATAGAGGGTGGCAAAGAAGGAGGCATATCCTCAAATGAAAACAAAACCTCTTTGCAGACAATTGCATAACATTGAGTATTGTTTACATCTAGTTCAGCAATATCAATTTTATTTGCAAGCATACATGGACTCTTCAAAGGAATTTTAGTAGCATTTGTAGAATATGATTTAGTGTCTTTGGTGGTATAAAATCTGCAGCAACAATCTGATTCTCACTTTTATTTTTCTCCTCAGTTTTAGCTCTACTAGCTCTAGCAAGATCATCTTTTAAAATCTGTTCGGGAGTCATAGGTTTTAGACCAATTTTCTTTCCATCATGCATAAGAGAATAGTGATTAGTTTTGCCATTATGAACAGATTCTCTATCAAATTGCCATGGTCTACCAAGTAACAAAGAACAAGCTTGCATAGATACAACATCACAATCAACAAAATCATAATTTGTACCAATAGTAAAATGCACGCGTACCGTTCTTGTTACCTTGATCTTGCGAGAACTCTCAAACCATTGGATGTAATATGAATGTGGGCGTTGTCTTGTTGGAAGCGCAAGCTTCTCTACCATGTCAACACTGGCCAGATTATTACAACTCCCTCCATCAATGATGATCCGTATAGCTCTATCCTTGACAACACCACGTGTTTGGAACAGGTTGTGGCGTTGATCTTGCTCAGATTTGCTCAATTGCACACTCAACACACGTTGTGTAATTAAGCTCTTCTATTGATCAGCAGCTTCAGCTCCCATTACCTCTGTCTCTTCATCAGCATCAGAATTGTCTCCATCTCGAGCAGAAATAAGGGCTAGTGTCTCTTCATCAAAGTCACTCGCTGAATCGTATTGACCATCTTCTCGCACCATCATCACACGTTGTGTTGTGCACTGTCTCTCAATATGACCAAAACCCCAGCACTTGCGGCATTGTATATCCTTTGTCTTACCCGTGGAAGCCATAGAAGATGCACTACGAGCAGGAGCATTGGATGATGGTGGAGGAGCAGCTGGAAATCTTGTGGTGGTCTTGGATGTGGTAGTAGCTGGTGGCGAATCACGAGGAGGCGCTGATTGTCGGGATGTCCAAGTGGATGTGCGACCTGCAGAATTATTAGTCCTCCTCCATGGTGTTTGGCGATCCTGCACTTCACGTTCAGCTTTGCAAGCAAGATGAAACAAACAAGTGATAGAATTATATTCCTTATAATCTAAGATGTGCTGAATGTCCTTGTTTAATCCACCAAAGAAACGTGCAAGCATTTTTTCATTAGATTCAACAAGACCACACCGAACCATCCCCGTTTGCAATTCCTGATAATACTCTTCTACAGAATTTGTCCCTTGCTCTAAACGTGTTAGATTCTTTAGTAAATCACGTTGATAAGTGGGAGGTACAAAACGAACACGCATAGCAGTTTTTAAAGAAGTCCAAGTACTAGGAATATTAGTAGGATTTAAACGACAATACTCAGACCACCAAAGGGAAGCAAATTTAGTAAATTCACATGTAGCAGCACTAACACGCATATTCTCAGGATATTTTAAGCATGCAAAACGTTGTTCTACTTCCATCTCCCATGTAAGATATGCATCAGGATTATATTTACCCTCAAAAGATGGAATATTTAATTTAAGCTTTGCAACATGATCAAATCACGTAACGGTGGTCGAGCATTACGGTAGTAATGTCGGGGACGGCCAGCAGGTACCTGTGGAGGTTGTTCAACCTCCTCGTCAAACAGATCGTCGTCGTCGGGGTCGTAGTAGTACCCGTCGTCTGTCCCCAATGTCGCAGCAGCAGCCGCGGCGGAAGTCTGAGGGGCGTCAGCCGCAGCGGTAGCCGCCGGGGGTGCGGCGGCAACCAAACCAGCAGTCCGACCCGTGATCGGAATGCGCCGTGCGCCATGTGTGGGTGCGGGTGCGGGTGCGGGCAATCTGTTCAAAAGCTCCTTGAACCGAACGTCAAGCTTGGCGTTGAAGGATTTCTCGATTCCATCGATCTTGTCCATGGCGTTGGTGAGCTTGGTGTCAAACTCCCCTAGGCGCGTATCCACGTCTTCAGCGCGACTGACCAAGAGCGCGGAGAAGTGGGCATGTAGTTCTTCGTTCGTCATTGTGGCAGGGTTCCGCGAAGTATCTGTCATGGTTAGTCCTTAAAAAGCACAGGTATATACTATGGAAAGATGGTGGAAGTCACGCGTAATCCGTCAAGCAATATATGAAGCTCTTACAAGTTCTTACCAAACAGCAGGAAAAGGCGATGTGCAACCGCGAGGATCAGTGGGTCCAGAGATTGAGCCAAGCGATAACCAGGGGTCGATACACCGAACGTGGAGAATATCTGTGGAGCTCTGGGAAGGCTTAGCAAAGGGGGTTAGCAATTATCAAAACAGCAATGCAAAAGTTGAAAGAATGCTCAACGACGGTACTGTGCTGGTCCTAGGCTAGACCGTACTAGAGACGCGAGCCTAGATCACCAACGATGTCACGACGCGACACAACAAGCAATGTATGATGATATGGCACCCTGAAAAGCGAACCGAGAGGTGGAAAAACACTACGATGGCGAGTGTCTAGAACTGATCTACGGGGTCTAAAAATAGGTTAGCCCCAAAAAAAAATTCAAAATTTTTTATTTTGCTCCGGAAAGCGCGCAGGTGCCAAAAAAATATCGCTATAACGGCCGATGGAGAAAAGTGATCCCAGAGTCGAAAACTAGTATAGCCAGAAAAATTTTCGGAGGCGGTTCCAGACTTTTTTTATGTTGCTCTCCTTCTGGACATACGACCGAACTCTTAGCTCGACTCGGACTTTAGCTGAACACGGAAACAACAAAGAAGGAAACTAAAAAAGAAATAACTAGGAAACAATAACTGAACTCGGACTCGTGCTGCGGCAAGATAGGTGATCGGATCCGTGTCGCGGTAGGAAGGCGGTGGCGGAGTGTTTAGGGTTTATGGTGGCTGGGTATATGGCGGCGGAATATGGTGGCTGTGATCGGCGAGTGTGGCGGTGACTAGTATGATCAGAACTCGAAATTCTAAGGGACGAGACACTAAGACCAACAACTCGACGCGACGATGTAGACACAAATTCAACAATGCAAAAAGTGAAAAGATAATGCGAGGCGTAGATTGGTTATGGGATGGATCTAAACTCTAACTGTGTTTTTGGCTTTTTCGTGGGTTATAGGTAAAAACAGATCTAATCTACGAAAAACAGTAAAATCTCACCGAGCAACCTGAAATCTGATACCACTTGATAGGGCAAAGGTGTCCGATCTTTCGATGAGATGGTGATAGTCGATTTGGTGGAGTTCGGGCTTGATGATCCGACTACACGTGCGATCACGAGCGCCAATGCAATCGCTAGGCCAATCTCCTGGAGGTTACTGATCCTGCGTGAACACGATCAGCCTGACCAACGAGGGTCTTAATTCCTACCTGAAATCGAGAACAAGTAAGAACTAATATTGCAATCAAGATATTGCGGATTAAGAGGAAAGCTTTATTGAAGAGGTGGGATCCTGAATAGGTGCGAAGTACAAGAGGCCTCTGCGACGCTCGAGCCTTGGCAAAGTTGCTATGATGGCTAACTTAATGTCTAAACAAAATCCGAGTCTAGGGGGTCGGCTATGGGGAGTATTTAAGGGCGAAAAGGTGGGGTTTCGGCCAGCCATGGAAGTGGTGGCCGAATCCAACCCTAGAAGTCCTTTTCCCCTCAAATACAGACTCTAAAAAGTGGCTAATTAAAATCCTGCGAAAATTACATGGGCCTGTCCCAAAATAAAGGTGTCGCAGCACCATATTAAGCTATGGACGAATTCGTAAAGTATTGATCTTGAATATTTCGTCCAAGCCTTCTTTCTTCATTATGGTGGCCTCAAAGTTCTGAAATCTTCATCTGTGGCCTTCTCATGGATCATCACATGCTTGCTGCCATCTCTATGCATGGCCATGCTCCAATGCTTGTACCTCTCATCCATGCTTGGTCCATCATTCCTAAGAGTAAGAAATACATCTGATTTAGGCAGCATCATATTCTCATGTATGTGAGGAATAGCTCCAAGAAACGAAAGTACCTGATAGTTAAGTTGTTTGGCACGAGATCTTGTGATGGGTCCTTGTATGTGTGTTGCTGTAGGTACAACGGTTGTATCAATAGAAGGGATGTCCACATCAAAAGGGCACATCCTTCTTGCTAAGTTCATTCGGCGGCGCGGCAATTGATCCAAAGTATTTCACAAAGCGCCTATAAAAACCAGCAAGGCCAGGAAAACTCCTCACTTGTGTGACTGTCCTGGGCTGCGGCCAATTCTCAATAGCTTCAATCTTGGCTGGATCCACTTCAATACCCTCTGATGTAACAACATAGCCAAGAAATGCAACTCGATCGGTCCAAAAGGTGCACTTCTCAAGATTACCAAAAAAACGTGCATCACGTAAAGCATTGAAAACATCACGTAAATATTGCAAATGATCCTCTAAAGATTTGCTATAAATCAGAATATCATCAAAGTAGACTACCACAAAACGTCCAATGAAAGCACATAAAACTTTATTCATTAATATCATGAAAGTTTTAGGTCCATTAGTTAAACCAAACGGCATCACGAACCACTCATATAAATCGAACTTAGTTTTAAATGTTGTTTTCCATTCATCTCCCAATTTCATACAAATCTGGTGGTAACCACTACGCAAATCAACTTTAGAAAACATGGCAGAGCCACTAAATTCATCAAGCATGTCATCTAAACATAGAATACGATGACGATATCTAATAGTAATATTATTGATAACTCTATAATCAGTACACATGCGCGAAGAACCATCTTTCTTAGGTATCAAAATAATAGGAACAACACATGGCCTAAGGGACTCACGAATATGATCTTTATCAACTAGTTCCTGAATTTGGCGTTGTATCTCCTTTGTCTCCTCTTAATTGATTCTATATGGCGCGTGGTTGGACAATGTGGCACCAGGAATTAGATCAATTTGGTTCTCAATTCCTCTAATAGGAGGTATTCCTAGTAGCATATCAGCTGGAAAAACGTCCTCATATTCCTACAAAAGGTTAGCAACCGCAGGTGGCAAAGAAGGAGGCATATCCTCAAATCAAAACAAAACCTCTTTGCAGACAATTGCATAACATTGAGTATTATTTACATCTAGTTCAGAAATATCAATTTTATTTGCAAGCATACATGGACTCTTCAAACGAATTTTAGTAGCATGTTTAGAATCAGATTTATTGTTCTTTGGTGATACAAAATCTGCAACAACAATCTAATTCTCACTTTTATTTTTTTCCTTAGTTTTAGCTCTACTAGCTCTAGCAAGGTCATCTTTTAAAATCTGTTCGGGAGTCATAGGTTTTAGACCAATTTTCTTTCCATCATGCATAAGAGAATGAACAGATTAGTTACCATTATGAACATATTCTCTTTCCATCTGTTCGGGAGTCATAGATTAGTTACCATTATGAACAGATTCTCTATCAAATTGCCATGGTCTACCAAGTAACAAAGAACAAGCTTGCATAGGTACAACATCACAATCAACAAAATCAGAATATGTACCAACAGTAAAATGCACGCGTATCGTTCTTGTTACCTTGATCTTGTGAGAAGTCTCAAACCATTGGATATAATATGAATGTGTGCGTTGTCTTGTTGGAAGTGCAAGCTTCTCTACCATATCAACACTAGACAGATTATTACAACTCCCTCCATCAATGATAATCCTTATAGCTCTATACTTGACAATGCCGCGTGTTTGGAACAGGTTGTGGCGTTGATCATGCTCAGATTTTCTCAATTGCACACTTAAAACACAATTGTGCAACTAAGCTCTTGTATTGATCAGCAGATTCAGCTCCCATTACCTCTGTCTCTTCTTCAAAATCAGAATTATCTCCATCTCGAGCAGAAATAAGAGCTAATGTATATTCATCAAAGCCACTTGCTGAATCATATTTACCATCATCACGCACCATCATAACATGCTCTGTTGTGCACTGTCGCTCAATATGACCAAAACCCCAGCACTTGCGGCATTGTATTTCTTTTGTTTTGCATGTGGAAGCCATAGAATATGCACTACGAGCAGGAGCATTGGATGACTGTGGAAGAGGATCTGAAGGAAGCCTTGTGGTGGCTTTGGGTGTGGTAGTAGCTGGTGGAGTATCACGAGAAGAAGGCGCTGATTGTCGGGATGTCCAAGAGGATGTGCGACCTGCAAAATTATTAGTCCTCCTCCATGGTGTTTGACGATCCTGCACTTCATGTTCAGCATTCCAAGCAAGATGAAACAAACGAGTGATGGTATTATATTACTTATAATCTAATATGTGTTGAATATCCTTGTTTAATCCACCAAAGAAATATGCAACCATTTTTCAGTAGTTTCAACAAGACCACACCAAACAATCCCCGTTTGCAATTCCTGATAATACTCTTCTACATAATTTTTCCCTTGTTCTAAACATGTCATGTTCTTTAGTAAATCACGTTGATAAGTAGGAGGCACAAAACAAACACACATAGCAGTTTTTAAAGCAGTCCAAGTATGAGGAATAGTAGTAGAATTTAAGTGAGAATATTCAGACCACCAAAGGGAAGCAAATTTAGTAAATTCACATGTAGCAGCACTAACACACATATTCTCAGGATATTTTATACATGCAAAACGTTGTTTTACATCCATTTCCCAGGTAAGATATGCATCAGGATTATATTTACCCTCAAAAGA
The DNA here is from genome assembly GCA_916181665.1 of Avena sativa. Lineage (NCBI taxonomy): Eukaryota > Viridiplantae > Streptophyta > Magnoliopsida > Poales > Poaceae > Avena > Avena sativa. Next base: position 150,382,837 of record OV702279.1, on the reverse strand, counting down.
TGGAATATTTAATTTAAGCTTTGCAACATGATCATCATCACGTACCGGTGGGCGAGCATTCCGTTGGTAATGTCGGGTTCAACCAGCAGGATGTGGAGGTTGTTCAACCTCCTCGTAAAATAGATCATCGTCGTCGAAGTCGAAGTAGTACCTGTCATTTTCCCCCAAGGTCGCAGCAGCAGCCACGTTGGAAGCCTTAGGTGCATCAGCTGCAGTAGTGGCAACTAAACCAGCAGTACGACCCGTGTTCAGAATGCGTCGTGCGCCATGCCGTGGTGGGTGCAGGTGTAGGCAATCTGTCCAAAACCTCCTTGAAACGAGCATCTATCTTGTCATTGAAGGATTTCTCGAGTCCTTCAATCTTGTTCATGGCGGTGGTGAGCTTGTTTCCATACTCATCTAGTCTTGCATCCACATCTTCAGCCCGTCCTAGCAACAGCTTGGAAAAGTGGGCATGTAACTCTTGGTTCGTCATCTTTGCGGGGTCACGCGAAGTATCTGCCATGGTTACTCCTTTAAAAAGCATAGGTGTATATGCCTATAAATACAGAAATATGGTGGAAGGAACGTGTAATCTGTCAATCAATATACAAAGCTCTTACAAGTTCTTACCAAACAGCAGGAAAAGGCGATGTGCAACCGCAAAAATCAGCAGTACAGAGATTGAACCAAGCGATTACCAGGAGTCGAGACACTGCACGTGGAGAAATCTGTGGAGCTCTAGGAAGTCTTAGCAAAGGGGTTAGCAATTGTCAAAACAACAATGCAAAGTTGAAAATATGCTCAACGACGGTACAGTGCTGGTCCTAGGCTAGACCGTACTAGAGACGCGAGCCTATAGCACTAACAATGTCACGATGCGGCACAACTAGCAATGGAATGATGATATGGCGCCCTGAAAAGCAAACTGAGATGTCAAAAATCACTATGATGGCGAGTGTCCAGAACTGATCTACGGGGTCTAAAAACAGGATAGCCCCAAAATTTGTTTTTGAATTTTTTTTATGCCCCGGAAAGCTCGCAGGTGCCAAAAAATGTCGCTATAATGTCCGATGGAGAAAAGTGATCCCAGAGGTCGAAAACTAGTATAGCCAGGAAAAAAATTCGGAGGTGGTTCCTGATGTGGACATCCCTACTATTGATACAACCGTTGTACCTACAGCAACACACATACAAGGACCCATCACAAGATCTCGTGCCCAACAACTTAACTATCAGGTATTTTCGTTTCTTGGAACTATTCCTCACATACATGAGAATATGATGCTGCCTAAATCAGATGTATTTCTTACTCTTAGGAATGATGGACCAAGCATGGATGAGAGGGACAAGCATTGGAGCATGGCCATGCATGGAGATGGAAGCAACCATGTGATGATCCAAGAGAAGGCCATGGATGAAGATTTCAGAACTTTGAGGCCACCATAATGAAGAAAGAAGGCTTGGACGAAATATTCAAGATCAATACTTTACAAATTCGTCCATAGCTTAATATGGTGCTGCGACACCTTTATTTTGGGCTATGCCCATGTAATTTTCGCAGGATTTTAATTAGCCACGTTTTAGAGTCCGTATTTGAGGGGAAAAGGACTTCTAGGGTTGGATTCGGCCACCACTTCTATGGCTGGCCGAAACCCCACCTTTTCGCCCTTAAATACGCCCCATAGCCGACCCCCTAGACTCGGATTTTGTTTAGACATTAAGTTAGCCATAGTCGCAACTTCGCCAAGGCTCGAGAGTCGCAGAGGCCTCTTGTACTTCGCACCTATTCTCGGATCCCACCTCTTCAATAAAGCTTTCCTCTTAATCCGCAATATCTTGATTGCAATATTGGTTCTTACTTGTTCTCGATTTCAGGTAGGAATTAAGACCCTCGCTGGTCAGGCTGATCGTGTTCCCGCAGGATCGGTAACCTCCAGGAGATTGGCCTAGCGATTGCATTGGCGCTCGTGCTCGCACGTGTAGTCGGATCGTCAAGCCCGAACTCCACCAAATCGACTATCATCATCTCATCGAAAGACCGGACACCTTTGCCCTATCAAGTGGTATCAGATTTCAGGTTGCTCGGTGAGATTTTACTGTTTTTCATAGATTAGATCTGTTTTTACCTATAACCCACGAAAAAGCCAAAAACACAGTTAGAGTTTAGATCCATCTCATAACCAATCTACGCCTCGCATTATCTTTTCAGTTTTTGCATTGTTGAATTTGTGTCTACATCGTCGCGTCGAGTTGCTGGTCTTAGTGTCTCGTCCCTTAGAGTTTCGAGTTCTGATCATACTAGTCACCGCCACACTGGCCGATCACCGCCACCATATTCCGCCACCATATTCCGCCGCCATATACCCAGCCACCATAAACCCTAATACTCCGCCACCGCCTTCCTACCGCGACACAGATCCGATCAGTTTTCCTGCTGCGGTACGAGTCCGAGTAGAGTTACTGTTTCCTAGTTATTTCTTTTTATTTTCCTTCTTTGGTGTTTCCGTGTTCAGCTAAAGTCCGTGTCACGCTAAGAGTCCGGTCGCATGTCCAGAAGGAGAGCAAAAAAAAAGAGTCTGGAACCGCCTCCGAAATTTTTTTCTGGCTATACTATTTTTCGACCCTGGGATCACTTTTCTCCATCGGCCGTTATAGCAATAATTTTTTGGCGTCTACGCGCTTTCCGGAGCAAAATAAAAAATATCAAAAAATATTTTGGGGCTAACCTTTTTTTAGACCCCGTAGATCAGTTCTAGCCACTCGCCATCATAGTGATTTTCTGCATCTCGGTTCGCTTTTCAGGGTGCCAATCATCATACAGTGCTTGTTGTGTCGCGTCGTGACATCGTTGGTGATCTAGGATCGCGTATCTAGTACGGTCAAGCCTAGGACCAGCACAGTACCGTCATTGAGCATTCTTTCAACTTTTGCATTGCTGTTTTGATAATTGCTAACCCCCTTGCTAAGCCTTCCCAGAGCTCCACAGATATTCTCCACGTGCGGTGTCTCGACTCCTAGTAATCGCTTGGTTCAATCTCTGGACCCACTGATCCTCGCGGTTGCACATCGCCTTTTTCCTGCTGTTTGGTAAGAACTTGTAAGAGCTTCGTATATTGCTTGACGGATTACGCGTGACTTCCACCATATTTCCGTACTATATACCTGTGCTTTTTAAGGACTAACCATGACAGATACTTCGCGGAACCCTGCCACAATGACGAATGAAGAACTACATGCCCACTTCTCCGCGCTCTTGGTCAGTCGCGCTGAAGACGTGGATACACGCCTCGGGGAGTTTGACACCAAGTTCACCAACGCCGTGGACAAGATCGATGGACTCGAGAAATCCTTCAACGCCAAGCTTGACGTTCGGTTCAAGGAGCTTTTGAACCGATTGCCCGCACCCACACCCGCGCCCACACATGGCGCACGGCGCATTCCGATCACGGGTCGGACTGCTGGTTCGGCTGTCGCCGCACCCCCGGCGGCTACCGCTGCGGCTGATGCACCTCAGACTTCCGCCGCGGCTGCTGCTGCGACATTGGGGACAAACGACGGGTACTACTACGACCCCGACGACGACGATTACCACATCCAAGGCCACCACAAGATTTCCAGTTGTTCCTCCACCATCATCCAATGCTCCTGCTCGTAGTGCATCTTCTATGGCTTCCACGGGTAAGACAAAGGATATACAATGCCGCAAGTGCTGGGGTTTTGTTCATATTGAGAGACAGTGCACAACACAACATGTGATGATGGTGTGAGAAGATGGTTAGTACGATTCAGCAAGTGACTTTGATGAAGATACACTAGCCCTTATTTCTGCTCGAGATGGAGACAATTCTGATGCTGATGAAGAGACAGAGGTAATGGGAGCTGAAGCTGCTGATCAATACAGGAGCTTAATTACACAACGTGTGTTGAGTGTGCAATTGAGCAAATCTGAGCAAGATCAACGCCACAACCTGTTCCAAACACGTGGTGTTGTCAAGGATAGAGCTATACGGATCATCATTGATGGAGGGAGTTGTAATAATCTGGCCAGTGTTGACATGGTAGAGAAGCTTGCGCTTCCAACAAGACAACGCCCACATTCATATTACATCCAATGGTTTGAGAGTTCTCGCAAGATCAAGGTAACAAGAACGGTACGCGTGCATTTTACTATTGGTACATATTCTGATTTTGTTGATTGTGATGTTGTACCTATGCAAGCCTGTTCTTTGTTACTTGGTAGACCATGGCAATTTGATAGAGAATCTGTTCATAATGGCAAAACTAATCACTATTCTCTTATGCATGATGGAAAGAAAATTGTTCTAAAACCTATGACTCCCGAACAGATTTTAAAAGATGATCTTGCTAGAGCTAGTAGAGCTAAAACTGAGGAGAAAAAGAAAAGTGAGAATCAGATTGTTGCTACAGATTTTATACCACCAAAGAACACTAAATCTGATTCTACACATGCTACTGAAATTCGTTTGAAGAGTCCATGTATGCTTGCAAATAAAATTGATATTGCTGAACTAGATGTAAACAATACTCAATGTTATGCAATTGTCTGCAAAGAGGTTCTGTTTTCATTTGAGGATATGCCTCCTTCTTTGCCACCCGCTATTGCTAACCTTTTGCAGGAATATGAGGACGTCTTTCCCGCTGAGCTGCCACCAGGACTACCTCCTATTAGAGGAATTGAGCACCAAATTGATCTAATTCCTGGTGCCACGTTGCCCAACCGCGCGCCATATAGAACCAATCCAGAGGAGACAAAGGAGATACAACGCCAAATTCAGGAACTACTCGACAGAGATCATATTCGTGAGTCCCTTAGCCCTTGTGCTGTTCCTATTATTTTGGTACCTAAGAAAGATGGTTCTTCGCGCATGTGTACTGATTGTAGAGCTTTCAATAATATTACTATTCAATATCGTCATCCTATTCCTCGTTTAGATGACATGCTTGATGAATTGAGTGGCTCTACCATGTTTTCTAAAGTTGATTTGCGTATTGGTTACCACCAGATTCGTAAGAAATTAGGAGATGAATGGAAAACAGCATTTAAAACTAAGTTAGGTTTATATGAGTGGTTAGTAATGCCGTTTGGTTTAACTAATGCACCTAGCACTTTCATGAGATTAATGAAAGAAGTTTTACGTGCTTTCATTGGACGTTTTGTGGTAGTCTACTTTGATGATATTCTGATTTATAGCAAATCTTTAGAGGATCATTTGGACCATTTACGTGCTGTTTTCAATGCTTTACGTGATGCACGTTTGTTTGGTAACCTTGAGAAGTGCACCTTTTGCACCAATCGAGTTGCGTTTCTTGGCTATGTTGTTACATAACAGGGTATTTAAGTGGATCTAGCCAAGATTGAAGCTATTGAGAATTGGCCGTAGCCCAAGACGGTCACACAAGTGAGGAGTTTTCTTGGCCTCGCTGGTTTTTATAGGCGCTTTGTCAAAGACTTTGGATCAATTGCCGCGCCGCTGAATGAGCTTACCAAGAAGGATGTGCCCTTTGTTTGGGGCGATGCACAACAACAGGCCTTCGTCATATTGAAAGATAAGCTAACACATGCTCCCTTACTCCAACTTCCTGATTTTACTAAGACTTTTGAGCTTGAATGTGATGCTAGTGGAATTGGTTTGGGAGGGGTGTTATTACAAGAGGGAAAACTTGTTGCATATTTTAGTGATAAATTGAGTGGGGCTAGTCTGAACTATTCTACTTATGATAAAGAATTACATGCGTTGGTTCGGACATTAGAAACTTGGCAACATTATCTATGGCCTAAGGAATTTGTTATTCATTCTGATCATGAATCTTTGAAGCATATTCGTAGTCAAGCTAAGTTGAATCGTCGTCATGCAAAGTGGGTTGAATTTATTGAGTCTTTTCCTTATGTTATCAAACACAAAAAGGGTAAAGATAATATTATTGCTGATGCTTTGTCGCGCCGTTATGCTTTGTTATCTCAACTTGACATCAAAATATTTGGATTGGAAACTATTAGAGAACAATATGTGCATGATGCTGAATTTAAAGATGTGTTGCAGAATTGTAGAGATGGTAGAACTTGGAACAAGTTCGTCTTCAATGATGGATTTGTGTTCCGTGCTAACAAACTATGCATTCCAGATAGTTCTGTTCGTCTTTTGTTGTTACAGGAGGCGCATGGAAGAGGATTGATGGGACACTTTGGTGTCAAGAAGACGGAGGATGTTCTTGCTGCACACTTATTTTGGCCACGTATGCGTCGAGATGTTGAGAGATTTGTGGCACGCTGCACTACTTGTCAAAAAGCTAAGTCTCGTCTTAATCCACATGGTTTATATATTCCTCTTCCTGTTCCTAGTGTTCCTTGGGAGGATATTTCTATGGACTTTGTTTTGGGATTGCCACGAACACAGAAGGGGAGGGATAGTATTTTTGTTGTTGTGGATCGGTTTTCTAAGATGGCACATTTTATTCCTTGTCATAAAACGGATGATGCTGCGCATATTGCTGATTTGTTCTTTCGTGAAATTGTTCGTTTGCATGGTGTGCCAAATACTATTGTCTCTGATCGTGATCTTAAATTTCTTAGCCACTTTTGGAGATGTTTATGGGCTAAGTTGGGGACTAAATTGCTCTTTAGTACTACATGTCATCCCCAAACTGATGGTCAAACTGAAGTAGTAAATAGAACTTTGTCTACTATGTTGCGGGCTGTTTTAAAGAAGAACTTAAAATTTTGGGAAGAGTGTTTACCTCATATAGAATTTGCTTATAATCGTTCGCTGCATTCTACCACAAAGATGTGCCCATTTGAGATTGTGTATGGTTTTGTTCCTCGTGCACCTATTGATTTATTGCCTTTACCTTCTTCGGTGCAACATAATTTGGATGCTACACAACGCGCTAAAATGATATTAAACTTGCATAAGACTACTAAAGATAACATTGAACACATGAATGCTAAGTATAAACTTGCTGGGGATAAAGGGAGAAAGCATGTTGTGTTTGATGTTGGCGATCTTGTTTGGTTACATTTGCGTCAAGATCGTTTTCCTTATTTACGCAAGTCTAAGTTAATGCCACGTACTGCTGGTCCCTTTAAGGTGTTAGAGAAAATAAATGATAATACATATAAACTTGAGTTGCCTGCAGACTTTGGTACGGTTAGTCCTACGTTTAACATTGCAGATTTGAAGCCTTACTTTGGTGAGGAAGATGAGATTGCGTCGAGAACGACTTCAATTCAAGAAGGGGAGCATGATGTGGACATCCCTTCTATTGATACAACCGTTGTACCTACAGCAACACACATACAAGGACCCATCACAAGATCTCGTGCCAAACAACTTAACTATCAGGTACTTTCGTTTCTTGGAGCTATTCCTCACATACATGAGAATATGATGCTGCCTAAATCAGATGTATTTCTTACTCTTAGGAATGATGGACCAAGCATGGATGAGAGGGACAAGCATTGGAGCATGGCCATGCATAGAGATGGCAGCAAGCATGTGATGATCCAAGAGAAGGCCACGGATGAAGATTTCAGAACTTTGAGGCCACCATAATGAAGAAAGAAGGCTTGGACGAAATATTCAAGATCAATACTTTACGAATTCGGCCATAGCTTAATATGGTGCTGGGACACCTTTATTTTGGGCCAGGCCCATGTAATTTTCGCAGGATTTTAATTAGCCACTTTTTAGAGTCCGTATTTGAGGGGAAAAGGACTTCTAGGGTTGGATTCGGCCACCACTTCCATGGCTGGCCGAAAGCCCACCTTTTCGCCCTTAAATACTCCCCATAGCCGACCCCCTAGACTCGGATTTTGTTTAGACATTAAGTTAGCCATAGTCGCAACTTCGCCAAGGCTCGAGCGTCGCAGAGGCCTCTTGTACTTCGCACCTATTCAGGATCCCACCTCTTCAATAAAGCTTTCCTCTTAATCCGCAATATCTTGATTGCAATATTGGTTCTTACTTGTTCTCGATTTCAGGTAGGAATTAAGACCCTCGTTGGTCAGGCTGATCGTGTTCACGCAGGATCGGTAACCTCCAGGAGATTGGCCTAGCGATTGCATTGGCGCTCGTGCTCGCACGTGTAGTCGGATCGTCAAGCCCGAACTCCACCAAATCGACTATCACCATCTCATCGAAAGATCGGACACCTTTGCCCTATCAGTTCCAGACTTTTTTTGTTATTTTTTGCTCTCCTTCTGGACTTGCGGCCGTACTTTAGCTTAACACGAAATTAGAATTATGCATGGACACAACAAGGAAAGGCAATAAAAGAGAAGGAAAAAACTAGAAAAATTACTCAACTCGGACTCGTGACGTGGTAGGAAGGTGGTGGCGGAGTCGGAGTCGGGTATTGGTGGCATGGTGTATGGCATCGGAATATGGTGGCGGCTAGGGTTTTATGTGGCAGAGTATATGGAGGTATGTATGGCGATAGAATATGGTGGTGGTGTCTAGGGTTTATGTGGTGGGTGTAGATGGCGGTGATTTCGAGCGTGGCGGCGGTGACTAATGTGACCAGAACTCGAAACTCTAAGGGACGAGACACTAAGACCAGCAACTTGACGCGATGATGCAGACAAAAATTCAATAATGCAAAAACTGAAAAGATAATGCAAGGCGTAGATTGGTGATGGGATGGATCTAAATCTAACCGTGTTTTTGGATTTTTCGTGGGTTATAGGAAACCAAATCTAATCTACGAAAACAGTAAATCTCATCGAGCAACCTAAAATTTGATACCACTTGATAGGGAAAAGGTGTCCGATCTTTCGATGAGATGGCGATAGTCGATTTGGTGGAGTTCGGGCTTGACGATCCGACTACAGGTGCGAGCACGAGAGCCAATGCAATTGCTAGGCCAATCTCCTGGAGGTTACCGATCTTGCTGGAACACGATCAGCCTGACCAGCGAGGGTTTTAATTCCTACCTGAAATCGAGAACAAGTAAGAACTAATATTGCAATCAAGATATTGCAGATTAAGATGAAAGCTTTATTGAAACGATAGGATCCTGTATAGGTGCGAAGTACAAGAGGCCTCTGCGACGCTCGAGCATTGGAGAAGTTGCTATGATGGCTAACTTTATGTCTAAACAAAATTGGAGTCTAAAGTGATTGCTATGGGGAGTATTTAAGGAGGAAAAGGTGGGGTTTCAGCCAGCCATAGAGGTGGTGGCCGAATCCAACCCTAGAAGTACTTTTCTCCTCAAATACGGACTCTAAAAAGTGGCTATTTAAAATCCTATGAAAAATGCATGGCCTGGCCCAAAATAAAGGTGTCGCAGCACCATATTAAGCTATGGACGAATTTGTGAAGTATTAACCTTGAATATTTCATCCAAGCCTTCAATATTCATTATGGTGGCTTCAAAGTTCTGAAATCTTCATCCGTGGACTTCTCTTGAATCCTCACAAGCTTGCTGCCATCTCCATGCATGATCATGCTCCAATGCTTGTCCTTGTCATCCTTGCTAGGTCCATCATTCCTAAGAGTAACAAACAAATTTGATTTAGGCAGCATCATATTCTGATGTATATGAGGAATAGTTCCAAGAAACGAAAGTACCTAATAATTAAGTAGCTTCGTACGAGCTCAAGTGATATGTCCTTGTATGTGTGTAGCTGTAGGTACAATTGTTGTATAAATAAATGGGATGTCTACATCACAATTGGATCGGGGAGACGGTATACAGAACACCCAGAAATCGGCAACAACCTCACCTCCGGAAGGGATCTGGAGGGGAAACTTGCCCAAGGGATCCATATTCACCCTACGCCGTTCTAGGAGGCCAAGGAATTGATCTTCATCTTCATCAACCACTACATCACCAACATCTCCATCCATCCCATTTAGAACTTGTTGTAATTCTCGTACTAGTTATGGATTTCACTAGTAGGAAAGCCCTATCTGTGGCACACCTAAAATGGGGTCAGTGGCACATGTCCCGTGCGCCACTAATATTACGCAACTAATATTTTTATCTGTAGAGCACCTAGACATGCGCCATGGATAAACCCACTTATTCGTGGCGCATTGATTACAGCTCAGATCACTGTAGAGCTTCGTTGGGAGACCCCAAGAGGAAGGTGTGATGAGTACAACAATAAGTTCTTCCCTCAGTAGAAACCAAGGTTATCGAACCAACATGAGGAAGGAAACAACTCAAAGGTGTTGCTAGTAACTTGGAAACCTGCACAACACAAACTCAAGATTTGCCCCAACGAACAGTGAGGTTGTCAACCTCACCGGTTTGCTAAAAACAAAGGATTAAACATATGGTGTGGAAGGTAATGGTGGCTTGCTGAAAGTAAACAGTACTAGTGGAAGATGTATCAATGGTAAAGATTGGACCAGGGTCCACAGTTCACTAGAGGTGTTCTCCTTAAGATAAATAACATAACATCTTGGGTAAACAAATTACAGCGGGGCAATTGACAGGATAGAGAAAGGCAAAACAATGCAATACTAGACATTCATGATCCTATGATATTTGATTGGGAATTACAACAATATACATAGACCGCCATCCAACTGTATCTATGACTAGTAATCCACCTTCAGGTTATCATCCGAACCCCCTCCAGTATTAAGTTGCAACCAACGAATAACTGCTTTAAGCAAAGTGAGTAAAGTAAACAATACAATTGTTCCATGAACAAGAGATTGTTGTTTTCTCCCTAGTAGCAATAGCACATCTACAACCTTAGATATTTCTTTCACTTACCCAGATTCAATAGAGGCATGAACCCACTATCGAGCACAAATACTCCCTCTTGGAGTCACTAGCATCTACTTGGCCAAGATAGCTACTAGAAACGGAGAGCATGCAAGATCTCAAACAACACATACATGATAGAATCAATAAGATAGAATAATTAACCAATCTGACATAGTAATCTCAATATCCCTCTGATCCCAACAAACACAACATGCATGATTAAAAATATGATCTTGATCATGAATGGAGCTCATAAGATCTAAACATGGTAGCACAAAGGAGGAGAAACAACCATTTAACTATGATGACCCACAATTATAGTGGTTGTATCGTAGTACTTCCGATAAATAGGAGTGTCGATCCCAACGAGGAGTAGAAGGTTCTGAATAGTGGTATGGAGCAGGAACTCTCTGCAAATACTTAGCAAACGGATTTTTAGTGGTTTTCTGATAAGGCAACAAAACGAAGTGCAAGTAATAAATAACAAACGTAGCAAGTGGCACAATCCTTTCTTAGCAAAGGACAAGCCGGTGGAAATACTTATAAGGACCAAACGTTCTCGAGGACACATGGGAATTCTATCAAGTGCTTTTGCTTCAAATAGCTGAGTACTCTTCTTTGGTGTTGTAAGCGTTGTGTGGGTGAACCTATGCTAATGTACCGACCGTACTTGGACTAATACATACTTGTGATTAAACCCCCTACAAACATTCGTAACTATAGGAAAGTCATTAAGATATAAATCTAACCATAGCTTTAACTCTGAGATCCTACACTCCCTTGTGCAAAGGTGACCTAACGGGGGTTCAGGTTTCTGTCACTCCGGCAACCCCACAATTAGTAGCCAAATACACAATGCATTCCCCTAGGCCCATAAATGGTGAAGTATCATGTAGTCGACGTCACATGACACAACTAGAATAATAGCACCACAACTTAAATACTAACCATTGAATAATAACTCAACACAAATCCACTAATAACAACATGACTTATCCCATGTCCTCAAGAACTAAACGAACTACTCACAAGACATCATATGGATCAAGATCAAAGATGATATGATAATGGATAAAAATCTGAACATAAACCATAATCCAATGGTTCCACTCACAAGCATCAACTACAATAGTAATTAACACCGGGAAACTTTCCCCTAAGAACTAAAGCAATCCAACACAATTGTTACAGCGGGACGGAGTGGTGATGATGGTGCTGGTGGAGATGATGGTGTGGATGATGATGATCCCGATGAATCCTAGCTTGACGATGGTGTTGATGGCGACGATCTCCCCTCTCCGGGAAGGAATTCCCCCGGCAGAAATCTGTCTGTCGGAGAGATCTTTCTCTATCGATGTTTTCCGCCCCCCAGAGGTGGCGGAAATCTATCTGTGGTCGCTCTCCTAGCCTTAGGGTTCCGTAGGGAAGATATAGGGAAGGGGCGGAGTCGGGAGCCGAGCAGGTGGGCCACACCTGCCCTAGGCGTGGCCTAGGGTGGGCCCGCGCCTAGGGGGTGTGGGCCCCCTGTGGCCCTTCTTCGCTCCTCCTTTTGGCTTCCTCAATCTTCTGGAAAAATAATATTTTCCCATATTTTTCTAGTATTTTTCTGATCTTCATGAAATTGCATCAAAACACCCTCTTTTCCATCAGAATCCAGACTCCGGCAGTCCATCCTCCAAGAATCATCCAACATGCATAAACAGTGGAAAAGACATAAGTAATACCTCATAATAAGACAAATATCAATAAATAGAGGTAGATTATGATATAGAAAGGTGATGCAAATTGGGCGTATCAACTCCCCCAAGCTTAGACCTTCACTTTTCCCCAAGCGAAAACTGAGATCAGTAAACATGTCCACAGGTTTATGGAGTGAAGTGTCGATAAAAGAATACGAACAAGAAGCATCACACATATCATTACACAACTCATAGAAGAAAGCAACTCATTATATAACTTAACTTGCAACCAAGTACATCAGTCACAATAGAGATGCATAAAGATAAATCATAATTGGAATTGGCAAACTTGTTCTTGGTCAGAGAACACCTGGCAAATAGTTTCACAAAAAGCTTTTTGTAGAAGTTTTACAACAGGAGCACTATTTGCTCAAAAAGGTTTTTCACAAGTGAAGGCTTCCAAAGTAATACTCAACAGGTAAGAGTTTTGTGCAAACAAGATAAAGAACATGATTGAATAAATCACCATATGAATGCTTGAAACACAACAACTCAAATGCTTGCTGGAGATAGAGAGGAGGTAGGTTTACTGATTCAACTTACAAAATAGAAGAAAGGTCCCTTTATAGAGGGAAGCAGGGATTACAAGTCATAAAGAGCTTCCAAAATATTATGGTACTTACTAGCTTTGAGCCCTCATTGCCCCTATCATAGGCATCTTGAGATGATTAAGGTTAAAGTGCACAAAGATAGAGTATATGCTTGACGAAATATAAGTTGGCAATCTCATGTCCCTTGAATATGAGGGCCACTCCTCATGCTACTCAACTTTGGTCACCGGTAAGTTCTTGTCATTGTAAGTACATGTGTATCATAGAGAACCGCCAACGAGGTACCCCTTACACATGGTACAGGAGCTATCCCATAACCAAAATGACAAGGCAAGCAGACAGTGAGCATCTCAGCGATCTTTTTATTTACTATATGTATAGCTTTTTATTGAGGATGCTTCATAGATATATCACTGTGGTGATGCTGCAAGTTTCCACCATGATTAGGCATGGCTTAGGCTAGCGGCCCAGGCGTTTCTCTAACACAAGATACAAACTCCATGGACTTACAAGTTCCCTCTTTATTTCACACCGTTGACATCCATAGACAAAAGAGCATGATATCAACTGAGTACAAAGTACAGGTGCAATGTTGAAAACATTCCACATGACAGAAAGGTTCTGCTAATTCCAACGTATAGATGCAAGCATATACAACTTCGATGGCACAATGGTTCAAGTCTATTAGGGGAATGAAAATAAAGTGTGCCATCAAGTTCGTGAGAGCTTTACTAACTAGTTTTCACATAACAAAATACTTTTTAATTCGAAAGGTAGATGAAGCTTGAGAATTTTCTCGGAATAGAAAAAGCTACTAGGTAGATATGGTGGACACAAATGGCAAAGGTTTTGGTTCAAAGGGTTTGGCAACATGAGAAGTATGCCTTCTCAAAACAGGTTTTTGGCTAGCAAGGCTGGGTAGCAAGAGAGTTGAAAGAAACAAGCAAACATACAAGTAATAAAGCCAAAAATGCAATCTTCGTTGAAGACACAAAAGATCTTAAATAAATAATATTAAGCTTATGAGCCAACAAGAAAGAAAGTAAATGATACAAAATACCTATAATCTTTTCTCTTTTTCTTTCAAACCTCAAAAAGTATTGCTACTGACCAAAACTTGGTTTGCGAAAACCAATTTAGATCCACTTGATGATCCCAAAGTGGTGCCAATACTTATCAACAAGATCCATCATATAATAGAGATTGCAAACTAAATTAAGAAGTGCAAAAAGTAAAAAAAAACTTCTCATTAATATTCCAATAAAGGCACTCACACCAAGGGATACATAGATAACCAACTAAAGGAGAGATACTTCCACATGCAAACCAAACTATAAGATAACTTCTCTACCAAAGATAAGAATCCACTAAAAAGGTAAAGGATAAAAGATAATGGTGGTGATACCGCGGCACTGCCCCAAGCTTGGAACAAGCCAAGGGGATGCCAAACCTGATGATGAATTACTCCTTCGGTGGTGGTGTTCTCTTGTTTAAGGAAAGGAGATCCTCCAGCATCTTACGAAGCCTGCCATTCTCTTATTGAAGTATAACCACCTTCATCCTCAAAGCACGGTACTTATCACAAAACTCGTTAGTGGTTCAAAGGGCTTCCGCTGCCTCAGGGTAGTATCTGAAGTCTGGACCGAAGGCTACGATTCCCTGCTTACGAGAAAAAGGATCCCTAGTGTTAATTGCTTGTACCAAAGTAGGTTTCCTTGCCCTTGCCCCTGTGGAGGTTTATTCTTCCAATTTTATCTCCTCCACGGGCTTCTTGCCTTTGTCATTGGCAGAGACCATGGTGCTCTAAACTTGAGAAGTTTTCCTGACAGAAACTGATCGAAACGTAAACACGATGAGAACATGATGCACGAACCTCGGGGGATCCGGGGGGTTATATATTGCGAAGTTTAAGTTAGGCTTGAAACTTTCAAAATGCTCACAATGGAGATATAAATCTGGAGTGAAAAACAGCATCAAGAAGCAAATAACCAACACACTTGAGTCTAACCCACTTCCTATGAATGGGAATGTCATGAGAAAACAAATTGTTGAAACAAAAATCCACAAGCATAGGAAGACAAAACAGATGCAACTTCAAAGCTTTCAACATAAAACGGGGAAACTTAGCATTATTGAGAAGCATAAGACCATGTTTCCCTCTCTCATAATAACTTTTTTGAAAGGTCTCTCATAATAACTTTCAGTAGCACTTTGAATAACGTTGACATATAACTGTCACTGGCAACAACTTTATCATAAGAATGAGCATACTTACAGTCACCAAAAAGAGGTCCAAGGTCATAAACTGGATCAATAGAAGCAAGTTGTTCCATCCTGAAATCTTTATTAGGCAAGCTATTTTCACAAGGAGCTTTAGAAAATTTGGAAAAGTTAAACTCATAAGAATCTCCATCAAACTTAGTTAAAACTTTCTCCTTCTTACAATGTATAATAGCTCCACAATTTTTCAAGAAAGGTCTACCAAAAATGATAGGACAAGTTTTGCTAGCTGCAGAATTAAGCACTAGAAAATCAGCAGGAGACTTAATCTTACCACAAAGAACCTCCACATCTCTTACAATACCAATAGGGCAAATGATTTCCTTATTTGCAAGGTGGATAACCACATCAATGTCCTCAAGCTCACAAGGACCAATTTCATGCATAATTTCCCTGTAAAGCTCATAAGGAATAGCACTAGAACTAGCACCAATGTCACATCCTAAAATTTTCCAAATTTTGAAATGTGAAAAATAAATAAACAAAAGAAATAGTTGTTGAAATTTAGGGTGAAAATAAACTTTTTGTTTCTAAATGGAAGCATCAAAACCCTTCGTGAACAAACTTTGAATGAAAAGAGAATACAACAAAATTCCAATCAAGTGAAATGCATTCATCAATGAATGTATCTCGAAATTCATACACATGGAAAAGTTAAATCTAAACCCCAAGTCTTAATGAAAACAATTCCAAATATCAAATGCATTTTATTCATGGAAAGAAACTTGAATATAAATACTTGGGAAAATAAACCAAAACCCTAAAAACCTAATGGAAGAAAATCATTTCCAAGATCTCCCTAAGACTATGGATTTGATACATATAAAAATCTATCATCAAACATTTATAAAGGATCAAAAATGATAAATAAAAATATTATAAAACCATATAAATTGGTTTCATTCAATTTGAAGCCATGGATAAAAACTCATGAATTTAATAAGGTTAAAAGAAATAATTTCCAAGGCTAATAAAGCTCCTAGCTAAAATTCATGCCAAATTATGAGCAAAGTAATCCTAAAAGGATTTAAAAAGATAAATAAATATTAAATAAAAATTATACAAATTGGAATCACCAAATTTGGATCTATAAATAAAAAGTTAAGGAATATTTAAAAGCCAAATTAAATCTTGGCAGAATCCATAAACAAATGGAAGATATTAAATAATAAAAATAAATAAAAGATAATTTAAATAAAACTATATGGGCTTTGAACCATATTCAATTTTATTTAAATAAAAACAAATTGCCTACACTAAATAACAAATCCCAGGAAAATTATTTGGAAGACAAATTGGAAATTGAATTAAATCCAAAAGAAAATGGAATAAAGATAATCCAAATCCAAATAAAATAAAGGGATAAAGAATATTCAATGAAAGTACATGGGATTAAAACAAATTCAAATTATTAAAATGAAGACAAAATCCCTAATAAAAATGATTAAATAAATCATGGGAAAAATAAATGAAATTACCAAAGTGGATTAAAAGTTATCCAATTAACTTTAAAAGAATAAAATAATAATTAAAAAGAATAATATGGATTGGAAACATATTTAAAATCTTATTTAAATAAAGAAAAAATGTCTATTTTAAATAAATAATAAACCCTAAGAGAATATAAGACAATATTCTAAAATGGATTATTTAATACAATAATAAACAATATTAAAAGCCTACTAAAAGTTTGGAAAAGTTCTGAATTCAAATGGGTGTTTGAATTATTTGAACAAAATGAAAACAGAAAATGAAATCAGAAAAAGAAAAAGATTCAGAAAGAAAAAAAAAGAAAACAACCAGCCTAGCACCCCTAGCCCAGCAAAGCCCAGCAGGCCCAGCACAGCCACCTCTCTCTTCCCCGTGAACCGTTTTTCTCACCCGCAGATCTACCCACTCGCCCACTGACAGAGAGACCCCACTGTACCCCTCCTCAACTCGCTGACTCCGTGACCCCACTGCGCCACATCATTATCGTCTACCCCGCGACACGTTCCCCCTCTCCCTCACTGCCGTTCTCTGTCGTTAAATCCTCGCGTTAATTCATGTTAATGGCCGCGTGATTCTCGCATGTGACCCCGCCCTCTTAAACGCCTATCTCCCCTCTACCTTCCCCCCTACGCCACACCCTCTCTGCCCCAGGGCTGCCCAAATTTCTCGCCAACACCACCACTGTCTCCGACGAACTTCCGTCCAAATTCCGGCAACGTCGACCCTCCCCACTGCCCCTGGAACCTAGTAGCTTGCTCCCCATTGCTGTGTGCATCTTCCGGTACCATCCACTTGCCCGCGCATGCCCCAGAGTCTCAGCAACGTCTTTGACTGAGCGCCACCGCCCACTGACCCGACTCCGACGACCTCCCCCGGTAACCCTAGCCCGTCCCCTTCTCTCTGGTTGACACTCATGTGCTCTCCTCTCTCACCTGCGTCTAATGGCACCTCTGGTTTGTCTTATAACGCACCGTAGCCTCGTCAACAATGACGAACAGACGCGCCCGTTGCCAGGAGCTTCTCCGATGAGCAATCGCCGACAATCTCGTGCGCCCCTCAGACTACGGAGACCACCTCGAGCTTTAGCACGTCACGGCGAGTCTGGTAAGCCTCTCCCCCTCTCTCTCGCTTCCTAGGTTAGCCGGAACACCGTAGATAGAGTCGCTCCGCCGCTCACCATCAAGTCGCACCGCCCATCGGTGGTCAGCACGCTCTGGATCATCGGATGCAGATCGAATGGTTAGGATTAGATTTTAAACGAAGGAGTATCGTGTGTTGTGTGCCATGCGATTTAAGTTAGATCCAACACACCGCATCAATCTATCAGTGCGAAACGGTACCATACAGTAAGAACGTGACACGTGGCCTGTATTTTGTTTTAAAAAAAGAAACTAGTCGATTAGATGAATGATTTTGTAAAATTATTAACTATTGTTCTGCTTGGACAAATTTTACAAATTTTATATCAATGGATTCACAAGAATGTGAACTTTGCAAGAATGCCCTTAGTTTAGTATTTTGCTTCTGTAAAATTGGTTGTTTTTGTAGAAACATTTCTAGGCCTATTTTGAGTAAAATCTTTTGCAAATGGTTTGATTTAAACTCTTTGACCCTAAACACTAAGTTTTGGATTTAAAATGTATTTGGTTAACCCTAGAAAACTATTACTTTGTATAAAGGCATTTCTAGTAAAACAAAATGTTGCTTTGATTTAAAAATGGTTTTTGAGTGAAACCTTTTGTAAATAGAATATTTTTAAACACTTTGACCATAAACACTAACATTTGAGTTCAAAAATATATTTGGATAACACTAGAAATTATTGCTTTTATTTAAATAATTTCTAGCAAAACAAAAATGATTTAAATGGCCCATTTTCACCAACTTGATTTTAAATGGTTTTTTCACTTTTATAAATGACCAATAGGTGTCTTAAAATGTTTATAGACTATTAGAAACCAATTTTCCAAATAAAACAATCTTTTGCATGCTTGCATGCATTGTTTTGTTTTCTTTATTTTATGTGGTGAATTGTATGAATGCTAGATTGAATATGTGCTTGCTTGATTGATTTGTAGTGAACCTTGAAGAGTGTGACAATTGCAAGATCAAGGAGTGAACCTATATTCTCTACGAAAAAGGCAAGTGGTGCTTCATACATTTTGTCCTATTATTTTCACTATGCATTAGTGATATTTTGAGTAGGACTTGCATGGATTTTTTACTAAGTATACTAAGCCTTGGGAAATCCTAGTAGATGACGCCTTAGTAGAATTTTCCCTAAGTTAAGATCCTTACTACTATCATGCTTAGCTTAGCTAGTAGAAACCAAGGGTGGATTATATTCATGCTATGAAATATTTCTAAGTCTATGACTGGTGTTTTGTTTAATAAAACAACTATGTGAATGAATCACCTGGGTGGAATGGTATGAATGTGATATGTTGAGTGGTTACACAAGGACCAGTGACTGGCAACCTTGTCTATCACACTTGTGGAAATCCACCTAGGAACAAAGATATTTATTTATAAGGCAAAGGAAGAAAATTAATAATTAAGGAATATTTAAAAGCCAAATTAAATCTTGGCCGAATCCATAGACAAATGGAAGATATTAAATAATAAAAAGAAATACAATATTATTTAAATAAAACTATATGGGCTTTGAACCATATTCAATTTTATTTAAATAAAAACTAATTGCCTACACTAAATAATAAATCCTAAGAAAATTATTTGGAAGACAAATTGGAACTTAAATTAAATCCACAAGCAAATGGAATAAAGATAATCCAAATCCAAATAAAATAAAGGGATAAAGAATATTCAAATAAAAGTATATGGGATTAAACCAAATGAAGACAAAATCCCTAATAAAAATGATTAAATAAATCATGGGAAAAATTAATGAAATTACCAAAGTGGATTAAAAGTTATCCAATTAACTTAAAAAGAATAAAAGAATAATTAAAAAGAATAATATGGATTGGAATCATATTTAAAAAATCTTATTTAAATAAAGACAAAATGTCTATTTTAAATAAATAATAAACCCTAAGAGAATATAAGAAAATATTCTAAAATGGATTATTTAATACAATAATAAACAATATTAAAATCTTACTAGAAGTTTGGAAAAGTTTTGAATTCAAATGGGTGTTTGAATTATTTGAACAAAATGAAAACAGAAAATGAAATCAGAAAAAGAAAAAGATCCAGAAAAAAAACCCAGCCCAGCACCCCTTGCCCAGCAAAGCCCAGCAGGCCCAGCACAGCCACCTCTC
The DNA here is from genome assembly GCA_916181665.1 of Avena sativa. NCBI lineage: Eukaryota > Viridiplantae > Streptophyta > Magnoliopsida > Poales > Poaceae > Avena > Avena sativa. The sequence continues at coordinate 150,362,770 of OV702279.1, read as the reverse complement.
TCTTCCCCGCGAACCGTTTTTCTCACCCGCAGATCTACCTACTCGCCCACTGACAGAGAGACCCCACTGTACCCCTCCTCAACTCGCTGACTCCGCGACCCCACCGCGCCACCTCATCGTCATCTACCCCGTGACCCGTTCCCCCTCTCCCTCACTACCGTTCTCTGCCATTAAACCCTCACATTAATTCTCGTTAAGGGCCGCGTGATTCTATCCTGTGACCCCGCCCTCTTAAACGTCTGTCTCCCCTCTACCTTCCCCCCGACACCACACCCTCTCTGTCCCAGGGTGCCCGAATTTCTCGCCAACACCACCACTATCTCTGACGAACTTCCGTTCAAATTCCGGCAACATCGACCCTCCCCACTGCCCCTGGAACCTACTAGCTTGCTCCCCATTGCTGTGCGCATCTTACGGTACCATCCACTTGCCTGCGCATGCCCCAGAGGCTCGGCAACGTCTTCGACTGAGTGCCACCGCCCACTGCCTCGACTCCGACGACCTCCCCCGGTAAACCCTAACCCGTCCCCTTCTCTCTGGTTGACACTCACGTGCTCGCCTCTCTCACCTGCGTCGGCACCTCTGGTTTGTCTTAGCACACACTGTAGTCTCGCCAATGACGACGAACAGACGCGCCCGTCGCCAGGAGCTTCTCCAATGAGCAATCACCAGCAATCTCGTGCGCCCCTTAGTCTACGGAGACCACCTCGAGCTTCAGCATGTCACGGCGAGTCTAGTAATACTCTCCCCCCTCTCTCTCTACCTAGGTTAGCCAGAACGCCGTAGACAGAGCCACGCCGCTGCTCGCCATCGAGTCGCGCCGCCCATGTGTGGTCATCACGCTCTGGATCATTGGATGCAGATCGAATGGTTAGGATTAGATTTTAAACAAAGAGGTATCGAGTGTTGTGTGCCGTGCGATTTAAGTTAGATCCAACGCTCCGCATCAGTCGATCAGTGCGAACCGGTACAGTCCAGTAAGAACGTGACACGTGGCCTTTATTTTGTTTTAAAAACAGAAACTTTTCTATTAGATGAATGATTTTGTAAAATTCATAGCTATTGTTCTACTTGGCCAAATTTTATATGAATGGATTCAAAAAAATGTGAACTTTGCAACCACGCCCTTAGTTTAGTATTTTGCTTCTATAAAATTGGTTGTTCTTGCAGAAACATTTCTAGGCCTATTTTGAGTATAAATTTTTTTCTAGAAATGATTTTTGAGTAAAATCTTTTGCAAATGGTTTGATTTAAACTCTCTGACCCTAAACACTAAGTTTTGGATTTAAAAATGTATTTTATTAACCCTAGAAAATTATTACTTTATATAAAGGCATTTCTAGTAAAAAAAATGTTGCTTTGATTCAAAAATGGTTTTTGAGTGAAACCATTTGTAAATGGAATAGTTTTAAACACTTTGACTATAAACACTAACATTTGTGTTCAAAAATATATTTGGCTAACACTAGAAATTATTACTTTGATTTAAATCATTTCTAGCAAAACAAAAATGATTTAAATGCCTCATTTTCAATAACTTGATTTTAAATGGTTTTGCCACTTTTATAAATGACCAATAGGTGTTTTAAAATGTTTATAGCCTATTAGAAACCACTTTTCCAAATAAAACAATATTTTTCATGCTTGCATGCATTGTTTTGTTTTCTTTATTTTATGTGGTGAATTGTTTGAATGCTAGATTGAGTATGTGCTTGCTTGATTGATTTGTAGTTAACCTTAAAGAGTGTGAAAATTGCAAGATCAAGGAGTGAACCTATATTCTCTACTAAAAAGGCAAGTGGTGCTTCATACATTTTGTCCTATTATTTTCACTATTCATTAGTGATATTTTGAGTAGGACTTGCATGGAATTTTTACTAAGTATACTATGCCTTGGGAAATCCTAGTAGATGATGCCTTAGTAGAATTTTCCCTAATTTAAGATCCTTACTACTATGATGCGTAGCTTAGCTAGTACAAACCAAGGGTGGATTATATTCATGCTATAAAATATTTCTAAGTCTATGACTTGTGTTTTGTTTAATAAAACAACTATGTGAATGAATCACCTGGGTGGAATGGTATGAATGGGATATGTTGAGTGGTTACACACGGACCAGTGACTGGCAACCTTGTGTATCAGACTTGTGGAAAGCCACCCAGGAACAAAGAGATTTGAGATGTCAAATGTTGAGAAGCTTCTAGTGCAACTGATGTAGCCCGTCCTACGGACGCACCTCCATCTACACCACCTAGTTCCCCAAGTGGACCAATGACTCGCGCTCGAGCCAAGCTCCTGCAAGCTAAGGTTAACTCGCTCCTTTCCTCATGTGACTTTGATCTAGCTTTGGATGTCTTGCTACTTCATGCAACTACATTATGTATCCTCAGCTATGAAGCAACCATGCTGCACCAAGCCCCCAAGGAAGAAGAACCAGGAGAAGGCGTTGCTGGAGCCCTGCACACCGGAGTCTCCGGTGTACACCGGAGTCTCCGGTCCTGTACATCCGAATCTCCAGACCATCCTCTGGTCCGGCCCCAGGAACCAAGCCAGGGACAGTAAGAAGGCCCCTCCGGAGACGGGTCCGGAGATTGACCGGAGTCTCCGGACCCGACACCGGAGTCTCCGGACTGCTCGACACCTGGCATGTCAAGGCCTTTTAGGCCTGGCCCATGTAACCCCCAGTTTCGTCCCAACTTCCAGTTTTATCCCGAAACTACCCCTGTTTAAGTGGATGGCCTATAAATAGCCCCACCCCTCTATTGTAAAACCTAGACTTGGATAATTGTAGTTGAATACACCCCTTTGAGGATCTATCAACTATTTGTCTCATGATCCTTGACAAGGAGCACCATATTATCCACAACCTCTTGGATTTTGCCTCGTGCGTTCAAGTTCTACAAGTCCTTGGGATCTCTGTGTCTCGTCCCCGAGTAGTCAAGATCTTATCAAGCATCTCACCCCCGTTGTTGGCCGTGGGAGAGTGTCTTGCCCAACGCCGATCCTAGGGATTGTGTTGCATCGGTCGCCACCGGCGTGAGCTATCGGCTTGTATCGTGTTTTCGCGTGTGTGTGTTCATCGAGTTCTTCGCGTGTGTGTTCGTGGATTTCATCCTCCCCTCCTCTTTCCACTCGCTTACCCTCGATTTCCACGGGATCCGTGAAAGATCGGGCCACCCCAAGGGGTCACCCCTAACATATTGGTATCAAGAGCAAGGTTGATCACGAATTTCCCCTCAATTTTTCTTCTATCCACCATAAATTCGAAAATTTCCCCAAAAATATCCCTAGTTTTCCTTTGGATCGATCTATCATGTTGGAGCGTATTTGTGGTTTTGATCCGACCAAATCTTGTCTAAGGTGTTGGTCCAACTTTTGCCTGCGTTTCCCAGCCCAATTTTGGCCAAATTTTCGCGGATTTGAGGACTCTAGGCATGAATTTCCGCTCAAGAACACAAGCTGATTTTCCACACTGGAGTATCCGGCCCTGTGAATCGGAGTCTCCGGCCCTGCACGCAAGTTTTGACTTTTCTTCTTGTTCTGCATTGGATAATCTGTCCGCTTATTGTTTGTGTTTCGTGTGCGTGTCACCAACTAACATATAGCTTCCGCAACATCGCCCGCGCTCTTCGACACCACGGACCCCAAACTATTTCCTGCTCCATCGACACAAGATCATCATCAACAACTAAGGTATAACTTGTGTCAACCCTTGTAGCCATATCTTCTTCTGTGTGTACCTATCCTATGAGAGCAACTCATTTTGTGTTTGTCTAAGCATTGGGCACTTGTGATTGGAAAGTGAGAGTGTGAGGGCAAATGCAAAAGTTAACATAGTAGTATAGAAAGGGAGAAATAGAATAAAAAAAAGAAGAAAAAGAAAAATAAAAAGATACATAGTCTCCCAATACAAAGAGAGTATCAAGCTTGTAAGCAAAAGAGAGAGGAAAAAGCGCGCCAAGGCAAGTGCACAAATCCGTTGCTTATCCTCTTTTGGCAAACGAGTCGTGGTATCTCCTTGAGTTGGCACGACAACCGAGCGTAGTCTTCGTTAGGACCTTTTGTGCTCACTTACATAGTCGTGCTAACCCCATTTTTCTCCACGCGTGTGTGTAGTCGTAGGTTCTCGTCACTTTTCGAGTTGACCATCACCTTTTGACTTGAGTTTTGTTGGATATTATGGACTTTTGACTATCCTTTTCATTTGGTTGGTTCTTTGGCTTTCCACACTCCTTTCCACCAAAAGCTTTTGAGAGTGTAGTTCCTTGTGTGTGAGTCTCTTTGCGATTTCACTTTGCAAGATCTTAGCTCTCTTGTGTGGCAATTGGTTTGATACAATCTCCAAGGTGAGGTAAAAGGCTAACTATCCATGTTTCTCCTCCATATACAATCCGTGTGGCTTTGTATCATGGACAGGAATGGCGAGTCGTCCCAACCAACGCCACCTCAAGAGGAAGACGCACAATACATGACAAGGTGGGATCATTGGAAGATCCATGGAGAATTCAACTATCGTTGTGACGCCCTTGAGCGGTGCCAAGATGAACAATTTAGCGAAACCCGAGTGGAGTTCAAGAGCATCAACAACCGCTTCGAGGAGGTCCGAGGAAAAATGCATGCTATGCAACATAACCTAGGCCATCAAAATGAAGCTCTTGGTCGCGCCCTCGCCACAACGGATGAGAAGATTCAACGCCTCATTGATGGGTTAGCAAGGCCGCGATCTCGCGACTCAAGCTCGTCACAGCACTCCTCAAGTGAATCAAGCACTCCACGCCATCACGCTTCAAGGTACCAAGAGGGACCCATCTTTCACTCCATGAGATCTTCTCAAGCGGTACCATCTCCGCAACACGCCGCGACGTCAAGCTATGATGGTGACCTCTCCGCAGGACCTCCAAGACATGAAGCGAAACGTCCACAACCAAGGGCACTCGTGATCCAACAAGGGCAACCTCACGTGGACCCCCAAGCCCATCATCAACGACACATACCGTCAAGAACAATAGCAAGCTCCCCAAGCTCGTCGTGAGAACCAACAGCCTCCTCCTTGTCCTCAACCACGCCAACAACACAAGCATCCTCCCCAAGCTCATCGTCAAGACCAAGTTCCACCACAAAATGAGGCACCATGACAACCGCAAGGGCAACGCCACCATCACCAAGCAAGACGTGAGAGCTCGGATGATGAAGATGGCCACAAAAATCATGGCAACCGCCGACACCGGAACCGCCATGAAGAATAAACTTTTAGCAAGCTCAAATTCACCATGCCCAAGTTCAACGGTTCCAATGAACCCGAAGAATATCTCTCCGGGGAACTTAAGGTTGACAAGATCTTTCGCATGCACAACTATAGCAATGAGAATATGATGGCCATGGCGTCCCTCGAGTTTGATGATTATGCAAACCTTTGGTGGGAACAAGTCCAACTCCCTCGTGAAGCAAAAGAAGAGCCTCCAATCACAACTTGGCAAGATATGAAGGCTCATATGAGATCCCGCTTTGTTCATTTGCACTACACGTGTGACCTCTTTAACAAGCTTCAAACGCTTAGTCAAGGGACAAAGACCGTGGAAGAGTACTTCAAGCAAATGGAGCTCAACATGATCCGTGCCAACATTGAAGAGAATGATGAACAAACAATGGCACGTTTCCTCAATGGTTTGAACCACCAAATCAAGCGCATCACCGAGTTCCAAAAGTACAACAACATGGTTGAGCTTGTGCACATAGCAACAAAAGCCGAATGTCAAGTGCAAGAGGACATCAAGTACACCAAGCCAAAGACGTACTTCACCTACAAGCAAGCGCCAACAACTACATAAACAACACCAAGTGGAAGCTCATCAAGTACCACCAAGCTTCCCTTCAAGCCAACACTTCCTCAAGAAAAACCGCCCCAAGTGGCAAATACACAAAGGATGATCAACATTAAATGGTGAGTGCTACAAGTGTGGAGGCAAAGGACACAAGTCGGCCGCATGTGGAAACAAGAAAGTTTTGTTCATCCACGACAATGGCGATGAAGAATACTTGAGTGAAGATGAGTCTGATGCAAGGGTCAAGGAAGCATTGGCTAGGCAACATTTGGAAGATGACCAAGAACTACTTGTGTGTGAGCATGACGCAAGTCCATCACTTGTGGTCACAAGGGTCTTAACTACTCAAGTCAATGAGAATGAAGACCAAAGATCAAACATCTTCCAAACTTGTGCCGATATCAATGGGAAGTCCATAAAAGTTGTCATCGATGGAGGTAGTTGCCACAATCTTGCAAGTACGGAATTGTGTGAGAAGCTCAACCTCACCCTCCATCCACATAAGCATCCCTACCATATACAATGGCTAAGTGACCAAGGGTCCGTCAAGATCAAGCACACCGTCTCCGTAACTTTCTCAATTGGACCATACAAAGACATGGTGGAGTGTGATGTGGTCCCCATGACGGTTTGTCATATGTTGGTAGGTAGGCCGTGGCAATATTACAAGCGTGATTTACATAATGGTCACACAAATGCTTATACCTTCAAATGGCTTGGGAAGACTTGTGTTTTGCAATCAATGACTCCTAGCCAAATAATTGCGGACAATGCAAAGGCCTTAGCGAGGGCGCAAAGCACAACATCATCTTGTGAGAAGAGCGGTGAGCGAGAGAACCACACTATAGTGAGTGAGAGCCACAAGCCAAACTCGAGTGGAAAAACTAAGAGTGTTCTTCTTGCCACCAAAAGTGAGATGAGAGAAGTGCGGAACAACCCATCCATCTTGCACTATGTCCTTATATGCAAGGGACTAGTGCAAGGAACTAATGACTTGACAAACATTCCTCCTTCTTTCATGACTATTTTGCATGAATTCCAAGATGTGTTTCCCAAAGAGCTTCCTCATGGACTACCCCCTCTTCGTGGAATCGAGCACCGCATCGACCTCATACCCGGTACACCCCTTCTGTGCCGCATACCGCATGAACCCGGAAGAGACTAAAGGAGATAGAATGACAAATCAACCACCTCGTCTCCAAAGGTTTGATCCAAGTATGAACTAGCCCAAGCGTGGTACCCGTGATTCTAGTCCCAAAGACGGATGATACGTTGCGGTTATGCGTGGACTGTCGTCCAATCAATGCTATCACCGTGCGTTATTGACATCCTATACCGCGCCTTAATGACATGCTTGATGAGTTATGTGGAGCCACTATATTTTCGAAAATTGATCATCGTAGTGGTTACCATCAAATACGCATGGTCGAGGGTGATAAGTGGAAAACCGCCTTCAAGACCAAGATTGGTCTCTATGAATGGTTGGTTATGCCTTTTAGCTTATCTAATGCCCCATCTACCTTCATGCGCCTTATGAACCATATTTTGAGATCTCTTATTAGCAAGATTGTCATTGTTTACTTTGATGATATTCTTGTCTATAGCAAGTCACTAGAGGAGCATGTCACACATGTTAAGGAGGTTCTTCACATCCTTCGTCATGAAAAGATATATGCTAATCTCCCCAAGTGTACCTTTGCGAAAGACAAACTGATTTTCCTTGGTTTTGTTGTGTCTTCTAATGGCATTGAGGTTGATGTCTCAAAAGTTAAGGACATACGAGATTGGCCCATCCCTGCCAATGTTAGTGAACTTCGTAGTTTTCATGGGTTGGCTGGTTTTTACCGTCGCTTTGTGAAAGACTTTTCTACCATTGCTTGCCCTCTCAACGAATTAACCAAGAAAAATTTCACATTCGTTTGGGGCAAAGCACAACAAAAGGCTTTTGATGAGCTCAAAAAGATACTCACCGAAGCACCACTTCTTGCGTTACCGGATTTCACAAAGACTTTTGAGATTGAATGTGACGCTAGTGGTATTGGCATTGGAGGCGTCCTTATGCAAAATGGGCATCCTATTGCATACCATAGTGAGAAACTTGATGGCGCACGCCTTAACTATCCAATTTATGACAAAGAGCTTTTTGCCTTGGTTCGTGTCCTTCAAGTGTGGCAACACTACCTTTGGCCCAAAGAATTTATCATCCATTCTGACCGTGAGTCGTTGAAATATCTTAAGGGACAAGCCAATTTGAGTAAAAGGCACGCCAAATGGGTTGAGTTCATGGAATCTTTTCCTTACATTGTCAAGTACAAGAAGGGCAAAGAAAATGTAGTAGCGGACGCTTTGTCTCGCAAAAACACAAACCTTCTTACACGACTCGAAGTAAATGTCTTGGGTCTTGATGACATCAAATCTTTGTACGCGTTCGACCCATTCTTTGGATCAATTTTTGCAAAGTGTTCAATATACAAAGGGGTTGATGATTTCTATTTGAATAAGGGTTTTCTTTTCAAACAAAACAATCTTTGCATTCCGAAGTCGTCTCTCCAAATTTTTCTTCTTCAAGAGTCCGATGGTGGAGGCCTTATGGGTCACTTTGGCCGTAACAAGACATATGACATGCTCTCCACTCACTACTATTGGCCCAAGATGAAGCACGACGTGGAGCGCCACGTCCAACGATGCACTACTTGTGTCCAAGCTAAGTCTAAGTCTAACCCTTTTGGTCTTTATATGCCATTGCTTATTCCTCATGCACCTTGATCGGACATTAGCATGGACTTTGTGTTATGATTTCCTAGATCTAAACATGGTCATGATTCTATATTTGTGGTAGTGGATCGTTTTTCCAAAATGGCACACTTCATTCCGTACCATAAGACCGATGATGTTTCACATGTAGCAAATTTGTTTTTCAGGGAAATAATTCGGCCACACAGTGTACGAAGAACAATCGTCTCTGACTGCGACGTCAAATTCATGAGCTACTTTTGGAAGACACTCATGGCCAAGATCGGCATCAAGCTCCTATTCTCGTCCGCTTCGCATCCTCAAACCGATGGACAAACCGAGGTCGTCAATCGAAGCCTTGGAACACTTCTACGTGTGTTGATAAAGAAGAACCTTAAAGATTGGGAGGAATGTATTCCAAACGTCGAGTTTGCCTACAACCGCGACAAACACTCCACCACCACGAGGAGCCCGTTCATGATCGTCTATGGATTCGAGCCTCTCACCACGCTCGATATCCTCCCCCTTCCTCTTCATGACCGCACCAATATGGATGTTGACAAGCATGCCCAAAAAATGAAGAAACTCCATGAAGACACAAGAGCTACGATCAAGCAACAAGTGCTTTGCCAAGCATCAAGGCTAAACAAGAACAAGAAGGAGCTAATCTTCGAAGAAGGCGATCTTGTGTGGATACACTTGAGCAAAGACCGCTTTCCCAATGATCACGACTCCAAGATCAAACCAAGGGGAGATGGCCCCTTCAAGGTCCTCAAAAGAATAAACAACAATGCATACGTCATCGACATACCAACATCCAAGTACCTAGTGAGCAATACGTTCAACGTCAAGGACCTATCACCGTACCATGGAGAGAATCAAGATGTAAACCATGAAGAGTCAGGGACGACTCTTTCCCAAGGGGGGAGCTGATGCAGCCTGTCCTACGGACGCACCTCCATCTACACCACCTAGTTCCCCAAGTGGAACAATGACTCGCGCTCGAGCCAAGGTCCTGCAAGCTAAGGTTAACTCGCTCCTTTCCTCATGTGACTTTGATCTAGCTTTGGATGGCTTGCTACTTCATGCAACTATGTTATGTATCCTCAGCTATGAAGCAACTGTGATGCACCAAGCCCCCAAGGAAGGACCAATATAAGACGCTGTTGGAGCCCTGCACACCGGAGTCTCCGGTCCTGTACACCAGAATCTCCGGACCATCCTCCGGTCCGGCCCCAGGAACCAAGCCAGGGACAGTCAGAAGGCCCCTCCGGAGATGGGTCCGAAGATTTACCGGAGTCTCCGGACCCGACACCGGAGTCTCCGGACTACTCGACACCAAGCATGTCAATGCCTTTTGGGCCTGGCCCATGTAACCCCCAGTTTCTCCCCAACTTCTAGTTTTATCCCGAAACTACCCCTGTTTAAGTGGCTGGCCTATAAATAGCCCCACCCCTCTATTGTAAACCCTAGACTTGGATAATTGTAGTTGAAGACACCCCTTTGAGGATCTATCAACTATTTGTCTCATGCTCCTTGACAAGGAGCACCAAATTATCCACAACCTCTTGGATTTTTCCTCGTGCGTTCAAGTTGTACAAGTCCTTGGGATCTCGGTGTCTCGTCCCCAAGTAGTCAAGATCTCATCAAGCCTCTCACCCCCGTTGTTGGCCGTGGGAGAGTGTCTTGCCCAACGCCGATCCTAGGGATTGTGTTGGACCGGTTGCCACCGGCGTGAGCTATCGGCTTGTATCGTGTTTTCGCGTCTATGTGTTCATCGAGTTCTTCCCGTGTGTGTTCGTGGATTTCATCCTCCCCTCCTCTTTCCACTCGCTTACCCTCGATTTCCACGGGATTCGTGAAAGATCGGGCCACCCCAAGTGGTCACCCCTAACAGCAACCACATGGTATATGGGCTCTGCCAGGATCATATAGGTTGCAATAACTTAGCCATATGGACAGAAGGTGGTAGGGGGTGATAGGTTTGGAACGCGTCCATTTGGTCTAAGGGAAGGCTTCTAAAAGATCTTGTCTTGATGCATGTCAAGTCTTGTGGGGAAAGTGCACCACCTCTTGAGAGAGTAAAATCTAAGTACTTAGCCATGTCTCGGACAATGGACAATTTGAGCATCAAGACATGGAAGCTATCAAGGATCTCCTCATACCAATTTCTAAGTTAAAAATTTGTGGTTGAACAAGGGCAAAGGACCAGTGGTTACACAAGGCCCAGTGACTGGACAACCTTGGTATCACACTTGTGTTCCTTGGGTGATTTTGACAAACAAAAACTTAGTGTTTTCAAATGATAAGGAAAATCTATTTTGAGCAAAGCAAGCATAAGCTCCACTTAGCCAAATGCATATAGATGATAGATACCACAATTCTACCATAGTATCACTTGCCAATACAATTCAAATGTATTGACCCTTGTGGCTGTAACTTATTATGATGAAGGTTTTGTTTGATGTTAGTGAAGTGTGTTGAATAGGATTACAAGTCTACAACCAACATGATTGTCTGTGGCGCTTTGAAGATGAAGGACTCCATGCTACATAGTTTTATTTGCTGCATTGTAATGAGATAGCCAAATGAGCTATGTAAGATGTAATGAATTATTTTATTCATGGTTATAAAGTTGTATTATGACCTTTGTTTCTTGATATTACATCTTAAATTGTGGATTCTAGCTATTGATCCAGGGACTAGCATTGTAAACACAGGGATCTCTACCTTATAAAGGGTCGGACCTCTACAACCAATATCACATAAACCATAGTAGCAGTGGTCACCAATTTTAACAGAAAGCACAGGGACACTAGCTTTTCTAGCCATTTTAGGATGAGAAACAATATTAGTAGCGTCTTCACAGAAGACAATATGCCCATCCTCTATATTTATGGCAACAAGATCTTTCACAATAGCTACCACAGGCTCAATATCATTGAGCTCATCAGGCTCCACAGTTTTCTTTGCACTTTTGCTAACCACATTGGCTATGATGGAATGTTCCCTTACCTTAGAAGTAAAAGGGATTTTCTCCACATAAGGTTCAGGCAAAATAGGATCAATAGTACAATCCTCTATGCTAGCAGGAACATGGGTGAAAATGTCTTTATAAGGAGCATGGTACTTGTCCCACTCTTTCTTGGGAATTTCAATATAAGAGGCAAAGGCATTAAAACATTTTGCAAGAACTTGAGGATCAATACCAAACTCATTGCTCATATCACGGAAGTCATCGGTTCCCATAAAAGATTTAATGCATTCATAATCATAGTTTATACCTGACGTTCTTCCTTTGTCATTCTCCCAAGCTTCAGTGTTTTATTGAATACGGTCTAGTAGATCCCATTTAGCTTCTTCCTTCATACGTGTGAATGATCCAGCACACGAAGTATCTAGTAAATCTTTATCATGAAGAGAGAGCCTGGCATAAAAGTTATTGATAGTAATATTTTTAGGGAGTTCATGAATAGGACATTTAAGCATTAGTAACTTCAATCTCCCTCAAGCTTGAGCTGTACTCTCTCCATCACGAGGCCAAAAGTTATATATCAGATTTCTATCCTTATGAATCTCATTGGGAGGATAAAATTTAGAATAAAAGAGAGATGCCATCTCCTCCCATTCCATAGATTGTCCATTCTTTAGCAGCTTATACCATTCTTCAGCTCTCCCTTTCAAGGATATGGAGAGTAACTTCTTCTTCACCTGTTTAGTTGTGATACCTGCGCACTTGAACAACCCGCATAATTCATGGATAAAAAGCAAGTGATCACCAGGATGGACAGTTCCATCCCTTAAATAATAATTATCCATAACATGATCAACAATACTTGTAGATATCTTAAAAGGATCTATCTCAACAGGTGGTGGTTCATCTTCTACCCTAGCAGTGGTAGTAGTTTTCCCAAACATAAAACCAAGTGGGTTATCCATATTGGAAACAAAGTAACAAGCAGTAACAAAAAGTAATACTCATAGTAGAAGTTTCCTTTACAAGTTCCACTCTTCAATAGCTCTTCACTCTCCGGCAACGGCGCCAGAAAATAGTCTTGATGACCCACAAGTATAGGGGGTGTATCTTAGTACTTTTGATAAATAGGAGTGTCGATTCCAACGAGGAGCAGAAGGTGCTGAACAGTGGTATGGAGCAGGAACTCTCTGCAAATACTTAGCAAACGGATTTTTAGTGGTTTTCTGATAAAGCAACAAGATGAAGTGCAAGTAATGAAGAAAACACAGCAAGTGGCACAATCCTTTCTTAGCAATGGACAAGCCGGTGGAAATACTTATAAGGACCAAACGTTCTCAAGGACACATGAGAATTCTATCAAGTGCTTTCGCTTCAAATAGCTGAGTACTCTTCCTTGGTGTTGTAAGTGTTGTGTGGGTGAACCTGTGCTAATGTACTGACCGTACTTGGACTAATACATACTTGTGATTAAACCCCCTGCAAACATCAGTAACTATAAGAAAGTAATTAAGATATAAATCTAACCACAGCCTTAAACTCTGAGATCCTACACTCCCTTGTGCAAAGGAGTCCTAACGGGGGTTCGGGTTTCTGTCACTCCGGCAACCCCACAATTAGTAGCCAAATACACAATGCATTCCCCTAGGCCCATAAATGGTGAAGTATCATGTAGTCGACGTTCACATGACACCACTAGAAGAATAGCACCACAACTTAAATACTAACCATTGAATAATAACTCAACACAAATCCACTAATAACAACATGACTTCTCCCATGTCCTCAAGAACTAAACGAACTACTCACAAGATATCATATGGATCAAATCAAATATGATATGATAATGGATAACAATCTGAACATAAACAATAATCCAATGGTTCCACTCACAAGCATCAACTACAATAGTAATTAACACCGGGAAAGTTTCCCCTAAGAACTAAAGCAATATCCAACACAATTGTTACATCAGGACAGAGTGGTGATGACGGTGATGGTGGAGATGATGGTGTGGATGATGATGATGATCATGATGAAGCCTAGCTTGATGATGGTGTTTATGGCGATGATCTCCCCTCTCCGGGAAGGAATTCCCCCGGCAGAAATTTGTCTGCTGGAGAGATATTTCTCTCTCGGTGTTTTCCGCCCCCAGAGGCGGCGTAAATCTATCTGTGGTCGCTCTCCTAGCCTTAGGGTTTCATAGGGACGATATAGGCTAAGGGACGGAGTCGGGAGCCGGGCAGCTTGTCCCTCATGGAGTGGCAATAAATGCCTAGGACACCTTCAAAGATCATAAGAGTGACTAGAGACAAATAGTTCAAGAACAAGCAATAACAACCATATGAAACAATCAATAAGTTTTGGGACAATGCACATAGAACTAAGAATGGAAACTATGCTCTCTTAATTGGTGCCTAAGGATAGAAGGTGGAGACTCAATATAATAGTGGAAGAAAGACCCTTCATAAAGGGAAGAAGGGATTTCAAGTTCATAAAGAGCTTCCAAAAATTGGTACTTGTTAGCTTTCAGCTCTCATTGCCCCTATCATAAGCATCTTGAAGTGATTAAGGTTAAAGTGAACAAAGATGGAGTATATGCTTGACAAAGTATAAGTTGGCAATCTCATGTCCCTTGAGTATGAGGGCCGCTCCTCATGCTACTCAACTTTAGTCACCGGTAAGTTCTTGTCATAGTAAGTACATGTGTATCATTGAGAACCGCCAACGGGGTACCCCTTGCACATGATACTGGAGCTATCCCATATCAAAATGACAAGGCAAGCAGACAATGAGCATCTCACCAATCTTCTTATTTACCATGGGAAATGGTGCTTTTTTCTCTCTTTCCTCTTTTCAATGTCTCTTTTTTTATGAGAAGAAAGCTTCAAATATTGCTCACTATGGTGATGCTGCAAGTTCCCACCATGATTAGGCGTGGCTTAGGCTAGCGGCCCAGGCGTTTCATTAACACACATACATAACTCCATGTACTTACAAGCTCCCCTTTTATTTCACATCGACGACATCCGCAAATAAAAGAGCATGATATCAACTGGTTACAATGTACAAGTGCAATGTTGAAAGCGTTCGAAAGCATGGTTCTGCTAATTCCAATGTATAAGTGCAAGAATATAGAACATAGATGACTCAATGGTTCAAGTTTATTAGGGGCAAGAAAATAAAGCGTGCCATCAAGTTTGTGAGATCTTTAATCACTAATTTTTCACAAAACAAAGTGACTTTTTAATTGGAAGGTAGGTAAAACAAGAATATACTTGGAATGGTGTAACACACCATGCATAGGAATTTATCGTGGACACTTTGGAATAACTTGGTTTCTTGGGGGTTGGATGCATGAGTAGAGCTTACTCATTCAAGTGGAGGCTAGCAAAAATACTGGGAGCAACCAACTAAGAGAGCAATAATGGCCATAATCATGCAGAGCGACAAAACATTACTAATCAAAGCATAATGTGGTACCACAGGTCAAAATCTAAATGATCATAGAGGCTGAGGTGACTGGTTCATAGTCATAACATGGTGTGAGCATGTGCCAAGTCAACCCAAAAAAAGCATCAAACGAGAATACCACAATACTATGCTTTTGGATGCTAAAACAACGCATGATTCTTTCAAGGAACATTAAGCAATCCTAATTGTTTGGAACAAGTCATGCTACAACAATAATCACTAAGTATAAGGTCAAAACAACATTAGCATGATATGATAAGGTCTAAGTCACAGTCAAAGCAAGCTCCTCTTGTACTACTAAAGCAAGAACTTCCTACTCCTTTCCAACACCAATCAACTTATTTGAGAACAGCACATCGAGACTAGGGGTCCAACTACTTTATTCAAGCAAACTAAGAATGCAAAAACCAAAAACGAAAAACAGACGCTCCAAGAACAACACAACAGTGCATGAAACAATAAAAACGAAGTGTCTCGAAAGACCTGAGATTTTTATTGATGAAGAAGGGGATGCCTTGGGCATACCCAAGCTTTGACGCTTGTACCTCTTGAATATTTATTAGAGTGACACGGGGTGGCATCCCCAAGCTTGATCTTTTGTCCATTCTTCATTTCATTATATCATTCTTCCTTTACACATGAAAATTTCCTGCATACAAAACTTAACACAATGTTCATTAGCAACATTAGTGCATTCAAAAGATAATAGACCTTTGGGTTTTAGTTTCAAAACAACAAAACTTTCACTAAAAACACAAGGTACTGTAGCAATTACCTAAAAAATCTCAATTTCCCAAAGATAACCCAAAAAGGAATCAATAAGAAGCAAATGCAAATAATGGCAGAAATCTGTCAAGACAGACCAACAGGTAGAACCCGATTTTTTTAAGATCTTCTGTTGCTCAAATCAAAAAGTGTTGAACTAACGCAAGTTATCTAACAACCTAGGGTATTTATTTAGAAAATTACAGCACAATATGACTTATAGAGATTTTACACGAATTTTTACAGTGGAGCACAAAAATATGTTTCGGGACAACAACTCCCCAAATCTTACTTCCCTTTCATTAGAGGTTATTCTTGGCACAAAAATCAAACAAAAAGGATAAGGAGAGGTTATTACAGAGGTAATAACTTCCAAGGCTCAATAAAACTATTGGGTTATCTCCCAAGAAGTACTTTTCTTTAACGCCTTTAAGTTAGGCACAAGAAGAAAGAATCAAGTATTTTCAAATGAAGATGCATTAACATCAACTTTCTTGCTCCTACCTTTCTTATATTTCTTTTTATATTTAGGGAATGTATGATTGCTTATTGAAGAAGCTAAATGCATAATGCCTTTTCCCACATCTATTATTACTCCAAGGTGTTTCAGCGGGGATCTTCCAAGTGTAATTTGTCCTTTTCCTACACATTCAATAACAAGATAATCAGTAGACACCACTTTCATCTATTCCAATTGGTAATAAAGTTGCATTATTGGTAAGATATATTTCTTCTCCTCCTTCAGAAAGTCACCAAAGATTCAAAGACTCATAGATATCTTTAGGCACAAGACAAAATTCAGACATGATATCACAACGAGCATCAAAAGTTTGTTTATAGCAACTTTTATTATAGGAAACCATTTTGAAGGCTCAGAATTTATTGGAACATAATCATGGTGTTCTCTAAGCATGTTATAGCAATCTTTCAAAGCAATTGTACAGTTCTAAATAGTTTTCAACCTAGCATAGATGTTTATGAAGGAAGAGTTAGACTTGCTAGGCATATTATAAATTGTAATGAACTTCTTTATGGAATCAAAAGCTTCATTCTCATTACATTGAAAAATATCTCTTCCAGCTACAACATCCAAAGTATATCTATAACTAAGAGCAAGACCATGGTAGAAACTGCTAATAACTAGGCCTAGACACATTTTAGGCTTAGTTTTTCCTTGCAAATCAGAAATTCTAGACCAAGCTTCTTTGAAACTCTCTTAACTTCCTTGTTTGAAAGTAAAGATCCTTTCCATAGGTGACACAGTAATTGGAACAAATCCAGACATGGTAGCAACTCGAGTAGGAACTAATTTTTGTGTGTATTTATAAGAGAAAGCAAACGAAACAAAACTAATTTTTTTGTAATTTTTGATAAAAATAAGAAAAAACAAGGCAAAAGAAACTAAGCAAAACAAAAACAAATTAAAGAGAAAGGTTGTGAAGGACTCCCCTTGTGAAGCCGTCCTTAGCCTCCCGGCAATGGCGCCACAAAAAGCTTTTATTGCAGCTCACATCACTATAGAGCTTCGTTGGGAGACCCCAAGAGGAAGGTGTGATGAGTACAACAATAAGTTCTTCCCTCGGTAGAAACCAAGGTTATCGAACCAGTAGGAGGAAAGGAAATGACTTAAAGGTGTTGCTAGCAGCTTGGAAACCTGCACAACACAAACTCAAGACTTTGCCCCAACGAACAGTGAGGTTGTCAATCTCACCGGTTTGCTCAAAACAATGGATTAAACGTATGGTGTGGAAGGTAATGGTGGCTTGCTGCAAGTAAACAGTAATAGTGGAAGATGTATCAATGGTAAAGATGAACGGCGTCCACAATTCACTAGAGGTGTTCTCCTTAAGATAAACAACATAATATGCTGGGTAAACAAATTACAGCGGGGCAATTGACAGGACAGAGCAAGGCATAACAATGCAATACTAGACATTCATGATCCTATGAGATTTGATTGGTAATTACAACAATATACAAAGACCGCTATCCAACTGCATCTATGAATAGTAATCCACCTTCCGGTTATCATCCGACCCCCCTCTAGTATTAAGTTGCAAGAAACGGATAACTGCTTTAAGCAAAGTGTGTAAAGTAAACAATACAATTGTTCCATGAACAAGATATTGTTGTTTCCTCCCTAGTAGCAAAAGTACATATACAACCTTAGAGATTTCTGTCACTTCCCCACATTTAATAGAGGCATGAACCCACTATCGAGCATAAATACTCCCTCTTGGAGTCACTAGCATCTACTTGGCCAAGATAGCTACTAGAAATGAAGAGCATGCAAGATCTCAAACAACATAGACATGATAGAATTAATAAGAAAGAATCATTAACCAATCTGACATAGTAATCTCAATATCCATCGGATCCCCGCAAACACATCATGCATGATTACAAATATGATCTTGATCATGAACGGAGCTTACAAGATCTAAACATGGTAGCACAAAGGAGGATAAACAACCATCTAACTACTGTATGGACCCATAGTCCAAGGTGGAACTACTCACGCATCATACCGAAGGCTGGCATGGTGATGAAGAAGGTCTCCGGGATGATCTCCCCCCTCCGGCAGAGTGCCGGGAAGAGCTTCAGATCCCCCCGATCTAGGGACGATGGTGGCGGCGGTTACGGACTGTTTGTGGAAGATTGATTGGGTAGGTATCGGAGATTTCTTATAGGCGAAGATGGAGGCCGAGGGGGTGCTCGAGACGGCTGCACCCCCCAAAGCACGGGCCAGGCCTGGCCATGCGGCGTGGGGGTGTGGCCCCCTCGAGTCCCTCCTCCGTCTCGTCTTCTGGCTCCGTGTTCTCCTCGGTAAAATATTGACTTTGGCTTTTGTCCCATCCAATTCCAAGAATATTCATTTTCTGACTTTTCTGGAACCAAAAACAATAGAAAATAGGAAACTAGCACTGTGGCATCTTGTTAATAGGTTAGTTCCAGAAAACATATAAAAATACCTCAAAGTGTAGACAAAGCAAAGCAAAGTGGATACTAAATAAGCATGGAACATCAAAAATTATAGATATGTTTACAACGTATGGCGTTCCGCTGATAGCGATTTAAAATATAAAAAGGCGGGATGTGAAAAATATCCGTGGCGCATGTAGGCATGGTGCGCCACAGATAAATTTTTCAAATTTTGAAAAAGTTGAATCTAGATCTAACATCGCCGGTGTCTCCTCCAGCTGTCGCCTCGTCATCGTCATGTCGCGTCGCGCTGTGGCCACAGCCTATGAAACATCCCAGCATTTAGGAACTAACGAAGGGTAGATTTAGTAATATGGAATGTTGCATGCATCCATTTGTGAAAATGTGGGAATTTTTTTTGCCAAATAAAAACCTTAAGTGATCAATGTTTATTTCATACTTTGAGATTAGGTTTAGTCTTAAAGGGTGATTGATATAGACTTTGATATGATCTTTAAGGAATTATGTGTTTTAAAATGAATTTGAATTTTAAACTTGAGTGTTTGAATTATAATTCAAATAAATTAGGGCTAAGTTTTGAATCTTGATTTAATTAAGAAATAAATATTACAACTTAAATTCTATCCAAAGAAAAAAAATAATGAATATGAAACTTATTTCATATCATCAATATATAATCAAGTTACCAAAATTATAAATTATTAAATCATCCACACAATTCACAAAAGTAAATATATGAAGAATAAGAATATTCTTTATTAATAATAATGTAATCTTTATTACAGAAGAATAAAATGAAGATTACAAAATAATAAAAAGAAAATTACAAAAATATGAAGAAGATTACATTGGACTATTTACTAATTATTCTATAAAAGAAAACCTAATCTAAAATCTTCATCTTTATATCTGTACCTGCAAAACAAACAGAAAATATATAGAGAAATAAAAGGTTAGAGTTAGTATTAGACATGTCAGTGAAGTGCACTAGACAAATTCATCATTGAGAAATTTATAAAAAGGGGCAAGTTTCACCAATATGAAAGAATCCATCTTTCATAAATTTAAATCCAGAAGTCAAATGACAACCAAGAGGGGCAAATCCACCAGCCAGGTGAAAGTAACCAGATAATAGACAGTTTCAAAATTCTGAACATATCCACAAGTGCACAACAAGCACACAGGCAGGACACACACCAACATGCATGTGGTGTGTTGTCAACCTCATAGCACAGCCCCAAACTCACAAAACCACAAGCACAGCCATGGAGAGGCACTAGTGCATCACTCCACTGTTTGCACACAAGAACAACCAGCCTAGATAGCAGTTTACCAAGCACATCAATCAAACCAAACCACTAAGGATCAACCAAACATCACCAGGATGGTGACATAAGAAGGGGGAAGGATCAGGTGAACAACAAAGCCAAGTCCAGGAGCTAGGAGGAGCAGGCTAGCTCAAGGACAAATCCAGGAGCAAGGAGGAGCAGGCTAGCTCAAGATCAAGCACAAGAGTCTTGCAAAACCAGATCAAGATCATCACCAACTTAATCCACAGTCATCAGATTTTGTGGTGAGTTTCATAAAACCTTCACATGATCTAATCATCTTATTTAGAGAGAAGCATGTCTTGGTTTATAAAACAAACCCTCAGAAAGCACCCAAGTGGGGTGAATCCATCATAGGGGTTTTTAAACTCTAAAAGCAAACAACAAAGTACCTAGATCCAGCCAGAGCTCAGAGCGACATCATTGCTCTGGATTAGGCTATATATTACAATTCAAGCATAAATATATCTATGATCTATTTCTAGGCACATCCCTAAAGAAAGGGTAGCACCTTAGAAACTAATCCTTTGGATCCAGATCATGATCAAGCTCACTATCATTTTTCCAAGCTTTGATTCAAAAACAATAGCTGGTACCACTACCAGGACTATCTATATGAATCAATTAGATAAGGTTTGAATCCCTAAGCCTCAGACCAACATCATTGGTCTTAGGGAATTCAGAAAAGAACATTCCCATTTATCTCTCAAAGCCAAGTTTGTCTTAAGCCTAAAATAACCCAATCAAGGGGTTACAATCAAACTTGTGTGCCATACCATGATGGTGTCACAAGAACAATCCATTATGAATCAAGATAGACATTAAATCATCATAAATTCAGACAATCAACTTACTAATCATTTTCCTGTTAACACAAGAATCATAACTAGGATATTCCTATGTTAAACTTCATAGTTTGAGATCATGATGATCACAGACCACATGTTAATTCCCAACCCAACAACACTAAGACAGTGATTTCATCCTATCATAATCATGGCCATAAATCAAATAACAAAGTCATTGGCTTTACCAAGCATGTTTCCCAAGCAACTATATCATCTGAATCAGATGAAATCCAAGCATAAAATCACCTAGTAAGCCACCAAAAACATTATAGATCATCTTAAGCAACAAGCCTCAGGCCAATAACCACTTAGCATGTTTACAATTTATCCAAAAATGATCCAATTCATCCAGTATATGATCAACCCCAGGATAAGAACCCTAAATGGATATGTCACCCTAATCAGAATCAGACACTAGCCAGAGAGGACACTGCCAGCATCTAGCATCGGATCAGCAAGCACAGAGAGCACTAGGGGAGAGGAATCGAACTCACCATAGGTCCTTGCTGAAGACTAGAAGAGGAAGCAGACGGGCCGACGACCATGGCGACACGGGGAGCACCCCAGAGGGGGCGCTGCAATCCGCACGGCGCCACGGCAGCGATCCTAATCACGCCTGGAGGTGCAAAGCATCACTCGACACATGACGGCCATGACAACACCTAGATCCATGCCAACCCCAAACCCTAGGGGTCGGGACGACATCGATCCATTGCAGGAGAGCCCAGGCTCAAATCCAATTGGATAGAATGAACGGGCGTCACCGACAACCCCCTGTTGCACCACGGCGACGACCAGAACGGCCTACAGCGGTGCGAATCGCCGGTGGCGGCATCGCCGGCCACAAGGTCTGGGTCCGAGGAGGAGAGGATAAGCTCGAGGGAGAGAGAGAGGCAGTGAGGGTGAGCCGATTTGGTCCAAACCCTTCGGGGTAGTTCTTTTGTCTGTGACTAATGGGCTACTAGGGCCCAATAAGTATAACTAGCCCAGAAATCTTTTCAGGCCTATTTTAATAAACAGGAAAAGACCAAAATACCCCTGGACTTAACTAAATTCTAGAAAATAAAATATAAGTCCAAAAATTATAAATAAAATTATTTTGGATTCACAATAATCCATACTATCCAAATAAAATAAAATATAAAATTTTAGACATTTAAATTTTTATAAGAATTTTGTAATTTATATATTACTTATGGAATTTTACAAAATTATTGAAACATGATAAAAATAAATAAAAATCACTTTCATGATATATTAATATTATAGTATTTTTGAAAAATACTAAATAAATATTTAATAACAATTTTTAATGTATAATTGATAATTCCTAAGGGAATTATTAAATTATTAAAAGTCAAATCAAAAGGAAATAAAATAAAATAATTCAATATATGCTATAAATATTAAAATGTAATATTTATAAATCCTTTATTATTAAAAAGAACTTTTTATAATAATATGGTGAATGCATATTAAGTTAAAATGATACATTACATTTAATCATTTTGCTTCTTCAAATATTGTCCTTACCGGGCAATAATGATGTTTTTGTAGACATAGAAGCTCAAGGTCCAGTGCAAGCATCTGACTTCACTACCTTGCCATCACAAGGCAAGTTCATCACTTGATCATGTCCTTTGAAGAGTCTTTATCAAAGTATTTGCAAATTGTGTGTTATCATATATGCTATAAAAGAAAGAAAATATTATTTTCACAAATAAAGGAATCATAGATATCATCCTAAGTGGTGATATATTGGAGCAACAGAACTTAGGGTTCTAGTTGCAAACAATGATGATCAAATAGGGACTTAATAACCCCTGACATCAGTAATTCTAGCGTCGTATATTACGCGTTAGCCGTGAGATTTGGAATGGGACAGAGAAGTCAGCTGTATCTTCTTCCTCTCGCATGAAGACGGATGTGCAGGTCGTGGCTGTTATCCTCGTAGTGTGCATATTAATTGGTAATTCATAGAGGATCTGCAGCATATGGGTGGGAACCCACTTCGTCCCACAATAGTTCTGGCTTCTAACGGTTTGTACAAACCATTGCCGTAATTCATTATCTGGGCATGGTGTACACCAAGGAGGCATGCGGGGTCGCGAAGAGGGCAGTGATTGGCTTGGACCAACTACTGGGCCCCACATCATGGAATTGTGGATGGTAAAGTACGCCCGGTTGTGCAACAAGGAGTTGATATATCATGGGTAAAGAAACGCACCTCTACAGAGTGTAAGAACTGTAACTTGTTACTCCCTGTTCCGGGAAGTAGCTACGAACACGGCAGGAAAGGAACTCCATGAAAGTTCTGGTCAACCTGTGAAGGATGATGGTCATAGTATTTTTTCAAAATAAAATCAATCTTTGAAGAAAGATTTACAAAAACTGCATAGTGCCAAGGATTTATAATCCAAGGTGGTAGTTAGAGCATCAAACTTCCCACCTTGCATAAAATGAACTTGTTGGGTAACTCTGTTACTCATTCTTTCCTTTGATCCCTTGCTTAGACTCTGAGGATCCCGAAGACGTGCCAATGTATGTAGCCGAATGTCAAGAAGATGTGTTCTGCGAGGAACCTGATCTATCGGGAGGTGTTGAAGGAGTGGATTACGAGATCCGCTATGGTGTCGATGATAACGAGTCCAACTAAGTATCCCTAGTTAGTAGTAACGAACGGAGCCGAGCATCATGAACTCTATAGAATAAGCTGTTCAGCTCAACTCCTAGACGGAGTTGTTACTTTTAAATTCCGCTGAAATACTTTACATTTTGGTTTGTAAGTTGAATCTTTTGGAAGTCTTGAACTTCCGGTATTGTAATAATAATAATGTGTGTACTTTTGTAATATGGACCCGCAATGATTCTGTTGTACCACTCTGAGGGATGTGATATTTACGAAACGGTGTTATGTGGATGTCATGTCAACGACTATAGTGTACTACACATGAAGTGGTATGCTGGGTCACCGCAGTTGGTATCAGAGAAAATTGCTTTGACCTTAGGTTGGAAACCTAGTAAAGGGTATTACCTGTAGGAAAATTTAGCAACGATAAAGAATTCTCTAAAAGTAATATATTGGGTATTCAAATGAGAATACTCTGTTATATATTTTAGTGCGATAATTCTTTGTTATGATGCAGTATATCATTGGATACTAATCAAAATTATCTTTCTAATATACAGAGATATGGCACCAAAGTTTCCAAAACAGACTTTGGTAAGGAAAGAGCAGACTCTTGATGATTATCAAGGATCATTCACAGACCAACTTCGTCAACTTTTAAAGCTCTTTAGTTATCCAACTAGAATTCCAGTGAACATTGTCACTTACCTTGATGGACAGATGTTATCCAAGTATCGTGTGAGTATCCAACTTCCAGAGAAGCTTGGATTATATCATGATCTACCTATAGGAGAAGGTAGGAGTCATTTAGCAGCATATCATGTTGCTGTTGTGGAGGCGATAGCTAATATCCGGGAGCAGAAAACCAAGGAGCTAGAAGGTAGCACATTCTCTGTGATACCTCATGATTCTATAGACTTGGAGCCTATACCGGATCATCTTACTTTGGTTTAGAAGCATCCTAAGTTAGCTTCCAAGTTTATGGATAGATATCGAACAGTCGTTGCGTCTTTTTATAAGATCCATCAAGTGATTGTTGAAGACAAAAATGACATGTTAGAGGATCTAACCGATTCGGAAAGGAGGAAGCAGTTAGCATTTCAGCTAGGGAAAGAAGCAAGTAGTAGTGCAACACCTAACTTTAAGGATATATCTATAGATCCTGAATCTTTTATACCATATCCTTATTCACCAAGACCTGAACCTATACATGATCCTACTATGGATATGCGTTATGCAGTACCATAGGGCTCAGAGGATGGTTTTGACTCAGAACTTCCTATTGAGAATTTAGATGGTTGGAGAATGGGATCATATGATGTATCTCATGAACACCAGATGTCCACAGATGGTTTTGAAAGAAATGTTGGACAATCTAGTTGGATGGGTGCAAGAATGAACCCTAATAATAGTAGTAGAAATACCATGTCAATAGATAATCAGGATGAAGAAGAAAATCCCGAGGAGAGAGTGTTTGAATCATCAACATCTTCTTAAAACCCAGGGAATATACATTATCCAGTGTTTAATTATCTTGCCCATGAGAGCACCTGGGAAGCAGCAGGATCTGCGTATCCTGTTGACAACTCAAGAAATGAAGCTCAGGAGATGCAGGCTGGAGATAATGTTGAATATGTTTCTGAAGACTTTTCAGCTGAGCTAGAGGGAGTCAATGCGCTCAGGTTGAGTAATGACTCAAGTCGTGACACTTCAGATACAAAGTATGTTCCTTCTGGAAGGCCATATGTTCCACAAACTATGCGACGAACAACACGTCATCACGGTTGGACATCAGGCATGTACGATGAGCGTAGTTACTACTAGAAGGGGACAGTTAGTTAGTAGTATCAAGTATCGTGTATTGTACCCCAAGTAATAAGGTAGTTTTGTGATTATACCTATATGGTATATGTTGTAATGGCTTTGTATCATTATGATATGATGTAAAAAATGTGAAATGCATATTTGGATCTTCTTTGGATCTTCATTGTGTGACTAGTTTTGTGCGTAAAGTCGAGCTCAGAACACATGTGCATGATGTAATTATGAGTATTCGCTTTATGTTGTAGGACTGGAGGGTCATGGATACGGGTGTAGGAATGGAAACTGAGCAGCAGCGGATGGAGCGAGAGGCCAAGGAAAAGGCCGATGCAGATGTAGCAAACCAAGAAGCATTACCACCACCACCAATGAGGCCGTTAATGGAGCAGAATTTTATGCAATGCATGCAAATGATGCAAGAGACCCAGAACAAGTTCATGGAAGAGCTGCTGGGACGAGCAAATCATAGGGCACCTGAAGGTGGAGGAGTGAGTCTATCTAATTTCCAGAATGCAAGACCATTACCTTTTGCATCAGCTCCTGAACCAATGGATGCAGAAGACTGGTTAGCAGATACGGAAAGGAAGCTGAAAACTGTAGGTTGCAATGATGAGGAGAAATTGAGGTATGCAACTCATCTTCGGACTGGACCTGCAGCATCATGGTGGGAAAATCAGTTGGCCATGCAACCACCAGGAAGGGAGTTTACCTGGGAAGAGTTCAAGCAGAGATTCCGTGAATATCATGTTCCGAAAAGTGTTATGGAGTTGAAGCGGAGAGAATTTGAGGAGCTTCAGCAAGGATATACGAGTGTCATGAAGTACATCTGGGAGTTTAGTCAACTGTCTCGTTATGCTGAGGAGGATGTCAACATAGAAGAGAAGCGGAAGAAGCGTTTCCTGCGTGGATTAAATCCATTTGTGAAGATGAAACTAAGGTTAGCCAATAAGCAAACTTATCAGCAGTTTTTGGATGCAGCCAATACTTTTGAAGATGACTACAAGAATGTCCAAGAGGATCGGAGGAAGAGAGCCAAGAAGGAAACCAAGAGAATTCAGGCAAGCAAACCTAAACCTAACCTGGATTTTAAACCTCGGAATATGAATTATGGCAACAACAACAATAACAATAACAATGGCAGTGGTGGAAATCAATCCAATCCAAGAAGGAATGTTATTTGTAACAATTGTGGAATTCCAGGGCATTTCTAGAGGGAATACAAAAAGCCTGTAGTGATCTGTTACAGTTGTGGTCAGAAGGGGCATATCAAGCCAGATTGTCCGAGCAAGCCACCTGGAGGATGGCCTACCAGGGGAGGAGGACAAGCCAGTGGAGGAAATGGACAGCCCAATAAAGGAGGAAATAATGGCAAGAACAACAATGGCAAGAGGAACTGACCTACTAGGAAACTGAAATGTGCAACCCTCGAGGAGGTGGATAATTCGGAGCATCCAGTGATAGGTACACTCAATATCCTTACCAATCCCAGCAAAGTTCTATTTGATACTGGTGCAACTACTTCATTCATTTCTGAAGAATTTTGTGATAAGTTCGGGATTAGAAGGGCAACGTTAGAAAGTCCTATGACCGTAGTTATGGCAGGAGGGAATGTGATTGTATGCCACATAAAACAAGATCAGGTTATCTCGATCTATGGTTGTACACATTTCGCAGACCTTTATGTGATTCCTTTGGAGGGAATTGCATTAGTGCTGGGAATGGATTGGATGATGGAACACGGAGCTTAGATAAATTGTGAGGAGAAAACTTTCTCAATCAAAACTCCAAGTGGAGCAAGGATAGTTTACCAAGCAGATAAGCACAGTCATATCATGGTGGATCTGCAGTTGAATTCAATGAAAGAAGTTAAATTGGAAGAGATTCCTATAGTTAATGAATTCCAAGATGTTTTTCCAACAGAGCTACCGGGAATGCCACCAGACCGGGAGATAGAATTCACTATTGACCTAATTCCGGGTATAGCACCAATAGCTCAAGCACCTTATAAAATGGGACCCAAAGAGTTGAAAAAACTCGAAGAACAAATTGATGAGTTAGCTAGAAAAGGATTTATACAGGAAAGTGTATCTCCATGGGGAACACCAGTAATCTTTGTGGATAAGAGAGATGGTGGAAGACGGATGTGTGGTGATTATAGAAATCTGAACAACGCGACTATCAAGAATAAGTATCCTTTACCAAGAATTCAAGATTTGTTTGATCAAGTGAAAGGAGCTGGAGTATTTTCAAAGATCGATTTAAGGTCTGGATACCATCAAATAAAAATCAAACCGGAAGATGTTCCAAAAACAACATTTGTCTCATGATATGGACACCATGAGTATCTGGCAGTACCATTTGGTTTAACCAAACGGCAATATTCATGAATTTGATGAACAAGATCTTCATGCCATATTTGGACAAGTTCATCATAGTATTTATTGATGAAATTCTAATATATTCCAAGGATAAGGTAGAGCATGCTGATCATTTGAGAATTGCATTGCAGACTTTAAGAGAACACAAACTTTATGCTAAGTTCAGTAAGTGTGAATTTTGGCTTGATGAGGTAGAATTCCTCGGTCATGTGATCAGTAAGGATGGAATTGCTATGAATCTATCTAAAGTTCAGTCAGTACTAGAGTGGACTGCACCGACCAATGTGAAGCAAATTTGAGGTTTCTTATGAATGGCTGGTTATTATCGGAGATTCATTGAAGGTTTCTCCAAAATAGCCGGACCAATGATCAAATTATTAAGGAAGAATACACCATTCAAGTGGGATGAGAAATGTGAAGCAAGTTTCCAAGATTTGAAGACTAGATTAACCACAGCTCCAATCTTAGCAGTTCCTGAAATAGGAAAGGACTTCACAGTATACTGTGATGCGTCTAAAGAAGGTTTGGGTTGTGTATTAATACAAGATCGGAAAGTGAATGCTTATGGTTCAAGAAAACTGAAACCACATGAAGTCAACTATCCAACTCATGATTTAGAGTTAGCAGCAGTAGTTTTTGCACTGAAAGGATGGAGGCATTTTCTTTACGGAGCCAGATATGAGTTATACACTAACCATAAAAGTCTCAAATATTTCTTCACTCAAAAGGAATTGAATATGAGACAGAAGCGTTGGTTGGAACTAATCAAGGATTATGATTTAACAATCAACTACACCCCAAGGAAAGAAAATGTTGTAGCAGATGCTTTAAGCAGAAAGAGTGCAGATATTCAGCCAAGCAATAGGGAGTTACCAAAAGAGTTACAAATGGACATGAAAAGATTAGAGCTTCAATTGATCAGAATAGAGGTTCTTGGAGGATTAGCTACTATGCAGGTAGTTGCAGAGTAGGAGAGTGATCTTAAGCAAGAAATTTTTAGACAACAAGAAGAAGATCCTTTTATTGCTGAGGAAATTCGGAGAATATCTCAAGGGCAAAAATCAGTTTTTCACCTTGGAGATTATGGGTCTTTATGGTTTCAAGACCGTCTTTGTGTTCCAGATGTGACCGAGATTAGAAATGTCATACTCAAAGAAGCACATGATAAACCATATTCTATACATCCAGGGAGTACTAAGATGTATATGGATTTGAAAGAACTATTCTGGTGGAATAACATGAAAAGAGATATGCTAAATATGTATCTGAATGCCATACTTGTCAAAGGATGAAAGCTGAACATCAAAGTCCAGCAGGACCATTACAACCCTTAGAAATTCCTGAATGGAAATGGGAGGAAATAGGTATGGACTTCATTACAGGATTGCCCATGACACCAAAAAGGAAGGATATGATATGGGTAATTGTGGACAGACTCACTAAGAGTGCACACTTTATTCCGGTGAATCAAAAGGATAATGCCGAGAAGTTAGTTGAAGTATATGTCAAAGAGATAGTAAGTAAGCATGGAGTACCCAAAAAGATTGTAACTGATAGGGGATCAGTGTTTACTTCAGCATTTTGGAAGCAATTGCATGAAGCACTTGGTTCAAAGTTAGATTTCAGCACGACATATCATCCTGAGACGGGAGGTCAAACTGAAAGAACAAATCAAATACTAGAAGACATGTTAAGGGCTTGTGCATTATATTTTGGAGGAACATGGGAAGATCATCTACCATTGGAAGAATTTTCTTATAATAATAGCTATTAGAGTAGTCTGAAGGCAGCTCCATATCAGGTTTTATATGGAAGGAAGTGTAGATCACCAATATGTTGGTATGAACCTAGAACAGGAAAGAATTTGCGCCAGATTATGTCAAGGAAAGACAAGACATCATTGATAAGATCAGGGATAGACTGAAAATAGCCCAGAGTAGGCAGAAAAGTTATGCGGATCAAAGTCGAAGATCATGGCATCCAGAAGTGGGAGATATGGTCTATTTGAAAGTAAGTCCAATGAAAGGGGTGAAAAGATTCAGAGTTAAAGGGAAATTGATTCCAAGATACATTGGACCATTCAAGATACTGAGTCAAAACAGAACTATAGCTTATGCTTTAGAGTTACCATCAAGATTGGCTCAAGTGCATAATGTTTTCCATGTGTCACAATTTCGTAAATGTTTAAAAGTTCTAGACGATGCAATCACACATCAAGAGATAGAACTACAAGAAGACCTGACCTATATTCAAAAGCCTTGTAAGATTAAGGAACAGAGCAATCAAATATTGCAAGGTACAGTGGGAACATCACCCTGAAAGGGAAGCCACATGGGAGAAAGAAGAGGATTTAAGAAAAGCCTATCCAGAACTATTCAGGTACATCTCCACAAACTTCGGGACGAAGTTTAATTTAAGGGGGGAAGTATGTAACATCCCAGCATTTAGGAACTAACGAAGGGTAGATTTAGGAATATGGAATGTTGCATGCATCCATTTGTGAAAATATGGGTAAAATTTTCGCCAAATAAAAACCTTAAGTGATCAATGTTTCTTTCATACTTTGAGATTAGGTTTAGTATTAAAGGGTGATTGCTATAGACTTTGATATCATCTTTAAGGAATTATGTGTTTTAAAATGAATTTGAATTCTAAACTTGAGTGTTTGAATTATAATTCAAATAAATTAGGGATAAGTTTTGAATCTTAATTTAATTATGAAATAAATATTACAACATATATTCTATCCAAATAAAAACAATAATGAATATGAAACTTATTTCATATCATTAATATATAATCAAGTTACCAAAATTATAATTTATTGAAATCATCCACACAATTCACAAAAGTAAATATATAAAGAATAAGAATATTCTTTATTAATAATAATGTAATCTTTATTACAAAAGAATAAAATGAAGATTAGAAAATAATAAAAAGAAAATTACAAAAATATGAAGAAGATTACATTGGACTATTTACTAAGTATTCTATAAAAGAAAACCTAATCTAAAATCTTCATCTTTATATCTGTACCTGCAAAAAAAAAGAAAATATATAGAGAAATAAAAGGTTAGAGTTAGTATTATTTTCTCTCAGACATGTCAGTGAAGTGCACTAGACAAATTCATCATTGAGAAATTTATAAAAAGGGGCAAGTTTCACCAATATGAAATAATCCATCTTTCATAAATTTAAAGCCACAAGTCAAATGACAGCCAAGAGGGGCAAATCCACCAGCCAGGTGAAAGTAACCAGATAATAGTAAGTTTCAAAATTCTGAACATATCCACAAGTGCACAGCAAGCACACAGGCAGGACACACACCAACATGCATGTGGTGTGTTGTCAACCTCACAACACCGCCCCAAACTCACAAAACCACAAGCACAACCATGGAGAGGCACTAGTGCATCACTCCACTGTTTGCACACAAGAACAGCCAGCCTAGACAGTAGTTTACCAAGCAGGCTAGCTCAAGGACAAATCCAGTAGCTAGGAGGAGCAGGCTAGCTCAAGATCAAGCACAGGAGTCTAGCAAAACCAGATCAAGATCATCACCAACTTAATCCACAGTCATCAGATTTTGTGGTGAGTTTCAATAAACCTTCACATGATCTAATCATCTTATTTAGAGAGAAGCATGTCTTGTTTTATAAAACAAACCCTCAGAAATCACCCAAGTGGTGTGAATCCATCATAGGGATTTTTAAACTCTAAAAGCAAACAACAAAGTACCTAGATACAGCCAGAGCTCAGAGCAACATCATTGCTCTGGATTAGGCTATATATTACAATTCAAGCATAAATATATCTATGATCTATTTCTAGGCACATCCCTAAAGAAAGGGTAGCACCTTAGAAACTAATCCTTTGGATCCACATCATGATCAAGCTCACTATCATTTTTCCAAGCTTTGATTCAAAAACAATAGCTGGTACCACTACCAGGACTATCAATATGAATCAATTAGATAAGGTCTAAATCCCAAAGCCTCAGACCAACATCATTGGTCTTAGGGAATTCAGAAAAGAACATTCCCATTTATCTTTCAAAGCCAAGTTTGTCTTAAGCCTAAAACAACCCAATCAATGGGTTAGAATCAAACTTGTGTGCCATACCATGATGGTGTCACAAGAACAATCCATTATGAATCAGGATGGACATTAAATCATCATAAATTTAGACAATCAACTTACTAATCATTTTCCTGTTAACACAGGAATCATAACTAGGATATTCCTATGTTAAACTTCACAGTTTGAGATCATGATGATCTCAAACCACATGTTAATTCCCAAGCCCACTAAGATAGTGGTTTCATCCTATCATAATCATGACCATAAATCAAATAACAGTGGAAATTTATCAAGTCATTGGCTTTACCAATCATGTTTACCAAGCAACTATATCATCTGAATCAGATGCAATCCAAGCATAAAATCATCTAGTAAGCCACCAGAAACATTATAGATCATCTTAAGCAACAAGACTCAGGCCAATAACCACTTAGCATGTTTACAATTTATCCAAACATGATCCAATTCATCCAGTATATGATCAACGCCAGGATAAGAACCCTAAATGGATATGTCACCCTAATCAGAATCAGACAGTAGCCAGAGAGAACACTGCCAGCATCTAGGATCGGATCAGCAAGAACAAAGAGCACCAGGGGAGATGAATCGAACTCACCGTAGGTCCTCGCTGAAGACTAGAAGAGGAAGCAGAGGGGCCGACGACCATGGCGGCACGGGGTGCACCCTAGAGGGGGCGCTTCAACCCGCACGGCGCCACGGCAGCGACCCTGATCACGCCTGGAGGTGCAGAGCATCACCTCAACACACGACGGCCACGACAGCACCTGGATTGATGTGGACATCCCATCTATTGTTACAACCATTGTACCTACAGCTACACACATACAAGGACCTATCATTTGATCTCGTGCCAAACAACTTAACTATTAGGTACTTTCGTTTCTTGGAACTATTCTTCACATACATGAGAATATGATGCTGCCTAAATCAGATGTATTTCTTACTCTTAGGAATGATGGACCAAGCATGGATGAGAGGGACAAGCATTGGATCATGGTCATGCATGGAGATGGAAGCAAGCATGTGATGATTCAAAAGAAGGCCATGGATGAAGATTTCAGAACTTTGAGGCCACCATAATGAAGAAAGAAGGCTTGGACGAAATATTCAAGATTAATACTTCACAAATTCGTCCATAGCTTAATATGGTGCTGCGACACCTTTATTTTGGACCAGGCCCATGTAATTTTCGCAGGATTTTAAATAGCCACT
The DNA here is from genome assembly GCA_916181665.1 of Avena sativa. NCBI lineage: Eukaryota > Viridiplantae > Streptophyta > Magnoliopsida > Poales > Poaceae > Avena > Avena sativa. Next base: position 150,329,738 of record OV702279.1, on the reverse strand, counting down.
TTTTAGAGTCCGTATTTGAGGAGAAAAGGACTTCTAGGGTTGGATTCAGCCACCACTTCTATGGCTGGCCGAAACCCCACCTTTTTCTCCTTAAATACTCCCCTTAGCAGTCACCATAGACTCGGATTTTGTTTAGACATTAAGTTAGACATCATAGCAACTTCGCCAAGGCTCGAGCGTCGCAGAGGCCTCTTGTACTTCGCACCTATACAAGATCCCACATTTTTTCAATAAAGCTTTCATCTTAATCCGCAATATCTTGATTGCAATATTAGTTCTTACTTGTTCTCGATTTCAGGTAGGAATTAAAACCCTCGCTGGTCAGGATGATCGTGTTCCCGCAGGATCCGTAACCTCCTAGAGATTGGCCTAGCGATTGCATTGGCGCTCGTGCTCGCACGTGTTGTCGGATCGTCAAGCCCGAACTCAACCAAATCGACTATCACCATCTCATCGAAAGATCGGAAAACTTTTCCCTATAATGGGTCCATGCCAACCCCCAAACCCTAGGGTTCGGGACGGCATCGATCCATTGCAGGAGAGCCCCAGGCTCAAATCCAATTGGATAGAACGAACGGGCGTCACCGACAACCCCCTGTTGCACCACGGCGATGACCAGAATGGCCTACGGCGGCGGGAATCGCCGGTGGCGGCATCGCCGGCCACAGGGTCGGGGTCAGAGGAGGAGAGGATAAGCTCAAGGGAGAGAGAGAGGAAGTGAGGGTGGGCCGAGTTGGGCCAAACCCTTCGGGGTAGTTCTTTTGTCGGTGACTAATGGGCTACTAGGGACCAATAAGTATAACTAGCCCAGAAATCTTTTCAGGCCTGTTTTAATAAACAGGAAAAGACCAAAATACCCCTGGACTTAACTAAATTCTAGAAAATAAAATATAAGTACAAAAATTATAAATAAAATAATTTTGGATTCACAATAATCCATACTATCCAAATAAAATAAATTAAATAATTTAGACATTTAAATTTTATAAGAATTTTGTAATTTATATATTCCTTATGGAATTTTAAAAAATTATTGAAAGATGATAAAAATAAATAAAAATTACTTTCATAATATATTAATATTATAGTATTTTTGAAAAATACTAAATAAATAACTAATAACAATTTTTAATCTATAATTGATAATTCCTAAGGGAATTATTAAATCAGTAAAAGTCAAAAAAAATAAAATAGAATAAAATAATTCAATATATGCTATAAATATTAAAAAGTGATATTTATAAATCCGTTATTATTAAAAAGAACTTTTTATAATAATGGGGTGAATGCATATTAAGTTAAAATGATGCATTACATTATTGCATAATCATTTTGGTTCTTTAAATATTGTCCTTACCGGGCAATTATGATGTTTTTGTAGACATAGAAGCTCAAGGTCCAGTGCAAGCATCAGACTTCACTACCTTGCCATCACAAGGAAAGTTCATCACTTTCTCATGTCCTTTGAAGAGTCTTTATCAAAGTATTTGCAAATTGTGTGTTATCATATATGCTATAAAAGAAAGAAAATATTATTTTCACAAATAAAGGAATCATATATATCATCCTAAATGGTGATATATTGGATCAATAGAACTTAGGGTTCTAGTTGCAAACAATGATGATCAAATAGGGACTTAATAACACCTGACATCAGTAATTCTAGCGCCGTATATTACGCGTTAGCCATGAGATTTGGAATGGGACAGAGAAGTCAGCTGTATCTTCTTCCTCTCGCATGAAGCCGGATGTGCAGGTCGTGGCTATTATCCTTGTAGCGTGCATATTAATTGGTAATTCGTAGAGGGTATGCAGCATATGGGTGGGAACCCTCATCGTCCCACGATAGTTCTGGCATCCAACGGTTTGTACAAACCATTGCCGTAATTCATTATGTGGGCATGGTGTACACCAAGGAGGCAGGCGGGGTCGCGAAGGGGGCAGTGATTGGCTTGGACCAACTACTGGGCCCCACATCATAGAATTGTGGACAGGAAAGTACACCCGGTTGTGCAACAAGGAGTTGATCTCTCATGGGTAAAGTAACGCACCTCTGCAGAGTGTAAGAACTGTAACTTGTTACTCCCTGTTCCGGGAAGGAGCTACGAACGCGGCAGGAAAGGAAAGTTCTGGTCAACTTGTGAAGGCTGATGGTCATATTTTTTTCAGAATAAAATCAATCTTTGAAGAAAGATTTACAAAAACTGCATAGTGCCAAGGATTTATAATCCAAGGTGGTAGTTAGAGCATCAAACTTCCCACCTTGCATAAAATGAACTTGTTGGGTAACGCTGTTACTCATTCTTTCCTTTGATCCCTTGCTTAGACTCTGAGGATCCCGAAGACGTGCCAATGTATGCAGCCGAATGTCAAGAAGATGTGTTCTGCGAGGAACCTGATCTATCCGGAGGTGTCGAAGGAGTGGATTATGAGATCCGCTATGGTGTCGATGATAACGAGTCCAACTAAGTATCCCTAGTTAGTAGTAACCAAAGGAGCCGAGCAGCATGAACTCTATAGAATAATATGTTGAGCTCAACTCCTAGACGGAGTTGTTGCTTTGAAATTCCGCTGAAACACTTTATATTTTGGTTTGTAAGTTGAATCTTTTGGAAGTCTTGAACTTCCGGTATTGTAATAATAATAATGTGTGTACTTTTGTAATATGGACCCACAATGTTTCTATTGTACCACTCTGAGGGATGTGATATTTACGGAACGGTGTTCTGTGGATGTCAAGTCAACGAATATAGTGTACTACACATGCAGTGGTATGCAGGGTCACCGCACTACCACCCTAGGTAGATGCAGGAGGCCATGGCCGAGCCGGAGGAGGAGAAATAGGAAGGAGAGGAGGAGAGTAGGCAGAGGAGGAGATAGATAGGAGGAGGAGAGGAGAAAGAACATGAGAGGAGGAGGAGGTGAGGAGAAGGAACAAGAGAGGAGGAGGAGGAAGAAGAAGAGTGGAGTCGAAGGGTGAGAAAGAGAGGAGGAGGAGGAAGAAGAAGAAAGGAGGAGGATAGGAGAGGGGAAGGAGGAAGAAGAGAGTAGGAAGAATAGAGAAGGAGGAGGAGTAAGAGGAAGAAGAGTAAGAAGAGAGGAGGAGGAGGAGGAATAAGAGGAGAGGATAAGGATGAACAAGAGAGGAGGAGGAGAGGATAAGGAGAGGATAAGGAGGAAGCAGAGAGGAAGAGAGGATAAGGAGGAAGAAGAGAGGAGGAGGAGAGGAAGAAGAGAGGATAAGCTTATCTGTGGCTCACTACATGGTGGTGCACCACTGGTAAGTGGCCTATATTTTTTCTGCAGAAAAAACGATATTTTGACCATAAATTTTTATTCTTTTGAATTTTGAAAATCTAAAAAATCGCTAAACGAACTCTGGTCGTTGCGAGCGGATGCAAAATCTCATTTTCATCATTTTGGTATATTAAACAGTTTTTTCGACATCGCACGCAAAAGTTATGACCGTTTACCATGCCATAACGTTTTTTTGCAAAAAAAGTTGAAATTCATATTTGTTAATTTTCCTACAAACTAGACCACATAACCAACCTATATATGAAAGGATTCTATTTTTTGAAGTGTTTTTCATTTTTTTTAGATTTTTGCAAAACTAAAAAGGCGATCCATGAGGGGGGTGAGAGCAGTTTTTGTAAACTTATATGTGGCGCACTTCTATTGTATACGCCATAGGTACCCCAGGTCAGTGGCGCACCTTATAGTGGTCCCCCACGGATAGTCGGCCATAACTTCGTGTGCCACTGATGTGGTACTTATCCGTGGCGCACACCTATTCCGTGCGCCATAGATATGCCTACCATTGACGGGGTCGGCCGCCAGCGCTGGGTCCCAAGTAATAGTGGCGCACCATTCCAGACGTGCGCTGCAGGTAAGTGAAGGTCAGTGGCGCATGGTTTCGCCTGTGCACCACAGATAAGTATCCGTGGGGCATCCTTTACATGTGCACCACTGATAAGGACCTTGTGGATAAGAATTTTCCTACTAGTGTTTATACAAGAACTATTCATCTATAATTGTTTCTATTATTATTGCCAGGACACTGCTTGCCTCCATGTCTGAGTAGATCATTAGTTCTTGGGGAGATGGATAAACCCTATCATATGATTGACATAAGATAGACATTATTACGTTATACAACATTATGTGTATGTGTTAATTGTCTTCATCTTGATGTTGGGAGTTGTGCACCTCTTAATATTTGCCTCTTATGGGGACTCGATGAAGGGGATTACTTGTTGGTAAACGGAGGGATGATAGCACTTATTGTGACTATAAAGCTATTGTCATTCCTTACGTACTAACTTGGGGAAGTAGGGAAAACTCATTAAGCCATGACCATGCCACGGGAGAAATCCCTTAATAGCGTGATATACGATTTATGTCGTTTATCTGTCAACTGTGGTTATGACTGATGATGTGAGCAGTGGTTGCTGCCTATTCGTCTATATATGGAGCTCCTCCCACATACATACATGTCATGAGAATATTTACTATGATAATCTTGATTACTCAGTCTAGGTGTATCCACCACTTACAGAGAATGCTTTTCCCTATTGTAGTTCCAAGCTCTTTTACATACGCGATTCTTACTTTCTCCGTTAAGTTTTACTTTACTTTATTTAATTGCTTTGCTCAATCAAAACCCCCAAAACAATTTTACTTTTCTTGCATCTTAAAATTATTTCTTAAGTACTTTGTTTATTTCTAGTTAAAATCATTTTAATATTTTGCCTACTTCTCCCTGTGGGATCGATATCTTTATTTTAAAACTAGCTACAAACAATCTGTGCACTTGCAGTAATCTGGTTGCGAGGTTGAGAATGGTGAGTATGGGATTTTCCCTTCACCAAAGGAGGCACATGAAGTTGAGTAAATCGATCCTATTCCCATATGCTTTAGTGATGATGTGGTACCAGTCCCATGTGAGTTTGAGAGACAGTTGGCCCACTTGAGTGAGAGAAAAAGTGAAACGAGTGACTCCACCATATGTGAGATTGTGTGCTTCCCCTTTGAGGACATGAGTCATTCACCGAGTGAGTTGAGAGTGATAGTTAATAGGGCAAGTGAGTCCATTCCGATTTCTCATAACTTACCCTCTACCTCTAGTGTGTTTTCTCATGATGTGCTAGGTACCTTGGATCAAGAGACGCCAAGCTTGGAGAGGATGGTGCCTCCTACCAAGAATATGTACCTGGTGGATGAAGATGATGCCATCCCCATATATGATGAAGAAGTCGTCCACGTGGATGCCACTCCTACAACAACACCCACTTCAAATGAGAGGTACGACCAAGGTAAATATGCGGGTGTTGATGATGCCATGATCCCACTAGTGGACATGATGAATTGTGAGGATATGCATGCTATGGACACTACGTGTGACATTTATTATGCTTCATTCATGTCCCCGTGTGATGCTTTGCCTTTGCATGATGTTGATCATGTGGAATTATTTGAGTGCGATCATATTGCCATAGATGTGCCATGCTACAAATTTCTTTTATCCCACAATTTTTGCGACAAACTTGATGAACAATTGCTCTTTCCCTATGTTTGTCGGCAACCATACGCATACTTTGGAACTACTTGATCATGAATGTGTTTCATTGTTATTGGTTGTTGATTGCAATAATGCTCATATGGTTCATATTGAGATCGCCCCCATAGCTTTCTCAATTTTTGGAGATTTTGATACATTCCATGATTAATATATTCCCATATGTTGCTTGCATAATCACCATGCTTTCTATAATATAGTACTTGATGCTAATTGATGATGTGCACAAGATAAGATGCATCATGATGGATGAAGTTCCACCACCACCAAATGCGGTTCAACAATAACCGCAAGGGAAACAACACCATCACCAAGTAAGATGTGATAGCCCGAATGATGAAGATGAACACCAACATCATGGCAACCGCCGCTACCGGAACCGCAATGAAGATGAAACATTTGGCAAGCTCAAATTCACCATGCCCAAGTTCACCGGTTCTGATATGGGGTGGCCCGATCTTTCAGCAAGTAGTTGGCAATGATGATGGATGTTAGATAACTAGCCTATAGCTATGATCTCTCCCGCTCGAACCCTGATGCCAATGAAATAGCTCTTGAACCCTGTGGGATATTCATAACACCACGCTCTTGCGCACGTAGCCGTCGACCACAAACGTTAGTTTGCAATCTACTAAGTCCCAATGGAACAATAGATCACACTCAATTGTAGTAGCTAATTCGATCACGGGGTAATTTTAGAGGTTCTTATAAGAAACAACTCCAAAATAGTTTTAACGTGGTCTCACTCACGCAATGCGGCGTCCCATCTATTTAAGGGACTAGGGGCGACGACCAAGCTAAGGAAAACATAATAGGTTCGACTTAACCTAGATACAAACCGACACATAGGTTGGGTGCGGCCCCAGGCGCACATGCATGTTTTATGATGTGGCAGAAAACATAGTATTTTCTGTGCCGCGGTAGAGAAACTAGGGTTTCTTACCGTGGCAAAAAACAAAGTGTTTTCTGTCCCACGGTCGAAACTTCTACCATCTACCTAAGTGTTGATCTTATCTCCATTACCTCCTTGCGCTTCCTCCCTCTCGTATTCTTCATTGATCAACACTCCATGCTCCATATGCTTCAACTCCTCGCTCTGTGCTACGCCTTCTTCTCCCATGTACCTGATCATACAATAGCACAATAAGTTAGGCAGTATAAAGTTCTCATTAATCAAAACATTGGGTTCATTAATAAACAAGTTCACATGTCGTTCTAGTAGCTTAGCACAAGCTCTTATAATCGGTCCAATTCTAATCTCATTGGACTTAATCTTCTTAGCAGTAGCTAGAACATCTTCAGTAGTAGTTGGTGAATGTATAAGTATAGGGATGTCCTCATCATCTCCCCCCTTCAAAAGGTATTGACCTCGACTCTCCAAGGTCTTCTCCATCATATGGTTATAAATCAACCACGTTGAAGCTGTTGCTAACTCCACCAAACTCAACAATAGGAATATCAATCGAGTAGGCATTATCATTAATATTGGCTAGCACCTTGTAACGACCAGCGCCACGGGGCTTCAATTTAGATTCCCTCAGCTTAGGAAACCTGTTCTTGCGGAGATGCACCCAAACTAATGGAGCCCGACCTACGGTCGTTACCACATCTAGATCTACAACTTATGCCAAGTCATCATGGACTCCAAAGGTGAATCATATCCTCTATGCGAGCCCACTTCCTTCCCTATTAAATGGTATACTGCTTCATACTCCGTCCTATGACCATGATAGGTTCACACCGACAAGTACAGAGGCAAGGGAGTGTTGGAGATACGCCCAAGAGGCAATAGTAAAATGGTTATTAATATATCTTTGTGTTTATGATAAATGATTGCATAACATGCTATAATTGTATTAACCAGAAACATTAATAATTGTGTGTTAAGCTAGCTTGTTAAGATAAAAGAGTCCCTAGTAAGCCTCTTGTTAAGCTAGCTTGTTGATTAATAGATGATCATGGTTTCCTGATCATGGACATTAGATGTTATTAATAACAAGATCATATCATTAGGAGAATTTTGTGATGGATACACTCCTATAGTTAGCATAGCATACAATCAAGTCATTTAGAGTTTGTTTGATACAAGATTTCAAATACATAGTAACCTAATCCTTCTACCATGAGATCATGTTAATCACCATCTCCGGATTAATGCTTTGATGACATCAAAAACTACTTCATAACTAGGTGGTTATAAAGGTGGCATTAGGTATTTTGAAAGTATGTGTTGAAGCACATGGAGCATGAGTGGGATTTGTAGAGCCATATGACAGATAGATATACACTAGGCCCTCTCGGTGGAATGTCATCCAATTGTCTTGCAAGCATGTGACTAGGTCACAAGGGATGTCATATCACGGAACGAGTAAAGAGTACTTATCGATAACAAGGTTGAACTAGGTATAGAGATACCGATGATTAAACCTCGGATGAGTAGAGTATCACGCAACAAAGTTAATCGGTATCGTATGTAAATGGTTCATTCGATCATGAAGTCATCGTAGAAATATGTGGGAGCCATTATGGATTTCCAGATCCCACTATTGGTTATTAATCGAAGAAGTGTCTCGATCATGTCTACATAGTTCGCGAACCGTAGGGAGACACACTTAAGGATTCGATGTTGCTTGAGTAGATATGGAATGTGAGTTGGAGATCGAATGTTGTTCGGAGTGTCGGATTTGATCCGGAATGGTCCGGAGAATAAGATTCATATAAGGAAAGTCATTTTCCAGGGTTCGGAAAAGTTTCTGTATTTTTACCGGAACATCTATAATGTTCTAGAGGGACCACCAGTGGGTCCCCAACCCCGGGAGGGAATGCATGAGATGATGCAATGTCATGAAAATGCATGGGCCAATGCGCCAAACCCTCTAGGTCAATCCAAATTGGGACTTGTCCCTAATAAGGAAAGGGGAGAGGTTACTTGGGGGGAGTTTTCCCCCTTCCCACCTTGTGATGTGGGCATCCCATCTATTGATACAACCGTTGTACCTACAACTACACAAATACAAGGACCTATCACTCGAGCTCATGCCAAGCAACTTAACTATCAGGTACATTCGTTTCTTGGAACTATTCCTCACATACATGAGAATATGATGCTGCCTAAATCAAATGTATTTGTTAATCGTAGGAATGATGTACCAAGCATGGACGAGAGGGACAAGCATTGGATCATGATGGAAGCAAACATGTGAGGATTCAAGAGGACGCCATGGATGAATATTTCAAAACTTTATTGCCGCCATAATGAAGGAAGAAGTCTTGGACGAAATATTTAAGAATATTATGTCATAAATTTATCCATAGCTTAATTTGGTGAAGTGACACCTTTTATTTTGGGCCAGGCCCATGTAATTTTCACATGAATTAAATAGCCACTTTTTTGAGTCCGTATTTGAGGATAAAGCGACTTCTAGGGTTGGTTTCGGCCACCACCTCTATGGCTGGCCGAAATCTCACATTTTCCTCCTTAAATACCCCCATAGCCGTCACATTGGACTCGGATTTTGTTTAGATATTAATTAAGCCATCATAGCAACTTCTCCAAGACTCGAGCATCGCAGAGGCCTCTTGTACTTCGCACCTATACATGATCCCACCTTTTGAATAAAGCTTTCATCTTAATCCGCAATATATTGATTGCAATATTAGTTCTTACTTGTTCTCGATTTCAGGTAGGAATTAAGACCCTCGCTGGTCTGGCTGATCGTGTTTCCGTAGGATCAGTAACCTCCAGGAGATTGGCCTAGCAGTTGCATTGGCGCTCGTGCTCGCATGTGTAGTCAGATCGTCAAGCCCGAACTCCACCAAATCGACTATCACCATCTCATTGAAAGATCGGACACCTTTTCCCTATCAAGTGGTATCAGATTTCAGGTTGCCTGGTGAGATTTCCTGTTTTCATATATTAGATTTATTTTTACCCACGAAAAGGCCAAAAACATAGTTAGATTTAGATCCATCCCATCACCAATCTACGCCTTGCATTATCTTTTCAGTATTTGCATTGTTGAATTTGTGTCTGCATCGTCGCGTCGAGTTGCTGGTCTTAGTGTCTCGTCCCTTAGAGTTTCGAGTTCTGGTTACATTACTCAGCGCCGCCACACTGGCAGATCACCTCCATATATACCTACCACATAAACCCTAGCCACCGCCACCATACATATTGCCATATACTCTGCCACATAAAACCCTAGCCGCCGCCACCATATTCTGCCGCCATACACCCTGCCACCATAAACCCAACTCCGACTCCGCCACCGCCTTCCTACCGCGACACGGATCTGACCACTTTTCCTCCCGCGTCCGAGTTGAGTAATTGTTCTAGTTATTTTTATTTTTATTTTCTTGCCTTTCCTTGTTGTGTCCGTGCAGAATTCTAAGTCCATGTTGAGCTAAAGTCCGGTCGCAAGTCCAGTAGGAGAGCAAAAAAAAGTCTGGAACCGCCACCGAATTTTTTTTCTGGCTATACTAGTTTCGACCTCGGGGATCACTTTTCTCCAACGGCCGTTATAGCGCCATTTTTTGGCAACTGCGCGCTTTCCAGTGCACGATATAAAAAAAATTGACAAAGTTTTTTTGGGCTATCCTGTTTTTAGACCCCGTAGATCAGTTCTAGACACTCGCCATCATAGTGATTTTTGACATCTCGGTTCGCTTTTGAGGACGCCATATCATCATACCATTGCTATTTGTGCCGCGTCGTGACATTGTTAGTGCTCGAGGCTCGCGCCTCTAGTACGGTCTAGCGTAAGACTAGCACGGTACCGTCGTTGAGCATATTTTCAACTTTGCAGTGCTTTTTTGATAATTGCTAACCCCTTTTCTAAGCCTTCCCACAACTCCAAAAATTTCTCCACGTGCAGTGTCTCGACTCCTAGTAATCTCTTGGTTCAATCTCTGGACCCACTGATCCTCGCAGTTGCACATCGCCTTTTTCCTGCTGTTTGGTAAGAACTTGTAAGATCTTCATATATTGATTCACGGATTACGCGTGCCTTCCACAATATTTATGTATTCATAGGCATATACACCTATGCTTTTTAAAGGACTAACCATGACAGATACTACGCGTGACCGCACAAAAATGACGAACGAAGAGCTACATGCCCATTTCACCGAGCTATTTATAGCACGCGTTGAAGATGTGGATTCAAGACTAGAGGAGTTTGACAACAAGCTCACCAACGCCATGGACAAGATCGAAGGACTCGAGAAATCCTTCAACGACAAGCTCGATGCTCGGTTCAAGGAGGTTTTGGATAGATTGCCTGCACCTGCCCTGGCTGCACCTTGGTATGGCCCACAGCGCATTCTGATCACATGTCATACTACTCGTTTGGTTGCCGCCGGACCTTAGGCTGCTAATACTGCAGCTGATGCACCTCAGGCTTCCAACGCGGCTGCTGCGACCTTGGAGGTAGACGACGGGAACGACTATGACTTTGATGATGATGATCTGTTCGACGAGGAGGTTGAACAACCTCCTCATCCTACTGGCTGACCCCGACATTACCACCGCAACGCTCGACCACCGGTACGTGATTTTGATCATGTTGCAAAGCTTAAATTAAATATTCCATCTTTTGAGGGTAAATATAATCCTGATGCATATCTTACATGGGAAATGGAAGTAGAACAACGTTTTGCATGTTTAAAATGTCTTGAGAATATGCGTGTTAGTTCTGCTACATGTGAATTTACTAAACTTGCTTCACTTTGGTGGTCTGAATATTGTCGCTTCAATCGTACTACTACTTCTCATACTTGGACTGGCTTAAAAAGTGCTATGTGTGTTTGTTTTGTGCCTCCTACTTGTCAACGTGATTTACTCAAGAAACTAACACGTTTAGAACAAGGGAAAAATTCCGTAGAAGAGTATTATCAGGAATTGCAAACGGGGATGGTTCGGTCTGTTCTTGTTGAAACTACTAAACAAATGCTTGCATGTTTCTTTGGTGGATTAAACAAGGATAATAAACACATAGTAGACTATAAGGAATATAACCATCACTCGTTTGTTTCATCTTGCTTGCAAAGCTAAACGTGAAGTGCAAGATGGCCAAACACCATGGAGGAGGACTAATAATTCTGCAGGTCGCACATCCTCTTGGGCATCCCGACAATCAGTGCCTTCTTCTCGTGATCCTCCACCAGCTACTACAACATCCACAACCACCACTAGGTGATATGGGGTGGCCCGATCTTCTCAGCAAGCACTTGTCGATGATGATGGTTGATGATATATAACTAGCTTGTATCTATGAAATCTCCCGCTTGAACCCTGATGCCACTGCAATTTCTCTCGAACCCTATGGGATATTCACAACACCACGCTCATGCGCACGTAGCCGTCGACCACGAACGGTAGTTTGCAATCCACTAATTCCCAATGGAACAATAGATCACAGACAATTGTAGTAGATAATTCGATCACAGGGTAATCCCAGAGGTTCTTTGTAACATCCCAAAATTCATGAATTGTAAAATCATGCATTACATTCATATTGTCTTAGCATATTTGTCTTGCACAAAAAATTTCAAACCAAAACTCCCAAAAAACCATTATTATGCCTTTTATTTATATACATATGAGGCATGGTTTTATTTTTATTTTCAAAAGAGCAAGGTGTGTTTGAGTGAACAGATGTGTTCGTCACACTTTAGGATTCTTGGATCACACTACATAAATTTGGAGGTGATTTGAATTCAACGGATTTGAAAAAGGGTTTGAAAACCATTCTTGAAATTGAAAACAGAAAAAGAAAAAGAGAAAGAAAAAAATAAAACACCACGCTACCTATTCGGCCCAGTGCCAGAACCATCCCAAAAGCCCACCCGTGCCATTACCCCTCTGCTCCCTCTCTCATGTGCGCAAACCCTACCCCGCGCCCACTAACCTATGGCCCCAATGCCACGTCGTCATCGTCTTCCCCCAAATCCCGCGCGATGACCATGTCATCGCCGCCCGTTACCTCGCTGATTGATTTCGAATCAATTAGATTGATTGCCGCAGTAATCCCCGCCCCAGACGCCTGCTAATCAACCCCCACAGCACCGCGTCCATTTCCCCTCAACCCCCATCACCAGAACGCCCCCAGGCTGCCAGCATTTGAGCTCGCACCGCCGCTGCCCAAGTAACTCCAGCAAACGGTTCTGGTGAGCACCGTCCACCCCGTGCCTTCTTTTTCATGTTGTCGTGCTCCCCTTGTTCTTGCGATTCTTCTCATGCCCTCAGTTTATCTGCTTGCGATCTAGAACGTCGACTCCGTCAAGCACTGTGAGCACCCGAGGTAACCACGAACTCCGGCGAGCAATCCTGGTATGAATCGCCCGCCCCTTGGCCTCTGATTCAAACCAACCTATGCGCCTTGTCCTTGCGCATGTACTAATGCATTTTATTTGCGCTGGGGTGATCCAGGTCGTCGCCTCCATCGCTGTTTGCAACAACCCGACGCTGCCCGCAACTCCGACGAGCTCCCAAGACCGCAACAGCTCGCCCCCGTCCAAACCAAGGCCACCTCGAGCATCCTCGCATCCGTGCGACGCTGGTAAGCATCGCCACCACCCCTAGCCCCCTCTGGAATCGCAGCGGCATCACCGCCAGTAGCGCCGCCGCCACCAGTAGCCATTTGCGCCGCCCCTTTTTGGTCGCTTGATCGAGCACCATTAGATCTAGATCCTAGGGTTTATATTAGATCGCTAGGCCAAAGCGGTATCTCTAGATCTGGAGGATCACATTTAAATCCAATGGCCCACGCGCATGATCCGCGTGAAGCGGTATGGGCCAATCAGACACGGCCACGTGTCTGTGTTCTATTTAAATAAAATCCAAAAAAGGTTTTTGAATGTTTAAACTTGTAAAATTCATATCTTGAGTTCTGTTTGGCCAAATTTTGCAAATAATATATCAATGGATTCGGAAAATTAAGCCCTACATTACTGTGGGCTTAATTTGTATTTTGCTTCTGAAAAATAGAATTTTATGCAGAACCAATTATATGCTTATTTTTACTATATAAATTATTTAGAAAATGATTTTAAAGCAAATTTGAGTTTGTTTAGACTTTAGATAGATCACTTTGTGTTCAGTACTGTTTGGTTTGACTTGTTTAGTATAGAAAAATCTTTTCATTACATTTTCATGCATTCATATATTTTTGCTTGAATGTTTGAATGTGAATTTGGTGCTATCATTTTATGTGTAGATTTTGGTGCTAGTGGTGATTGTGATTGTGAAGATTGTTGCTACTCCCCCAACTACCAAGGCAAGTGGTGCTTCATGTATTTTATCCTATTATTTTGACTATGCATTAGTGATATTTTGAATAGGGCTAGCATGGAATTTTTCTAAGTATATATTCTATGCTAAGCTATGCCTTGGGAAATCCTAGTAGTTGTAGTCTTGGTAGAATATTCTCCAAGTTAAGAAACTTGTTATGTTATCATGCTTAGCCTAGCTAGTATCAAACAAGGGTGGATTATTCATGCTATGAAATTTTGCTAACTCTATGACTTGTGTTTTTGATTAATAAAACAACTAAGTGAATGAATCACCTGGGTGGAATGATATGTTGGTTTATGTTGAGTGGTTACACAAGGCCCATGTATATGGTTTACCTTGTGCATCACACTTGTGGAAAGCCACCCAGGAACAAAGGGATTTAAGATGTTTAGTGTTGAGAAGCTTCTAGTGCAACCACATGGCATATGGGCTCTGCCTTGACCACATAGGTTGCAAGAACTTATCCAGATGGACAGTTGATGGTAGGGTGATAGGTTGGAATGTGTCCATGTTGGTATAAGGAAATGCTTCTGAAAGGTCTCGTCTCGATGCATGTCGAGTCTTGTGGGGAAAGTGCACCACCTCTCGAGAGGGTAAAACCTAAGTACTTAGCCATGTCCCCGACAACGGACAATTTGAGCATCAAAGACATTGAAGCTATCAAGGATATCCTCATCCCAATTTCTAAGTTAAAAACTTGGGGTTGAACAAGGGTTAAGGTTCACCAATGTCTATTGGTGGTTCCTTGGGTGTTTTTGACAAACAAAAACTTAGTGTTTTTCAACTGTTAAGTAAAACCTATTTGGAGCAAAGAAAGCCTAAGCTACACCTAGCCCAATTCATATAGAAGTTAGATACTACTATTCTACTATGGTATCACTTTCCAATACAATTCCAAATGTATTGAACCACTATGGCTGTAACTTATGATGTTGCATGTTACTCTGATGGGGATTAGGGTTATGAGTCTACACTCAACATGCTTTCCTGTGGCACATGAAGATGAAGACTTATAGTTATTTACTTATGTTATGAACTCTTGTACTAGCCTTTGGCTATTGAGTTGTAAAGCCTATGTTATCTCTGGAATGACGATGTAATAACGACCTTTGTATTTGTGTACTTCATCTTAAACTGTGGATGCTAGCATTTGATCCAGGGACTAGCATTGCAATAACTGGGGCCTTTAACTTTAAAAGGTGGGGTATTACAGATGGTATCAGATCGCTGTGTTGCCTGTAGGATTATGAACCTAAGTTGGATTAGACTAAGGAAACCACTAGGGAAAATGCAACTCTTTACAAATTTCCACACTTGTCTCTTTTCATCTCGTAAAATTTTCTAATCTTCTTTCTCATCGCCATTTGTAGATGAACTCCATTAACGAAGCCGTCAAGAAGGGACCACTCATGACCATGACTTTGGAGTGTGAGACGGAGTTTCCCAAAGCACTCAAAAACCTTATGGTTACCATGGGGATACATGGTGCAGTAGTATACAAAGGATTCCCCGTGATGGATGAAGGAGAAGAGTATTGGTGGGTACAACTTCACTTGTACAAAAACAAGAAAGACAACCACAAAGAGTCGGGATTCTACATGGTCACCAACTCAGAAATGCACAAATCATTCTTTGACTCTGCAAGGAATGCAGCTTGGAATGCCATCAAGGAGCTTGGTGATAGACTCAAGTGTAGAATGCTCAACACTCAAAATGGCCTTAGAGAGGAAAAGAAGCATACCCAGGACTCAGAGGCTACCAATCAATGTCTAAGGGAAGACATCATAGATTTAGCACTGGAGTCATGTGATTAAGACAGACTGATGGCCACTAAGGATGCCCTGATAGCTATTTTAACAAGTGAGTGAGAGTTGTGACGAATTCAAATAGTTGGACCACCACACTTATTATTTTACTCACGTTAATAATTTGATCATACCAATCTATGTGGTATGGCAAGTGTTTGTCTAAGTTATGTTTGAACCTTAGTGCTTGTGGTAGATTTTTGTGTGCCATGACTTGTATGTTTTTATTGATGAATGTATTCTTTTGGCTTTTGTTTCATATTTTGTGTTTCTCTCTACTTGTATTGTTTCTAATTTTTCTCTATATTATGAAATAGATGCCTAGCCTTCTTAACAGCACTGCCGAGGAGTTCAAGGGAACTCGTTTTGGATTTCGTCTTGTGGAGCTCACTAGTGTGCTCAACCTCCCTCTTCCTAGTATTAAGGCACTTCAGCTCACCAAGTTTGAGAGGAAGGATCTTTGGGGCTTTAGAGTCTCGCAGCCAGGACGCCAGACGGAGCCACCCACGGAGGAGATTACCTTCAAGCTGATGCATGATGACAAGGAAAGGGACTAGATATAGTCATGTAGGAGCTACTGCGGACGACACGCCACCGAGCTCCGGGGCCTCTACTTTCACCCGTTCGGGAGACGTGACGATACAGTTAGGCAGTAGTGTATGCTGACGCTACTAGAGAGATGATTGAGCCTATACGTCTCTACCTCCAGGACCTAGAGAGTCCTGTTAGACACCTCGACACAGATAGGACCATTGTCATACTTAGCAATGACGAGCTTCAGGTTTAGTTGAGGGAGAAGGACAAGCTCTTCGCGGAGCAGGACGAGATCCTCAAGGAGATGGAGGCTAGATTCGAGAGCCAGGACAAGAAGTTCAAGAATCAGGAGAAGAGAGTTCAGGACAGAAACAAGAAGATCAAGGACATAGAGGCAGAGATGGCCAAGGACTTGGAGCTAGAGACCCAGCAGGAAGTGATAGAGAGGCTGCATTCGCAGAAGAGAGCCCTTCGTGCGAAGATTGAGGCCTTGACGACCAGCATGGAGGAGTACAAGACTGATGCAGCCCGCCCTACGAACGCACCTACATCTACAACACCCAGTTCCCCAAGTGGACCAATGAATAGCGCCCGAGCCAAGCTCATACAAGCTAAGGTTAACTCGCTCCTTTCCTCATGTGACTTTGATATGCCTTTGGATGGCTTGCTACTTCATGCAACTATGTTGTGTATCCTCAGCTATGAAGCAACGACACCGCACCAAGCCCCCAAGTAAGAAGGACCACGAGAAGACGCTGCTGGAGCACGGCACACCGGAATCTCCGATGTACACCCGAGTCTCTAGTCCTGTACACCGGAGTCTCCGGAAAAACCTCCGATCCGGCCCCAGGAACCAAGCCAGGGACAGTCTGAAGGCCCCTATAGAGACGGGTCCGGAGATTGACCGGAGTCTCCGGCCCAAACCGGAGTCTCCGGACCCAACACCGGATTCTCCGGCGTGCTCGACGTCAGGCATGTCAAGGCCTTTTGGGCCTGGCCCATGTAACCCCCAGTTTTATCGCCAAACTACCCATGTTTAAGTCGCTGGCCTATAAATAGCCCCACCCCTGTATTGTAAACCCTAGACTTGGATAATTACAGACTTGGATAATTGTAATTCAAGACACCACTACAGGATCTATCAATTACTAGTCTCATGCTCCTTCATAAGGAGCACCAATTATCCCCCACAACCTCTTGGATTTTGCCTCGTGCGTTCAAGTTGTACAAGTCCTTGGGATCTCGGTATCTCGTCCCCAAGTAGTCAAGATCTCATCAAGCCTCTCACCCCCGTTGTTGGCCATGTGAGAGTGTCTTGCCCAACGCCGATCCTAGGGATTGTGTTGGACCGGTTGCCACCGGCGTGAGCTACCGGCTTGTATCGTGTTTTTGTGTGTGTGTGTTCGTCGAGTTCTTCGCATGTGTGTTCATGGATTTCATCCCCCTCCTCTTTCCACTCGCTTACCCTCGATTTCCATGGGATTCGTGAAAGATCGGGCCACCCCAAGGGATCACCCCCCAACATATTGGTATCAAGAGCAAGGTTGATCACGAATTTCCACTCAATTTTTCTTCTATCCACCATAAATTCGAAAATTTCCCAAAAAATAGACCCAACTTGCCTCTAGATTGATCTATCGTTTTGGAGCGTTATTTGTGGTTTTGATCTGACCAAATCTTGTCTCAGGTGTTGGCCTAGCTTTTGCCTGTGTTTCCCAGCACAATTTTGGCCAAATTTTCGCGGATTTGAGGACTCTAGGCGTGAATTTCCGCTCACTAACATGAGTTGATTTCCCGCACCGGAGTCTCCGGCCCTGTGCACCGGAGTCTCCGGCCTACACCAGAGTCTCCGGCCTAGACCGGAGTCTCCGGCCCTGGACGCCAGTCTTGACTTTTCCTCTTGCTCTGCATTGGCTAATTTCTCCGTTTGTTTTTTGTGTTCCGTGTGCGTGTCACCAACTAACAGATAGTTTCCGCAACATCGCCCGCGCGATTCGACACCATGGACCCCAAACTCCTCCCCGCTCCATCGACACAAGATCATCATAAACAAATAAGGTATAACTTGTGTCAACCCTTGTAGCCATAACTTCCTTTGTGTGTACCTATCCTATGAGAGCAACTCATTTTGTGTTTGTCTAAGAATTGTGCACTTGCCATTGGAAAGTGAGAGTGTGAGGGAAAATACAAAACATAACATAGTATTATAGAAAGGGAGAAAAAGAATCAAAAAAAGAAGAAAAAGAAAAATAGAAAGATACATAGTCTCCCAATACAAAGAGAGTATCAAGCTTGTAAGCAAAAGAGAGAGGAAAAAGCGCACCAAGGCAAGTGCACAAATCCGTTGCTTATCCTCTTTTGGCGAATGAGTTGTGGTCTCTCCTTGAGTGGGCACAACAACCGAGCGTAGTCTTCGTTAGGACATTTTGTGCTCTTTTTCATAGTCGTGCTCACCCCATTTTTCTCCACGCGTGTGTGTAGTCGTAGGTTCTCGTCACATTTCGAGTTGACCATCTACTTTTGACTTGAGTTTTCTTGGATCTTATCCACTTTTGACTATCCTTTTCGTTTGGTTGGTTCTTTGGTTTTCCACACTCCTTTCCACCAGAAGCTTTTGAGAGTGTAGTTCCTTGTGTGAGTTTCTTTGCTATTTCACTTTACAAGCTCTTAGATCTCTTGTGTGGCAATTGGTTTGATACAATCTCCAAGTTGAGGTAAAAGGCTAACTTCCCACGTATTCTTCTCCATATATAACTCTTGTCGGCTTTGCATCATGGACAGGAATGGCGAGTCGTCCCAACCAACGCCACCTCAAGAGGAAGACAATACATGACAATATGGGATGATTGGAAGGTCCGAGGAGAATTCAACTACCGTTGTGAAGCCCTTGAGCGACGCCAAGACGAATAATTTAGCGAAACCTGCGTGGAATTCAAGAATATCGACAACCGCTTCGAAGAGGTCCGGGGACAAATTCATGCCGTGCAACACAACCTCAGCCACCAAAATGAAGCTCTTGGTCACGCTCTTGCCGCAACGGATGAGAAGCTTCAACGCCTCATTGATGGGCTATCAAGGACGCGATCTCGCGACTCAAGCTCATCACGGCACTCCTCAAGTGAATCAAGCTCGTCACGCCATCACGCCTCAAGGCACCAAGAGGGACCCGTCCTTCACTCCATGAGCTCTTCGCAAGCGGTACCATCTTCGCGACATGCCGCAACGTAAAGCTATGATGGTGACCTCTTCGTAATACCTCCAAGACGTGAAGCGAACCGACCACAACCAAGGGCACTCGTGATTCAACAAGAACATCCTCAAGTGGACCCCCAAGCCCATCGTCACCGACAAATTCCTTCTACAACAAGTGAAGCCTCCGAATTGGATGGACAAGATTGAAGTCGACGTGAAGCACTCGAAGACCCAGCAAGGCATCATCATCGACATGAACGTCAACGTAGACAACATGATCACCATGATGAGCCTCTGCCGCAACATGATCGCCGTCCTCCTCGCCACATGGCTCAAGACAATGCTCATCATGATGACCAAGCCCCCCTCCTCATTATCAACCGTACTGGGAACAAGAGCAAGCTCCCAAAGCTCGTCGTGAGGACCAAGCGCCTCCTCCTTGTCATCAACCGCGCCACGATCACGAGCAAGCTCCCCAAGCTCGTCGTCAACACCGAGTTCCACCACAAAATCCGGCACCACAACAATCGCAAGGGCAACGCCACCATCACCAAGCAAGACGCGAGATCTTGGATGATAAAGATGGCCACCAAAACCTTGGCAACCACCGATATCAGAACCGCAATGAAGAAGAAACTTTCGGCAAGCTCAAATTCACCATGCCCAAGATCACCGGTTCCAATGAACCTGTTAGGGGTGATCCCTTGGGGTGGCCCGATCTTTCACGAATCCCGTGGTAATCGAGGGTAAGCGAGTGGAAAGAGGAGGGGGAGGAAACCCACGAACACACACGCGAAGAACTCGATGAACACACACACGCGAAAACACGATACAAGGCGATAGCTCACGCCGGTGGCAACCGGTCCAACACAATCCCTAGGATCGGTGTTGGGCAAGACACTCTCCCACGACCAACAACGGGGGTGAGAGGCTTGATGAGATCTTGACTAGTTGGGGACGAGACACCGAGATCCCAAGGACTTGTACAACTTGAACGCACGAGGCAAAATCCAAGAGGTTGTGGATAATTTGGTGCTCCTTGTCAAGGAGCATGAGACAAATAGTTGATAGATCCACACAGGGGTGTCTTCAACTACAATTATCCATGTCTAGGGTTTACAATAGAGGGTGGGGGCTATTTATTGGCCAGCCACATAAACATGGGTAGTTTAGGTACAAAACGGTAAAGTCTAGGAAAAATAAGGGGTTACACGAGCCAAGCCCGAAAGTTGACTTGACTCAGGGGATTTCCGGCGAGAGGTCCGGCGGCGCCGGATTGGTAGCCGGAAATTCCGGTGGCCGCCGATATTTCCGGTCGCGAACCGGAAGGCCTTATAGTAAGCGTTTTCGGTCATCACCGGGAGATTCCGGTCGTCGCCGGAATTGTCAGCGGGGAGGCCGGTCGACCGGGACTATCGCCGGAAGTTCCGGCGAGGGATTCGGTTCGCCGGGCCTGGCGTCGGTTTGCTTTGGAAAATCTCCTCGGGCTGCCTTTGGTTCCTCCCTTGGCGATGCTTCATTGGGTTCATAGCTGAGAATGCGCAAGGTTTGGGAATGAAGTAGCAAGCCATCCAAGGGTGTATTTGTAGGGTTTCGTAGCATGGAAAACAAAAAATTTCTATCGCATACAAATAAACAAGCCAAGATCTATATACTAGATTGTAGCAACGAGTCGATGGAATAACTCACCCTTGAAGATTCCAAAGTGTTTAACGAGAGCGGATTCTCGTGGGTGATGTAGTCGTACTCTTCCTGATCTCAAGATCGCGTAGACGATCCTTCCGGCGCTGCGTTCAGGCAGCGCTCCCGCAGTCGGTCACACGTTCGGTACTCGACGAAGACCTTCCTCTCCCTTGTTCCAGCAGGCAGCGGAGGTTGCAGCACTCTCCTCGCGATTCCGGCAGCACAACTGCGTGGTACCGGAAGTAGAGGGGAGATCTCGCAGGGCTTCGCCTTAAGCCGGAGCGAGTATGGTGGAGTATGAGAGAGTCCCTCGACGATCTAGGGTTTAGACACGCCGGGGAGGGGTCTAGGCCGGCGGCTAGGGTTTGACCTAGGCGGCGGCGACTGCCCTAGGGCCGGCGGCGGCTATGGAGGTCGGCGGCGGCTTGGGGCTAGGGTTTAGAGGTAGGGAACTTGTGTATCTAGGAGGGGAGCCCTGCCCCTCCTTATATAGGTGGAGGGAGGCGCGCCAGGGGAGGGGAGTCCCTCCCCAACTCGGACCCAAGGTGGGCCGGCGATGGAGGTGGAGGGACTCCTCCCAAACTCGGTTTCCACCTCCCCTCCACTTCCCAAAATAGCCGTTTGACTTTCAAATTGGCGTTTGACTTTTTCAAACAAGGATTTGATTAAACCCTCTATTTTGTTCAGCGATGACACTTAGTACATGATGCAATCATACCAAATTGATATACCACATTCATGTACCCTTTCCCTTCGGAGTGCCGGACATTCCGGAACCTTCTAGAACATTCCCGATGAAAACACCGGAACCATTCTCCAACTCCGAAATAGGACTTTCCTTATATGAATCTTATTCTCCGGACCATTCTGGATCTCCTCATAATATCCCGGATGCCATCCGAGACTCCGAACAACATTCGATCTCTTTCTCATTATTCCATAACTACTCAAACAACGTCGAATCCTTAAGTGTGTCTCCCTACGGTTCGTGAATTATGCGGACATGATCGAGACACTTCTTCGAACAATAACCAATAGAGGAATCTGGAAATTCATATGGCTCCCACATATTTCTATGATTACTTTGCGATCGAATGAACCACTTACATACGATACCAATTTCCCTTTGTCTCACGATAGTTTACTTATCCGAGGTTATGATCGTCAGTATCTCTG
Organism: Avena sativa; assembly: GCA_916181665.1. Classification (NCBI taxonomy): domain Eukaryota; kingdom Viridiplantae; phylum Streptophyta; class Magnoliopsida; order Poales; family Poaceae; genus Avena; species Avena sativa. The sequence goes on along the minus strand of OV702279.1, from coordinate 150,307,477 downwards.
CATACCTAGTTCAACCTCGTTACCGATATGTACTCTTTTCTCGTTCCCGTGATATGTGATCCCTTGTGAGCCAGTCACATGCTTGCAAGCTAATTGGATGACATTCCACCGAGAGGGCCCAGAGTATATCTATCCGTCATATGGATGGACAAATCCCACTCTTGATCCATGTGTCTCAACCAATACTTTCTGAACACTCAATGCCACCTTTACAGCCACCCAGTTACGGTGTGGTGTTTGATGTCATCAAAGCATCCATCCGGTAAAGGTGATATGCATGATCTCATGGTCGAAGGAATTAGGTTACTATGTATCAGAAAGCATATAGCAATTGAACTATTAAAATTACTTGATCTTTATGCTACGCTTATCTATAGGAGTATGTCCACCATATCATTCTCCTAACGATATGATCTTGTTGTTAATAACATCTCAATGTTCATGATACGGAAACCACAATCATTTATTAACCAACAAGATAGTATTATAAAGAGGCTTTACTAGGGACTTCAATTTAAGTTTACAAATCACACAAGTATTAATGTTTCCTTGTTAATACTATTATAGCATGAATGTAAACATTTATCATAAACATAAAGATATAATAATAACTGCATTTATTATTGCCTCTAGGGCATATCTCCAACAGTCTCCCACTTGCACTAGAGTCATCTAATCTAGATTACATGGTAATATACCGAACACCCATGGCAGTTTGGTGCTGGTCATGTTTTGCCCTCAGGAGAGGTTTAGTCAACGGATCCTCCACATTCAGATCTGTGTGTACTTTGCAAATCTTTATGTCCCCATCTTGGACATGTTCTCGAATAGCGTGAAAACGTAGCTTGATGTGCTTCAGCTTCTTATGTGACCTTGGTTCTTGCGCATTGGCTATGGCACCCATGTTATCACAGTAGATAGACATTGGGTCCAGCGCACTAGGAACCACACCCAGCTCTGTAATGAACTCTTTCATCCATATTGCTTCTTGTGAAGCCTCCGAAGCAGCCATGTATTCCGATTCAGTTGAAGATCTCGCCACAACGCTTTGCTTTGCACTCCTCCAGCTAACTGCTGCACCATTCAAAATAAATACGTATCCAGATTGTGATTTAGAATCATCCGGATCGGTGTTCCAACTAGCATCGGTGTAACCATTAACAACGAGATGTTCATCACCTCCATAAGAAAGAACCATATCCTTAGTTCTTCTCAAGTACTTAAGGATGTTTTTGACCGCTGTCCAATGATCCACTCCTGGATCACTTTGATATCTGCTAGTTAAACTAACAGCATATGCAATGTCGGGTCTAGTACATAGCATGGCATACATCAGAGATCCTATGGCTGAGGCATAGGGAGTCTTACTCATCCTTTCTCTATCTTCTGCCGATGTCGGACTTTGAGTTTTACTCAAGGTCGTATTGGGCAACATGGGCAAGAACCCTTTCTTGCTATCTTCCATTCCAAACCTCTTTAGAACTTTGTCCAAATATGTACTTTGTGACAATGATATTAGGCATCTCGATCTATCTCTATAAATCTTTATGCCTAATATGTAAGCTGCTTCGCCAAGATCCTTCATTGAAAAACTATTATTCAAATATTCCTTGACACTATTAAGAAGGTCTACATCATTCCCAATCAACAATATGTCATCTACATATAGTATTAAGAATGCTACAGAGCTCCCACTCACTTTCTTGTAAATACAAGCTTCTCCATAAGTTTGTATAAAACCAAAACTTTTGATCACCTTATCAAAAGTTGATTCCAACTTCGGGATGCTTGCTTCAATCCATAGATGGACCGTTGAAGTTTGCATACCTTGTTAGCATCTTTAGGATCGACAAAACATTTTGGTTACATCATATACAACTCTTCATCAATGTATCCATTGAGGAATGCTGTTTTGACATCCATCTGCCATATCTCATAATCATAATATGCAGCGATTGCTAACATAATCCTCATAGACTTTAGCTTCGCTACTGGTGAGAAATTCTCATCATAGTCAACTCCTTGAATTTGCCGAAACCCTTTTGCGACAAGTCAAGCTTTATAGACAGTAACATTACCATCAGCATCTGTTTTCATCTTGAAAATCCATTTGTTCTCGATAGCCTTCCGGCCATCCGGTAAGTCCACCAAAGTCCATACTTGGTTTTCGTACATGGATCCAATCTCGGATTTCATGGCTTCTTGCCATTTGTTGGAATCTGGGCTCATCATTGCTTCCTCATATGTCGCAGGGTCATCGGTGTTGTCCACCAACATGACATTCATAACGGGATCATACCAATCTGGAGTGGTACGAGTTCTCGTTGACCTGCGAGGCTCTATAGCAACTACAACCGAAGTTTCATGATCATCATCATTAGCTTCCTCTCTTATTGGTGCAGGCACCACAGGAACTTCTTCCGGTGCTGCGCTACTCGCAATTTCGAGAGAAGGTTCGACAACCTCGTCGAGTTCTACTTTCCTTCCAGTCACTTCTTTCGAGAGAAATTCCTTCTCTAGAAAGGATCCATTCTTGGCAACGAAGATTTTTCCTTCGGATCTATGATAGAAGGTATACCCAATAGTTTCCTTTGGGTATCCTATGAAGACGCATTTTTCCGCTTTGGGTTCAAGCTTGTCCGACTGTAACTTCTTTACATAGGCTTCGCATCCCCAAACTTTAAGGAACGACAATCTATGTTTCTTCCCAAACCATAATTCACACGGTGTCGTTTCAACGGATTTAGATGGTGCCCTATTTAAAGTGAATGCGGCTGTTTCTAATGCATAACCCCAAAATGATAGCGGTAAATCTTTAAGTGACATCATAGAACGAACCATATCTAAGAGAGTTCGATTACGACGTTCGGACACACCATTACGCTGTGGTGTTCCCGGCGGTGTCAATTGTGAAAGTATTCCGCATGTCTTCAAATGCTCGCCAAACTCGTAACTTAGATATTCACCTCCACGATCAGAACGTAGAAATTTAATCTTCTTGTTACGTTGATTCTCTACCTCACTTTAAAATTCCTTAAACTTCTCGAAAGTTTCGGACTTATGTTTCATGAAATAGATATACCCTTATCTACTCAAGTCATTCGTGAAGGTAAGAACATAACGATAACCACCACGCGATGCTACACTCATTGGACAACATACATCGGTATGTATGATTTCCAATAAGTCCGTAGCTCGCTCCATCATACCAGAAAATGGAGTCTTAGTCATTTTACCCATCAGACATGCTTCGCATCTTTCAAGTGATTCAAGAAGTCCATCGGAATGGAGTTTCTTCATACGCTTCACTCCAATGTGACCAAGACGACAGTGCCACATATAGGTCGAGTTATCGCTCGATTTCAAACATTTAGCCTCCATGTTATTAATATGTGTATTTCCACTATCGAGATTCAATAAGAATAGACCATCTATCAAAGGTGCATGTGCATAAAACATATTACTCATATAAATCGAACAACCATTATTCTCGGACTTAAACAAGTAACCGTCTCGCAATAAACAAGATCCCGATATAATGTTCATGCTTAACGCAGGCACCAAATAACAATTATTTAAGTATAAAACTAATCCCGATGGTAGATGAAGGGGTAGCATGCCGACCGCGATCACATCAACCTTTGATCCGTTTCCCACGCGCATCGTCACCTCGTTCTTCGCTAGCTTCCGTTTATTCTGCAGCACCTGTTTCGAGTTACAAATATGAGCAACCGAACCAGTATCAAATACCCAGGCACTACTACGAGTATTAGTGAGATACACATCAATAACATGTATATCGGATATACCTTTCTTCTTGATGTTGTCGTTCTTAAAATCCGCCAAGTACTTTGGGCAATTCCGCTTCCAGTGACCTTCTCCCTTGCAGTAAAAGCACTCAGTATCAGGCTTAGGTCCAGCCCTGGTCTTCTTCGTCGGCGCGGTAACTTTCTTACCACCCTTCTTGAAGTGTCCCTTTTGCTTAGACTTGCCTTTCTTGAATTTGGTGGTCTTATTGACCATCAACACTTGGTGCTCTTTCTTGATCTCCACTTCTGCAGATTTCAACATAGCAAACAGTTCTGGCAACTGCTTGTTCATGTTTTGCATATTGTAGTTCATCACAAAGTTCTTGTAACTTGGTCGTAGTGATTGGAGGACACGGTAAATCCCCAAAGCATTAGGAATCACTATACCCAAGCTTTGAAGTTTGTTTGCGTGCCCAGACATCTTAAGCACATGCTCACTGACGGAGCTGCCCTCTTCCATCTTGCAGTTAAAGAACTTTTCAGAAGCCTCATAGATCTCAATTGCCGCGTGAGTCTCAAAGATCAATTTGAGATCACGGACAATATCATGTGGGTCTGAATTCTCAAACCTTTTCTGAAGCTCCGATTCTAAACCATACAAGATAGCACACTGAACTGTGGAGTACTGAGTCTTCCGAGCGAGGTAAACATTCTTTACTTCGTCGGCAGCATCAGCTGCAGGCGGGTCACCCAGCAGTGCATCCAGCACATAGGTCAAATTACCAGCTGTGAGGACAATCCTCAAATTGCGGAACCAATCCGCGAAGTTGCTTCCATTGTTTTTCAACTTTTCTTTCTCTAGGAACGCATTAAAATTGATGGTAGGGGCCGCCATTGATCTACAACATATTTGCAATAGTTTAGACTAAGTTTATGACAAATTGAGTTCTAATTAATAGTTAAATTAATCTAGGTGAACTCCCACTCAAAAAAATATCCCTCACATTGTTTTAGTGATCACACGAACCAAATCCACCACATCAACACCGATCATCACGAGAGTTGATATAGTTTCAATGGCGAACAATCGACATGTTCATCATATCTACTATATGATTCATGCTTTACCTTTCGGTGATCCGTGTTCCGAGACCATGTCTGTACATGCTAGGCTCGTCAAGATCAAACCTTAGTTTCCGCATGAGCAAATCTGGCTTGCTCACATTGTATACACTTGCAGAATCTAACACACCCGATCATCACGTGGTGCTTCGAAACAACAAGCTTTAGCAACGGTGCTAACTAAGGTGAACACTTTATGACTTGAAATTCATGTGCATGAGGGATCATCTTATAATGCTACCGTCGTCTACTAAGCAATACAAGATGCATAAAGGATTAACATCACATGCAATTCATAATATGTGATATGATATGGCCTTTCTTCTTTGTGCTTCCGATCTCCACCTTCAAGCACGAACATGATCTCCATCATCACCGGCATTGCATCAAGGTCAATGACGCTTCTCCATGGTTTTCGTCCACCGGCTTCAACTATTACAACTACTTTGAATAGACACGCGGGTCTTAACATAAATTAAAGACAACCATATGGCTCCTGCCGGTTGCCAACTTACAATAAGGAACATTGCATACATCAAATATAATCACAATCATGGCCATATCACATCACTGCACACCCCTGCAAAACAAAGTTAGACGCCTCTACTTTCTTTGCATGTTTTACGTGGTTTGGGGCTTTCAATAAGTGTCGTTCTAACTTACGAACATGAACCACAACATTGATACTAGTATTATTAATCACCCGTTGTAAATTGGATCTTAACTATGCTAGGAGAAACAGGCACCCGCAAAGCCACTTATGCAATACAAGTTGCATGTCAAGCGTGGAGCAAGTCTCATGAACGATGTCATGTAAGGTTAGCCCGGGCCGCTTCATCCCAACATCCCGCAAGATGCAAAGTACACAAGAAGCAATCGACAATAAAAGCATCAACGCCCACAATGGCAATTGTATTCTACTCGTGCAACAGATCTACATATAGACACGGCTCTGATACCACTGTAGGGTTTTGTAGCATGGAAAACAAAATTTTTCTATCGCATACAAACAAACAAGCCAAGATCTATCTACTAGATTGTAGCAACGAGTCGATGGAATAACTCACCCTCAAAGATTCCAAAGTGTTTAACGAGAGCGGATTCTCGTGGGTGATGTAGTCGTACTCTTCCCGATCTCAAGATCGCATAGACGATCCTTCTGGCGCTGCGTTCCGGCAGCGCTCCCGCAGTCGGTCACACATTCGGTACTCGACGAAGACCTTCCTCTCCCTTGTTCCAGCAGGCAGCAGAGGTTGTAGCACTCTCCTCGCGATTCCGGCAGCACAATGGCGTGGTACCGGAAGTAGAGGGGAGATCTCGCAGGGCTTCGCCTTAAGCCGGAGCGAGTATGGTGGAGTATGAGAGAGTCCCTCGATGATCTAGGGTTTAGACACGCCGAGGAGGGGTCTAGGCCGGCGGCTAGGGTTTGACCTAGGCGGCAGCGGCGAGTGCCCTAGGGCCGGCGGCGGCTATGGAGGGTGGCGGCGGCTTGGGGCTAGGGTTTAGAGGTAGGGAACTTGTGTATCTAGGAGGGGAGCCCTGCCCCTCCTTATATAGGTGGAGGGAGGCGCGCCAGGGGAGGGGAGTCCCTCCCCAACTCGGACCCAAGGTGGGCCGGCGGTGGAGGTGGAGGGACTCCTCCCAAACTCGGTTTCCACCTCCCCTCCACTTCCCAAAATAGCCGTTTGACTTTCAAATTGGCGTTTGACTTTTTCAAACAAGGATTTGATTAAACCCTCTATTTTGTTCAGCGATGACACTTAGTACATGATGCAATCATACCAAATTGATATAACACATTCATGTTCCCTTTCCCTTCGGAGTGCCGGACATTCCGGAACCTTCTAGAACATTCCCGATGAAAACACCGAAACCATTCTCCAACTCCGAAATAGGACTTTCCTTATATGAATCTTATTCTCCGGACCATTCCGGATCTCCTTGTAATATCCCGGATCCCATCCGAGACTCCGAACAACATTCGGTCTCTTTCTCATCATTCCATAACTACTTAAACAACGTCGAATCCTTAAGTGTGTCTCCCTGCGGTTCGTGAATTATGCGGACATGATCGAGACACTTCTCCGAACAATAACCAATAGAGGAATCTGGAAATTCATATGGCTCCCACATATTTCTACGATTACTTTGCGATCGAATGAACCACTTACATACGATACCAATTTCCCTTTGTCTCACGATAGTTTACTTATCCGAGGTTATGATCGTCAGTATCTCTGCATACCTAGTTCAACCTCGTTACCGATATGTACTCTTTTCTCGTTCCCGTGATATGTGATCCCTTGTGAGCCAGTCACATGCTTGCAAGCTAATTGGATGACATTCCACCGAGAGGGCCCAGAGTATATCTATCCGTCATATGGATGGACAAATCCCACTCTTGATCCATGTGTCTCAACCAATACTTTCCGAACACTCAATGCCACCTTTGTAGCCACCCAGTTACGGTGTGGTGTTTGATGTCATCAAAGCATCCATCCGGTAAAGGTGATATGCATGATCTCATGGTCGAAGGAATTAGGTTACTATGTATCAGAAAGCATATAGCAATTGAACTATTAAGATGACTTGATCTTTATGCTACGCTTATCTATAGGAGTATGTCCACCATATCATTCTCCTAACGATATGATCTTGTTGTTAGTAACATCTCAATGTTCATGATAGGGAAACCACAATCATTTATTAACCAACAAGCTAGTATTATAAAGAGGCTTTAGTAGGGACTTCAATTTAAGTTTACAAATCACACAAGTATTAATGTTTCCTTGTTAATACTATTATAGCATGAATGTAAACATTTATCATAAACATAAAGATATAATAATAACTACATTTATTATTGCCTCTAGGGCATATCTCCAACAGTATTGAGATCACACGAGGAAAGGAGCGAGTTAACCTTAGCTTGTAGGGGCTTGGCTCGAGCACGGGTCATCGGTCCACTTGGGGGACTAGTTGGCGGGGATGTAGACGCATCCGTAGGACGGGCTGCATCAGCTCCCCCCCTTGGGAAAGAGTCGTCCTCGACTCTTCAACCTTCTCAACTTCATCTTCTCCATGGTAGGGTGAAAGGTCCTTGACATTGAACGTCGGGCTCACAAGGTACTTTGATGTTGGGATGTCGATGATGTAGGCGCTGTTGTTGATCCTCTTTAGTACTTTGAACGGTCCATCACCTCTTGGCTTGAGTTTGGATTCGTGATCCTTGGGGAAGCGGTCTTTACTCAAATGTATCCACACAAGGTCGCCTTCTTCGAAGATCATCTCTTTCTTGTTCTTGTTTAGCATTGATGCTTGGCGAAGGACTTGTTGCTCGATCGTAGCTTTTGTGTCCTCATGTAGCTTTTTCATAGCTTGGGCACGCTTGTCAATGTCCATGTTGGTGCGGTCGTGTAGAGGAAGAGGTAATATGTCGAGCGCGGTGAGAGGCTCGAATCCATAGACAATCATGAACGGGCTCATCATGGTGGTGGAATGTTTTGCGCGATTGTAGGCGAACTCAGCATGTGGAATACATTCCTCACAATCTTTAAGATTCTTCTTTATCAACACGCGGAGAAGGGTGCCAAGGCTTCGGTTGACGACCTTGGTTTGTCCATCGGTTTGAGGATGCAAGGCGGACGAGAATAGGAGCTTGATGCCGAGCTTGGCAATGAGTGTCTTCCAAAATTAGCTCATGAATTTGACGTCGCGGTCGGAGACGATTTTTCGTGGTACACCGTGAAGACGGATTATTTCCCTGAAAAACAAATTTGCCACATGTGAAGCATCATCGGTCTTGTGGCACAGAATGAAATGTGCCATTTTGGAAAAATGATCCACTACCACAAATATAGAATCATGACCATGTTTGGATCTGGGTAAACCTAACACAAAGTCCATGCTAATGTCCGACCAAGGTGCATAAGGGATAGGCAATGGCATATAAGACCAAAGGGTTAGACTTAGACTTAGCTTGGACACAAGTAGTGCATCGTTGGACGTGGCGTTCCACGTCGCGCTTCATCTTTTGCCAATAGTAGTGAGTGGCGAGCATGTCATATGTCTTGTCACGACCAAAATGACCCATAAGGCCTCCACCATGGGATTCTTGAAGAAGCAAAATTTGGAGAGATGACTTCGGAATGCAAAACTTGTTTTGTTTGAATAGAAAACCCTTATGCAAATAGAAATCATCAAATCCTTTCTCTAGTGAACACTTTGCCAAAATTGGTCCAAAGAACGGGTCGGAAGCGTACAAAGATTTGATGGCATCAAGACCCAAGACATTTACTTCGAGTCTCGTAAGAAGGCTTGTATTTTTGCGAGATAAGGCGTCCGCTACTATATTTTCTTTGCCTTTCTTATACTTGACAATGTAGGGAAAAGACTCCATGAATTCAACCCATTTGGCGTGCCTTTTGCTCAAATTGGCTTGACCCTTAAGATATTTCAATGACTCATCATCGGAATGGATGATAAATTCTTTGGGCCAAAGATAATGTTGCCACACTTGAAGAACACGAACCAAGGCAAAAAGCTCTTTGTCATAAATTGTATAGTTAAGGCGTGCGCCATCACGTTTCTCGCTATGGTATGCAATAGGATGCCCATTTTGCATAAGGACGCCTCGAACGACAATTCCACTAGCGTCACACTCGATCTCAAAAGTTTTTGTGAAATCCGGTAAAGCGAGGAGTGGTGCTTCGGTGAGCCTCTTTTTGAGCTCATCAAACGCTTTTTGTTGTGCTTTGCCCCAAACGAATGTGACATTTTTATTTGTCAACTCGTTGAGAGGGCAAGCAATGGTAGAAAAGTCTTTCACAAAGCGACGATAGAAACCAGCCAACCCATGAAAACTACAAAGTTCACTAACATTGGTAGGTATGGGCCAATCTCGTATGTCCTTAACTTTTGAGACATCAACTTCAATGCCATTAGAAGACACAACAAAACCAAGGAAAATCAGTTTGTCTTTTGCAAAAGTGCACTTTGGGAGATTAGCATAGAGCTTTTCATGACGAAGGATTTGGAGAACCTCCCTAACATGAGTAACATGCTCCTCTAGTGACTTGCTATAGACAAGGATGTCATCAAAGTAAACAACGTCACTCTTCCTAATGAGAGATCTCAAAATATGGTTCATGAGGCGCATGAAGGTGGATGGGGCATTAGATAAGCCAAAGGGCATAACCAACCATTAATAGAGGACAAGTTTGGTCTTGAAGGCGGTTTTCCACTCATCACCCTCGGCCATGCGTATTTGATGGTAACCACTACGAAGGTCAATTTTCAAAAATATAGTGGCTCCACACAACTCATCAAGCATGTCATCAAGACGTGGTATAGGATGTCGATAACGCACGGTGATAGCATTGATTGGATGGCAGTACATGCATAACCGCAACATATCATCCGTCTTTGGGACTAGAATCACGGGTACCGCGCTTTGGCTAGTGCTTAGGATAGATATATTCTCGGCCCTCTCGGTGGAATGTCATCCAATTAGCTTGCAAGCATGTGAATGGCTCACAAGGTATCACATATCACGCGAACGAGAAAAGAATACTTATCGGTACGAGGTTGAACTAGGTATGTAGAGATACCGACGATCAGACCTCGGATAAGTAAAATATCGCGAGACAAAGGGAAATTTGTTCCATATGTAAATGGTTCATTCGATCACAAAGTAATCATAGAAATATGTGGGAACCATATGAATTTAGAGATTCCTCTATTGGTTATTGATCGGAGAAGAGTCTCGATCATGTCTGCATAATTCACGAACTGTAGGGAGACACACTTAAGGATTCGATGTTGTTTAGTAAATATGGAATGTGAGTAAAGAGACTGAATGTTGTTTGGAGTCTCGTATGGGATCCGGGATATCACGAGGAGATCCGGAATGGTCCGGAGAATAAGATTCATATAAGGAAAGTCCAATTTCGGAGTTCGGGAATGATTCTGGTGTTTTCACCAGAATGTTCTAGAAGGGTCTAGAAGGTTCACCCATCTGGAAGGGGAAGAGTACATGGATGTGTCATGACAAACTGTAATCGTGTCATCATGTCCTAGGTCACTTGGCTGGACACTTGGAATAGAGAAATCAAATTCTAATTTGGAAGTCAAAAAGGCAGTTTGAAAAAGTCAAATCACAACATGGTTTCCGAGTTAGGGAGGGTTTCCACCTGGGTTGGGAACACCCTTGGACGCCCCCTCACCTATATAAGGAGGAGTGGGGCTGCACCCCAAGGTATCCCCCTTGCCCTAGGCACCCAAGAAACCCTAGGTTGGCCGCCTCCCCCCTCTCTAGTTGCGACCAATCTAGATCTCCTCTAAACCACTATGGACTAGCTAAACTCTAGTTGTTAGCTACCTCTGAACCTCGGCCCTCTAGACTCTAGATCGCCGGGGATCCCTCTACTCTACCATACTCGCTCCGGCTTAGGCGAAGCCCTGCGGGATCTCCCCTCTACTTCCGACACGACGCCGTCGTGCTGCCAGAATCGCGAGGAGAGAGCTACAACCTCCGCTGCCTGCTGGAACAAGGGAGAGGAAGATCTTCATCGAGTACCGTACATGTGACTGATCATGGGACGCTGCCGGAACACGGAGCCGGAATGTCGCCTACGTGATCTTGAGATCGGCAAGTGAACGACTACATCACCCACGAGAATCTACTCTTATTAACCGCTTTGGATCTTCGAGGGTTAGTACTCTATCGACTCGTTGCTACAATCTAGTAGATAGATCTTGGTTTGTGTGTGTTCATGCAATAGAAATTTTTGTTTTCCATGCTACTAACCCCTACACCTTCAAGGTTATTTTTGACTTCTCCTTTTATTTTTTGCAACTTTGATTTTTAAATCTGTTTTTTGATTTTGTGAACTTTTTACTACATGGAAATCTGAACTGTTGTATTGTTTTTACTATAGCGTACTGTCAATAAGAAGAAAGGGTAGCATCATGTGATGAAGGTATACCTCTTATTGAGAAGGTAATCTCTACTATTTTTATGAAACAACTTTTTTTCCTTTTTGTGTTTTCATTATTTGAACTAGTAGTTTATGCCTATGTGAACCTTTGTCTATTTATGTTGTTCTGATTGATGTACCGTTTCTTCGTTTTTTACGAACATGCTTTATTGCATTCTCTAATTTGTGTTAGCCCACACAGTGAACCTTTATAGTTATTCCCAGTGAACTATAGTAAGATTTTTTTTAGTGAACTTTCTACTGATAATTTGTTTTTAACTGCGCATTTCATTTTTGTGAACTGTATGACTACATGTTTTGAACCCTAATATTTTTTTGTATGTTTGGTTTATTTTGTTTTTGTGGGCACTAATTCTTGGTATGAACCTGCTAACTTAAGTGAATTTTCCTTTTTTTTGAAGCATAGCATTTGTGAACTTTAGTTAAATGTGGTGTGAACCTTGAATTAATTATTTCTGTTTTCTGTACTTTTTAGCACATCATTATTGGAACCTCCAAACTTAAGTGATCCTTCTCTTTTTTTGTATAATAGCATGTGTGAACTTTAGTTAAATGTGGTGTGAACTTTAGTTAAATGTGGTGTGAACCTTGATTAAATCTTTCTGTTTTCTGTACTTTTAGCACATCATTATTGGAATTTTGTTTTCTAGTTTTTTGTGTTCATTTTTTGTGAACTATTTTTAATTGTGTTGTCAACCTTGATATCATTCTTTTTGTTTTACTTAGGATGTCACGAAAAAGAAGAGGGGTAGACCTGCAAAACCCGGGAAGACGGGTCCAAGTAAAGTTAGTAAGAAGGCGAAACTAAGTAAGGATAGTAATGAAGATGATGACTGTTTCTTTAAGCAGACTGTCCGCTATTCGCTTGGTGAAGTTATTGAGGCAACAAAGTATCTCAAGGATTCTCACAGATTAAAGGTTATCCAAGCAGGGTTTGGCTGTGTGTTTGATTGGGTTTTGGATGGAAACATTAGACGGGCCCTCATGTGTGTCCTTCTTAGCCGAATTGATACGAAGAAAATGCAGTTGGAATGTGCTCCTGGCAGGATTCTTCATCTCACCAAAGATTCAATTCATCACATTTTTGGGGTCCCAAATAAAGGTGAATCTGTTCCTAGGCCATCAGATACCGACCATGATGCTGCGTTGGCGAAGCTTAAGGCAGAACTTGGCTTCGCCATTAAATCTAGCATTGATACCAAGCATCTCCGTGATTTGTTGAAGAAGCTAGTTGAGGATGAAAGAAAAGTTCACCAAGCTGTCAAGGTTTTCTTTGCTATATTGTATAACAAGCTTATCTATCCTAGGAATGCAACACGGATCAGCAGAGAGGCTGCAATGCTTGTTGACATGGATTATGATAAGATATCTAGAGGTGATTTTTGTTAGCTTGTTGTCGATGAACTGAAGCGTGCAGCAGAGAAATTCCAGATCGAAGCTGCATCGCCTGGTGGCCCTGAAGGCTATGGTGCTGCTCTTGTACTCCAGTATCTAGATAGTTTCTATTCATGGAAGCACTCTATTAGGCATCGCTTGACTCCGCGTGCCAATTACTTGTGCCAGGCACCTATGAGGAAAATCTACTATGAAGATCGCATGGTTAATGGTAAAATGGATTTCGCGAAGTATGTTATTGGGAAGTTGCCGGTGAGTGAAATGTGTTTCTTCATGGCCACTTTGTTGTACTTATTTTGCTGTTTAACTATTGATCTATATTCATGCTATATACTTAACTATGTCTGTTTTTCCCGTCAATTGTTCTAACTGAAAGCTCTTATTATGTTTGACTTTGTTTCTTAGAGCTATCTTTTTTGGCTGATGGGTTTTTCATTAGTTAATTGTTTTATGTTTTTCACAATAAGAGTGAATTTTATTCATCTTGTATAATGAACTCTTTTTAAAAAATGCTAAGTTATGTTCTTTTACATTTTTGCCTTCTTTTTTATATTGAACTTATTGTATACCTCTTTTTATTCTTTAATATATGGTTACTACATGTGTATTTAGAGTTTTTGTCACATCCCAAAATTTTCCAAATTTTGAAATGTGAAAAAAAAATAAAAAAAATAAATAATTGTTGATTTTTAGGGTGAGAAGAAACTTTTGATTCCAATTGGAAACATCAAAACCTATTTTGATCAAATAGAATCCTAAAGGGATTTACAAAGATAAACAAATAATAAATAAAGTTATAATAGTTGAATTACCATTTTTGGATCTTTAAATAAAAGATATGGTTTTTATAAAGCAAAGGTAGAATTATAAATAAGGATTATTTTAAGGAGCCAAATTAAATCTTGGCCAAGCAAATGAAATAAAATATTTTGGTTGATAAAAATAGTAACGGATTATTTAAATAAAATAATAAGGATTTATTAATATCCAATTTTATTTAAGTAAAGGGTTTTCCATTTTAAATAAACACTAAAACTTGTTAAAGTATTTTAAATAAGAATTCCAAGTGTTTTGTTTTTTAAATGAAACCTACTGAAAAGGTTTTGATATTATTTGGATTTCAAATAGAGTTTTAAAATAAATTAAATCTTATTTGAAATAAAGACTAAGGTCTATTTATTTAATTTTATTAATATATCCTAAAAGAATAAAAGAATTATTTTATTTTGGACTTTGGAATATGTTGTTACACAGTATTAAAATCAACACAAAGTTTGGTGGTGGTTTGAATTGATTTGGAGTTTGAATTGTTTGAAATAAAATCAAAACAGAAATTCAAAACAGAAAAGGGAAAACATTCTGTATAAAAAAAAGAAACGAACAACCCACTTCCAAGGCCCAGCAAGCCCAGCAGCGCAGCCCACCTGCTCACCCCCGCAGTGAAACGTTTTTCTCTCAGAAAAGAACCCGCGAAGTCACTGACGCTGCGACCCCACTCCCTCTCTCTCTCGCTCTCGCTGACCGTTGGACCCCACTGCCCCGTCATCATCATCTCCACCGCGTCGACCGTTCCCCTCGCCGTTTACTGCCGTGTTTAATCTCCTTGAATTCGCGTTGATGGCCGGATTAAACTCGCCAGTGAACACGCATACATAAGCGCCGTGCCCTCCTCTCTCTTTTCCCCCAAGCGCCATCTTCTCTCTGCCTCCAGGCTGCAGCAATTGCGAGCTCAAAACTCTCTGCCCCGACAAGCTTCACCGGCCAATTCCGGCACCGACCAACCACCCCTCTCCTCCCAGAGCACGCAAGCTTTCTCCTCAGTCCCGTGCGCACCTGCCCGTGTGCTCCACTCACCCGCGCGCGTCCCCTAGCGTCGACAACCTCGACACAGAGCGTCGCCGCCGTCTGCCATTTCCTCTGGCGAGTTTTCCCAGTAAGTACCGACCACCCCGAACCCTCTCGTTGATGCTCCCATGATCCCTGATGCCGTACACGTCTAACCATGCCTTTATCTTACCTTAGGGTGACATGTAGCCTCGCCCCCGTCGACAACCATGCGAGCCCGAGCCAGAGAGCAACTCCGGCGAGCAATTGCGATCGTCCCCGTGCGCCCCTGCCTCCTCTTGAACACGTCGAGCATCAGTGAAGCACAGCGATTCTGGTAAACCCCTCCCCTCCTTCCCTTGCTTCCTGTAGTCGCCACGACGCCGCCACCAGAGCGCACTGCCGCCTGTCGCCGCCGCTAGCACCGCCCAACCTTGGTCAGGCGCACAATGTCGTTGGATCTGAATCTTGCGGCTAAGATTAGATTTAGGCAAAGGGGTATGCGTCCATATGTGCCGCACGATCTTATTTAGATGCAACGACTCGCAGAGAGCGATCCGCGCGAAACGGTATCAGCCAGTTAGGTTCAGCCACGTGGCCAGTCTGTTTGAATAAAAACCAGAAAATGTTCTATTAGATTTGCAAACTTGTAAAATTCATAACTTTAGTTCTACACGTCCAAATTTTGCAAATTTTATATCAATGGAATCAGCAGAGCAAGTACTTTGCACCCATGATC
This sequence comes from Avena sativa, assembly GCA_916181665.1. Classification (NCBI taxonomy): domain Eukaryota; kingdom Viridiplantae; phylum Streptophyta; class Magnoliopsida; order Poales; family Poaceae; genus Avena; species Avena sativa. Next base: position 150,291,650 of record OV702279.1, on the reverse strand, counting down.
TTTGTTTAATGTTTTGCTTATAGAAAATTGGTTGAATTTGCAGAAACTTGTGTAGGCTTATTTGAATATAAAAATTGTTCTAGATATAGTTTTAAGATGAAATCTTTGCTAATTGGTTTGTTTTGAACCTACTGACCATAGGAACCAACTTATGGATTTAAAAATGTATTCGGTGAAGCAAAAGAATAAATATTTGAATTAGAGCCTTTCTAGTCAAATAAAAATATTGTTTTTGGTCTAGAAATGAATTTTGAATAAAACCTTTGGGAAATTATTTGATTCCAACATTCTGACCCTAACCACCAAGTTTTGTGAATTAAAAACATATTTGATGAGCCATATAAAGTTACCACTTTGCTAAAAGCTATTTTCAACTACATAAAATATCACCTTAGCATAATACTTGGTTTATGAGATAAAACCCTTTGCAAATGGTTTTACCATTTTTGTAAATGACCACTTTGAACTTTAAAATGTTTAGAGCCTAGTAGAAACCACTTTTCCAAATAAAACCATCTTTTGCATGCTTGCATGCATGACCTTATTTTTATTATTTTGTGTGATAAATTGTTTGAATGCTAGTTGAATATATGTTTGCTTGAATGAATTGTAGTGAAGTTAGAAGAGTGTGATATTTGCAAGATCAAGAAGTGAACCAACATTCTCTACTAAAAAGGCAAGTGACACTATCATCCATGTCCTACTATTTTCATTACACTTAGTGGATTTTTGTAACATGCATGGTAATGGGCTACTATATTTTATGCTATGCTAAATCCTAATAGGATACCCTTATATCATCCTTAGTGAAAACATTGTAGTTGTAGTATGCTTAGCCCTGCTATATATTTGGGATGGGATACATGATATGATTATAAGAAGAGTTGAAAAGATATATGTTTTATATAATAAAACAAGTACTCAATGAACCACCTGGGTGGACAAGGATACTCAAGTTTTGGACAAGGTGGCAACAAAGGGAACCATGTTTACATGGCTATCTTTTTGTATGTGCACTAGAAAAAAACCACCCAGGGACTTAGAGATTGAACATGTTTCTCGTACAGTGGTTCCGTGTACAGCCACATGCTAAATGGGCTTTGGCTTAGTCAACTACATAGTGGAAGACCCATGCATTGGCATCTTCAGGTTAACTAGAATTGTGTAAGGGAAATGTATCCCTACATTGGTGCCTGGTTGACAAGCTAGAATTGTGTATTGGGAGGACTTCTATGGAAAGACTTTGTCATATTCTCGATCTTCCAGTACTCCATTTTGGTGAGTACTTATCCAGCGGCCACTGGTGGCATCAAGACAAGATTGTGTCATGTGGGTAAAGTGTATAACTTATGCAGAAGATCAAATTCTAAGTACTTAGTCGTGTCCCCGATTATGGACAACTCTGAGCAACTAAGGCCTGAAGCTATGGAAGATCTCGACATTCCAATTTATCAAAGTAAAACTTGATGGTGACAACAAGGGATTAGAAGCACTTGGAGTTTTCCAAGAAGTTCAAAAATATTTGACAAAAGATCAAAACTATTTTGAAAAGATAGGATAAAACTATATTACTTTCTGCAAATGAGCCTAAACCCTACTTAGCCAAATATGCATGTAATGATAGGATCCACTTAATTCTACATAGTAGTGAAACTTGCCAATACAATTCAAATGTATTGACCTTTGTGGCTCCAACTTATTATGTTGCAGGTTTGTTTGATGTTAGTGAAGTGTGTTGAATAGGATTACAAGTCTACAACCAACATGATTGCTTGTGGAACTTTGAAGATGAACAACTCCATGCTTTATAGATATTCTGCTGCAATGTAATGTGATAGTCAAATGGGCTATGTAAGATGTAATGAATTATTTTATTCCTGGTTATAAAGTTGTATTATGACCTTTGTTTCTTGATATTACATCTTAACTGTGGATGCTAGATATTGATCCAGGGACTAGCATTGTAAACACATGGATCTCTACCTTATTAAAGGTTGGGAACCTTACAATTTTATACTCGGATAACTTCATGTTTTTCATCAATTAATTGTTTTATGTGTCCACATTAAGAGTGAACTTTATTCATCCTGTATAATGAACTCTGTTTAAAAAATGCTAAGTTATGTTATTTTCACATTTTTGCTTTCTGTTTTACATTGAACTTATTTTATACCCTTTTATGGGTTTATCAGGAGTGAACTGTATTCTTCTTGTACAGTGAATCTCGTTTTATCCTTAATCTATCTTTACTACATGTGTTTTTAGACTTTTATGCTCAGTGAACTTCATGTTTTCCACTTAGTGAACTTTTTTTGCTTGTTAATTTTTTTTCATATAGTGGAAAGCGCGCAATGACATTGTGTACAATTATGAAATGTCTACCGAGAAACTCTTTGTTGAACCTAATGTGCCGAGAAAAGCAGTTGGTCCTGATTTTCTTGAGAGGTCTCATCCTTTGTTGGTCACCCAGCCAGAGGCTCGCAAACACGATGATATGCCTAGACCGAGTGCTGTTCCATCAAGAGTATCTACTGCTTCAACATTCAGAGAGAGTGATAGGCTTTTATATAAAGTATAATACCTTTCGCGGTTGGTCCCAAGCATTCATTCTCTTTTTCCTGATGCGCCTGCTGCCATTAGCGATGCTGCGAAGAAAGTGGCTGGGTATGATGCTATTATTCTTGACAGTTTGATGACTGCTATATCTTGTCTGCGGCAAAGTTATGGTGATTTTGGAAGAAAACAAGATGCCATTTTTGGAGTGCATGAAAAAGCTTCCGGGAAGGAGCAAGGTGCTGGTGGGTCATCTGGTGCATGTGTGGATAATGAATCTTTCTTTACCCAAACAATTTTAGGGCACAGAGAATCAGATGCTGAGGTAACGGTTCCCATCTATCAAAAGCTTCTTCTGAATTTTTTGGCACGTATGAACTATAGTTTGCCCTGCATGTGAACTTCAATTTTTGTTAATGCTTTTTATTTTTTGATTTTTCTCTGTTTACAGGAAGAAGCTAAACGAGTCGAGGAAGCAACCATCCATGAAGATGAGGTAGAAGATGAAGGTTCTGATCATGGTGAAGTTGCAGACCAGTTCATGTTCCGTAAGCATGCGACTACTCCTGTGACGCCGCCGCATGATTCTAGTGATGGAGAGGGTGATGAATTTGTTAAGAACGATGATTTCATCCCAAGTTCAGAGTATGGAGAGCAGAGGGTTCCTGAAGGTGGTAGTGTGGCAGGTGGATGCGACGACGTTGTGGATAAATTCGCGTTCGCGCCTACTGAGCGAGCTGCTAGTGAAGATTGTACTTCCAAGATATTATCTCCAGTGGGTATTGTTGAAGACATTTTTGGGGGCAAGTCTAAAGTCCCCACTGCGCCAGTTGCAGCTGTTCAGTTATGTGTTGCAGATGGAGCAGCTATTCTTTCTACAAACCAGGGTGTTCCAGAATTGGATAAGAAGGCTCAAAGTGTTGATGTTTCTGCTGGTGATTTCCATGCAGTTAGTGCTACAGTTATAGATGAGGTTCCTGCTGGCAACGTCCCTGTGAATTCTGGGCTTGTTATGGATGAACCGGTGGAGGAAGGAGATACTGCTGCACAATCTCGTGCCATTGGCTCGGAAGACCAAGACAATGATTCTTCAATCCCTGGGAGTGAACCTAACATCTTTGATTATACCTTTTCAAGTACCCCCTCCCTCCTATATTTGACACTAACGGTCTTTCAAGTGCATCCACGGATAACATAGGCAAGGATCTTTGAATAAGAAACCTCATCCACCCCACTTCCCTTCCTCCCCAGCTCCATCATCTGTTTGTTTTGTTCCTACAAGTTCTCCACGCCCCTTTTGCTTTATGTATGATATATGTTGTTTTATAACTATCATGTATGCGTCTTTTTTTGTGTTTTATGGATGGGTGGGGGGGCAGGGTGTTGAGTGTTTTGGTCTGGTTTTGTGGGGTGACTGGTGTAATGAGACAAATGTAAGTCCTGAACAATTTATGTAATGGATTATCTTTTACCTTTCCCACATGTGTAAATGCGTGTTGTGATTTTTTGTGGTGTGTTGGCGGGGGACTGGGTGGAGGTTGTATTTGTGTAGTGAATTCTCCTCACAAGGATTTTTGCCAGGAAGATACAAATTGTACGTTTTCCTATCTCTATGATCTTTTCTCCTTAAGTGAACTGTATAGAGGTTGATGTGAACTGGCTTTTCTGTTTTTCTGTTTTCAGCATCTGGGTCTTTGTCGACACCTAATATATCGCAGCTTACCGCTTTTAGAAGAATCAAGGAGGTGTATGATACTGTATTGAAACTGGGATCTCATCCTAGTAAGAAGTATGGATTTTTATTATTGTTGCATTGCTCTTATTGTTTGGTTTTTTATGTTATCTTTGTGTGCAGTGTCTAATAGATATCAAATCTGGTATTTTTTTTGTAGGAATGATGTACTTTTTATTAATGACGAGGCTCGATGCACAGTTGGAAATGTTACAGAAGCATTTAAGCCTACTAGCATGCCATGTTCTTTTGTTGTCCTAGTTGCAACATATTTGCTTCGCCAAAATTTCAAGAATTCTGGGAAATTTTTTGTACCATACATTTGCAGTGTATGATGTTTTTGTCTAATCTTTTTATGCTTTCATATGTGAACTTTTTGTTTCATTTGTTTTATTTTTACTCTAAAACACCTTTTTTTTAAATATATTCCTTTTATTAAATCCAGAGGCATATTTTTGAAAGGAATCTGAACAGTGGCCCCTTGAGGAGATTATTTAGTCTTGATGCTGAGGAGCGCTTGGACATGAAAGATATGGTAAGCACCGCCTTCTTGGTTTCCTTTTCTATTTATGTAGTGAACTTCAACTTATATATTTTTTGGCATGTTCATCATCTGAACTATCTGATATATTGTTAATGTGTCACTTTCCTTTTTATTTTATTTTCAGATTTGTTTTGCAAACTTCGACCCTCCAGGTTTAGGGGGGTTGGACACTATTGTGTAGTCACCATTAACATGAAGCTCGAACGATTCGAGTTTCTTGACTCTCTGCATGACGAGTTTAGCCCATGTGCTCATCGGGTTTTCAATACCATGGTTCATGGCATAAAGAAGTTATAGAGGCAAGCGAGAAACGAGAAAGGGGAGTCGTTCTCCCTGCCATCTATTGATCATTTTGTGCAGCATTTTGTTGAAGTGCCAAAACAGCTAACCTCGTAAGTTTTTTTCTATTATGCACTTTGTTATTCCAGGACCTGTGTTATTTTTTTGTTTTGTATCTATAGTGAACCAGTTTTGTATTGTTGGTGTGAACCACTTTCATCAAACCTTACTTTAATATAAATGAACATTGAATAGCATTTCAAGTGAACTTTGGAATAAACAAAAGTCAACTAGAGTGAACTTAACTATTGTAGAAATAAATACAAGTCAAAATTATTTTTGTATTTTTACCTACTAAACGTTATTTCTAAACAGACTTATGTGAACTGCAACTTTAGAGCAGGCAGGACATAAGCAATGTGAACCACAACTTTTTATTCAGTGAACCTCATCTTTTTTAGGGGATATTCAAAGCACACTATTATTCTTTACATAAATTACCACAAGTATGGTAATTGTTCTGTTTGCTATAACTTCTATTTTATCCAAGGGGCTTTTTTCTTGCATGTCTTTATATTGAAGTGAACCTGTATGCATATCAATGTGGACTTTATTTTTCTTAATTTGTTATTTTAGCTATAACTTAAGATTTTAATAGTAAACTTGCTTTTTTTCACATGAATGATTGTGGTTTCTTCATGATTCAGTATATTCTAACTTGGGATGGTGTAAGTTTGGTTATATTCAAGCAAGGAGACATATTAATGATAAGGATGACACTGCTTTATAGCTGGCTCAGTTCAGGTCATTTCCAAATTGACCTAAAAGGTTTATTTGGTGTTGATGCAAGTATTTTTCTTCTATGATTTGACCAAGTGAACTTCACTTTTTAATTTAAAGTTCAAATTTTCAAGCTAAGTTTTATATCAGTCTAACATGTTTTTGCTCTCTCATTTTTTACACACTTGTTTGTTATTTTTGAGAGACACCTCTTTACATGGAGGAGGCTAACTTTGCTATTTTTGACCTTGAAACTGTCACACCTGATGTTCGCATGATCTCTAAAGATACTTTCCTGAATGAAGTTAGTAAGGCGAAGAAGACTGCTCCGAAGCTTCATACTGCTACAAAACGAACTACCAGGAGCACCAGTGCTGCACAGTACAAGGGGATGAAGAATGTTGTTGATGTCGAAGGTGGACATGACGATGATTTTGTTGATCCTGCGCCATGGACTGTCAAAAGCAAGGTTGTTGCCAAAGTTGCTGAAACATGTCCCAGTGGCAGTAGTGATGATTTTGTATCGCAGACACCCACTGATGCTTCCATTGTTATATCAACTAAGAGGGTTACCAAAGTGCCCATGCGGTTGAGGGAACCCTTGGAGAAGCTTATTCCTTTTGAACCGCCATACTTAGTCAAGGCAAAGGAGATAAAAAAGCTTATCTTGAGCTCTGAGTATTTGCAGAAATATGCGAATTGAGTTATATATTTCCTCTTTCTCTGTCTATTGTGATATTTCCTTTTTATTTCCATGCTTATCTCACTTGTTTTGCATATTAGAACTCCCCTATTCAGAATCACAAGCCCGAATGGTATCCCCTCTGATGTTATGGGAGAGGAAATGTTCAAGGCATTTTGACGGTGCGAAATGATATGTGCAGAAATTATGGAGAATGTCTTATCATTCTAGAAGGATGACCCTATCATGAAAAAAATGTTTGCATCAGGGAAATGTGTCATGCTCGGTCCATTTTTCATCCCGGTATAACCTTCTTTTGTGACCTCTGTTAGATTTTCCATGTGAACTGGAACCATATAAACACTATGGACTATCAGCTTTTTGTCAAGTGAACTTCAAGTTGTGAACACACTACTATGAACTGTAATCTCATGATATCCCAATAACACAAGTTAAAACATATGTGTACTTCAATTGTTTTGTCATGTGAGCTTCAGAGTGATATCCATGTGAACTGGTATTTCAACATACTGTTCTTAAACAACTGAACTTTTAAGCATGTGATCTTCAACCTTTTTTCATTCAACACACTGATGTGAACTGGAACTAATTCATGGACTGTAAAATAGCTTTTCCTTTTTATATTTCATTTGTAATTTCTAGGTTTTATAGTCTATGCTATCTTTTTTGTAATGTGTACTTTCAAGTTGTGAATACACTACTGTGTACTGTCATCTCAGAGTACCGCAATAATGGAAGTTAAAATTCTATGTGAACTTGAATTCATTTTGCCATGTGAGCTACAGAGAGATATCCATGTGAACTTAATTTTAACATACTGTTTTTTCAACAACTGAACTTTGTTATGCATGGGATCTTCAAGCTTTTTTTATTCAACACACTGATGTGAACTGGAACTAATTCATGGACTGGAACATAGCTTTTCCTTTTTATATTTTATTTGTGATTTATAGGTTTTATATTCTATGCTATCTTTTTTTTAAATGTTCTGCCTTTTGTTATGCAATATGTTCTGGGTATTGCTCCATTTGAGTCACCAGATGATAAAGGGAACCCACAGCCTTTACGTGATTTCAATGTAGAAGCAGCCGCCAAAAATTTTCATGCGTATGTGAGGCCATCAGAAAATTTGCTGACATCCAACCTGGCAAGTGAACTCTTCTTCTACCATTAAATAAACCTCATGAGTATCTTACTTTTTCGTAGTAAATGACATGCTTTTTACTTATGCTTTTTTCTTTCCATGCAGGTTTTAATTCCTTGCTTCCATAAGAATCATTATACATTATATGCCATGAATAGATACACCGGGTCCCTGGATATTTTCGATACAATCAGATATTCAAAGTGTGGTAAAGAGAAATCTCGGTCTGGACACCATTATGACCGTGTTGAAATAGTACGTTACCTTTATCTTTTTTAGTACAACTTCTTTAATGCTTTAGTCTGGTGTTTCTATTGTGTATATTTTTTTTAAATCCATGCAAAATAGATGAGAAGAATGGTTCTCTTGATGAAGAGGGTCTATGGCATTGTTGAATTCAATAAGCACAACAAGTTCCCATGGGAGCTCAAAGCAGACAAGTGTAACTTCTCCAAAACACCTGAACAGGGACCAAACGAGTGTGGATTTTATGTTCTGAAGATCGCCTGAACATCCGATGGCGATAGGTTGATTGATAAGATTAACAACAAAGATGTTAGTATTTTTATTGACCCCTCTCATGTCTTCTATCTATTGTATTTACTTCAAGCTTCTCAGTCTAAAACTAATGTTTTTCCACTTTGTCCTTTTGTTCTTTCGTATCAGCATCGTATGGAGGACTGGAAGGCGGAGCACATATACCAGCTATTGTTTCATCTCAAGAATGAAATACAAGAGTCTGAGTGGCCAGCTGAACTTAGAGATCTGCTTTTGTTGCTTGGATTCGCATCATCTCAGGAGTAGGCGTGGAAAAGTTTTGGTTCCAGTATTGTAGTCTCTGGACCCGATGTATTAGTTGTTATATTTTAGAAGGTATATTGCAATTGGAGCATTTGTGCTGATTGATTGTTGTGGCATCCCGCAAAACCACTACTAGAAAATCGCGTTGAATTTGTGCATTGCATCATCATGACCGCATGCTCATGTCATCATGCCACATTGCATTTGAGCATCGTCATCATCTTGCATTTGCTTGTGTAAAATTATTTGCGGATAAACCGGTTCATGTTTTCTAAACGGCCGTCTTAATTCAAACGCAAAACCCCGGATGCTGCCGGATACTTTGTTTGTCCAAAACTATTTACAAAGTTCGTCGCAATCAAATAAAAATATTAAATTATTTTGGGCGGGGCAGTCGACCGGGCCGATTGACCCGAACGACCGCCCCAGAAATTAAAACGGTCCAACTACACCCGCCCTTCCAAATCCTAAACCTACCCATCTTCCTACCCACACACCCCAGCCACATCACCCCAACCAATCGGTGTTCGCCACGTCACCTTGCCCCAACCCCCCACCCAACCAGAGGCAGCCACCTCATCTCACCCCTCTCTCCCCTCTCTCTCCCACCAGCCACTTCCCCACCACGCACGCGCTACACCCACCCAAGCCACACACGCACCCAGCCAACCCCACCCGCTGCAGCTAGGCCCCACGCGCGCAGCCCCCCTCTCCACCTGCCCAATCCCAGCACCCCGGCCCCACCCGCACGCTCGGCACGCACGCCTGAACCACCCCGTCCTCAACCTCCCGACACCACCTCAGGACGCTCCCCACCCCGCGCCAGGATCCGGCCCGACCCTCCCCAGTCGCCGCCGCCGGGCCGCCTCCGCGTGCGCCGCCCGCGGCCGCTCTCCATGACCCCGCCGCCGCTCACCTTCTCCGGCGCCGCCACCGCCGCGAGCCGCCCTGCCTGCGAGCGCCGCCCTCCCCCGCGCCTCCGACGACCTCGCCGCCCGACCCCGCGCTCGCCCAGGACCGCCACCAACCCTCGACGCGCCGCCCCGGCCTCGCTCGCGACCACGCCCCTCCACCCCGCCTCGCGCCAGACCGCCGTCCGCCGCCGCCCCGCGGTCGAGCCCGCGCCGCCCGCGTCCCCAAGCTCGTCGCCGGAGTCGCCCCGTCGCCGGTCCCCTCGACCCTCTCACGTGCGCCTCCGGCCGCGACCGCGCCCTCCGCCTTCCGCCCAGCCCGCGGCCGCCTCGCTCCCTGCGGCCACCGCCTCCGGCCTTGGCCTCCGCCCGCGCTAGCCGGCCCCGTCCCGCTCCGCCGTCGCCTCCCTGGCTCTCCACCTCGCTGTCGCCGGTGGCGCCGCCGTCGGCCACGCTCCGCCGTCCAACCTCCACCTCCAGCAACCGCCTCGCGCACGCCATCGCTTTTCTTCGGTCTCACGGTGCCTCGCAGGGACCACCAGAGTACCACCCGAAGATCGCCAGCGTCGAAACTCAAGCTCTACACCTCGTTCGAGCCGGAACCTCAAGATCTCCGACATGGCGTAGATGGACAAACCCCGAAGACCCGAACCCCGATGGACCACGATCCCCACTGCAGAACAACAAGGCCTTCGAAGCGGAACCGACAAGATCTGCAACACGGACGCGGAGAAAACCTCGGACGCCAAGATCTTCTCCTCGGGACACCGGGAGCTCCCCTGAACGCCTAGGTCTAACCCTCGGACCCGAAGACCACGATGATGTTGAACCAAGATCCCCATCGGACCAGATCGTCACCAAGACCGGCCATGTTGAGATCCGAGATCGACCCGTCGAACCCTGGACCCCGACCCCGAACCCCGGAACCCCAAGATCGTCGAGCCCCCTAATGTGTGAACCCTTTTCGAGACCCTATTTTTATAACATAATACAACTTGCTGCATATTAAATTGTCATACTTGCATGCATACTTGTCCTGTGGTTTGGGGGCCTTATGCCGATTCACCTCCAATTAAATATGGGGCCATATGCGGGCAAATTTAGTCTCATATCGGCCTCATTTAAATTTGTGTAGCGAACCGGTATCTTATCTTGCCATGATTAGACAACATTTAATTTGCGGGGTAGATAAATAACCTGAACCGTTTAATTAATTGTCGGGACCCCCGGTTCCGCTTAATATTGACCTAATTGCATCGCACCTTTGCCACGCCATACATCATACATGCATCATGCCGATCTTTTGCCGTAGTATTAAATATTGCATCCGGTGTTTCTTCTAGCGTTTTGCTTCTTCGCTGATAAGGCCGTTGAGTTGATGTGAGCCTCGCCCCGATCTTCGGTTGAACCTTCGACAATGTTTTCAGGCGAGCATCTCCCCCTTTCTACCTATCTTACTTATATAGTATTTATTTCCCTCCTGTTGATCTTTGCTATCTGTGTTGCGATGCTCTAGTTTCGTACCCGTGATATCCCTTGCAGCCATATATTGCCTTGGACACATCCTATTACCTGTTGTTTGGTAGATAGTTGGACTTGCGCGTCGTAGTCTCTTGCTCAAGTGCTGTTGCGCGCCGCCATGTACCACAGTTGTTGGAGTATTGCCACATGTTGGATGTTGGAGATGGTCTCGGCTTTACTTTTCGTTCACTTTAATTCCTGTTTAATAACTAAAATTGAAGTAAGCAGAGGCATCGGTGGGTGATAGATAATATTTGGTTTCCGAACGCCCACTTGTGTCCCGTAGGACCCCGAGTACTTGATACCTGTTCCTTGATTTATCGCGCTATCCACATCCGGGAGGTATATGGGACCCCCCTTAGCCAGAGCTTGATTCAGTCTTATTTCTTGGGGCCACAAACTAGTTTGAGGTTTTATTTACGATCCTGTACTTATGCCATGCTTTACTGCGTTATTTACGATTGTGCGAGGAGCACACTGTACTATTTAGGATCGGGACACGATTCCGCGGTGTCGACAAGCCCAGTTTTGGGTTCCCAGTCGTTCACAGCCGTCCACCCAAACCTTGAGTCCGTCTCGGAGCTTGCTTACTTCGTTGCGGGTAGACTCCAAGGGGTGGCCCCCTGAAATATTTCTGAATCCTGTGATTGCTTTGTCGTGAAGGCCTCGTTGGGTTTTGATTTGGTTTTTCCGAGGTTGATCGAGTGTGTGTTGCTATTGGTGCACCCCGGCCGGGTAAAACTTTCTGAAAGCCGTGTCCGCGGTTATGGACGACTTGGAGCACAGTATCTCGACCATAGACAAGCATAACTAAAGTTTATTGCTATAAATTTGACTTTATAATGACTAGTAATCAGCTTCAGTATAATGGAATGGCTAATTAATACTGCCCACAATTGCTTGTTTGGAGTGTCGCTTGCGACCATTATACCTGACTAGTAAGTGTTGCAACTACAACGGAATGGCTGAATAAAAGTACCAACAACAGCTGGGTTTGGGTTATCTCATGCTATTTGTATCTGACTAGTAAGTGTTGCAACTATCACGGAATGGTTAACTAAAAGTGCCCACTGCTTATTTTATCAGGATGAATATCGATACCTGACTAGTAATTGCTGCAACGATAATTGAATAAATAAAAATGCCAACTGTGTGAGTTCCTCGGTTGACTTCCTCGTTTGGTATCGAGGGGGGGAAACGCCAGGATGGGTTTGTTTGATGATAGTGTCAGGTTGGATCCGAATAGGTCTTCCTCACCCCTCTCTGATAGCCGCCAGTTGTATCGAGTCTCTATAGGTTGTTTAGTGCATGCTGCCGCTGCCGCTTCAGTCCACCATACCTATGTAGGCGAGGACCGCCGAATTCTAGTCTCGCCGTGTACTGGCCTCAGTACTGACGCTCCTCTTTTTTCCTTTGCCCTTGTCGGCACCCCTTTTGTTTAAGCAGGTTTTGAGATCGACGTCGTTAGCAGGGTTACCCTTCCGGCTTGGCCTGGGCAGGGTTATGGACGCCATTGGTTATTCTTCAGGGCTCTTAGCCCCATTTGCATCTTGTCCGTAGCTGGACGCTCTATCGTTTCAAGGTGATTTGGATCTTTGTATATTATATCTGTATTCTTGACTCATTGAGTCGCTGTTGTATATATATCTGTTCTGTGGGTTCCATCGAGGACTGTTGTGTAATGTTATTACTTCGTTTTCCACCCGCACGAAAGTGCCTGGTGGGCACCTTTGAATCGTTTCTATGCGGGTTTGGCGGGTTTCGCTAAAACTTGCATAGGTCCGATTCTGAGGGTGTTACAGAGTGGTATCAGAGCTCAGCAGTTGCGATACCCCACAAGTCCAGCCTGTAGGATAACCTAGCTAACGGCCGAAGTAGAGTGTCAAAACTATTTTGCAAAATCGGTTGGATAGTTCTGATTAGGTCTGATTTTACTCCTTACCCCTCTGCTGCTCTCCTCTCACCTCTGCGTGTTTTGAATCCGTTCTCTTCTCTCTCTTAGAGTCCAGGATTTCTCGTGGTTGGGTTTCCGTCGTACCTTCAGGGTTTCGATTCCTCCTTTGATAACGGTGTTGCTACATCCTGTCTTCATGCCATCCGAGTGATCCTTTATCTGTGTTACCATTCTTGATTCCTTGTTTGTGCCTTTCGGTGTTTTCCGACGCGACGACATCATCTCCGCCAGATCCGATGCAGAGTCTGCATCAGTCCTTAGATCCGAACCTCGCTTGTCGAGATCTTCAGTCTGAATCCGAGGGTTGGTTGCATAATCTATCTGTTCGTGTACAGAGTAATGCTTCGAGTGCGGGATGGAGTCGCGACCATACCACTACTCTTATCATTTGCTTTGTATATTGAATGGTGTATCGATGCAATTTACTCCTTCCGCTGAAGTTAGAGGTGGTCTTACCTTTAACTCCGTCCGTTGTTTATCCAGAGTGCTCTCTTGACGAACAGGATCAACGAACCCTTGTTGGTGGTGTCGCTGATTTCAAGACGAAGAAAGCATCATTGTTAGTGGTGTCGCGAGGATCTACACGAAGCGAGAAGACGCAGATCGCCGACCTTCCTTCCGGTACCATGAGGCGGATCTCGAGGGCGAGATCCATTGTTAGTGGTGTCGAATTGTGGCATCCCGCAAAACCACTACTAGAAAATCGCGTTGAATTTGTGCATTGCATCATCATGACCGCATGCTCATGTCATCATGCCACATTGCATTTGAGCATCGTCATCATCTTGCATTTGCTTGTGTAAAATTATTTGCGGATAAACCGGTTCATGTTTTCTAAACGGCCGTCTTAATTCAAACGCAAAACCCCGGATGCTGCCGGATACTTTGTTTGTCCAAAACTATTTACAAAGTTCGTCGCAATCAAATAAAAATATTAAATTATTTTGGGCGGGGCAGTCGAACGGGCCGATTGACCCGAACGACCGCCCCAGAAATTAAAACGGTCCAACTACACCCGCCCTTCCAAATCCTAAACCTACCCATCTTCCTACCCACACACCCCAGCCACATCACCCCAACCAATCGGTGTTCGCCACGTCACCTTGCCCCAACCCCCCACCCAACCAGAGGCAGCCACCTCATCTCACCCCTCTCTCCCCTCTCTCTCCCACCAGCCACTTCCCCACCACGCACGCGCTACACCCACCCAAGCCACACACGCACCCAGCCAACCCCACCCGCTGCAGCTAGGCCCCACGCGCGCAGCCCCCCTCTCCACCTGCCCAATCCCAGCACCCCGGCCCCACCCGCACGCTCGGCACGCACGCCTGAACCACCCCGTCCTCAACCTCCCGACACCACCTCAGGACGCTCCCCACCCCGCGCCAGGAGCCGGCCCGACCCTCCCCAGTCGCCGCCGCCGGGCCGCCTCCACGTGCGCCGCCCGCGGCCGCTCTCCATGACCCCGCCGCCGCTCACCTTCTCCGCCGCCGCCACCGCCGCGAGCCGCCCTGCCTGCGAGCGCCGCCCTCCCCCGCGCCTCCGACGACCTCGCCGCCCGACCCCGCGCTCGCCCAGGACCGCCACCAACCCTTGACGCGCCGCCCCGGCCTCGCTCGCGACCACGCCCCTCCACCCCGCCTCGCGCCAGACCGCCGTCCGCCGCCGCCCCGCGGTCGAGCCCGTGCCGCCCGCGTCCCCAAGCTCGTCGCCGGAGTCGCCCCGTCGCCGGTCCCCTCGACCCTCTCACGTGCGCCTCCGGCCGCGACCGCGCCCTCCGCCTTCCGCCCAGCCCGCGGCCACCGCCTCCGGCCTTGGCCTCCGCCCGCGCTAGCCGGCCCCGTCCCGCTCCGCCGTCGCCTCCCTGGCTCTCCACCTCGCTGTCGCCGGTGGCGCCGCCGTCGGCCACGCTCCGTCGTCCAACCTCCACCTCCAGCAACCGCCTCGCGCACGCCATCGCTTTTCTTCGGTCTCGCGGTGCCTCGCAGGGACCACCAGAGTACCACCCGAAGATCGCCAGCGTCGAAACTCAAGCTCTGCACCTCGTTCGAGCCGGAACCTCAAGATCTCCGACATGGCGTAGATGGACAAACCCCGAAGACCCGAACCCCGATGGACCACGATCCCCACTGCAGAACAACAAGGCCTTCGAAGCGGAACCGACAAGATCTGCAACACGGACGCGGAGAAAACCTCGGACGCCAAGATCTTCTCCTCGGGACACTGGGAGCTCCCCTGAACGCCTAGGTCTAACCCTCGGACCCGAAGACCGCGATGATGTTGAACCAAGATCCCCATCGGACCAGATCGTCACCAAGACCGGCCATGTTGAGATCCGAGATCGACCCGTCGAACCCTGGACCCCGACCCCGAACCCCGGAACCCCAAGATCGTCGAGCCCCCTAATGTGTGAACCCTTTCCGAGACCCTATTTTTATAACATAATACAACTTGCTGCATATTAAATTGTCATACTTGCATGCATACTTGTCCTGTGGTTTGGGGGCCTTATGCCGATTCACCTCCAATTAAATATGGGGCCATATGCGGGCAAATTTAGTCTCATATCGGCCTCATTTAAATTTGTGTAGCGAACCGGTATCTTATCTTGCCATGATTAGACAACATTTAATTTGCGGGGTAGATAAATAACCTGAACCGTTTAATTAATTGTCGGGACCCCCGGTTCCGCTTAATATTGACCTAATTGCATCGCACCTTTGCCACGCCATACATCATACATGCATCATGCCGATCTTTTGCCGTAGTATTAAATATTGCATCCGGTGTTTCTTCTAGCGTTTTGCTTCTTCGCGGATAAGGCCGTTGAGTTGATGTGAGCCTCGCCCCAATCTTCGGTTGAACCTTCGACAATGTTTTCAGGCGAGCATCTCCCCCTTTCTACCTATCTTACTTTTATAGTATTTATTTCCCTCCTGTTGATCTTTGCTATCTGTGTTGCGATGCTCTAGTTTCGTACCCGTGATATCCCTTGCAGCCATATATTGCCTTGGACACATCCTATTACCTGTTGTTTGGTAGATAGTTGGACTTGCGCGTCGTAGTCGCTTGCTCAAGTGCTGTTGCGCGCCACCATGTACCACAGTTGTTGGAGTATTGCCACATGTTGGATGTTGGAGATGGTCTCGGCTTTACTTTTCGTTCACTTTAATTCCTGTTTAATAACTAAAATTGAAGTAAGCAGAGGCATCGGTGGGTGATAGATAATATTTGGTTTCCGAACGCCCACTTGTGTCCCGTAGGACCCCGAGTACTTGATACCTGTTCCTTGATTTATCGCGCTATCCACATCCGGGAGGTATATGGGACCCCCCTTAGCCAGAGCTTGATTCAGTCTTATTTCTTGGGGCCACAAACTAGTTTGAGGTTTTATTTACGATCCTGTACTTATGCCATGCTTTACTGCGTTATTTACGATTGTGCGAGGAGCACACTGTACTGTTTAGGATCGGGACACGATTCCGCGGTGTCGACAAGCCCAGTGTTGGGTTCCCAGTCGTTCACAGCCGTCCACCCAAACCTTGAGTCCGTCTCGGAGCTTGCTTACTTCGTTGCGAGTAGACTCCAAGGGGTGGCCCCCTGAAATATTTCTGAATCCTGTGATTGCTTTGTCGTGAAGGCCTCGTTGGGTTTTGATTTGGTTTTTCCGAGGTTGATCGAGTGTGTGTTGCTATTGGTGCACCCCGGCCGGGTAAAACTTTCTGAAAGCCGTGTCCGTGGTTATGGACGACTTGGAGCACAGTATCTCGACCATAGACAAGCATAACTAAAGTTTATTGCTATAAATTTGACTTTATAATGACTAGTAATCAGCTTCACTATAATGGAATGGCTAATTAATACTGCCCACAATTGCTTGTTTGGAGTGTCGCTTGCGACCATTATACCTGACTAGTAAGTGTTGCAACTACAACGGAATGGCTGAATAAAAGTACCAACAACAGCTGGGTTTGGGTTATCTCATGCTATTTGTATCTGACTAGTAAGTGTTGCAACTATCACGGAATGGTTAACTAAAAGTGCCCACTGCTTATTTTATCAGGATGAATATCGATACCTGACTAGTAATTGCTGCAACGATAATTGAATAAATAAAAATGCCAACTGTGTGAGTTCCTCGGTTGACTTCCTCGTTTGGTATCGAGGGGGGGGGGAAACGCCAGGATGGGTTTGTTTGATGATAGTGTCAGGTTGGATCCGAATAGGTCTTCCTCACCCCTCTCTGATAGCCGCCAGTTGTATCGAGTCTCTATAGGTTGTTTAGTGCATGCTGCCGCTGCCGCTTCAGTCCACCATACCTATGTAGGCGAGGACCGCCGAATTCTAGTCTCGCCGTGTACTGGCCTCAGTATTGACGCTCCTCTTTTTTCCTTTGCCCTTGTCGGCACCCCTTTTGTTTAAGCAGGTTTTGAGATCGACGTCGTTAGCAGGGTTACCCTTCCGGCTTGGCCTGGGCAGGGTTATGGACGCCATTGGTTATTCTTCAGGGCTCTTAGCCCCATTTGCATCTTGTCCGTAGCTGGACGCTCTATCGTTTCAAGGTAATTTGGATCTTTGTATATTATATCTGTATTCTTGACTCATTGAGTCGCTGTTGTATATATATCTGTTCTGTGGGTTCCATCGAGGACTGTTGTGTAATGTTATTACTTCGTTTTCCACCCGCACGAAAGTGCCTGGTGGGCACCTTTGAATCGTTTCTATGCGGGTTTGGCGGGTTTCGCTAAAACTTGCATAGGTCCGATTCTGAGGGTGTTACAATTGTATTTGCTTTTACATTTTGAGTTCCACAGTTGGAAACAATCATGTTTTACACTGTATGGATGTGAACCTTTTTCTCCTACTTGTTATATGAACTGCTTTTTATTTATGTGGTGGTATTTTTTTAAGCTGAAAACAGTTTGGAAGGTTTGGATGTGAATTTAATTTTCCTGTTTGGTATGAACTTTTGTTCCAATTTAATGTGAATCTTGGATTTAAATCAAACATGTGGAAAATGTATGAATGGGAGATTATAGAGGTTTTTTGTTCTGTTTTTTGCATATTCATTTTGAT
The DNA here is from genome assembly GCA_916181665.1 of Avena sativa. Lineage (NCBI taxonomy): Eukaryota > Viridiplantae > Streptophyta > Magnoliopsida > Poales > Poaceae > Avena > Avena sativa. Next base: position 150,273,652 of record OV702279.1, on the reverse strand, counting down.
GTGAACTCGTTCTTTTCAGTGTATTGTGAACCAGTTTTTTACTACAGAAAAAGTTATCTGAACTATAGTTTATTTGTCTTGTGAACTTCTAAACTATTGTAAAAGTAGTTTCATGTTTTTTAAAGTACCCTATTTTTCTATCTTTTGCACCCACAAACATATGTGAACTATAATTTGTATTCATGTGAACCTTGTAAATCATTGTGATTTTGTGCATTGTGTTAAATGTTTTAGCACAGATTTTTTTGCTCCTGCCACATGTGAACTTCATTTGTGTATAGTGTGAATTTCATGTATATAAAAACAGTGTACTATCATTCTTTCACTCTTCGTTATATTGGATTGGTTTTCTCCACTTTCTTGTCACTGTACACAATCTTAATGGTCATACACAATCTTAATGCTGAATAGATAAATTGCAACAGAATCTTAATTGTCTTAATAGATAACACGACATAAATCTGTTAAGTCTTACATAATATGTAGGCTAACATAGAATTTCATAGCTAACAAGAGTACGATAACTTGGAGTCATGCAAGTATAGATATCAACATAGCTATAACTGTTTACACATTAAGGCGTATGATGAAGCAGCCTTTTGTGGGACCTCCGTTGTAGAACACGAACATGCACACATCTCCTTCCTTGAGTTTTTATCCAAGAACAACCTCGGTCCAGCCTTGTGTTAATGACTTCTTCAACGTCATCAACTTGCATCCTTACAGACGCTCCAGTCCACGCAACGCAGGTAGGAGAAGTTATTGGAATGGATTTCATAGGTCCAAAGAAAGTGTTTAGATAAAACCTTTGTGGCACCCCGGATTTACGGTTCGAGAATACCGTTACACATACATTTCACGTTCCCATGATCAGTGAGCCGTGAGCATAACCGACTAGTATCATTACATCATCCTTACAATAACGAATGCAAAACTTATAAAGAAGCCATTATGGCGATTACAACACGAGTAGCGGAAGTCTTCAGCGCAGAGCCCGTGCCTTAACCTACAGGCAACCGACTGGGAAGACGGCCTAGCTCGCATAGACGTCAGCAGCTGTGTTTCTTCTTAACATCTGCAATCTGGCCAGGTAAATAGCCAGGGACAATGCCGGTGAGTACTTTGAATGTACTCGCAAACCACCGAGACAAGGTAACAAGGATAATGCATAATGGGCTGTGGCGAGATACCTCTACAGTATAGTTGTTTTTGAAAGACCTAACATTGGCATCTCTATATCTTTGTTCAAAAAGAGTTTTTTTTTGAAAATTTGCCTCCTTTTTGGAAATCCGGACATCTCCACATCCTTGTTAAAAAGATTTAGAAAATCTTTTGTTGTAAAACCCTTTTTAAAACCTTATCGACCATCTCTGGTCAAAACCAACTTATTATTCTTATCTTTCCTCGTGACCAAGTCACATCCTTTAATTCATCTCAACTTATCCGAAGGGTCCTCCTAGCACTTGCCATTCCAACTGTCCTTGTCCGTGGACACGGATATTCGAAGAGATTAGACTCTGCAGAGTTTGTGCACTTCACCCACAAGAATCAATACATCCGCCAGGATAAAACCACGGCCTGCTACACACGGTAGACAGGGGCTCGGATAATCAAACTTACACTTTTCATTTGTCCATCCCTAGCAACAGCGGCTTTTCCTTTTGGGTTTATCTATCCGGTACGAGTATGGGGTACTACGACCCTGGTCCTTCCATCCATACTGACCTCTATCTCCAGACCGAAGTATGGCAGATAGCAATAGTGACAATCTTCCATCCGTACTACCTAAAAGCATACCTTCCATGAGAGACCCAATTGTTGCACCAGTGCCATGCCCCAGACAGCCCGAATTTCAGGGGATTTCTCCCCTTTAGTGAGTTAGAGCAGCCCTGGCTAAAGATCACAAACTACGAGCTAAGCCCCAGCGTCTGCGGTAATGTGGTTGCACGGATAAATTGTTCCGGACATTGGCTTAGAACATCCCTTCCTTTCTCTTACTTAGCTTTCTCTTCATCCACCTCATTCTTCTTTTAGTAAATTTTCCACTTGGAAAGGATGCCTCTTTACAAGGGTTTTATTTTGAAAACTTTGCCGTAGGGTATAACCCAAAATAGTTTTATCGTTGAAAAATATGTGGGTTCCAAGAGGAAAGATGCTAATCATCTTAGCCTTGTTCTAAGGGATAAAAGTAGGTGTAAATAGGGTAGGTGTCCAAGAGACACTCATTCATAACTTGGAGGAGCCATGTTACTCACGTCTGTTTGTTTGAAATAAACCATGTCTGTGATCATGCAGTTTATAAACGAGATATAAAATAGTTGATAAACAAAAGTAGGTGCATATAGGAGTTCAGGAATGGTGGCTTGCCTGTGACCAGCGAGAAATCCCTTGGCGGTGTTAGATAACCAGATAACAAATAATAATAATAATAATAATAATAAAGATAGCGCCGATGCTTCTTTCTTCTCGGCGTCGCACAATCGCAACTATCGCTGTTATCGAGCATACATGCAAACAAACAATGCACCAATCAATACAAGCATACAAACATAAAACCATACATCAAACAAAGGGTAGATTCATGATATGAAGCAGTGCGATGTGGGATGATTGGTTGATGAGTTTAGCAAAGGATGGGAAGGCATTAGGAAAAAGGCTCCCTTTGGATTTATAGTCTAGGAATTACCTAAAAGAGGGGTTTTTGATCAAGGACTTCATCTGTATGATACCATTGTATAAAAATGATACCACCAGATAGGTATTGATAAAATGAAACTAACAAAAGTGGTTTCACTATTTTATCAATTTCCTTTGATTTAGAAAGGAGTTTATAGTGAATAAAACCCTAGTTTTAGGAAATAATTCACCAGAACTTCTCTTGAGTTCCAAATATTATTTCCTTGGGTTAAAAGGTAGTGTTTGATGGACTGAATAAGGAGGAGTTGGAATCACCTCAAAACAATTACTAGAATGCCCTTGAGAACTTCCCAAAGACAGTACTGGACCATATTTGTCTTTTTCATCAGTTTTATTTTACAGAATATTGTTAGTTGATTCCAAGGACACATTTTAGGTGATGAAAATACCTTTCTGTAGAAATTGGAATCAACATTTTATAAGTTATAGAGACTATGGTGATTATATTAGTGAGTAAACTATTCACCGAAGAGTTTAATTCACCAAGATTCAACAGATGCTTATAAAAATATGAGCTACTGGATTTAGAAAGATATGGTTATGTGTGATCTCTGAGAGTTGGAATTAGGTAAAAACCTCAGTTGGTGTGACGTAGGAAATTTATTGAAGGGAGAAATGGATTTATTTTGTAAATTTTGTTACCAGTAATCTAAGAAGCAAACTAAGATGTGTTTAGTGAGGTATGAAAGGTAGAGGTGATACCTTTCAGTAAAAAGTGGTCTCATGTTATTTGGAGTTGTAAATATTTTTGGAGAATTTATTTAATGATTTGGATAGACCTAAGTATAGGATTTATCATATTTATTCTAAACAACTTTTGGGCTAGCCAAAGCCGCTGCATGTTAGGCAAACACTATGGGGTCCAATGTAATTTAGATATGAGCAGTTTGGTTTATTTTCCATTTTCATTTTGATTTAAACCAAACTAGAAATCTGCAGATCTGGTGGAAAACAAAAAGGAAAAGAGGAAGAACAGCGGCCGGGCCAGATCTGAAGGGCAAATGGGCCCGAGAAGCCATATCGGCCCAGGCACAATGCTCTCGTGCGGGCGGCATACAGCCAGCCGCGGCCCAGTGGCGGGCCTACCCGCGAGGACTCAGGCGAAGGGGTACGGGGCGCTCCCGTCCGTTGAATCTGGCGGGATCTGACGGACGCGGGGCGTTGTCCTCGCGCGGGTCAGCTCGCCAGAGCAGAAACCCTAGAAACGACAGAGAGAGGCGGGGAGGCTTACCGGGGGCTCGAGGGTGGTCGTGGAGGCAACGAGGAGACGCGGTCGACGACTGCGAGTCCGGGGATGGGTGGCACATGGTGGTTTGTCATCGGGGAGGAGCTCGCGCGACGATGGCCAAAGTGGATCTCGCCGGAGCTCGCCGTGGTGGCTCCAGGAGTGGCTGCATGTCAACAAACAGGGGCCCATTAGCTTCAGCAGGAAGAGGGGAGTGCGTCTAGGTGACATGCAGAGGGAGAGGAGGAACGAGGGAGGATCCTAGCTCGATTTGTTGGAGGAGGCCGAAGCTTGCTCTCCTTCTTCTTTCGAGCTAGCCAGAGCTGGGGAGAGGGAGATGGGCTTTGGGGAGGTAAGTCGGGAGGAGAGGGGGCAAATGAGGGCGAGGAGGAGAGCTGTACTGGCATGGGCCTTATAAAACAAGAGGAGGTGGGCAAAGTCCATTAGGACAAGGATCAAGGTGTGGGCTACTGGTTGGGCAAGAGAGGCGGTGCTGGGGGTGGTGAGGGGGCAGGAACAACCAGAGAGGGGAGAGGGGGAGTGGGGTAGCTGTTGTTCCTCATTTATTACAAAGATATTCAAATGAGGATCCTCTCTCTCTCTTATAAGCACTGGGGACAAAAGGGGAGGGAAGCTACAGTAGCTTAGGTTAATGTGCATGACCAGGAGGGAGTGATGAGGTTAGGGAGGAGTGCTGGAGAAGGTTGGAGCTAGTTTGGCTTTGATTTGAATCAAGTTTTGCTTGGTTTAGAAAAATTGATCAAATGGAGGCTTGTGAAGCAAGCTGATACATTTGCATTGGAAAAAGTGTGGAAATGTACTGGTAGGTGCAGTATGTCATATAACCTCTCCATGATTTAAATGGGATTTTTCTGATGATTATAATCCCATTTAAATGCACTTCTTCAAAAAGTGCAGAAATAGATTATGGAAGATAAGATGATATTTTTACATTGGACAAGTTTGTGTTTTGATGTGATATGGCCCTAAATACCATATCACACAATGGATAATTTTATTGGGATTTATTGAGGTGGAAAAGTATTTTTAGGGAATTATTTCTTGTTTCTTGCCATTTAAGAAAAGAGCAAAAAGAAATAATAAAGAATATAAAAAATAATTATTTTTGAGTTGGAATGATGGGATATAACAGATAGGCATCAAATGTGCCTTGAGTTGGCTAGGTTATTTGGAGAAAAACAAACTTTCCTATATAGACAAGGATTTTGTGAAATTGTAAATAAAGGAAAAATAAATAGTTTAATAATCCATATAATTGTGGGGATTATTTGGGGATGCTTATATTCAAGTTAGATGATGTAAACTTGATGTAGGCATCAAGGTCAACCTTGGTTTTAAAGAAGAGTGGGGAAAAGGGGGGAAACTAGATTCTGCAGGATCTAGGGTTTAGTTCTTCTGATGCCCCGTAAGCAGGGTTGGATTAGGGAGCTCAGAGCTCACCTTGGTACAAGGGGTAAAAGGATGGATAGAACATGTCATATAGATTATCATGGAAGAAGAGTTGGGCTTGGTTGCATTTGAGGTGGTCCAGAAGAGATGGCAAACTTTGTTGAAAGTAAGGCTGCCATAACAGATACATCAGATAACATCCTAAACCATGTGGGTTGAAGAAGCACAAGGCTCCAATGGAAACAAGTGAAGTGGGGATTGATAGGATATGATTAGTAGGTCATACCCATGCAAAGAGTTGGTCAAGGGGAGGTAGCATATTGATGTGAGCTTCTGCCAAAGTAGGCAAGATGATAAGATTTGCAGAAAAGATTATTATCTTGACTACCAAACCATCATGGATGAGTGGGACATAGAATGTCTTAGCCCAGGGCAAGAGTGGGATTTGGTAGTACTAAATAGGTACTACAAGATGGTTCAAGTACATTCTCAATAATGCACACGGGTTGGAAAAGCTAGAGCTCCAAAAATGGTATCTAGATAAGAAATCCATACTTAGCCATTTTGGCAGATTTCAGGTTTTAGACTAGAGTGCACAAGGATATGATGTTGAGGTACTAATTAAGTAGATATATTCATGCTTAGATTGGGTCTCGCCTGAGTTGGAAACCATCCAAAGGTATTATCCTTGGATTGATCTGAGCATGAGAGGAGATGATCACTTGAGTGGCTTAGGATACATCCAGACTTGGATGCCTGCTTTGGAATTGATGATCACAATAAAGGATTGGGTCCTAAGGGATGAGCTACTAGATTAGCTCACTCAAGTTCCTAAACAAACAATGAAATCAGCAGATCAAGGCAATTCATCAACCAACAGATCAAGGCAATTCATCTTATTACTTATCCATCTAGTAATAGGGTTACCATCAAGCCTAGCTTGAGGTAAGGATGGGTAGGTTGAAAGGGGTTTTGCTTGAAGTAGGATAAGTACCATCTTGGTATCTCTACCAGGATTGAGATGAAAAGGTTTTAATAAGGTTTTGGAAAACCTAGAGATAAGAGTAGTTGAAGGTTCTGTCTTGAAAACACAAGGATAGTATATATATATGTCTCCATAGTTTTTTCAATAGAAGCTAGTAAAGTATTGTGTTGGGTCGAAGTCATCTTAGCTCAGGTTTTTGAAATTCCAGAACATTTGAGAATATGCAAGATGAGCCAAGACATCTCTTTTGAAAAATAGTTTTTGTAAACTAGTGTTGAGATGAGGAGTACACAACTAATACCCAAATAGTTGCTTGAGCACAAGCAATAGTTACGCACACAATACAAGAAAAAGTTTTTTGTTCCCCCTGATTTTTGCCTTTTGGACAATTAATCAGGGTTTTCGAAATTGGGATGTTATAGACCTTTCCCCCTTAAAATAATCTCATCCCGAGATTAGAGAGGAGTAGGGTTGGGGTGATAACATCCGCTTAACAATTTTAGTGGTGGAAGAAAATAGGCGTTAGCAAGTTTTATAAATACCCTACGTGGTTAGTTACAGCTCGGAGCTGAGTGGGTTTGGGTCGGGTGGTTTAGCTTCAAACAAATGGAAAAGATGCAGTGTTTTACCCTTAGGACAAGTATAGGTAGGTTTAACGTTGACGAAGTACTTCCTTCTTGAGTCGAGGCGGCGAGTTGAATCTTCTCATTCCTTCGTCTCGTGGTCGACTTTAGAGGTCTATCGGATTTTGAACGGAAAAGACGCAGTCTTTCCCCCTTAGAGCAAAATTAGGGGTTCTTGGTGAAGTCGCCGACTTTCTTGATTGGGGTTGTATGCTGATGTCGGAGTAAGACGCTACACCTTTTCTTCGGGGTAGTTATCTTCTGTCAACGTCGCCAGAACGTCTTCATGAGATGGAAGGTCTGTCGAAAAGGGCGTCTACTATCTTTCGGGTAGTTAGTTCTGAGCGGTTTACGAGTCGTAGGGGTTGGAGGATGCCATTGGAGTTTGATGGTCTAGGAAACGAGGTCCTTTGGAATGGGGTCATTCCGGGTTTAGTCTAATGCAACCTCGTGGGTAAAACATGCAAAGAAGGATACCATACTTGCATATCATCCATACATTTAGCAGGTTCGAGCCGGTCGGTGGGTGAGGTACTTAAGGGTTACAAAACAGGTATGTGCTGCAGGGCAACAAGGCACTTAGAGTTTTACAAGACAGGTTCCTGGGTGATATCTAGGTACTACTCCAGGCTAGTTGCCGCTTGCGGGGGATTCCGGAGGATTGTCTTTGGATTTATATTCGTCTTCGGGAAGGCGGGTGGAGGGTCCTGGTACCTCTTGGGGCGGCTGGAAGATAGGCTTATACTCATAAAAACACAGCTCCTCATTCTCCATCTCGGAGTTAACTCCTTCAGAAGTTAAGGAGGTTAGGGCGGCCACTCTCCTTTATAGACGAGCGTTGGTGGCTTGAAGACTCTTCTCCCGGGTACGGAGTATGGCGAGATCCATACGCATGAGGATGTTTTGACGATGGGTCTTGTCGAGGTCTTCTTGATGGAGTTGTAGAAGGTATTCCATATTATCTAGCTGGTTTCCAATGCAACAGGTGAGGAAGGATTCAGTGGGGAGACCATCCTTATCACGCTTCCCGAACAGGTGGTAAGGGGTGTCCTTCAGCTCTTCTTCATGGATCTTGTAGAGGCGCACCATGATTTGTTGAATCGCTCGCACGACTCTGTCTACCCAGTTGTGGTCAACGAAGGTGAAGATGAGGGGCTCGGGGTCGTTCTCACGCTCTGGAATGGTCGCCTTGATGACCCACTGAGCTATGCTTGAGTTGCTGCGAGGGAGCTCTGTCCCTTCGATCTTAGGTGGGGGACGACGGATGATCTTCAGTAGGTCATGCAGCTGCTCTTCAAAGGGCTAGAAGCTTTCTTCGACGATGATACTTTTGGAGCGGTTGGGAGCCATCTGCAGGGTTTTCTGGTGGAGATGAAGTCTCGGGCTGTAGAAGGGAATGGTGCCACGGAGTTAGTCTTCCGAGTTCGAGGGTAGCGGAAAAAGTGAGGGATAATATTGGGTGGAGAGCTATGGTTGACGGTGACAAGTCAACAAGGGTTTATGGGAGTTGAGTGGAAAGACGCAGTCTTTCCACCTTAGAGCTTTACTTGGGGTTGTCAAGGCTTTCGTATGTGGCCATCCTGCTAAGGAGAGGTTTCCGGCTAAGGGGTTGCAAGAGTTAGCATCGAGATACGCTAGCACTTTTGGGTCAGAACTTTTAGGATCGGAGGATCCAGGGTAGACAAGCAAAGACATTCCAAGCATCACGCATGCACAAGAAAAGCAAACAGGGCATACCATAAATACTAAGGGGGTGACTACACGCCATAAGGGAATCCTATTTCGGGGATGATAATACTAACTACGGACGTTACAGAGGTCTTAACTTCTGTCTTGCCGTTCTTTTGTTGTCGGTGTCGTACTTGATTTATTTGGGGATGGTGAAGTACTCCGTTGGTAGGGCAATCTTGTAGGGTCTGTCATTGTGGGCAACTCCTTTGTCTTGCTCGTCTTGGGGTCTCTTTGTCTCGGGATCTCCGTCTTCATAGTCTCCACTTCGGACCTTGTTTTTTTGAAAACGGAACATTTGAAGTAGATGAGATATAGAGTAATCCATTTTCAAATTGTTTAAATCGGAGAAGATGAGATAAGAAATCTTTCGAAAAGATTTTGAGAAATAGTTTTCGAAAGACGGTGTTTTCAGAAATAGGGGTAGTCATGTCTAACGTCCATTCTAGCTAAGGTATCCTACAGTCAGGATGGCTCTGATACCATGTCTGTGGCACCCCGGATTTACGGTCCAAGAATACCCGTTATGCATACATTTCACATTCCCATGATCAGTGAGCCGTGAGCATAACCTACTAGTATCATTACATCATCCTTACAATAACGAATGCAAAAATTACAAAGAGGCCATTATGGCGATTATAACACGAGTAGCGGAAGTCTTCAGCACAGAGCCCGTGACTTAACCTACAGGCAATCGACTTGGAGGACGGCCTAGCTCGCATAGACATCAGCACCTTCGTTTCTTCTTAACATCTACAATCTGGCCAGGTAAATAGCCAGGGACAATGCCGGTGAGTACTTTGAATGTACTCGCAAACCACCGACACAAGGTAACAAGGATAATGCATAATGGGCTATGGCGAGATAGCTCTACACTATAGTTGTTTTTGAAAGACCTAACATTGGCATCTCTATATCTTTGTTGAAAAAGAGTTTTTTTTTGAAAATATGCCTCCTTTTTGGAAATCCGGACATCTCCACATCCTTGTTAAAAAGATTTAGAAAACGTTTTGTTGTAAAACCCTTTTTAAAACCTTATCGACCATCTCTGGTCAAAACCAACTTATTATTCTTATCTTTCCTCGTGACCAAGTCACATCCTTTAATTCATCTCAACTTATACGAAGGGTCCTCCTAGCACTTGCCATTCCAACCGTCCTTGTCCGTGGACACGGCTATTCGAATAGATTAGACTCTGCAGAGTTTGTGCACTTTACCCACAAGAATCAATACATCCGCCGGGATAAAACCACGGCCTGCTACACACGGTAGACAGGGGCTCGGATAATCAAACTTACACTTTTCATTTGTCCATCCCTAGCAAGGACGGCTTTTCCTTTTGGGTTTATCTCTCTGGTACGAGTATGGGGTACTATGACCCTGGTCCTTCCATCCATACTGACCCCTATCTCCAGACCGAAGTCTGGCAGATAGCAATAGTAACAATCTTCCATCCGTACTACCTAAAAGCATACCGTCCGCGAGAGACCCAATTGTTGCACCATTTCCTTGTCCTAGACAACCCGGATTTCAGGGGATTTCTCCTCTTTAGCGAGTAAGAGCAGCCCCGGCTAAAGATCACAAACTACAAGCTAAGCCCCAGCGTCTGGGGTAATGTGGTTGCACAGATAAATTGTTTCGGACATTGGCTTAGAACATCCCTTCCTTTCTCTTACTTAGCTTTCTCTTCATCCACCTCATTCTTCTTTTAGTAAATTTTCCACTTGGAAAAGATGCCACTTTACAAGGGTTTTATTTTGAAAACTTTGTAGTAGGGTATAACCCAAAATAGTTTTATCGTTGAAAAATCCGTGGGTTCCAAGAGGTAAGATGCTAATCATCTTAGCCTCGTTCTAAGGGCTAAAAGTAGGTGTAAATAGGGTAGGTCTCCAAGAGACAATCATTCATAACATGGAGGATCCAAGTTACTCACGTCTGTTTGTTTGAAATAAACCATGTTTGTGATCATGCAGTTTATAAACGAGATATAAAACAGTTGATAAACAGAAGTAGGTGCATATAGGAGTTAAGGAATGGTGGCTTGCCAGTGACCAGAGAGAAATCCCTTGGCGGCGTTAGATAACCAGATAACCAATAATAATAATAATAATAATAATAATAAAGATAGCCCCGATGCTTCCTTCTTCTCGAAGTCACACAATCGCAACTATCGCCGTTATCGAGCATACATGCAAACAAACAATGCACCAATCAATACAAGCATACAAACATCAAACCATACAACAAACAAAGGGTAGATTCATGATATGAGGCAATGAGATGTGGGATGGTTGGTTGATGAGTTTAGCAAAGGATGGGAATACATTAAGAAAAAGGCTCCCTTTGGATTTATAGTCTAGGAATTACCTAAGAGAGGGGTTTTTGATCAAGGACTTGATCTGTATGATACCATGTATAAAAATGATACCACCAGATAGGTATTGATAAAATGAAACCAACAAAAGTGGTGTCACTATTTTATCAATTTCCTTTGATTCAGAAAGGAGTTTATAGTGAATAAAACCCTAGTTTTAGGAAATAATTCACTAGAAATTCTCTAGAGTTCTAAAAATTATTTCCTTAGGTTAAAAGGTAGTGTTTGATGGACTAAATCAAGAGTAGTTGGAATCACCTCAAAACAATTACAAGAATGCCCTTTAGAAATTCCCAAAGACAGTATTGGACCAGATTTGTATTTTTCATCAGTTTTAATTTATAGAAGGTTTTTAGTTGATTCCATGGACACATGTTAGGTGATGAAAATAACTTTCTTCAGAAGTTGGAATCAACATTTTAGGAGTTACAGAGGTACTGCGGTGATTATATTAGTTAATAAACTATGCACTAAAGAGTTTAATTCACCAAGATTGAACAGATGCTTATAAAAATAAGAGCTACTGGATTTAGAAAGATATGGTTATGTGTGATCTATGAGAGTTGGAATTAGTTCGAAACCTCAGTTGGTTTGACCTAGGAATTTTATTGAAGGCAAAAATGACTTTATTTTGTAAATTTTGTTACCAGTCATCTAGGAAGCAAACTAAGATGGGGCCAGTGAGGTTTGAAAGGTAGGGGTGATACCTTTTAGTAAAAAGTGGTATCATGTTATTTGGAGTTGTAAATATTTCTGGATAATTTATTTCATAATTTGGACAGACCCAAGTTTAGGAGTTATCATATTTATTCTAAACAACTTTTGGGCTAGCCAAAGCCTCTGCCTGTTAGGTAAAAGACTAGGGGGTCCAAGGGAATTTAGGTCTGAGTAGTTTGGTTTATTTTCCATTTTCATTTCGATTTAAACCAAACTAGAAATCTGCAGATATGGTGGAAAACTAAAAGGAAAAGAGGAAGAACAGCGGTCGGGCCAGATCTGAGGGCCAAATGGGCCCGAGAAGCCATATCGTCCAAGGCGCAGCGCTCTCGCGCAGTCTGCACGCAGCTAGCCGTGGCCTAGTGGCGGGCCTACCCGTGAGGACTCAGACGAAGGGGTACGGGGTGCTCCCGGCCGTCGGATCTAGCGGGATCTGACGAACGCGGGGCGTCGTCCTTGCGCGGGTCAGCTTACCGGAGCGGAAACCCTAGAGGCGACGGAGAGAGGCGGGGAGGCTCACCGGGGTCTCGAGGTTTGTCGTGGAGGCGACGAGGCGAAGGATTGGGTCCTAAGGGATGAGCTACTAGATTAGCTCACTCTAGTTCCTAAACAAATAATGAAATCAGCATATCAAGGCAATTCATCAACCAACATATCAAGGCAATTCATCTTATTACTTATCCATCTAGTACTAGGGTTACCATCAAGCCTAGCTTGAGGTAAGGATGGGTAGGTTGAAAGGGGTTTTGCTTGAAGTAAGATAAGTACCATCTTGGTATCTCTACCAGGATTGAGATGAAAAGGTTTTAATAAGGTTTTGGAAAACCTAGAGATAAGAGTAGTTGAAGGTTCTGTATTGAAAACATAAGGAGAGTATATATATATGTCTCCATAGTTTTGGCAATAGAAGCTAGTAAAGTATTGTGTTGGGTCAAAGTCATCTTAGCTCCGGTTTTTGAAATGCCAGAACATTTGAGAATATGCAAGATGAGCCAAGACATCTCTTTTGAAAAATAGTTATTGTAAACTAGTGTTGAGATGAGGAGTACAAAACTAATACACAAACAGTTGCTTGAGCACAAGCAATAGGTATGCACACAATACAAGAAAAAGTTTTTTGTTCCCCCTGATTTTTGCCTTTTGGACAATTAATCAGGGTTTCTGAAATTGGGATGTTACAACCTTGAATATGAAAACCTGAAATTCTGCATAAGTTGGAAAAGAAGCATTTTTTTCAGTAATAGTAATGGTTTGTTCAGAAGATAAATCTACACTGTTAAACATATAGAAATAGTACAATTTTGTGTTCTTACCATTTCCCCTATAGTAGGGTGGACATTCTTGTTCTCCATCTTGCAGACATAGTAAGGTATGGGTGGGTTAAAACTACTACACTGTTCTTTCAGATGCCCAAGACTCACTGCATTCATGTGAATCATGTTGTCGTACTGAACACGCTTGTCAAACCATTCAGCACCTTGAAATGGACCTTGAAGAAGCAAACCATAATAATTTGTATCACATGCAATTTAAAGGTATTCTTTTGTAATCTATCAAATTCACAAGATACAGTATTTCCTGGTTTGTATTTTTACCTCACTTAACATAGAGCACATCATCATCGCTGCTTTCGCTGTCGTTAAGGTAGATGAACCTTGAGGTGCCAGTCATCCCCTGAAAAATGTAGTTGCACACAACACATAAGAAATGTGAACTATAACTTTTGTATGTTCAGTGAACTATAATTTTTATTTTAAGTGAATTGCAATTTTATATTAATGTGAACTTTTTATTTTAAATACTGATCTTTTTAGTTTATGTGAACTTTAATCATAGTACACACAGCACATAAGCAATGTGAACTATAACTTTTGTATGTTCAGTCAACTATATCTTTTTTGTTCAGTGAACTACAATTTTAGTTAATCAGAACTCTAACTTGTTTTATGTACTTTGTGATAACTGTAATTCCAAAATCATTTAGAAGCACATAAATAGAAAGGTGTGAACTATAGTCTTTTTATCTAGGGAACTTTGACTTGTTTTCCTCCAACACACCTATAGATTCTGCAACACAGAGCTGTGGTGACCTACTAATTTTTAGTATATGTGAATTTATATTGTTTGTTAACCACACACAACAATGTGAATTGTAATTGTCATGGGTATGAACCAGATTTCCTAACAAAACAACACAAATAATGAGCTAGTTTTTCTTCTAATTGGAGGCATCAGGAAGTTTGTATGCCCTAACAAAAACAGGATCTTCTAAGCTAATGTAAGCAAATTTCGAGTTCTTACTTACCTTTTTTTGCTTAGATCTACTTCTCTGGAGCGGATGCAGTGTTGCAGGCTCCTCTTCCCGCGGATCTTATGGTGAGGGGCGGGGTGTTTGTGAAGGGATTGCTTGTCGGGGGGAGGGTTCTTCCTTGTTCTTGGCCTACTACATGCGCGACTAGGGTTTTACTGTTTGGCGGGTGGTGGGAGGTGCGGGGCATGGAGGGAGGTTGCGGGGCGCGGATGTGGAGGGAGGGACGGGGCTATGCGAGCGGCGGTGGGGGTGTGTTAGTTTTTCCAGCTTCCTGTTTTGGACGGGATTGAGGGGGTTGTTCTGGGTTTTTTCTTTTATCTTTTCTACTTTGTGAATTGTTTGTTCGAACGGATCGAACTCGTTTGTTAGCTCTTCGATAGGAGGATAGGTACTATCCCTTTTTTAGGTTTTTGTAGGTGTATCCAGTGGATATATAAACGCCCAGATCCCTGTGCGTTTTCTGTGACTCACGACCTCCCTGCTGCTCCCCCATTCACATCAATGTCAGTCGCCCCTTTCACCACCGAACACACCGTTCAGTGCCATGGAACCACCACCATTAATGTGGTGTACACAAACATGGGTTCGGCCGTTGATCCTTGGATCGACAAGGTCCAAGCCATCCTAGCAGATGAAAAGGTGAAGATTGTTGGAGTTGATGTCGAGTAGGTAAGAAATGCTCTTTTAGGGGGCAGAGGGCTGCTGTTCTTCAGTTTTCCATGGGTGAGGAGTGCTTGGTGTACCATATCTTCCATCAAGCCGAGCCTAGTGAAAAGCTTTGGTCCTTCACCGAAAGTTTCAAACACACCTTCACTGACTTTGACATCTACAATGACAAAAAAGTGCTTGCCAGGGGTGACAATATGTTGTACATTGTAAATTACAAGATGAACTTTGAAAATCGCAAACCCAAACTTTGGTATTTTCTATTTTTTGTACTTAGGATTTCATTATTTTTTAAACCATGTTTTTCGTCCGAGTAATATATGAGGTTCTTTTTCATCTCCATGTGAACTTTAGTTTTTCTGAAAAGTGAACCTCTGTTGTCTTACAAGAAATGCTAATACGCTTTTTGTTTTATATTTTTTTTACAGGATATACAGTCAATCTGGAGGGACCCTGACCTGACAACTAGGAAGCGAACACAAGGCATGAAGTATGTTGCTACTGCCATCATAGATCCGTTCTATGAGATATGAAGGATGGTTTTGGAACGAAAGAGCACGATATGTGGGCTAATCTGCCGCCTCTCCCACAGAAGCACTTGGAATATGTTGCTAGAGAAGCGTATGTTGTGTATGAGCTTTACAAGCGTTTGGATCGTTATGAGAGGGTTTTTTCTCTCTCTATAGGAATTCTGGGAAGAAGTGGGGAAGAGATTGGTGATCAACAAGACCTGGACCAGAAGCCGCAACGACACATTTTATTTTTCTAGAGTTTTTATTCCCATGAACTATTTTTTTATTAATTTCCACGTCATTGAATAATAGTCAATTTTTCTAGTTTAGGCTGCACTGTTTATCAATTTTATCATATTGTAATCACCTCTGCAAGTGCAAATGTGAACTAGGATTTATTACCATAGCGAACTTCAGATTTTTTTATCACTTGTGTCGGTTGTTTTTTGTTCTTATATTTATTTAGTGAGCTGCCAGCCAACCCCTGAAAAATATAGTTGCGTAAATTATTGTTTCAACCTATAGTATTTGTGAAATTTATTTTCTCTTCCTATATTCATTGTGTACTATATCTTTTTCTGGTATCAAAGGGCTAAGGGCACCATCATCAAAACATGTGAGCTTTATATTATAATCCATGTGAATTTTAACGTATGCTTCAAGTGAACTTTGTTTTATTTTTGCTATATTCACTGTGAACTGTTTTTTCTGGCAAACATTTGAGTTTTAATTGATAATCCATATGAACTTTATTTGTATGAGTCAAGGTGTTAGATAAATAAAAGATATGAAAAAAAGAACAGATGCCAATATTTTTTTGTACTACTAAACTGAATTTTGTTGCATTTTTATATCCACCTATTATTTATTCTGACTACACGCAAACTGCATATTTGTTTGGACAACCAATTAGTAAAAGTAACAAATTTTTGTATGTATCTCTATATGTATGTCTATCATTTCTACTTTAACCTACTGCTTCTCCTTGGTATTGGTGTGTCCTTTTGTGATTTTTCATTGCTGTTGGTATAACACGCTGTTTTGTCTTGCAGTTTCGCCTCCTCCTCTTGCATTTTATCTTTGCGCTTGGCTATCTCCTCTTCTTGCTCTCTCTGGAGTCGCCTCCTCTCGCATGTTCTTGAATCGTGCCCCTCTATTTCTCCACAAGTCTTATAAGTCCGCACTCCCTTTAGTTCCATCTTACCTTTGAATTTCTTCTGTGCATCAGCCAGCCTTTGCGTGAGTATTTTCTCCTTATTTGGGCACGTCTGGCGTTGTTCATATTTATCAGACCGCTAAGGCTACAAGCCCATACCCCATTTTGAACAATATCCTGGATAGTCCGTTCTTCCTCATCAGCCCATGCTTCATCAGTTTTGCTGGCTTCTTCCACTTCATGGTCGTCAACTTCTTCAGTTTCAATGTCTTGCTCATCTTCATCCTCGTAGTCTACTTCTTCATCGGTGTCCAGTTCTTCTTTATCATCTGAATCCTCCTCATACTCCTTTGCAATAATTTTCTTGATGCATATTTTCACTTTCTTCTTAGAGCCACCATCACCGTACATTTTTTAATGCGCTTCCTAAAGCTTCTTTTCTAACTGTCTTCTCTCGCATGTCCTTGCGTTGTGGCCATCTATTGTGTTGCACTTGGTGCACAACCTCTGACCTTTTGGCTTTCCATGTTCGTCGAGTTTTGGTTCTGGACGAGCTGCTTTAGGTGGCTGGGGTGGAGCAGCGCCCTTAGGTTTTGATGGTGGTTTTTTCCTACTGCCTTTTGTTCTAGCAACTGGAGGTGCTTGTATATGCGCATACTGGTTGGAACCATCCTCTCCTGCAGTAGCATCTGCTTCATCCGGACTTCTCCGTTCTCCTGCAGTAGCATCTGCTTCATCCGGACTTCTCCGCTCTGAACATTGCACATCTGGGTCCACATTGTCCATACACAAATTCACTTCTCTGAATGCTTCCATGCCTTTGGAAAACATGCTGTCTGAGGAGCAACCTCTGGTCACTGTGCTCATTGCCTTGCTGTAAAGCATTGTTCGCCTGTATTCAAGTGATGTCCGATCTGCTGCTGTTGCTCTATGATCCCTGCGGTTGAATGTTCGGTCTGAAACAACATCTTTCGTGTACCTCCTCAGTATGTATTTCTATGGAATCTTGTCTAGCCGCATATGTTCGAACACTGCAATCACATGATGGCAAAACAAGCCTGCAAGGAACATTTTCCTTGTGTTAGTTGTATTCATCAAGTAGAATGAAACTATATGCATGTTAACTATATATAGTTTTTATTAGCTTACCTGTGTGTTCCCACATCATGCACTCACACTCAAAATTTTCTTCTGATTCGTTCGTCGTGACTCGAAACTCATGTCTTTACCATGAAAATACTCGGCTCTGGTTGTAGTGGTGCACAAGGAATTTGGTTGGATCTTCAGTATTTTTGATTCAAAAGCCCGTGATCTCATATTGGCGCTCCCGGAACACCGTGTACACAGCCCTAGTGTATTTTTCCCTTGCTTGTTCTTCGAAGCCATAGTGCGTCAACGTTTGCTCGACACCCTGCATGGTTTTCATTTTGGCTAAATAAATTAGTACAAGTATAATAGTTTTTGTTACTCCTAACTTGTCTAGCATTCTCAAAGTGAACTTTAAATAGGCACGTACCGCTGGTGCAACATTCTCGTTGTTCTCTACTTCGTGTCGTGTTTGAATGCAGTTGTTGACTTGTTTTGCAAAAATGTGAAGATCCTGCTCCTCTTTGACAAACCCTGTTTTTAGCACGAAGTTCATACTCTCGCTTCTCTGTGTTGATGTCATTCGTGCGGAGAAAACCTCCTTCCAATAAGTAGAGACCCATGTTTTCCTTTTATTCCACATTTTTCTGATGACGGTAATATTGTGAAGTTTGTAATTGTCCATCAATGCATTCCATGCTGCCTCGAATTCAATTGGCAGCAGTGGGTGGTTTAGAACTTCTGCGAGTTGTTCCTTGAGTTCTGGAAATAACTTGTAAATTTTGCAGAGAGGATCTTTATGCTTGTTCATAATGTGCCACCTGCAAAGTTTATGCAGCGCTCGCAGGAAAATCTACGATAGTTATTTTGCTATGGATGGACATTGATCTTTATTTCAATAAAATAGAAGTCATGCTTTATAGAACAAAATCATAACCAAAACATTTCACATTAGAGAGTTCATATTCTAGCAAACATAGACTATGGCGAAATTCCAGTGATATTTTCTAGTGAACTTTTTACTCTTGTTTTCTTCAACACACTGTTGTGAACTGCAAGATGAAAGTACATTTTTCCAAGCACATATTATAATCCCAGGGGTAAACTTCAACTTATCCTCATGTGAACTACAACTACGTAGCTATGGTGAACTTCACTGTATTTTCAAGTGAACTTTTTTACTTTCTGTCTAGGTAAACACAGTGATGTGAACTGCAAGATGAAAGTACATTTTTCCAAACACACATTATAATCCCAGGTGTGAACTTCAACTTTTTTCTCATGTGAACTACAACTACACAATTATGGTGAACTTCACTGTTTTCTCAAGTGAACTTTTTTACTTTTTGTCTAGGTAAACACAGTGATGTGAACTACAAGATGAAAGTACATTTTTCCAAGCATAGATTATAAAACCATTTTTTACTGATGAAATATGGTTACCTATCAATATGCACATGGGTTCTTTCCCTCCCATACATTTTAGGAATGTGCTGAAAACCCACTTGAACGAGTCTTCTGTTTCATCACCCATCAATGCTACAGCCAATATGACTGACTGTAGATGGTTATTCACGCCGACAAAGACTACTAGTGGCATGTGGTATATGTTTGATTGGTATGTCATATCAAATGTGATGCAGTCGCCGAAATCAGCGTATGCAGCTCTACAACTAGCGTTGGCCCACAATATACTCTTTATCGTGCCATCTTCATCAACATCATGATCGTGGAAGAAATTCTCGTTCTCAGCTTTCATTTCTTTGGAGAATTCGAACAACTTCTTCACATCCTGCAAAGCCTCTTTGCGCGAGTGTTCTTCTTTTCTACAAAATAAATTGTTCATATTTCTTAGTACTCCCGATTCTTTCTGGTTTCAAAAAATGTAGTACTTGATTTTTGTTCTATGACATGATGGTAGTACTTACATATTTAGTACATCCTTGTTGTGGCATGGTAGGTTGCCGCGTCCACCGTTCAGCCTTGTAAGTAGCCCCATGATGTTAACATGCTTGATATTGTTAAACTGGAGGTCTTTGATGTATTGTTTTATAGTTGAATCCACTCTTTTGTGTAATGCATGAATATATTCATGGATGGGCTTAGTAGCAGAGGGTGGTTGTGGTCAAGACATGTGTCTTTCACTACACAGCTTCCATCCTCTCTCTTTCAGTCGCAAAAATGCTTTGCAGCCAACTTTTTGTGTTGGTCTATCGCGCTTGTGGTGAGCATCAGCAACATCTGTTATGTGTTTTCCTTCTCGGACACACCGCGGATACCTCCATCTCTTGTTGTGATGACTCGTTTTAATGCCAAAGCCCGTCTGCTTTGTGTATGCATTTTAAAAGCCATACGCTTCGTCAAATGTCTTGAACTGCTGTCCAATTATCGGTATCAGATGTTCTGGTAGCTCAGGGTCCTGCAAAAGTTTTGAACACATTCTTTCAGCCAATACACATGCATGGTTCAATTCCTATAACTATACAGAACTGCTGCTATAAATTTTAATGAACCTTTTATTTTTTTTGCTTATGCTATATGGTTTATAAGAATATGGTTGACAATACTCACATGTGTGTATGATTTTGGCTCTAAGGGAGTTTCATTCTTGGTTGGCTGGATGGGACAAGGCGGTGTCGCAGTTGGCCTATGGAGCGATGGATCCCTTGGAGGTAATTGTTCACCGTTGCTTCCACGAGCCTGAAAACATTGACCATTTGGATCTGCTCCATTGTCACGCTGGACTGTGACGAGGAACGCAGAGCACAGGTTTTGTCAGAATTACAGGCTCATCACACCGTATGGGTGAGCGTGGAGTTTTCGGTGGATCACTCCAAGATAGGATATCCTCTTCTTCCTATTGGTCCTCTGGCAGCACTGTTTGCAAAGGTTCCAGATCAATGAAGCTAGTGAACTTTGTTTTCAAGCATCCTGTTCGCTAGGGATCTGCATTTGGAATGGCAATGAACTCCCTATTTTTGTTGCGTGTGAGAACATGGTCATCAGCATAGTTCCCATTTTTGTCCCTCTTTTCATCTTGAATGATGCGCCTTGGGAGCCGCATAACTGGTTTAGTCACTTTTACTGGCTGCTCACAGCTTACAGGTGAAGGCGGAGGTTTCTTGGGGCCAGACCAGAACAATATTTCGTCTTCATCCCCTTGATTCAAATTTTCAATTTCTTTTTCAGGTTGGAAGACTGATTCAACTATTGAATGTATGGCTCGATGGAATTCCTGCTGTTTTTTGCAAGCTACACTACCAGCATTGCCACCATGAAGACCAACATGCTGCCCACGACTTGTCCGACTGTTTTTGGATTGGGCTGCCGTTGCCCTCCATCTGGAATGACGCGCTTTGGGAGCCGCATAACAGGTTTAGTTACTAATATATGCTACTGACAGCTTACAGGTGAAGGCGGAGGCTTCTTGGGACCAGGCAAGCACATTATCACCTTTTCATCGTCTTCACTCATATTTGTCACCTTCTTTATCTGTGTAAACTTGGGATTCTTATTCTGCTCCAGTTCCTGCATTTTGTTCATAATGTTATGAACCTGTGAACTTTTAATAACACCATATCAGAACTGAACTATTGGACAAGAGTTAAAATCAAATCATATGAACTTTGTTAGCATACCCAAAATGAACTTTTTATGTTGTGGACTCCAACACTTGTTTTTCTTCAATACACTAATGTGAACTAGGGTTTTTTCCTATGTGAACTTTAACTTGTCTTTTTTCTCACACTAATTTATTTTTTAGGCACACATGTTACAATTGTGTGAACTATACTTTTTCTTAACTGAACTTTAAAAATAGAATATCATAACTGTAATTCCTAACACACTACCTATTGTAACTGAACTTTTATTGTCTGAACTACAACACTTTTTATTCAAAACAAATGTGAACTAGAGATTTTACTTATGTGAACTTTTAACACTATGAACTATATTTTTCAGGGCATCCCAAGCAAACGAATATGATTTATAGTCAGGTAACAACTCACTGTGAATTTTACTGCATGGATATTTTGAACACACATTTGTTTCAAGCAAAATTTCGTGTACTGTGTTAACATCAGAGGCACACTCAGTTAATCTTAGTCAAAGAGAATTTTAACAAACCTGAGAATCCACAATTAACAATTATGGTCTTCTTCTAATTGGAGCCATGTCTAGGTATTTTTCAAATTCGCAAATTCACTATTGAGAACGAAATCATGAGGATTATCAAAGAGGAATTTCGAAATCGATGGTGCCCAGCTGAGGATCTAGGTTTTCAAAATACGACACACAGATCTAGGAATTTCAAAGAAGCTTACCAACTCCTCGTCGAACCTGTCCTCCTGCTGCGTCGTGGATGTAGGAGGTGTTGTAGGTTGCGCCGTTCGCACATGGCCGGCGCGTGATCCCTCGCGCCGACTGCCACCGCTGCTCGCTCGCCTGTGTCGGTGAGGAAGAAGGTCTCCTAGGTTGGGCCGCTCGCCATGGGCCGCCACGGGCTCTCTCGCGCCGGCTGCCGCCGCCGCTCGCTAGCCCACGTCGGTGAGGAAGAAGGCCAGCTAGGGTGGGTGCTCATCGTGGACGCCGTGGGCTCCCTCGCGCCAGCTACCGCCATCGACTTGCTCACCCGGTCGGTGAGGAAGGGGGGTGCCGGGATCAGGGCAAGGGGAGGAGGATTTAAGGCGGGGGAGACGGGTTGGGGTCGGGGACGAGGTGTGGAATGATCATGTCTGTTTCCAAATTAGTTGGGGGTCTGTTTCCAAATTGGGTGGGGGTTCCTGTATAGGTATATATGAATCTCTTAAAGGGGTTTCCTATATAGTTGGGTCCTATATATATAACACAGACATATAGATTACATCGGACGAATAGTGTATAATACGGACTCGTGTACAACAAGGACTTAGCTAAGATGAGTAGTGTATAATACTGGCTCATGTACAACAAGGACTCAGCTAGCTATGTCACGTTACAACACGTTTAACACTCACTAGTGGAAAAACACCTATCAATAGTGCACCTAAATATAGGTCAGTGGCGCACCGGTCATGCGCCATGGATATTACGCCAATGATAATAGTTATTCATGGCGCACGGTCAGGTGCGCCATGGATAGTCCTGGCGTCAGCCGCGCACCGTATTTTCGTGGCGCGCCACGGGATAAGGTCAGTGGTGCACCATTTTGGACTGCACCACTTACAAGGTGCTCCACTGAATAACAATACCGTGCGCCACTGATTATTCGAGTGCTTTTTTAATTTATACAACCGTTAATTATACAACAATACAATAGTTAATTATACAGCAATGCACCAATACACCAATCAAAATAATGGTCCAAAGAGCCAAAATACATCAAAATGAATTCAAGTGTTAGATTATTACATAAAGTGGTAGTACAAATTCGATCACCATTGGTTTTATTAATAAAATGGATCACATTACAAATTGGATCACATTACAAATAGAGCTATCACCCTAGACTATGATCTTCAACCCCTGTGTATATATACCATGTACCACTTCGCCATCTTTGTAGACAAGGCATATATGTTATACAATGAAAAGAATGGCAAACTACAAACATGTTTGCATGATTAGAAAAATGAACAAAGGTTCAGGAAAAAAGCAGCAGAAGTCCCTCATAACATGCAGAATATTCTTAAAGCAGCAGCATCAATCCCAATATTGCAAAAGCAATAGGAGCAGTATTCCTAAAGCAGCAGCAGCAGTCCCTATATTCCAAAAGTAGCCGCAATGAAGTGATATATGACTGATAGATGCCTCAAAATAGAATAAAGGCACAATTGCCATTTTTGGCTGCATTTGCTAGTGAGCATCTTTGAATTGTGCATAGTTCTACTTGTGTATGCATGCTCTTGTCCGTAGGTGATCTTATATGTCAATAAAATCCAGCATTTCTCTGCATCGACATTTCATTCCCAGCTATGGAGACCAAGTTTTACTTAAGAAGGAGAAGCAATGCAGAGAAGGAGGAGATGAAGGCTGCAAACGCAATTGATAAGTTGGGTGATGTAGTGCCAGATGATCCAACAATAGTGAAGCATGAAGCCATTTGCCAAGATGTGTTCAAAAGAGGAACTCCTATTCATGAGTGCTTGTATGTGCTTGTAGCAGGATGATGTGTATGTTCTTGTAGCAGTATGTGTTTGGTTCCAAATAATCTCTGATTGTGTTTCAGAATATGTATGTGGCCATTTTACTTTGACTTGGAATTTTAGGGAGGGGTGGTGGTTTAGGTTAGCAAGAGAGGGGTGTGGGTTGTTGGTGGTGTGGCTTTGGCAAAAGGGTAGGGATAAGGTTGTGTTAGGTAGATAATTAGATAGATTTAGTTATTTAGGCTTTGGTTTAAATTCACAAGTTTAGTTTGGGCAAGACAAGACTTTTCTATCCCGAATTCTTAGTATGTGTTGACTACCAGAGTTTTCTATTAGGAACTATTTTTCTCATTCAATCAAAACAAACTTTGTCTTGCACCTTGTACACTAGTGAGACACCAATGGGCAGAACATACCAGCTCTATTGTGCAAATAAGCACCTAGGCAGAGTAAAAAATGAATGGATTGCATCCATTTTTTCTTTAAATGTCCAAGAAGTTTTGATTTAGTGCCATGGGTTTACATCTACTACATATATATACGTGTATGCTCAATCTACTCCATGTACATTCAATCTACTCCATATATCACACATGACCATCGACATAAATTCCATGAATCACTCGGATGTGCAAATAAATATTGGAAAATATCGGACGTGTATGCATATGTATGAAGGGAAGATGGGAAATCACCGGGAGCAGTAGGTTGTGGAAGTGGCCACACGTCCAAAGGCAGCACTCTACAGGGCCGCGCTCTCCTCTATCAGCATGGAGCTCCTCATCATCGTCACTTGGACGCGTTCCCTCATCAATGCCACCGTCACCAATGCCGCACCTCCACCCGGAGCCACCGGCCTCTCCGTCGCCATCCCCCTCACCCCACCACCGAAGCTCACCTGGACATCTTCCCCCTCGCCCCACCGCCGAAGCTCCTCCCACCCTCGTCCGAGGCTGCCATGCCACGCTGGTCCTCGATGCCGCCGTTGACGCCCACGACATCGCATTCGCAGTCGTAGCACAAGATGCAGATACACAGCAAGAGGAGCAGGAGCCGCTCCTTCGTCACAGAGGGCGGCACCACGGTGGCCGCTCCTTCGGCTGCGAGGGGATGGATCTGGGGGAGGGAGGAGAAGGGGAAGCGAGGAAGTAAAGGGGAACGAGAAGAGAAAGAAAGGGGAGAAGGGGGCCATGGGCACGTGTTATTTCGGCTAAGTGCCTAAACTCAGTGGCGCACACATATTTTGTGCGCCACATATATACATGCAATGGGACGCGGTCGACCACTAGCTATGGGGACCACTTCTCTATGGCGCATCAACCTTGCCGTGCGCCACGGATAAGTGCAGGCCAGTAGCGCACCGACCACAACGTGCACCACGGATAAGTACCCGTGGGGAACCCTTCTTACGTGTGCCACGCATATGGGCCCTGTGGATAAGACTTTTCCCACTAGTGACTCCCCCTCAATCATAACTTGTCTAAGTTAAGATTGCGTCTAAAAGCTCCTAGTTGACTAGACGAGAGGGCCTTTGTAAAACCATCCGCTAGCTGATCTCCTAATGGTATAAACCGTATGTCCAAAAGCTTTTGAGCTACTCTCTCATGAACAAAATGATAGTCCACTTCGATATTGTAACATCCCAAAAATACTAAACCTGGATCATCAAACTCTAATCATCAAGTTTAGGGTTAACAAAAACTTTTCTAAATAAAATTATGGAAGCATGCATGTGGGTATGCATTTCATTTTGAATTCTTTTGGACCACCTTGTTTGTGTGTTTCTTTTCTTGTAAAATGTTTCTTAGGTGAAATAAACATCATCTAAACAATCCCCACACTTTTCCCAAAGACAAATAAATCAAAACAAAGTTAAATGAGTGAATGGTCACTTTGACCAATTTAACTCCCATGCCTACTTTGGTTGTCTCAAACTTTCAGAACCTAACAGAAACTTTTCTGGATCTTTGCACCCCTTGATTGTACTCATAACAAAGTATCAAGGCCCACTTTGTGATCATCCAGAAACTTTCAAATGCATAGTTTAAATGGCAATTCAAAATTGAATCTTTATCATATGAGAAGATCCCACTTTTTCAAAAACCACTCAAACAAGCTCAACTTTCAAAACCCAAGCATCTGCAGACTCACCAGCACCAACCTAGAACACCCACCAAAAATCTTTTCAAAATTCAAAACTTGAATTCTGCGGCCATTTCATCAAACACATTGCAGACACAAATCAAACAATATTCCAAACACTATTGTGAGCAGTGATTCTTGCCTAACTTGTTCCCTCTCTAGCTCACAACCATCTCAGTAGATCATCTAGCAAGTTAAACCAAGCACTAGCACCACTGTGAGCTTGCCAATATCATCAATGGTGAACAACCGAGTGCACCCTTGCCACCCCAGTGGAGACACCAAGCTAGGAGCAGCACTAGCCATGCCAAACTTGTCTGGAAGATCACCCATGCCTCACCTCCCCCTCTCGACCAGCCCTGCCTCGAAGACGTCGAACACAGAACCTAGGAACGACGCGCCCGTGCCTCAGTCAACCATGCCGAGCATGCACCAGAGCGCCACCCTCGACCGAAGCCCACAGACCGCGCGCCGCCCTCGCCACGTGCATGCACGATCACCACCGTCCCAGGAGACCGCCAGACATCCCCGTTCGCCGCCCCATGCCTCATAGCCACCGCTCGCCGTCGAAGACGCCGCCTCTGCCGCGCAGAGCGTCGCATGTTCTAGACCAAACCGCACCGCCCCTACGCGCGCATTAAAGCCGTAGAGCATCTCCAGGAGACCACCAAGCGATCGCCACCACCGGCCATGCCTCTAGCAGCCCGTAGCCGTGTCGCCACCGTCGCGAATATAAATAGAGGCCTTACCCTTTCGAATTCTTCACACCATTCCACTCCTCTCTCACCCAGAACCATCCCACCTCAGTCCCAGAGCAAGGCGAGCAGCGCATCGCCGGAATTTCATCGGAGCAGGCCGCCTCTAGAGAAGAAGGGCGCCGTCGATTTCGTCCACCCCAGGAGCTACCGCGACCACCCCGGAGTTCGCCATTGTCAACTTCGTTGTTCGCCCGCCTCGCCGACCCTCGCCTGAGCCTCGGTGAGCCCCCAATGACCCCCACTGGCCGCGCTAGGTTTCTGTCTCGCCAGCGTTTCCCAACGTCGACGATGACTCTCAGCTGTTGAATTAGAACCAGATCGAACGCACCACATCGCCCCATACCGCTTCGCACCCCTGTCTCACTGACACGTGGGGACAGCCACTTAAACAGCCCGCGGAAGCGCTGCGCTTAGCAGGCCGGCCCGGTATCATTTCCCGCGCAGCCCAGCTATTTGAATTTAACCTTTTTTCATTTTATTTCAAACACACTTCTGTACCGAGTTTCAAAAATCAACCCAGGTCGATTCAGTGCACCAAATTGAATGAAACCAATTTTGTTAGAAAGGTCTGGGAATGCTGAATCCAAGCCCGTTGGTTTCAAGTCATTTGGATCTGTAGATCATCCATGTTAAAAATAACAAGGCAGAATCTTTTTTCCATTCAAACATTTTTCAAATTAAAACCATAATAGATTTTGAGTTGATTCCAACTCTCAAAAATCACATTTAACCATACCTTTCAGAATATATAAAAATATATAGGTTTACTTACGGAAATCATTTTGAAATAATAAAAGAATGCCCCATAGGCATTTCTAGTCACTTTATGTAATTAAAATAAAAGGGTAAAACCTTATTAAATTGTGACACCACTTTAAATCATATTCCCATGGACTAAAATATGTGGTGATGACATGTGTCAACATGATCCCATGTTGGGTTTGGAGAATATTAAATATTAAGTAGTTTTTCAATGAGTAGAAATTACTTTGCTAAAAGTAAAAGGAATTAAACCAAGCTTTAATCTTGTAATGTTAGTGATGATGCTAGATCATCTATAGGACCCTTTTGTGTGATTATTGCAAGTAGTTAAGTATTGGTTGGTGATTGTGTACATCGTATTTATTTATAGACGCTAGTACATACCAAGGATACGAGGAGGAAGGAAGATACTACGAAGAAGAAGCCGAGGAAGACTTCAACCACTGCTCTGCACAAGGCAACCTTATATTGACACTGATGCAAGCCTAATACTACTAGTGAATGTGCAAGCTAACACTTGCAAGATACTCTACTGATGCAACAAACCACTACTTGTTACTATTCCCACTATATGCCTTAAGCATATGTGATCATATCCACTTGATAAACCAATCCTAGTTTTACTTAAAAGCTTTATTACTTTATTTCTTTATCAAAGCTCTTACTTAGAGTTTACTGGAATAAATGGTAGATACTAGAAGGATACTTGAAGGTTGCATAAAGAGCATAAAATTTGGCCTAAGCTAGATAATCTTGATGTCATCCTAAGGCATGAGATTGAACTTAGTTGAAACCCCACTAGTGTACCACCCCTCATTAGTACTCACCCCCACTTGTAGATGCTAGTGCTAAGCATAAAACTTGACCAACTTTAGATGGGAATACTTGGTGAAAATAGTTATGAAAACCTTGGAATGATGGATCATTCTATTGAAATGTTTTGGACATGTGTTTCCGAACACTTGATGATTTTGGTGATGAAAATGATGAGTCATGAGCCTTAGCCATTTATAAAACTAATGGTTGTCTAGATGCGATACCATTCCTATTTTATCGTACAACCACAATACCCGAATAATGGGTAGGGCTTGACTGGAAACTTATATACCTTAGTATTAGTTCCCTCACGGCCAAGGTCTGAGCTGAGGCTACCTTGTGAAGATTGTCCACATGTGCAGTACCCAAGATGAGAGTTGGTCATGGTTGGGAGGCCAAACTCACAGGAGAGGTGCTTATACTAGGGCGTGTAATTGAAAGGTTAGGATTGATTATCCGCATACTGAGTATGGTGAATTCAGGATTTGTTCCTGACGGATGTATCGAATGTTGTGGTGAAAGTTTACAATCTCTGCAGAGTGTCAAACTATTCGAATAGCCGCGTCCGTGGTTGTGGACAGTTGGAGTGGCCATACTGTTCCCCGTCAGACTTTTCAAAATGACTTGTGAAATGAAATGAGACTTTGACTTGAACACAACAGGGTTGTGTCATGAGATACAAGTTCCCACTTAGGTGTTATAAACTTTAATTAAGCTCTCTCGCTTCTAAACTTAGTAGAGATAAATCTGGCTTTTTCAAAATAACCCTAGAGCCTAGTGCCCTATTACCAAAAACCCCTTTCACTTGTTAGTATTAATTTGCGAGTACTTAAAGAGTACTCATGGCTTTGTCCCTGGCTATTCCCGTGGCCAGACTATGAAGAGGAGTACCTGGAGGATGGACCCCAGGAAGGTTACGACAACTAGGATCATCTCCCATCGTCAGCATTGCCTGTGACCCTGAAGATGGAGCTTCGCCTACGCTACCATTATTATTACGTATTCCGCTGCTTGAAGTTGTATTAAGAACTGGATCATGAGATGCCTATTTGTGTAAGAACTTATGTATGGTTTGTAATGGATGATGTACTGTGGTATCCAATTCTGTTATGTCTCGCAAAATGGTAATCCTAGGATTGCGATGTATGGCATAACAAACATCTGGCATTAAAAATCCGGGTGTTGACAAGTTGGTATCGGAGCCATCCTAACCAAAGGAGACCCTAGTTAGACTGGACGTTTGAATCAAAAACTTAGTTTCAAAACCAAAGAAAACAAATATTTACAAAAACCTATTCTCATTCTTATCCCTTTGATTCTTTCATGAAAATTCATGTTCCTCAAAAACTCTTGCAAAATACATAAAATTTTGACACACTTAATCACTGTACTAACTTACTCATCCTATATTATTATAGATGGACGTGAAGTACAGCAAGTTTTATCAGTTGGGGAATGGAGGAGACCTTATCTTTGAGAGGGATTTGGACCAGCTTTCGGAACTTCTAGAGCATCCGCACCCCGAGTTCCTTCGGAGCTCAGCTCAATGATCAAGGAGGAGAAGATCTGCAGTGGCTAGTTGTTCCAAGTCTCTGAGGAAAGATTGAACCTCCCACTGCGGAAGGAATTCAGTTTACCTTAAGAGAGAACAACTGGCTAGATGGACTTGCCAGGGCCATGCAGGAAGCTCTTTCCCGTCGTTGTGGGCAGAGCATCAATCATATCAAGGGAACCCTCTTTGAGTTTTGCCCAAGGCGTGATGCTAATGGACAACCACTAGAAGCCCCATACCACCCCGAGCTGAAGACTCAATTGGACCACCTCAGCTTCATGATGTACGATCGTCAGCAGGAGTTGGATAACTGCCGTGACTACTCCAACCACAAGTCTGCCATCATCAAGACGAAGGATCATACCATCGCCATGCTAGCAAAGGATCGCAAAGTCTCGCTGTCGTTAGCTCGACAAGAAGGAGCGCATCATTGCCCGTCTTCGCCATCGTATCTCATCTTTGGAGGAGACCATCCACGAGAGAGACATGCAGTTGGAAGAAAGGGAGAATGCCAGAGAGGATCTTCGTGGAGACCCCTACTCCTATCTCAGCGATGATGATGATTTTCTGGAGGATCAGGCTATGGACTTCTTCACCGATGAGGATGATTTCGCCTTCATCGATGATGATGAGGATGATGAAGCCATAGATTCCGAGGAGTAGTAGCACTTGAGCACTAGCGTAGTGAGTAGTATTCCGTCCCACTGTATCGTAGTTTCTAGAATGGTTCTTAAAACCATCGGTTTTTCTTTGTTGTGGTTTGTGTTGTACTGTGTGCTATGAATGAAAGAATGAAAAGAAAGTTGCTAGAAAATCTGAGTCAAACTTTAAAAACTTTTCAAAGGCCCAAGACCTTAGAAATTTCCCTCTTTTCTCACGATCTATCTCAATCTTCAGATGCCACGTGGAGGCAGTGGTTCATCCCCGGACCCGATGTTGCAGATTCTGCAAATGTTGACTTCTGACGGCGAAGCTGAAAGAGCGGAATGTCAAGCCAACCTAGCCACCCTGCAACAGATAGCCCAGCTTGCCGACAACAACCAAGGCCACGGAAATCAGGACAACCATGGATCTAAGCTCAAGAATTTCCAGAATACCAACCCACATGTTTTCCCTAAGTCAGAAGAGCCCCTAGACGCCGATGATTGGTTGCAAACCATGGAAAATAACCTAGAAGTCGCTGGAGTGTAAGCCAACGAGAAAGTTCTATTCGCCTCCCACTATCTAGCCGGAGATGCCAGGGCATGGTGGAATAGTGTTCGCGCAATGACCAGAGGCCAGATGATGACCTGGGAGGAATTCAAGGTCAAGTTTAGTAGAACCCATGTGCCGCCAGGTTTGATCAAGAGAATGAGAGACGAGTTCAGAGAACTGAAGCAAGGACGGATGACTGTAGTGGAATACCGTCACAAATTCTTGTCATTAGCTAGGTATGCCCCGGATGAGATCGACACTGAAGCCAAGAAGAAAGAAAGATTCCTGAATGGTCTGCATGATGAGATGCAGACGGTATTAGTCAAGTGTAGAGGTCCCAACCCAATAAGTTAGGTTCCTCCTGTGTTTACAATGCTAGTCCCTAGATCAATAGCTAGCATCCACAGTTAAGATGTAATATCAAGATACAAAGGTCATAATATAAATTTATAACCAGGAATAATATAAGTTTATTACAACAAACATAGCTCATCTGGCTATTACAATACATTGCAGCGGAATAATTATAGTCATGGGTCCTTCATCTTCAAAGTGCCACAGGCAGATGTTGGTTGTAGACTTTGTAGTCCTAGTCAATCAAACAATCTTCATTTAAAACAATCAACCTGCAACATTACAAGTTACAGCCACAAGGGTCAATACATTTTGAATTGTATTGGCAAGTTTCACTTCTATGTACAATAAGAGTGGATCCTATCATTATATGCATATTTGGCTAAGTAGAGTTTAAGGCTTATTTGCATAAAGCAATATTTTATCCTATCTTTTCAAAAGGGTTTTAAAGTTCTTTTGTCAAATTTCTTTTCCAAGTTCCTTGAACTCCTTGGTAGAAACTCAAGTGTTCAAATCCTTGTCAAAATCCCTTGAGCACCTTGGTAACCCCAAGTGCAACAAGTTTTATCAAAATCCATGAGTTCCTTGGTAACCCCAAGTACATCATGCTCTTGAGCACCTTGGTAACCCCAAGTGCAACAAGTTTTACAAAATCTCTTTGAATTCCTTGGTACCCCCAAGTGCATCAAGTTTTTATTTTAGAAGTTGGAATGTCGAGATCTCCCATAGTTCAAACTTTAGTTGCTCAGTATTGTCCATAACCGGGGACACGGCTAAGTACTTAGATTTTGTTTACTTCTGCAGAAGGAGTACACTTTACCCACATGTCACAATCCCATCCTTTTGCCACCAGTGGCCTACTGGATTAGTGCTCACCAAGATGGAGTACTGGCAGATTGAGAATGTGACGAAGTCTTTCCAAAAGGTCCTCCCATACATCATTGCTAGCTTTGTCTTCAGCCCCCATGAAGCATTCCAGATCCCCATGTCCAGTAACTAAAGACAATGTATGGGTCTTCCTAATGTAATTGACTAAGCCAGAGCCATAATAGCATGTGGTTGCACACGAAAGCCACAATTGGAA
This sequence comes from Avena sativa, assembly GCA_916181665.1. Lineage (NCBI taxonomy): Eukaryota > Viridiplantae > Streptophyta > Magnoliopsida > Poales > Poaceae > Avena > Avena sativa. Next base: position 150,241,372 of record OV702279.1, on the reverse strand, counting down.
AAGCATGTTTGATCTCTAAGTTTCCTAGGTGGTTTTCTTTTGGAGCCCAACACAAAGTGATTGCCATAGACATGGTTCCCTTTTGTTGCCACCTTCTCCAAAACTTAAAGTATCCTCCACCTAGGTGGTTCATTGAGTCCTTGTTTTATTATGTAAAACACAAGTCCTTTTCTCAATCTTTGTAAAATCTCAACATGTATCTCTTTTTCAAATTATAGCATATAGCATGGCTAAGCATGTACAACTTCAATACTTTCACTAAGGAGTGTATAGGGAATCCTATTAGGATTTAGCATAGCATAAGTACAGAAATATATTTTCATGCATATTTTCAAAATCCACTAAGTATAATTAAAATAGTAGGACTTTTGTACGAGAGTGTAACTTGCCTTTTGGTAGGGAATGGGGGTTCACTCCTTGATCTTGCTAGTCTCACACTTTGCTAATTTTCACTACAAGTCAATCAAGCAAGACACAAAATCAACTAACATTCCAAACCAAGGTTTAAACAAACAATTTTCACATTCACAAAGTAATGGATCCTAAGTCATGCAAAAAGAGGGTTCTATTGCAAGGTTGGTCTCTACTAAGTTTATAAACTTTGTAAGGTCCAAATTGGTCATTTACCAAAATGGCAAAGTCATTTGCAATTGGGTTTTATCTTAAGACCATTTTTAAAATTCATTCATCATTTTATGTGGTGAAAATTATTCTTATCAAAGCAAAACTTTAGGTTTTTCACCAAGTGATTTGCCCTTGGCAAGGCTTGGTGTTTTGGGTCAGTACGTTTGGTCCAAACCCTTTTCCATAAATATTTTTATAATGAAAACCATTCTTTTTATTTGGCTAGAAAATGGCTAAGTCAAGTAATCCAACCTAAATCTTTCAAAAATCATTTCTAACACCAAGGGTTGGTTCCTAGGGTCAGTATGGTCACTAAAAACCATTTTGCAAAAGATTTAATCCTAAAATCAAATTTAAACAATTTTTCTACTCTAAACAAGTACACAAATGTTTCTGCAATTTCAAACAAGTTAACAGGTACTATTTTCTAAACTAAGGCCACAGTTGGCTAGGGCTTGTTCTCCTGAATCCATTGATATAAAATTTGCCAAATTTGGACGTGTGGTTTGAAAGTTACAAGGGTTTGAAGTTTGCAAATAAATCTGTTTTTGTTTTTAAACGGAATAGAGGACACGCGGCGTTATCTAACTGGTTGGTACCGGTTCGGTTGGATTGACCTCTCTGGATCGTTGGATCTAAGTGGGATCGCACGGCACTGGCTGTGTACCTCTTCGAGTTTAAGTGATCTAATCTCGCTCGTTCAAACTAGATCTGACGGCTGTGGGGTGTTCGACCATAGACGGGCGGCGCTGCGACGGCTGCTGGCGGCGGCGACTCTGTTTCATGGCGGCGCCGGCGATACAGGAAGCGAAGCAGAGGGGAAGTGTGCTCACCGGGTTCGCTGACGCTCGCTGATGCTCAACGTGGTACGGGTTGGTGATGGGGCGCACTGGGTCGGGCTTGATTGCTCGCCGGTGTTGAAGACGGCGTCGGGCGCGTCAGATGGTCGTCGTGGACGGTGCTGTGGATCACCTCAAAGCAAAATGACGACACGGTTAGATGCGCAGGATCAAGACAGAGTCGGGTGCGTGAACTAGAAGGTGCGGGGCGGTCAGATACTACCTGTGGGCTTCGCCGGAGATGAAGCAGACGGTGGCGACAGTGGTCGTTGTCGAAGGCGAGGTTACAGGGTACCCGCGGTTGAGTTTGATGCACTAGCAGATGCGCCTGAGAGTGGGGAAGCTGTGAGTTTGGTCGGGGAGGCTCGGGAAGGTGTGGCTTGGCCGGAATCGACAGAGGAAGCTCGTCGGAGCGGCGGCGGTATAGAGAGAATTGGAGGCAGCCTAGGGGCAGAGTGGAGGCGACGTCTGGGGAAAAAGGAGGAGGAGGAGCAGGCGGTTAAATGGGCGTGGTCGCGACGAGGAATTTACGCGGCGTTAAGGCGAATTGATGCCGCGAAGTTACAGCAGGAAACGGCGACGAGGAGGGGAAGAACTGGTCGCGCGGGTGTGAGAGAAGAACAGTGAAAAGGGGGTCCAGCGGTCAGTGGGAATAGAAGAGAGGAGAAGGTCCACCTGTCAGCTGCTCAGCGGGTTCTTTCTGCTGTGAAGAAAACGGTTCGGGGGAGAAAAGGAGCTCGGCTGGACTGGGCTGTTGCTGGGTTAGTTGGGCCAGATTGGTGGGCTGTTCTATTTTTTTCCTGTCTAATTCTTTTTCTTTTTCTATTTCTATTTCCTGATTTGTTATTTCAAACAATTTTCAAGCATTCAAAACATTTCAAATCTTCACCAAACATTGTAACTAAAAATTTGGTTCTGTTTAGTATTCTGAACCAAAGGTACCAAATAAAATAAATAACACTTTTAATCTTTTTAGGTTCCATCCTTAATTAAATAAGTAGGCCATGGTTTATTAATTAAATAGGGTTTGATATAATTAATAAATTCCCCATTGGAAATCCAAATATTTCTAAAAACAAATCAGTGGGCTTTATTTGAATGAAAGGAATATTTGGAAACCTGTTTAAAACAAAATAACATGACCTTTTATTTTAGGATCTTTTAATAATTAAATTCAATAGACTTCATTATTAAATCAACTAGGGTTTGTTTTATTGATAATATTTATTTTAAAAATCTAAACTAAAGCCAAAACATTTAGTAAATTTTTATTTGTGAATTTCAAATAATTGGGAAAACTTATTTTAAATATTTTAATAAGTTTTGAGGTTTCAATTTAAATTGGTAAAACCTTTTATTTAAATAAAGTTGGATATTAAATCCCTATTACTTTATTTAAATTAACCTTTGCTATTTTTATTCAAAACAAATGTTTTAAATCCAAAGCTTGTCCAAGGTTTAATTTGGCTTTATAAAATAATCTTTATTTATAAATCCATCTTTTCTTTTGAATACCAAATCTTTTATTTTAAAAGATCCAAAATATTATTTCCAAAATATTTTGTTTTCCTTTATTTAAAATGTTTATCTTTTTTAAATACCTTTAGGATTTAATTCAAATGGGTTTGATGTTCCAATTGAATTCAAAAAGTTTCTTCTGGCTCTGAAAATCAAACAAAGTTTTATTTTATTCATGTATTTGCACATTACAAGATTTGGAAAATCTTGGGATGTGACATCAAGATCCCCTTTGCTGATATTAAAGCCCATGTCGACTCGGCCATCCAAATGGAAGGAAAGATCAACCAAGCCAATGAGAACTGCAAGCATCGTATGATGCATCAGCCAAGAACCCATCAGACCCCAAAGTACCGCCCTAACCCATCTCCCGGATTTGCCCCAAGAACCAACAGATCCCCGACGAACCGTTCGACCTATCCCAACCGTGGAAACCCTAGACCCGGAGGAAATCACAACAACCCCGGTAACTCTAGCAATTTCAACCGTGCCCCACCCAAGTTCAACACCAACAATGCTGCCGCCAACACCAACACTGCCCCGAGGACTGGAAGTAATGTTGTGCCTGTAGCAACAAAGGACAAGTCGCAAGTGACCTGTTATGACTGTGGAAATAAAGGCCACTATTCCAACGAGTGCCCCAACAAGAAGAATGCCGCAGCACCCAAGCCAACGCCCCAGCTCAGCAACAGCGTCGTGTTCAGCCAGGAAGAAGATTTGCCCCAGGGAATTCTCTCAACCGCAATGGCCGTCTTTTTCTCATGCATGCTGAAGAAGCTCAGGAAGCGCCAGACGTCGTGCTGGGTATGTTTTCTGTTAATTCAGTACTTGCACGAGTGTTGTTTGATTCTGGTGCATCGCACTCATTTGTCACCGAAGAATTTGCCTGCACTAGTAAAATTCAACCAACCAAACTGAAGCATGTTATGATTGTTCAAATTCCCGGATCAACCACCAAGGCTAGGCAAATTTGCAAAGCCGTCCCTATCCGAATCCAGGGCATAGATTTTTATGCAAATCTGATAGTACTCGGAACTAAAGGTTTGGAACTAGTACTAGGGATGGATTGGATGTCCAAACATAAAGGATTATTTGACTGTGCCAAGAAAGCCATCACCATGACCAGTACATCCGGAATATCAGTCGAGCATATATCTGAAACCTTACCTCGTCAATTCAAATGCAACAAGAGTATAGCCCAACCTACCATTGACCAAGTCCGGATAGTCTGTGAATACCCCGATGTATTTCCAGATGTTTTGCCCGGTATGCCCCCAGATCGGGATATCGAGTTTATCATCGAACTAATCCCCGGAACTGGACCCATAGCCCAGAGACCTTATAGTATGAACCCATCTGAGCTAGCAGAACTGAAGAAGCAACTGGATGCCATGCTGGAAATTGGATTGATTCAACCAAGTTCGTCACCTTGGAGGTCACCTATATTGTTTGTGGACAAGAAGTATGGAGGTAACCGTTTGTGTACGGATTATCGGAAATTGAATGATGTCACCATCAAGAAAAAATACCCCTTGCCCAAGATCGAAGATTTGTTTGATCAGTTGACCGGTGCCAAAGTGCTTTCTAAGATTGATCTTAGGACTGGCTATCATCAACTCAAGATTCGTGCAGAGGATATTCCAAAGACTGCCTTTACCACCAGATATGGATTTTATGAGTATACAGTCATGTCTTTTGGATTAACCAATGCCCCCGCTTATTTCATGAATCTCAGGAATAAGATTTTTATGGAATTCCTGGATAAGTTTGTCGTTGTTTTCATCGATGACATTCTGATTTATTCCAAATCAGAAGAAGAACATGAGCTACATCTAAGGACCATTCTTGGAACCCTTAGAGAGCATCAGCTGTATGCAAAGTTTAGCAAATGTGAATTCTGGTTACAGGAGGTAGGATTCCTCGGTCACATTGTATCAGCCGGAGGAATTGCCGTTGATCCTGCCAAAGTGAAAGATGTAGAAGATTGGCAAGCCCCATCCACTCAAACCCAAGTTCGTGCATTTCTCGGATTGGCGGGATATTACCGCAAGTTCGTAGAAGGATTCTCGAGTATCGCCAGACCCATGACCCAATTGCTGAAGAAGGACAAGAAGTTTGAATGGACCGACAAATGTGAAGCGAGTTTTCAAGAACTCAAAAGGAGATTGATTTCAGCCCCAATCTTGATCATGCCAGATATCACGAAGCCCTTCGATGTGTATTGTGATGCATCCAAGATTGGTCTCGGATGTGTGCTAATGCAAGAAGGCAAAGTTATATCTTATCTATCTCGACAACTGAAGCAACATGAGCAAAATTACCCAACCCATGACCTCAAACTCGCAGCCGTAGTTCTAGCCCTGAAGACATGGAGGCATTACCTGATGGGAAACCGTTGTGAGATCTATACGGATCACAAGAGTCTAAAGTATATATTCACTCAAAAGGAGCTGAATATGAGACAGAGGAGATGGATTGAGCTAGTCAAGGATTACGATCTGGACATTCACTATCACCCTGGTAAAGCCAATGTGGTAGCAGATTGCCGTGCCGCTTGAACTCCATGATTTTTAAGGATCAACCAAGCCTGCACAAAGAGATGGAAGATTTTCGATTAGAATTAGTGAGTGAAGGATTTTTGGCTAGCATAGAACTTCAACCCACTTTTATCAGTCAGATTAAAGAGGCGCGGAAAGGAAATGCTAGTATTGACGGAATCAAGTGTCGTATCGGTACAGGCAAAGTACCCGGATTCACCGAAGACGAAGAAAGAGTTCTGTGGTACAAAGGACGCCTTTGTGTACCATCAGATTCTTAGTTGAAAGAAGTTATTCTGAAGGAGCCTCATGATACTCTTTATTCTGTCCATCCTGGAGGAACTAAGATGTATCAAGATTTAAAGGAGCAATTTTGGTGGCATAAGATGAAGAGAGAAATCGGAAGTTATATCGCCAAGTGTGATATATGTCAGCGAGTCAAGGCGGGACATCAAAGACCCGCTTGATTGTTGCAACCCTTACAGATTCCGGAATGGAAATGGGATTCCGTTGGAATGGACTTTATCACTGGACTGCCTGCCTCTAGTAGGGGAAATGACTCTATCTGGGTCATAGTGGACAGATTGTCCAAAGGCGCCCATTTCTTCCCGTCAAGACCACATATCAGAGTTCGAAGCTAGAGGAGTTGTACATCGCTAGAATAGTTAGTTTGCACGGAGTCCCCAAGAACATTGTATCGGATCGAGGAACTCAGTTTACCTCGAGATTCTGGAAGAAAGTCCAAGAAGGTTTAGGAACCCGCCTAGATTTTAGCACCGCGTATCACCCTCAGACCAATGGACAAACGGAGCGAGTAAACCAAATACTCGAAGATATGATGAGAGCATGTGTGTTAGAATATGGATCCAAGTGGGAAGACTGTCTGCCGTTTGCAAAATTTTCATACAACAACAGTTATCAAGCCAGTTTGCAAATGGCCCCATTTGAATTCATGTACGGAAGGAAGTGTCGCACCGCTTTGAACTAGTCGGAAGTAGGAGAGAGTCAGATTTTTGGACCCGATATACTACGAGAAGCAGAAGAGAAGGTTCACAAGATTCGTCAGCACCTCAAGACCGCCCAGTCCAGACAGAAGAGTTACGCCGACAAGAGACGTAGAGACCTTGCCTTCAACATAGGAGATTTTGTTTATCTGAAAGTGTCGACATTGAAGGGAATGCAGCGTTTCCAACTCAAAGGAAAGTTAGCCCCCAGATATATCGGACCTTTCAAGATTTTGAAACATCAAGGAGAAGTGTCGTATCAATTGGAACTGTCCGAAGAGATGTCAGCCGTGCACAATTTGTTCCATATCTCGTTACTTCGCAAGTGTCTCGAAGTCCCCGAGAAGACCGAAGTGTTCAAAAATATCGATCACCGGACCATAGAGATCAACGATGACCTGACCTATCCCGAAGTACCCATCCGTATTTTGGAAGAAGCTTTTCGAACTACCCGAACCCGAAGCATCAAGTTTCTCAATATTCAGTGGAGCAACCACACAGAAGAGGAAGCTACCTGGGAGCACGAAGATCACATCAGGACAGAGTTTCCCGATCTCTTCAAATCCTAGGTAATCTTTTTCGTCCTTTTTCAAATCTCGGGACGAGATTTTGTTTAAGGGGGAAGGTTTGTAACATCCCAAAAATACTAAACCTGGATCATCAAACTCTAATCATCAAGTTTAGGGTTAACAAAAACTTTTCTAAATAAAATTATGGAAGCATGCATGTGAGTATACATTTCATTTTGAATTCTTTTGGGCCACCTTGTTTGTGTGTTTCTTTGCTTGTAAAATGTTTCTTAGGTGAAATAAACATCATCTAAACAATCCCCACACTTTTCCCAAAGACAAATAAATCAAAATAAAGTTAAATGAGTGAATGGTCACTTTGACCAATTTAACTCCCATGCCTACTTTGGCTGTCTGAAACTTTCAGAACCTAACAGAAACTTTTTTGGATCTTTGCACCCCTTGATTGTACTCATAACAAAGTATCAAGGCCCACTTTGTGATCATCCAGAAACTTTCAAATGCATAGTTTAAATGGCAATTCAAAATTGAATCTTTATCATATGAGAAGATCCCACTTTTTCAAAAACCACTCAAACAAGCTCAACTTTCAAAACCCAAGCACCTGCAGACTCACCAGCACCAACCTAGCACACCCACCAAAAATCTTTTCAAAATTCAAAACTTGAATTCTTGCGGCCATTTCATCAAACACATTACATACACAAATCAAACAAAATCCAAACACTATTGTGAGCAGTGATTCTTGCCTAACTTGTTCCCTCTCTAGCTCACAACCATCTCAGTAGATCATCTAGCAAGTTAAACCAAGCACTAGCACCACTGTGAGCTTGCCAATATCATCAATGGTGAACAACCGAGTGCACCCTTGCCACCCCCAGTGGAGACAGCAAGCTAGGAGTAGCACTAGCCATGCCAACCTTGTCTGGAAGATCACCCATGCCTCACCGCCCCCTCTCGACCAGCCCTGCATCGAAGACGTCGAACACAGAACCCAGGAACGCTGCGCCCGTGCCTCAGTCAACCATGCCGAGCATGCGCCAGAGCGCCACCCTCGACCGAAGCCCACAGACTGCGTGCCGCCCTTGCCGCGTGCATACACGATCACCACCGTCCCAGGAGACCGCCAGACATCCCCGTTCGCCGCCCCATGCCTTATAGCCACCGCTCGCCATCGAAGACGCCACCTCTGCCGCGCAGAGAGTCGCGTGTTCCAGACCAAACCGCACCGCCCCTACGCGCGCATTAAAGACGTAGAGCATCGACAGGAGACCACCAAGCGATCGCCACCACCGGCCATGCCTCTAGCAGCCCGTAGCCGTGTCGACACTGTCGCCTGCCCATGCCGTTCGTTCTCACCGTCGCGAGTATAAATAGAGGCCTTCCCCGCTCGAATTCTTCACACCATTCCACTCCTCTCTCACCCAGAACCATCCCACCTCAGTCCCGGAGCAAGGCGAGCAGCGCATCGCCGGAATTTCACCGGAGCACGCCGCCTCTGGAGAAGAAGGGTGCCGTCGATTTCGTCCGCCCCAGGAGCTTCCGTGACCACCCCTGAGTTCGCCGTCGTCAACTTCGTAGTTCACCCGCCTCGCCGACCCTCGCCTGAGCCTCGGTGAGCCCCCAACGACCCCCACTGGCCGCGCTAGGTTTCTGTCTCGCCGGCGTTGCCCAACGTCGACGATGACTCTCAGCCGTTGGATTAGAACCAGATCGAACGCACCACATCGCCCCATACCGCTTCGCACCACCTGTCTCACTGACACGTGGGGACAACCACTTAAACAGCCCGCGGAAGCGCTGCGCTTAGCAGGCCGGCCCAGTATCGTTTCCCGCGCAGCCCAGCTATTTGAATTTAACCTTTTTCCTTTTATTTCAAACACACTTGTGTACCCAGTTTCAAAAATCAACTCAGGTCGATTCAGTGCACCAAATTGAATGAAACCAATTTTGTTAGAAAGGTCTGGGAATGCTGAATCCAAGCCCGTTGGATTCAAGTCATTTGGATCTGTAGATCATCCATGGTAAAAATAACAAGGCAGAAGCTTTTTTGCATTCAAACATTTTTCAAATTTAAACCATAATAGATTTTGAGTTGATTCCAACTCTCAAAAATCACCATGTAACCATACCTTTCAGAATATATAGGTTTACTTACAGAAATCATGTTCAAGTAATAAAAGAATACCCCATAGGCATTTCTAGTCACTTTATGTAATTAAAATAAAAGGGTAAAACCTTATTAAATTGTGACACCACTTTAAATCATATTCCCATGGACTAAAATATGTGGTGATGACATGTGTCAACACGATCCCATGTTGCGTTTGGAGAATATTAAATCTTAAGTAGTTTTTAAATGAGTAAAAATTACTTTGCTAAAAATAAATCTAATTAAACCAAGATTTAATCTTGTAATGTTAGTGATGATGCTAGATCATCTATAGGACCCTTTTGTGTGGTGATTGCAAGTAGTTAAGTATTGGTTGGTGATTGTGTACATCGTATTTATTTATAGACGCTAGTACCGACCAAGGATACGTGGAGGAAGGAGGATACTACGAAGAAGAAGCCGAGGAAGACTTCAACCACTCCTCTGCACAAGGCAAGCTTATATTGACACTGATGCAAGCCTAATACTACTAGTGAATGCGCAAGCTAACACTTGCAAGATACTCTACTGATGCAACAAACCACTACTTGTTACTATGCCCACTATATGCCTTAAGCATATGTGACCATGTCCACTTGATAAACCAATCCTAGTTTTACTTACAAGCTTTATTACTTTATTTCTTTATCAAAGCTCTTACTTAGAGTTTACTGGAATAAATGGTAGATACTAGAAGGATGCTTGAAGGTTGCATAAAGAGCATAAAATTTGGCCTAAGCTAGATAATGTTGATGTCATCCTAAGGCATGAGATTGAACTTAGTTGAAACCCCACTAGTGTACCACCCCTCATTAGTACTCACCCCCACTTGTAGATGCTAGTGCTAAGCATAAAACTTGACCAACTTTAGATGGGAATACTTGGTGAAAATGGTTATGAAAACCTTGGAATGATGGATCATTCTATTGAAATGTTTTGGACATGTGTTTCCGAACAATTGAGGATTTTGGTGATGAAAATGATGAGGCATGAGCCTTAGCCCTTTATAAAACTGATGGTTGTCTGGATGCAATACCATTCCAATTTTATCATACAACCACAATACCCGAAGATTGGGTAGGGCTTGACTGGAAACTTATATACCTTAGTATTAGTTCCCTCACGGCCAAGGTCTGAGCTGAGGCTACCTTGTGAAGATTGTCCACCTGTGTAGTACCCAAGATGACAGTTGGTCATGGTTGGGAGGCCAAACTCACAGGAGAGGTGCTTATACTAGGGTGTGTAGTTGAAAGGTTAGGATTGATTATCTGCATACTGAGTATGGTGAATTCAGGATTTGTTCCTGACGAATGTATCGAATGTTCTGGTGAAAGTGTACAATCTCTGCAGAGTGTCAAAGTATTCGAATAGCCGTGTCCGCGGTTATGGACAGTTGGAGTGGCCATAATGTTCCCCGTTAGACTTTTCAAAATGACTTGTGAAATGAAATGAGACTTTGACTTGACCACAACAGGGTTGTGGCATGAGATACAAGTTCCCACTTAGGTGTTATAAACTTCAATTAAGCTCTCTTGCTTCTAAACTTAGTAGAGATAAATCTGGCTTTTGAAAAATAACCCTAGAGCCTAGTGCCCTATTACCAAAAACCCCTTTAACTTGTTAGTATTAGTTTGCGAGTACTTAAAGAGTACTCATGGCTTTGTCCCTGGCTATTCCCGTGGCCAGACTATGAAGAGGAGTACCTGGAGGATGGACCCCAGGAAGGTTACGACAACTAGGATCATATCCCATCGTCAGCATTGCCTGTGACCCCGAAGATGGAGCTTCGCCTACGCTACCGTTATTATTATATATTCCGCTGCTTGAAGTTGTATTAACAACTGGATCATGAGATGCCTATTTGTGTAAGAACTTATGTACGGTTTTTAATGGATGATATACTGTGGTATCCAATTCTGTTATGTCTCGCAAAAATGGTAATCCTGGGATTGCGATGTATGGCATAACAGGCATCTGGGATTAAAAATCCGGGTGTTGACAGATATGTTTTTTCCTTGCATGAAACACGGGATTAGCAGAGATATATGTATCACCAATATTATCGCACCACAAGCATGTAGCTCTGGGCTGCGATACACCCAATTCCTTCAACAAGGTTTGTACCCAAGTCACTTCAGCGTTGGCATTTGCTAAAGCCTTGTAATCAGCCTCTGTACTTGAGCGAGAAATTGTAGCCTATTTTCTGGCACTCCATGAGATAAAATTAGATAAAAAAATACAGCAAAGCCACCTGTAGACCTCCTATAATCTGGACATTCTGCCCAATCAGCATCAGAAAATGCACTATCAACAATAGATTCAGATTTTCTCAACGCAAGCCAACTGAGATAGTTCCTCTAAAATACCGCAAGATTAACAGCCGTCTAATGAACTGTAGTAGGAGCATGTAAAAATTGACAAACCTTATTGATAGAATATGCAATATCAGGCCTAGTCAACATAATGTATTTAACTGCACCTATAATGCTTCTATATCGAGTAGAATCTTCACTACTCAGAACATCTCCATCAATTAAGGACAAATTCTCAGAGATTGATAGAGGAGTATCAACAGATTTACACTCCTTCATGTTTACCCATGAAAGCAAGTCATTAGCATACTTTTCCTGAGATAGAACAATACCATCATGAACTTTGTTCACTTCTATTCCCAAGAAGTAATGTAACTCTCCCAAGTCCTTTCACGCAAAAGCCATGCCAAGTTCATGAAGGAGTGCATCAACAGCCTGATCAGAGGAGCTGACTATAACAATATCATCAACATAAATAAGCATACAGACGGATACTCCCTTTTTATTGTAGAAAAACAACGACGTATCACCCTTGGATGTAGAAAAACTGAGATCCTGAAGGTTAGAGCTAAGAAGAGCATACTAGGCATAAGGAGCTTGCTTCAACCCATAGAGAGCTTTGTCAAGCTTACAAACATGTTCCAAAAAAGAAGAATCCTCATAACCAGGAGGTTGCCATATATAGACCTCTTCTTCCAGAACAGCATGCAAAAACACGTTCTTCACATCAAGTTGCCCGAGTTTCAAATTCCTTGATAATGCCAGAGACAAAACAAGGGATTGGTCGCAGCCTTGACCACAAGACTAAAAGTATCCTCATAGTTCATACCATAGCGTTGCTTAAACCCCTTCGCAACAGGACGAGCTTTGTACCTATCCACAGTACCATCAGCTTTCCTCTTAACTTTATATACCCATTTACAATCAATAATGTTCCGACCATGTGCAGCACGAACATGATGCCACGTTTGATTATGCAAAAAAGCAGAAAACTCCTCATCCATAGCCGCTTTCCACTTAGTGTCACCCAATTCCTCCTATACACTATCAGGTTCTCCGGTAGCAGAGAAATTAGCAAAACGAATTTTGTCATACTCAACTCAACCATTAGTAATTATTTTAGGCTGAATTATGCCATGCTGAAGTCTTGTACGCGGTCGATCATCATCAACCACAGCTGTAGCGGTAGGAACATAAAATCCAGGGTTAGGCATCCCTCCAGGTGACCCATCGCTGTCATGTACTGAAGCAGGAGACTTAGCCACATTCGATTCGGGTGTCAGCAAGGAAGCACCACTTGCCGCAGGAGATCCAGAGCCTAGAGAGAAAGCAATAGCAAACATCGCTGCCACAGTACCACGCACATAGACGGGTGAGGATACACCACGCTGCTCGACACGGTGAGGGGAAGAATTCTATGGCGATGATGACGCTGATTCCGAGGAAGAATCTCCTAGATTGTCCCCTGAATTCCTGCCAAATTCTTCTGAAGACATAAAATCATCTGAAGCCTGTTAAAAAGAATCGGCAACAATAGAATTAGTAGGATTATCACCATCATCATCCACTATATTAGTACCCCCAAACATAGAAGAAATATTTGAAGGTAGAAGATTAATTTCAGCCCGTAATTGATCTCCATCATTAGAATTAAGATTGGCGAAGAGAAAGACAGTTTCATCAAAGACGATATCTCGTGAAATATAGACACGCCCAGTGGAGATGTCAAGGGACATATAGCCTTTATCTTGGTCACTATAGTCAAGAAAAGAACATTGCTTGGAACGAAATTGTAATTTGCGAGAGTTATAGGGACGAAAATGGGGCCAACATGCACAGCCAAAAATTCGTAAAAACGAATAATCGCCCTTTGTTTAAACAACCGTTCAATAGGAGTTCGATTAGCAATGACTTAGCTAGGAACATGATTAATCAAAAAACCCGTTGTTTGAAAGGCATAATCCCAGAATTTGAGAGGCATGGATGCATGAGCTAATAGAGATAGGACAACCTCAACAATATGTCTATGCTTGCGCTCAGCGGAACCGTTTTGCTGATGTGCATGAGGACAAGAAACATGATGCAAGATACCTACTCGCTGAAAGAAGGAGTTGAGTTTTTGATACTCACCACCCCATTAGTTTGGAGAGCCAAAATTTTCTTATCAAAGAGTCTCTCTACATGATGCTGAAAATCATGACATTTTTGAAACATATCAGATTTATTCTTTAGCATGTATATCCAAGTGAATTTGCTATAATCACCAATAAAACTAACATAATATTTATTTTTTCCAACTGAAGTCGAGACAGGACCCCATATATCCGAAAAAACAAGTTCTAAAGGAGAAGAAGACACACTAGAATACTTAGGGTAGGATAACTGATGACTCTTCCCTTTTTGACATGCATCACAAACTGACTCTTTATTGGACTCTCTAAAAGGAATTTCATTATCTCAAAGAATTTGATGAACCATAGCTAATGAAGGATTTCTTAGACGCTTATGCCAATGCAAACAGGACTGGACACCAAAAGCTTCCTTTCTTAACGACGACGAGAATGACAGCATAGGATAGAGACCACCCACACATCTACCTTGATGAAGTGTTTCCCCCGTGTCCTGGTCCTTAATAGATAAAAAAGTTAGGCCAAAATTCTAAGAAAGCATGATTATCTTTTGGAATATGATGAACAGAAAGTAGGCTTTTGCTGGCATCGGGAACATGCAAGATATTATTGAGGCAAAGATATGCTTAGGGGTATAATATAATGAATGACCAATGTGGTGAATGTCCATAGCTTTACCATTGGGACCGTGGATTTGGTCTTGACCGTTGTAACGATCACTCATAGTCAACTTATCCAGCTCTCCAGTTATGTGATTGGTGGCACCGTATCAGGATACCAGTTTGAATCCACACCATAAGATGCCATTGTTGCATTAGCAAAGCATTCGGGGCCTTGAAAATTCTTGTTGAACCATTTCCAAGAACGAAATGCGGGATGACCCTCCTTGCCACAAATCTGGCAAGTAACATTAGACCCCTGACGATCATTGGAGGCGCGACCTGCACTGTGCCACTACTGCAGATAGCCACTGCCATACTGGTAGCCTCCATTGTTGTTACCTCCTTGGCTATTATTGCCACCATAGTAGTGGTTTTCACCGTTCTGTCCATGGCCACCACCAGCGTTGTAGTTGCCTCGCTCATCCTTGTTGTAGTTGCCTAGGCCTCCCTTGTTACCGCGGTTCCCATAGTTTCCGCGTGTTGCAGCATTAGCAGACATATCTCCTTCATTGTCACTGCTAGGGTTTTGGCCTTCCAAGCAAGACCCATATGACAAAAAATGTGAGTAAATGTAACATCCCAACAATAGAGCTTAGAAATAAGCTGAACTCAGATGTGTGCATTGCATTCATGCATAGAATATCCAGATAATTTTCGTGCTTTTGAATAAAACTTGTCAAAGTGATTGAAGCTTCTCTCAACTGGATGGAATTGAAGCAGATCATCAAGTTGACTGCGATAAGTTTCAATATGTCCTTTGTTAAAATCTTATTTTCGGGTAAAGGATATTTGATCTAAGGGTAGATCAAAGGTAATAAAAGTTAAACCCTAATACATTACTTAATGGTTTCTTTTTAATCCTTAAGTAATCATATCCTAGTATTCATTACAATAACCCATGAATACCAAGATATGAATATAATCCAAGTAACAAGAATATAATAACTAACTCTTGACCCACTTTATCCTTATGCATCTCTACCATGTGGATCATGGTAAATACTTAAACTTAACTCTTTAGTGAGATTGAGTAGGAAAGAAACCATGTCAAAACCAATCACCATATATCTTTCTTTCCATATAAATCCTTATCATCTCTAATGAATCTTGTTCTAATATCTGTTGTTCATCAATGTTGAGCAATCAACTATTAATTCACTAATTCTTAACCTATCAATTCTTGTCTAAATCATAGCATTCACCTAAGGCCTATAAAGAAAGAAGTAAGAAGAGGTAAATAATAAATCTAATTTTAGATATCATCTATAGAATGGGAATGCTTGAAGTAAATTAAATCAATATGATCACTAGTGGAGTTAACTCACTCCTGATAGGATAGAATAGTTATTGAAATAGAGATATGGGGTAACAAAGAAGATAAGTATAATACAACTATATTATTATATTGATGAGGCCTTGATAAGCCAACTAGAAGCCTAAGTTATAAATGATCATGCTTTAGTCAACCAAGGTTAAATACTTATATCATGTATAAGTAATATTGGTGGATAGAACATGATTGAACTCTAGTATAAATATGTTATTCTAGGTTAGCCATGATAATTCACTATGATATGATGTGAAGTTTGAATATAAGATACTGGAGTGAAATAAATATAAGATAGTATGATTAACATGATGTTATATCAACAATGGATTAAAGAAGTAGTATTTTTTTTCCTCTTTGGAAGGCTAAGCACTTAAGGTGAAGTAGGATTTGATGTATACATCTGTTGAAGTAATATTAATAAACGGTGATAAAGGAAGTATATGAATGGAGCTTGCAGTAATTACTTGTAGGAATAGGGGTTATCCTTAGTAGAGCAGTGGATATAACCAGGTAGAGATATATTAAGATTATGAAAAGCTTTAGTGTCAAGCTCATTGGATTTACAAATGATTTAGAAGAATAAAAGGTGGATAAGAATATTTTTGTGAATTAAAGCTCATCAGGTTAACACATGATGATAGATAGGAAGAAGTAGTATATCTAGGAAAGGAATTCTTTAAGTAGAAGTCAAGAATTATGAATTATGGAGGATAGGAATTCTTGGTAAAACATTTAACCTTAAATCTGTAATCAAACTTATTATTTATTTGATCTATTGGATCAATCATCTTATTTCCATAATGTTTTATGGGAATATTTTCCTATAGAAAATCAATTAAGCACATCCTTGTCATTTCTAACCATATGTGCTTAGGAGTTATCTCTATAAATCCTTTTCCATAAGACATTCTAGAAAATAACTTTTTTGTTTTAATGGGTGATATCATTAAAGATCACAAACATAAATATAATATGTTTAACCACTCATCTTTACTCATATAAACAAAAGAATATAAGTATATTGAGTGCCCTAGACACTAGGGTGAGCATTTACAATTCAAACCCTAACTTCTATGTGAGTTATAATAAAATATATACATTTCTATTTCCAGATTCATGGAAAAAATATTAGCCATATTAATTCTTTAGAATATGATGCATCAATTAATGATATAGGATCATTGAATCAAATTTATCTCCAAACTATTATTCCTTAAATCCAAATTTATAAATAAATAAGAAAATATTCCATAATAAAAGCCCTAATAGAATATTAATTTAAAAAGGGATTTCTATGCAAGGAAATAAAGAAAATATTTATCATAAAGGTTTACAAATTAAATCTCAATCAATATCAATTATTGCCGCAAGTATTCAGCAAATAAACTTTATAAAGGAAAGTTCAAATCAAATGTTAAAATACAAATCTGAAAATAAAACAGAAAATATAAAAGATAAAAGGAAAGGAGAAAACAAGCAGTGCCAGCCCACGACCCAGTTCCTCACCCCTATATTTGTCGCTCACTAGCGGCAGCTAGTATTTTCCGCTCGCTTTGTCACGGCCCAATATAATCCCAAGCCCAAATACCGTTTTGTCGGTTCTATCGTCGTCGTCCACCTCGCGCTGCCGCCGAAAAAGCTGCATGGCGCGAGCACCGTCACTCGCCGGCGTCAAGATGCTCGCCGTAGTTTGCTAGGAGGATAAGAACGCCACCACGAAGTCCTCGTCCTAATCCTCTCACCCGCGCATCTCCACTCCTCCTTACCCTCTCTGTTTAGCAAAGGGCCGAAATCCTAGCTCACCAGAGCTACTCCTTGTCGCCGGTAAAAACCACTCCAAAGGCCATGGGGCAGTCGAGGAGAAGCGTCTCTCCATTCTTGTCGCTAGAGAGGAAGCAGTGAAGCAAGGGGCGTTCGGAATCGTGAGGATTTCACTGTTCCCTTCCACCGGTCATCGTTGGAGTTCGTAAAAATTAGACCGTACCGGAGCACCATCGTCTTCATCGACCACTATACCAATATTAGGTTAAGCTTGCGCATCTCTAGACCCTAATTTCGTTTGCTGATTCTTGCTGTAGACATAGTTTCGTTGAGCGCTGCCGTTGGCCACCGTAGAAGCTCGTCGCCGGTGTATTTTTTGTGACCACTAAGTAGCGGTGTCACCACCAATAGGTTCGCCTTGGTCCCCTCTATCTAATAGCATCAGCCTTGTTCGGCGGAGCACAGTAGTTTGCCGCCGGCGACCATTCTCTGGTGAAACTTGTGCTGATGTCAGCATGACATCGTGCTGATGTCACTCTGCCACCTTAGCGTTGTTTGACCTGGTCTTTGTCTCGCGTGGCATGAGACGTGGCCCTGGTCCCATCTATCATTGTCTAAGAGTAGAAATAGGCTCAGTAACAATTGAATTTACTAAAATGGGATATGTGATGTGGCCACTGGCCAACTAGTCAATGACTGTGTCTAGGTTTAGCTTGGTATAAAAAGTATTTCCTGATTAGGAAATAAGTAAATGATATAAACCCAAACCTAAATATTCCAGAAATAAAATAAAATCGTTAAATCTTGTTAAATCAATAACTTTTGTTTTATAATTTAGAAAAATATGTATAATATATGAAAATATTTAGAAAAATAAAATCTACAAATTAAAACTATTGTCAAATATTATTATGATAGTTATTTTAATCATTATTGTTTAATAAAGATTTTATAAGTAATAAAGCTTTGATAATTCATATTTTAATAATGGTAAATAACAAGAATATAAATAAATACCTAGTAAATCTTAGAAAAATAGGAACTATAATTCATAACTATAGTCATGCATTATTATTCCACTTAATTAAATATTAATTATTATTTAAGTATTTATAAAGCAATTAAGCTTATAAAAATAATATCTTATTATTTATAAATCACAAAAATACATGTAATATACCAAAATGATCACGAAAATAATACTTACATGTTAAAAATATAATATTCCACTTTTGAGGTGAATAAAAAAATTAAAACACTTTAACAAGTTAAGTTTAAACCTACTTCCTTAGTTAGTAATTCATACAAGGGTTAATAAAAATTGCTAATATTTCTAAAATTAGCCAATTAAGTCTAATAAATAGTATTAGTCTTAAATATTGAAAATATAAATTCAAAATGGTTCAACACATTTTAAATACAATCTTATTAAGATGTTATTCAATCACAAATTTATAAACATACCAAAGCACCATAGTGAATCCATAAGTAGTAAATAATATTGTTTACTTACTCACAAACCATAACCATACCCTTATAAGGAGATAAATCCTTTTATACATTTACAAAGTTAGAAAACCACTACTCAAATATAAGTGTTACCACTCTTAAAATATCCTTAGGAAAACATTATGAAGTGAAAAAAATGCAAATGCCAGTAGCATTACATCTTGGGATCCAGCTATGTCTTTAAAGTTCACTTTAGTCTACAAAACTTTAAATATAATACTAAGAGACCTTATTATGTGTTTTATAGTTAACTTTGTTCTGTTATAATTAAGTCATAAAGCATCTCAAGTCCAAACTATTCAAGCAAGCATAAACAACATTGATCACATTTGATTAACCACAAAGTTTGTTAAAACCTTAGAAAAGAAATCTTTTCTTCAAATGTTATTCTTTTTGCCACTTCAATCAATAGGTGACAACTAATCACAATCACATTAGTTTATACTTTACCTGTATATTCAGGATTATTGGCATTAAAGTCCTTTATAAATGACTTTACTTGAAAAGTAAAATTTGAAGATGAACAATTATTGCTTAAGCAATCTTTGAGTAGCATTCCACATCTATGTATCTCATTGTTTTATGATCTTATATTTACATGTTGATTCACCCACACTCACAAGCCTTAATAAATAGCACAAATGTGAAACTTATCTAAAAAGACCACACATTCTAAAGAAACAATTTCTAGTATCCAAACCCTAGAACAACGTTATACCCGGGATTCGAGTTTACAAAATTGCATTACATTACCTATGCATAATAGCGTTTTGATTCTTTAAACATTAGTCCTTACCGGACCAATGATGCTGATTTCAGATATTGGATCTTATATTGTCCTGAAGACCGTGAGAGCATAATCTTGCAATCACAAAAGGCAAGTTCACACTTGCTCATGTCCTTTGATTATTTTCTATAAAGTAATTTGCAAATCAAGTGTTGTCATCACCTGCATTTCAAAAAGGTTAGAAAACACTATTTTTTATAATAATATGAACTATTGGTTACTCATATAGAGTGATCAGCTAATCTATTAAACCTGGTAGTTGGAATACCACTACTCAGGAATATATCATCTAGGACTTAACAACCAATGTCGCCAGTGATTCTCGCGCTGTATATTACGCGTTAACCATGAGATTTGGAATGTGACGGAGAATTCAGCTGTATCCTTTTCCTCTCGTATGGAGGCAAGACGACCTTAACGTGACGTTGTGATTCCTTGTGAGGATCCAACATATGGGTGGGCACCCTTATGCCCCACACTTTTGGTGTCTAGATTATCTATGAGTGTTTTTTAGTGGTATAGTCCATTTAATATGGCACTTGCCAGGGCATCACCAGGTCATAGAGTCTTTGGGAACTCATCCGGGTTTTAGCCGTCCCGAAAGGGGGCTTAATATGGGTGAGCCAGCCCTGAAGGATCGTGCAGACATATGGGGTCGCGGAGAGGGCAGTGATTGGCTCGGATCATCTACTGGGCCCCTCATCACACAATTGTGGACGGGAATAAGATGCCCGGTTGTGCAAAAAGAAGTTGATCTCTCATGGGAAAAGTAACGCACCTCTGCAGAGTGTAAGAACTGTAACTTGTTACTCCCTGTTCCGGGAAGGAGCTACGAACGCTGCGGGAAAGGAACTCCATGAAAGTTCTAGTAAACCCGTGAAGGCTGACGGACATTGCTTTTCAGAATAAAAGCAACCTTTGAAAAAATGTTTACGAAAACCTGCATTGCCTACGACCTATGGTCTGTGGCTGTAGATATAGTGCATCAAACACTCCTTTTCTAGTGAACTTGCTGAGTACGCTCGTACTCAATGTATCTTCTTAACCCTTGCTAGATTCTGAAGCCATTAAGACAATGTCTACATCAAAATATGCTCCAGGATACATCACTAGAAGTTAAAGTTCTTCATTGAAGACAAGAAAGTCAACATATACAACAACTTAAGCAAAGTAAAAGTTACTAATTAGATAGGAATATACTTTCTAGCCATAGAACCTATTCTGTAGGGTATTGCCATAGCAGCAATACAGGGTCAACATTTCAGATGACAGTCTTATTAGTATAATAGTTTCGGAGTTGTTTATTTCTGAATCTTCTTTGCAAGAAGTTTCTTTCTCCCTCTTTAACTTAGAGTGCTCTTTGGATCTTGTGTACAGAGTGAGTTATAACCTTCAACCATGTATTGTACCTACTGTGTTTCTGTTGTACGACTCTGAGGGATGTATGAAGGGTTTCGCAGCATAGTAAATCAAAAAAAATTCTACGGATGCGAACAGGAAAGCCAAGATCTAATCTAGGAGATGCAAACAACGAGGGGGGATAGATGAGATCTTCATACCCTTGAAGATTCGCACAGCGGAACGTTCAACGGAACGTGGTTGATGTAGTCGTACTAGCTTCTCCTCCTCGAGATCCGATCCGATCCAACACCGCAAGTGGCGATGCCTCCGAGAGATGCACACGTACGGCACCTCGACGTCTCCTCCTTCCTCGTTCCAGCAAGTGGGGTGGAGAGATAGATTGGATCAACAACACGACGGTGTGGTGCAAAGGTGGATAGTTTCTGCGGCAGGGCTTTGTCTACGCGTAGTTGAGAGAGAGAGAGAGAGATCTGGAGGGCAACAGTATGGCGGCTAGGGTTGAAGGAGTGGGGAAGGAGGGTTGCGCCCCTGCCCGCTATATATAGGGGGCTGGCCGGCCCCCTTGGCCCCTCCTCCATTCCCTAGGGCGGCGGCCCCAAGGGTTGGAGTGGGGGGCAAGTTTCCCCCCTCCTTCTAGAAGGTTTCCCTAGGGTTTTGGCCGGCTGGGCCTGTGGGGCCTTGTGCCCCTGGCCCAATGTGGACAGGGTACTCCCTCGTAGGCCCACGCCCCCTCCCGACAAGTGGGGCCACGTTGGTCCCACTCCGGAAGGTTCTAGAAGCTTCCGGTACAATACCGAACAATCCGAAACAATTCCGAAATCCAAAAACTGCTTTCCCTCATATGAATCTTATTCTCCGGACCATTCCGGAACCTCTCCTGACGTCCTGGATCTCATCCGAGACTCCGAACAAAAACTCATAAACCAATTATCCATTCTATCCTAGCGTCGAGACACGTTAAGTGTGTGACCCTACGGGTTCGAGAATATGCAGACATGATCTTCTATCAATAATCAACAGAAGGGTCTGGAAACCCATATTGACTCCCACATACTCATCGATGATCATATCGGATGAACCACGATGCCAGGATTCAATTAATCCCGTATATATATTCCCTTCGTCATGCGATATTTTACTTGCTCGAGATTCGATCGTCGGTATCGGCATACCTAGTTCAATCTTGTTCACAGCAAGTACTTTACTCGTTCCGTAATCCTATATCACCTTGTGATTAACTCCTTAACCATGTGCTTGCAAGCGGTGTTGATATCGATTACCGAGTGGGACCGAAGTATATCTCTTCGACTTGGGAGGGACAAATCCCATCTCGATACATACAACCCAACAAGTACTTTCCGATCACCTGAGAGACACCTTTATGATCACCCTCTCATAGGATGACATTTGATGACCTCAAAGATTTCTTCCGATACCAGGGAGTTGCATTATCTCATGGTCTAAGGAATACAATATTTGACATAATAAAAATCTTCGCAAAGATGAACACGATGACACGATCTAATTGCTCTGCTTGATTTGGGTCTGTCCATCATATCATTCTCCCAATGATATGATCTCATTATTAATGGACAACTCATGTCTATGGTTAGGAAACCTTAACCATCATTAATCAATGAGCTAGTCCATAGAGGCGTACTAGGGACACGGCGTTGTTAATAAACCACACAAGTATCAAAGTTTATTCTTAATACAATTCTAGCATGGAATATAAACTTTATCATGAACAAGAATTATAATAATAACATCTTTATTATTGCCTCTAGGGCATAATTCCAACAGTCTCCCACTTGCACTAGAGTCAATAATCTAGTTTACATCTAGCAACAATCTAACACCCATGGCACTAAGGTGCTGGTCATGTTTTGCTTGTGGAAGAGGTTTAATCAACGGATCTGCGACATTCAGATCCATATGTACTTTGCTAATCTTCAGATCTCCATCTGTTATATAATCTCGAATTATATGAAACTTGCGGTTGATATGCTTGGTGTTTGGATGATATCTTGGTTTCTTAGCCAGTGCTATGGCGCCAGTGTTGTCACACAATATCTCCAGTGGGTCCAAAGCACTTGGAAGCACACCAAGCTCAGTAATGAAGTTCCTGATCCAAACTCCTTCACTTGACGCTTCTGCAGCAGCCATGTATTCCGCTTCTACTGTAGATCCCACGATCACGCTTTGCTTGCGGCTTCTCCAGCTCATAGCTTGTAGCACCCCGGGTAAAATCCACTACTAGAAAATTGTGTGTTAAATAATACTTGTGCATCATCATGACATCAGCATGCATCTAATTGACTAAAACTATTTGGTTAAATGACCTACTTTGTTTTCTATATTAATATCCACCCCTCTTTGTTCAAACCAAAACCGTCGGTCCAGCCGGATCTTTTATTTATCTAAAACTATTTACAAAAGTTTTTTTAAAATAAAAGAAATAACAAAACTATTTTTTTAGGGAGGCCGCCACCAGCCAGGCCCAAAAGGCCCCGCTGGCAGCAGCCTACCACCCCAGCTAATCCTGACCCTAGATCTAATCTACCTAAACCCTAACCCTAAATCTACCCCAGTTATTCCCCACCCTGCCGCCATCCAGCTTTCCCTCCACTTGCTGCCGCAACACAAGCACACACGCCTACACGCACACAAGCACACGACACACGCTGCCTCTGCACCCACGCAGCTGGCCTGGGACCCAACATGCAAACCACCACACCGACGCGGTCAAGCCCGACCTCACCAAGCGCAGGAGTACGCTCCCCCACGCTCGCTCCTGTCCTCGCCTCGCGCTCCCCTTCCCTCGCATCCTCTCTGTCCCGCCGCCACCACCTCTCCTCGTCGACCCTGCTCCTCCCCAAACCCCGTCCCCAACCTCCCGTCACTCGCGGCCTCATCCATGCCATCCCTCGCCGCCAGAAAGTCGCCAGCCGCGCCAGCGCACCCCTCGTGGCCTCCTCTACGCTCGCTCGCCTCGCCTCACCCTCCGCCGCCACCAGGCCCTTCCCTCTGCACTGCCTGCCGCCAGAGTTTCGCCGCCCTGCGAGTTTCCCCTAGCGGCGCTCTCGCCTTCCCTCTCCCTCGCCCGCAGAGCCGCCGCCTGTCCTCTCCTCGGTGTCCCGCCGTCGGTCGCCCAGTCTCGTCTCCGACCCGATGCCTCCTCTGATCATCCCGATGGTCGCGGTTCTCCGCTCCTTCTGGTTGGTCGTCCGCCACCGGGTCTGCGTCGCCTTGCCGGCCCGAGCCTCTGGTGCAGCACCTCCTCGTCGCCCTTCTTCCAGATGTCGTGATGTGTGTGGATGTCTCCACATAGAAGGTTTACCCTCTGGCCTTGTCTGATTGACCCGTGCAGTGTCGGGAGAGCCTCGGTTATCTATGTTGTTTTATCCCAGTCAACTAACGTCATGCCCAGTGTTTGCGATGATTTGTTCTGGCGTTTAGTGTTTCTCGGTGGATGTCCTGATGGTGACACGATAGCGTGCTAGGGAGATGCAGTTGAACATGAAGACTGTTGTCAAGGGCTACAAGTTGGAACCCGTAAGAATTAAACCTGAGGATGCGACAAGATCTCCTTCCCGGAGTGAGTTCGAAGATCCGATGACCGAGACCATGGATGCTTGAAGATCCTAAGACCAAGACCGAACCTCGCCGAACCCCAGAACCAAGTGCGCCGAAACCCCTAAGTGTGACCCCTATCTAAGAGCCATATTTTATAAATGCCATATATCCACTTGTTGCATATTAATTAAACATGATTGCATTCGTATTGTGGTTGTTCGGGGGCATTATGCCGACTCACCTAAATTAAATATGGAGGCCATATGCGGCGAATCTAGTCTAATATTGGCCCCGTTTAAATTTGTGTAGCGAACCGATGCCATGTTTTGTCGTGATAAGACAACTATTAAATTGCGGGGTATCTAGACAACATAAACCACCTAACTAATTGTCGGGATCCCGGTTCCGCTTAATATTGCCTAATTGCATCGCATGTCATACATCGTACATGCATCATGCCTGATCTTCTTCCATAGTATTAAATAGTGCATCCGGTGTTTCTTCTAGTGTTTTGCTTCTTCACGGATTAGGCCGATGAGTTGATGCGAGTATCGACCCGATCTTCGGATGAACCTCCAGCAATGTTTTCAGGCGAGCAATCTCCCCCTTTCTACCTATCTTACTTTTATAGTATTTATTCCCTCATGTTGATCTATTGCTATCTGTGTTGCGATGCTCTAGTTTTCGTACCCGTGATATCCCTTGCAGCCTTATATTGCCTTGGACACACCTGTTGTTTGGTAGATAGTTGGACTTGCGCGTCGTAGTCGCTTGCTCAAGTGCTGTTGCGTGTCGTCCAGTACCATGGTTGTTGGAAGGCTGCCATATGCTTTATGTTGGAGATGATCATGGCTTTAATTATTGTTTAATAACTAAAATTGAAGTAGGTAAATAATGCAGAGGCACAGGTGGCAATAGATGTTATTTGGTTTTTAACCGTCCACCTGTGTCCCGTAGGACCCCGAGTTCTTGATACCTGTTCCGAGATCGAGCGCGCTAACCACAGGTGGGGTGTGTGGGCACCCCCATCGATTAGTACCTGAGTTCAAAGTACTATAACTGGGGCCACAAAGTAGTTTGGGGCTTTATTACTATCCTGTACTTATGCCATGCTTTACTGCTTTATTTACGATTGCGCGTGGAGCGCCTGTACTGTTTTGGAACCAGTGTGGAATGTTTTCGCGGTATCGACAACCCAGTCACACTTTCGGGTTCCCAGTCGTTTACAGCCATTGTCACAAACCTCTGGGTCCGTCTTGGAGCCGACCGACTTCGTTGCGGGTAGCTTAGTGGGGTGGCCCCCATGTCCTTGCTTTGGGTCTGGGAAACGTTGTGTACGAAACCCCGTCGACATACCGTTGGGTGTATGTTTTGTGATCTTGTACCTACCTGATCTGACAACAAGGGTGTAGGTGCGTGTGGAAACTTTGGTGCACCCCTGCAGGGTTAAATCTTTTCGAGAAGCCGTGTCCGCGGTTATGGACGACTTGGACCACAGTTCTCGATCATAGACAACTATAACTAAAGTTTACTGTTATAATTTGACTTGTATCCGATATGACTAGTAATCAGCTTCACTATAATGAAATGGCTAAATAAAAGTGCCAACAATTGCTGGTTTGTGTTGACGCCTGTTACCATTGTATCTGACTAGTAAGTATTGCAACTAAAACGAAATGGCTAAATAAAAGTACCAACAACTGCTGGGTTTTGGGATGCCTCATGCTATATGTATCTGACTAGTAAGTACTACAACTACAACGGAATGGTTAACTAAAACTGCCCATTGCCTATTATATCAGGATGACTCATGCTATCTATATATGACTAGTAATTGCCGCAACTATAACGGAATGAATAAAACTGCCAACTGTGTGAGTTCCTCGGTTGACTTCCTCGTTTGGACTCGAGGGGGAAATACCAGGATGAGTATGCTTGGTGATAGATTCAGGTTGGATTCGAATAGGTCTTTCTTATCCCTATCTGATAGCCGCCAGTTGTATTGAGTCTTTATAGGTTGTTTAGTGCATGCTGCCCTGCCGCTTCAGTCCACCATACCTATGTAGGCGAGGACCGCTGAATTCTAGTCTCGCCGTGTACTGGCCTCAGTACTGACCGCTCTCCTTTTTCCTTTTCCCTTTGTCGGCACCCCTTTTGTTTAAGCAGGTTTGAGATCGACGTCGTTAGCAGGGTTACCCTTCCGGCTTGGCCTGGGCAGGGTTATGGACGCCATTGGTTATTCTTCAGGGCTCTTATCTCAATTTGCATCTTGTCCGTACTCGGACGTTGTATCGTTTTCAAGGTGATTTGGATCTTTGTACTGTATTCTTGACTCATTGAGTCGCTGTTGTATATATATATTCTGTGGGTTCCATCGTGGACTATTGTGTAATGATATTACTTCGTTTTCCAGCCGCACGAAAGTGCCTGGTGGGCACCTTTGAATCGTTTCTATGCGGGTTTGGCGGGAATCGCTGAAACTTGCATAGGGCCGATTCTGAGGGTGTGACATAGCTCCTCCATGCAAAATATAAACGTATCCTATCTGAGATTTAGAATCATCCTTGTCGGTGTCAAAACTAGCGTCGACGTAACCTTTTACGACGAGTTGTTCATCACCTCCATAGACTAAGAACATTTCTTTAGTCCTATTTAAATACTTTAGGATGTTCTTCACGACTGTCCAGTGTTCCACTCCTGGATCACTTTGGTATCTGCTCGTCAAACTAAGAGCATTGGACACATCCGGTCTAGTACACAACATGGCATACATGATAGAACCTATGGCTGAGGCATAAGGCACTTTGCTCATAGCTTCTCTATCATTTATCGTAGCTGGACACTGAGCCTTGCTCAATATCTTACCTGACAACATAGGCACTGAACCTTTCTTTGCCCTATCCATTCTGAACCTTTTCAGAACTTTGTCTAGGTATGTACTTTGGCTTAAAGCTATCAGGCGTCTTTGTCTATCTCTATAGATTTTGATGCCCAATATATAAGCAGCTTCCCCTAGGTCTTTCATTGAAAAACATTAGTTAAAATAACTCTTCACATCGTTAAGCATGTTAATGTCATTTCCAATAATCAATATGTCATCCACATATAACTAGAAATGTCACTGAGCTCCCACTAACTTTCTTGTAGATACAAGCTTCGTAGCAATTTGGAACAAATCCAAAGCTCTTGATCACTTGATCAAAATGAAGGTTCCAACTCCGAGATGCTTGCTTCAGTCCATAAATGGAACGCTGAAGTTTGCACACTTTATCAACATCCTTAGGATCGACAAAACCTTCGGGTTGCATCATATACAACTCTTCATCAATGTTGCCATTGAGGAACGCAGTCTTGACATCCATCTGCCATATTTCATAATCATAAAATGCAGCAATTGCTAATAAAATCCGAATGGACTTAAACATTGCTACGGGAGAGAAAGTCTCATCATAGTCAACACCTTGAACTTGTCGAAAACCTTTTGCGACAAGCCGTGCTTTATAGACAGTAACATTACCATCCGCGTCCGTTTTCTTCTTGAAAATCCATTTGCACTCAACAGCCTTTCGGCCGCTGGGAGGGTCCACCAAAGTCCATACTTGGTTTTCGCTCATGGATCCCAATTCGGATTTCATGGCCTCTAGCCATTTCTCAGAGTCTGGGCTCATCATTGCTTCCTCATAGTTCGCAGGTTCACTGTTGTCTACTAACAAGACAGTTAAGACAGGGTTGCTGTACGACTCAGCAGGGGCACGTGACCTTGTCGACCTGCGACGTTCAGTAGTAGCATCGTCCGAAGCTTCATGATCCTTGTCATTAGCTTCCTCTATTGTTGGTGTAGACGGCACTGGAAAAATTTCAGGTGCTGCGCTACTCTCAAACTCAAGAGAAGGTTCAATAACCTCATCTAGCTCTACTTTCCTCCCACTCACTTATTTCAAGAGAAACTCCTTCTCAAGAAAGGATCCGTTCTTTGCGACAAACACCATGCCTTCGGATCTATGGTAGAAGGTATACCCAATAGTTTCCTTAGGGTATCCTATGAAGACGCATTTCTCCGCTTTGGGTTCGAGCTTGTCCGGCATCAACTTCTTGACGTAAGCTTCGCATCCCCAAACTTTAAGAAACGACAACTTAGGTTTAGCACCAAACCACAGTTCATACGGTGTCGTCTCAACGGATTTAGATTGTGCCCTATTTAAAGTGAATGCAGCGGTTTCTAATGCATAACCCCAAAATGATAACGGCAAATCTGTAAGAGACATCATTGATCACACCATATCTAATAGAGTTTGATTCCAGCGTGAGTTGCGAAACGATTCCGCTTGCTTTAAGATGGGTGAGAAAATCAGAACTCAAATATTCACCTCCACGATCGGATCGTAGAAATTTAATTTTCCTGTTACGATGGTTTTCCACTTCGTTCTGAAATTCTTTGAACTTTTCAAATGTTTTAGATTTATGTTTCGTTAAATAGATATACCCATATCTACTTAAGTCATCAGTAAAAGTGAGAAAATAGCGATAACCACCGCGCGTCGAAACACTCATTGGTCCGCATACATCGGTATGTATGATTTCCAACAAATCCGTTGCTCGCTCCATTATTCCGGAGAACGGGGTTTTGATCATCTTGCCCATGAGGCATGGTTCGCACGTGTCAAATGATTCAAAATCTAGAGACTCCAAAATTCCATCAGAATGGAGTTTCTTCATGCGTTTTACACCAATATGACCTAGACGACAGTGCCACAAATAAGTAGAATTATCACTATCTACTTTGCATCTCTTAGCCTCAATGTTATGGATGTGTGTTTCAATGATTTCGAGATTCAGAAGAAATAAACCATTCATAGCAGGTGCATGACCATAAAAGATGTTACTCATATAAATAGAACAACCATTATTCTCTGATTTAAATGAATAACCGGCTTGCAATAAACACGATCCATATATGATGTTCATGCTCAACGCAGGCACATAATAACATTTATTGAGGTTTAAAACTAATCCCGAAGGTAAAACTAAGGAGAGCATGCCGACGGCCATCACATCAACTATTGATCCGTTGCCAACGTACATCGTCACCTCATCCCTCGCTAGCCGCCATCTATTCCGTAGCTCCTGTTTCGAGTTACAAATATTAGCAACTGAACCAGTATCAAGTACCTAGGCACTACAACGAGGTCTAGTAAGGAAAACATCAATAACATGTATATCAAATATACCTTTGATGGTGCCAGCCTGCTTGTCCGCTAAGTACTTCGGACAGTTGCGCTTCCAGTGACCCTTGTCCTTGCAATAGAAGCACTCAGTGTCTGGCTTAGGTCCAGACTTGAGCTTCTTCTCTGCACGGGCAACGTGCTTGCCGTTGCCCTTCTTGAAGGGCTTCTTTGCACCCTTACCTTTCTTAAAGCTGGGGGGCTTGTTGACCATCAACACATGATTATCTTTCTTGATGTCCACCTTCGCATCTTTCATCTTAGCGAAGAGCTCAGTGATCGTATCAGTGGAACCAATCTGATTATGAGTAACTACAAAACCTTTGTAGCTAGGAGGGAGTGATTGCAGAACTCTGTCAATCTTGATCTCCTCTGGAATCTTGCAATCCAGTTGCTCAAGGCGTTGAGTGTAGCCCGACATCTTAATGGCGTGCTCACTAACGGAACTCCCTTCCTCCATCTTGCAGTTAAAGAATTTCTCAGAGATCTCATATCTCTCAGAATGGGCCTGAGTCTGAAACATAGTTTTCAGTTCCTCAAGAATCTCAAAGGGCCCGGGGAACTCCTCAAAACGATTTTGAAGGTCCGATTCCATAGCAAACAACATGGTGCTCTTAATCACACCATAATCATCCTCGCGCGACTGATAAACAGCTTTCTCATCAGCCGGCGCATCTACAGCAGGGGCGTCACCTAGCGCTTTCTCAAGGACATAGTCCTTTTGTCCGCCAGAGAGAATGATTCTCAGATTGCAGAACCAGTTGGTGAAGTTAGACCCATTATTCTTAAGCTTTTCTTTCTCAGCAAAAACGTTGAAGTTGAAGTTGGACTTAGCCATTTGATCTACAAAATTTGCAAGTACAATTTAGACTATGTTCATGATAACTAGTTCAACTTAATCAAATTACTAGATGAACTCCCACTAAATTCAACATCCCTCAAGTTGTTTAGTGAACATGATCCAAATTCACCACACCTAATCCGATCTTCACGAGAAGAGATGTGGTTTCAATGGTGGAAAACAAAGTGTCGATCATATCATTCATATGACTCATGCTTAACCTTTTGGTTTGTGTGTTCCGAGGCCATGTTTGTACATGCTAGGCTCGTCAAGTTAAACCCAAGTATTTCCGCGTGTGCAAAACTGGCTTGCACCCGTTGTATGTGAACGTAGAGTTTATAGCACCCGATCATCACGTGATGCTTGAACACGACGAACTTTCACAACGGTGCATACATGGGGAGAACACAGTTTTATCTTGATCTTTAAGTGAGGAATCATCTTATAATACTACCGTCGCGATCTAAGCATAATAAGATACATAAAAGGATAAACATCACATGCATATAATTTTATGAGACATGGTATAGCCAATCTCCGCGCAATGCTCTCCATCTTGTGCGTGCCAGCATGATCTCCATCACTCCACTATGATTGCCTCCACCACGAATAGCAACTACAACTATTGCTAACTACTTAGCGATAAAGCAAAGCTATTACATGGCGTATAAGAAGTTGACACACAGGTCATACACAATTATAAAGACAACCATATGGCTCCTGCCGGTTATGTACTCATCGACATGCAAGTCGTGAAACATTACAAAACATGATCATTGCATACAACATACACATCACATCTTGGGCCATACCATATCACAGAAACACTCCTTGCAAAAACAAGTTAGACGCCTCTACTTTGTTGTTGCATGTTTTACGTGGCTTATGGGAGTAACAAGCTAAGAACGATTCTTACCTACGGAAAGCCACAACGGTGATATTATGGTTGCCAACATCCGGTGTAAATCCCATGACAACTATAGTGAGAGAAACTGGCATCCACTAGCCGCATGTGTGGAACAAGCCACACGTCAAGTGCGGAGCCGGTCTCGCGAACGAGGTCGCGTAAAGTTGGCCTGGACCGCTTCTATCTCACTATCCCGCGTCATAAGAAGTACACAAACAAGAGGCTTGCAACAGAAAACATCAACGCCTGCAACAAGCATGTTGCGTTCTACTTGTGAAACACATCTACGCATAGATCTAGCTCTGATACCACTGAAGGGTTTTGCAGCATAGTAAATCAAAAAAAATTCTACGGATGCGAACTGGAAAGCCAAGATCTAATCTAGGAGATGCAAACAATGAGGGGGGATAGATGAGATCTTCATACCCTTGAAGATTCGCACAACGGAACGTTCAACGGAACGTGGTTGATGTCGCTAGCTTCTCCTCCTCGAGATCCGATCCGATCCAACACCGCAAGTGGCGATGCCTCCGAGAGATGCACACGTACGGCACCTCGACGTCTCCTCCTTCCTCGGTCCAGCAAGTGGGGTGGAGATATAGATTGGATCTACAACACGACGGTGTGGTGCAAAGGTGGAGAGTTTCTGCGGCAGGGCTTCGCCTACGCGCAGTCGGGAGAGAGAGAGATCTGGAGGGCAGCAGTATGGCGTCTAGGGTTGAAGGAGTGGGGAAGTAGGGTTGTGCCCCTGCCCTCTATATGTAGGGATCTGGCCGGCCCCCTTGGCCCCTCCTCCAAGCCCTAGGGCGGCGGCCCCATGGGTTGGAGTGGGGGGCAAGTTTTCCCCCTCCTTCTAGAAGGTTTCCCTAGGGGTTTTGGCCGGCTGGGCCTGTGGGGCCTTGTGCCCCTGGCCCAATGCGGCCAGGGCACTCCCTCGTAGGCCCACGCCCCCTCCCGACAAGTGGGGCCACATTGGTACCACTCCGGAAGGTTGTAGAAGCTTCCGGTACAATACCGAACAATCGGAAACAATTCCGAAATCCAAAAACTGCTTTCCCTTATATGAATCTTATTCTCCGGACCATTCTGGAACCTCTTGTGACGTCCTGGATCTCATCCGAGACTCCGAACAAAAACTCATCAACCAATTATCCATTCTATCCTAGCGTCGAGACACGTTAAGTGTGTGACCCTACGGGTTCGAGAATATGCAGACATGATCTTCTATCAATAATCAACAGCAGGGTCTGGAAACCCATATTGACTCCCACATACTCATCGATGATGATATCGGATGAACCACGATGCCAGGATTCAATTTGTCCCATATATATTTTACTTGCCCGAGATATTTTACTTGCCCGAGATTCGATCGTCGGTATCGGCATACCTAGTTCAATCTCGTTCACAGCAAGTACTTTACTCGTTCTGTAATCTGATATCACTTTGTGATAAACTCCTTAACCACGTGCTTGCAAGCGGTGTTGATATCGATTACCGAGTGGGCCCGAAGTATATCTCTCCGACTTGGGAGGGACAAATCCCATCTCGATACATACAACCCAACAAGTACTTTCCGATCACCTGAGAGACACCTTTATGATCACCCTCTCATAGGATGACGTTTGATGACCTCAAAGCTTTCTTCCGATACCAGGGAGTTGCATTATCTCATGGTCTAAGGAATACAATATTTGACATAAGAAAAAGCTTCGCAAAGATGAACACGATGACACGATCTAATTGCTCTGCTTGATTTGGGTCTGTCCATCATATCATTCTCCCAATGATATGATCTCATTATTAATCGACAACTCATGTCTATGGTTAGGAAACCTTAACCATCATTAATCAATGAGCTATTCCATAGAGGCGTACTAGGGACACGACGTTGTTCATAAACCACACAAGTATCAAAGTTTCCACTTAATACAATTCTAGCATGGAATATAAACTTTATCATGAACAAGAATTATAATAATAACATCTTTATTATTGCCTCCAGGGCATAATTCCAACAATGTAATCCTAGTGAACGGTGTTTCATTAGTGTTATGTCAACGACTATAGTATACTACATCATGCAGTTGTATGCTGGGTCACCGCAGTAAAGGTCACCAAGACTCACTGATTACTGGGCCTTAATCAGGGCCGTGATAGAAGCCATAAAACCATTGTACTCATCATCCAAGCCATCAAGAATATAAGAGGCAATGTCATCATCATCTTGGGGCTTTCCGGCAGTACCTATTGAAAAATTCTCCCTGCATGTTTGATTCAGTTGTGTACGGAGGTGCATAACACGGGCCTTTGACTATGACGAGAACATCTCTATTACTTTTGTCCATACAGATACCGAACTAGTCAATCCAACTAGCTATGTGAGAACTTCCCTCGACTTATTGCAAAGAATATAGGCGAGCACGATCTGATCTTGGGCAATCCACCGTGCATAATCGGGATTCGGCACCTTGACCTCTTTCCCATCCTTGTCCGCCATCGTGATCTCCTTTGCTGGTTCCATAGCAGATCCATCGAGGTATCCCATGAGTTGGGCACCCCGGATCTCCGGAAAGACTTGAGACAGCCAAATGAGGTAGTTCCTCGTAAATTAGGATAAGTCGCTCAGATTGATCCCTCCGATTGATCCTCTAGCCGAGCCCATGGACAGTGATGAGGAGGAAGCAAAGCTCATGGCATTATTCAGATGCAATTAGGATAAGTCGCTCAGATACCATAAATGACAATATGTAGTGTGGTGCCTACACAAGGCCACGTGGTGTTGTATATATATATATGATAGAGACATACAGATTACATCAGACGAGTCATGTATAATATGGACTCGTGTACAACAAGTAATCAGCTAGCTACGTCACATTACGACACATTTAATAGTAACGTAGAGAGGTTTTGGTGACATATCCTCGTAGACCGAAAGTGTTAATGTTCATGATGAACATGGATGATGTAGCCATACTCATAGCTAAACTCAAGGTTGCGTTGATCCTTGCCCAACGACCAAGTGCCAAATCTGGCGGCACCGCCGTGGTTTCGCACATGTTCTATGCTCAACAATGACCCCCGTTCTTCCCGGTCTAGCCGAGATTGCGGAAGTATACTTTTAGATCTGGGATCCCGCAACACGATGGTGTGCCAAAGATATGTCGACTCTCACGCGCATAGTTCTTGTTGGAACCACACGCACAAGAGCTAATGAGAGGAGGAGAGAAATTTCCTGACGGGAATTGTGGTCTGTGTCCCTCCCCCGCATGTCCCCTCTTTATATATGGGAGGGGAAGGGACCCCCAAGAGACAGCTGTCAAGGTGGAACAAAAAGAGGGAGGAAGCAGCGCTGGGTGGGACCCACACAGCGCATAGACCTAGGTCGGCTAGCTCCAATGCTCCCTTGGGGTGGCGGGCGCCCTCATGGGCCCTTCCCTCTAGGAAGTGGCCCAATAGGGAGGATTGATGGAAATATTCCTAGAGGAAATAATAAATGTGTTACTATTCATTTTCTGTTTCATACTTAAGTTTATCATTCTATTATATAATTGTA
Organism: Avena sativa; assembly: GCA_916181665.1. Taxonomy (NCBI): domain Eukaryota; kingdom Viridiplantae; phylum Streptophyta; class Magnoliopsida; order Poales; family Poaceae; genus Avena; species Avena sativa. The sequence continues at coordinate 150,206,211 of OV702279.1, read as the reverse complement.
TTAGTTTCGAATAATGTGTATTTGGAGAAAAACCCTAATACATGTGTGGGATGATAAACACCATATAAAGATATCTTTGGTCATGCATGTATGACTAATATATATGTCAACAATAGTTTCTGTTTCCTAACTAGGAGCAAAGTGACAACATGATTATGGTGTTGGAGAACAACGATGATGGATATACCCAAACATGATATACCGTGAAATGCAACGTCAATATAGTTATCAGTTTAATCTCATAAGACATTGTATTGTCTTTAATAGAAATTGTTTGACCACGAGACACATATGAACTTGGGTACAATATGGACGTGGAAAGATTCTCCAAACGCTGCTCTTAAAGGAGTAATTATAAAGTTGATTCTTGTTCGTACCGGATGGTTTGCCAATCATTCATATGCTGTGCTTATTGGAATTGATACTCCTCACGATGGAGGGATACACTCTGGCCCCGCTCATGTACTATGATGTTCTTCATCGTCTGGCCAAACATGTGATTAAGTTGTTGAACACAGGAACATTGATAGTACGGCATGAGTAAAGAGTACATGCCAGGAAATGATAATAACCTAGTGTTTCATCTCTGGCAATATAAATATCGATGAATCAATACGATATGTATTGGACTCAATATGGTTAACACGATAAAGAACTTTGTATTATTTGCGAGGGTTGCTACTTGTATCAAGACACTGGTAGTAATCATTGTTAATGGATTGAGTTCCGAACATGTCCAAATATCCGAACCTACTGGGTGTCGTGGGAATGGCCACGGCAGATGTTGCGATTAGAAGCGAGTAGAAGAACGAGGGACAAGGGCGGACAACCATCTGCAGTGCGAGATGAGGGTAGAGACAGAAGGTTTTACCCAGGTTTGCCCCTCGGATGGTAAAGACCTACTTCTGCTAGATTGTATTATCGAGAGATTACATTAGTGGCGAGCTTTGCGGCTAGGCAGCGAGTCGATGGGGTATATGATGGAACGTGAGTGTTATGCGTACCCTAAGGAGGTTTATATAGTGGTACCTTGCTAGGGTTTATAGATCTACAATTCAGTTGGATAAGGACTCGGAGGGTTTTGACCTAATCCGACTGGGCCTAGCTACGCTTCTGGGCCTTCAGCTTCTAGTCGCCTGGCTCCTTCTTGAGTCGTGATCCAGTCGCCGTCCTGGAGGCCCACTAGCTGGGAGTTGGATCCAGTAGGGAATGTCCTGCTGGGTATACCCCCTTCGGCATATCCCCATCAGTAGTTCCTGAGGCCGTCGTTGATTCGTCGCAGGTGTTCTTTGGCAGTCAGAGATATGGGTCCAATTTGGACGCCCAGTCAAATCGGCGGTGGACTCCCTCAATGTAGGAAGGAATCCTCAGCATATATCTTCTGTCACAATATCAACGACCATCGTTTAGTAGACGAAGTTGGACCATCGTTTAGTCAAAATAGCCGTTAGGTAGTCCAACGGTAATATCAGCGTAGTTACCGCGGGGTAACGGCTCCTCCGAAACTGGCGGGAAGCAACCGCTATATAAGGAGAGTGATAGGGGAGTTGCGAGTCTTCCTCACATTTCCTCTGATCCTACGCATCCTTCAGTCTTCCATTTCCTCCTGATCCGAAATTTCCAGAGTGAGCTAGCGAATCCAGATCCATTCCCTGATGGCGCCTCCGAAGGAGCAGTGGGGCAAATCCAAGTGCACCACGGAGTCATTGAAATCGTTCCAAAATGCGGGGATCCTCTGCAAGTGGAAGTGGTGGATCCCCCTGGTCGGAGAGACGGAGCCGGATCCTCGTGCCGACGGGTTCATCTGCTTCGCCAGCCACCTTGAGAGGGGGCTTGGGTTCCCCACATCGATCTTCTTCTGGCGTGATGTGCTTGTAGACTCCGAGCGTGGTACAAGCACATAAATCAAAACCCATGGCACTAAATCAAAACTTCTTGGAAATTTAAAGAAAATATGCATCGGTGACGGTGGCGTTGTTGAGGGAACGCGTCCAGGTGATGGTGATGAGGAGCTGCTTGCTACTGGAGGAGAGCGCGGCCCTGTAGAGTGCTGCCTCAGGACGCGCGGCCACTTCCACAACCTACTCCTCCCGGTGAGGTCCCCTCTTCCCTTCATCCATATGCATACACGTCCGATATTGTCTAATATTTATTTGCACATACGAGTGATTCATGGAGTTTATGTCGATGGACATGTGTGATATATTGAGTAGATTGAATGTACATGGAGTAGATTGAGCATACACGTATATATATGTAGTAGATGTAAACCCATGGCACTAAATCAAAACTTCTTGGAAATTTAAAGAAAAAATGGATGCAATCCATTCATTTTTTACTCTGCCTAGGTGCTTATTTGCACAATAGAGCTGGTATGTTCTGCCCATTGGTGTCTCACTAGTGTACAAGGTGCAAGACAAAGTCTATTTTGATTGAATAAGCAAAGTACTTCCTGATAGAAAACTCTGGTAGTCATCACATACTAAGAATTAAGGATAGAAAAGTCTTGTCTTGCCCAAACTAAACTTGTGAATTCAAACAAAAGCCTAAATAACTAAATCTATCTAATTATCTACCTAACACAACCCTAGCCCTACCCTTTTCCCTTTCGTTTTGGCCAAGCCAAAGCCACACCACTACCAACCCACACCCCTCTCTTACTAACCTAAACCACCACCCTCCCTAAAATTCGAAGTCAAAGTAAAATGGCCACATACATATTCTGAAACACAACCAGAGATTATTTGGAACCAAACACATACTGATACAAGCACATACACATCATCCTTATACAAGAACATACACTATTGGAGTTCCTATTCATCCTGCTCCGAGCTACAAGCACATCGATCTTCTTCCGATGTGATGTGCTGGATAAGTTTAGACTTGGGCGAGTCCCCAAGCGTGATACTTAATTGTTCGAGTCGCTGCTCCGAGGATGTGGAGAGCCGGTCGATGTATGAAGCATGTTCGATCATCTTAGCCCGGCGGGCCAGTCGAGCGAGCGACTCCGATGGGGGCTCCGGGTTGGCGTTTTTGTGGACGAAGCAAGGCCCAAATTCCTTCGGTGCCCTTGCACCACACTACTTAGCCGTGTCGGTCGCACAAAACAACGGTTGACTTCCGTGAGTAGCGTTATGCTTTAGTTACGAGTGCGATTGGCACAACACTTGGAGAGTAAGCACAATTTGTGCGAGTCAGATGTATTTTATTGCATGGAGGGGCGAATACAGGTCGGAGTTCTATGTGTATAACTTCCTTAGGAGATTTACATTCCACGACCACTTGATGTCGAGCTGTCTGTCACCTCGAACGTCGATGAGGTTGTAGGCGTCGTTGCCGAGGACTCGCTCTATTGCGAATGGTTCCTCCCCTGGGGGAGAGAGCTTGTGCATGCCCTTATTTCCTAGATCAGTCGTAGGACCAGGTCGCCCTCCTGGAAGGTGCGAGTCAGGACTCGGCAACAGTGGTAGCGGTGGAGCCCCTACTGATAGATGGCCTTGCGAGAGTAATCTAGGTCGTGTGCTTCGCCTAGCTGGTCGACCCCGTCTTCGCGTGCGATCTTGTTTTCGGCATCCACGTAGTTGACGACCCAGGGTGAGTCATGCTCCAGGTCCGTCGGCATGATGGCTTCAGCACCGTATACCATGAAGAAGGGCGTGAATCATGTCGACCGGTTGACGGAGGTGTGGATGCCCCATATGTCGGAGGGGAGCTCTTCGACCCAGCTTCCCGGAGTTTGCTCGAGGGGAACTTGCTGTTGGGCCACGCAGAGAAAAACAAAACTTTTCCTCTAACGTGGTGATCCCAAGATCTAGCTGAGGTATAAGGCCACGAGGTTTACCACTAGACACGCGGTTGCAGATTACTGATGAAGCACGTCAGTTGATGCAGTGCAGTCTTCATGATCTGATCCGATCACGATTGTCTTGGTGCTGATCGTACAACACCTCTGTTGGTATCCACATGTACAAGGAGGAGTACCGGCGGCGAACTGCTAGGTTCGTTATGACGGCTGCACTGCTATGGAGCTAGGATTTCCAACGCATGGAATAATCTAACCAATCAACACTCCAGGGTTTCTGCACCCCACTATATACAGGGAGTGAATGTGGCTCCACTCACTCGTGGCCCATTCACTAAAGCCCATATAATATTAGTCACCGTGATTCCGACTCACTGACTTTGTCCAAATCCGGCTCGGGTCCAACCCAACCAGATTTCCGGTTTATATCGAATCCAAACTTGCTCCCGCACATAAGTGTGTGAACCCACAGGCATATGGCTAGTTGGACACAATTGGAGTCCGACTCCCAATCGATCAGTCGGTAGTGGCTCCTAGCAGAACGTGCCGACTCCCAAGTACCAAAGAGTCATGACGACTTGCCTTTCCAATGTGACTAGCGTCCGAGTCCCTTTTGCATCACGATATACCTTGTCAGGCTATAGGCGAATATTTTTCATCCCTTGAATAGTCCGAATCTCTTCTCGATCCGAGATAAGTGATTCATCCGACTAACTCTTAGTCGATCGCCTCGGTTAACATTTAACCGAGTCGTGCATGGCCATTCTTTCAGAATCATATCATCCGAGAGGGCCTAGAGAATATCTCTCCAACTGGAGGGGCAAAACCCCATCTTGGTTATTCACCTCACGCAGCTTGATTCTTAGTCGACCCGAACTCTGCCTTTATAACTGCCCAATTACGGATCAGCGTTTGACATAACCTAAGTCGGGGATCCTCAACTCGGACTGTGCAATCAGGTCTAAGGATTACATTGATTGAGATATACAAATGACAACTTGTTCGTTGTACCTCAATATGGGTCAATCCTACTCGCTAAACTCTTTAGCCGAATCTGTGTAAGTCGTAATAGCATCTCCATGCCCATGACAAGTGGAACCGAGTCATCAAGCCGACTTTCACATTGTTATAAGTTGTGTGTCCAGCACAACCTCAATGACCAAGGATATTTAATACAAACAACATGAATGCATAGTTCCACAACTAAATCACATATTCAGTGATACACATCAGATGTTTATACAAGGAAACTTAATATCTTTATGAAAACAATGGGAAATATCATCAAACATGATTGCCTCTAGGGCATATTCCCAACACTTGCACTCATGGATTGAGGCCATGGATGATGCTTTGATTGGCGCGTTCCGCCTGGCCATTGGACTCCGGGTGGGCGACTGAGGCGAGGTCGAGCCGTATGTTGTGGTCCTCACAGAATTCGGCCATGGCACCCTTGGTGAAGTTGGTCCCGTTGTCCTTGATGATGCTGGGCGGGAATTCGTAGCGGTAGATGAGCTGGCGAAGGAATTTGGCCGTGGTCTTCCCGTCGCACATCCGCACTGGCTTGGCTTCGACCCACTTGGTGAATTTGTTGACTGATACTAGAAGGTGGGTGTAGCCTAAGGGGGCCTTATTGAAGGGGCCCACCATGTCCATGGCCCATACGGAGAATGGCCAGGTGATGGGGATCGTCTTGAGTGCCGAACTGGGGATGTGCGTCTGGTTGGCGTACTTATGGCACCCGACACAGCGTTGGACGATGTTGACAGTGTGGGCATGCATGGTGAGCCAGTGGAAGCCGTGTCTCATGGCCTTGGCAACCAGAGACCTGGTGCCGGCATGGTAGCCGCAGTCGCCGGTGTGGATTTCTTGGAGGATCATTCGTCCTTACCTAGGTTGCACGTAGCGTTGGAACACGCCTGTTATGTTGCGCTTGTGGAGCTCGTCGTTGATGATGACGAAGGATTTACATCGGTGCATGATCATGTTGGCTTCCGTCTCGTCCGCTGGTAGGGTCCGGCTCTCGAGGTAGGCGAGGTATGGCATGGTCCAGTCGCTTGGTTCTGCGAGCATGGCGATCAGCGCAGGCTCTAGTTGCAGCGGGATCCCGAGGTCGATCTCCTTTGGAGGAGAGATGGAGGGCTTGTGGATTGTGTCGAGGAATACGCCCGCGGGTGGCGTTTGTCGAGCCGACCCGATGCAGGAGAGGGCATTGACCTCCTTGTTCATGCGCCTGTCGATCCACTCAATGGAGTAGCCGGTGAAGTACCCCCCTAGCTGGTCCACTTCTTGGCAGTATGCCGCCATGGTGGGGGAGACAGCGTTGCAGGTACCGGCGACTTGCATGGCGACGAGGTCGGAGTCGCCATAGCACCATAGGCTATTGACGTTCATCTCCTTAGCGGCTCGCATGCCGTGAAGGAGGCCCTCGTACTCAGCCATGTTGTTGGTGTAGGGGTGAAGTCAAGGTACAACACGTACCGGAGCTTGTTGCCCTTGGGAGAGGTGAGTATGATTCTTGTCCCTGCGCCGTCCGCATTTTTGGATTTGTTGAAGTGGAGCGACCAGTAGTGGAGGTATGTCAGCTTCTCTAGTTGTAGTGCCTCTTCCTAGTCAGCGCGGAAATACACTAGAGCCTGCGACTTGATCGCCTTGCGCAGCTCGTACTTGATGTTGTGGACGCCGATTTCGACGGCCCACTTGGTGACCCACCCAGTCGCCTCATGGTTGAGGATGATGTCATGGAGTGGTGTGAAGGAGACAACCATGATTGGGTGCTCCTGGAAGTAGTGCGGTAGCCGTCGTTGGGATCGGAAGACCACGTACACCAGTTTCTAGTATTGCGGGTAGCGCTGTCCTGAGTCCGTGAGGACTTCGCTGATGTAGTAGACCGGGCGCTGTATGTGGTGCTCCTTGCCCTCCGCTAGTCGCTCGATGACCATGACGGCACTGACGACACACTCGGATGTCGTGACGTAGACGAGCATCGGCTCCTTATCGATGGGGGCAGCGAGTAGCACTTCTTTGGGTGCGTTGAGCGCGTCGTCCAACTCCTTGTCCCATTGGAACATGGGGATCTTGCGCATCAGGCGATAGAGAGGCATTGCCCTCTTGCCTATCCGGGGGATGAAGCGACTGAGAGCCGTGACTCGCTGGACGTCGTGCAGGCACTCCGATTTTCCGAGCCATGCGATTATGTCGATCTTGGTGGGGTTAGCCTTGATGCCTCGCTTGGAGAGTACGTATCCCAGGAGCTGTTTAGTGGGTACACCGAAGGTGCACTTACCTAGGCTGAGCTTGATCTTGTACCTCCACAGATTTGCAAAGGTCTCCGCCAGGTCAGCGAGTAGGTCGCTCTGGCGATTGGACATGACCACCACGTCATCAATGTAGATGTGGATGTTGCAGCCAATTTGGCTCGTGACGCACTCCTACATCCACCGCTGGTAGGTCGCACCGGCATTCTTGAGGCCGAACGTCATGGCGGTGTAGCAGTAGGCGCCGAATGGCGTGATGACGTCGTCTTCTCCTCGTCTTGCACCGCCATCTTGATCTGGTTATACCTAGAGTACGCATCGACGAAGCACATCGACTTCGAGCGTGTAGTCAAATCGATGATCTGATCTATGCGCGAGAGGATGAACTACTCCTTTGGGTAGGTGCTCTTGAGGTTGGTGTAGTCGATACACATCCTCCACGTCTTGTTCTTCTTCATGACCATCACTGGGTTTGCCAGCCACTTAGAGTACTTGATTGGTCGGATGAAGCCTACAGCGAGTAGACGCTACACTTGTTCGGCGATTGCTTAGCAGTGCTCTTCATTAAAGGGCCATAGCGACTACTTGACAGGTCGTGCTTTCCGGTCGCCGTTGATTTTGTGCTCGGCGAGTTCCTTCGGTACACCTGGCATGTCAGATGGCTTCCATGCAAAGATGTTGCGATTCTCACGGAGGAAATTGACAAGCGCCTATGCGGGGCTCATGCCCGCCCTGATGGTGACCGTCTGGCTGGAGTCTCCTGGGACCAGCTCGACGGTGCAGGCGTGCGTGATCGGCTCGAACGCGACCGACCCGGAGTTCTCCGTGTTGGGCTTCTTCAGGATTGTGGGGTCGTCTTTGTCGACCTCGCTCGCGTATCTGGAGAGATCCTCTGCGTTGTTGGTATCCATGGAGATGACGTCATCCACGAGCTGTGGGCATTTTTCCTCGCACTCGATGGCCATGTCGGGGTCACCGTGGACGGTGATGATGCCGGATGGTCCTGGGAGCTTCATCATGTTGTACGCGTAATGTGGTGCCGCCATGAACTTGCCGAATTCCTGTCGCCCTAAGATGCAGTGGTAGGGGTTGTTGAAGTTCACTAGCTCGAAGATGATCCACTCGGTGCGGAAGTTGGCTGGTGTGCCGAAGGTGACTAGCAGCGTCACCTTGTCAATCGGGTACGCCTTCTTACCGGGGACGATGTCGTGGAAGGTGGTGAGGGTTGACTCGATCATCGATTGCGGCAGTCGCGGTCGCCTGAATGTGTCTAGGTAGAGGATATTGATGGAGCTCCCGCCGTCCATCAACGTCTTGGGGAGCCAGTAGTCACCCACTTTGGGCTTGACTACCAGGGCGACTCGCCCGAGGTACTCGATCCGTGGTGAGTGGTCTTCGCGGCTCCACATGATGCGCTGCTTAGACTAGTTGAGGAAGCGAGGGACGTCGACCTGGGACACCGCGTTGATGGTGACGACATGGGCAAGGACCTTCTTATCGTGCATGGTGCCGAGCCCGGTGAAGGTGTGTAGTGAGCCGACGTCGTTGCCGAATGCCCCGCCATTTGGCGGGTTGTTGTTGGGGTCCTCCCTTGCTCGCTGTGCCTTCTCGATCTCCTTCAGAGAATGGCAGTCGGCGGTTGTGTGTCACGGGTTTCCCCTCCCTGCTGTGGAACACAAAAGGTTGGTTGAGGAGAGCTAAGGCTATCGCGATGCTGTCCTCCATCACGGCGGAATCTCTTGGGGTCGCGTGGTGCGTAGCCGTCGTTGGCGACGAAGTCGACTCTCCTATCATCACGACGCTTTCCAGTGAGGCGAGTGTTGCTGTATCTTAGCTCGCGCTGCCTACCGTTGTCGTGGCCACTTGGGCGGCGAATCCTACCCGACTCGTTGTCGCTTTCCTGGTTCGGATCTTCCTTCGCATATCGTTTGGCGATCTCGAGGAGGCCAGGGATGTTTTCGAGCGTCTTGTACACTCTCTTGATCTTGGCGACCACTGGGTCATATCGACACGAGTTCTTGAAGCAGTGGATCGCCGTGTCCGGGTGGATGACGACAACGTTGATCCACAGGTCCTACCACCGTTGCACGCAATTTCCGGTTGACTCGCGGGGTCCCTGGACGCAACGCTCTAGGTCCTCGATAGTGGTGGAGCGGGTGTAGGAGCCCTCGAAGTGCCTGACGAAGGCCTCGCGCATGTCCTTCTAGGAGTCCATGCTGTCTGGGAGAGGGTGTTGATCCACTGCCGAGTCGCTCCTTCCATCATCAGGGGGAGGTAGCGAGCGCCGAGGAGGTCGATGTGGCTGTCGATTCCCATCTCCATGAGGTATGTGACCAGCCACAGAGCTGGATCGTACGTGGGGTCGTACTTCTCGATTTCCTTCAGCGCTTTGAAGTTTGCTAGGTATTTCTCGCCTCAGATCATTGGTCCAAAGCACTTGGGGCCGACTCGACTAAGGGATCCCCTTGGCCCGTTGTCGTTGCGGTTGGTGAGGGTGTGCCTCAATTCGTTGGGATGACGTGCGCGCCAGGTTTGGTTGTTGATGATGTGGGTCCGTGCGCCGATCGGATGCTTGTTGGCAGCGACCGTGTTGTTCTGCGGTCGCGGGTCGTTAGTGGAGATCGCTGGATGCGCGACCCATGGTTGGTGTTGTAGGGTCTCGGGTGGCGGGCAGTTCAGGGTGTTCGCCATCGATGGGCGGCCGCTCGAGGCCGCCCTGCTTCCAGAGGAGCGGGAGTACATTCGTTCCCGCGAGTCGGATCCTATAACTTGTTGCTCGACGGCCTTGGCGAGTAGGGCCTGGGCGTACTTGATTTGCAGCACGCCATCCCCTGTGACGTTGAGGTTGGCGACTGCTGCCTGCCCCGCGATGACGTTGTCCATCGGGGTGGACTACAGCGAGAGGCTGTTCGATCCCGCTCTTGCAGAGAGATGAGGACTCTCGCCTGGCTGGGAGGGGGTGTGCGGCTGGCTGGCAGTGGTGGGGATCCGCTTGCTGGCGCTCCTGGAGGCGGGCAGGCACTAAATCCTGGCGGTGCGTTCTCGTAGATCACACACTCGGCCATGCGAGAGGGATCGTTGTCTTCGTCGAAGTTTAGGACGCTGCCCTGGACGGTCGGGTTCAGGCATGTCCTGATGTGGCGTTGGTGGTAGAGCAATAGCTCCTGCGCCGTTGCCTGCTTGAGGCGAAACTTTTCGCGCTTGGATTTCTCCTTGCGCACCGCCTCCTATAGGTGCTGGCGAGCTTCCTCGACCTCCATTGCTATCGCGGTCGGCGGGATCAGAGTGGAGATGGGTCTAGCAGGGCGCTCGTGCCGCTCACTATGTAGGTAGCAATGAAGTGACCGGATCCGGTGTGGAGGTTGCCGGAATTCTCCGACCCGGAGTCGGAGTTGAAGATCCCGAGGATGGACGGATCCTCAAAATCTCCAATGATGGAGACTCACGTGATGGAGCCTTCTGGTGACGCGGCGATGATGGATCCAGCGACCGAGGCTGGGTCGCCGAGTCGGCGTCATCGTGGAGGGCCGCGTCATCCGCGACCGCGTCGGTCTCGACCACGTCGCTGTTGGCCAAGTTGTACTGGGAGGCGAGGTGGTGGATGGTGTGAACGTAGCTCTCAGAGAGCCGATCGCGTGGTGGTGACTCGCCGATGAGCACCGAATCTTCGAAGACGATGACGTCCATGAAGACGATGAAGAGGTTGATGCTGCCGACTGGCATGATGACTCTACGCGTGACCGGGCGCGACGCCGGGACGTAGCTGCTGGGCAAGATCTAAAGCATCTCGCCGCACGCGATCATGCGGCCGGTGGCGATCAACCGGTTGATTGGCAAGTAGGGTCTCTCCGCAGAACTCAGGCCTGACCGGTCAGGACCCACGGTGGGCGCTATGTCGTGGGAATGGCCACGGTAGATTCTGTGATTGGCAGCGAGTAGTAGAATGAGGGGCAAGGGCGGCCAGCCATCGGCGGTGCGAGATAAGGGGCAGAGACACATGGTTTTACCCAGGTTCGGCCCCGGGAGGGTAAAGACCTACTCCTGCTAGATTGTATTATCGAGAGATTACAGCGGTGGAAAGCTCGACGGCTAGGCAGCGATTCGATGGGTATATTGGGACGTGAGTGCTATGCGTACCCTACGGAGGTTTATATAGGTGTACCTCGCTAGGGTTTATAGATCTACAACCGAGTTGGATAAGGACTCGGAGGGTGTTGACCTAATTCGACTGGGCCTAGCTATGCTTCTGGGCCTTCAGCTTCTAGTCGCCTGGCTCCTTCTTGAGTCGTGATCCAGTCGCCGTCCTACAGGCCCACTCGCTAGGAGTTGGATCCAGTAGGGAACGTCTTGCAGAGTATACCCCCTTCGAAATATCCCCATCAGTATTCCCCAAGGCCGTCGTTGATTTGTCGCAGGTGTTCTTTGGCAGTCGGAGTATACGGGTCCAATTTGGATGCCCAGTTGAATCGGCGGTGGACTCCCTCAATGAAGTAAGGAATCCTCAGCGTATATCTTTAGTCGCAATATCGGTTACCAGTCGAATGGCCAATTTGGCGAGTAGTCAAATCGCAGCTCTGGAAAATGGGTCTGCGAGTCGAGTAGATGAAGTTGGACCGTCGTTTACTCAAACTAGCCGTTGGGTAGTCCAACGGTAATATCGGTGTAGTTACCGCGGGGTAACGGCTCCCCCAAAACTGGTGAGAAGCAACCGCTATATAAGGAGAGTGATAGGGGAGTTGCGAGTCTTCCTCACATTTCCTCCAATCCCGCGCACCCTTCAGTCTTCCATTTCCCACCGATCCGAAATTTCTAGGGTGAGCTAACGAATCCAGATCCATTCCCTGATGGGGCCTCTGAAGGAGCAGTGGGGCAAATCCAAGTGCACCACGGCGTCATTGAAATCGTTCCAAGATGAGGGGATCCTCTACAAGGGGAAGTGGCGGATCCCCCTGGCCAGAGAGACGGAGCCGGATCTCGCGCCGGCGAGTTCATCTGCTTCACCAGCCACCTTGAGAGGGGGCTCAAGTTCACCACATCGATCTTCTTCCGGCGTTTCTGCGCCTACTACACCATCAAGCCCTCAGATCTGGAGCCCCATAGTATTAAGCAGCTTGCCATTTTCGTGGCGTTCTATGAGTGCTATCTAGGATGTCGCCCGTACTTCCCTCTATGGTAGGAGTTGTTCCATGGGTGCATCAGTCACGAAGGGGTAGGCGGCGTGATGCTGGCGGCGGGTGACCTCACCTTCCAACTGAAGAACAAGGCCCCCTTCCTCGACCTCATGCTGTCGAAGAAGGCTACCAGTGAATGGAAGAAATTTTGGTTCTACGTTAGCGAGTTGACACCGAATGGCAAAGTGCCTCTCCTAACATTTACCGCCGACAGGAGCGAACCGCGTCTGCTGCAGGTGGCCAAGCTCCCCCACGACTAGAGGATGGTCATGGAAGAAATGCCGATGATGATCCGTCGGCTTAAGAAGGATGGGCTTGAAACCATCAATTTGTATAACTGTTGGCTCGGACGGTGATTGGTGCCACTGGACAGTCGCTCCCACTGGATGTATGAGTACACCGACATTGACGATGGGACCAAGGCCTGCACTATCAATTGGAGTGCCGACGACTACGCCGCCGCGCTGAGGAAGATCACCAATGTGGAGTTCGTCAATCTGAAGGCCGGGATCGCGCCGTATACCATGAAGCGCCAGGCGCCAACGATGAGTTTCTTTATCCTTTCTACTTTCACAGTCACAGATATGAAGTCGCAGTTTGCTGACATTTTCTTATCCCTTTTCAACTATTCCAAATCCCAGAGGGTTAGCTCCCTCCCACCGATGAAGAGAGCTCCGAGGATGTTGAAGGGGATTCAAGCGAGTTCTCTGACGATGATGACGAGGCGGTGGAGGTTGCCGCGCCCGCGGCCGCGGCTCAGAAGACCCGCGGGCTGCGGCAGTGCAAACTCGAGGCCAGCCGGAGCCTCGAGGGTCATGATGGGGGAAAGGGTGACGTCCAAGAACACAATTCGTGGTGTGTGGCCACACGGTCAAAGAAGAAGTCGCCCACAAAAATAAGGCACCTAAAGTGGCATATCCGCCCCGGTCTACGGCCAACTTCGAGTCGGGCAGTGAAGCCGCTGACGCAGAGGCCGAATCTTCGATCAAAGCTTCGGAGGCGACGGATCCAAGAGCCGAGGATGTGGTGGACAATGAGGTGCCTCTTGCGGCGATCCCACCGCCTTTCTTGGCGGTCTTGGGGATTGGACCCGGTTTGGCTGTGGAGGCCTCTCCGTCGAAGGAGGCACCAGTGTCGACTGGAGCAGAGCTTCCTGTGGCCGTGGCCTCATCATCGAAGAAGGTTGCGGTGTCGTGGGCCTCGGCAGGCATCAGTCGCAGGCTGGGTCTAGAGTTGGAGAATCCAGTGGACATCCGTACCGGTCTACGCTTCATTCCGGTTGCCAAGCAAGCTCTTCACCGAGTCGATTCAAAGTAGCCGTTGATTGAGTCGCTGATCGTGCCGTTTTGCAGGACTGGTGCGAATAAGATTGGTCAGCCAATGGTGGCCAAAGTGCCGCCAGTCGCCCCGAGAGGGGAGGTTGACCCCTCGAAGAAGAGGAAGGGCGACAAAGCCGAGGCGCCTGCTGAGGGTGTGAAGAAGAAGAAGGGCGATGACTCCGTCATAAACGTGGATGAGCTAGTCGATGCTGAGCGAGGCGCCGACTGAAGTTGACACGACCGCGAAGGCCGACGTGGTCGCGGGGTCGCTGCCGGGTGAGCCGACCGCGCAGGTTGGGGCATCGGAGACCATGACTAGCCCTTCAGGGGCGGTGGTAGCGACGTTTCCCCGCTTCATGGCGAAGTCCTCCGCTGCGGGAGCTATGATGCAGTCACCTCAGGTGCCTGAAGTTTTAGACGCGGACGTCGGGCAGCGTCGCCGGCGAACGCCCTTTGTGCTGCCGTGAGTGGATACTAGTGAGATGCACAACATGTTGGGCGTAGCTATCCAGGTATGTCCAATCCCCGAGGATCTACTCGCTGAATTTCAGTGGGTAGATTCTTATTTCTTTTGCTGTTCAGACCCCGAGTGGCTAGTCACTGAATTTTAGTGGCTAGGCACTTAGAAAGTTTGTTGTCTTCTTACATGTGTTTCCTCTTCGCAGGGTCTTCAGCGTGAATCGGCGGAGCGGCTAGCCTCAAAGGAGCATTTGGAGCGTGACCTCCGATCCGTACAGGAGGTGAACCAGTAGCTTTGGGTAACTACAGGTTGGTTTTTGAGTACTTAGGCAGTTCCTTTGCTTTTGTTGCATGGAGTCTCACTTTTATTTTCTTTGCAGAGGAACACTCCGCTGCTGGTACCAAGGCTCACGAGGGTCTTGTCCCAGCCGTTGTGTTGGAGACTACCAAGTTTTCGTTGACCGCCGCAGAGAGGCGGGTTGCGGAGCTGGAGAAGGATCTTAAGGCCATGAAGGCGGAGGCGACCTCGTCGGAGGAAAGGACCAAGGAAGCTGTTACCGCGGCAACGGGCGAGCGGAAGCTTTCCAACGCGCTTGTTGCGGGTCTCCAGGATCAGTTGACGGATATTCAGGACTTCACCACGGGGCTCTACCGTCCACTGCTAGGTAAATGTCTCTTCGAGTCTTTGTCGTAGTAATTGACGGGTTCCTGAGTGGGCGAGTCGCTACGCTGGCGAGTCCTCGAGCGGGTGGAGACGAAGTTGTGTATTCCTTTGATTCTGACTTGGTGTTGATTGAAGGGAAAATATGTTCTGAAGTTCCTGAGGTGCAGTCGTATGACACCAAGCAATGCATGGCCGTGCGAGTGGACTCGGCCGCCCTTTCGGCAACATGCATTCGCGCCATTCTCCAGGAGATCTCGCCCACCGAGGTGATCCCTAGCAAGCTGACGGAGGTATGGCATTATCTTGAGAAGGCACCGATGGTAGTTGAGTACATGGAACGATCGGTGGAGATCTTCGAGGTTCTGAAGCTGACCGCGAAGGCGTCCATGTACTCTGAGCGGGTGCTGGCGATGGGAGATCTGCTACCGTACTAGGAGACGGTGGTGGCACCGAATGACCCCGAGCCGGCGCACCGCGATCTCAAGTCGGAGTAGCCATTCCGGTCGGTGATGGCGATGACCCTGACGATGTACCCGGCGAATGCGTGGATACCCATCATCCAGGTCCATGGTAGTTGCGGCGCTTCGACCTCGAAGCCTGTGGAATAATAATTTACCTATTGGCGTTTTGTATTAGTATAAGTAGATATATATGTATCCTTGCCTTCGAACAATATATTTTGTTGCTTAAGGAAATTAGAATGTATTGGGTCAGTTCGACTTGATTTTGATTTGTTTGTTGAGCCAGTCCCCGAGAGCGTCCGCCCTATAATGGGGTTTACCTCGCGTTTTTGGTATGTTTCGTTGTTTTAGACTGTTAGTTAGCTAGGGTCGACTTGCCGTGTCTTGGGAAGCCAGTCGCTTGGTGACCCCAAGGGGTGCTCTATACTTTGTCGTTTTCCCTGACGCGAACGGAGTCGGTTGGGCGAGTCCCCGAGCGTGGTACTTAGCCGTTCTAGTCGCATGCCCAGGGTAGGTGAGGACAGGGAACGTTGTTTGTGGCGCGTCGCTCCACATGGCTCGGAGAGCTAGTCGCGTGGCGAGTCCGGGGCGCGCTCTCGTACTTTGTGTGTTCCCGAGCCGCGTGGGTTTAGACTTGGGCGAGTCCCCGGTCGTGGTACTTAACCGTTCGAGTCACTGCGCCGAGGATGTGGAGGACTGCTCGCTGTATGAAGCATGTTCGTCGTCTTGGCCCGATGGGCCAGTCGAGCGGGCGACTCCGATGGGGGCTCCGGGTTGGCTTTTTTGTGGACGACGCAAGGCCCGATTTTCTTTGGTGCCCTTGTGCCGCACTATTTAGCCATGCCGGTTGCGAAGCCAAGGGTTGACTTCCGTGAGTAGCGTTATTATGTAGTTACGAGTGTGATTGGCACAAGACTTGGAGAGTAAGCACAATTTGTGCAAGTCGGTTGTATTTTATTGCATGGCGGGGGAATACAGGTCGGAGTTCTACGTGTAGAACTTCCTTAGGAGATTTACATTCCATGACCGCTTGATGTCGAGCTATCCGATGCCTCGAACGTCGATGAGGTAGTAGGCATCGTTGCAGAGAACTCTCCCTATGGTGAATGGTCACTCCCGTGGGGGAAAGAGCTTGTGCATGCCCTTCTTGTCCTGGATCAGTCGGAGGACCAGGTCGCCCTCTTGGAAGGTGCTAGTCTAGACTCGGCGGCTCTGGTAGCAGCCGAGCCCCTACTGATAGATGTTCGTGCGGGAGCAGGCTAGGTCGCGTGCTTCATCGATATGGTCGAACCCGTCTTGGCGTGCGAGCTCATTGTTGGCCTCCACGTAGTTGACGACCCGGGGCGAGTCATGATCCGGGTCAGTCGGCATGACGGCTTCGGCGCCGTATACCATGAAGAAGGGCATGAATCCTGTCGACCGGTTGACGGAGGTGCGGATGCCCCATATGACGGAGGGGATCTCTTCAACCCAGCATCTTGGAGTTCACTCGAGGGGAACTTGTAGTTGCGGCTTGAAGCCATGGAGGATGCTTTGATTGGCGTGTTCTGCCTGGCCATTGGACTCCGAGTGGGCCACTGAGGTGAGGTCGAGCCGTATGTTGTGCTCCTTGCAGAATTCGTCCATGGCACCCTTGGCAAAGTTGGTGCCGTTGTCCGTGATGATGTTTTGCAGGATTCCGTAGCGGTAGATGAGCTCACGGAGGAATTTGGCCGTGGTCTTCCCGTCGCACTTCCAGATTGGCTTGGATTTGACCCACTTGGTGAATTTGTCGACTGCGACTAAAAGGTGAGTGTAGCCGGAGGGGGCCTTCTTGAAGGGGCCTACCATGTCCATGCACCATTAAGCGAATGGCTAGGTGATGGGGCTCGTCTTGAGCGCCGAACTAGGGAGGTGCGTCTGGTTGGCGTACTTCTAGAACCCGACACAGCGTTGGACGATGTCGATGGCGTCAGCATGCGCGGTGAGCCAGTAGAAGCCGTGTCGCATGGACTTGGCGACCAGAGACCGGGCGTCGATGTGGTGGACACAGTAGCCAGCGTGGATGTCTTGGAGGATCTTGCGTCCTTCCCCAGGTTGCATGCAGCGTTGGAACACGTAGGTCGGCCAGCGGTGCGGCCCGTGAGGGCCTCCCGCTCGTCAGCTTCCTTGCGCATCCCAGGTTTCGTAACCCGTCGACTCGCACGCATGTCAGACACCTTGGTCCGTGTTTCAAGACGGGTCGGATGGGGAGCCCGTAGGCCGTTGCAGCGCAGCGCGCCGAGGGACACGCCTGTTACACTATGCTTGTGGAGCTCGCCGTTGATGATGACGAAGGATTTGCATCGGTGCACGATCATCCGGGCTTCTGTCTCGTTCACTGGTAGGGTCCCGCTCTCAAGGTAGGAGAGGTACGACAAAGTCCAGTCGCTTGGTTCTGCGACCATGGCAACCAGGGTGGGCTCTGGTTGCAACGGGATCTCGAGGTTGATCTCCTTTGGAGGAGAGATGGAGGGCTTGTGGATTGTGTCGAGGAAGACGCCCGCGGGTGGGGTTTGCTGAGCCTACCCGATGTGGGAGAGGGCGTCGGCCTCCTTGTTCTTGCGCCTGTCGATCCTCTCGATGGAGTAGCCAGCGAAGTGGCCCCCCTGCTGGTCCACTGCTTGGCGGTATGACTCCATGGTCGGGGAGTGTGTCGCAGGTACCGGCGACTTGTGCGGTGACGAGGTCGGAGTCGCCGTAGCACCGTAGCGATTGACGTTCATCTCCTTGGTGGCTCGCATGCCGTGAAGGAGGGCCTCGTACTCATCCATGTTGTTGGTGCACGGGGTGAAGTCAAGGTACAACACGTAGCGGATCTTGTTGCCCTTGGGAGAGGAGACTATGATTCCTGTCCCTGCGTCGTCCGTGTTTTTGGATCCATCGAAGTGGAGCGACCAGTAGTGGAGGTATGGCAGCTTCTCTGGCTGTTGTGCCTCTTCCCAATCGGCGAGGAAATCCGCTAGAGCCTACGACTTGATCTCCTTGCGTGGCTTGTACTTGATGTTGTGGACGCTGATTTCGACAGCCCACTTGGTGACCCGCCCAGTCGCCTCGCGGTTGCGGATGATGTCCTATAGTGCCGCGGAGGAGATGACCATGATTGGGTGCTCCTAGAATTAGTGAGGTAGCTGTCGTTGGGATCGGAAGACCGCATACACCAGTTTCTAGTATTGCGGGTAGCACTGTCGTGAGTCCGTGAGGACTTTGCTGATGTAGTACACCGGGCGCTATATGGGGCACTCCTTGCCCTCCTCTGGTAGCTCGATGACCATGATGGCGCTGACGACTCGCTCGGATGCCGCGACGTAGACGAGCATCGGCTCCTTGTCAACGGGGGTGGCGAGTAGCGGTGCAGCGAGTAGCACTTCTTTGAGTGTGTTGATCGCGTCGTCCGCGTCCTTTTCCCATTGGAACATGGGGATCTTGCACATTAGGAGATAGAGAGGCATTGCCTTCTCACCTAGCCGGGGGATGAAGCGACTGAGAGCCGCGACTTGCCCGGCCAGCTTCTGGACATCACGGAGGCACTCCAGTTTTCCGAGTCGTGCGATTTTTTTGATCTTGGTGGGATTCGCCTCGATGCCTCGCTTGAAGACTACGCACACCAGGAGATGTCCAATGGGTACGCCGAAGGTGCACTTCCATTGGTTAATCTTGACCTTGTACCTCTGCAGATTTGCGAAGGTCTCGGCCAGGTCGGCGAGTAGGTCGCACTGGCGATTGGACTTGGACACCACGTCATCAATGTAGACGTGGATGTTGCGGCCAATTTGGCTCGCGAGAAACTCCTGCATCATCCGCTGGTAGGTCGCACCAGCGTTCTTGAGGCCGAATGTCATGTCGGTGTAGCAGTAGGCGCCGAATAGAGTGATGAACGCCGTCTTCTCCTCGTCCTTGACCGCCATCTTGATATGGTTATACCTAGAGTACGCGTTGAGGAAGCATAGAGACTCCGAACCCACAGTCAAATCAATGATCTGATTGATGCGCGGGAGGACGAACTGCTCCTTTGGGCAGGCGCTGTTGAGGTTGGTGTAGTCGATACACATCCTCTAGGTCTTGTTCTTCTTCATGACCAGGATTGGGTTTGCCAGACACTTGGAGTACTTGGTTGGTCGGAGCCTGCAGCGAGTAGACGCTGCACTTCTTCAGTGACTGCTTGGCGGCGCTCTTCATTGAAGGGCCGCAGTGACTGCTTGACAGTTCGCGCTTTGCGGTCGGTGTTGAGTTTGTGCACGGCGAGTTCCCTCGAGACACCTGGCATGTTAGATGCCTTCCATGCAAAGATGTCGCGGTTCTCACAGAGGAAATTGACAGGCGTGCTTTCCTATGCGGGGATCATGCCCGCCCCGATGGTGACCGTCTGGCTGTAGTCGCCTGGGACTAACTCGAGCACGGCCGACCTTGCATTCTTCGTGTTGGGATTCTTTAGGATTGTGTGGTCGTCTTTGTCGACCCCGCTCGCATATCTGGCAATATCCTCTGCGTGGTTGGTCTCCGCGACGATGACGGTGTCCGCGAGCTGTGACCCTTTTTCCTCACACTCGATGGCCATGTCGGGGTCACCATGGATAGTGATGATGCCGCATGGTCCTGGGAGCTTCATCATGTTGTATACATAATACAGTGATGCCATGAACTTGACAAATGCCTGTCGCCCCAAGACGCAGTGGTAGGGGTTGTTGAAGTTCACTAGCTCGAAGACGATCCGCTCGGTGCGGAAGTTGGATGGTGTGCCAAAGGTGAATGGCAGTGTCGCCTTTCCAATCGGGTATGCCTTCTGACCGGGGTGATGCCGTGGAAGGTGGTGAGGGCCGACTTAATCATCGATTGCGGCAGCCGCAGTCGCCTGAATGTGTCTAGGTACAGGATATTTATAGAGCTCCCACCGTCCATCAACGTTTTGGGGAGCCAGTAGTTACCCAGTTTGGGCTTGACTACTAGGGCAACTCGCCCAGGGTACTCGATCCGTGGCGAGTGGTCCTCGTGGCTCCACGTGATTCGTAGCTCAGACTAGTTGAGGAAATGAGGGACGTCGACCTGGGACACCGCATTGACGGTGACGGCATGGGAAAGGACATTCTTCTCGCGCTTGGTGCCTAGCCTGATGAAGGTGTGTAGAGAGCCGATGTTGTTGCCGAATGCATCGCCATTTGGCGAGTTGTTGTTGGGGTCATGCCTTGATCATCGTGCCTTCTCGATCTCCTTCACACAGTGGCAGTCGGCGGTTGTGTGTGTCGCGGGTTTCCCCTCCCTACTGTGTAGGGGTGGGCATTCGGTTTTTTCGGTTAATTCGGTTCGGTTTTTTGGGTTTTTCTATAATTCGGTTTCTACAAAATAGGCACCATAATTATTTCGGTTTTCTAATTAATTGACAGTTCGGTTAGTGGACAATTCGGTTCGGTGTTCGGTTTTTAACCGAACTTCTGAAAATAACAACACTGTGCCATAGTTTACGTCAGATCCATACGAGCTAAACCACTCATCGGCGCATCGGAAGTAATCTCCAGGTCGGCGAGTACATGAAGAAATACATGGCTAGCTGATGTCTTGAACGCATGTGTAGAAAAAGAACATAATAAGCATGATGTCTATCTTGCTCATTTTAAAAAATGATGTCTATGTTCCAAGCCGTATACATTTAATAAATTGTATGTATTGAGAGTTCAGCTAAAATACATGATTATATCCAAAACAGGGAAACAATTGAAAGACTTTCAACAAAATTCATAGAGACAATTGATAGTTAAACCACAAACATGTACGTGCATATGGCTGGAGACATACGTACATGCATGGGTTGCCTGACAGCTTTTGCATGCATGTCTTTTTGTCGCATGAGTTAGTATCTATGTACAGTAATGAACGCCTGGGACAGAATCACAAATATATTTAGCTCTACCACGTATATTTTTCGGTTTATACGGTTATTTCGGTTAATAGAGAGTCAAAACCGAATTAATATTTATAAATTCGGTTGATCATATTTACTAACCGAAATTAGTTTCGGCTAATTCGGGTTCGGTGTATTCGGTTTCGGTTCCGGTTAATTCGGTTTCGGTGTTCGGTTTCGGGTTTTTATGCCCACCCCTACTACTGTGGAACACACATGGTTGGTTGAGGAGAGCTGCGGGGTAGAATTTCGCCTTGCCCGATAGTTTTCGCTGTCACGGTGCTATCCTACATCGCGGCGGAATCTCTTGGGGTCGCGTGGCGCGTAGAAGGCGTTGGCGACGAAGTCGACTCACCGGTCATCGCGGTACTTGCCGGCGAGGCGAGTGTTGCTGTAGCGTAGCTCGCGCTGCCTACTGTTGTCATGGCCGCTTGGGCGGCGATTCCCACCTGACTCGTCGTGAGTTTCCTAGTTTGGATCTTCCTCCATGTATCGTTTGGCGATATCGAGGAGGTCGGGGATGTTTTCGAGCGTCATCTACACTCTCTTGATCTTGGTGACTAGTGGCTAGTATCGGCACGAGTTCTTGAAGCAGTGGATCGTCGTGTCTAGGTGGACGCCGGTAGCGTTCATCCATAGGTCCTGCCACCGTTGGACCCCGTTGCGGGTCGACTCGCGGGGTCCCTGGACGCAACGCTCCAGGTCCTCGATGGTGGTGGCGCGGCTGTAGGAGCCCTTGAAGTGCCTGACGAAGGCCTCGCGGATGTCCTCCTAAGAGTCGATGCTGTCTAGGGGGAGGGTGTTAATCCACTACCGAGTCACTCCTTCCATCATCAGGGGTAGGTAGCGAGCAGCGAGGAGTTCGGTGTGGCTGGCGATTCCCATCTCCACGAGGTAACTGTCTATCCACACAGCTGGATCGTACGTGGGCTCGTACTTCTCGATTTCCTTCAGCGCTTTGAAGTTTGCCGGGTATTTCTCGCCTTGAATAATTTGTCCGAAGCACTAGGGGCAGACTCGACTAAGGGAGACCCTTGGCTCACTGTCATTGCGGTTGGTAAGGCTGTGCCTCAATTCGTTGGGCTGGCATGCACACCAGGTTTGGGTATTGATGACGTGGGTCCGCGCGTCGACCGGCTACCCGTTGGCGGCGACCGTGTTGTTCGGCGGTCACGGGTCATTGGTGGAGAGCGTTGGGTGCTTGACCCGTGGTTGGTGCTGCAGGGGCTCGGGTGGTTTGCAGTTGAGGGTGTTCGCCATCGATAGGCGGCCGCTGAATTTCAGCTGCTAGGCACTTAGAAACTTTGATGTCCGCTTACGTGTGCTTCCTCTTCGCAGGGTCTTCAGCGTGAATCGGCGGAGTGGCTAGCCTCAAAGGAGTGTTTGGAGTACGACCTCCAATCCGTGCATGAGGTGAACCAGCAGCTTCGGGCGACTGCAGGTAGGTGTTTGAGTTCTTAGGCAGTTCCTTTGATTTTGTTGCGTGGAGTCTCACTTTTATTTTCATTTCAGAGGAACACTCCGCTGCTGTTGCCAAGGCTCGCGAGGGTCTTGTCCCAACCATTGAGTTGCAGACTGCCAAGTCTTTGTTCACCGCCACGCAGAGGCGGGCTTCCGAGATAGCGAAGGAGCTTAAGGCCGCGAAGGAAGAGGCGACCTCTTCGGAGGAAAGGGGCAAGGCCGCTATTACCGCAACATCGGACGAGCGGAAGCTTTCTGACGTGCTTGTTGCGGGTCTCCAAGATCAGTTGACGGATATTCAGGACTTCACCACGGGCTCTGCCGTCCACTTCTAGGTAAACGTCTCATCGAGTGTTTGTCGTAATAATTGATGGGTTCCCGAGTGGACGAGTCGCTACACCGGCGAGTCCCCGAGCGGGTGGAGACGAAGTTGTGTCTTCCTTGATTCTGACTAGGTGTTGATTGCAGGGAAGATATGTGCCAAAGATCATGAGGTGCAGTTGTATGATTCGAAGCAATGCATGACCACGCTAGTGGACTCTGTCGCCCTTTCAGCGACGTGCATTAGCACCGTTCTCCAGGAGATCTCGCCTACCGAGGTGATCCCCAACGAGCTGACGGAGGTATGGCGTTATCTTGAGAAGGCACCAACGATGGTCAAGTACGTGGCGTGGTCGGCGTTTCGCCGCGGAGCTGTAACACCCCAAAAATATTAAACAAGATTATCAAGTTCTAATCAACCAAGTTTAGGGTTAACAAAACCTTTTGTTATTAAAATTAATATGAATGCATGTGTGTGTGATAAATGCACGATGATGATGAAGACCTGGAGGACCAAGCCATGGACTTCCACACTAATGATGATGATTCCGCCTTCATTGATGATGAAGAAGCCACCGATTCTGATGAGTAGTAGCACTTGAGCACTATCGTAGGTGTGAGTTGTATCTGGTTCCAATGTATCGTAGTTTCACATAATGGTTCTTAAAACCATCTATTACCTTAGTGTGGTGTGTATTTGTATTGGGTTCTATGAATGAATGAATAAATGAATGAATGAAAAGCAAGTTGCTAGTTGGCAAAACCAGAGTCGAACTCAAAGTTTAAAGGATTTTCAAAAACAAATCCATGAACCTTAGCAATGTTCCTCTTGTCTCATGATATATCTCAATCTTCAGATGCCTCGCAGAGGAAGTAGCTCGTCTCAAGACCCAATGCTGCAAATTTTGCAAATGTTGGTTGCTGACCGTGAAGCTGGAAGAGCTGAATGTCAAGCTAATTTAGCCACCCTTCAATAGATAGCTCAGATGGCCAATAATAATCAAGGCCATGGAAACCAGGACAACCATGGATCCAAGCTCAAGAACTGTCAAAACACCAATCCCCCATATTTAGTAAGTCTGAAGAGCCATTAGATGCCGATGATTGGCTACAGACCATGGAGAACAACTTAGAAGTTGCAGGAGTGGAGGTCAATGAGAAAGTACTGTTTGCCACTCATTATCTGGAAGGTGATGCAAGAGCTTGGTGGAATAGAATTCACACCATGAATGGAGGACAGATGATGGCTTGGGATGAATTCAAACTCAAGTTCAGCCGAACCCATGTGCCACCGGAGCTGAAGCAGGGAAGAATGACTGTGGTAGAGTACCATGACAGATTTCTATCTCTGTCTAGGTATGCCCCTGATG
The DNA here is from genome assembly GCA_916181665.1 of Avena sativa. Lineage (NCBI taxonomy): Eukaryota > Viridiplantae > Streptophyta > Magnoliopsida > Poales > Poaceae > Avena > Avena sativa. Next base: position 150,182,009 of record OV702279.1, on the reverse strand, counting down.
AGATTAGTACTGAAGCCAAGAAGAAGGAGAGATTCTTGAATGGTCTGTATGATGAGATGCAGATAGTGCTGGTCAACATTCCCTATTCTGACCTTGAAGCCTTAGTTGATTCTGCAATCCAGATGGAAGGCAAGATCAACGAAGCCAATGAGAATCGCAAGCGTCGAATGATGCATCAACCATGAACCCACCATACCCCGAAGTATCGCCCCAACCCATCTGCACGATATGCCCCGAGAAACAATAGACCCCTATGACCCGTCTGACCTATCCCAACCATGGAGGAGGAAACCCAAGGCCCGAAGGAAACCACAACAACAACCCCGACAACACCAATACTACCCCAAGGACTGGAAGCAATGGCGTTCCTGTTGCAGGAAAAGACAAGTCTCGGGTTACTTGTTTTGAATGCGGAGTCAAGGGTGACTACTCCAATGAGTGCCCCAAGAATCTTGTAGCAGCCACCAATGTGAATGCCCCATCTTAGCAGCAGCGCCGTGTTCAGCCTGGAAGGAGGTTTCCTCCAGGGAACTCAATCAACCGCAACGGCCCTCTGTTTCACATGAATGCTGAAGAAGCTCAGGAAGCGCCAGATGTCGTGCTGGGTATGTTTTCTGTTAACTCAGTACTTGCAAGAGTGTTGTTTGATTCTGGAGCATCGCACTCGTTTGTTACAGAAGAATTTGCATGCACTAGTAAGATTGAACCAACAAAATTGAAGCATGTTATGATAGTTCAAATACCTGGTTAAACCACCAAAGCTAGACAAATTTTCAAGGCCGTACCTATAAGAATCCATGGAATAGATTTTTATGCTAATATAATAGTACTTGGAACCAAAGGTTTGGAAGTAGTACTAGGAATGGATTGGATGTCGAAACATAAAAGACTAATCGACTGTGCCAAGAAAGCCATAACCATGACTAGTACCACTGGAGTATCAGTAGAGCATATATCTGAAACTTTGCCCCGTCAATTCAAGTGCAACAAGAGTCTATCCCAACCAATCATTTACCAAGTCAGAGTAGTCTGTGAATACCCCGATGTATTCCCAGATGTATTGCCCGGTATGCCCCAGATCGGGATATCGAGTTTATCATTGAACTAATCCCTAGAACTGGACCCATAGCTCAGAGATCTTATAGTATGAACCCGTATGAATTAGTGGAGCTAAAGAAGCAAGTGGATGTTATGCTGGAGATAGGTCTGATTCAACATAGTGTGTCTCCATGGAGATCACCTGTTTTGTTTGTGGATTAAAAAGATGGATTATCGGAAGATAAATGATGGCACCTTTAAGAACAAGTACCCACTGCCAAATATAGAAGATTTGTTTGACCAGTTGACCGGTGCCAAAGTGTTTTCTAAGATTGATCTTAGAACTGTTTATCGTCAACTCAATATTCGCGCAGAGGATATTCCAAAGACTGCCTTTACCACCAGATATGGATTGTATGAGTACATGGTCATGCCTTTCGGACTAACCAATGCCCTCGCTTATTTCATGAACCTCATGAATAAGATTTTTATGAACTTCCTGGATAAGTTTGTCGTTGTTTTCATCGATGACATTCTGATCAATTCCAAATCAGAACAAGAACATGAGCTACACCTGAGGACCATCCATGAAACCCTTAGAGAGCATTAGTTGTATGCCAAGTTTAGCAAATGTGAGTTCTGGTTAAAGGAAGTAGGATTCCTAGGACATATCGTATCGGCAGGAGGAATTGCTGTCGATCCTGCAAGGTTAAGGATGTGGAAAAATGGCAAGCCCCAACCACTCAAACCCAAGTTCGCGCATTTCTCGGATTAGCGGGATATTACCGCAAGTTCGTAGAAGGATTGTCAAGCATTGCAATACCCATGACCTAATTGTTGAATAAAGATAAGAAGTTTGAATGGATGGACAAATGTGAAGCAAGTTTTCAAGAGGTCTAGAAAAGATTGATCTTAGCCCCAATCTTGATTATGCCGGATATCACGAAGCCTTTTGATGTGTATTGTGACGCATCCGAGATTGGTGTCGGATGTGTGCTGATGCGAGAAGGCAAAGTCATATCCTATTTGTCCCGACAACTGAAGCAACATGAGAAGAATTACCCTACCCATGACCTTGAACTAGCAGCCGTAGTTTTAGCCTTGAAGACATGGTGGCATTACCTCATGGGTAATCGCTGTGAGATTTATTTGGATCACAAGAGTCTGAAGTATATTTTCACCCAGAAGGAGCTAAATATGAGGCAAATGAGATGGATAGAGCTAATCAAGGACTATGATTTAGACATTCACTATCACCCCGGCAAAGCCAATGTGGTCGTAGATGCTCTTAGTAGATTGCCGTGTCGATTGAACACCATGATAAAAGAAACCCAACAAAGATTGCATGAGGAGAAGGAAAAATTCAGAGTGGAGCTAGTTAGTAACGGATTTTCGTCTAGCATAGTAATTTAACCCACTTTGATCAGTCAGATCAAGGAGGCGCGGAAAGGAAATGCTAGTATCGACGGAATAAAACGCCGTATCGGTACAGGGAAGGTACCCAGATTCACCGAAGATGAAGAAGGAGTTTTGTGGTATAAAGGAGGTATCTGTGGACCAGCAGATTCAGAGTTGAAACAAGCGATTTTACAAGAAGCCCATGATACTATTTATTCTATCCACCCTGGAGGAACGAAGATGTATCAGGATTTGAAGGATCAATTTTGGTGGCATAAGATGAAGAGAGAAATCGGAAGCTGCATAGCCAAATGTGATATCTGTCAGAGAGTCAAGGCGGGACATCAGTGACCCGCAAGACTTTTGCAACCATTGCAGATTCCGGAATGGAAATGGGATTCAGTTGGAATGGATTTTTATCACCGGTATGCCTACATCTAGTAGGGGAAATGACTCTATTTGGGTCATAGTGGATAGACTGTCTAAAATAGACCATTTCATACCTATCAATACCACTTACCAGAGCTCGAAGCTAGCAGAGTTGTACATTGCTAGAATAGTCAGTTTGCATGGAGTCCCCAAAAGCATTGTATCAGATCGAGGAACCCAGTTTACCTCGAGATTTTGGTAGGAAGTCCAAGAAGGATTGGGAACTAGATAGGATTTCAACACAGCTTATCACCCGCGGACTGATGGATAAACGGAGCGAGTAAACCAGATACTTGAAGATATGTTGAGAGCTTATGTGTTAGAATATGGATCTAAATGGAAGGACTGTCTGCCTTTCGCAGAATTCTCATACAACAACAGTTACCAAGCCAGTTTGCAAATGGCCCCATTTGAATTTATGTATAGAAGGAAGAGTCGTATCTCGTTGAATTTGTCGAAAGTAGGAGAGAGTTAGATTTTTGGACCCGACATCCTAAGAGAAGCCGAAGAGAAAGTTCACAAGATCCGTGAGCACCTTAAGACCGCCCAATCCAGACAGAAGAGTTATGCTGACAAGAGAAGTCGATACCTAACCTTCGCTATCGGAGATTTTGTGTATCTGAAAGTATCACCCTTGAAAGGAATGCAACATTTCCAACTCAAAGGAAAGCTTGCCCCCAGATATATCAGACCGTTCAAGATTTTGAATCGTTGAGGAGAAGTATCATATCAACTGGAACTACCGGAGGAGATGTCAGCCGGAGGAGAAGTCCGGGAGAAGACCGAAGTTTTCAAGAATATTGATCACAGGACCATAGAACTCAACAATGACCTAACTTATCGTGAAGTACCCATTCATATTTTGGAAGAAGCCTTCAGAACCACCAGAACCCGGAGTATCAAATTTCTCAAGATCAAGTGGACTAACCATACTGAAGAAGAAGATACTTGGGAACGAGAAGATTACATTAGGACAGAGTTTACAGATCTCTTTAGTTCCTAGTTTTATTTCGCTTAAATATCGGGATGAGATTTTGTTTAAGGAGGGAAGGTTTTTAACATCCCAAAAATATTAAACAAGATTATCAGGTTTAATCACCCAAGTTTAGGTTCAACAAAAACTTTTTTTAATAAAATTAATATGAATTCATGTGTGTGTAATGAATGCAGGAATTCTTGCAATGCCATGTTTGTTTGCTATGAATGGCAAGGAATGGTTTAAAGATGAAAACAATATCATCTAGATCATTTCCAAGAAGAATCAAATGAAAAAAAAGATATATGAGCAAATGGTCATTTTGGCCAAACTTGTTCACTAGACCACTTTGAGTGTTCCTAATCCAAGATTTCTAACAGAAACAAATCCAATTCTTTTCACCCATTGCTAGACCAAGTAAAAGTGAACCCAAGCCCACTTTACAAACCAACAGAAACAAATTCCAAATCTATTCAAATGACAATTCAAAATTGAATCCTTAATAGGTACTAAGATCACCATTTCTCAAAACCCAACCAAACTAGTTCACCTTGCCAAACCCAAGCAACCCGAGACTACCAAGCATGTGACCATAACACTCACCAAAAGTCGTCCAAAAATTTAAATTCAAATCTCATGCGGCCATTTCATCAAACACTTGGTGAGCAAGAATTAAAATGCCTAACTTCTACTATTCTTGATTAATGCTTTGTTCCCCGATTGCACCCAATTCTCTCCCCTAGTATCCCCTAGTCTCCCCTAGTGACCACTAGTGCATTGAACAAGCTACTAACCCTACCCTTGCGCCAGTGCCATGCCACCCAAAGCCACCCTTGCCGGCAGACTATGGCCAGCATGCAGGAGGCATCACCGCACCCATCCACGATGTCCAGGAGGCAGGCCACCGTCCACTGCCACCCCCTGTCCAACCCTCGAGCACAGCCATGCCCTCGATAACTGACAACAGCCACGCCCATTTTCACTCTACCAGGCCGAGAGCACGCAAGAGCGCCGCAGTCGATACGCTCGCAATCGCAGCGCCTCGTCCTCGCCGCGCATCACTACACGCACCATGACCCTAGCTACCCCTAGACATGCTCATTCGCCGCCACGCGACCAATAGCGCCTGTACATCGTCTAAAACACCGTCGGTGCCGCACAGAGCGTTGACCCGTTCCGACCGTTCTCGACCGCCCCGTGCCGCGCCATTGAGCCAGTGACGATCGGCAGGAGACACTGCACCGGCCTACGCCCTTTGCCATGCCGTTAGCTCACTACACCATCGTCACCGACAACCCCCGACCATCCCACGCTGCCCCTCTTGCCGGTGTATAAATAGAGGCCATCCCAGCCCTCGTTCTCCACACCATCTCACTCCCCTCTCTCTCAAAACCACCCTTGACCCTTCCCCAGAGCAAGGTGAGCACCAGGCCATCGGAATTTTGCCGGAGTCCCCCGCTGTAGAGGAGGAGCGGAACCGTTGATTGAAGCCACCCCAGGAGCCTGCCGCGACCACCGTTTGAACTGCCATCATCGACAACGTTGTTCGCCCCCATCGCCGACCCTAGCTGGAGCCCTTGTAAGCCACCGCGTACCTCCACCATCATCGTTAGGGTTCGTTTTCGTTGGAGCTGTTCGACGAAGACAATGAACGTGAGCCGTAGATATTGCTCTAATCATAGTGCTTAGATTGAAACGTACCCCTTCGCTTAGATTGAGCCGTGCGATTGTTTCGATCTTGATGGGATTCGCCTCGATGCCTCGCTTGGAGACTACGTACCCTAGAAGTTGTCCAGTGGGTACGCCAAAGGTGCACTTCCCTGGGTTAAGCTTGATCTTGTACCTCCGCAGATTTGCAAAGGTCTCGACCAGGTCGACGAGTAGGTCGCACTGGCGATTGGACTTGACCACCACGTCATCGATGTAGACGTGGATGTTGCGGCCAATTTGGCTCGCGAGAAACTCCTACATCAACCGCTGGTAGGTTGCACCGGCGTTCTTTGGGCCGAATGTCATGGCGGTGTAGCAGTAGGCGCTGAATGGCGTGATGAACGCCATCTCCTCCTCGTCCTCGGTCGTCATCTTGATCTGGTAATACCCAGAGTACGCGTTGAGAAAGCACAGCGAGTCCGAGCCCATAGTCGAATCGATGATCTGATCGATGCGCGGGAGGACGAACTGCTTCTTTGGGAAGACGTTGTCGAGGTTGGTATAGTTGATACACATCCTCCAGGTCTTGTTATTCTTCATGACCAGCATTGGGTTTGCCAGACACTTGGAGTACTTGATTGGTCGGATCAAGCCTGCAGCGAGTAGACACTGCACTTCTTCAGTGATTGCTTGGCGGTGCTTTTTATTGAAGGGATGCAGCGAGTGCTTGACAGGTCGCGCTTTGCGGTCGGTGTTGAGTTTTTGTTTGGTGAGTTCCCTCGGGACACCTGGCATGTTAGATGTCTTCCATTCAAAGATGTCGCGATTCTCACAGAGTAAATCGACAGGCGTGCTTTCCTATGCGGGGATCATGCCTGCCCCGATGGTGACCGTCGAGCTGTAGTCTCCTGGGACCAGCTCGATGGTACGGGTGTGCGTAGTGGGCTCGAACATGGTCGACCTTGCGTTCTCCGTGTTGGGCTTCTTCAGGATTGTGGGGTCATATTTATCGACCCCGCTCGTGTATCTGGCGAGCTCCTCTGCGTGGTTGGTCTCCATGGCGATGACAGCGTCCGCGAGCTGTGCGCCTTTTGCCTCGCACTCGATGGCCATGTCGGGGTCACCGTGGACGGTGATGATGCCGCACGGTCCTGGGAGCTTCATCATGTTGTACACATAATGTGGTGCCGCCATAAACTTGGTGAATGCCTGTCGCCCCAAGACACAGTGGTAGGGGCTGTTGAAGTTCACTAGGTCGAATACGATCTGCTTGGTGCGGAAGTTGGCTGGTGTGCCAAAGGTGACTTGCAGTGTCACCTTGCCGATCGGGTACGCCTTCCGACCAGGGATGATGCCATGGAAGGTGGTGAGGGTCGACTCGATCATCGATTGTGGCAGCCGCATTCTCCTGAATGTGTCAAGGTAGAGGATATTGATGGAGCTCCTGTCATCCATCAACGTCTTGGGGAGCCAGTAGTCAACCAGTTTGGGCTTGACTACCAGGGCGACTCACCTGGGGTACTCGATCCATGGCGAGTGGTCCTCGCGGCTCCACGTGATGTGTAGCTCAGACTAGTTGAGGAAGCGAGGGACGCCAACCTGCGACACCGCGTTGACGCTGACGGCATAGGCAAGGACCTTCTTTTCGCACTTGGTACCGAGCCCGATGAAGCAGTGTAGCGAGCCGAAGTCATTGCCAAATGCACTGGCATTTGGCGGGTTGTTGTTCGGGTCCTCCCTTGATCGCCGTGCCTTCTCAATCTTTTTCAGAGAGTGGCAGTCGGCGGTTGTATATGTTGCGGGTTTCCCCTCCCTGCTGTGGAACACACATGGTTGGTTGAGGAGAGTTGCGGGGTAGAATTTCGGCCTCGCCCGGTAGTTTCCGCTGTCGCGGTGTTGTCCTCCGTTGCGGCGGAATCTCTTGGGGTCGCGTGGCGCGTAGCCGGCATTGGTGATGCAGTCAACTCGCCCATCACCGCGGTGCTTGCCGATGAGGCGAGTGTTGCTGTAGCGCAGCTCGCAGTGCCTACCATTGTCGTGGCCGCTTGGGCGGCGATTCCCACCTGACTCGTCGTCGGTTTCCTAGTTCAGATCTTCCTCCGTGTATCGTTTGGCGATATCGAGGAGGTCGGGGATGTTGTCATGCATCTTGTACACTCTCTTGATCTTGGCGACCAGTGGCTAGTATCGACACGAGTTCTTGAAGAAGTGGATCATCATGATCCATAGGTCCTGCCACCGTTGGACCCAGTTGCAGGCCGACTTGTCGTGGGAATGGTAACGGCAGATGCTGCAATTGGCAGCGAGTAGTAGAACGAGGGGCAAGGGCGGCCAGCCATCTGCGGTGCGAGATGAGGGCAAAGACACAGGGTTTTACCCAGGTTCGGCCCCCCGGAGGGTAAAGACCTACTCCTGCTAGATTGTATTATCAAGGTGTTACAATGGGCGAGCTCGGCGGCTAGGCAGCGAGTCGCTTGGGTGTATCTGGGAACGTTCGTCTACTCACCCTATAGGGAGGTTTATATAGGCTCACATCCCCTAGGGTTTACATATCTCAACCGATTCGGTTAAAGCTTCGGTAGCCGTTTATCCTCACCCGACTGGGCCTATCTACTCGCCTGGGCCTTCAGCTTCCAGTCGCTCGGTTCCTTGCTGGGCTTCGGTCCACTCGCCGTTCTGCAGACCCACTCGCCGGGCCTTGGGCCAGTCGGAAACGTCTTGCTGGGTATACCCCAGTAGGCATATCCCCATCAGTAGTCCCCAAGGCCGTCGTCGATTAGGCGTAGGTGGCCACTGGCAGTCGGAGTATACGGCTTCAGAGTAGGCACCTAGTCGAATCGTCGGCGGGATCCTGTATAAAGGAGACAACCAATGATCTAGGTCGAAGTTTTGGCGAGTCGAGTCGGCGAAACACTGTCTTAGAGATTGGGTCGGCGAGCCGAGTGGCCGTAGTTGGACCGTCAGGCGTGGTCAAACTAGCCGTTGGGATAATCCAACGGTAACTTTCGGCGTAATCACCGCGTGGTAACGGCTCCCTGATTTGGCGGGTAACCCCCGCTATATAAGAGGAATGGCAGGCAATCGTAGAGCCAACTCCTCACCACTTCTTCCGAGTGCGCGCATTTTCCTTCCTTCGCACCGCGATCTAGCCGACCCGAAATCCTCCGATCTCCAACCAATCTCTCGGCCATGGCCCTTTTCATCGAACCGTGGGGCAGATCCAAGTGCACGAGGGCACAACTGGCCTCTTTCGAGGAGGCCGGGATCCTGCGAGCCGGCTGTTGGCGTATCCCCGCAGCCGGAGAAACGACCCCAAACCCGCGAGAGAGGGAATTCGTCTGTTTCACCAGTCATCTCGAGCGGGGGCTAGGGTTTCCTACGTCCCTGTTCTTCCGGCGCTTCTGCGCCTATTACGGGATCCAGCCTTCAGATCTGGGTCCCCATAGCATCGAGCAGCTCGCCATCTTCGTGGCGTTCTGCGAATGCTACTTGGGCTGCCGGCCCTACTTTCCCTTGTGGCAAGATCTGTTCCACGGACGGATTAGCCGCGAGGAGGCAGGCGGCCCAATGCTAGCCGCGGGCGGCTTGACGTTTCAGCTCAAGTCCAAAGCTTCTTTCTTTGATCTGATGCTACCCGCCAAGGCAGCGAGCGACTGGAAGAAGTCGTGGTTCTACGTGGCCGAGGCGACCCCGAAGGGCGAAGTGGCGATCCCGCGGTACTCCGCTAATCGTTCCGAGCCGCGCCATCTCCAAGTCGGCAAGCTCCCCGACGACCAGCGGATGGTCGTTGACGAGATGCTCCAGACCATCCGTGGCCTGAAAAAGAAGGGCCTTCAGACGATAAACTTGTACAATTGCTGGCTTGGGTGGCGGCTCGTTCCACTCGCCCAGCGCAACCACTACATGTACCAGTACACGGGCCGGGGAGACTCGACGAAGGCCTGCCTCGACGAGTGGAAGCTGGAGGATTATCTCCCAGCGTTGAAGAAGATTACCCAGGCGGTGTACCTGGATGCGCAGGCTGGGATTGCGCCCTACACCGCGAAGCGTCCGGCTCCAACGGTAATTACTTTACCTTGCTCGCAGTTGCAGCTTATGCAGTCGCGGTAATTCTGATTCCGTTTTGCATTCATTGTAGCTATTCCAAGTGGTGGAAGGGTGGCTCCCACCTTCGGACGACGAGAGCTCGGGCCCATCCGCCCAGGACATAGGCGAATCGCTGCCTGCCAGGGGCAACGAGGAGGAGTCCGAAGAGAAGGTCGCCCCGTTGGTCCGAAAGACCCGCGGGCAACGACAGCGCGAGATCGAGGCAAGAAGAAGCCTCGAGCGTCATGATGACGACGACGAGCTCCCAGAGACCACCTCGCGCCGCCAAGCCACTCCGTCAAAGAAGAAGAAGGAAAGGGAGGCGAGGGACCCCCCGAAGAAGAAGACGAAGCCGTCGAAGACGGCCTCACCGCCGCACTCGGAGAGCAGCTCCGACGCTCCCAGCCCAGCCAGTGACGGCGCGCCGCCAGCGACAGCCACGCTGGACGCGGCGACCGTAGAAGTGCTGCTGGCTTCAATGCCTCCGCCATTCGCCCCAGTCTCTGGGCTGGGGGAGGCTCCGGCTGCGGTGGCTTCGCCTCGCAAGGAGGCTCCCGTTACAGCGGCTTCGCCTCGCAAGGAGGCTCCCGCCGAGGATGTCCCAGAGGCGCCAGCTGCGGCCTCAACGACGAAGAAGCCGTCCGTGTCTTGCGCACGCGACGTCCTGGAGCTGGGGCTCAGTCGCCGACTGGGCCCTGAACTGGAAAAACCGGCTGGCCTCCGTACGGGACTACGTTTCATCCCAGTCGCCAAGTGAGTGCGCTCACCCTTCCTTATTTTTCATAACCATTTCGATTGTTTTTTATTGATTTGATTGATGCGCAGGACCGGAGTGAAAAGGATGGGCCACCCGACCGTGGCTAAGGTGCCCTCCGCCACTAGCGAGGAAGATCCTTCCCGCAAGAGGAAGGCGGACGAGGTCGTCGCCTCGGCGGATGGCAGTAAGAAGGCCAAGGGTGCCGACACCGTCACTATCTCTGATGATACAGCGGTTGCACCAGCTGAGCCCGTGATGGAGGCAGCCGCGTCTACGAAGGAGGGTGCTTCCTTGCCTGGAACGGCGGAGGCGACCACTCTCGGAGCGGGTGCCTCTATTGCTACCTTTCCGCGCTTCGTGACCAAGGCGGCCATGGCGAGTGGACCTGCGCCCTCGAGCCACGCTCCTGGGACCGGCGACGCTGAAGTCGACCAACGTCGCGGGCACACGCCGGCACTTCTCGCGTCCGTGGACGCGGTACAACTCCACAGCATGCTTGGCGCGGCCATCCAGGTACATCCAGTCCCCGAGGATCAGGTCGGTGCTTTGCAGCGGCCTGATTCTTATAATTTCTCATTTTTTGGTTTGTCGCATCCAGTCCCCGAGTGCGCACGCGCTAAATTTTAGCGGGTGGGCACTTAGGAATTTCTTGACCGCCAGTCCCCGAGTGCGCACGCGCTAAATTTTTGCGGGTGGGCACTTAGGAATTTTCCTTTGATTAACCTTTTGGTGACGTGCAGGGTCTGCAGCTTGAGTCAGCGGACCGATTGGCCGCGAAACAGCGGGCGGAGAGGGAGCTGGCCATCGTCCAGGAGGCGAACAAAGGGCTTCAAGCTGTTGCTGCGAAGGCAGAAGAAGCTCGCCAGGGGCTTGTCCCCGCTGGTGAGTTGGTGGCGGCGCGATCTGCTCTGGGTACCGCTGAACGGCGGATCGCCGACCTCGAGCGCGAACTGCGGGAGGCGAGGGAAGAAGCGAGCTCGGCTGACGGGCGAGCTAAAGCCGCCATTGCGGCCGCTGAGGAGGATCGCAAGGTGTCGGAAGTCCTTATTGCTGGGCTTCAGGACGACCACACGTCGCTTCAGTGCTTCATCACGGGACTCGCCCGCCCGTTGCTTGGTGAGTACATCTTCCCTTTATAGTGGTTGTGGCTTTTGTCATGTCCGTCGTACTCATCATGGTCTTCTACTCGCAGGTCGCATCATTGATAGCGAAGGAGAGGCGAGCTCGCTCGACGCGAGGCAGTGCGTAAGCATGCTGGTCGATTCGGCGACGTTGTCGGCAACGTGCATCCGTGCCTACCTCCAAGAAATATCGCCTACGGAGGTGATTCCCAGCGACCTCGTTGAGGTGTGGAAGTATTTGGAGAAGGCGCCCGCGGTCGTTGAGTTCATGACGCGGTCGGCGTTTCGGCGTGGAGCGTCGACAACACTGAGCCTTGGAATCGCCCACTTCCCCGAAGATTTCGACATTGATGATGTGACGAGTGGGTATCCATCGTCGACTGGCGCGGTGGAGCTGTCCGAGGTCCTTAAGTTGCAAGAACGTGCCGCCACGTACTCGGAACGTGTCTGGGCAATGGGCGACCTCCTGCCGTACCAGGAGACGGTTGTCGCGCCGAACGACCCCGAGCCGCCGCATCGTGACTTCAAGGTCGAGCAACCTTTTCGCTCGGCGATGGCGGGTGAACTGACGACGTATCCATCAAACCCGTACACGGCGTTCATCCGCAATCGCCGGGATGTTGGCGAGTCGTCATCGAAGCCTGCAGAGTAGGGTAGTTTGCCTTGTGGCGTTAGCAGCAGTTCTGCCGCGCGGGCATATTTTGTAACATGAAACAATACAATATGCGATTGAATGAGACGTCATGTCTTTTTGGTATTTGTTGTGTGTTTGTGATTGATTTTTGAACGAGTCCCCGAGCGCGTCCGCCCTTTTTGTGGGGTTTTACCTCGTATATGATATATGTGTTGTTGTCATGTGTTTTGATGTTTTGGTCGACTCGCCCGAGCTCGAAGAGCCAGTCGCTAGGCGACTCCCTTGAGTGCTCTGTACTTTACCGTTTTCCCGTGCGCGAGCGGGGTCGGGTGGCCGAGTCCTCGAGCGTGGTACTTGGTAGTTCTAGGCGCGACTCGAGGGTGGTTGAGGACTTAGCGCGTTGGTGTGAGCGCGTCACTCCTGCCTGGCCCGTGGGGTCAGTCGCGTGGCGAGTCCTGGGCATGCTCTCTTACTTGGTGTTTTCCCTGACCGCTCGCGGCGGACTGGTCTTCAGTCCCCGAGCGTGGTACTTAGCCGTTCGAGTCGCTATGCCGAGGATGCGGAGGACCAAGGTCGCTGTGAGAAGCGAGGGCAGTTGTCTTGGCTCGTAGAACCAGTCGAGCTAGGCGACTCCAATGGGGCTCCGGGTGGGCGTTTTTCATGGACGATGCAAGACCTGAGGTGATTCAGTGCTCTTACACCGTACTACTTAGCCGTGCCGATTGCTGTACCAAAGGTTGACTTCTGCATTTAGCGTGACGCTGTTATTACGAGTGCGAGTGGCACAAGGCATGGAAAGTAGACGCAATTTGCGGTAACCGTTTCTTTTTTATTTCATAGCAACTGGAGAGTACATGTGTGGGGTTCTAGGAGTAGAACTTCCGTAGGAGGTTTACATTCCATGGTCGCTTGACGTCGAGTTCGCCGTCCCCGCGGACGTCGATGAGGTAGTAGGCGTCGTTGCCGAGTACGCGCCCGATAGCGAATGGGCCTTCCCACGGAGGGGAGAGCTTGTGTATGCCCTTCTTGTCCTGGATGAGGCGTAACACCAGGTCACCTTCCTGGAAGGTGCGAGCTTTCACCCGCCGGCTGTGGTAGCGGCGGAGTCCTTGCTGGTAGATGGCAGTGCGTGACCGAGCGAGGTCGCGTGCTTCATCGAGTTGGTCGATCCCGTCTTGGCGGGCAAGCTCGTTTGCAGCCTCCGTGTAGTGGACGACCCGCGGCGAGTCGTGTTCAAGGTCGGTGGGCATGACCGCCTCGGCGCCGTAGACCATGAAGAAGGGAGTGAATCCCGTCGATCTGTTGACTGAGGTGCGGATCCCCCAGATGACAGAGGGCAACTCCTCCACCCAGCACCCGGCGGTGCGCTCGAGTGGTACTTGGAGTCGCGGCTTCAGGCCGTGGAGGATGCTTTGGTTGGCCCGTTCCGCCTGGCCGTTGGATTCCGGATGGTCGACTGACGCGAGGTCGAGCCGGATGTGATGCTCTTCGTAGAATTCGGCCATGGATCCCTTGGCGAAGTTGGTGCCGTTGTCCGTGATGATGCTGTTTGGGAACCCGTAGCGATATATGATCTCGCGTAGGAATTTAGTGGCAGTCTTCCCGTCGCATTTTCGGACTGGCTTGGCCTCCACCCACTTCGTGAATTTGTCGACGGCGACTAGCAGGTGGGTGGAGCCGGAGGGGGCCTTCTTGAAGGGGCCTACCATGTCCATGCCCCACACAGCGAATGGCCAGGTGATGGGGATTGTTTTGAGCGCCGAGCTTGGTACGTGCGTCTGATTGGCGTACTTCTGGCACCCGGCGCATCGCTGGACGATATCGACAGCGTCGGCGTGTGCGGTGGGCCAGTAGAAGCCATGTCGCATAGCCTTGGCGACCAGGGAGCGAGCGGCGGCGTGGTGGCCGCAGTCACCGGAGTGAATGCCGTGGAGGATTTTGCGTGCTTCAGCTTGTTGGACGTAGCGTTGGAACACGCCGGTGATGCTGTGTTTGTGGAGCTCGCCGTCGATGATGGTGTAGGACTTGCATCGACGAGCGACCATTCGAGCGTCTGTCTCGTCTGCCGGCAGGGTGCCGGCCTCCAGGTAGGCGATGTAGGGTTTGGTCCAGTCGTCGGGCTCGTTGACGAGTGCGACCAAGGCTGCCTCTGGTTGGAGTGGTACCCCAATGTCGATCTCCCTCGGGGGAGAGACTGATGGCTTGGTAATCGTGTCGAGGAAAACGCCGGCGGGTGGTGCGAGTCGAGCCGACCCGATGCGGGAGAGTGCGTCGGCCTCCTCGTTCTTTCGCCTGTCGATCCACTCGACGGAGTAGCCGGTGAAGTGACCGCCCAACTTGTCCACCGCTTGGCGGTACGCCGCCATGGTAGGGGAGACGGCGTCGCAGGTGCCGGCGACTTGCCCTGCGACGAGGTCGGAATCTCCATAGCAGCGGAGGCGATTGACGTTCATCTCCTTGGCGGCTCGCATGCCGTGGAGTAGGGCCTCGTACTCAGCCATGTTGTTGGTGCAGGGTGTGAAGTCGAGGCAGAGGATGTAACGGAGCTTGTCGCCCTTTGGTGAAGTCAGCACTATCCCTGCGCCTGCACCGTCCGCTTTCTTCGAGCCGTCGAAGTGCAGGCTCCAGTAGTGGAGGTACGGCAGCTTCTCTGGCTGCTGGGCCTCCTCCCAGTCGGCGATGAAGTCTGCCAGTGCCTGTGACTTGATCGCCTTTCGTGGATCGTATTTGATGTTGTGGACGCCGATCTCGACGGCCCACTTGGCGACCCGCCCGGTCGCCTCGCGATTGCGGATGATGTCTTGTAGTGGTGCTGAGGAGACGACCGTGATCGGGTGCTCCTGGAAGTAGTGCGGCAGGCGCCGCTGAGCCCTGAAGACCGCGTATACTAGCTTTTGGTACTGTGGGTACCGCTGGCGTGACTCGGTGAGGACCTCGCTGATGTAGTACACCGGCCGCTGGACCGGGCGCTCCTTTCCTTCCTCTGGTCGCTCGACGACCATCACGGCGCTGACGACGCGCTCGGACGCCGCGACATAAACCAGCATGGGTTCTTTGTCGGCAGGGGCGGCGAGTAGTGGTGCGGCGAGTAGCACCTTTTTGAGGTCGCGGAGCGCGTCGTCCGCCTCCTTGTCCCACTGGAAGGTGGGGTTCTTGCGCATCAGGCGGTATAGAGGCATCGCCTTTTCGCCCAGGCGGGGGATGAAGCGACTGAGAGCCGCTACTCGCCCGGCCAGCTTCTGGACGTCGCGCAGGCACTCGGGTTTGCCGAGCCGGATGATCATGTCGATCTTTGTGGGGTTCGCCTCGATCCCTTGTTTGGAGACGACGTACCCCAGTAGTGGTCCGGCGGGTACACCGAAGGTGCACTTGCCTGGGTTGAGCTTTATCTTATATCTTCGCAGGTTGGCGAAAGTTTCCGCCAGGTCGGCGAGTAGGTCTCCTTGGCGAGCGAACTTCACGACCACGTCGTCGATGTAGACGTGGATTTTGCGGCCAATTTGGCTCGCGAGGCATTCTTGCATGCACGGCTGGTAGGTCGCCCCGGCGTTCTTGAGGCCGAAGGTCATGGCGGTGTAGCAGAAGGCTTCGAATGGCGTGATGAACGCCGTCTTCTCCTCTTCTTCGACAGCCATTTTGATTTGGTTATACCCAGAGTAGGCGTCGAGGAAACATAGCGACTCCGAGCCCGCGGTTGAGTTGATTATCTGGTCGATCCGCGGGAGGACGAACTGCTCCTTTGGGCAGGCGTCGTTCAGGTTTGTGTAGTCGATACACATTCTCCAGGTCCCGTTCTTTTTCTCGACCAGGACTGGGTTTGCCAGCCACTTGGAGTACTTTATTGGCCGGATGAAGCCGGCGGCGAGTAGCCGCTGCACCTCCTCGGCGATTGCTCGACGGCGCTCTTCATTGAAGGGCCTTAGCGACTGCTTGACAGGTCGTACTTTGGGGTCGGCGTTCAGCTTGTGCTCAGCGAGCTCCCTAGGGACACCGGGCATGTCGGAGGGTTTCCATGCGAAGATGTCCCTGTTCTCACGGAGGAACTCGATGAGCGCGCCTTCCTATGCTGGGCTCATGCCCGTCCCGATCGTCACCGTCTGGCTGGAGTCGCCTGGGACCAGCTCGACGGTGCGAGTGTGCGTCGTGGCCTCAAAGGTTGAGGTGTTTGCGCCCTCTGAGTTGGGCTTCTTGAGTATGGTGGGGTCGTCATTGTTGACCCCGCTCGCGTACTTGGCGAGCTCGTCGGCGTGGTTTGTCTCCGCCGCGATGACTGCGTCAGCGAGCTCAGCTCCTTTGGCCTCGCACTCAGCGGCCATGTCGGGGTCGCCGTGGATGGTGATGACGCCGCCCGGCCCGGGGAGCTTCATCGCGTTGTACCCGTAGTGGGGCGCTGCCATGAATTTGGCGAACGCCTGGCGCCCCAGGACGCAGTGGTAGGGGCTGTCGAAGGGCACCAGCTCGAATACGATCCGCTCGGTGCGGAAGTTTGCCGGTGTGCCGAAGGTGACTGGAAGCGTGACCTTGCCGATCGGGTACGCCTTCCGACCGGGGACGATGCCATGGAATGTGGTGTGGGTCGTCTCGATCATCGACTGCGGGAGTCGCAGCCGCCTGAAGGTGTCGAGGTAGAGGATGTTGATGGAGCTGCCGCCATCCATCAATGTCTTGGGGAGCCAGTAGTCGCCGACTTTGGGCTTGACCACCAGGGCGACTCGTCCTGGGTACTCAATTCGTGGCGAGTGGTCTTGGCGGCTCCAGGTGATGGGCTGCTCCGACCAGTTCAGGAACTGGGGGACGTCTATTTGGGCCACCGCGTTGACGACGACGGCGCGGGCGATGACCTTCTTCTCGCGCTTCGTGTTGAAGCCTGTGAAGGTGTGGAGCGAGCCGGCCACTTTGCCGAATTTGCCGCCGTTTGGCGGGTCGTTGTCGGGGTCCTCCCGCGCTCGCCGTGCCTTCTCGATTTCCCTGAGGGTGTGGCAGTCGGCGGTGGTGTGCGTTGCGGGCTTCCCTTCCCTGCTATGGAACGCACATGGTTGGTTAAGGAGGGCCACAGGATCGAACCTTGGCTTGTTCTTGTAGTTGCCGCCGTCGCGGCGTTGCCCTCCATCGCGGCGGAAGCTCTTGGGCTCGCGCTGCGCGTGCCCGGCGTTGGCGACGAAGTCGACTCTCATGTCACTGCGGCGCTTGCCGGTGAGGCGAGTGCCGCTGTAGCGTAGGTCGGATCGGCGTCCGCCGTCGTTGCCGCCCGTGCGTCGTTGACCTCCTGACTCGTCGTCAGTTTCCTGGTTTGGATCTTCCTCGGCGTACCGTTTGGCGATCTCGAGGAGGTCGGGGATGTTGTCGAGTGTGCGGGAGTGTCGCTTGAGCTTGGCGACCAGGGGTTCGTAGCGGCACGAGGTCTTGAAGCAATGGATCGCGGTGTCTGGGTGGATGCCAACCGCGTTGTACCAAAGCTCTTGCCACCGTTGGACCCAGTTGCGGGTCGACTCGCGGGGTCCCTGGACGCACCGTTCCAGGTCCTCAATAGTGGTGGCGCGGGTGTAGGAGCACTCGAAGTGCCTGACGAAGGCGTCGCGCATTTCCTCCCAGGAGTCGATACTGTCCTGGGGGAGAGTGTTGATCCAATGCCTGCACGTCCCCTCCATCATCAGGGGGAGGTAACGAGCGGCGAGCAGGTCAGTGTGGCCCGCGATCCCCATCGCCATGAGGTATGTGTCGAGCCATACGGCGGGGTCGTACGAGGAATCGTACTTTTATATTTCTTTTGGCGCCTTGAAGTTTGGCGGATACTTCTCGCCTCGGATCATTGGTCCGAAGCACTTGGGCCCGAGTCGACTGAGCGACCCCATGGGCTCGCCGTCGCGGCGATTGGTTAGGGTATGTCGCAGGTCGTCGGGCTGGCGTGCACGCCAGCTTTGGTTGTTGATGATGTGGGTGCGGGCGTCGATGGGTTGCCCGTTGGCGGCGACAAGGTTGGTTGCCGGCCTGGGATCGTTGGTGGAGAGTGCCGCATTCGCGGGTCGGTACTGGAGCTGCAGTGGCTCTGGTGGCGGGCAGTTGAGGGTGTTTGCCACCGCGGGGCGGCCGCTCGAGGCCGCTCTGCTTCCCGAGGAACGGGAGTATACCCGTCCTTGCGAGTCGGCGCCCGCTCTCTGCTGCTCGACGGCCTTTGCGAGCAGGGCCTTGACGTATTCGATCTGCAGGGCGCCGTTGCCGGTCGCCGTGATGCTGTCGACTGCTGCTCGGCCTGCCATGAGGTTGTCCATCGGGGTGGAGAACAGTGGGAGGCCGTTTGCGTCTCGCTCTCGTGAGGAGGCTACTATCCGCGGCTGGTCCCTTGGGGGGGTGCGGTTGGGTGGAGGTGGGGCACCCATTGCAGTTGATCCTGGCGGGGGCTGGGCACTCCCTCCTGGTGGTGCGTTCTCGCAGATCGTTTTTGTCGTCAAAGTTCAGGGCGCGCCCCTGAACGGTGGGGTTCAGGCACGTCCTGATCTGCTGCTGGTGGTAGCGCGATAATTCCTGCGCCGTCACCTGCTCGAGGCGAAATTTTTCGCGCTCGGCTTGCTCCTTGCGTACCGCCTCCGCCAGTTTCAGGCGGAGTTCCTCGACCTCCGTGGTCGTGGAGTTAGGAGGGATTGGAGTGGAGAATGGATCCTCCGGCGGGTCGGCGCCGGTCGCCATGTAGGTCGCGGTGTAACGACCGGTTCTGTCGTGGAGATCGGCGGAGTTCTCCGATCCGGAGTCGAATTCGAAGATCCCGAGGATAGAGGGGTCCTCGAAATCTCCCGCGTTGGAGACCTGGGCGATGGAGCCCGCGGATGAAGCCGCGGTGATGGATCCGGCGAGTGACACCGGGGTCGCCGAGTCGGCGTCGTCGGTGAGGGCCGCATCCTCTGCGGCCGCTGAGTTCCCGGCCATGTTGCTGTGGGCCGAGTTGTATTCGGAGGCGAGGCGATGGATCGTGTGGATCTGGCTTTCGGAGAGCCGATCGCGTGGCGGCGACTCGCGGATGCGAGCCGAATCCTCCGGGACGATGACGTCGGTGAGGCCGACGAAGAGGCTGATCGTGCCGATCGGCAAGATCACGCTGTGCGTGACGGGTCACGCCGCCGGGACGTAGCTGCTCGGCAAGATTTGGAGCATCTCGCCGATCGCTATCATGCGGCCGGTGGCAACCGTCTCGTTGATGGGCAGATTGGATCTCGCCACAGAACACCGGCCAGACCGGCCAGGCCCCACGGTGGGCACCAATGTCGTGGGAATGGTCACGGCAGATGCTGCAATTGGCAGCGAGTAGTAGAACGAGGGGCAGGGGCGGCCAGCCATCTGCGGTGCGAGATGAGGGCAAAGACACAGGGTTTTACCCAGGTTCGGCCCCCCGGAGGGTAAAGACCTACTCCTGCTAGATTGTATTATCAAGGTGTTACAATGGGCGAGCTCGGCGGCTAGGCAGCTAGTCGCTTGGGTGTATCTGGGAACGTTCGTCTACTCACCCTATAGGGAGGTTTATATAGGCTCACATCCCCTAGGGTTTACATATCTCAACCGATTCGGTTAAAGCTTCGGTAGCCGTTTATCCTCACCCGACTGGGCCTATCTACTCGCCTGGGCCTTCAGCTTCCAGTCGCTCGGTTCCTTGCTGGGCTTCGGTCCACTCGCCGTTCTGCAGACCCACTCGCCGGGCCTTGGGCCAGTCGGAAACGTCTTGCTGGGTATACCCCAGTAGGCATATCCCCATCACGACTCGCGGGGGTCCCTGGACGCAACGCTTCAGGTCCTCGATGGTGGTGGCACAGGTGTAGGAGCCCTCAAAGTGCCTGACGAAGGCCTCACGCATGTCCTCCCAGGAGTCGACGTTGTCTGGGTGAGGGTGTTGATCCACTGCCGAGTCACTCCTTCCATCATCAGGAGGAGGTAACGAGCTGCGAGGAGGCCGGTGTGGCTGGCGATTCCCATCACCATGATGTAAGTGTCTAGCCACACATCTGGATCGTACGTGGGGTTGTACTTCTCGATTTCCTTCGGTGCTTTGAAGTTTGCCAGGTATTTCTCGCCTCGGATCATTGGTCCGAAGCACTTGGGGTAGACTCGAATGAGGGAGCCGCTTGGCTCACCGTCGTTGCGGTTGGTGAGGTTGTACCTGAATTCGTTGGGATGGCATGCATGCCAGGTTTGGTCATTGGTGATGTGGGTCCGCACGACGATGGGTTGCCCGTTGGCGGCGACCGTGTTATTAGGCGGTCACGGGTCATTGGTGGAGAGCGGTGGGTGCGTGACCCGTGGTTGGTGCTGCAGGGGCTCGGGTGGTTTGCAGTTGAGGGTGTTCGACATCGATGGGCGGCTGCTGAATTTAAGCTTCTAGCCACTTAGAAGATTTTCTGTCCGCTTATGTGGGCTTACTCTTCATAGGGTCTTCAGCATGAATCGGCAGAGTGTTTGTAAAACAACCTCTGATCCGTGTAGGAGGTGAACCAGCAGCTTCAGGCGACTGCAGGTAGGTGTTTGAGTTCTTAGGAAGTTCCTTTGATTTTGTTGCGTGGAGTCTCACTTTTATTTTCTTTTTAGAGGAACACTCTGTTGCTGTTCCCAAGGGTCGTGAGGGTCTTGTCCTAGCCGTTGAGTTGGAGACTGCCAAGTCTTCTTTGACCGCCGCGGAGAGGCGGGTTGCCGAGCTGGAGAAGGAGCTTAAGGCCGCGAAGGAAGAGGCGACCTCGTCGGAGGAATGGGCCAAGGACACTGTTACCGCAGCAGCGGACGAGCAGAATCTTTCCGACGGGCTTGTTGCGGGTCTCCAGGATCAGTTGACGGATATTTAGGACTTCACCATGCGGCTTTGCCATCCACTACTAGGTAAACGTCTCGTCGAGTCTTTGTCGTAGTAATTGACGGGTTCCAGAGTAGGCTATTCCCTATGTCGGCGAGTCCCCGAGCGGGTGGAGACAAAGTTGTGTATTCCTTTGATTTTGACTTGGGGTTGATTGCAGGGAAAATATGTGCCGAAGACCCTGAGGTGCAGTTGTATGATGCAAAGCAATGCGTGACCATGCTAGTGGACTCGGCCGCCCTTTCAGCGACATGCATTCACGTCGTTCTCCAAGAGATCTCGCCTACCGAGGTGATCCCCGGCGAGCTGACGGAGGTATGGCGTTATCTTGAGAAGGAACCAACGGTGGTCGAGTACATGGCATGGTCGGTGTTTCGCCGCGGAGCTGTAACTCCCCGAAAATATTAAACAAGATTATCACGCTACTAGGAAACTAGATATAGATAGACAGACACTCTGTGGCGCATGGTTCTGACCATGCACCACAATAGATTGCCAGTGGCGCATCTGCACAATGTGCCACAGAACCCTAAATCTTCTGTGGCGCATACCAATTGGCAATGCGCCACAGATGAAAGGTGGGACACACACCAGGCCTTTGTCTATGAAACATATGTGACACATATGGCGATATGCGCCACAGAATAGTCAGGTGGGACCCATAGCATGCGGGGTAAAAGTTTATATCGTCTGTGGCGCATATGTCCATATGCGCCACATAACAGTAATGCGAGACCCATAGTCTGGACACCCAGGACTAAGCTTCTATGGCGCATAAGTGGATATGCGCTACAGAAGATCAAACTTTTATGGAACATATCTGCAATATGTGCCACAAAATGGTGTGCGCTGCTACTCAGAATATGTGTTTCTAGTAGACAATCTACGCAAAAGAATTGAGTTCATCTGTCACATCCCAAATTTTAGATTTGGTACTGCATAACATACATGTCATTGCATCATATTCATCCTTGCAAAATTTCAGTTTGAAAAGGTTTTGACAAAACAAACCACTTGCATTTGCATTTTGACATCTACACATGAACGCTTCGTTTTACCATGCCACTGTTAAAAATAGTATATTTTGGTTGTATGGAAGGCACAGGTGCATAGAGGGTTCCGCCACAAACCCGTAGCACTTTGAATCGCCTCAATCGGAGCTTCGTAGCGAAAGTTATTGCAATCTGAAATTTTGACAAAAATCTGGACAGTTCAGATATATTCAGATAAGAAATCGTCAGGGAAAAAGAAAAAAATGAAAAAAAAAGAGAAGGCCAGCCAGCTGGGCCGCCGACCCAGCCGGCCCAGCGAGGCAGCAGCCAAGCGGCAGCCCGCCAGTAGCCGCGGCAGCAGCCAGCAGCAGCGCGCGCCGCATGGCGCGTAGTATCTACCGCTGCCGCCTGTCAGCCCCACTGACGAGCGGGCCCGGCTCGTCAACGCTGACGCGTGGGACCCACTTGTCAGCTGTGTTCTTCTCCAAACCGTGTGCTGCACCAAATCCTTCGGAATCGGGCCGTTTCCGAACCAATTTATCCGAGATTTTTGCCTATATCCATCTACTTGTTTCCCTCTTCAAAACCCCCAAAGAATCGTTGTCAATCGCGTCGCCTACGCGGAGCAACTGCTTGCTGGAGTTCGTCGCCGCCACCGCGCCCTTGACGAGGTGAGCACCGTCGCCGCGCGTCCCCTGCCTTTCCCCTTGCCTCGCTCGCTCGCGAGCCCACCGCCACCGCCTACTGCTCACCGCCCCCTCCTCTCTCCTTGCAGGGGCGCGCCACGCCGCCACCGAAGACGCCGACGCCGCTGCCGTGCTCCAGCCGGCCGCCGCCGTCGCCCCCGACCCACGCCGCTGCCACGAGGGAGACCGCCACCACGACCTCGACGCCGTCGCGCCTCTCGCCACCGCCGAGGATCGCCACCGCCGCCGCCACGACCTCGTCGCCGCCACCCTCCGGTGAGCCACCTCGCCGCCTTATCCCCTGCCCTACGATCTCAGATGGACGGCCCAGACCGGGCGCTGACCGTTCAACAGTTGACTAAAGACCAGTCAACTTCCCCGTCAGTGCTGACTCAGCGGTTGACTGGTCAGCTCGATTTTAGATTTAATTAAAACGATTTTAGATAGCAGATTTTGTTCCAATTTTGAATAATTCATATCTTTTGATCTACTGGGCCAAAAATTGCAAATAAAATATTTGTGGAATTAGTGTCTCATGTAGAACATTGCTGTATAGTTGTTTTATACTTTTACGGCAAGGTTTTGTCCTAGTTAATTAAATGACTTAATGCTCTTTTTAGAGTATTAAATTCATAGAAAAAGTTCTGTAAGTCCAAAAATTGCAAATGAGGTGTCCCTGGATTCAGTAGAACAAAAGGAATCTTGTAGTGAATTAAAAGGATAGGCTTACTGTACTGGTTTTTGTAGAATCTATTTAAAGGCTTACTATAGTATTTTAATTACTCAGAGAACTATATAAATCCTTTTTGAGTAATTCCAATTGGTATTGGATCTATTTTAGGTTGCCTACACAGTGAATATTTTCCAAGATTTTATAAACAGTATATTAGCAGTGGCTAATTATTTGGTTTCTAGCTCTATTGTTGGGCGATTAAAATTGCATGGCTTGTCTTTTATGCACTTAAAATATTTTCCATACATGCATACAATAGGTATACCGAATAAGAATATGTGATGCTACTATAGCAATGTCGACTTGTCATGCATGCATCTTGCATTGCCATTATTTGCATATGAATGTTTATGGTTTATTATGTGATTGCAATTGTATCGTGTAGATTGTGACGAGTGCAACGCTTGCTCGTGTGTGGATTGTTCGTTCGACCGCTACAGCCAAGGCAAGTAGATGCTACTTTTGTTTATGATGTTGTCCTACTATTTTCAATGCATTGTCGTGTATTTTGTAAATGCATGTGTAGGATATTACTATCGCTATGCTATGTCCTATTATGTGGTAGGGTTTCCTGTAGATGAACCACTATTGGTAGATGTGCTTAGCCATGCTATGATGATCGAGGGCTGGGTTACATCACTGAAGTTGTTTCTAAATGTGTTGATTTGCGAAAACTAAAAAGAACTTAATCAATGAATCTCCTGGGTGCGATGGGATTGATAATTTTTGGTGGTATCATTGCGGAAAGGCACCCAGGTTTTAAGAGAAAATGATTGGCTTCTTTATTTTGTAGCTTACGTGTACAACCATGTGCAAATAATGGAATGGGCGGTTGGTTGGACTAAGTAGGTTGTGGTAACTCGAACCCACGTATCCAGAGATGTAGAATTTTGGTAGGTTAGACCGGTGCGTGTCGGGTTTGGGGAGCTACTTTCCGAACGGTCTCTTCTTGGACTTCTCCCTATCATCACCCAAAATGATAGCGGTGGTACGAGCTGGGCTGTCCAAGTCACATGGGTAAAGTGTACTAACCCCCGCAGGGTGTATAAACTAATCGATTAGCCGTGTCCTTGGTTATGGACGCCTGAGTTGCTAGATATTGATTTCATGGCATGTTTCTCGCTCATTCCAATTTCCTAATTGCTTTAATGTTGTTGGGTTAACTTAATTGGGATCTTTTCAAAGAAAATCAAAAATTGTTTGTGAAAGTAGGACAAAGGTTTTTGCAAATGCAATCTAGTCACAGCTCCACTTGCCAGATATGCATGTAGATGTTAGCTCTATTGTCTCCTTTAATAGCTCTACTTGCCATATATTCCATGTATTGACCCTTCGGGGCTGCTACGTTTCATGGTGCAGGATATTCCGATTCTGAATGATCGATTTAGGCCACGGTACTCCACTCAGCACTTGTTCACTTGTGGGCAATTTGAAGAATGGAGGATTTACTATATTTATGTTGCTACTTGAATAATTTGAGCTAGCCTTGAGCTAAGCTTTTATTGTAATAATGATACTCTGGATCTTCGTTATTTATGATACACGGATATTTTGCTATATTATTCATCTTATTCTATTATGGGCCAATGAACCGATCCAGGGATTGGCATGTCACATAGAAGCTACGGTCTTTTCAGAACCGTAGTGTTACAAGATGGTATCAGAGACCGTGTGTCGACTGTAGGATCATGACCTAGGTTTGTATTACGAAGCCATAGAATTATTAAAGCTTATATTAACTATGTCTTTCATCTTATGCCTTTCACCCTCGTAAATTCTTACCATATGCTATTCCCACACTTTCCTCTTTTAATAGATAGATGGGAGAAGTCAGGACTAAGTATGCGACAATGGAGTCACCAAGGCCCTTTGCAAGACAGTTGGCACAGCTCTCGCAGTCATTGGGATTGCCACTACTCATGTTCAAGGGAAGGAGGCTGTACACCTATGGATATGGCGAGGATGCCTGGGAGATCACCACTTTCATCTACAGGGATGCCGCCTTGCCAAACCCTGTGCATCTAGTTTACACCAAGACATACTGCAACTGGGGACTTGGAATAAACTTGGCCCTACATGAAGCCTTGTCACGCCAGTGCCATCTTGTCCGACACCTGCTGCCAGAAGACTCACCCTACCGTGACTACGGAAGGCGTGATGAGGATGGGAACGTTGTGGTTACCCCGGGCGACAGGAACAACATGCCGCCCCGTCGGAGGCACATAGAAGATATGGAAAGGGAGAATGGAGGTCTAGTTGAGAAAGTGATGATGGTAAAGGAGATAGCAGACTTTGCCAGCAATGGTATAGTGGTCCAGGGACATGAGATAGAGACCTTGCATGAAGCTATGGACGTTCTGAATAATGCGCTGATAGGGAGGGATGCAACCATAGCACAGCTTAATGGGACCATGCAGGAAAACAACCAAACCATACAGCAGCTGCAAGGGACCGTCCAGGAAAGGAACCAGACTATTGAAGATATGGCAGCCCACATTGCCGCTCTCCAAGCACAGCTGGATCCGCCCTCTGATGATAACAATGGAGATGATGACAACAATGATGATGATGATGACAGTGGGAACGATGATGATGATGAGGACGAGGATGATGATGATGGAGATGATGATGGTGGAGGAGATGAAGCTGTTGCAGCCGCAGCAGAGAATGAAGAAGAAGAGGAGGATCCAGAAGAGGTGGAATTTGAGATTTCAAGTGATGACTCAGGACAGGTGTACACTCTGCCTCCATGGTTGGTTCGTGGACAGAAGCGCCAACGCATGAGTGCAAGGACCTACTGCAACCTCTTCATGAAGTAGATAGATGCCACCAACTAGTCTTCGTTAGGTAAAATCATTAGGTTTAGTCTCAATCGATGTAAAACTTAATTACTATTAGTTTAAGAGTGTTTATTTGCTACTATGTGTACTCCAATGTCCTAGGATTATTTGTGTGAATTTTTATAGAAGAGTTATGGCAGGTTTTGGTTGATATCTGAGTTTTTCCTGATGCAGTTTTCTGCTGACACAGCCGTACTGAACGAATTTTCATATTTTATTGGTATCTAGGAAAAATCTGGAAACAATAGGGTTAGATCGAAACTCTCTGTAATTTATACACAAAAATCAGCAAAAATTTCTAATGAGTTTAAGTCAGGTAGAAAAATTCGTCAACACTGCTGGACTGTTCTGGCAGATTCCTGTTTTTGATGCTTTGTTGACCTTCTGTGTTGATAACCGTTGCTAACTCTTCTAAAAACTATTTCAGTAGATATATACTGCTAGGATAACCCCTGGGATGTTGCTGGATCATTTGTTTGCTGATGTGTTGCTTGCTTGAGATTGTCTGTGATTGTTTTGTTGTTGTTTGATCATAATGCATGGGTAGAATCCTGTTTTCGTAATCGATTCTTTCTAAGCTTACCTGTGCTGAACCGCAGATGCCTCCCCGTCGTCAACCTACTGAGTTGGAGCAGCTCATGGCAACTCAGGCACAGCTGACCCAAGTTATGACCCAGTTCATGGAAGCTCAGAACAACAACAACAACAATGGGAACAACCAGCCTCAGGGAGCTGCACTTACTAGGTTCCGGAGGCTAAGGCCAGCGAAGTTCTCTACTGCAACGGAGCCGATGGTTGCTCTCGACTGGTTGTGTTCAGTGAATAAGGATCTGGTAACTGTTGGATGCACAGATGCTGAGAAGGTGAGATTTGCCGCTCACCTACTTGAGGGACCAGCCGCTTCGTGGTGGGACACTTTTCAGATCACCTACCCGCTGGACACTGTGACTTGGGCAATGTTTGAGGAAAGTTTTAGGACCAACCACGTATCTTCAGGAGTTCTGAGCCTGAAAAGGAAGGAATTTCGCAACTTGCGCCAAACCAACCGCACCGTGAGTATATTGAGGAGTTCAACAACCTGTCTAGTTATGCACCTGAGGATGTTGACACTGATGCCAAAAGGAGGGAGAGGTTCCTGGATGGCCTCAGTGATGAGCTTTTAGTGCAGCTGCTAGTGGTTTATTGTCCCACTTTCCAGGAGCTTATGGACAAGGCTAGGATCTTGGAAGGGAAGCACAAGCATGTGGAAAACCGCAAGAGAAAGAGCAGCAATCACCACTCTGGTTCTCACTGCAAGTCTCGCACTTCTTATGATGGATACTCCAAGCATGGGGGAAGTGACCATGGGCACCATGGAAGCCATGACGCCACAACCATGGAGGCGATGGACATCGCCATGATAGCCACAAGAGCAACCGCCATAGCCACAAGGGACGACACACCCACCATTCTGGAGGACACAGTGGACATGACCGCAACCGTGACCGCAGCCTTGTGAAGAAGGACCTGAGTGAGGTGACATGCTTCAAGTGTGGCCAACCACGTATCTTCAAGTGTGGCAATGTTTGAGGAAAGTTTCAGGACCAACCACGTATCTTCAGGAGTTCTGAGCCTGAAAAGGAAGGAATTTCGCAACTTGCGCCAAACCAACCGCATCGTGGCTGAGTATATTGAGGAGTTCAACAACCTGTCTAGTTATGCACCTGAGGATGTTGACACTGATGCCAAAAGGAGGGAGAGGTTCCTGGATGGCCTCAGTGATGAGCTTTCAGTGCAACTTCTGGTGGTTTATTGTCCCACTTTCCAGGAGATTATGGACAAGGCTAGGATCTTGGAAGGGAAGCAAAAGCAGGTGGAAAACCGCAAGAGAAAGAGCAGCAATCACCACTCTGGTTCTCACCAAAAGTCTCACACTTCTTATGATGGATACTCCAAGCATGGGGGAAGTGACCATGGGCACCATGGAAGCCATGACCGCCACAACCATGGAGGCGATGGACATCGCCATGATAGCCACAAGAGCGACCGCCATAGCCACAAGGGAGGACACACCCACCATTCTGGAGGACACAGTGGACATGACCGCAACCGTGACCGCAGCCTTGTGAAGAAGGACCTGAGTGAGGTGACATGCTTCAAGTGTGGCCAGAAGGGATATTATGCAGACAACTGTCCGGAGAAGAAGGGACTGAAGCCAGGCAACAACCAGAAGGCCACAGTGAACCACATGAATGTGGAGGAGATCCCAGATGAGCCTGACCTTGTGGTTGGTAAGTTTCCAATTAACACTCACCCTGCACTTATACGTTTCGATACTGGTGCATCGCATTCATTCATATCAAGGGCATTTGTGGATAAGTATAAGTTACCCATGGAGTCTCTGAAAGGGTCTATTAGAGTAAGCTCACCTGGAGGGGATATGATAGCTAGCGCACGATGCCGCGACTTAACTGTGAGGATTGGGGCACACAATTTCATTGCACATCTGGTAGTGTTGGAGCACAAGGTTTAGATGTAATACTGGGCATGGATTGGATGTCTATGCATGGGAGACACATAGATTGTGCACAGCGAGCGGTTTCTCTCAAAACCCCGGATGGTAAGAGGATTAGGTTCAAGTCGGTTGTGCGACCGGGAAGGTGTAAGCTGAATTCTCTTAAGGGGGTTAGCATGGATACTGTGCCTGTGATTAAGGAGTACCCCGATGTGTTTCCTGAAGAGCTGCCAGGGATGCCACCTGACAGTGATGTGGAGTTTCTCATCGATCTGATGCCGGTAACATGACCTATAGCAAAGAGACCATATAAGATGGATATGGATGAGCTGAAGGAATTAAAGAAACAGCTAAAGGAGCAATTGGACAAGGGATTCATTCAGCCTAGTTCTTCGTCATGGGGAGCACCTGTTCTATTTGTGGAGAAGAAGGACATCAGCAAGAGGTTAGTGGTGGACTATCGCTCGCTGAATGAAGTGACCATCAAGAACAAATACCCCCTCCGAACATAAATGATTTGTTTGATCAACTGGAAGGAACAAAGGTGTTTAGCAAAATTGACCTGCGATCGGGCTATTTCCAATTGAAGATCCGGGAGGAGGACATACCAAAAACTGCTTTCACTACTAGGTATCGTTTATATGAGTATATAGTTATGTCTTTCAGACTAACGAATGCTCCGGCATATTTCATGACCATGATGAACAAGGTATTCATGGAGTACTTGGACAAGTTCTGCGACTGATTATGGAGAAGCTGAGGGAACACGAGCTGTATGCCAAATTCAGCAAGTGTGAATTCTGGCTTAACATTGTTGGGTTTCTTGGACACGTGGTGTCAGGAGAAGGAGTTGTTGTTGATCCAAGCAAGGTGACTGCAGTAACTGAGTGGGAAGCACCCAAGAATGTGGGCGATATTCAGAGCTTTTTGGGACTTGCTGAGGTTCATTGAAAATTTCTCCAAGATTGCTAAGCCGATGACAGAACTTCTGAAGAAGGAAAGTAAGTTTGATTGGACAGATGCGTGTGAAGCCAGCTTTCAGGAACTGAAGCGTCGACTAGTGACCGCACCTGTTCTGTGTTTACCAGATCTTCAGAAGGATTTCCAAGTGTACTGTGATGCTTCTCGACAGGGACTTGGAAGTGTGCTGATGCAAGATGGGAGAGTGGTGTCATATGCCTCGCGACAACTTAAACACCATGAGAGGAATTATCCCACGCATGACTTGGAATTAGCATCGGTTGTGCATGCGCTCAAAGTATGGAGGCACTACCTAATGGGAAAACACTGCGATGTGTACACTAACCACAAGAGCCTGAAGTACATATTTACACAGAAGGAACTGAACATGAGGCAAAGGAGATGGTTGGAGCTTATCAAGGATTATGATATGAATCTGCAATACCACCCAGGAAAAGCCAATGTAGTAGTAGATGCTCTGAGCCAGAAGGTCTATGCCAATGGATTGACTGTTGGGGAATTACCGAGGATTTGTGCAAGCAATTCAAGGACCTTAGACTGGAGGTGGTGTCAGAAGGATACTTGGCAGCAATGGAGGTCCAACCAATGCTACAGGACATGATCAGGAAGGCTCGGGTAGGAGACAAGGAAATAGAGGAGATAAAGGAAAAGATGAAGGAGAATCGAGAAAAGGATATTTGCGAGGATGAGCAAGGTACCCTGTGGTATGGAGACCATTTGTGTGTGCCCAGCGATCCGGAAATACGAAAGCTGATTTTGCAGGAAGCTCATGACTCTCCATACTCAATACATCCGGGCAATACAAAGATGTATATGGATCTGAAGGATAGATTATGGTGGAACAACATGAAGGGAGACATCGCCAAGCATATTGCCCTATGTGATGTATGTAGCTGAGTGAAGGCGGAACACCAGAAGCCAGCAGGACTACTACAGCCATTGCCCGTGCCGAATTGGAAGTGGGATAGAGTGGGAATGGATTTTATCACAGGATTGCCCAGGACCAGGTCGGGATATAACTCTATTTGGGTAGTGGTCAACCATTTGACCAAGGTAGCCCACTTCATACCGGTGAAGACAACCTACACGAGTGCAAAGTTGGCCAAGATTTATATGGACAGAATTGTGTGCCTACATGGAGTTCCTAAGAGCATTGTATCAGATAGAGGCACCCAATTTACCTCACACTTTTGGCGCCAGTTGCACGAGTCATTGGGGACTAGGTTGGAGTTTAGCACAGCATTCCACCCACAGACCGATGGACAGACCGAGGGTAAATCAGATTTTGGAGGATATGCTGAGAGCTTGCGCCTTGGCTCATGGTTCTAGTTGGGATGAGAATTTGCCGTATGCCGAGTTTTCCTACAACAACAGCTACCAAACCAGCATGAAGGCGTTGCCGTTTGATGTGCTATACGGGAAAAGATGCCAGACACCATTGCTATGGGATGGAGTAGGAGAACGTCAGCTATTTGGACCTGATTTGATCAAGGACACCGAGGAGAAGGTCGCCTTGATTAGGGACAGGCTGAAGGTAGCACAATCAAGGCAGAAGAGCTACACTGACGCCAAGCGCAAGGAATTGGTGTATGAGATAGGTGATAGAGCGTACCTCAGTGTCGCCACTACGTGGAATTGAGAGATTTGGAATCAAGGGTAAGATGACACCTCGGTTTATTGGACCATATCGGGTCTTAGCACGCAGAGGGGAGGTTGCTAATCAGTTGGAGTTGCCAGAGGCTCTGTCCGCCGTCCACAATGTGTTCCACATGTCCCAGCTGAAGAAGTGCCATCCGGAGATGGTGGATACACCATTGAGAGACACGGTGCCACTAGAGGAGGTTCATCTTGAGAATGACTTGACCTATGAGGAGAAGCTGGTCAAGATACTGGAGACAGCGGAGAGGATTACCCGTACCAAGATGATCAGGTTTTGCAAGGTGCAATGGAGCCACCACACCGAAGAGGAAGCCACTTGGGTGCGTGAGGATGACATCCGAGAGGACCACCCGCACCTATTTGGTAGCCACGCCGAATTCGGGGACGAGATTCATCTTAAGGGGGTTAGTATTGTCACATCCCAAATTTTAGATTTGGTACTGCATAACATACATGTCATTGCATCATATTCATCCTTGAAAAATTTCAGTTTGAAAAGGTTTTGACAAAACAAACCACTGGCATTTGCGTTTTGACACCTACACATGAACGCTTGGTTTTACCATGCCACTGTTAAAAACAATATATTTTGGTTGTATGGAAGGCACAGGTGCATAGAGGGTTCCGCCATGAACCCGTAGCACTTTGAATTGCCTCAATCGGAGCTTCGTAGCGAAAGTTTTTGCAATCTGAAATTTTGACAAAAATCTGGATAGTTCTGTTATATTCAGATAAGAAATCGTCAGGGAAAAAGAAAAAGATTAAAAAAAAGAGAAGGCCAGCCAGCTGGGCCGCCGACCCAGCTGGCCCAGCCGCGCAGCAGCCAAGCGGCAGCCCACCAGCAGCCGCGGCAGCAGCCAGCAGCAGCGCGCGCCGCGCGGCGCGTAGTATCTGCCGCCGCCGCCTGTCAGCCCCGCTAACGAGCGGGCCCGGCTCGTCAGCGCTGACGCGTGGGACCCACTTGTCAGCCGGGTTCTTCTCCAAACCGTGTGCGGCACCAAATCCTCCGGAATCGGGCCGTTTCCGAACCGATTTCTCCGAGATTTTTGCCTATATCCATCTACTTGTTTCCCTCTTCCAAACCCCCAAAGAATCATTGTCAATCGCACCGCCTACGCGGAGCAATTGCTCGCCGGAGTTCTTCGCCGCCACCGCGCCATTGACGAGGTGAGCACCGCCGCCACGCGCACCCCACCTTTCCCCCTCGCCTCGCTCGCCCGCGAGCCCACCGCCACCGCCTACTGCTCACCGCCCCCCTCCTCTCTCCTCGCAGGGCCGCGCCACGCCACCACCGAAGCCGCCGACGCCGCCGTCGTGCTCCAGCCGGCCGCCGCCGTCGCCCCCGACCCCGCCGACCCGCGCTGCCTCCACGAGGTAGACCGCCACCACGACCCCGACGTTGTCCCGCCTCTTGCCGCTGCCGAGGATCGCCACCGCCGCCGCCACGACCTCGCCGCCACCCTCCGGTGAGCCACCTCGCCGCCTTGTCCCCTGCCCTACGATCTCAGATGGACGGCCCAGACCGGGCGCTGGCCGTTCAACAGTTGACTGAAGACCAGTCAACTTCCCCGTCAGCGCTGACTCAGCGGTTGACTGGTCAGCTCGATTTTATATTTAATTAAAACGATTTTAGTTGGCAGATTTTGTTCCAATCTTGAATAATTCATATCTTTTGATCTACTGGGCCAAAAATTGCAAATAAAATATGTGTGGAATCAGTTTATCACGTAGAACATTGATGTACAGTTGTTTTATACTTTTACAACAAGGTTTTGTCCTAGTTAATTAAATGAGTTAATGCTCTTTTTAGAGTATTAAATTCATAGAAAAACTTCTGTAACTCCAAAAATTGCAAATGAGGTGTCCCTGGATTCAGTAGAACAAAAGGAATATTATAGTGAGTTAAAAGGATGGGCTTACAGTACTGGTTTTTGCAGAATCTATTTAAAGTCTTACTGTAGTATTTTAATTACTCAGAGAACTATATAAATCCTTTTTGAGTAATTCCAATTGGTACTGGCTCTATTTTAGGTTGTCTACACAGTGGATATTTTCCAAGATTTTACAAACAATATATTATTAGCAGTGGCTAATTATTTGGTTTCTAGCTCTATTGTTGGGCGATTAAAATTGCATGCCTTGTCTTCTATGCACTTAAAATATTTTCCATACATTCATACAGTAGGTATACCGAATAATAATATGTGATGCTACTGTAGCAATGTCGAGTTGTCATGCATGCATCTTGCATTGCCATTATTTGCTTATGAACGTGTATGGTTTGTGTATGTGATTGCAATTGTATCGTGTAGATTGTGACAAGTGCAGCGCTTGCTCGTGTGTGGATTATTCGTTCGACCGCTACAGCCAAGGCAAGTAGATGATACTTGCGTTCATGATGTTGTCCTACTATTTTCAATGAATTGTCGTGTATTTTGTAGATGCATGTGTAGGATATTACTATCGCTATGCTATGTCCTATTATGTGGTAGGGTTTCCTGTAGATGAACCACTGTTGGTAGATGTGCTTAGCCATGCTATGATGATCGAGGGCTGGGTTACATCACTGAAGTTGTTTCTAAATGTGTTGATTTGCGAAAACTAAAAACAACTTAATCAATGAATCTCCTGGGTGTGATAGGATTGATAATTTTTGGTGGTATCATTGCGGAAAGGCACCCAGGTTTCAAGAGAAAATGATTGGCTTATTTATTTTGTATCTTACGTGTACAACCATGTGCCAATAATGGAATGGGCGGTTGGTTGGAATCAGTAGGTTGTGGTAACTCGAACCCACGTATCCAGAGATGTAGAATTTTGGTAGGTTGGACCGGTGTGTGTCGGGTTTGGGGAGCTACTTTCCGAACGGTCTCTTCTTGGACTTCTCCCTATCATCACCCAAAATGAGAGTGGTGGTACGAGCTAGGCTGACCAAGTCACATGGGTAATGTGTACTAACCCCTGTAGGATGTATAAACTAATCGATTAGCCGTGTCCCCGGTTATGGACGCTTGAGTTGCTAGATATTGATTTCATGACATGTTTTTTGCTCATTCCAATTTCCTAATTGCTTTAATGTTGTTGGGTTAACTTAATTGGGATCTTTTCAAAGAAAATCAAAAACTGTTTGTGAAAGTTGGACAAAGATTTTTGCAAATGCAAGCTAGCCACAGCTCCACTTGCGAGATATGCATGTAGATGTTAGCTCTATTGTCTCCTTTAATAGCTCTACTTGCCATACATTCCATGTATTGACCCTTCGGGCTGCTACGTTTCATGTTGCAGGATATTCCGATTTTGAGTGATCGATTTAGGACACGGTACTCCACTCGGCACTTGTTCACTTGTGGGCAATTTGAAGAATGGAGGATTTACTATATTTAAGTTGCTACTTGAATAATTTGAGCTAGCCTTGAGCTCAGCTTTTTTTGTAATAATGATACTCTAGATATTCGTTATTTATGATACACGGATATTTTGCTATGTTATTCATCTTATTCTATTGTGGGCCAATGAACTGATCCAGGGATTGGCATATCACATATAAGCTACGGTCTTTTCAGAATCGTAGTGTTACATCATCGGTGCTCATACTCAGAATATGTTGAGTGTTTCTAGTAGCGACACATTTTCCTCTTGTTTTTCCCAACTAAACAAGTACCAGTGGCATACACCATTGCAAATGCACATGCGCATATCCCTTGAATAGAAAAATAGCAATGGAAAACATCATTGCAAATGCACAAACTACAAACATTTCAAATTCCTTCATAGAGCTGGTGGGGGCGATGGCGGTGGAAGATGCCAAACCTCCCTGTTCACTCGCGCCTGCAGCTTGCGGACGTGCTCCTCCATGGACACGTTGGAGTCGAGCACCGGCCGCCACCCGATTGGTTCCGCCATGCGCGCCCTCTCCTCCGGGGACGCGAGAACGGCGTACAACCTCATGGACTTGTTGTAGAGGGCCTCGTGCCGCAGCCTGGCATCCTCCTCGATTAGGTTGACCTCCGAATCTCGCGGCGGCTGACTATGAGCATTGCCCCTCGACCTCGCCCGTCCACTTTGAGTAGGTTGAAGGGAACGGGAGCGGGCTATGCTCTCCAGCGAGTCTTCCGACGAGTTGTGGGAAGAAGACATCAGGGGCAGGGATGATGCTTTGGACATGGAGTGTGGTATATATAGAGGGGTGTCATCAAAGTAGCTAGCTGCCACCTTTAATTTTGTCCAGATCTAGACGCATGGTTCAGTGGCGCATATTGGCTATATGCGCCACAGAAGATTGAACTTCTATGGCGCATATCTCCCATATGCGCCACAAAACACAGAGTCTGATAGGGCAAAGGTGTCTGATCTTTCGATGAGATGGTGATAGTCGATTTGGTGGAGTTCGGGCTTGACGATCCGACTACACGTCTGAGCACGAGCGCCAATGCAATTGCTAGGCCAATCTCCTGGAGGTTACCGATCCTGCGGGAAGACGATCAGCTTGAGCAGCGAGGGTCTTAATTCCTACCTGAAATCGAGAACAAGTAAGAACTAATATTGCAATCAAGATATTGCGGATCAAGAGGAAAGCTTTATTGAAAAGGTGGGATCCTATATAGGTCCGAAGTACAAGAGGCCTCTGCGAGGCTCGAGCCTTGGCGAAGTTGCTATGATGGCTAACTTAATGTCTAAACAAAATCCGAGTCTAGGGTGACGGCTATGGGGAGTATTTAAGGAGGAAAAGGTGGGGTTTCGGCCAGCCATAGA
The DNA here is from genome assembly GCA_916181665.1 of Avena sativa. Lineage (NCBI taxonomy): Eukaryota > Viridiplantae > Streptophyta > Magnoliopsida > Poales > Poaceae > Avena > Avena sativa. The sequence goes on along the minus strand of OV702279.1, from coordinate 150,145,956 downwards.
AGTGGTGGCTGAATCCAACCCTAGAATTCCTTTTCTCCTCAAATACGGACTCTAAAAAGTGGCTAATTAAAATCCTGCGAAAATTACATGGGCCTGGCCCAAAATAAAGGTGTCGCAGCACCATATTAAGCTATGGGAGAATTTGTGAAGTATTAATCTTGAATATTTCGTACAAGCCTTCTTTCTTCATTATGGTGGCCTCAAAGTTCTGAAATCTTCATCCGTGGCCTTCTCTTGAATCATCTCATGTTTGCTGCCATCTCCATGCATGGCCATGCTCCAATGCTTGTCCCTCTCATCCATGCTTGGCCCATCATTCCTAAGAGTAATAAATACATCTGACTTAGGCAGCATCATATTCTCATGTATCTGAGGAATAGTTCCAAGAAACGAAAGTACCTGATAGTTAAGTTGTTTGGAACGAGATCTTGTGATAGGTCCTTGTATGTGTGTAGTTGTAGGTACAACGGTTGTATCAATAGCCGGGATGTCCACATCATGCTTCCCTTCTTGAATTGAAGTCGTCCTCGACGCAATCTCATCTTCCTCACCAAAGTAAGGCTTCAAATCTGCAATGTTAAATGATGGAATAACCGTACCAAAGTCTGCAGGCAACTCAAGTTTATATGCATTATCGTTTATTTTCTCTAAAACCTTAAAAGGACTAGCAGCGTGCGGCATTAACTTAGACTTGCGTAAATCAGGAAAACGATCTTTACGCAAATGTAACCAAACAAGATCTCCAACATCAAACACAACATGCTTTCTCCCTTTATCCCCAGCAAGTTTATACTTAGCATTAAGGTGTTCTATGTTATCTTTAGTAGTTTTATGCAAGTTTAATATCATTTCACCGCGTTGTGTAGCATCCAAGTTATTTTGCACCGAAGAAGGTAAAGGCAATAAATCAATAGGTGCACGAGGAACAAAACCATACACGATCTCAAACGGGCACATCTTTGTGGTAGAATGCAGCGAACTATTATAAGAAAATTCTATATGAGGTAAACACTCTTCCTACAATTTTAAGTTCTTCTTTAAAATAGCCCGCAACATAGTAGACAAAGTTCTATTTACTACTTATGTTTGTCCATCAGTTTGGGGATGACATGTAGTACTAAACAGAAATTTAGACCCCAACTTAGCCCATAAACATCTCCAAAAGTGGCTAAGAAATTTAGTATCACGATCAGAAACCATAGTACTTGGCACACCATGTAAACGAACAATTTCACGAAATAATAAATCAGCAATATGCGCAGCATCATCCGTTTTATGACAAGGAATAAAGTGTGCCATCTTAGAAAACCGATCCACAACAACAAAAATACTATCCCTCCCCTTTTGTGTACGTGGCAACCCCAAAAAAAGTCCATAGAAATATCCTCCCAAGGAACACTAGGAACAGGAAGAGGCATATATAAACCATGTGGATTAAGGCGAGACTTAGCTTTTTGACAAGTAGTGCACCGTGCCACAAATCTCTCAACATCTCGACGCATACGTGGCCAAAAGAAGTGTGCAGCAAGAACATCCTCCGTTTTCTTGACGCCAAAGTGTCCCATCAATCCTCCTCCATGCGCCTCCTGTAACAAAAAAAGACAAACAGAACTATCGGGAATGCATAGTTTGTTAGCTCAGAACACAAATCCATCATTAAAGACGAACTTGTTCCATGTTCTACCATCTCTACAATTCTGCAACACATCTTTAAATTCAGCATCATGCACATATTGTTCCTTAATAGTTTCTAATCCAAATATTTTGAAGTCAAGTTGAGATAACAAAGTATAACGGCGCGACAAAGCATCAGCATTAATATTATCTTTACCCTTTTTGTGTTTGATAACATAAGGAAAAGACTCAATAAATTCAACCCACTTTGCATGACGACGATTCAACTTAGCTTGACTAAGAATATGCTTCAAAGATTCATGATCAGAATGTATAACAAATTATTTAGGCCATAGATAATGTTGCCAAGTTTCTAATGTCCGAACCAACACATACAATTCTTTATCATAAGTAGAATAGTTCAGACAAGCCCTACTCAATTTTTCACAAAAATATTCAATAGGTTTTCCCTCTTGTAATAACACACCTCCCAAACCAATTCCACTAGAATCACATTCAAGCTCAAAAGTCTTAGTAAAATCAGGAAGTTGGAGTAAGGGAGCATGTGTTAGCTTATATTTCAATATGACGAAGTCCTGTTGTTGTGCATCGCCCCAAACAAAGGGCACATCCTTCTTGGTAAGTTCATTAAGCGGCGCGGCAATTGATCCAAAGTCTTTGACAAAGCGCCTATAAAAACCAGCGAGGCCAAGAAAGCTCCTCACTTGTGTGACCGTCTTGGGATGCGGCCAATACTCAATAGCTTCAATCTTGGCAGGATCCACTTCAATACCCTGTGATGTAACAACATAGCCAAGAAATGCAACTCGATTGGTGCAAAAGGTGCACTTCTCAAGATTACCAAACAAACATGCATCACGTAAAGCATTGAAAACAGCACGTAAATGGTTCAAATGATCCTCTAAAGATTTGCTATAAATCATAATATCATCAAAGTAGACTACCACAAAACGTCCAATGAAAGCACGTAAAACTTCGTTCATTAATCTCATGAAAGTTCTGGGTGCATTAGTTAAACCAAACGGCATCACTAACCACTCATACAAACCGAACTTAGTTTTAAATGTTGTTTTCCATTCATCTCCCAATTTCATACGAATCTGGTGGTAACCACTAAGCAAATCAACTTTAGAATACATGGTAGAGCCACTTAATTCATCAAGCATGTCATCCAAACGTGGAATAGGATGACGATATCGAATAGTAATATTATTGATAGCTCTACAATCAGTACACATGTGCGAAGAACCATCCTTCTTAGGTACCAAAATAATAGGAACAACACAGGGGCTAAGGGACTCACGAATATGATCTCTGTCGAGTAGTTCCTGAATTTGGCGTTGTATATCCTTTGTCTCCTCTGGATTGGTTCTATATGGCGCGCGGTTGGGCAACGTAGCACCAGGAATTAGATCAATTTGGTGCTCAATTCCTCTAATAGGAGGTAGTCCTGGTGGCAGCTCAGCAGGGAAGACGTCCTCATATTCCTGCAAAAGGTTAGCAATAGCAGGTGGCAAAGAAGCAGGCATATCCTCAAAGAAAACAAAACCTCTTTGCAGACAATTGCATAACATTGAGTATTGTTTACATCTAGTTCAGCAATATCAATTTTATTTGCAAGCATACATGGACACTTCAAACGAATTTCAGTAGCATGTTTAGTATCAGATTTAGTGTTCTTTCGTGGTACAAAATCTACAGCAACAATCTGATTCTCACTTTTATTTTTCTCCTCAGTTTTAGCTCTACTAGCTCTAGCAAGATCATCTTTTAAAATATGTTCTGGAGTCATAGTGATAGGGCAAAGGTGTCCGATCTTTCGATGATATGAAGATAGTCGATTTGGTGGAGTTCGGGCTTGACGATCCGACTACACGTGCGAGCACGAGCGCCAATGCAATCGCTAGGCCAATCTCCTTTAGGTTACCGATCCTGCGGGAACACGATCAGCCTGACCAGCGAGGGTCTTAATTCCTACCTGAAATCGAGAACAAGTAAGAACCAATATTGCAATCAAGATATTGCGGACTAAGAGGAAAGCTTTATTGAAAAGGTGGGATCCTGTATAGGTGCGAAGTACAAGAGGCCTCTGCGACGCTCGAGCCTTGGCGAAGTTGCTATGATGGCTAACTTAATGTCTAAACAAAATCCGAGTCTAGGGTGACGGCTATGGGGAGTATTTAAGGAGGAAAAGGTGGGGTTTCGACCAGCCATGGAAGTGGTGGCCGAATCCAACCCTAGAAGTCCTTTTCCCCTCAAATACGGACTCTAAAAGTGGCTAATTAAAATCCTGCGAAAATTACATGGGCCTGGCCCAAAATAAAGGTGTCGCAGCACCATATTAAGCTATGGACGAATTCGTGAAGTATTAATCTTGAATATTTCGTCCAAGCCTTCTTTCTTCATTATGGTGGCCTCAAAGTTCTGAAATCTCCATCCTTGTCCTTCTCTTGGATCATCACATGCTTGCTGCCATCTCCATGCATGGCCATGCTCCAATGCTTGCCCCTTTCATCCATGCTTGGTCCATCATTCCTAAGAGCAATAAATACATCTGGTTTAGGCAGCATCATATTCTCATGTATGTGAGGAATAGTTCCAAGAAACGAAAGTACCTGATAGTTACGTTGTTTGGAACGAGATCTTGTGATGGGTCCTTGTATGTGTGTAGCTGGAGGTACAACGGTTGTATCAATAGAAGGGATGTCCACATCATGCTCCCCTTCTTGAATTGAAGTCGTCCTCGACACAATCTCATCTTCCTCACCAAAGCAAGGCTTCAAATCTGCAATGTTAAACTTAGGACTAACCGTACCGAAGTCTGCAGGCTACTCAAGTTTATATGCATTATCATATATTTTCTCTAACACCTTAAAGGGACCAGCAGCACGCGGCATTAACTTAGACTTGCGTAAATCAGGAAAACGATCCTTACGCAAATGTAACCAAACAAGATCTCCAACATCAAACACAACATGCTTTCTCCCTTTATCCCTAGCAAGTTTATACTTAGCATTCATGTGTTCAATGTTATCTTTAGTAGTCTTATGCAAGTTTAATATCATTTCATCGCGTTGTGTAGCATCCAAATTATTTTGCACCGAAGTAGGTAAAGGCAATAAATCAATAGGTGCACTAGGAACAAAACCATACACGATCTCAAACGGGCACATCTTTGTGGTAGAATGCAGCGAACAATTATAAGCAAATTCTATATGAGGTAAACACTCGTCCCACAATTTTAAGTTCTTCTTTAAAATAGCCCGCAACATAGTAGACAAAGTTCTATTTACTACTTCAGTTTGTCCATTAGTTTGGGGATGACATGTAGTACTAAACAGCAATTTAGTCCCCAACTTAGCCCATAAACATCTCCAAAAGTGGCTAAGAAATTTAGTATCACGATCAGAAACAATAATATTTGGCACACCATGCAAACGTACAATTTCACGAAAGAACAAATCAGCAATATGCGCAGCATCATCCGTTTTATGACAAGGAATAAAGTGTACCATCTTAGAAAACCGATCCACAACAACAAAAATACTATCCCTCCCCTTCTGTGTTCGTGGCAATCCCAAAACAAAGTCCATAGAAATATGCTCCCAAGGAACACTAGGAACAGGAAGAGGCATATATAAACCATGTGGATTAAGGCGAGACTTAGCTTTTTGACAAGTAGTGCAGCGTGCCACAAATCTCTCAACATCTCGACGCATACGTGGCCAAAAGAAGTGTGCCGCAAGAACATCCTCCGTCTTCTTGACACCAAAGTGTCCCATCAATCCTCCTCCATACGCCTCCTGTAACAACAAAAGACGAACAGAACTATCTGGAATGCATAGTTTGTTAGCATGGAACACAAATCCATCATTGAAGACGAACCTGTTCCAAGTTCTACCATCTCTACAATTCTGCAACACATCTTTAAATTCAGCATCATGCACATATTGTTCCTTAATAGTTTCCAATCCAAATATTTTGATGTCAAGTTGAGATAACAAAGCATAATGGCGCGACAAAGCATCAGCAATAATATTATCTTTACCCTTTTTGTGTTTGATAACACAAGGAAAAGACTCAATAAATTCAACCCACTTTGCATGACGACGATTCAACTTAGCTTGACTACAAATATGCTTCAAAGATTCATGATCAAAATGAATAACAAATTCTTTAGGCCATAGATAATGTTGCCAAGTTTCTAATGTCCGAACCAATGCATATAACTCTTTATCATAAGTAGAATAGTTCAGACTAGCCCCACTCAATTTCTCACTAAAATATGCAACAGGTTTTCCCTCTTGTAATAACACCCCTCCGAAACCAATTCCACTAGCATCACATTCAAGCTCAAAAGTCTTAGTAAAATCAGGAAGTTGGAGTAAGGGAGCATGTGTTAGCTTATATTTCAATATGACGAAGTCCTGTTGTTGTGCATCGCCCCAAACAAAGGGCACATCCTTCTTGGTAAGTTCATTAAGCGGCACGGCAATTGATCCAAAGTCTTTGACAAAGCGCCTATAAAAACCAGCGAGGCCAAGAAAACTCCTCACTTGTGTGACCGTCTTGGGCTGTGGCCAATTCTCAATAGCTTCAATCTTGGCTGGATCCACTTCAATACCCTGTGATGTAACAACATAGCCAAGAAACGCAACTCGATTGGTGCAAAAGGTGCACTTCTCAAGGTTACCAAACAAACGTGCATCACGTAAAGCATTGAAAACAGCACGTAAATGGTCCAAATGATCCTCTAAAGATTTGCTATAAATCAGAATATCATCAAAGTATACTACCACAAAACGTTCAATCAAAGCACGTAAAACTTCGTTCATTAATCTCATGAAAGTGCTGGGTGCATTAGTTAAACCAAACGGCATCACTAAACACTCATATAAACCAAACTTAGTTTTAAATGCTGTTTTCCATTCATCTCCTAATTTCATAGGAATCTGGTGGTAACCACTACGCAAATCAACTTTAGAAAACATGGTAGATCCACTCAATTCATCAAGCATGTCATCTAAACATGGAATAGGATGACGATATCGAATAGTAATATTATTGATAGCTCTACAATCAGTACACATGCGCGAAGAACCATCTTTCTTAGGTACCAAAATAATAGGAACAGCACAGGGGCTAAGGGACTCACGAATATGATCTCGGTCGAGTAGTTCCTGAATTTGGCGTTGTATCTCCTTTGTCTCCTTTGGATTGGTTCTATATGGCGCGCGGTTGGGCAACGTAGCACCAGGAATTAGATCAATTTGGTGCTCAATTCCTCTAATAGGAGGTAGTCCTAGTGGCAGCTCAGCGGGAAAGACGTCCTCATATTCCTGCAAAACGTTAGCAATAGCGGGTGGCAAAGAAGGAGGCATATCCTCAAATGAAAACAAAACCTCTTTGCAAATAATTTCATAACATTGAGTAGTGTTTACATCTAGTTCAGCAATATCAATTTTATTTGCAAGCATACATGGACTCTTCAAACGAATTTCAGAAGCATGGGTAGAATCAGATTTAATGTTCTTTGGTGGTACAAAATCTGCAGCAACAATCTGATTCTCACTTTTATGTTTCTCCTTAGTTTTAGCTCTACTAGCTCTAGCAAGATCATCTTTTAAAATCTGTTCGGGAGTCATAGGTTTTAAACCAATTTTCTTTCCATCATGCATAAGAGAATAGTGATTAGTTTTGCCATTATGAACAAATTCTCTATCAAATTGCCATGGTCTACCAAGTAACAAAGAACAAGCTTGCATAGGTACAACATCACAATCAACAAAATCAGAATATGTACCAATAGTAAAATGCACGCGTACCGTTCTTGTTACCTTGATCTTGCGGGAACTCTCAAACCATTGGATGTAATATGAATGTGTGCGTTGTCTTGTTGGAAGTGCAAGCTTCTCTACCATGTCAACACTAGCCAGATTATTACAACTCCCTCCATCAATGATGATCCGTATAGCTCTTTCCTTGACAACACCACGTGTTTGGAACATGTTGTGGCGTTGGTCTTGTTCAAATTTGCTCAATTGCACACTCAACACACGTTGTGTAATTAAACTCTTGTATTGATTAGCAGCTTCAGCTCCCATTACCTCGGTCTCGTCATCAACATCAGAATTGTCTCCATCTCGAGCAGAAATAAGGGCTAATGTATCTTCATCAAAGTCGCTCGCTGAATCGTATTGACCATCATCCCGCATCATCATCACACATTGTGTTGTGCACTGTCTGTCAATATGACCAAAACCCCAGCACTTGCGGCATTGTATTTCCTTTGTCTTACCCGTGGAAGCCATAGAAGATGCACTACGAGCAGGAGCATTGGATGACGGTGGAGGAGTAGCTGCAAATCTTGTGGTGGCCTTGGATGTGGTAGTAGCTGGTGGCGAATCACGAGAAGGAGGCGCTGATTGTCGGGATGTCCAAGTGGATGTGCGACCTGCAGAATTATTAGTCCTCCTCCATGGTGGTTGGCGATCCTGCACTTGACGTTCAGCTTTGCAAGCAAGATGAAACAAACAAGTGATAGAATTATATTCCTTATAATCTAATATGTGCTGAATGTCCTTGTTTAATCCACCAAAGAAACGTGCAAGCATTTGTTCATTAGATTCAACAAGACCACACAGAACCATCCTCGTTTGCAATTCCTGATAATACTCTTCTACAAAATTTTTCCCTTGCTCTAAACGTGTCAGATTCTTTAGTAAATCACGTTGTTAAGTGGGAGGTACAAAACGAACACGCATAGCAGTTTTTAAAGCAGTCCAAGTACTAGGAATAGTAGTAGGATTTAAACGACAATACTCAGACCACCAAAGGGAAGCAAATTTAGTAAATTCACATGTAGCAGCACTAACACGCATATTGTCAGGATATTTTAAGCATGCAAAACGTTGTTCTACTTCCATCTCCCATGTAAGATATGCATCAGGATTATATTTACCCTCAAAAGATGGAATATTTAATTTAAGCTTTGCAACATGATCATCATCACATACCGGTGGTCGAGCGTTGCGGTAGTAATGTCGGGGACGACCAGCAGGTACCTGTGGAGGTTGTTCAACCTCCTCGTCAAACAGATCGTCGTTGTCGGGGTCATAGTAGTACCCGTATTTTGTCCCCAATGTCACAGCAGCAGCCGCGGTGGAAGTCTGAGATGCCTCAGCTGTAGTGGTAGCCGGCGGAGGTGCGGCGGCAGCCGAACCAGCAGTACGACCCATGATCGGAATGCGCCGTGCGCCATGCCGAGGTTCCAATGGGGCGGGTACGGGAGCGGGTGCCGGCAATCTGTCCAAAACCTCCTTGAACCGAGCATCAAGCTTGTCGTTGAAGGATTTCTCGAGTCCATCGATCTTGTCCATGGCGTTGGTGAGCTTGGTCTCAAACTCCTCTAGTCATGCATCCACATCCTCAGCGCGACCGACCAAGAGCTCGGAGAAGTGGGCATGTAGTTCTTGGTTTGTCATTGTGGCAGGGTTCCGTGAAGTATCTGTCATGGTTAGTCCTTTAAAAAGCACATGTATATATGCCTATAACTATGGAAAGAGGGTGGAAGGAACGCGTAATCCGTCAAGCAATATACGAAGCTCTTACAAGTTCTTACCAAACAGCAGGAAAAAGGCGATGTGCAACCGCGAGGAGCAGTGGGTCCAGAGATTGAACCGAGCGATTACCAGGAGTCGAGACACCGCACGTGGAGAAATCTGTGGAGCTCTGGGAAGGCTTAGCAAAGGGGTTAGCAATTATCAAAACAGCAATGCAAATGTTGAAAGAATGCTCAACGACGGTACTGTGCTGGTCCTAGGCTAGACCGTACTATAGACGCGATCCTAGATCACCAACGATGTCACGAAGCGACACAACAAGCAATGTATGATGATATGGCACCCTGAAAAGCGAACCGAGATGTCGAAAATCACTATGATGGCGAGTGTCTAGAACTGATCTACGGAGTCTAAAAACAGGTTAGCCCCAAATTTTTTTTTGAAATTTTTGTATTATGCTCCCTGGGGTGCCAAAAAAATATCGCTGTAACGGCCGATGGAGAAAATATCGCTATAACGGCCGATGGAGAAAAGTGATCCCCGGGGTCGAAAAACAGTATAGCCAGAACAAATTTTCGGAGGCGGTTCCAGCCAGAATTTTTTTTTGCTCTCCTTCTGGACTTACGGCTGAACTTCTAACTCGACACGAACTTTAGCTCAATACGGAAACAACAAAGAAGTAAAGTAAAAATAAAAAAACTAGGAAACAATAACTCAACTCAGACTCGTGCCGCGGCAGGAAAGGTGATCGCATCCGTGTCACGGTAGGAAGGCGGTGGCGGAGTATTAGGGTTTATGGTGATTAGGTGTATGGCGGCGGAATATGGTGGCGGTGATCTGCGAGGGTGGCGGTGACTACTGTGATCTGAACTCGAAACTCTAAGGGACGAGACACTAAGACCAGCAACTCGACGCGACGATGCAGACACAAATTCAAAAATGCAAAAACTAAAAAGATAATGCAAGGCGTAGATTGGTGATGGGATGGATCTAAACTCTAACTATGTTTTTGTCTTTTTCGTGGGTTATTGGTAAAACAGATCTAATCTACGAAAATAGTAAAATGTCACCGAGCAAACTGAAATCTGATACCACTTGATAGGGCAAAGGTGTCCGATCTTTCGATGAGATGGTGATAGTCGATTTGGTGGAGTTCGGGCTTGACGATCCGACTACACGTGCGAGCACGAGCGCCAATGCAATCGCTAGGCCAATCTCCTAGAGGTTACCGATCCTGCGGGAACATGATCAGCCTGACCAGTGAGGGTCTTAATTCCTACCTGAAATCGAGAACAAGTAAGAACCAATATTGCAATCAAGATATTGCGGATTAAGAGGAAAGCTTTATTGAAAAGGTGGGATCATGTATAGGTGCGAAGTACAAGAGGCCTCTGCGACGCTCGAGCCTTGGCGAAGTTGCTATGATGGCTAACTTAATGTCTAAACAAAATCCGAGTCTAGGGTGATGGCTATGGGGAGTATTTAAGGAGGAAAAGGTCGGGTTTCGGCCAGCCATGGAAGTGGTGGCCGAATCCAACCCTAGAAGTCCTTTTGCCCTCAAATACGGACTCTAAAAAGTGGCTAATTAAAATCCTGCGAAAATTACATGGGCCTGGCCCAAAATAAAGGTGTCGCAGCACCATATTAAGCTATGGACGGATTCGTGAAGTATTAATCTTGAATATTTCGTCCAATCCTTCTTTCTTCATTATGGTGGCCTCAAAGTTCTGAAATCTCCATCCTTGGCCTTCTCTTGGATCATCACATGCTTGCTGCCATCTCCATGCATGGCCATGCTCCAATGCTTGTCCCTCTCATCCATGCTTGGCCCATCATTCCTAAGAGCAAGAAATACATCTGATTTAGGCAGCATCATATTCTCATGTATGTGAGGAATAGTTCCAAGAAACAAAAGTACCTGATAGTTAAGTTGTTTGGCACGAGATCTTGTGATAGGTCCTTGTATGTGTGTAGCTGTAGGTACAACGGTTGTATCAATAGCTGGGATGTCCACATCAGAGTCTAGATCTGGTTTTGACTGGGCTCTGACCGACAGTATGTGGGCCCACCTAATGCCAAGGTTCTGTGGCGCATATGTGCAATATGCGCCAATATGCGCCACAGAACCCTGCGTCCAGATCTGCACAAAAAGGTGGCAGCTTTGCACCCCTCTATCTACCACCATCCATTTCAAATCCTTCTTCCCTCCTCCCAGCTCGTCTTCCTCCTCTCTCCCACCCCATTGTGCCCATAATTTTCTACATTTTTGTATTTAAACCTACTATAGTTGATAGATTGGTTAGGGAAATCCCTTCTCAAACTAGTAGATCTAAAACACACTTACTTTTCTCCTCCACATCTCTATTTGTGTACCATTATCTCTCCATAGATCTATTGGTCCACACTCTCTCACTAGTATGACATGGTGGCATGGTGGCATTACCTCATGGGTAATCGCTGTGAGATTTATTTGGATCACAAGAGTCTGAAGTATATTTTCACCCAGAAGGAGCTAAATATGAGGCAAATGAGATGGATAAAGCTAATCAAGGACTATGATTTAGACATTCACTATCACCCCGGCAAAGCCAATGTGGTCGTAGATGCTCTTAGTAGATTGCCGTGTCGATTGAACACCATGATAAAAGAAACCCAACAAAGATTGCATGAGGAGAAGGAAAAAATTTAGAGTGGAGCTAGTTAGTAATGGATTTTCGGCTAGCATAGTAATTCAAACCACTTTGATCAGTCAGATCAAGGAGGCGCGGAAAGGAAATGCTAGTATCGACGGAATCAAACACCGTATTGGTACAGGGAAGGTACCCAGATTCATCGAAGATGAAGAAGGAGTTTTGTGGTATAAAGGACGTATCTGTGTACCAGCAGATTCAGAGTTGAAACAAGCGATTTTACAAGAAGCCCATGATACTCTTTATTCTATCCACCCTGGAGGAACAAAGATGTATCAGGATTTGAAGGATCAATTTTGGTGGCATAAGATGAAGAGAGAAATCAGAAGCTGCATAGCCAAATGTGATATCTGTCAGAGAGTCAAGGCGGGACATCAGAGACCCGCAAGACTTTTGCAACCATTGCAGATTCCGGAATGGAAATGGGATTCAATTGGAATGGATTTTTATCACTGGTTTGCCTACATCTAGTAGGGGAAATGACTCTATTTGGGTCATAGTGGATAGACTGTCTAAAATAGACCATTTCATACCTATCAATACCACTTACTAGAGCTCGAAGCTAGCAGAGTTGTACACCGCTAGAATAGTCAGTTTGCATGGAGTCCCCGAAAACATTGTATCAGATCGAGGAACCCAGTTTACCTCGAGATTTTGGTAGGAAGTACAAGAAGGATTGGGAACTAGACAGGATTTCAGCACAGCTTATCACCCGCGGACTGATGGATAAACGGATCGAGTAAACCAGATACTTGAAGATATGTTGAGAGCTTGTGTGTTAGAATATGGATCTAAATGGAAGGACTGTCTGCCTTTCGCAGAATTCTCATACAACAACAGTTACCAGGCCAGTTTGCAAATGGCCCCATTTGTATTTATGTATAGAAGGAAGAGTCGTATCCCGTTGAATTTGTCGAAAGTAGGAGAGAGTTAGATTTTCGGACCCGACATCCTAAGAGAAGCCGAAGAGAAAGTTCACAAGATCCGTGAGCACCTTAAGACCGCCCAATCCAGACAGAAGAGTTATGCCGACAAGAGACGTCGATATCTAACCTTCGCTATAGGAGATTTTGTGTATCTGAAAGTATCACCCTTGAAAGGAATGCAACATTTCCAACTCAAAGGAAAGCTTTCCCCCAGATATATCAGACCCATCAAGATTATGAATCGTCGAGGAGAAGTATCATATCAACTGGAACTGCCAGAGGAGATGTCAGTCGTGAAGGATTTGTTCCATATCACGTTACTTCGCAAATGCCTAGAAGTCCCGGAGAAGACCGATGTTTTCAATAATACTGATCACAGGACCATAGAACTCAACAATGACCTAACTTATCATGAAGTACCCATTCATATTTTGGAAGAAGCCTTCAGAACCACCAGAACCCGGAGTATCAAATTTCTCAAGATCAAGTGGACTAACCATACTGAAGAAGAAGATACTTGGGAACGAAAAGATTACATTAGGACAGAGTTTACAGATCTCTTTAGTTCCAAGTTTTATTTCGCTTAAATATCGGGACGAGATTTTGTTTAAGGAGGGAAGGTTTTTAACATCCCAAAAATATTAAACAAGATTATCAGGTTTAATCACCCAAGTTTAGGTTCAACAAAAACTTTTGTTATTAAAATTAATATGAATTCATGTGTGTGTAATGAATGCAGGAATGCTTCCAATGCCATGTTTGTTTTCTATGAATGGCAAGGAATGGTTTAAATATGAAAACAATATCATCTAGATCATTTCCAAGAAGAATCAAATGAAAAAAAGATATATGAGCAAATGGTCATTTTGGCCAAACTTGTTCACTAGACCACTTTGAGTGTTCCTAGTCCAAGATTTCTAACAGAAACAAATCCAATTCTTTTCACCCATTGCTAGACCAAGTAAAAGTGAACCCAAGCCCACTTTACAAACCAACAGAAACAAATTCCAAATCTATTCAAATGACAATTCAAAATTGAATCCTTAATAGGTACTAAGATCACCATTTCTCAAAACCCAACCAAACTAGTTCACCTTGCCAAACCCAAGCAACCCGAGACTACCAAGCATGTGACCATAACACTCACCAAAATTCGTCCAAAAATTTAAATTCAAATCTCATGCGTCCATTTCATCAAACACTTGGTGAGAAAGAATTAAAATGCCTAACTTCTACTATTCTTGATCAATGCTTTGTTCCCCGATTGCACCCAATTCTCTCCCCTAGTCTCCCCTAGTGACCACTAGTGCATTGAACAAGCTACTAACCCTACCCTTGCGCTAGTGCCATGCCACCCAAAGCCACCCTTGCCGGCAGACTATGGCCAGCATGCAGGAGGCATCACCGCACCCGTCCACGATATCCAGGAGGCAGGCCACCGTCCACCGCCACCCCCTGTCCAACCCTCGAGCGCAGCCATGCCCTCGATAACTGACAACAGCCACGCCCATTTTCACTTTACCAGGCCGAGAGCACGCAAGAGCGCCGCAGCCGATACACTCGCAATCGCAGCGCCTCGTCCTCGTCGCGCATCACTACACGCACCATGACCCTAGCTACCCCTAGACATGCCCATTCGCCGCCACGTGACCAATAGCGCCTGTACATCGTCTAAAACACCGTCGGTGCTGCGCAGAGCGTTGACCCGTTCCGACCGTTCTCGACCGCCCCGTGCCGTGCCATTAAGCCAGTGACGATCGCCAGGAGACACCGCACGGGCATACGCCGTTTGCCATGTCGTTAGCTCACTGCACCTTTTTCACCGACAACCCCTGACCATCCCACGCTGCCCCTCTTGCCGGTGTATAAATAGAGGCCATCCCAGCCCTCATTCTCCACACCATCTCACTTCCCTCTCTCTCAAAACCACCCTTGACCCTTACCCAAAGCAAGGTGAGCACCAGGCCATCGGAATTTTGCCGGAGTACCCCGCTATAGAGGAGGAGCGAGCCGTTGATTGAAGCCACCCCAGGAGCCTGCCGCGACCACCGTTTGAACTGCCATCGTCGACAACGTTGTTCGCCCCCATCACCGACCCTAGCTGGAGCCCTTGTAAGCCACCGCGTACGTCCACCATCATCGTTAGGGTTCGTTTTCATTGGAGCTGTTCGACGAAGACAATGAACGTGAGCCGTAGATCTTGCTCTAATCATAGTGCTTAGATTGAAACGTACCCCTTCGCTTAGATTGATCCGTGCGATTGGTTCGATCTTGATGGGATTCGCCTCGATGCCTCTCTTGGAGACTACGTACCCTAGAAGCTGTCCAGTGGGTACGCCAAAGGTGCACTTCCCTGGGTTAAGCTTGATCTTGTACCTCCGCAGATTTGCAAAGGTCTCGACCAGGTCGGCGAGTAGGTCGCACTGGCGATTGGACTTGACCACCATGTCATCGATGTAGACGTGGATGTTGCGGCCAATTTGGCTCGCGAGAAACTCCTACATCAACCGCTGGTAGGTTGCACCGGCGTTCTTTGGGCCGAATGTCATGGCGGTGTAGCAGTAGGCACTGAATGGCGTGATGAACGCCATCTCCTCCTCGTCCTCGGTCGTCATCTTGATCTGGTTATACCCAGAGTACGCGTTGAGAAAGCATAGCGACTCCGAGCCCACAGTCGAATCGATGATCTGATCGATGCGCGGGAGGACGAACTGCTTCTTTGGGAAGACGTTGTTGAGGTTGGTATAGTTGATACACATCCTCCAGGTCTTGTTCTTCTTCATGACCAGCATTGGGTTTGCCAGACACTTGGAGTACTTGATTGGTCGGATCAAGCCTACAGCGAGTAGACGCTGCACTTCTTCAGTGATTGCTCGGCGGTGCTTTTTATTGAAGGGCTGCAGCGAGTGCTTGACAGGTCGCGCTTTGCGGTCGGTGTTGAGTTTTTGCTTGGTGAGTTCCCTCTGGACACCTGGCATGTTAGATGTCTTCCATGCAAAGATGTCGCGATTCTCACAGAGTAAATCGATAGGCGTGATTTCCTATGCGGGGATCATGCCTGCCCCGATGGTGACCGTCTAGCTGTAGTCGCCTGGGACCAGCTCGATGGTACGGGTGTGCATAGTGGGCTCGAACATGGTCGACCTTGCGTTCTCCGTGTTGGGCTTCTTCAGGATTGTGGGGTCATATTTATCGACTCCGCTCGTGTATCTGGCGAGCTCCTCTGTGTGGTTGGTCTCCATGGCGATGACAGCGTCCGCGAGCTGTGCGCCTTTTGCCTCGCACTCGATGGCCATGTCGGGGTCACCGTGGACGGTGATGATGACGCACGGTCCTGGGAGCTTCATCATGTTGTACAAATAATGTGGTGCCGCCATAAACTTGGTGAATGCCTGTCGCCCCAAGAAACAGTGGTAGGGGCTGTTGAAGTTCACTAGGTCGAAACGATCTGCTTGGTGCGGAAGTTGGCTGGTGTGCCAAAGGTGACTTGCAGTGTCACCTTGCCGATCGGGTACGCCTTCCGACCGGGGATGATGCCATGGAAGGTGGTGAGGGTCGACTCGATCATCGACTGCGGCAGCCGCATTCGCCTGAATGTGTCAAGGTAGAGGATATTGATGGAGCTCCTATCGTCCATCAACGTCTTGGGGAGCCAGTAGTCACCCAGTTTGGTCTTGACTACCAGGGCGACTCACCTGGGGTACTCGATCCATGGCGAGTGGTCCTCGCGGCTCCACGTGATGCGTAGCTCAGACTAGTTGAGGAAGCGAGGGACGCCAACCTGCGACACCGCGTTGACGCTGACGACATAGGCAAGGACCTTCTTCTCGCACTTGGTGCCGAGCCCGATGAAGCTGTGTAGCGAGCCGACGTCATTGCCAAATGCACCACCATTTGGCTGGTTGTTGTTCGGGTCCTCCCTTGATCGCCGTGCCTTCTCGATCTTTTTCAGAGAGTGGTAGTCAGCGGTTGTATATGTTGCAGGTTTCCCCTCCCTGCTATGGAACACACATGGTTGGCTGAGGAGAGCTGCGGGGTAGAATTTCGGCCTCGCCCGGTAGTTTCCGCTGTCGCGGTGTTGTCCTCCATTGCGGCGGAATCTCTTGGGGTCGCGTGGCGCGTATCCGGCATTGGCGATGCAGTCAACTCGCCCATCATCGTGGTGCTTTCCGATGAGGCGAGTGTTGCTGTAGTGCAGCTCGCGGTGCCTACCATTGCCGTGGCCGCTTGGGCGGCGATTCCCACCTGACTCGTCGTCAGTTTCCTAGTTCAGATCTTCCTCCGTGTATCGTTTGGCGATCTCGAGGAGGTCGGGGATGTTGTCATCCATCTTGTACACTCTCTTGATCTTGGTGACCAGTGGATAGTATCGACACGAGTTCTTGAAGCAGTGGATCATCGTGATCCATAGGTCCTGCCACCGTTGGACCCAGTTGCGGGTCGACTCGCGGGGGTCCCTGGACGCAACGCTTCAGGTCCTCGATGGTGGTGGCACAGGTGTAGGAGCCCTCAAAGTGCCTAACGAAGGCCTCACGCATGTCCTCCCAGGAGTCGACGTTGTCTAGGGGATGGTGTTGATCCATTGCCGAGTCACTCCTTCCATCATCAGGAGGAGGTCGCGAGCTGCGAGGAGGTCGGTGTGGCTGGCGATTCCCATCGCCATGATGTAAGTGTCCAGCCACACATCTGGATCGTACGTGGGGTTGTACTTCTCGATTTCCTTCGGTGCTTTGAAGTTTTCCAGGTATTTCTCGTCTCGAATCATTGGTCTGAAGCACTGGGGGTAGACTCGAATGAGGGAGCCGCTTGGCTCACCGTTGTTGCGGTTGGTGAGGTTGTGCCTGAATTCGTTGGGCTGGCATGCACGCCAGGTTTGGTCATTAGTGATGTGGGTCCGCACGACGATGGGTTGCCCGTTGGAGGCAACCGTGTTGTTAGGCGGTCACGGGTCATTGGTGGAGAGCGCTGGGTGCGTGACCCGTGGTTGGTGCTCTAGGGGCTCGGGTGGTTTGCTGTTGAGGGTGTTCGACATCGATGGGCGACCGCTGAATTTAAGCGGCTAGGAACTTAGAAACTTTGTTGTCCGCTTACGTGGGCTTACTCTTCATAGGGTCTTCAGCGTGAATCGGCGGAGTGTTTGGAGAACGACCTCCGATCCGTGTAGGAGGTGAACCAGCAGATTCAGGCAACTGCAGGTAGGTGTTTGAGTTCTTATGCAGTTCCTTTGATTTTGATGCGTGGAGTCTCACTTTTATTTTCTTTTTAGAGGAACACTCTGCTGCTGTTGCCAAGGCTCGTGAGGGTCTTGTCCCAGCCGTTGAGTTGGATACTACCAAGTCTTCTTTGACCGCCGTGGAGAGGCGGGTTGCCGACCTGGAGAAGGAGCTTAAGGCCGCGAAGGAAGAGGCGACCTCGTCGGAGGAAAGAGCCAAGGCCACTGTTACCGCAGCAGCGGACGAGCAGAAGCTTTCCGATGGGCTTGTTGCGGGTCTCCAGGATCAGTTGACGGATATTTAGGACTTAACCATGCAGCTTTGCCATCCACTGCTAGGTAAACGTCTCATAGAGTCTTTGTCGTAGTAATTGACGGGTTCCAGAGTAGGCTATTCCCTATGCCGGCGAGTCCACGAGCGGGTGGAGACAAAGTTGTGTATTCCTTTCATTTGACTTGGGGTTGATTGCAGGGAAAATATGTGCCGAAGATCCTGAGGTGCAGTTTGTATGATGCAAAGCAATGCGTGACCATGCTAGTGGACTCGGCCGCCCTTTCAGCGACGTGCATTCATGTCGTTCTCCAGAAGATCTCGCCTACCGAGGTGATCCCCAGTGAGCTGACGGAGGTATGGCGTTATATTGAGAAGGCACCAGCGGTGATCGAGTACATGGCGTGGTCGGTGTTTCGCCGCGGAGCTGTAACTCCCCGAAAATATTAAACAAGATTATCACACTACTAGGAAACTAGATATAGATAGACAGACACTCTGTGGCGCATGGTTCTGACCATGCACCACAATAGATTGCCAGTGGCGCATCTGGCACAATGTGCCACAGAACCCTAAATCTTCTGTGGCGCATACCAATTAGCAATGCGCCACAGATGAAAGGTGGGACACACACCAGGCCTTTGTCTATGAAACATATGTGACGCATATGGCGATATGCGCCACATAATAGTCAGGTGGGACCCACAGCAGGCGGGGTTTGACCATGCTCTGACCAAGCTTCTATCGCGCACATCAACATATGCGCCACAAAAGTTTATATCTTCTGTGGCGCATATGTCCATATGCGCCACATAACAGTAATGTGGGACCCATAGTCTGGCCACCCAGGACTAAGCTTGTATGGCGCATAAGTGGATATGCGCCATAGAGGATCAAACTTTTATGGCACATATTTGCAATATGTGCAACAAAATGGTCTGTGCTGCTACTCAGAATATGTGTTTCTAGTAGACAATCTACGCAAAAGGATTGAGTTCATATGTCACATCCCAAATTTTAGATTTGGTACTGCATAACATACATGTCATTGCATCATATTCATCCTTGCAAAATTTCAGTTTGAAAAGGTTTTGACAAAAGAAACCACTTGCATTTGCGTTTTGACACCTACACATGAACGCTTGGTTTTACCATGACACTGTTAAAAAGAGTATATTTTGGTTGTATGGAAGGCACAGATGCATAGCGGGTTCCACCACAAACCCGTAGCACTTTGAATCGCCTCAATCGGAGCTTCGTAGCGAAAGTTATTGCAATCTGAAATTTTGACAAAAATCTGGACAGTTCAGATATATTCAGATAAGAAATCATCAGGGAAAAAGAAAAAAATGAAAAAAAAGAGAAGGCCAGCCAGCTGGGCCGCCGACCCAGCCGGGCAGCAGCCAAGCGGCAGCCCGCCAGCAGTCGCGGCAGCAGCCAGTAGCAGCGCGCGCCGCGCGACGCGTAGTATTTGCCACCGCCGCCTGTCAGCCCCGCTCACGAGCGGGACTGGCTCGTCAGCGCTGACGCGTGGGACCCACTTGTCAGCCGTGTTCTTCTCCAAACCCTGTGCTGCACCAAATCCTCTGGAATCGGGCCGTTTTCGAACCGATTTCTCCGAGATTTTTGCCTATATCCATCTACTTGTTTCCCTCTTCCAAACCCCCAAAGAATCATTGTCAATCGCGCCGCCTACGCGGAGCAATTGCTTGCCGGAGTTCGTCGCCGCCACCGCGCCATTGACGAGGTGAGCACCACCGCTGCGCGTGCCCCGCCTTTCCCCCTCGCCTCGCTCGCCCGCGAGCCCACCGCCACCGCCTACTGCTCACCACCCCCTCCTCTCTCCTTGCAGGGCCGTGCCACGCCGCCACCGAAGCCGCCGACGCTGCCGCCGTGCTCCAGCCGGCCGCCGCCGTCGCCCCCAACCCCGCCGACACGCGCCGCCGCCATGAGGGAGACCGCCACCACAACCCCGACGCCGTCACCCTCCGGTGAGCCACCTCACCGCCTTGTCCCCTGCCCTACAATCTCAGATGGACGGCCCAGACCGGGCGCTGACCGTTCAACAGTTGACTGAAGACCAGTCAACTGCCCCGTCAGCGCTGACTCAGCGGTAAACTGGTCAGCTCGATTTTAGATTTAATTAAAACGATTTTAGTTGGCAGATTTTGTTCCAATCTTGAATAATTCATATCTTTTGATCTACTGGGCCAAAAATTGCAAATAAAATATGATTGGAATCAGTGTCTCACGTAGAACATTGCTGTACAATTGTTTTATACTTTTACAGCAAGGTTTTGTCCTAGTTAATTAAATGAGTTAATGCTCTTTTTAGAGTATTAAATTCATAGAAAAAGTTCTGTAACTCCAAAAATTGCAAATGAGGTGTCCCTGGATTCAGTAGAACAAAAGGAATCTTATAGTGAATTAAAAGGATAGGCTTACTGTACTGCTTTTTGCAGAATCTATTTAAAGTCTTACTGTAGTATTTTAATTACTCAGAGAACTATATAAATCCTTTTTGAGTAATTCCAATTGGTACTGGCTCTATTTTAGGTTGCCTACACAGTGGATATTTTCCAAGATTTTACAAACAGTATATTAGCAGTGGCTAATTATTTGGTTTCTAGCTCTATTGTTGGGCGATAAAAATTGCATGCCTTGTCTTCTATGCACTTAAAATATTTTCCATACATGCATAAAGTAGGTATACCGAATAAGAATATGTGATGCTACTGTAGCAATGTCGACTTGTTATGCATGCATCTTGCATTGCCATTATTTGCATATGAATGTGTATGGTTTGTTTATGTGACTGCAATTGTATTGTGTAGATTGTGACGAGTGCAACGCTTGCTCGTGTGTGGATTGTTCGTTCGACCGCTACAGCCAAGGCAAGTAGATGCTACTTTTGTTCATGATGTTGTCCTACTATTTTAAATGCATTGTCGTGTATTTTGTAGATGCATGTGTAGGATATTACTATCGTGTTATGTCCTATTATGTGGTAGGGTTTCCTGTAGATGAACCACTGTTGGTAGATGTGCTTAGACATGCTATGATGATTGAGGGCTGGGTTACATCACTAAAGTTGTTTCTAAATGTGTTGATTTGCGAAAACTAAAAACAACTTAATCAATGAATCTCCTAGGTGTGATGGGATTGATAATTTTTGGTGGTATCATTGCGGAAAGGCATCCAGGTTTCAAGAGAAAATGATTGGCTTATTTATTTTGTAGCTTACGTGTGCAACCATGTGCCAATAATGGAATGGGCGGTTGGTTGGACTCAGTAGGTTGTGGTAACTCGAACCCATGTATCCAGAGATGTAGAATTTTGGTAGGTTGGACCGGTGCGTGTCGGGTTTGGGGAGCTACTTCCCGAATGGTCTCTTCTTGGACTTCTCCCTATAATCACCCAAAATGAGAGTGGTGGTACGAGCTGGGCTGGCCAAGTCACATGGGTAAAGTGTACTAACCCCTGTACGGTGTATAAACTAATCGATTAGCTGTGTCCCCAGTTATGGACGCCTGAGTTGCTAGATATTGATTTCATGACATGTTTCTCGCTCATTCCAATTTCCTAATTGCTTTAATGTTGTTGGGTTAACTTAATTGGGATATTTTCAAAGAAAATCAAAAAATGTTTGTGAAAGTAGGACAAAGGTTTTTGCAAATGCAAGCTAGCCACAGCTCCATTTGCCAGATATGCATGTAGATGTTAGCTCTATTGTCTCCTTTAATAGCTCTACTTGCCATATATTCCATGTATTGACCCTTCGGGCTGCTACGTTTCATGTTGCAGGATATTCCGATTCTGAGTGATCGATTTAGGACACGGTACTCCACTCGGCACTTGTTCACTTGTGGGCAATTTGAAGAATGGAGGATTTACTATATTTATGTTGCTACTTGAATAATTTGAGCTAGCCTTGAGCTAATCTTTTATTGTAATAATGATACTCTGGATCTTCGTTATTTATCATACACGGATATTTTGCTATGTTATTCATCTTATTCTATTGTGGGCCAATGAACCGATCCAGGGATTGGCATATCACATAGAAGCTACGGTCTTTTCAGAACCGTAGTGTTACATCATCGGTGCTCATACTCAGAATATGTTGAGTGTTTCTAGTAGCGACACATTTTCCTGTTGTTTTTCCCAACTAAACAAGTACCATTGGCATACACCATTGCAAATGCACATGCGCATATCCCTTGAATAGCAAAACAACAATGGCAAACATCATTGCAAATGCACAAACTACAAACATTGCAAATTCGTTCATCGAGCTGGTGGGGGCGATGGCGGTGGAAGATGCCAAACCTCCCTGTTCACGCGCGCCTGCAGCCTGCGGACGTGCTCCTCCATGGACACGTTGGAGTCGAGTGCCGGCCGCCACCCGATTGGTTCCGCCATGCACGCCCTCTCCTCCGGGGACGCGAGAACGGCGTAAAACCTCATGGCCTTGTTGTAGAGGGCCTCGTGCCGCAACCTGGCGTCCTCCTCGATTAGGTTGACCTCCGAATCTCGCGGCGGCTGACTATGAGCATTGCCCCTCGACCTCGCCCCTCCACTTCGAGTAGGCTGTAGGGAACGCGAGCGGGCTATGCTCTCCAGCGAGTCTTCCCACGAGTTGCGGGAAGAAGACATCAGGGGCAGGGATGATGCTTTGGACATGGAGTGTGGTATATATAGAGGGGTGTCATCAAAGTAGCTAGCTGCCACCTTTAATTTTGTCCAGATCTGGACGCATGGTTCTGTGGCGCATATTGGCTATATGCGCCATAGAAGATTGAACTTCTATGGCACATATCTCCCATATGCGCCACAGAACACTGAGTCTTATAGGGCAAAGGTGTCCGATCTTTCGATGAGATGGTGATAGTCGATTTGGTGGAGTTCGGGCTTGACGATCCGACTACACGTGTGAGCACGAGCGCCAATGCAATCGCTAGGCCAATTTCCTGGAGGTTACCGATCCTGCGGGAACACGATCAGCCTGACCAGCGAGGGTCTTAATTCCTACCTGAAATCGAGAACAAGTAAGAACTATTATTGCAATCAAGATATTGCGGATTAAGAGGAAAGCTTTATTGAAAAGGTGGGATCCTGTATAGGTGCGAAGTACAAGAGGCCTCTGCGACGCTCGAGCCTTGGCGAAGTTGCTATGATGGCTAACTTAATGTCTAAACAAAATCTGAGTCTAGGGTGACGGCTATGGGGAGTATTTAAGGAGGAAAAGGTGGGGTTTCGGCCAGTCATAGAAGTGGTGGCCGAATCCAACCCTAGAATTCCTTTTCTCCGCAAATACGGACTCTAAAAAGTGGCTAATTAGAACCCTGCGAAAATTACATGGGCCTGGCCCAAAATAAAGGTGTCGCAGCACCATATTAAGCTATGGACGAATTTGTGAAGTATTAATCTTGAATATTTCTTCCAAGCCTTCTTTCTTCATTACGGTGGCCTCAAAGTTCTGAAATCTTCATCCGTGGTCTTCTCTTGAATCATCTCATGTTTGCTGCCATCTCCATGCATGGCCATGCTCCAATGCTTGTCCCTCTCATCCATGCTTGGCCCATCATTCCTAAGAGTAATAAATACATCTAATTTAGGCAGCATCATATTCTCATGTATGTGAGGAATAGTTCCAAGAAACGAAAGTACCTGATAGTTAAGTTGTTTGGCACGATATCTTGTGATAGGTCCTTATATGTGTGTAGCTGTAGGTACAACGGTTGTATCAATAGCCGGGATGTCCACATCATGCTCCCCTTCTTGAATTGAAGTCGTCCGCGACGCAATCTCATCTTCCTCACCAAAGTAAGGCTTCAAATCTGCAATGTTAAATGTTGGACTAACCATACCAAAGTCCGCAGGAAACTCAAGTTTATATGCATTATCGTTTATTTTCTCTATCACCTTAAAGGGACCAGCAGCATGCGGCATTAACTTAGACTTGCGTAAATCAGGAAAACTATCTTTACGCAAATGTAACCAAACAAGATCTCCAACATCAAACACAACATGCTTTCTCCCTTTATCCTCAGCAAGTTTATACTTAGCATTCATGTGTTTTATGTTATCTTTAGTAGTTTTATGCAAGTTTAATATCATTTCAGCGTGTTGTGTAGCATCCAAGTTATTTTGCACCGAAGAAGGTAAAGGCAATAAATCAATAGGTGCACGAGGAACAAAACCATACACGATCTCAAACGGGCACATCTTTGTGGTAGAATGCAGCGAACGATTATAAGCAAATTCTATATGAGGTAAACACTCTTCCTACAATTTTAAGTTCTTCTTTAAAATAGCCCGCAACATAGTAGACAAAGTTCTATTTACTACTTTTGTTTGTCCATCAGTTTGGGGATGACATGTAGTACTAAATAGCAATTTAGTCCCCAACTTAGCCCATAAACATCTCCAAAAGTGGCTAAGAAATTTAGTATCACGATCAGAAACAATAGTATTTGGCACACCATGTAAACGAACAATTTCATGAAAGAATAAATCATCAATATGCGCAGCATCATCCGTTTTATGACAAGGAATAAAGTGTGCCATCTTAGAAAACTGATCCACAACAACGAAAATACTATCCCTCCCTTTCTGTGTACGTGGAAATCCCAAAACAAAGTCCATAGAAATATCCTCCCAAGGAACACTAGGAACAGGAAGAGGCATATATAAACCATGTGGATTAAGGAGAGACTTAGCTTTTTACAAGTAGTGTAGCGTGCCACAAATCTCTCAACATCTTGACGCATACGTGGCCAAAAAAAGTGTGCGGCAAGAACATCCTCCGTTTTCTTGACGCCAAAGTGTCCCATCAATCCTCCTCCATGCGCCTCCTGTAACAACAAAAGACGAACAGAACTATCTGGAATGCATAGTTTGTTAGCTCAGAACACAAATCCATCATTGAAGACGAACTTGTTCCATGTCCTACCATCTCTACAATTCTGCAACACATCTTTAAATTCAGCATCATGCACATATTGTTCCTTAATAGTTTCTAATCCAAATATTTTGAAGTCAAGTTGAGATAACAAAGTATAACGGCGTGACAAAGCATCAGCATTAATATTATCTTTACCCTTTTCGTGTTTGATAACATAAGGAAAAGACTCAATAAATTTAACCCACTTTGCATGACGATGATTCAACTTAGCTTGACTATGAATATGCTTCAAAGATTCATGATCAGAATGTATAACAAATTCTTTAGGCCATAGATAATGTTGCCAAGTTTCTAATGTCCGAACCAACGCATATAATTCTTTATCATAAGTAGAATAGTTCAGACTAGCCCCACTCAATTTTTCACAAAAATATTCAACAGGTTTTCCCTCTTGTAATAACACACCTCCCAAACCAATTCCACTAGCATCACATTCAAGCTCAAAAGTCTTAGTAAAATCAGGAAGTTGGAGTAAGGGAGCATGTGTTAGCTTATCTTTCAATATGACGAAGGCCTGTTGTTGTGCATAGCCCCAAACAAAGGGCACATCCTTCTTGGTAAGTTCATTCAGTGGTGCGTCAATTGATCCAAAGTCTTTGACAAAGCGCCTATAAAAACCAGCGAGGCCAAGAGAACTCCTCACTTCTGTGAACCGTCTTGGGCTGCGGCCAATTCTCAATAGCTTTAATCTTGGCTGGATCCACTTCAATACCCTGTGATGTAACAACATAGCCAAGAAATGCAACTCGATTGGTGCAAAAGGTGCACTTCTCAAGATTACCAAACAAACGTGCATCACGTAAAGCATTGAAAACAACACGTAAATGGTTCAAATTATCCTCTAAAGATTTGCTATAAATCAGAATATCATCAAAGTAGACTACCACAAAACGTCCAATGAAAGCACATAAAACTTCGTTCATTAATCTCATGAATGTTCTGGGTGCATTAGTTAAACCAAACGGCATCACTAACCACTCATACAAACCGAACTTAGTTTTAAATGTTGTTTTCCATTCATCTCCCTATTTCATACGAATCTGGTGGTAACCACTACCCAAATCAACTTTAGAAAACATGGTAGAGGCACTCAATTCATCAAGCATATCATCCAAACGTGGAATAGGATGACGATATCGAATAGTAATATTATTGATAGCTCTACAGTCAGTACACATGCGCGAAGAACCATCCTTCTTAGGTACCAAAAAAATAGGAACAGCACAGGGGCTAAGGGACTCACGAATATGATCTCTGTAGAGTAGTTCCTGAATTTGGCGTTGTATCTCCTTTTTTCCTCTGGATTGGTTCTATATGGCGCGCGGTTGGGAAACGTAGCACCAGGAATTAGATCAATTTGGTGCTCAATTCCTCTAATAGGAGGTAGTCCTGGTTGTAGGGTTCGCAGCATAGAAAACAAAAAATTTCCTATGATGGGAACATCTAAGTACCAAGATCTATCTACTAGATACAAGCAACGGGTGGTTATACATCCATAGAATACATAACCTCGAAGACCGAATAGCGTTAACGAGGTTGTAATCATGGATGATGTAGACGAACGCTTGCCGATCTCAAGATCGTGATGAAGTCCATCTGGTCCAGCCGGTCCAACACGATCAAGTCCAGCACCTCAAAGCAGTGGTGCATCCGTGATCGCACACACGTACGGGTACCCCGACAACCTCCGCGACCTCGCTCCAGCGAAGCAGCGGAAGCAACAAATCCTTCCAGAAAAAGCCACCGGGAACATGTATCTCGCTGATCCGAGACCATGGGAAAATTCTAAAGGGGGGAGAGAGATCCTTCGCGAGGAGGTGTGAGAGACAAGTGAGAGGAAGGGGTCCTTTTATAGGGGAGGGGGGCAGCCCAAGTGGGCATGGCCGCCGGCCATGGAGGGTGCCCCCACCTCTCCCTCATTCATGTGGTGGAAGCTCCACTCACATAAAAAACTCTCCACTCACAATTCCACTCACATGCATTAATTTTCCACCAAAATTAATGCAATCTCTCATTTAAATAAAACTATTTTATTGATTTATTCAGAATTTTGTTAATTACTTTAATTAACAAACATTCACATAAAAACCCTTCCTAGTATTCCATTTCACATGCAGAACCAGTTTCAGCAATTTCAACCGAAATAGTTCCGGTGTCTAGTGAAATAAATTCCTGCGCTTTCCTTTTCTTTTTCTGGCATATCATTTGCTCCGAATGGTGTAGGAATCCCCTAGGTGTGTCACCCTACGGTTCGCGAATAATGCGGACATGATCGAGACCCTTCTTCGATCAATAATCAGTAGCGGGACCTGGAGATCCATACTGACTCCCACACATTCAACGATGACTTCTGTGATATATTACGCTAGTATCTTAATCTCTTTGTTTCACGATATATTACATGTCCGAGATTCTATCATCGGTATCTCCATACATATTTTGATCTCATTACCGACATGCACTCTTTTCTCGTTCCCGTGATATAACATTCTAGTGATCAAATCACTTGCTTGCAAGCTAATCAATGTGCTATCACCGAGAGGGCCCAGAGCATATCTATCCGTCATTGGGATGAACAAATTCCACTCTCGATCCATGGGTCTCAACATAACACTTTAGTAGTTCTGAAGCCATCTTTATAATTACCTAGTTACAGTGTGACGTTTGATTGCATCGAGAAACTCTTCCGGTGTTAGTGATTGACATGATCTCATGGTCTAAGGATTAGGATCACTTCGTAAGTTGTTATAGCAAATAAACTCAATGACTTTGATAGTAATGCTATACTTCGGATGAATGTTCATCACATCATTACACTAATGTTGTGACCTCGTTATTAACAACATCCAATGTCCATGATTAGGAAAATTTGATCATCATGTTAATCAACGAGCTAGTTTATAAGAGAGGCATAACTAGGAACTTCCTTTGTGTTTATTAAACACACATGTATTAATGTTTCCGTATTAATACAATTATAGCATGTAAAATAAACATTTATCATAAATAAGGAATACGATAATAACCACTTTATTATTGCCTCTCGGGCATATTCCCTTCAGTCTCCCACTTGCACTAGAGACAATAATTATCTAGTTTGAAAACTTTGCGTATTGAACACATATGGCTTTCTGGTGTTCCATATACGCAACTGCAAGTGGTTAACATAATCTATGGATCTGATGCTTTCAGGTCCGACTGTATTTGCATGTCTTTGCGTCTCCACGCATCACTCATTCTCTAATGAGATGGCATTGTATAAATTTGGTCTTTTGGTGAGACCTTTAGTTCCTTGGGGTTAAAACACGTCGATACTATTGTCACACAATATATCTTTAGTGTTATCCCGTTGTGAACAACACCTTAGTTTGATAACAAACTACTTGACACAAATTCCCTCCTTTGCTGCTACTATAGCAGTCATATACTTAGCCTTTTGTTGTAGTATTCGTCACAATGTCTTAACTTTGGAATATATCCAAATCCATCATGAAAACTCCTTTCCATTTCATTGTGCCACTCATAGTTTAAATTGAGATAAACTTAATTTGTATCTTGCCATAAAACTAGTATCAATGTAACGCTTTACAATGAACTATTTCTAATTGTTTGTCACCTCTACACAAATATATTCTTAGTTCTTCCAAAATATCATAAGAATATCCTTACTATAGTCCAATGATCATTTTATGATTCATTCTGGTATATGCTCATAACACTTAGAGCATAGGACATATCTGGATGTGTACATATCATGTTATGATTGATCAAAACATTCTCGTGATTTCACTCATCAAGTGTCAAAGCACTTGAATCTTGATTCAATTCCTTTTCCATGCGACAAGAACCTTTTCTTGTCGTTTCTATATTGAACTCCTTCAATATCTCATATATGTACGTTTGGCACAACCATATTAGCGTCACAGTCTATCCACTGTAGACATTCATGCTAAATATTCGGGTTTTTCCTAAGTATTTCATCGAAATGAAATTCTTAACCTTTGTCAATAAAAGACACATAATTTCTAATCAACAAGATGTCCTCCACAAAATGTATTAGAAATATGTCTTAGCGCTTCCACTTAATTTCTTGCAAATGCAAGCATCTTCATCGTCTCCTGATGAAAACTCTTTTTCATCACGGTGAAGATTCCAACTCCGCGATGCTTACTTCAACCATTGAAGTTTGCATGTCCTTTTGAGCATCCTTTGAATTAACAAAACCCTTTGGATCGTGTCATGTACACATCCTAGGTAACCATTCTATTAGAAGAACATTGTTTTGTTTATTCATCTACCATATAAAAAATTATATGTAGTGGTTGCTACTTTAATCCGTCCAGACTAAATATCGCTATGAAAGATCAAATCTTGCCATAGTCAACTCCTTGAACATTGTCATAAAATACTTTACGACATGTCGTCTATTTCATAGTTGTGAAACATCCATGTCTGTTTCTTCATAGATCCAAATACGACCGATAGGTTTTTACACCTTTCCTGACGGTCTTCCAAGTTCAAAACTTGATTTATCGTGTATGGACTTATCACGGATTTTATGGCTTCAAGCCATTTGACGGAGTCAGGGCCCATCATCGCTTCTTTGTAGCCGGTTTATCATTTTCAAACAATAATGATTTACTCTCAAATCTCAATCATTTGATTGTGTATCCGACCTTCTTGGTTCAATAGGAACTTTAGAACTCGGTTACCGCAACCTTTGAGGCACATTAAGCTATGTGCATTATGGCAGCCTCCAGAACCATTTCCGGCGCTGCGCAACTCAGCACATTTAGCTAAGGTTCGTTAACCTTATCAAAGTTCTATTGTCCTCCCACTTAACATTTATGAAAAATTCCTTCTTCAAGAAACTTCACATTTCAAGCGCCAAACCCTTTTGTCCTAGGTGTTATGGAGGAATAACCAATTGTTATTCGAAATAACCTACAAAGACATGCTCATCCGACTTTGGTTGTAAACATCTTACTTATGTTTAGCATACCAAAATTTAAGAAATGACAACTTGGGTTTTACCCCAAACCATAACTCATATGGTGTCATTTCAACGGATCAAGATGGAGCTCTTTTCAGTGTAACAGCGGAAGTCTCTAAAGCTTTAATCTTTTAAAACATAATGGCAGTATAAATAACACCTTTGATCCAACCAGGTCAAACAAGTTTTCATTACAAATCTCAAACACTCCATACTCCTATGGTGTTTCGGGAGACGTAAATCTAGGTGTTTTGCTAAACTTGCAACTCAAATAAATCCCTTTATGATAAAATCATAATTCATTTATTTTCTTGTTACACTTGTAACTCAAACAAATCCCTTATGATAAAATCATAAACCATTTATTTTCTTGTTACAATGATTTTCCACTTCATCTTGAAAGTCTTTGAAACGTTTTTCAAATATTTCATACTTCTTTCTCATTAAGTGAATATTCACTCAAATTTCTGGAGAAAGTATATGAAGTTGAAACCCATCGCTTACGACTATAAATAATGGACTACATACATCGATATGTATAAATTCCAATATTTTAGTCGTTCGTTCTTCTTTTGGCCTTTGAACGAAGTTTTAATTATCCCGAGGAAAGTCTCACAAGCGTCACTTGATCAAATCAAAGACTCCAAAAATCCATGAATATGGCGATTCTTCATGTTTTCTTTCCAATATAATTTAAACGGTGATGTCACTTCATAAGTGATCTTTCAATCATTTGTCTTGCGACATTTTAGCATTAGGTTTTATGGATGTGATTTCTCCAACTAGATTTGTAAATCATCCATCTAATATGGAATATGGTAATTATTTGAACAACCTTTGTTCTCATAATACCTGATTTAAATAACAATTATTAATACAAATCTTGAAGTCAAGCTTTGATGTCAACGAGAAATACAAACAACGGTTTGTTTGTTTTCGATGAACATCATCACATATTCTCTTGCTAGTTACTTAGGCCATTGTGGTTCATGAATTGCGTTGTTCCGTATGAAATTTCATACCAACCAATTCGGTATCCAATACCTAAGAACCACATTGTTTAACAAGCAAAGAATACAACCATAACATGTATATCATCCATATACCTAAATTGGATATTTCCAATCTTTTCTTTTCTGCCAAATATATTTTATAGATTCTCTTTCAGCATTTCCTTTTCCTTTTTAAAAGAATTTATCAACATAAACAGTGGCGCCATATACATGACACATAGTCCAAAGCGTGTATATTCAAATAATAATACCTTTGGACTTGCACTTTGAAGTAGATCACCATCATCAAATGATCGGTATTCTTTAAAAATCCATTCTTTAGTAATCTCTTAGTGTAGTAAACACTTTACATACATCTTCTATTTATCCTTATCATGACGACTTGCATGATCAAGCTACTGTAGCTTATAAGGAGAATCGTGAGTATAACATTACTTTCCAAAACCCTTTTTGGATGATTAGGATGTCTAGCATCTCCAACCTTCGTAAATTCTCATCCAATATGAGATCATATATTATACTCTATCATATTGCAACCGAAACATTATTTCAGATATCGTTATATCTGCCACACATGATGGTTTCTAAAACAATTCTTTCAGCTCCTAGATAAACTTGATATTAAAACAATCAAGAATCATGGAGGCAAACATGATACTTAAGATACTAACAATGGAATTGTTACTCTCGATTTAATACCAATTATTAAATTTCACGGAGTAAATAGAATTTTGCTGAAAGTTTGCAATAGTACTTTAAACTTTTGATTGACACTCAACACAATACGATACCAGTTCATAAAGTATATATCCAGAATTCTATAGTTCTATTATCTCAATTACAACTATGCATAAGGTGGTGAACGAATGCCAATGACTACAACAAATTATGCAAATTCACTTTGATTTAATTTATGATAAATTGAGTTCTACTAATCCAAATTAGAAATGAACTCCCACTCAAAAACGACATCCCTCGTGTCTTTTTGGTGATTACATGAACCAAATCCACTACACTAAGTCCGATCATCACGTGAGTCGGTGTAGCTTCAAAGGCGGGCATCAAATGGGCATCATATCTACTATATGAATCATGCTTAACCTTTCGGTCCGTGTTCCGAGGCCATGTCTGTACATGCTAGGCTCGCCAAGTAAGAACCTTAGTATTCGCGTGTGTAACTGTCTTACACCCGAGATATGCTCGTGGATTCAAGTACACCCGATCATCACGTGATGCCTTGAAGCGACAAAACATTGTCGGTGCATAATTAAGGAAGAACACATTCTTATCTTGATATTTAAATGAGGGATCATCTTATTATGCTATCAAAACGCCAAACAAGCAATATAAGATGCAATCACACATCACATGTTAATTAGTGGAATGATATGGTTCCCGCATATGATCTCTATCATGTGCATCGTGGTATGATCACTATCATACTTTTATGTGTAAATCCAAGGTCTATGGAGTTTACACGTTATGTGTGTTGTAAGAGTATCATCTCATACTTCTACTTACAATATCAACATATCATAACACTAGCCCAGCAACAATCTAAACTAAACGCCTCTAATTTATCCATTGCAAGTTTTACGTGGCTTAGGGCTTTCGAAGTAGAACCGTTGTTACCTACGAACATGAACCACAACGAGGATAACCAAATTGTTGACAACTCGTTGCAAATTAGATATTGACTATAGTAGGAGAGACAGACACCCGCTAGTCACTTATGCAAACTAGTTGCATGTCAAGCGTGGAACAAGTCTCATGTGCGAGGACATGTAAAGTTTGTCCGGGCCGCTTCATCCCACTATGCCACCAATATCCAAAGTACAACTAAGAAGCAATAAAATGATCATCATCGCCCACATACTCATATGTGTACTACCCGTGCAAAGCATCTAGGCATAGATCCGGCTCTGATACCACTGTAGGGTTCGCAGCATAGAAAATAAAAATTCTCCTACGATGGGAACATCTAAGTACCAAGATCTATCTACTAGATACAACCAACGGGTGGATATACATCCATAGAATACATATCCTCTAAGACCGAATAGAGTTAACGAGGTTGTACTTGTGGATGATGTAGACG
Organism: Avena sativa; assembly: GCA_916181665.1. NCBI lineage: Eukaryota > Viridiplantae > Streptophyta > Magnoliopsida > Poales > Poaceae > Avena > Avena sativa. Next base: position 150,112,589 of record OV702279.1, on the reverse strand, counting down.
AACGCTTGCTGATCTCAAGATCGTGATGAAGTCCATCTGGTCCAGCCGGTCCAGCACGATCAAGTCCAGCACCTCAAAGTAGTGGTGCATCCGTGATCGCACACACGTACGGGTACCCCGACAACCTCCGCGCCCTAGCTCCAGCGAAGCAACATAAGCAACAAATCCTTCCAGAAAAATCCACCGGGAACATGTATCTCGCTGATCCGAGACCATGGGGAAATTCTAAAGGGGGGAGAGAGATCCTTCGCGAGGAGGTGTGAGAGACAAGTGAGAGGAGGGGGTCCTTTTATAGGGGAGGGGGGCAGCCCAAGTGGGCATGGCCGCCGGCCATGGAGGGTGCCCCCACCTCTCCCTCATTCATGTGGTGGAAGCTCCACTCACATAAATAACTCTCCACTCACAATTCCACTCACATGCATTAATTTTCCACCAAAATTAATGCAAGCTCTTATTTAAATAAAACTCTTTTATTTATTTATTCAGAATTTTGTTAATTACTTTAATTAACAAACATTCACATAAAACCCCTTGCTAGTATTCCATTTCACATGCAGAACCAGTTTCAGCAATTTCAACCGAAACAGTTCCGGTGTCTAGTGAAATAAATTCCTGCGCTTTCCTTTTCTTTTTCTGGCATATCATTTGCTCCGAATGGTGTCTGCATTCCTTAAGTGTGTCACCTACGGTTCGCGAATAATGCGGACATGATGGAGACCCTTCTCCGATCAATAATCAGTAGCGGGACCTGGAGATCCACACTGACTCCCACACATTCAACGATGACTTCTGTGATCGTGTGAACCTTTTACGCTAGTATCTTAATCCCTTTGTTTCACGATATATTACATGTCCGAGATTCGATCATCGGTATCTCCATACCTAGTTTGATCTCGTTACCGACATGCACTCTTTTCTCGTTCCCGTGATATAACATTCTAGTGATCAAATCACTTCCTTGCAAGCTAATCAATGTGATATCACCGAGAGGGCCCAGAGCATATCTATCCGTCATCGGGATGAACAAATTCCACTCTCGATCCATGGTTCTCAACATAACACTTAGTAGTTCTGAAGCCATCTTTATAATCACCCAGTTACAGTGTGACGTTTGATGTCATCGAGAAACTCTTCCGGTGTTAGTGATTGACATGATCTCATGGTCTAAGGATTAGGATCACTTCGTAAGTTGTTATAGCAATATAAACTCAATGACTTTGATCGTAATGCTATACTTCGGATGAATGTTCATCACATCATTACACTAATGTTGTGACCTCGTTATTAACAACATCCAATGTCCATGATCAGGAAACTTTGATCATCATGTTAATCAACGAGCTAATTTATAAGAGAGGCATAACTAGGAACTTCCTTTTTGTTTATTAAACACACATGTATTAACGTTTCCGTATTAATACAATTATAGCATGTAAAATAAACATTTATCATAAATAAGGAATACGATAATAACCACTTTATTATTGCCTCTCGGGTATATTCCCTTCACTGGTGGCAGCTCAGCGGGGAAGACGTCCTCATATTCCTGCAAAAGTTTAGCAATAGCGGGTGGCAAAGAAGGAGGCATATCCTCAAATGAAAACAAAACCTCTTTGTAGACAATTGAATAACATCGAGTATTGTTTACATCTAGTTCAGCAATATCAATTTTATTTGCAAGCATACATGGACTCTTCAAACGAATTTCAGTAGCATGTTTAGAATCAGATTTAGTGTTCTTTCGTGGTACAAAATCTACAGCAACAATCTGATTCTCACTTTTATTTTTCTCCTCAGTTTTAGCTCTACTAGCTCTAGCAAGATCATCTTTTAAAATCTGTTCGGGAGTCATAGGTTTTAGACCAATTTTCTTTCCATCATGCATAAGAGAATAGTGATTAGTTTTGCCATTATGAACAGATTCTCTATCAAATTGCCATGGTCTACCAAGTAACAAAGAACAAGCTTGCATAGGTACGACATCACAATCAACAAAATCAGAATATGTACCAATAGTAAAATGGACGCGTACTGTTCTTGTTACCTTGATCTTGTGAGAACTCTCAAACCATTGGATGTAATATGAATGTGTGCGTTGTCTTGTTGGAAGTGCAAGCTTCTCTACCATGTCAACACTATCTAGATTATTACAACTCCCTCCATCAATGATGATCCGTATAGCTCTTTCCTTGACAACACCACGTGTTTGGAACAGGTTGTGGCGTTGATCTTGCTCATATTTTCTCAATTGCACAATCAACACACGTTGTGTAATTAAGCTCTTGTATTGATCAGCAGCTTCAGCTCCCATTACCTCTGTCTCTTCATCAGCATCAGAATTGTCTCCATATCGAGCAGAAATAAGGGCTAATGTATCTTCATCAAAGTCACTCGCTGAATCGTATTGACCATCATCACGCACCATCAAAACACGTTGTGTTGTGCACTGTCTCTCAATATGACCAAAACCCCAGCACTTGCGGCATTGTATATCCTTTGTTTTACCCGTGGAAGCCATAGAAGATGCACTACGAGCAGGAGCATTGGATGACGGTGGAGGAGCAACTGGAAATCTTGTGGTGGCCTTGGATGTGGTAGTAGCTGGTGGCGAATCACGAGAAGGAGGCGCTGATTGTCGGGATGTCCAAGTGGATGTGCGACCTGCAGAATTATTAGTCCTCCTCCATGGTGTTTGGCGATCCTGCACTTCACGTTCAGCTTTGCATGCAAGATGAAACAAACGAGTGATAGAATTATATTCCTTATAATCTAATATGTGTTGAATGTCCTTGTTTAATCCTCCAAAGAAACGTGCAAGAATTTGTTCAGTAGATTCAATAAGACCACACCGAACCATCCCCGTTTGCAATTCCTGATAATACTCTTCTACATAATTTTTCCCTTGTTCTAAACGTGTCAGATTCTTTAGTAAATCACGTTGATAAGTGGGAGGTACAAAAACGAACACGCATAGCAGTTTTTAAAGCAGTCCAAGTACTAGGAATAGTAGTAGGATTTAAACGACAATACTCAGACCACCAAAGGGAAGCAAATTTAGTAAATTCACATGTAGCAGCACTAACACGCATATTCTTAGGATATTTTAAACATGCAAAACGTTGTTCTACTTCCATCTCCCATGTAAGATATGCATCAGGATTATATTTACCCTCAAAAGATGGAATATTTAATTTAAGCTTTACAACATGATCATCATCATGTACCGGTGGTCGAGCGTTGCGGTAGTAATGTCGGGGATGGCCAGCAGGGTGTGGAGGTTGTTCAACCTCCTCGTCAAATAGATCGTCGTCGTCGGGGTCGTAGTAGTACCGTCGTCTGTCCTCAATGTCGCAGCAGCAGCCACGGTGGAAGTCTGAGGTGCCTCAGCTGCAGCGGTAGCCAGCGGAGGTGCAGCGGCAGCCGAACCAGCAGTACGACCCGTGATCGGAATGCGCTGTGCGCCATGCCGAGGTGCCAATGGGGCGGGTACGGGAGCGGGTGCCGGCAATCTGTCCAAAACCTCCTTGAACCGAGCATCAAGCTTGTCGTTGAAGGATTTCTCGAGTCCATCGATCTTGTCCATGGCGTTGGTGAGCTTGGTGTCAAACTCCTCTAGTCGTGCATCCACATCCTCAGCGCAACCGACCAAGACCTCGGAGAAGAGGGCATGTAGTTCTTGGTTCGTCATTGTGGCAGGGTTCCGCGAAGTATCTGTCATGGTTAGTCCTTTAAAAAGCACAGGTATATATGCCTATAAGTACGGAAAGAGGGTGGAAGGCACGCGTAATCCGTCAAGCAATATACGAAGCTCTTACAAGTTCTTACCAAACAGCATGAAAAAGGCGATGTGCAACCGCGAGGAGCAGTGGGTCCAGAGATTGAACCGAGCGATTACCAGGAGTCGAGACACCGCACGTGGAGAAATATGTGGAGCTCTGGGAAGGCTTAGCAAAGGGGTTAGCAATTATCAAAACAGCAATACAAATGTTGAAAGAATGCTCAACGATGGTACTGTGCTGGTCCTAGGCTAGACCGTACTAGAGACGCAAGCCTAGATCACCAACGATGTCACGAAGCGACACAACAAGCAATGTATGATGATATGGCACCCTGAAAAGCGAACCGAGATGTCAAAAATCACTATGATGGCGAGTGTCTAGAACTGATCTACGGAGTCTAAAAACAGGTTATCCCCAAATTTTTTTTGAAATTTTTGTATTATGCTCCGGAAAGCGCGCAGGTGCCAAAAAAATATCGCTATAACGGTCGATGGAGAAAAGTGATCCCCGGGGTCGAAAAACAGTATAGCCAGAACAAATTTTTGGAGGCGGTTCCAGCCAGAATTTTTTTTTTGCTCTCCTTCTGGACTTACGGCTGAACTTCTAACTCGACACGAACTTCATCTCAATACGAAAACAACAAATAAGGAAAGTAAAAAGAAAAAAACTAGGAAACAATAACTCAACTCGGACTCGTGCCGCGGCAGGAAAGGTGATCGGATCTGTGTCACGGTAGGAAGGCGGTGGCGGAGTATTAGGGTTTATGGTGGTTGGGTGTATGGCGGCGGTGATCTGCGAGGGTGGCGGTGACTACTCTGATCAGAACTCGAAACTCTAAGGGACGAGACACTAAGACCAGCAACTCGATGCGACGATGTAGACACAAATTCAACAATGCAAAAACTAAAAAGATAATGCGAGGCGTAGATTGGTGATGGGATGGATCTAAACTTTAACTGTGTTTTTGGCTTTTTCGTGGGTTATAGGTAAAACATATCTAATCTACGAAAACAGTAAAATCTCACCAAGAAACCTAAAATCTGATACCACTTGATAGGGCAAAGTTGTCCGATCTTTCGATGAGATGGTGATAGTCGATTTGGTGGAGTTCGGGCTTGACGATCCGACTACACGTGCGAGCACGAGCGCCAATGCAATCGCTAGGCCAATCTCCTGGAGGTTACCGATCCTACGGGAACACGATCAGCCTGACCAGCGAGGGTCTTAATTCCTACCTGAAATCGAGAACAAGTAAGAACTAATATTGCAATCAAGATATTGCGGATTAAGAGGAAAGTTTTATTGAAAAGGTGGGATCTTGTATAGGTGCGAAGCACAAGAGGCCTCTATGACGCTCGAGCCTTGGCGAAGTTGCTATGATGGCTAACTTAATGTCTAAACAAAATCCGAGTCTAGGGTGACGGCTATGGGGAGTATTTAAGGAGGAAAAGGTGGGGTTTCGGCCAGCCATAGAAGTGGTGGCCGAATCCAACCCTAGAAGTCCTTTTCTCCTCAAATACGGACTCTAAAAGTGGCTAATTAAAATCCTGCGAAAATTACATGGGCCTGGCCCAAAATAAAGGTGTCGCAGCACCATATTAAGCTATGGAAGAATTTGTGAAGTATTAATCTTGAATATTTTGTCCAAGCCTTCTTTCTTCATTATGGTGGCCTCAAAGTTCTGAAATCTTCATCCGTGGCCTTCTCCTGAATCATCTCATGTTTGCTGCCATCTCCATGCATGGCCATGCTCCAATGCTTGTCCCTCTCATCCATGCTTGGCCCATCATTCCTAATAGTAATAAATACATCTGATTTAGGCAGCACCATATTCTCATGTATGTGAGGAATAGTTCCAAGAAACGAAAGTACCTGATAGTTAAGTTGTTTGGCACGAGATCTTGTGATAGGTCCTTGTATGTGTGTAGCTGTAGGGACAACGGTTGTATCAATATCTGGGATGTCCACATCAGAGTCTAGATCTGGTTTTGACTGGGCTCTGACCGACAATATGTGGGCCCACCTAGTGCCAAGGTTCTGTGGCGCATATGTGCAATATGCGCCACAAAAGTTTAATCTTCTGTGGCGCATATAGCCAATATGTGCCAAAGAACCCTCCGTCCAGATCTGCATAAAAAGGTGGCATCTTTGCACCCCTCTATCTACCACCATCCATTTCACATCCTTCTTCCCCCCTCCTCCTAGCTCGTCTTCCTCCTCTCTCCGACCCCATTGTGCCCATAATTTTCTACATTTTTGTATTTAAACCTACTATAGTTGATAGATTGGTTAGGGAAATCCCTTCTCCAACTAGTAGATCTAAAACACACTTACTTTTCTCCTCCACATCTCTATTTGTGTACCATTATCTCTCATAGAACTATTGGTCCACACTCTCTCACATCACGCTCTCGACTCGGTATTCAATCTACCCGATGAGTAATTGGCCATGAATATACATGTTTTGTAGGTGTAAAGCTTGTCGCACGGATGGTGTGTACATGCGATGCATGGCGCGAAGATGATGTTTATGCATGAAGCTTGTCTGGTGCATGAATGTTTGCATGGGAAGAAGTTTCTTGTTTTTGCTTATCTGCCTCGGTGTGGTGCATGGATGTTTGACGAAATGTTGATTCATTTCCATTTCAGCAAATTTTTGCACCACCCATATGTCCTACTTTTAGGAAAGGTCATGCCGAATTTTTCCGGCGACCATGCATGTGTGTTTGTGTGTGTATAAGGTGTGGTTTCTAATTAACCTACTTTGTCTTTTTCTCTATACTTGCATACCGCGCAGGATACCATGGTCGTCAGGATGACCGAAGGTCTAGTTACTAGGTATAATAAAGACATGAAGGCGGACATGATTCGGAACAACAAGACCTAGATAAGATGACCATGTCAAACATGCAAACTCCAGCGCTGGATCGACCCTGATTCTGGAAAATTGGAGGATCACCTGCTCAGGCGCGGTTTCATGCGCGAAGACCTCGACGAGGAGCCGGCAGTAAATGGTGGTGGTCATCATGAAGACGTGGACATGCGAGAAGACGAAGAGTCTCCTGGTGGGCATTGTCATGATGACGAAGAATATACCGGTGGGCATGATCATCATGATGAAGAAGGATATGTCGACGGGAATGACCATCATGAAGAAGGAGAAAAAGAGAACAACCAGACGCTGCTAACTTCGGTGCTAAGGGACCCTCATGTTCAGGAACTGCTTATCAAGGAGACGAGCAACGCCAAAGCTGCAGCCAGAGAGAAAGCCAAGCTGGCGCAAATGGAGATAGATGGGATGTAGGTGTCGGCCCAAGGATACACGCCTGAGTGTAATGCTCAAGGATCGAGAGATGAAGGCGGAACACAAATGGACCAACGTGAGCTTCAATGCTAACATGGAATTCTGGCACGATAATCTTCCTAACGGGAACATGCTACCAACAAGTATAGAGGAGGCCAAGAAAATCGTGTGCCCTCTCGACATACCACACATTAAATACCATGCATGCATCAACGATTGCGCACTTTATCGTAACGAGTACGTGGAGAGAACCACATGTCTGGTGTGCGGTCATGGACGATACAAGAGAGGGAACAAGAAAGTTCCTAGAAAAGTGGTATGATACTTTCCTATCACTCCCAGTCTACATAGATATTTCGTAGATCCTAAGGAAGCAAAGCTAATGCAATGGCACGCGGAAAGGGAGAGATCCGAAGATGATCCAGAGAAGGGCAAGATCCTAACACACCCTTCAGACGCTAGCCAGTGGAATGCATTGGACATCGAGTTTGATGAGATAGGGGGCGATGAAAGGAACGTTAGGCTGGGTATGAGCACTGATGGACTCAATCCTTTTGGCAACCAGAGTAGCACGCATAGCACCTGGCCCGTGTTTGTATGGCCGTACAACATCCCCCATGGCTCTACACAAAGCAAAGGTATGTACACATGAGCATTCTTATTCAGGGGCCGAAACAGCCAGGTGTCGATATGCATCTTTATCTCGGGCTATTGAAATAGGAGTTAGCCATGTTCTGGGAGACGCCAGCCCGTACGTGGGCCGCCTACACTAAATAATGCATGTGTCAAGTGCATGGATAAGACCCCGCATCTCCAGCTACCCAGGGATCCCGGGTCTTCGAAAACTATGTTCCAAGGGACTCGAAAGTGGCTTCGCATGGATCTCCTATGGAGAAAACGCGGAGACCTATTCAATGCTAAAGATGAGGTCGAAAGAGCCCCGCGTATGAGGAGCAGCGAAGAAATCAAGGAGCTTCTGAATAATTGGGATGAGTGCCCTGCGCCAGGAAAGAAGCGACCAAGGACAAAGCCGCTTTTGGGTGTATGGAAAGTAATGTTTTTTTGGGACCTACCGTACTGGAAGGTCCTCCACATGCCCCATAGCCTCAATGTAATGCACATCACGAAGAATATCGGGCCGAAAGAAAGAAACGACCTGAAATTGCTTGGCATCAAGAAGGAGCTTCATTACCCTGATAGTGATGATGATGAAGATCAAACGGAAGGGACTCAGGGTCACCGCAAAAGGGTTAAGAAGAATGAGGTGGTTGTGCTTCGCGCTGCCTGCTTCACTCTGTGTCAGGAGGAGATCGAGTAGTTTTTCAGGTGCCTCCTAGGAGTCAAAGTTCCTCACGGTTACTTGGGAAAGATAAGCAGATATCTCGAAGTAGCGAAGAAGATGTTCAGTGGTATGAAGTCCCACAACTATCACGTGATGATGACACAGATACTTCCAGTTGCCATACGAGGGATAATGGACGAGCACGCCCGTGAGAAGTTGTTTGGCCTGTGCAACTTTTTCAACATCGTCTCTAGGAAGTCGATCGGCATGAAGCAGCTCGACAGGATACAGGAAGAGATCATGGTGATACTATGCGAGCTCGATATTTAGTTTCCGCCCGCATTCTTCAACATCATGGTGCATCTACTTATCCATGTCGTGGATGACATAATCCAGCTCGGGCCGACATTCCTGCACAACATGATGTTGTTTGAAAGGCTGAACGGTGTCATTAAAGGGTTCATTCGCAACAAGCCCAATCCAGATGGAAGCATAGCCAAGGACTTTCTGATCTACGAGTGCATCTCTTTCTGCCAGATCTATCTAACCACCGAGAACGAGGATGTTGGAATACCCACAAAGAAGCACCTCAGCAGGCTCGCTGGGTATGGTCACCGCGAGGGCCACCGCTCACTGCATATCGACATTGCTAATCGATCCACTGACTTTCGTAGGGCACATTAAGTCACACTACAACACATTGAATTGGTTAGCCCTTGGGTGGAAGAGCACAAAATCTTTATCGAGTAGGAGTACGTGGACCGGGCTCGCCCGAGGAAGAAAGAAGACATAACAAGAGAACACAACTCCGGTTCACGGGTTGGTTCAAGAAAAGGCTGCTGGACATCCCGCGCAGACGCCTTCTACGGAAGATCAATAACTCATATTCTCCTTTTCACAGGGCCCAGCGCATAACGTAAAGACCTATCAGTCGTACGACATCAACGGTTACAGATTCTACATCGAGGAAAAGGACATGAATAGCGAATATCAAAACTCAGGAGTAACTATGATGTCCTTCGCCGATGACGAGACTATATCATGGAAAGATTTTCCGGAAGGATCGAGGAGATATGGGATCTCAACTACTATGGAGAGACGGTACCGATGTTCCGTGTTAGATGGGACAAGAACATCGAAAAAGAAGGCCGATATTTCACCACCTGCTTTATACCCGATGCCAAGTCGGCAAAGAAGGCCTCCGCGAAAAATAAGCCGTGGATACTTGCTAGACAAGTTGATCAATGTTTCTTTATTACCGACCTGTCAAAGCCCATTCGTGTTGTAGTGATGAGGGGCAAAAGGAGCATCATCGGAATGGAAGGATCCGCCAACGAGCAAGACTTTGACAAGAACGGCGATCCGAAGATCGAAGAGGAATTCGACAAGTACTTCAACATGCCCACTACTACTACAATAAGAAGAAAGACTACACTACCTACTAAAGGTTGTCCGTTCACGAGAACAAATCTCATAGTGCCTGGGCTAAAGTATTCAACCGCGAAGAAAAAGGGCAAGAAGATTGTGAAGAGAGGCTAGCTCGACACATCACATGACGATGTGTGACCTTTTTTGTGTATTAGTTAGAGACTAAAACATATATCGTGATATTCGTATATATATATGCATGTGTGTGTTCTTGGTTCTAAATATATTTGTAACATATATATTTGTTCTTGCTTGTTTTAATATAACATAATTAAATATATTTGTCACATATAATTAATAATATTTTTTAAATAAGGAAAAAAGTCTGAAACAGCCAGGATTCGAACCTGGGCTGCCCAGATTTAGAGCCCCAGGACTGACCACTAGGCTAGGTGGTTGTTTGATGGAAACTACTACACCGCGCTACTTTTGGACCAAGCGCACATGTTCTGTGGCGCATTCCTCCAATATGCGCCACAGAAGTCAACTTCTGTGGCGCATATTGGAGGAATGCGCCACAGAACATGTGCGCTTGGTCCAAAAGTAGCGCGGTGTAGTAGCAACTTCTGTGGCGCATATTGGAGGAATGCGCCACAGAAGTTTCACACTTAGCCAAAATACACGGTTCGGCCTTCCCCTCCCACCACTTTGCCAATTGCCCAATCGACATTCCCACCTCCCGCACGCATCGGAGCGCCCTTGCGCCGCCCACCGCCCACCGCACGGACGCACCCTAGCACCGCCCGCCCGCATGCACCCTAGCGCCGCGTCGCTGCTATCGGAGCCGGAGGAGGAGCCCGTGGAGGAGGAAGTCAGTGGAGGAGGAACCCTAGCCACTGTCGGAGCCCGTGGAGGAGGAACCCTAGTGCCGCCAGCTGGTCACCGCTGTCGGAGTCCGTGGAGGAGGAGAAGGGCCGTCCCGCAGCAGGAGCACCGCCGCCACGACCACCTCCCCATCCCGCGCCGTCTCGCCACCGCAGGTACATGCTCCAGGACATAGAGCAGCAAAGTTCTGTTTATGGCATCTACTTAGGTGGATCGATTTTAGTTAGTCTGCAAGTTGTGTGGTTGATCATGTGCTAGTGGTTTTGGTTTCTATTAGACTTTAATTATTGTGCTGATGGAGGTAGATGCTCCTATTTCTTCAGGTGATTGCATCTAGTCTAAGAAGATTATACATCTACTATGCTTGTCATTTGTTTGCAAAACTAATGAATTACAGTGTATTAGTTGTGATTTGCTTATAATTAAATGATGTAGCGCTTTAGGTACTTTTCTTAGTAGATTTGCTACTTGATTTGAATGGTTATTGACTATCTAATCATTGGCTTATAATATCTTGGATAGATTTGTGTTGTCAAGTGCAAAGTGTGCTTGTTTTTCATTTAAAATATGTAGGTGTTATGCTTAAAGAGTACACTTCTCGTTGTTTTGGAATATGTGGTATATATGTTGTTCATCAATGCTGCTCTTCACACTACATCTTACTATTCTCTGATCCTTGTTCTCTGATTGGATCCTTGTTTATGTGTGTTGGGATCCTTGTTGATATAGAGCAGCAAAGTTTGATATAGAGAAGCAAAGTTCTCTGATTGGATCCTTGTATATGTGTGTTGGGATCCTTGTTGATATAGAACATGAAGCAACTTTGATATAACTAACATGAAACAACTCTATGTATGTTGGGATATGTGTGTGTTGGGATATAGAGCAGCAACTTCTCTGATTAAATGTGCAAATTGTGAGATCAAAATTCATTCATGTTGTACTTATATAATGTTTGTTAGCATTACCCAAAAACGTAAAAATGAGTTGTAGGTGAATGCATCTGAATCAGACTGGAAAAGCTATTCCTAAAACTGACCAGTGTATTCTCATATGGTAACCTAGTGCTCATTGACCATATCATATGAGTTGGAATGCTTTTTTTGACCATTTCATATGAGTTGTAGTTGTATCATACATGTTCACTGGCTGGAATGCTGTTTTTGACCATATCATATGAGTTGTAGTTGTACATCTTCTATCTAGGAATGTTTCTGGGCAAGTCTAATTTGTTCTAGAAATTAGACTTACTTGAAACAAGTACAATCTCTAGCAAATGTTGTTCCTGTTTTTAGATATATCATTCATTGCTTCCTGGAAATGTTGAAACAAGTTTTGGCGAAATGTTCTGGAGAAATTAGACTTACTTGAAACGCCTTGAGCAGCTAGAAAACCGGGGTAAAGAACAACACTAACAAAGGTGAAAGATGGGAGATTATAAGTAGGAAAAATCCGATGCTCGACGAAGAAGGTTCAAGATATACAAGGCGGACTTAGATACCACTTACTCTAAAGAATGGACTGAGTGGGGAAAGACTATGCGAGAGAGGAACATAGGTAACCACCGGCTTGGAAGCAACGGATACAGAGGGAAATATCCCATTTGGGACAAGGAGGACGCCGAGCTTGAACGCCTGGGTAAAGAGAACCCAAGGCATAAAATCACAGACCTGCATATCCGAAACTTTGTCTGAGCCCGCTACTACCTGGACCCTGTTACAGGGGAGTTCGTCACCGACGACCCAGATGTGAAGGAATTTGAGGAGCTGGTAAGGAATTTACTACGGATCTCTCAAGAGTTTATAATTAAAATAATGGGTTCACCTCTCCTTGTCTCTCTGCAGGAGAAGGAATTGAATGCTACTGGTGACTTGTCGTCCCAGGATTCGGCGGCGGAGCCATGGGACACTGTTTTCAACAAGGCGATAAACACTTACAAGAAGAGGGACAAGAATTTGCCGCCAAAATCAGCTCGACGTGTGTCCAGCTTCGGTATGAGCATGAAGTTTACCGAGTACTACAAAGAGGATGCAAAAAAGATGAGGGAGAGGAAGAACCAGTCGGCGGCTAAAGATAAAGCCGAGGTTGAAGAGCTGAAGTTGAAGGTGAAGACATTAGAGGAAAAAGTGGATGAGAAAGCAATGGACAGGTTAGTGGACGAGAAACTTCGCGTGATCATCCCCCTGGGTTGATGGAGGGGCTAGCTTTTTGGAATGCGACAGGTCGATAGGGGCCTATACACGTGCCCAGCTTTAGCGACAGCAACTCGAGCATCAACGTTAATGCGTCGCCAGACTTGGTGACCCCACCGGCCACCATCTCCGTGGCGCAGCCGCAAGAGCTGGTAGTCGCACAGCTTCCCCTTGCTGCCCCCGCCAAAAATACCAAGATGCAGCCGGCGGCGGCACTAGTACCGCGGGACAATTCTGATGATAGGCCTACGGCCGGGACCGGCCGTGTGTCGACATTAGCCGAGCTCAAAGCCTTCACCAGGGTAACTAATTAGTTACTCCGCTTCATCTTCTTTATGCGCCTTTGGTGACTGCCACCTCGATCATCATGACCAACATATGTGTTTTGACTCAGCACGCTGCTTGCACACTACTCTAAAATGCCGGCGGTGAGTTGACAGATGTTGCCAAGGGCATTATCATGCAACCGACGAACCGCACGATGCCCAACAATGCAATGGACAATGACGTCATGAGGGTCCGGATTGCTCGGGTGTTGCTAGGGTGCGATGACATGGACATCCCCCCTTTCAACCTCAGGGAGCCGACAAACACAAGACCCTTGCAGAATGCCACGGCTGGCCCTTGACATGGCCGAAGACTCAGTTTCGTCTTACGGGGCACACTGGCGCCACCTCGATCGTCCGGCCACCACCTCAGAAGCCAGCTGTCACCGGTGCCAGCTCGATCGTCCGGCTACCACCTCGGAAGCCACTTGTCATCGTCGCCACCACCAGTCGCCATTAACAACTATTGGGAGCGTGTGGGCCGCCCCAAGGCGAAGCCATCGCAACACAACCGCCATTGCCCCCACCACAACCATCACCACATGGTGGCAACAACGATGTTGATGATGAATTTGTCAACGTCGACGACTTCATCAACACCGGTGCCGACAAAGGATTGTACATGCCTGCTATGGATGAAGAATCTTTCGTCACTTGCGATAGTCAAGGTGGGCGTCCCACTACATGCACGCAACGCCTGGTCTTCCGTGGTTTATCTCAAGAGACGCCTCCGGCCACCGATCAATAGGAGAAACCTGTTGGATTCGTCTTTAGCCCTGGCACACTCCAAAAGGTGGCGGTTGAGCACTTAGCATGCCTAGTGGAGGAGCCTGCTCAGAAGACGAACAAGCACAGGAAGAGAGGTAAGAAAGCCGAGAGCCAACCTCCTCCGAAGAGGATCTAGGATAAGGATGACGTCGTACCATCCTGCGAGGATGGCTTGCCCAGGATACATATAGCCGGTGAAGTGATACTGACTCCGGAGCTGCTTCGCCTTTCTCGTGGACATATGCTCGCTTTGAGTGATAGTATCAAGACACTAGAGGGCATACTTCTTAAAGACAAAGATCCAAATTACCCGGTTTTCACTATCAAGGTGCCATCAGACGTGGACTTCGTCCATGAAACCCCTGCGGACGTGTTCTTCATAGCGTACAAGGTCGTCTACAAGCTGTTTCTCTCAAAACGGCTGGACTACAACATGGTCCGCCTATTCACGCTCAATCTGGCAATGAAGACCAAGAGAGAGCAAACCCCCTACATCGCGATAGTGGATCCCTACTACATGCGTGATAGCCAGTTGAGGGAAGGATCAGAGACGCGTGCCAAGGCAACGACGTACCTCGAGAAGTTCATGGTGGACCACAAGAGGACGGACATGCTTCTTTTGCCTTTCTTTCCGGAGTAAGTACACACACCCGCTAGCATTGTTAACTTAGGCTTTATTATAGCTTTCTTCCTTTGCCCTTTTCCAACATCCCATTTCAATCGTGTTGTGCAGATACGAATACTGCACACTCATCGTCATTTCCACAAAGTACTCAATAGCAACGTATTTCGACTCGGGGAGTAAGAAGAAGAAAGACTACACCAGAATAAGGGGTGTTCTGGATGAGGCTCTCAAGGGCTACGCTAGAAAGGGATGCCCCTTCGTCATCAAGGGTGAATGTTTCAAGGATGACAAACACATTTTCAAGCACGTGCTCGAGTTCCCCCGCATCAAGGAGCCGACTACTGGCAGCGCCAAGGAGGCCTTCTACGTCATGCATCAGCTTAAAGGGTTTGTCCGGGATTGCCACAACCTAACTCTTCCATCTAGTCTCCGAGCATGAGCCAAAAATTTGGCGCAAAGTGATGAGGATGATCTTAGAGAAGACTTCCATCGCATCCAGGTTAAGTTGTCGGAAATCATCGTGGAAGATGTCAACACAAGGAGAGGGGTCCTAATACAAAACAGAGGGTTGATTAAGAGGGAGATTGAAAATATTCTTCGTAAGCAGGGTGACAACAGGACGTGGATGATGAAGGATGGCTATCTACCGTTCCCAAAGCCGAACGTTAGCACTTCTCAACAATGATAGATGTGTGCGCCTAGAATTATCATAGATGTCTGTGTGTAGTGTTGTGTCACAAACTATACTATTGTGGTCGTATGTTGTAAACTTCACTATTGTGGTCATTGTCGTCGAAGTTCTATGATTGTGATCGATGTGCTATCTTTTATGTTTACTGATCTTTTGCTTTAGTTTATGTGAACATATATGCATGTGAACCAATTTAGTTATTTCTATTGCATGATTTACTAATATGCCTTATCTATAGAGATGACGAAGTGGTACGTGGTGTACAAGGGTTGGGTTCCAGGAGTCTACGATGAGTGGGAGGACTGTCAGAAATAGGTGAACAAGTTTAGCGGCCACAGCTACAAAGGATACGTGACTCGAGAGGAGGTGGTAGCCAAGTGGAGGAACCACCTGTGGATGGAGAACCGGATGAAGATATTGCTAGTGCTCTTGCTCTTGCTCTTGCTCACCGTTATCACAGCTGTATTCTGTTTGATTCTAGTGTAGGCGGTGACCACTTCATTTGTAATGTGATGAGATGGTGAAGTTTGTACCAAACACTTGTATAAATATTTGCCACCTTTGACTTGTATTATAATGTGATGACCACTTGTCTACCTCGATCGGGCTCTAAGTAGTGTGATGGCACTATATTCGTGTTTGTATTATGCTTGTTTTCATATACTAAGTGAAATATACTGTTTCTACTGCTCTGTGTATAATACTTGTATAATGCTGTATAACACCTGTACAACCACACTTATTATGGACCAGTACTGCTTTTTGTTAATACCTGATATACACACCAGTGGCGCATCTGTTTTGATGTTCAGTGGCGCATAGCACTTCAGTGGCACATTTTCTAGAATGCGCCAATGAACACTGTCCTGTGGCCCATCTAGAAGAATGCTCCACAGAAGTATCATGACTTCTGTGGTGCATTTCGAAATGCGCCACATAAGTTTTCATCAGTGGCGACATAACAATGGCGCATCTGATATGCGCCACAGAGGGCCAAAATGGATGCGCCACTGATGAATGTTTTACTAGTAGTGTCAACTTCTAATCACCCAAGTTTAGGGTTAACAAAAACTTTTGTTATTAAAATTAATATGAATGCATGTGTGTGTGTGATGAATGCATGATGATGATAATGACTACCTGGAGGACCAAACCATGGACTTCCACAATAATGATGATGATTCCGCCTTCATTGATGATGAAGAACCCATCGATTCTGATGAGTAGTAGCACTTGAGCACTATTGTAGATGTGAGTTGTATCCGGTTCCACTATATCGTATTTTCATAGAATGGTTCTTAAAACCATCTGTTACCTTAGTGTGTTGTGTGTTTGTATTTGGTGCTATGAATGAATGAATGAAAAGCAAGTTGCTAGTTGGCAAAACCAGAGTCAAACTCAAAGTTTAAAGGATTTTCAACAAAAAATCCATGAACCTTAGAAATTTCCCTCTTGTCTCATGATCTATCTCAATCTTTAGATGCCTTGCGGAGGAAGCAACTCGTCTCAAGACCCAATGTTGCAAATCTTGCAAAGGTTGGTTGCTAACCATGAAGCTGGAAGAGCTAAACGTCAAGCTAATTTAGCACCCTTCAACATAGCTCAGATGGCCAATAATAATCAAGGTCGTGGAAACTAGGACAACCATGGATCCAAGCTCAAGAACTGTCAAAACACCAATCCCCCCATATTTAGTAAGTCTAAAGAGCCATTAGATGTCGATGACTGGCTGCAGACCTTGGAGAACAACTTAGAAGTCGCAGGAGTGGATGCCAATGAGGAAGTACTATTTGCCACCCATTATCTGGTGGAATAGCATTGGTGGAATGGTGTCACATCCCAAGATTTTCCAAATCTTGTAATGTGAAAATAAATTAATAAAATAAAACTTTGTTTGATTTTCAGAGCCAGAAGAAACTTTTTGAACTCAATTGGAACTTCAAACCCATTTGAATTAATTAAAATCCTAAAGGGATTTAAAAGGATAAACATTTTAAATAAAGGAAAATAAAATATTTTGGTACTACTACTATAGATCTTTTAATAAAAGATTTTGTTTTCAAATGAAATAGAAGTTTATAAATAAAGAACATTTTATAAAGCCAAATTAAACCTTGGCCAAGCTTTGGATTTAAAACATTTTGTTTTGAATTAAAATAGCAAAAGTTGATTTAAATAAATTAATAAGGATTTAATACCCAACTTTACTTAATAAAAGGTTTTACCAATTTAATTGAAACATCAAAACTTATTAAAATTATTTAAAATAAGTTTTCCAAATATTTTATATTCTCAGATAAAACCTACTAAAATGTTTTGACTTTATTTTAGATTTCAAAATAAATATGTCAATAAAACAAATCCTATTTGATTTAATAATGAAAGTCTATTATATTTAATTAATAATGGACCCTAAAATAAGATGTTATTTTATTTTAAAACAAATCTCCAAGTATTCTATATTTCCCAAATAAAACCCACTGATTTGGTTTTGAAAATATTTAGGTTTCAAATAAAGATTTTATTAATAAAATCAAATCCTATTTGATTAATAAACCTTGGCCCATTTTATTTAACTAATATTGGACCCTAAAGTAAAATAATATTTTGTTTGAAACAAGTATCCAAGTATTATTTACTTCCAAATGATACCTACTGATTTGATTTTGAAAACATTTGGATTTCAAATAAAGATTTTATTAATAAACAACAAAAACTCCATTTAATTAATAAACCACGGCCTACTTATTTAATTAAGGATGGAACCTAAAAAGATTAAAGTATTATTTATTTTATTTAGGATTTTGGTTCAGGTTACTAAACAAAACCAAATTCATAGTGCAAGGTTTGGTGAATGATTGATTTGTTTTTGGACATTGTTTAGTTGTTTGAATTTTCAAAACAGAATTGGAAAATAGAAAAAGAATCAGACATGAAAAAATATGGGAATGGACTGACCCAACTGAGCCAGCCCAAACATCCCACCTAGCCCAATTCCCACCCCACCGCAGCGAAGCGTTTCTCACCGTAGAAAGAACCCTCGGAGCAACCGACAAGTGGACCCTTTCCCCTTCTTTCCTTTTTCGCTGACAGGTGTGCCCCACTCCACTGTTCTTCCCCTCCACCCCGCTCGACCGTTCCTCCCCGTTCCTAGCAGTAATTCGCGTCGTCAATTCGAGTTAATGCCAAGATTAAACCTCGCAGTGATCACGCGAGTTAAATCCCCTCTTCCTCCTCTTTCATTCTCCCCAAACCCCACGCATCGAGAGCCACCAGGCTGTCGCCAATCGTTTCTGCACCGTCGCCGTCTTCGACGAGTTCTCGGCTAAATTCCGGTGACCTCACATCGCCCCGTGCCTCCCCGAGCACACGAGCACACTCACCACTCTCTGACGCATCTCCTAGTACACTTCGTTCAACCGCGGGCGCCCCAGGAAGCCGTCTTCGACAAAAATTCTGAGCGCCGCCGTCTGTCTCGCCTCCGTCGAACTCCTCCGGTAATTCCAGACCACCCCGACCCCTTCCGTTCACGCACACGTCATCTCCGTGGTCTCCTGCATCTGATCACGACCTTTTCTTGCCTCCTGGTGCTCGACAGCTTCGTCTTCGACCTCGACCAGAGCCAGCCGTCGCCAGACCGAACTTCGGCGAGGAATTCCTCTTGCCCTCGTGCGCCCCTTCGCCAACCAGTGCCTCCTTGAGCTTCCCCAGGCGTCTGCGAACACAGTGAGCACATTATTTTCCTCCCTCGCTTCCTGTAGCGTCGAACCCGCCGTCGTCTGACCGTCGCCGCCGCGCGCAGCTGTCAAGCGCCGCACATCCTTGGCCTAGTTGCTTTGAACCGTAGGATGAGAAACGTCTGGCTGGGATTAGATCTGATCGAAACGGTATGCATCCATCTGTGCCGCACGTTCCAGTTAGATCCAACGCACCCCAGTAGTCGATCCACGCGAACCGTTTTCGGCCAATTAGAATATGACGCGTGGCATCAGAAGATCTAAAATAGAATTTGAAATCAGAATTTGATGCCATTTTCAAACCCTTATAACTTTTGAACCACATGTCCAAATTTGGCAAATTTTATATCAATGGATTCAGGAGAACAAGCCCTAGCCAACTGTGGAATTATTTTAGCAAATAGTATCTATTTGTTTGCTCATTTTTGCAGATTCATTTGTATGCTTGTTTAGAGTATAAAAATTGTTTAAAATTGAATTTAAGGATAAAACCCTTGCAAATGGGATTGTTGTGACCTTACTGACCCTAGGAACCAACCCTTGGTATTAAGAATGATTTTTGTAAGATTTAGGTTGGATTACTTGACTTAGTCATTTTCTAGCCAAATAAAAAGAATGGTTTTTGTTATAAAAATGTTTATGGAAAGAAAACTTAGAGAAAATAGTTTGGACCAAACCTACTGACCCAAAAACACCAAGCTTTGCAATAGCAACTCATTTGGTGAACAACCTAAGAGTTTTGCCTTAATAAAAACATTTTTCACCACATGAAATGATGAATGGATTTAAAAATGGTTTATGGACAAAACCTATTTGCAAATGACTTTGCCATTTTGGTAAAATGACCAATTTGGAACTTACAAAGTTTATAAACCCCATAGAGACCCTTTGCAAAATAAAACTATCTTGTGCATGCTCCCATGCATGAATTGGTTTCCATTGTCTTGTGTGCATGAATTTGTTTGAATGATTATTGGTTTGGAATGTGAATTGAATTTGTGTTTGCTTGATTGACTTGTAGTGAAGTGTGAGACTAGCAAGATCAAGGAGTGAACCGCCATTCCCTACCAAAAAGGCAAGTGATGCTTCATACTTTCTATTCCATTACTTTCTCTATGCATTAGTGATTTTGCTAAGTAAACTTGCATGGATTTTGCTAAGTATATACCTTGCTATAGTAAAACCTAGTAGATGAATCCTTAGTAGGATTTTCCTAAGTTAATATTCCTACTACTACCAAGCTTAGACTAGCTTATAGAAAACATGGGTGGAATATACATTCACACTATGGAAAAATATTCTAAGTCTGAGGACTTGTGATTTTGTTTAATAAAACAACTAAGTTAATGAATCACCTGGGTGGAATGGAATAGCTTGGTGGAGAATGGTTGAGTGGTTCACAAGGCCATGGACTTGGATTGTGTATCTCACTTGTGGATGGCCACCCAGGAATAAAGAGATTTGAGATGTCAAATGTTGAGAAGCTTCAAGTGCAACCACTTGGCAATATGGGCTCTGCCATGATCATATAGGTTGCAAGAACTTAGCCATATGGACAGTTGGTGGTAGTGTTTGATAGGTTGGAACGCGTCCATTTTGGTCTAAGGGAAGGCTTCTGAAAGATTTTGTCTTGGGAAACCAAGTCTTGTGGGGAAAGTGCACCACCTCTGCAGAGTGTAAAATCTAAGTACTTAGCCATGTCCCTGGTAAAGGACAATTTGAGCATCAAGACATGGAAGCAATCAAGAATCTCATCATTCAAATTTCTAAGATAAAATCTTGTGGTTTGAACAAGGGTTGTTTGAATTCTTCAATCATTGATGGAGAGATGGCTTGGTACAAGGATCTTGAAATCTTTGATTGAGAAAAATGATTTTGTCAAGCAAAAACTTAGTATTTTCAAAATGATAAGAAAAATCTACTTTGAGCAATGCTAGCCTCAACTCCACTTAGCCAAATGAATATAGATGATAGATTCCACTATACTATTATAGTATCACTTGCCAATACAATTCAAATGTATTGACCCTTGTGGCTGTAACTTGTCATGTTGCAGGTTTGATTGTTTTTAGTGAAGATTGATTGATTAGGATTACAAAGTCTACAACCAACATCTGCCTGTGGCACTTTGAAGATGAAGGACCCCATGCTTATAGTTATTCCGCTGCAATGTAATGTAATAGCCATATGAGCTATGAAAGATGTAATAAAATTATGTTATTCCTGGTTATAAAGTTATATTATGACTTTTGTTTCTTGATATTACATCTTAACTGTGGATGCTAGCTATTGATCCAGGGACTAGCATTGTAAACACAGGAGGGATCAATCTTATTAAAGGTTGGGACCTCTACAGATGGTATCAGAGCATTGTGTTGCCTGTAGGATTTGTAAACCTAGGATTGGACAAAAACCCTTAGAAAAATAGGAGTTGTGTTTGTTCAAAAACTTATTTACAAAAACACTTGTAAACTCTTTCCTCAACTATTTTGGTTTCAACTCTACTTCTCTTCTACTTCAACTTGATGGAAAACCTACCCATGACCAAAGACTACATCATATGCAAAAGACTTCTTCAACTTCTTCAACTCTAATGACTTCAACTTCTTCAACTCTAATGACTTCAACATCTTCAGCATATTCACCAAGGACTTCCAACTTGGATACCACTAAGGACTACAAGTGAGACAAGGAGATCTTACTCAAGATTTAGAGACTGAGGGAATGCAAAAGTTAGAAGGAACCTACATCACTAGAAGTTATTGTGACCAAGAGTTTTTCTCAAGGAAACCATGATCTCATGCAAGAAGAATCATGAAGGAAGGAAAGATCACAAGTGAACCATATAGATGGACCACCATATTTTAGTTAAGTCAAACACACCAACTTATGTGGTGTAACAAAAAATATTTTGTTGCCTAAGTATGTGCATGAACTTTGTTGTTTGAGTGAAATGTTTGGTTTGTGATTGCATGTACATTGCTTGTGTGAATTGTGATGTGTGTGATTAGAAATAATTCCTTAGAAATATCTTGCCTATTCTAATCTCCATTCAAACCCAAACAGATGACTACTCCAAGAAACTCCAACATCAAGGTTGATGACAACCACACCCCAGAGGACAACATGAGAGAACTTATAGCAACCCAAAACCAGTTGAGCCAAGAGACAACTCAGCTTTTAGCCAACAACAATGGACTAGACCCAGCCATACAAAGGATTTTGAAACTTCAGTCCCAATTGTTGTAAGGATTAGTTACTCAAATGATCAACATGAGAGAAAACTTTCTCCCAAGAGCCAATGACAACAAGGATGACAAGGATGCTAATCTAGAAGGAACCCAAGCTAACAATACTCATGGATACAAGGACCATACATCCAAGGAGCATGAAGATCAATGCCTCAAGAAGAGAGAAAGGTCTCCCACCTATGAAGAATATGAACTGGAAGAACTCCTAGCTTTGGAGAGACCCAAAAAGAATAAAAAGGACATAAGCCAAGTGCAATGTTTCAAATGCAAAGAGATGGGACACTATGCTAATGAGTGCCCAGAAAAGAAGAAGAACCAAGGAAACAAACAAGAGACAGTAATACAAAAGAAAAAGAAAGATATTAGCCAAGTTATGTGCAAACACTTCAAAGAGTTAGGACATTATGCAAACTACTGTCCAGAAAAGATGAAGCATAAGATAAACCAGCCTATGAGGGATCTCAACCTTGTCACATGTTTCAAATGCAAGGAACTAGGCCACTATGCAAACAATTGTCCAGAAAGGATGGAGAACAAGTTAAACAAGTCTATGAAGGATCTCAACCTTGGCTCATAAGTCAAGCATGGAAACTAAGGACACAAATGCAAAAGTTTGCTTATAGAAATTTTCCCCAGGATCCCAAGAAGGACAATATGTAATTTTTGTTTGAAAATTTTTAAGGGTGGTAGTACCCTAGTTGTTTTGAACTTGCTTGTAACCCTAGCCTCCCCAAATCTCGGGACGAGATTTATTTTAAGGGTGGTAGCCTGTCACATCCCAAGATTTTCCAAATCTTGTAATGTGAAAATAAATTAATAAAATAAAACTTTGTTTGATTTTCAGAGCCAGAAGAAACTTTTTGAACTCAATTGGAACTTCAAACCCATTTGAATTAAATAAAATCCTAAAGGGATTTAAAAGGATAAACATTTTAAATAAAGGAAAATAAAATATTTTGGTACTACTACTATAGATCTTTTAATAAAAGATTTTGTTTTCAAATGAAATAGAAGTTTATAAATAAAGAACATTTTATAAAGCCAAATTAAACCTTGGCCAAGCTTTGGATTTAAAACATTTTGTTTTGAATTAAAATAGCAAAAGTTGATTTAAATAAATTAATAAGGATTTAATACCCAACTTTATTTAATAAAAGGTTTTACCAATTTAAATTGAAACATCAAAACTTATTAAAATTATTTAAAATAAGTTTTCCAAATATTTTATATTCTCAGATAAAACCTACTAAAATGTTTTGACTTTATTTTAGATTTCAAAATAAATATGTCAATAAAACAAATCCTATTTGATTTAATAATGAAAGTCTATTATATTTAATTAATAATGGACCCTAAAATAAGATGTTATTTTATTTTAAAACAAATCTCCAAGTATTCTATATTTCCCAAATAAAACCCACTGATTTGGTTTTGAAAATATTTAGGTTTCAAATAAAGATTTTATTAATAAAATCAAATCCTATTTGATTAATAAACCTTGGCCCATTTTATTTAACTAATATTGGACCCTAAAGTAAAATAATATTTTGTTTGAAACAAGTATCCAAGTATTATTTACTTCCAAATGATACCTACTGATTTGATTTTGAAAACATTTGGATTTCAATAAAGATTTTATTAATAAACAACAAAAACTCCATTTAATTAATAAACCATGGCCTACTTATTTAATTAAGGATGGAACCTAAAAAGAATAAAGTATTATTTATTTTATTTAGGATTTTGGTTCAGGTTACTAAACAGAACCAAATTCATAGTGCAAGGTTTGGTGAATGATTGATTTGTTTTTGGACATTGTTTAGTTGTTTGAATTTTCAAAATAGAATTGGAAAATAGAAAAAGAATCAGACAGGAAAAAATATGGGAATGGACTGACCCAACTGAGCCAGCCCAAACAGCCCACCTAGCCCAATTCCCACCCCACCGCAGCAAAGCGTTTCTCACCGTAGAAAGAACCCTCGGAGCAACCGACAAGTGGACCCTTTCCCCTTCTTTCCTTTTTCGCTGACAGGTGTGCCCCACTCCACTGTTCTTCCTCTCCACCCCGCTCGACCGTTCCTCCCCGTTCCTAGCAGTAATTCGCGTCGTCAATTCGAGTTAATGCCAAGATTAAACCTCGCAGTGATCACGCGAGTTAAATCCCCTCTTCCTCCTCTTTCATTCTCCCCAAACCCCACGCATCGAGAGCCACCAGGCTGTCGCCAATCGTTTCTGCACCGTCGCAGTCTCCGACGAGTTCTCGGCTAAATTCCGGTGACCTCACATCGCCCCGTGCCTCCCCGAGCACACGAGCACACTCACCACTCTCTGACGCATCTCCTAGTACACTTCGTTCAACCGCGGGCGCCCCAGGAAGCCGTCTTCGACAAAAATTCTGAGCGCCGCCGTCTGTCTCGCCTCCGTCGAACTCCTCCGGTAATTCCAGACCACCCCGACCCCTTCCGTTCACGCACACGTCATCTCCGTGGTCTCCTGCATCTGATCACAACCTTTTCTTGCCTCCTGGTGATCGACAGCTTCGTCTTCGACCTCGACCAGAGCCAGCCGTCGCTAGACCGAACTCCGGCGAGGAATTCCTCTTGCCCTCGTGCGCCCCTTCGCCAACTAGTTCCTCCTTGAGCTTCCCCAGGCGTCTGCGAACTCAGTGAGCACATTATTTTCCTCCCTCGCTTCCTGTAGCGTCGAACCCGCCGTCGTCTGACCGTCGCCGCCGCGCGCAGCTGTCAAGCGCCGCCCATCCTTGGCCTAGTTGCTTTGAACTGTAGGATGAGAAACGTCTGGCTGGGATTAGATCTGATCGAAACGGTATGCATACATCTGTGCCGCACGTTCCAGTTAGATCCAACGCACCCCAGTAGTCGATCCACGCGAACCGTTTTCGGCCAATTAGAATATGACGCGTGGCATCAGAAGATCTGAAATAGAATTTGAAATCAGAATTTGATGCCATTTTCAAACCCTTATAACTTTTGAACCACACGTCCAAATTTGGAAAATTTTATATCAATGGATTCAGGAGAACAAGCCCTAGCCAACTGTGGAATTAGTTTAGCAAATAGTATCTGTTTGTTTGCTCATTTTTGCAGATTCATTTGTATGCTTGTTTAGAGTATAAAAATTGTTTAAAATTGAATTTAAGGATAAAACCCTTGCAAATGGGATTGTTGTGACCTTACTGACCCTAGGAACCAACCCTTGGTATTAAGAATGATTTTTGTAAGATTTAGGTTGGATTACTTGACTTAGTCATTTTCTAGCCAAATAAAAAGAATGGTTTTTGTTATAAAAATGTTTATGGAAAGAAAACTTAGAGAAAATAGTTTGGACCAAACCTACTGACCCAAAAACACCAAGCTTTGCAATAGCAACTCATTTGGTGAACAACCTAAGAGTTTTGCCTTAATAAAAACATTTTTCACCACATGAAATGATGAATGGATTTAAAAATGGTTTATGGACAAAACCTATTTGCAAATGACTTTGCCATTTTGGTAAAATGACAAATTTGGAACTTACAAAGTTTAGAAACCCCATAGAGACCCTTTGCAAAATAAAACTATCTTGTGCATGCTCCCATGCATGAATTGGTTTCCATTGTCTTGTGTGCGTGAATTTGTTTGAATGATTATTGGTTTGGAATGTGAATTGAATTTGTGTTTGCTTGATTGACTTGTAGTGAAGTGTGAGACTAGCAAGATCAAGGAGTGAACCAGCATTCCCTACCAAAAAGGAAAGTGATGCTTCATACTTTCTATTCCATTACTTTCTCTATGCATTAGTGATTTTGCTAAGTAAACTTGCATGGATTTTGCTAAGTATAGACCTTGCTATAGTAAAACCTAGTAGATGAATCCTTAGTAGGATTTTCCTAAGTTAATATTCCTACTACTACCAAGCTTAGCCTAGCTTATAGAAAACATGGGTGGAATATATATTCACACTATGGAAAAATATTCTAAGTCTGAGGACTTGTGATTTTGTTTAATAAAACAACTAAGTTAATGAATCACCTGGGTGGAATGGAATAGCTTGGTGGAGAATGGTTGAGTGGTTCACAAGGCCATGGACTTGGATTGTGTATCTCACTTGTGGATGGCCACCCAGGAATAAAGAGATTTGAGATGTCAAATGTTGAGAAGCTTCAAGTGCAACCACTTGGCAATATGGGCTCTGCCATGATCATATAGGTTGCAAGAACTTAGCCATATGGACAGTTGGTGGTAGTGTTTGATAGGTTGGAACGCGTCCATTTTGGTCTAAGGGAAGGCTTCTGAAAGATTTTGTCTTGGGAAACCAAGTCTTGTGGGGAAAGTGCACCACCTCTGCAGAGTGTAAAATCTAAGTACTTAGCCATGTCCCTGGTAAAGGACAATTTGAGCATCAAGACATGGAAGCAATCAAGAATCTCATCATTCAAATTTCTAAGATAAAATCTTGTGGTTTGAACAAGTGTTGTTTGAATTCTTCAATCATTGATGGAGAGATGGCTTGGTACAAGGATCTTGAAATCTTTGATTGAGAAAAATGATTTTGTCAAGCAAAAACTTAGTATTTTCAAAATGATAAGAAAAATCTACTTTGAGAAATGCTAGCCTCAACTCCACTTAGCCAAATGCATATAGATGATAGATTCCACTATACTATTATAGTATCACTTGCCAATACAATTCAAATGTATTGACCCTTGTGGATGTAACTTGTCATGTTGCAGGTTTGATTGTTTTTAGTGAAGATTGATTGATTAGGATTACAAAGTCTACAACCAACATCTGCCTGTGGCACTTTGAAGATGAAGGACCCCATGCTTATAGTTATTCCGCTGCAATGTAATGTAATAGCCATATGAGCTATGAAAGATGTAATAAAATTATGTTATTCCTGGTTATAAAGTTATATTATGACTTTTGTTTCTTGATATTACATCTTAACTGTGGATGCTAGCTATTGATCCAGGGACTAGCATTCTAAACACAGGAGGGATCAATCTTATTAAAGGTTGTGACCTCTACAAATGGCATTCGCACCATGAATGGACGACAGATGATGTCTTGGGATGAATTCAAACTCAAGTTCAGCCAAACCCATGTGCCACCGGGTTTGATTCTGCGGATGAGGTATGAATTCAAGGAGCTGAAGTAGGGAAGAATGACTATGGTAGAGTACCGTGATAGATTTCTATCTCTGTATAGGTATGCCCCTGATGATATTAGTACTAAAGCCAAGAAGAAGGAGAGATTCTTGAATGGTCTACATGATGAGATGCATACAGTGCTGGTCAACATTCCCTTTGCTGACCTTGAAGCCTTAGTGGATTCTGCAATCCATATGGAAGTCAAGATCAACCAAGCCAATGAGAATCGCAAGGGTCGAATGATGCATTAACCAGGAACCCACCATACCCCGAAGTATCGCCCTAACCCATCTGCAGGATATGACCCGATAAACAATAGACCCCCTACGACCCGTTCAAACTGTCCCAACCATGGAGGAGGAAAGCCAAGGCCCGGAGGAAACCACAACAACCCCGGCAACATCAATACTGCCCCAAGGACTGGATGAAATGTCGTGCCTGTTGCAGGAAAATACAAGTCTCAGGTTACTTGTTTTGAATGCGTAGTCAAGGGGTACTACTCCAACGAGTGCCCTAAGAAGCTTGTAGCAGCCACCAATGTGAATGCCCCAGCTCAGTAGCAGCGCCGTGTTCAGCCTGGAAGGAGGTTTGCCCCATGGAACTCACTCAACCGCAATGGTTGTCTGTTTCACATGAATGCTAAAGATGCTCAGGAAACGCCAGATGTCGTGCTGGGTATCTTTTCTGTGAACTCAGCACTTGCAAGAGTGTTGTTTGAATCTATAGCATCGCACTCGTTTTTTACAAAAGAATTTGCATGCACTAGTAATATTCAACCAACAAATTTGAAGCATGTTGCGATAGTTCAAATACCTGGTTAAACCACCAAATCTAGACAAATTTGCAAGGCCATACCTATCATAATCCAAGGAATAGATTTTTATGCTAATCTAATAGTACTTGGAACCAAAGGTTTGGAAGTAGTACTAGGAATGGATTGGATTGTAGGGATTCGTAGCATGGAAAACAAAAAATTTCTATCGCATACAAACAAACAAGCCAAGATCTATCTACTAGATTGTAGCAACGAGTCGATGGAATAACTCACCCTCGAAGATTCCAAAGTGTTTAACGAGAGCAGATTCTCGTGGGTGATGTAGTCGTACTCTTTCCGATCTCAAGATCGCGTAGACGATCCTTCCGGCGCCGCATTCCCGCAGCGCTCCCGCAGTCGGTCACACGTTCGGTACTCGACGAAGACCTTCCTCTCCCTTGTTCCAGCAGGCAGCGGAGGTTGTAGCACTCTCCTCGTGATTCCGGCAGCACAACGGCGTGGTACCGGAGGTAGAGGGGAAATCCCGTAGGGCTTCGCCTTAAGCCGGTGCGAGTATGGTGGAGCTTATGAGAGAGGCTATTAGTGGTCTAGTAATTAGACACACCAATTAGAAGGCTCTAAACCAATTAGAAGGCTCTAAACCGAATAGCTCTAAACCGGGGTCTAGATCTAGGGTTTAGTTTAGAGGATAGGAAACTTGTGTTGTGTCTAGAGGAGGAGGCCCTGCCCCTCCTTTTATAGGTGGGAGGGCCGGCGCCATGGGGAGGAGTTCCTCCCCAACTCGGCCTAGGGAGGTGCGCCGGCCTAGGGGAGGAACCCTCCTCCAACTCGGCCTCCACCTCTCCTCCTCTTTCTCCACTTTCCGAAACTGGCAGTTTGACCGAAAACTGGCAGTTTGACTTTTCAAATTAGGATTTGAATTAACCCTTTATTTCGGACAGCGAGAACACTTAGTACATGATGCAATCATTCCAACATGCAATGACACATTCATGTACCCCTTCCCCCCCGGAGTGCCGGACATTCCGGGACCTTCTAGAATGTTCCCGATGAAAACACCGGAACCATTCCCCAACTCCGAAACGGAACTTTCCTTATATGAATCTTATTCTCCGGACCATTCCGGATCACCTCGTGATATCCCGGATCCCATCCGAGACTCCGAACAACATTCGGTCTCTTTCTCATAATACCATAACTACTCAAACAACGTCGAATCCTTAAGTGTGTCTCCCTACGGTTCGTGAATTATGCGGACATGATCGAGACACTTCTCCGAACAATAACCAATAGAGGAATCTGGAAATTCATATGGCTCCCACATATTTCTACGATTACTTTGCGATCGAATGAACCACTTACATACGATACCAATTTCCCTTTGTCTCACGATATGTTACTTATCCGAGGTTATGATCGTCGGTATCTCTGTATACCTAGTTCAACCTCGTTACTGACAAGTACCCTTTTCTCGTTCCCGTGATATGTGATCCCTTGTGACCAAGTCACATGCTTGCAAGCTAATTGGATGACATTTCACCGAGAGGGCCCAGAGAATATCTATCCGTCATGTGGATGGACAAATCCCACTCTTGATCCATGTGTTTCAACCAATACTTTCCGAACACTCAATGCCACCTTTATAGCCACCCTGTTACGGTGTGGTGTTTGACGACATCAAAGCATCCATCCAGTAAAGGTGATATGCATGATCTCATGGTCGAAGGAATTAGGTTACTATGTATCAGAAAGCATATAGCAATTGAACTATTGAAATGACTTGATCTTTATGCTACGCTTGTCTATAGGAGTATGTCCACCATATCATTCTCCTAACGATATGATCTTGTTGTTGATAACATCTCAATGTTCATGACAAAGAAACCACATCATCAATCAACCAACAAGCTAGTGAAGTATAGAGGCTATACTAGGGACTTCAAATTAAGTTTACAAATCACACAAGTATTAATGGTTTCCTTGTTAATACTATTATAGCATGAATGCAAACATTTATCATAAACACAAAGATATATAATAATAACTATATTTATTATTGCCTCTAGGGCATATCTCCAACAGTCTCCCACTTGCACTAGAGTCATCTAATCTAGATTACATGGTAATATACCGAACACCCATGGCAGTTTGGTGTTGGTCATGTTTTGCCCTCGGGAGAGGTTTAGTCAACGGATCCGCCACATTCAGATCTGTGTGTACTTTGCAAATCTTTATATCCCCATCCTGGATATGTTCTCGAATAGCGTGAAAACGTAGCTTGATATGCTTCAGCTTCTTGTGTGACCTTGGTTCTTGCGCATTGGCTATGGCGCCCATGTTATCACAGTAGATAGACATTGGGTCCAGCGCACTTGGAACCACACCCAGCTCTATAATGAACTCTTTCATCCATATCGCTTCTTGTGAAGCCTCCGAAGCAGCCATGTATTCCGATTCAGTTGAAGATCTCGCCACAACGCTTTGCTTTGCACTCCTCCAGCTAACTGCTGCACCATTCAAAATAAATACGTATCCAGATTGTGATTTAGAATCATCCGGATCGGTGTTCCAACTAGCATCGGTGTAACCATTAACAACGAGCTGTTCATCACCTCCATAAGAAAGAACCATATCCTTAGTTCTTCTCAAGTACTTAAGGATGTTTTTGACCGCTATCCAATGATCCACTCCTGGATCACTTTGATATCTGCTAGTTAAACTAACAGCATATGCGATGTCGGGTCTAGTACATAGCATGGCATACATTAGAGATCCTATGGCTGAGGCATAGGGAGTCTTACTCATCCTTTCTCTATCTTCTGCCGATGTCGGACTTTGAGTTTTACTCAAGGTCGTATTGGGCAACATGGGCAAGAACCCTTTCTTGCTATCTTCCATTCCAAACCTCTTTAGAACTTTGTCCAAATATGTACTTTGTGACAATGATATTTGGCGTTTCGATCTATCTCTATAAATCTTTATGCCTAATATGTAAGCTGCTTCGCCAAGATCCTTCATTGAAAAACTATTATTCAAATACTCTTTGACACTATTAAGAAGGTCTACATCATTCCCAATCAACAATATGTCATCCACATACAGTATTAAGAATGCTACAGAGCTCCCACTCACTTTCTTGTAAATACAAGCTTCTCCATAAGTTTGTATAAAACCAAAACTTTTGATTACCTTATCAAAACGTTGATTCCAACTTCGGGATGCTTGCTTCAATCCATAGATGGACCGTTGAAGTTTGCATACCTTGTTAGCATCTTTAGGATCGACAAAACCTTTGGGTTGTATCATATACAACTCTTCATCAATGTCTCCATTGAGGAATGCTGTTTTGACATCCATCTGCCATATCTCATAATCATAATATGCAGCGATTGCTAACATAATCCTCACAGACTTTAGCTTCGCTACCGGTGAGAAAGTCTCATCGTAGTCAACTCCTTGAATTTGTCGAAACCCTTTTGCGACAAGTCGAGCTTTATAGACAGTAACATTACCATCAGCATCTGTTTTCTTCTTGAAAATCCATTTGTTCTCGACAGCCTTCCGGCCATCCGGTAAGTCCACCAAAGTCCATACTTGGTTTTCGTACATGGATCCAATCTCGGATTTCATGGCTTCTTGCCATTTATTGGAATCTGGGCTCATCATCGCTTCCTCATATGTCTCGGGGTCATCGGTGTTGTCCACCAACATGACATTCATAACGGAATCATACCAATCTGGAGTGGTACGAGTTCTCGTTGACCTCCGAGGCTCTGTAGTAACTTCAACCGAAGTTTCATGATCACTATCATTAGCTTCCTCTCTTATTGGTGCAGGCACCACAGGAACTTCTTCCGGTGCTGCGCTACTCGCAATTTCGAGAGAAGGTTCGACAACCTCGTCAAGTTCTACTTTCCTTCCAGTCACTTCTTTAGAGAGAAATTCCTTCTCTAGAAAGGATCCATTCTTGGCAACGAAGATTTTGCCTTCGGATCTATGATAGAAGGTATACCCAATAGTTTCCTTCGGGTATCCTATGAAGACGCATTTTTCCGCTTTGGGTTCAAGCTTGTCCGGCTGTAACTTCTTTACATAGGCTTCGCATCCCCAAACTTTAAGGAACGACAATTTAGGTTTCTTCCCAAACCATAATTCATACGGTGTCGTTTCAACGGATTTAGACGGTGCCCTATTTAAAGTGAATGCGGCTGTTTCTAATGCATAACCCCAAAATGATAGTGGTAAATCTGTAAGTGACATCATAGAACGAACCATATCTAAGAGAGTTCGATTACGACGTTCAGACACACCATTACGCTGTGGTGTTCCCGGCGGTGTCAATTGTGAAAGTATTCCGCATTTCTTCAAATGCTCGCCAAACTCGTAACTTAGATATTCACCTCCACGATCAGAACGTAGAAATTTAATCTTCTTGTTACGTTGATTCTCCACCTCACTTTGAAACTCCTTAAACTTCTCGAAAGTTTCGGACTTATGTTTCATGAAATAGATATACCCATATCTACTCAAATCATCCGTGAAGGTAAGAACATAACGATAACCACTGCGCGATGCTACACTCATTGGACCACACACATCGGTATGTATGATTTCCAATAAGTCTGTAGCTCGCTCCATCATACCAGAAAATGGAGTCTTAGTCATTTTACCCATCAGACATGCCTCGCATCTTTCAAGTGATTCAAAATCAAGTGATTCAAGAAGTCCATCGGAATGGAGTTTCTTCATACGCTTCACTCCAATGTGACCAAGACGACAGTGCCACATATAGGTCAAATTATCGCTTGATTTCAAACGTTTAGCCTCAATGTTATTAATATGTGTATTTCTACTATCGAGATTCAATATGAATAGACCATCTATCAAAGGTGCATGTGCATAAAACATATTACTCATATAAATCGAACAACCATTATTCTCGGATTTAAACAAGTAACCGTCTCGCAATAAACAAGATCCAGATATAATGTTCATGCTCAACGCAGGCACCAAATAACAATTATTTAAGTATAAAACTAATCCCGATGGTAGATGAAGAGGTAGCGTGCCGACCGCGATCACATCAACCTTTGATCCGTTTCCCACGCGCATCGTCACCTCGTTCTTCGCTAGCTTTCGTTTATTCTGCAGCTCCTGTTTCGAGTTACAAATATGAGCAACCGAACCAGTATCAAATACCCAGGCACTACTACGAATACTAGTGAAATACACATCAATAACATGTATATCAAATATACCTTTCTTCTTGATGTTGCCGTTCTTCAAATCCGCCAAGTACTTTGGGCAATTCCGTTTCCAGTGACCTTCCCCTTTGCAGTAAAAGCACTCAGTATCAGGCTTAGGTCCAGCCTTGGTCCTCTTCGTCGGCATGGTAACTTGCTTACCACCCTTCTTGAAGTGTCCCTTCTGCTTAGACTTGCCTTTCTTGAATTTGGTGGTCTTATTGACCATCAACACTTGGTGCTCTTTCTTTATCTCCACTTCTGCAGACTTTAACATAGCAAATAGTTCTGGCAACTCTTTGTTCATGTTCTGCATGTTGTAGTTCATCACAAAGTTCTTGTAACTTGGTGGTAGTGATTGGAGGATGCGGTAAACTCCCAAAGTATTAGGAATCACTATACCCAAGCTTTGAAGTTTGTTTGCGTGCCCAGACATTTTAAGCACATGCTCACTCACGGAGCTACCCTCTTCCATCTTGCAGTTAAAGAACTTTTCAGAAGCTTCATAACTTTCAATTGCCGCATGAGTCTCAAAAATTAATTTGAGATCCTTGACAATATCATATGGGTCTGACTCTTCAAACCTTTTCTGAAGCTCCGATTCTAAACCATACAAGATAGCACACTGAACTATGGAGTACTGATTCTTCCGAGCAAGGTAAACATTCTTTACTTCATCGGTAGCATCAGCTGCAGGTGGGTCACCTAGCGGTGCATCCAGCACATAGGTCAAATTACCAGCTGTGAGGACAATCCTCAAATTGCGGAACCAATCCGCGAAGTTGCTTCCATTGTTTTTCAACTTTTCTTTCTCTAGGAACGCATTAAAATTGATGGTAGGGGCTGCCATTGATCTACAACATATTTGCAATAGTTTAGACTAAGTTTATGACAAATTGAGTTCAAATTAATTAATGAAATTAAACTAGGTGAACTCCCACTCAAAACAACATCCCTCACATTGTTTTAGTGATCACATGAACCAAATCCACTACATCAACACCGATCATTACGAGAGTTGATATAGTTTTCAATGGCGAACAATCGACATGTTCATCATATCTGCTATATGATTCATGTTTTACCTTTCGGCGATCCGTGTTCCTGAGGCCATGTCTGTACATGCTAGGCTCGTCAAGATCAAACCTTATCTACCGCATAAGCAAATCTGGCTTGCTTACGTTGTATTCACCCGTGGAATCAAAGACACCCGATCATCACGTGGTGCTTCGAAGCAACAAGCTTTAGCAACGGTGCTAACTAAGGGCGAACACTTTAGACTTGAAATTTATGTGCATGAGGGATCATCTTATAATGCTACCGTCGTCTACTAAGCAATACAAGATGCATAAAGGATTAACATCACATGCAATTCATAATATGTGATATGATATGGCCTTTCTTCTTTGTGCTTCCGATCTCCATCTTCAAGCACGAACATGATCTCCATCATCACCGGCATGGCATCAAGGTCAATGACGCTTCTGCATGGTTGTCGTCCACCAGCTTCAACTATTACAACTATTTTGAATAGACACGCAGGTCTTAACAGAAATTAAAGACAACCATATGGCTCCTGCCGGTTGCCAACTTACAATAAGGAACATTGCATACATCAAATATAATCTCAATCATGGCCATATCACATCACTGCACACCCCTGCAAAACAAAGTTAGACGCTTCTACTTTCTTTGCATATTTTACGTGGTTTGGGGCTTTCCATAAGTGTCGTTCTAACCTACGAACAAGAACCACAACATTGATACTAGCATTGTTGATTACCCGTTGTAAATTGGATCTTTACTATGCTAGGAGAAACAGGCACCCGCAAAGCCACTTATGCAATACAAGTTGCATGTTAAGCGTGGAGCAAGTCTCATGAACGATGTCATGTAAGGTTAGCCCGGGCCGCTTCATCCCAACATACCGCAAGATGCAAAGTACACGCAAAGCAATCTACAATAAAAGCATCAACGCCCACAATGACCATTGTGTTCTACTCGTGCAACAGATCTACATATAGACACGGCTCTGATACCACTGTAGGGATTCGTAGCATGGAAAACAAAAATTTTCTATCGCATACAAACAAACAAGCCAAGATCTATCTACTAGATTGTAGCAACGAGTCGATGGAATAACTCACCCTCGAAGATTCCAAAGTGTTTAACGAGAGCAGATTCTCGTGGGTGATGTAGTCGTACTCTTTCCGATCTCAAGATCGCGTAGACGATCCTTCCGGCGCCGCGTTCCCGCAGCGCTCCCGCAGTCGGTCACACGTTCGGTACTCGACGAAGACCTTCCTCTCCCTTGTTCCAGCAGGCAGCGGAGGTTGTAGCACTCTCCTCGTGATTCCGGCAGCACAACGGCGTGGTACCGGAGGTAGAGGGGAAATCCCGCAGGGCTTCGCCTTAAGCCGGTGCGAGTATGGTGGAGCTTATGAGAGAGGCTATTAGTGGTCTAGTAATTAGACACACCAATTAGAAGGCTCTAAACCAATTAGAAGGCTCTAAACCGAATAGCTCTAAACCGGGGTCTAGATCTAGGGTTTAGTTTAGAGGATAGGAAACTTGTGTTGTGTCTAGAGGAGGAGGCCCTGCCCCTCCTTTTATAGGTGGGAGGGCCGGCGCCATGGGGAGGAGTTCCTCCCCAACTCGGCCTAGGGAGGTGCGCCGGCCTAGGGGAGGAACCCTCCTCCAACTCGGCCTCCACCTCTCCTCCTCTTTCTCCACTTTCCGAAACTGGCAGTTTGACCGAAAACTGGCAGTTTGACTTTTCAAATTAGGATTTGAATTAACCCTTTATTTCGGACAGCGAGAACACTTAGTACATGATGCAATCATTCCAACATGCAATGACACATTCATGTACCCCTTCCCCCCCGGAGTGCCGGACATTCCGGGACCTTCTAGAATGTTCCCGATGAAAACACCGGAACCATTCCCCAACTCCGAAACGGAACTTTCCTTATATGAATCTTATTCTCCGGACCATTCCGGATCACCTCGTGATATCCCGGATCCCATCCGAGACTCCGAACAACATTCGGTCTCTTTCTCATAATACCATAACTACTCAAACAACGTCGAATCCTTAAGTGTGTCTCCCTACGGTTCGTGAATTATGCGGACATGATCGAGACACTTCTCCGAACAATAACCAATAGAGGAATCTGGAAATTCATATGGCTCCCACATATTTCTACGATTACTTTGCGATCGAATGAACCACTTACATACGATACCAATTTCCCTTTGTCTCACGATATGTTACTTATCCGAGGTTATGATCGTCGGTATCTCTGTATACCTAGTTCAACCTCGTTACTGACAAGTACTCTTTTCTCGTTCCCGTGATATGTGATCCCTTGTGACCAAGTCACATGCTTGCAAGCTAATTGGATGACATTTCACCGAGAGGGCCCAGAGAATATCTATCCGTCATGTGGATGGACAAATCCCACTCTTGATCCATGTGTTTCAACCAATACTTTCCGAACACTCAATGCCACCTTTATAGCCACCCTGTTACGGTGTGGTGTTTGACGACATCAAAGCATCCATCCAGTAAAGGTGATATGCATGATCTCATGGTCGAAGGAATTAGGTTACTATGTATCAGAAAGCATATAGCAATTGAACTATTGAAATGACTTGATCTTTATGCTACGCTTGTCTATAGGAGTATGTCCACCATATCATTCTCCTAACGATATGATCTTGTTGTTGATAACATCTCAATGTTCATGACAAAGAAACCACATCATCAATCAACCAACAAGCTAGTGAAGTATAGAGGCTATACTAGGGACTTCAAATTAAGTTTACAAATCACACAAGTATTAATGGTTTCCTTGTTAATACTATTATAGCATGAATGCAAACATTTATCATAAACACAAAGATATATAATAATAACTATATTTATTATTGCCTCTAGGGCATATCTCCAACATGGATGTCAAAACATAAAGGATTAATCGACTGTGCCAAGAAAGCCATAACCATGACTAGTACCACTAGAGTATCAGTAGAGCATGTAGCTGAAACTTTGCCCCGTCAATTCAAGTGCAACAAGAGTCTAGACCAACCAACCATTTACCAA
Source organism: Avena sativa (assembly GCA_916181665.1). Taxonomy (NCBI): domain Eukaryota; kingdom Viridiplantae; phylum Streptophyta; class Magnoliopsida; order Poales; family Poaceae; genus Avena; species Avena sativa. Next base: position 150,075,106 of record OV702279.1, on the reverse strand, counting down.
GTCAGAGTAGTCTGTGAATACCCCGACGTATTCCCAGATCTATTGCCCGGTATGCCCCTGGAACGGGATATTGAGTTTATCATTGAACTAATCCCTGGAACTGGACCCATAGCTCAGAGACCTTATAGTATGAACCTATCTAAATTAGTGGAGCTAAAGAAGCAAGTGGATGCTATAGTGGAGATAGGTATGATTGAACACAGTGCGTCGCCATGGAGATCACCTGTTTTGTTTGTTGATAAGAAAGATGGAGGTAACAATTTGTGCACGGATTATCGGAAACTGAATGATGTCACCATTAAGAACAAGTACCCACTGCCGAAGATAGAAGATTTGTTTGACCAGTTGACCAGTGCCAAAGTTTTTTCTAAGATTGATCTTAGAACTAGTTATCATCAAGTCAAGATTCGTGCAAAGGATATTCCAAAGACTGCCTTTATCACCAGATATGGATTGTATGAGTACACGGTCATGTCTTTCGGACTAACCAATGCCCCCGCTTATTTCTATGAACCTCATGAATGAATTTTTTATGAACTTCCTGGATAAATTTGTAGTTGTCTTCATCGATGACATTCTAATCTATTCCAAATCATAAGAAGAACATGAGCTACGCCTGAGGACCATCCTTGAAACCCTTAGAGAGCATCAGTTGTATGCCAAGTTAAGCAATTGTGAGTTCTGGTTAAAGGAAGTAGGATTCCTAGGACATATCGTATCGGCAGGAGGACTTGCTATCGCTCCCGCCAAGGTTAAGGATGTGGAAGAATGTCAAGCCCCAACCACTCAAACCCAAGTTCGCACATTTCTCGGATAAGCGGGATATTATCGCAAGTTTGTAGAAGGATTCTCGAGCATCACAAGACCCATGACCCAATTGTTGAAGAAAGAAAAGAAGTTTGAATGGACGGAAAAATGTGAAGCAAGTTTTCAAGAGCTCAAGAAAAATTGATCTCAGCCCCAATCTTGATTATGCCGGATATCACGAAGTCTTTTGATGTGTATTCTGACGCACCCAAGATTGGTCTCGGATGTGTGCTGATGCAAGAAGGCAAAGTCATATCCTATTTGTCCCGACAACTGAAGCAACATGAGCAGAATTTCCCTACCCATGACCTTGAACTAGCAGCTGTAGTTTTAGCCTTTAAGACATGGCGGCATTACCTCATGGGTAATCGCTGTGAGATTTATTCAGATCACAAGAGTCTAAAGTATATTTTCACCCATAAGGAGCTAAATATGTAGCAAAGGAGATAGATAGAGCTAATCAAGGACTATGATTTAGACATTCACTATCACCCCGGCAAAGCCAATGTGGTAGAAGATGCTCTTAGTAGATTGCCGGGTCGATTGAACACCATGATAAAAGAAATCCAACCAAGTTTGCATGAGGATATGGAAAATTTCAAAGTGGAGATAGTTAGTAAAGGATTTTTGGATAACATAGAAATTGAACCCACTTTGATTATTCAGATCAAGGAGGCGCAGAAAGGAAATGCTAGTATCGAAGGAATCAACCGTCGTATCGGTACAGGGAAGGTACCCGGATTCACCGAAGATGAAGAAGGAGTTTTGTGGTATAAAGGACGTATCTGTGTACCAACAGATTCAGAGTTGAAACAAGCGATTTTACAAGAATCCCATGATACTCTTTATGCTATCCATCCTGGAGGAACGAAGATGTATCAGGATTTGAAGGAGAAATTTTGGTGACATAAGATGAAGAGAGAAATTGGAAGCTACATAGCCAAATGTGATATCTGTCAGAGAGTCAAGGCGGGACATTAGAGACATGGAGGACTTTTGCAACCATTGCAGATTCCGGAATGGAAATGGGATTCAGTAGGAATGGATTTTATCACTGGTTTGCCTACATCTAGTAGGGGAAATGAATCTATTTGGGTCATAGTGGATAGACTGTCTAAAGTAGCCCATTTTATACCTGTCAAGACCACTTACCAGAGCTCGAAGCTAGCAGAGTTGTGCATTGCTAGAATAGTCAGTTTCCATGGAGTCCCCAAGAACATTGTATCAGATTGAGGAACCCAGTTTACCTCAAGATTATGGAAGAAAGTCCAAGAAGGATTGGGAACAAGCCTGGATTTCAGCACAGCTTATCACGCACAGACTGATGGACAAACGGAGCGAGTAAACCAGATACTTGAAGATATGTTGAGAGCTTGTGTGTTGGAATATGCATCTAAATGGGAGGACTGTCTGCATTTCACAGAATTATCATACAACAACAGTTACCAAGCCAGTTTGCAAATGGCCCCATTTGAAATTATGTATGGAAGGAAGTGTCGTACCCCGTTGAATTTGTCGGATGTAGGAGAGAGTCAGATTTTCGGAGCCGACATCCTAAGAGAAGCCGAAGAGAAAGTTCACAAGATCCGTGAGAACCTTAAGACCGCCCAATCTAGACCGACGAGTTATGCCGATAAGATACATCAAGATCTAGCCTTCGCTATCGGAGATTCTGTGTATCTAAAAGTATCACCCTTGAAAGATGCAATGTTTCCAACTCAAAGGAAAGCTTGCCCCCAGATATATCAGACCCTTCAAGATTTTGAATCGCCAAGGATAAGTATCATATCAACTGGACCTGTCGGAGGAGATGTCAGCGTGCATGATGTGTTCCATATCTCATTACTTCCCAAATTCGTAGAAGTCCCGAAGAAGACCAAAGTTTTCAAGAATATTGATCACGGGACCATAGAACTCAACAATGACCTAACTTATCATGAAGTACCCATTCATATTTTGGTAGAAGCCTTCAGAACCACCAGAACCCAGAGTATCAAATTACTCAAGATCTAGTGGAGTAACCATACTGAAGAAGGAGATACTTGGGAATGAGAAGATTACATTAGGACTGAGTTTCCAGATCTCTTTAGTTCCTAGTTTTACTTATATTAATCTCAGGACGAGATTTTTTTTAAGGAGGTAAGGTTTGTAACACCCCAAAAATATTAAACAAGATTATCAAGTTCTAATCACCCAAGTTTCGGGTTCACAAAAACTTTTGTTATTAAAATTAATATGAATGCATGTGTATGTGATGAATGCAGGAATGCTTGCAATGCCATGTTTAATTGCTATGAATGGCAAGGAATGGTTTAAAGATGAAAACAATATCATCTAGATCATTTCCAAGCATAATCAAATGAAGAAAAAAAATCAAAAATAAGATATATGAGCAAATGGTCATTTTGGCCAAACTTGTTCACTAGACCACTTTGAGTGTTCCTAGTCCAAGATTTCTAACAGAAACAAATCCAATTCTTTTCACCACTTGCTATACCAATTAAAAGTGAACCCAAGCCCACTTTACAAACCAACAGAAACAAATTCCAACTCTATTCAAATGACAATTGAAAATTGAATCCTTAATAGGTACTAAGATCACCATTTCTCAAAACCCAACCAAACCAGTTCACCTTGCCAACCCCAAGAAACCAGAGACTACCAAGCATGTGACCATACTACTCACCAAAATTCAGCCAAAAAATCATATTCAAATGTCATGCGGCCATTTCATCAAACACTTTGTGAGCATGAATTAAACTTCCTAACTTCTACTATTCTTGTTCAGTGCTTTGTTCCCCCATTGCACCCAATTATCTCCCCTTGTATCCCCTAGTGACCACCAATGCATTGAACAAACTACTAACCCTACCCTTGCACAAGTTCCATTCCACCCGAAGCCACCCTTGCCGGCCGACCATGGCCAGCATGCAGGAGGCAGCGTCGTGCCCATCCACAATGTCCAGGAGGCTGGACACCATCCACCACCACCCCCCTGTCCAACCCTCGATTGCAGCCACGCCCTGGACAACTGAGAACAGCCGCACCCATTTTCTCTCTGCCATGCCGAGAGAGCGCAAGAGCGCCGCAGCCGACATGCTCGCACATGCAGCACCTCGCCCTCGCTGCGCATCAGTGCACGCGCCATGACCCTTGCTACCCCCAGACATGCCTGTTCGCCGCCCCGCGACCAGTAGCCCCTGTACATCGTCTAAAACGCCGTCGGTGCCACATAGAGCGTCGACCCGTTCCAAACGTTCTTGACTACCCCGTGTCGCGCCACTAAGCCAGTGACGATCGCCAGGAGACACCGCACCGTCCTACGCCCTTTGCCATGTCGTTAGCTCACTACACTGTCGTCACCGACGAGCCCTGACCATCCCGTGTTGCCCCTCTCGTCGGTGTATAAATAGAGGCCTCCCCTGTCCTCATTCTCCACACCATCTCACTCCCCTCTCTCTCAGAACCACCCTTGACCATTCCCCGGAGCAAGGAGAGCACCAGGCCGCTAGAATTTTTCCGGAGTCCGCCGCTGCAGAGGAGGAGCGGAGCCGTTGATTGGAGCCACCCTAGGAGCCGTCGTGACCACCGTTCGAATTGCCGTTGTCGACAACGTTGATCGCCCCATCACCGACCCTAGCTGGAGCCCTAGTAAGCCACCGCGTGCCCACATCGTTGTCGTTAGGGTTCGTTCTCATCGGAGCTGTTCGACGGAGACGATGAACATGAGCCGTATATCTTGTTCTAATCATAGGGCTCAGATTGAATCGTACCCCTTCGCTTAGACTGAGCCACTGACGCCTGGACCGCCCTGTTAGCAACCCGCTGCGCACGCTGTGCAGCTGGGCCAGCCCAGTAACTTTGCCGCGTGTAGCCTAGAGATTTAAATAATCTTTTTCAATTTATTCAAACTCTAGTTCAGTTAGTAACTTTAAAAATCAATTTAAAGAGTTGTAGTGAACCAAATTACATGAAACCAATTTTGTTAGAAATGTATTCAAATTATTAATCCAAGCCGTTGTAACACCCTCAGAATCGGCCCTATGCAAGTTTCAGCGCTTCCCGCCAAACCCGCATAGAAACGATTCAAAGGTGCCCACCTGGCACTTGCGTGCGGGTGGAAAACGAAGTAATATCATTACACAATAGATGGAACCCACAAAACATATATATACAACAGCGACTCAAAGAGTCAAGAATACAGATATACAATACAAAGATCCAAATCACCTGTAAAACGATATAGCGTCCGAGTACGGACAAGATGCAAATTGAGCTAAGAGCCCTGAAGAATAACCAATGGCGTCCATAACCCTGCCCAGGCCAAGCCGGAAGGGTAACCCTGCTAACGACGTCGATCTCAAAACCTGCTTAAACAAAAGGGGTGCCGACAAAGGGCAAAGGAAAAAGAGAGAGCGGTCAGTACTGAGGCCAGTACACGGTGAGACTAGAATTCGGCGGTCCTCGCCTACATAGGTATGGTGGACTGAGCGGCAGCGCAGCATGCACTAAACAACCTATAGAGACTCGATATAACTGTCGGCTACCAGAGAGGGATAAGAAAGTCCTATTCGGAACCATCTTGATACTACCACCAAACATACCCATCCTGGTGTTTCCCCCTCGAGACCAAACGAGGAAGTCAACAAAGGAACTCATGCAGTTGGCAGTTTTATTTATTCAGTTATCGTTGCAGCAATTACTAGTCAGGTGTAGATAATCATCCTGATATAATAAGCAGTGGGCAATTTTAGTTAACCATTCCGTTGTAGTTGAGACACTTACTAGTCAAATACAATTAGCATGAGATATCCCAAACCCAGCAGTTGTTGGTACTTTTATTTAGCCATTCCGTTATAGTGAAACTGATTACTAGTCATATCGGATACAAGTCAAATTATAACAGTAAACTTTAGTTATAGTTGTCTATGATCGAGAACTATGCTCCAAGTCGTCCATAACTGCGGACACGGCTTTTCGAGAAGATTTAACCCTGCAGGGGTGCACCAAAGTATCCACACGCACTTCGACCCTTTTTGCCAGATCAGTTAACATACACCCATCGGTATGTCGGCGGGGCCTAAGTCATGACGTTTCCCAGACCCAAAGCAAGTACATGGGGGCCACCCCACTAAGCTACCCGCAACGAAGTCGGCCGGTCTCCGAGACGGACTCAGGGTTTGCGTCAGTGGCTGTAAACGACTGGGAACCCGAAAGTGTGACTGGGCTTGTCGATACCGCGAAAACACTCCGCTTACCTAAACAGTACAGGTGCTCCTCGCACAATCTTAAATAAAGTGAGGACGAGCAGTGGGCCACGGCCGAGACATGGGACAGCGGTCGGTCGTGGCGAAAGCGCTTGCTGCAGGACGACCGGCAGCGAGGCGGTAGAGGACGGAGGCCGATGATGCGGGCATCGACAAAGACGATGGCGCGGTGGCCGCGGGAGGAGGACGCAGCGACGGTCGCGGATCGGGGAGGTGCTGACGGAACAGGGCACCATGGTGGTGCTCGCGTTCCTGCAGGAGGTGGCAGGCGCTGCTAGAGCATAGAGGAGAGAGGCGGCCGGGACGGAGGCGTCCACGCGGGGCCGGGCAACGACAAGGACACACGGCGTCGGGGCGCTTGCGAGCTTGCGGACGAGGGAGGCCGGAGCGAGGGGGTCCAGGAGGCACAGGGAGGTGAGGGCGGACCAGGGCAGAGACGCACGAGGCCAACAACAGGCTTGAACGGCGAGCCCCTGGCGGCGGCGGCAGGTGGGCGAACTCGGGGCAGCGGTGGCGGTCGCTGCGAGACGGGGGAGGGAGAAGCGAGGCCGAGAGGAGGGGCGGCGGCACAGAGGGAGGCCGGCGGCGGCGGGCGATTGGGAAAGCGAGCGAGGCCGAGGGAGAGAAGGTGGGGGTCACGGGCGCGTGAGGAGGGAGCACGAGGTGGGACCCAGGGACGCAGGCGGGCTGGGCGGTTGGTGGCGTGATGGAGATGGGGAGTGTTGGGGTGAGGTGGCAGGTTAGGAGTGGATGGGGGAAAAGGGAGAGGTGAGGTGTCGACATGGGATTGGAGGGGGTGAGGTGGAGGGGGCTGGGTATATTAGGTTGGGGTAGGAAAAGGGTTTAGGTAGTCTGGTTTTTGTACTGGGGGTGGCCGACTGGGTCGGATCGGCCCGGTACGGCTGCCCCTAAAAATAAATTAAATATTTTATTATTTTAAAACGGGGCTTTTGAAATCCATTGGTAGACGAAACAAAATAATCCAGAGACCCGGGTTTTGGATTTTGAAATAATGGCGGGGTATTTAGAAAACCAAATATGTTTTTCGGAAATAGTTTCAGACAAACAAATGCATGATGATGACGATGCTCAAATGCAATGTGGCATGATGACATGAGCATGCGGTCATGATGATGCAATGCACAAAAATAACGCGATTTTCTAGTAGTGGTTTTTGCGGGGCGCCACAATTCGACACCACTAACAATGGATCTCGCCCTCGAGATCCGCCTCATGGTACCGGAAAGAAGGGCGGCGATCTGAATCTTCTCGCATCGTGTAGTTCCTCGCGACACCACTAACAAGAGGTCGTTGTCCGTGATCGACGAGAGAACACTCCGGGAAACAAAGGCGAAGGTAGAGGTATCAACCAATCAATCCACCTCTAACTTCGATAGAAAGAGAGAATCGATGCATTCTCATCCACTTCAATGTACATAAGCGAATAGAGTGAGTAGTCGGCATGGGGGCCAATCCATCACGCACCCAAACTATTACTCCGCACAATCAGTAGAAAAGCGTGCAACCATTCTCGGAATCAGACTGAAGATCTCGACAATCGAGGTTCAGAAACAAAGGAGTGATGCAGACTCTGCATCGGATCTAGCGTAGATGATGTCGTCGCGTCGGAAAACACCGGAAGGCACGAGAAGGAACAAAGAGAAGTCCACCAGACGAAGGATTCCTCGGATAGCATGAAGACCAGATGTAGCAACACCGTTACCAAAGGAGGAAGCGAAACCCTGAAGGTACGATGGAACCCAACCACGAGAAATCCTAGACTTGGAGAAAGGTAAGAGAGTGGATTCAAAACACGCAGGGGTAAGAGGAGAATAGCAGAGGGGTAAGGAGTAAAATCAGACCTAATCAGAACTATCCAACCGATTTTGCAAAAATAGTTTTGACACTCTACTTCGGCCGTTAGCTAGGTTATCCTACTGGCTGGACTTGTGGGGTATCGCAACTGCTGAGCTCTGATACCACTCTGTAACACCCTCAGAATCGGCCCTATGCAAGTTTCAGCGCTTCCCGCCAAACCCGCATAGAAACGATTCAAAGGTTCCCACCAGGCACTTGCGTGCGGGTGGAAAACGAAGTAATATCATTACATAATAGTCCTCGATGGAACCCACAAAACATATATATACAACAGCGACTCAAAGAGTCAAGAATACAGATATACAATACAAAGATCCAAATCACCTGTAAAACGATATAGCGTCCGAGTACGGACAAGATGCAAATTGAGCTAAGAGCCCTGAAGAATAACCAATGGCGTCCATAACCCTGCCCAGGCCAAGCCGGAATGGTAACCCTGCTAACGACGTCGATCTCAAAACCTGCTTAAACAAAAGGGTGCCGACAAAGGGCAAAGGAAAAAGAGAGAGCGGTCAGTACTGAGGCCAGTACACGGTGAGACTAGAATTCGGCGGTCCTCGCCTACATAGGTATGGTGGACTGAGCGGCAGCGCAGCATGCACTAATCAACCTATAGAGACTCGATATAACTGTCGGCTACCAGAGAGGGATAAGAAAGTCCTATTCGGAACCATCTTGATACTACCACCAAACATACCCATCCTGGTGTTTCCCCCTCGAGACCAAACGAGGAAGTCAACAAAGGAACTCACGCAGTTGGCAGTTTTATTTATTCAGTTATCGTTGCAGCAATTACTAGTCAGGTGTAGATAATCATCCTGATATAATAAGCAGTGGGAAATTTTAGTTAACCATTCCGTTGTAGTTGCGACACTTACTAGTCAAATACAATTAGCATGAGATATCCCAAACCCAGCAGTTGTTGCTACTTTTATTTAGCCATTCCGTTGTAGTGAAGCTGATTACTAGTCATATCGGATACAAGTCAAATTATAACAGTAAACTTTAGTTATAGTTGTCTATGATCGAGAACTGTGCTCCAAGTCGTCCAGAACCGCGGACACGGCTTTTAGAAAAGATTTAACCCTGCAGGGGTGCACCAAAGTATCCACACGCACTTCGACCCTTTTTGCCAGATCAGTTAACATACACCCATCGGTATGTCGGCGGGGCCTAAGTCATGATGTTTCCCAGACCCAAAGCAAGTACATGGGGGCCACCCCACTAAGCTACCCGCAACGAAGTCGGCCGGTCTCCGAGACGGACTCAGGGTTTGCGTCAGTGGCTGTAAACGACTGGGAACCCGAAAGTGTGACTGGGCTTGTCGATACCGCGAAAACACTCCGCTTACCTAAACAGTACAGGTGCTCCTCGCACAATCTTAAATAAAGCAGTAAAGCATGGCATAAGTACAGAATAGTAATAAAGCTCCAAACTACTTTGTGGCCCCCAGTTCAATACTTTGAAATCAGGTACTAATCGATGGGGATGCCCATACACCCCACCTGTGGTTAGCGCGCTCGATCTCGGAACAGGTGTCAAGAACTCGGGGTCCTACGGGACACCAGTGAGCGGTTAAAAACCAAATATTGTCTATTACCCACCGGTGCCTCTGCATTTACCTACTTTCAATTTTAGTTATTAAACAGTATTTAAAGCCATGATCATCTCCAACATTATACATGCGGCATTACTCAAACAACTGTGGTACTTGACGACACGCAACAGCACTTGAGCAAGCGACTACGACGCGCAAGTCCAACTATCTACCAAACAACAGGTAATAGGATGTGTCCAAGGCAATATAAGGCTGCAAGGGATATCACGGGCCCGAAAACTAGAGCATCGCAACATAGATAGCAATAGATCAACAGGAGGGAATAAATACTATAAAAGTAAGATAGGTAGAAAGGGGAGATGCTCGCCTGAAAAACATTGCCGAAGGTTCATCCGAAGATCGGGTCGACACTCACATCAACTCCTCGGCCTAATCCGTGAAGAAGCAAAGCACTAGAAGAAACACCGGATGGACTATTTAATACTACGGTAGAAAATCGGGCATGATGCATGTATGATGTATGACATGGCAAAGGTGCAATGCAATTAGACCATATTAAGCGGAACCAGGGTCCCGATAATTATTTACTAGGTTCATGTTGTTTAGATACCCCACATTTTAAATGTTGTCTTAACATGGCAAAAAGTATCACCGGTTCGCTACACAAATTTAAATGGGGCCAATATAAGACTAGATTTGCCCGCATATGGCCTCCATATTTAATTATGACGTGAATCGGCATAATGCCCCCAAACCACACAATGTATGCAAGTATGAACAATTTTATATGCAAAAAAAATATGGATGTCATATATATTGTAAAAATAGGAGAGGTCTCGGAAAAAGGATCACACATTGGGGTTTCGGATTCGTGGTCTCAGGGTTCGACGGGATCGGTTCCTCGGGATTGGGGACTTTGATTTTTTTCCCTGAAGGAGAACTTGGTGTTCCGAGGGTTCGGGGTTCTGTCTTCTGGTGCGTGAAGGAGGCCTTGACGTTCCATGTCGGAGTACTTGTCGTCCATCAGTATTTTTCAGTGGCGAGGTTCTTGTACACTTGTTGGTTCTATTCTTCGGGAGGCATGACCACCACAACATCAACCATCGCCTCCAAACATCATCTCCACTCCACCCCACCATACCCATCCATAGATCGACCCTTCACCGTATCGCCACCCACGGTCACACCAAACAACAAGAACTGCAATGAAAACATGGCCTCACCCGCTCACACGGGCACGGCCGGAGGTAGTTGCAGGGCATGGAGAAGCGCCTGCAGGTGAGGACGAGCAGTGGGCCACGGCCGAGACATGGGACAGCGGTCAGTCGTGGCGAGAGCGCTTGCTGCAGGACGACCGGCAGCGAGGCGGTAGAGGACGGAGGCCGATGATGCGGGCATCGACGAAGACGATGGCGCGGTGGCCGCGGGAGGAGGACGCAGCGACGGTCGCGGATCGGGGAGGTGCTGACGGAACAGGGCACCACGGTGGTGCTCGCGTTCCTGCAGGAGGTGGCAGGCGCTGCTAGAGCATAGAGGAGAGAGGCGGCCGGGACGGAGGCGTCCACGCGGGGCCGGGCAACAACGAGGACACACGGCGTCGGGGCGCTTGCGAGCTTGCAGACGAGGGAGGCCGGAGCGAGGGGGTCCAGGAGGCACAGGGAGGTGAGGGCGGACCAGGGCAGAGACGCACGAGGCCAACAGCAGGCTTGAACAGCGAGCCCCTGGCGGCGGCGGCAGGTGGGCGAACTCGGGGCAGCGGTGGCGGTCGCTGCGAGACGTGGGAGGGAGAAGCGAGGCCGAGAGGAGGGGCGGCGGCACAGAGGGAGGCCGGCGGCGGCGGGCGATTGGGAAAGCGAGCGAGGCCGAGGGAGAGAAGGTGGGGGTCGCGGGCGCGTGAGGAGGGAGCACGAGGTGGGACCCAGGGACGCAGGCGGGCTGGGCGGTTGGTGGAGTGATGGAGATGGGGAGTGTTGGGGTGAGGTGGCAGGTTAGGAGTGGATGGGGGAAAAGGGAGAGGTGAGGTGTCGACATGGGATTGGAGGGGTGAGGTGGAGGGGGCTGGGTAGATTAGGTTGGGGTAGGAAAAGGGTTTAGGTAGTCTGGTTTTTGTACTGGGGGTGGCCGACTGGGTCGGATCGGCCCGGTACGGCTGCCCCTAAAAATAAAGTAAATATTTTATTATTTTAAAACGGGGCTTTTGAAATCCATTGGTAGACGAAACAAAATAATCCGGAGACCCGGGTTTTGGATTTTGAAATAACGGCGGGGTATTTAGAAAACCAAATATGTTTTTTCGGAAATAGTTTCAGACAAAAAAATGCATGATGATGACGATGCTCAAATGCAATGTGGCATGATGACATGAGCATGCGGTCATGATGATGCAATGCACAAAAATAACGCGATTTTCTAGTAGTGGTTTTTGCGGGGCGCCACAGCCGTTGGATTCAAACCATTTGAAATTATAGATCACCTATAGTAAAAATAACAAGACAGAGAATTTTACACATTCAAACATTTTTCAAAAATCAACCATAAATGCTTTTGAATTGATTCCACCTCTCAAAAATCAAATTTGACAAGGTCTTTCTGAATGCTTATAAATATTTAGGTTTACCTACAGTAATCTTGGACAATTATTAAAAGAATGCCCCATAGGCATTTCTAGTCACTTTAATTATTTTAAATAATAATGTTAAACCTTATTAAATTGTGATACCACTTTAAATCACATTCCCAAGTATTAAAATATGTGGTGATGACATGTGTCAACATGATCCCATATTTTAATTGGAGAATATTAAATCTTAAGTAGTTTTCAATGAGTATAAATTACTTTTCTAAAATAAAATAAATAAGACTAAGTCTTTAATTCATGTGATGATTGTGACGATGCTAGATCATCTAGTGTGAACCTTGTATGCCAGATAGAAGTAGTTAAGTATTGTTTGGTGATTGTGTGCCTCATATTTATTTATAGATGCTAGTACAGACCAAGCCTACGAGGAGGAGGAGTACTACGAAGAAGAAGAAAACTTCAATCACTGCACTACTTAAGGCAAGCTAAGCTAAACCATGCAAGCCATCCTTGCAAGCCTAAACCTACTAGTTAAACTATGCAAGATGCATTAGGCATACTTTGGTTATGCACTCTTGATTATACCAAATCCTAGTTTTACTTGCAAGCTTTATTCTTTTATTTCTTTATGAAAGTTCTTTATTACTTTTAGTTAGTATTTTGTGAGTTTTGGAAGGATATTATAGGTAGCACAAAGAGCATAAAACTTGGCCTAAGTTAGTTAGAACTAGATGTCATACTGAGGCATGAGATCTATATTTGGATAGTCACACTTGATTAGCACCCCTCATTAGTGATTACCCTCAATTTTAGTGGCTAGTACTACGCATAAAAGTTGATCACTTTAGATGGGAATACTTGGTGAAAATGATTATGAAAACCTTGGAATGATGAGTCATTCTAATGAAATGTTTTTACATTTGTCATGAACACTAGATGGTTTGATGATGAAAAAGTTGAGGCATGAGCATTAGCCCCTTTATAAAAATAATGGTTGGGTTCGGATGCGATACCATTCCAATTTTATCGTACAACCACAATACCCGAATTTGGGTAGGGCTTGACTGGAAGTTTATATATCTTAGTATGGGTTCCCTTGCGGAAGTGGTTTGAGCTGAGGCTACCTCGTGAATTGTCCACCTGTGCAGTTTCCAAGATGACAGATGGTCATGGTTGGGAGTCCAAACTCATAGGGGAGGTGCTTATACTATGGTGTGTAATTGAAAGGTTAGGATTGATTATCAGCATACTGAGAATGGTGATTCAGGATTTTTCCTAACGGATGTATCGAATGTTGTGGTGAAAGTGTACCACCTCTGAAGAGTGTCAAACTATTCGAATAGCTGCGTTTGCGGTTATGGGCAGTTGGAGTGGCCATACTGTTCCGTCCTTAGTTGTTTTCAAAATGACTTATGAAATGAACTATGATTTTGACTTGACCACAACAGGGTTGTGAACATGAAAACTAAGTTCCCACGTAGGTGATGTAAAACATTAAGTTAGTTTTCTTTACTTCTAAACCCAATTAGAGATAAACCTTGATTTTTGTGAATCAACCTAGAGCTTAGGATTTCTACTCGAACTACCTTAATTGTTAGTATTAGTTTGCGAGTACTTAAAGAGTACTCATGGCTTTGTCCCTGGCTATTCCTATGGCCAGACTATGCAGAGGACTATCAGGATGATGGACAACAGGAAGTCTACGAGAACTAGGATCATCTCCCATCATCAGTATTTCCTGTGACACTAAAGATGGAGCTTCGACCATGCTACCCTTATTATTATTCTGCTGCGTTGATTGTATTAAGACCGGATCATGAGATCCTTTATTTGTAAGACCTTTATTATGGTTTGTAATGGATGATGAACTATGGTACCAATCTATTATGTCTCGCAAAAATGGTAATCATGGATTGCGATGTATGGCATGATAGGCATCTGGGATTAAAAATTCGGGTGTTGACAAGTTGGTATCAGAGCCATCCTGACCATAGGATACCCTAGTTATAATGGACGCCTGAATCAAAAACTTAGTTTCAAAACAAAGGAAGTGAGTATTTATGAAAACCTATTCACATTCTTATCACTGAGATTCTTTCAAGAAAATTTATGTTTCTCAAAAATTCTTACAAATCTTACATAAAATTTGACACACTTGATCACTCTACTAAATTACTTATCCTACATTCTTATAGATGGAGGTCAAGTATAGCAAGTTCTACCATTTGGGCAATGGAGGAAAGCTCATCTTCGAGCGCGATTTAGACCAACTCTCGGAACTTCTTGAGCACCCGCACCCCGAGTTCTTCGGAGCACATCTCAATGATCAGCAAGGAGGATAATTACAATGGCTTATAGTTGCAAACCTTAGAGGCAAGATGGAGGCAACCACCTCAGAGGGGATCCAATTCAGCTTAAGAGAGAACAACTGGCTAGACGGACTCGCCAGGGCTATGCAGGAAGCTATTGCCCATCTATGTGGGCAAAGCATCAATCAAATCAAGGGCACTCACTTTGAGTACTACGCAAGGCGTGATGCTATGGGACAACCATTGGAGGTGCCACACCATCCGGAGCTGAAGCATCAGGTGGATCATCTCAGCTTCATGTTGTATGATAGGCAGAAGGAGTTGTACAACGCCCGTGCACACGCCAACCACAACTATGCCATTGCAGTCAAGATGGACTAGACCCTCGCCATTCTTGAAAAGGAGCGCAAGTAACTTCGCCGTCTACGTGACAAGAAGTATCGCATCATAGCTCGCCATCGTCACAAAGTGTCAGACTTGGAGGAGACCATCCATGAGCGGGACATCCATCTTGAGGAGAGGGAGAATGCAGGGAAGATATCCGTAGAGATCCCTACTCCTACCTTAGTGATGATGATGACTACCTGGAGGACCAAGCCATGGACTTCCACACTTATGATGATGATTCTTCCTTCATTCATGATGAAGAAGCTACCGATTCTGATGAGTATTAGCACTTGAGCACTATCATAGGTGTGAGTTGTATCCGGTTCCACTATATCTTAGCTTCACAAATGGTTTTTAAAATCATCTGTTTCCTTAGTGTGGTGTTTGTTTGTAATGGGTTCTATGAATGAATGAATGAAAAGCAAGTTGGTAGTTGGCAAAACAAGAGTCAAACTCAAAGTTTAAAGGCTTTTCAAAAACAAATCCATGAACCATAGAAATTTCCCTTGTGTCTCATGATATCTCTCAATCTTCAGATGCCTCGCAGAGGAAGCAGATCGTCTCAAGACCCAATGCTGCAAATCTTGCAAATGTTGATTGATGACCGTGAAGATGGAAGAGCTGAACGTCAACCTAATTTATCCACCCTTCAACAGATAGCTCAGATGGCCAATAATAATCAAGGACATGGAAACCAGGACAACCATGGATCCAAGCTCAAGAACTTTCAAAACACAAAATCCGCCCATATTTAGTAAGTCTGAAGAGCCATTAGATCCCGATGACTAGGTGCAGACCATGGAGAACAACTTAGAAGTCGCAGGAGTGGAGGCCAATGAGAAAGTATTGTTTGCCACCCATTATCTGGCAGGTGATGCAAGAGCTTGGTGGAATAGCATTCGCACCATGAATGGAGGACAGATGATGGTTTGGGATGAATTCAAACTCAAGTTCAGTAGAACCCATGTGCCATCGGGTTTGATTATGTGGATGAGGGATGAATTCAAGGATCTGAAGCAAGGAATAATGACTGTGGTAGAGTACCGTGATAGATTTCTATCTCTGTCTAGGTATGCCCCTGATGAGATTAGTACTAAAGCCAAGAATAAGGAGAGATTCTTGAATGGTTTGCATGATGACATGCATATAGTGTCGGTCAACATTCCCTTTCCTGACCTTGAAGCCTTAGTGGATTCTACAATCCAGATGGAAGGCAAGATCAACCAAGACAATGAGAATCGCAAGCGTCGAATGATGCATCAACTAGGAACCCACCATACCCCAAGTATCGCCCCAACCCATCTGCAGGATATGCCCCGAGAAAGAATAGACCCCCTATGACCCGTCCGAACTATTCCAACCGTGGAGGAGAAAACCCAAGGCCCGGAGGAAACCACAACAACAACCCCAACAACTCCAACAATTTCAACCGTGCACCCCCCAAGCCCAACAACAACAACCCCAACAACACCAATACTGCCCCAAGGACTGGAATCAATGCCGTGCCTATTGCAGGAAAAGACAAGTCTCAGGTTACTTGTTTTGAATGCGGAGTCAAGTGTCACTACTCCAACGAGTTCCCCAAGAAGCTTGCAGCAGCCACCAATGTGAATGCCCCAGCTCAGTAGCAGCGTCGTGTTCAGGCTGGAAGGAGGTTTGCCCCAGGGAACTCACTCAACCGCAACGGCCATCTATTTCACATGAATGCTAAAGCAGCTCAGGAAGCGCCAGATGTCGTGCTGGGTATGTTTTTCTTCACTCTATACTTGCAAGAGTGTTATTTGATTATGGAGCATCACACTTGTTTGTTACAGAAGAATTTGCATGCACTAGTAAGACTCAACCAACAAAATTGAATCACGTTATGATAGTTCAAATACCTGGATCAACCACCAAAGCTAGGAAAATTTGCAAGGCCGTACCTATCATAATCCATGGAATAGATTTTGTGCTAATCTAATAGTAATTGGAACCAAAGGTTTGTAAGTATTACTAGGAATGGATTGGATGTTGAAACATAAAGGATTAATCGACTGTTCCAAGAAAGCCATAACCATGACTACTACCACTGGAGTATCAGTAGAGCATGTATCTAAAAATTTGCCCCGTCAATTCAAGTGCAAAAAGAGTCTAGCCCAACCAACCATTTACCTAGTCAGAGTAGTCTGTGAATACCCTGATGTATTCCCAGATGTATTGCCCAGTATGCCCCCAGATCAGGACATTGATTTTATCATTGAACTAATCCCTGGAACTGGACCCATAGCTCAGAGACCTTATAGTATGAACCCATCTGAATTAGTGGAGCTAAAGAAGCAAGTGGATGCTATGTTGGAGATAGGTCTGATACAACATAGTGCGTCGCCATGGAGATCACCTGTTTTGTTTATGGATAAGAAAGATGGAGGAAACCATTTGTGCACGGATTATCGGAAGCTGAATGATGTCTCCATTTAGAACAAGTACCCACTACTAAAGATAGAAGATTTGTTTGACGAGTTGACCAGTGCCAAAGTGTTTTCTAAGATTGATCTTAGAACTAGTTTTCATCAACTCAAGATTCGCACGGAGGATATTCCAAAGACTGCCTTTACCACCAGATATGGATTGTATGAGTACATGGTCATGTCTTTCGGAGTAACCAATGCCCCCTCTTATTTCATGAACCCCATGAATAAGATTTTTATGAACTTCCTGGATAATTTTGTCATTGTTTTCATCGATGACATTCTGATCTATTCCATATTAGAAGAAGAACATGAGCTACACCTGAGGACCATCCTTGAAACCCTTAGAGAGCATCAGTTGTATGCCAAGTTGTGACACATTAGTGACCCTACGACATAAAAATTATTACAGCAAGCTCATAACTGAGCGAAGAGCAAAAATATTACAAGCAGAGGTCACTGACCACAGACACAAACAATGTAAGGAAAATTATGCTATTAAGTATAGAAAACTTAACAAATGGCCTAAGAGGCCTGAAGCATATCGATGACGTCCCAGCTCATAGATTCTAGGCTGCCGGCCGGTAACCCCAAGCTACTCGTCGGTGTCGATGTAGTACCAAATTGATCTTCCGGGAACACTTACTCTGCCAAAGGTATCAAGAAAGCAAGGGTGAGTACAGGGTTTACTCCGCAAGACTTATGGCTGGTGGAGTTGTTTTGCATAAAGCCATCTTTGTTTATAAAACCAGAGGGAGAAGTAGCTCGTCTAATCAGAGTATTTTAAAAGGGGATAAGAGAGCGACATCTCCAAAATATTGATCATCATATTGATATCCACCAAGTCATATTCATCACCTAAACTAGGATCACCCCCTCGTACCCATGAGGAAGCATCCTTAAGCACACGTTGAACTGCCAAGTTTTACGATTAGGTTATAGTTCTCTATGATCTTAGAATCTGGTCACCAAGCGTTCATAACCGTGAACACGGCTTTTCGAAAAGATTTAACCCTGTAGGGGTGTACAACTTTACTCACACGTACTAACCTTCTCTTAATGCCACAATGATTAGCCCTCTTCCTTGGAAGGTCGACAGAGGGTGGTTAGACACGACCTTTACCTTGCTTTCGCTGAGACCATGAGTCACACAATAAGTATGGTTCTGCCGTAACACGTGAAATCCCGAAGCCGGTACTTAAAGATGTGAGGCAAGGTTGGTTCACCAAGGGCTCCATCGACCCCAAGCAACCCGGTCCACGCTTCCCTACCTGTTATGAATGCACCTTCGCCCGTCAATTCTTTCAAAAGGTTTTCCATTCATATGTCGAATGGAATGCCCGAACTATGTGACTCATGGAATCTACTAGGCAAGTTAGTTAGTCATGAGGTTGTCCAGTCCCCGTGTGGTTCTACGCTCGTCTTGGTTACAAAGGAAAGAACTCGGGTTCTAGTGGTGGCGACCATGGAACTAGAAAAACCACATCCCACTGTGTCCTCCCATACAAGCCTTAGCATGTTTAACTCATATCACCTCTGATCTCATCTCATCACGTTCTCCTATCATACTAGATTATGTGCATCTGATACATCATCTGGATGAACCAGCACTGACAACTATGCATGGCTAAGAAAGACATAGATATAATCTCTAGCAGTGCATACAAGCCAAACCTAGTTATGCTAGGAGCACTGGATCAGGTAATATATGCTCAGAGGGAGTATTGCAACAGATAGGATACTCTATATATTGATAAAAGACCACAGTAGAATCGTATGCATCATGGTAGGAATTGAAATTCTTTCCAAATCATAGGATTATATCATGGTGGGGATATGCTTGCCTTTGCCCGTTGACAACCAATAACCAGATCTTCGGTAGCCTTGTACTTGACTTGATTACAGGTGGTCAAGTATTGTTCGTCGATCTCGATCTCTATATCGTATTCTACCAAAGAAGAACCAAACAACGGAAAGAGAGGGAAACAATCAACACATGGCATCGATGCAATGCTCAAGCAAGGATGATGATATGACAAGTTAAATTGTATTGAAAAGTAACCCTAAGTCATGCTCGACAATTTAATCGGGGTTCCGAGGGATGCAAACCCTAACTCGGGGAAACTCTGGAATCACCTATGCAGGGTTACTATGTTCTTCTAATTAAACTTGTCCTTAAAGTTGTTGAACAATGCATGATTATGGCTTATATAGATAGTTCTCATTTTTCTAAACATTTTGATATATTATTTGTATTTTTCTGACTTATAAATAATTAGATATTGAATTTACAAGTTTATATCAAAATCTGAAATTATTAAAGCCTTTTTAATTGATTACTGCGTCATGCTGACATCAGCACACACCCTAAATCATTTTACACTGAGGGCTGGGCTAGCCACAGTGGCTGACCGGTGGGGCCGAAGCCACATCGACAGCCACGCAAGCAAAGTGGGACCGGGGGGGCTGGTTGACCAGTCTTACCATGCGCGCTGGCGTCACGATGACGTCACGCTGGCGGTGACATTCCAGGAGACACACGGGGACGGCGAAGGAGCGCGCGCGGGGCTGCGAGACCTAGCGCACTAGAACGGGCTCACCAAGACGGACCTAACCCTGGCGGAGCCTCCTCGTTTTGGTCGCTGGAGCGGCCTAGACGACGGGCAACTACAGCGGCCGATGTCGGTGCTCGACGGAACTACGCCACAGAGCAGGAGGGGGCAAGGCGAAGGGTCCAGGAGGGCCGTTGGCTTACCCTCGATGCGATGGAAGCCTCGACAGGGCCGGAGGAGCTTGGTAGCTTCGACAATGGTGACGGTGGTCGTCGTCGGTGACGGGGAAGACGGGCTCAATTTGGATGCCTGGGAGCACGCCGGCTCACGCGGTTGAGGGCAAACGAACGAGTCAAGCATCACGGAGCTTCCAAGCGGTTGTGGCGACTAGGGTTTGGTCGCCTCACAGGAAGGGGTGAGGGAGGTTTGGGGAGAGAGGGGGAGTCGATGAGGACGACCAGGGAGTCAAGGCGGTGATCTTATCCTCCCACTGGGAGCAATGGACGGAGGGGAGTAGGCGGTGGGATCGACGGCGGCGCCAGCGACAGGCAGCAGCTTGCGCCGAGGGAGGAAGACGGCAAAGACGGGGCGACGCGGTATCAGGTCCGGTGGGCCGCTGCTGGGCCGCGAGGCACTGCGTGGGCAGCAGAGAGAGCAGGGAGAAAGAACTGGGAAGGCCTGGAGGCTCTGGTTCTCTTTTTTTTAACAAAAGCTTTTTATTTCCTGTTTTCTCTTTTCCATTTATAAAACCATTTCAAATATGATTTAGATTATTTCAAAAATACCAGAGGCTTTATAAAATATGTAGAATATTGTGGTGCCCTTTTACTCAATTTGGGCTCGACAATTTTTGGTACTTTTCAAAATATTCAAAACATTTTGAATTCTTTTCAAATAGAGGGGAAGAGTAGGGTTTAGAGTTTGGCATTATTTCTTGTTGCATGCATTTTTAGGAGATCATGCTAATGATGCACAAACAAACTCTAATATAAGAATGGATAAAAACTAGGGTGTTACACAAGTTTAGTAAATGTGAGTTCTGGTAAAAGGAAGTAGGATTCCTATGACATATCGTATCGGCAGGAGGAATTTCTATTGATCCCGCCAAGGTTAAGGATGTGGAAGAATGGCAAGCCCCAACCACTCAAACCCAAGTTCGCGCATTTCTCGGATTAGCGGGATATTACCGCAAGTCCATAGAAGGATTCTCGAGCATCGCAAGACCCATGACCCAATTGTTGAAGAAATATAAGAAGTTTGAATGGACGGACAAATGTGAAGAAAGTTTTCAAGAGATCAAGAAAAGATTGATCTCAGCCTGAATCTTGATTATGCCGGATATCATGAAGCCTTTTGATGTATATTGTGACGCATCCAAGATTGTTATCGGATGTGTGCTGATGCAAGAAGGAAAAGTCATATCCTATCTATCCCGACAATTGAAGCAACATGAGAAGAATTACCCTACCCATGACCTTGAACTAGTAGCCGTAGTTTTAGCCTTGAAGACATGACGACGTTACCTCATGGGTAATTGCTATGAGATTTATTTAGATCACAAGAGTATGAAGTATATTTTCACCCAGAAGGAGCTAAATATGAGGCAAAGGATATGGATAGAGCTAATCAAGGACTATGATTTAGACATTCCCTATCACCCCGACAAATCCAATATGGTAGCAGATGCTCTTAGTAGATTGCCGTGTCAATTGAACACCATGATAAAAGAAACCTAGCCAAGTTTGGATGAGATGGAGAATTTCAGAGTGGAGCTAGTTAGTAAAGGATTTTGGGCTGGCATAGAAGTTTAACCCACTTTGATCAGCCAGATCAAGGAGGTGCTGAAAGGAAATGCTAGTATCGACGGAATCAAACGTCGTATCGGTACATGGAAGGTACCCGGATTCACCGAAGATGAAGAAGGATTTTGTGGTATAAAGGACGTATCTGTGTACCAGCAGATTCAGAGTTGAAACAAGCTATTTTACAGGAAGCCCATGATACTCATTATTCTATCCACCCTGGAGGAACGAAGATGTATCAGGATTTGAAGGAGCAATTTTCGTGGCAGAAGATATAGAGAGAACGCACAAGATACATAGCCAGATGTGATATCTGTCAGATAGTCAAGGAGGGACATCAGATACCCGAAGGACTTTTGCAACCATTGCATATTCCGGAGTGGAAATGGGATTCAGTTGGAATGGATTCTATCACCGGTTTTCCTACATCTAGTAGAGGAAATGACTCTGTTTGGGTGATAGTGGATAGACTGTCTAATGTAGCCAATTTCTTACCTGTCAAGGCCACTTACCAGATATCGAAGCTTGCAGATTTGTACATTTCTACAATAGTCAATTTGCATGGAGTCCCCAAGAACATTGTATCAGATCGAGGAACCTAGTTTACCTCGGGATTATGGAAGAAAGTCCAAGAAGGATTGGGAACCAGATTGGATTTCAGCACAGCTTATCACCCGCAGACTGATGGACAAACGGAGCGAGTAAACCAGATACTTGAAGATATGTTGAGAGCTTGTGTGTTGGAATATGGATCTAAATGGGAGGACTGTCTGCCTTCCGTAGAATTATCATACAACAACAGTTACCAAGCCAGTTTGCAAATGGCCCCATTTGAAATTATGTATGGAAGGAAGTGTCATACCCCGTTGAATTTGTCGAAAGTATGATAGAGTTAGATTTTCGGAGACAACATCCTAAGAGAAGCCGAAGATAAAGTTCACAAGATCCGTGAGAACCTTAAGACCTCCCAATCCAGACCGAATAGTTATGCCGACAAGATACGTCGAGATCTAGCCTTCACTATCAGAGATTCTGTGTATCTGAAAGTATCACACTTGAAAGGAATGCAACGTTTCCAACTCAAAGGAAAGCTTGCCCCAAATATAAAAGACCCTTCAAGATTTTGAATCGCCGAGTAGAAGTATCATATCAACTGGAACTGCCGGAGGAGATGTCAGCCGTGCATGATGTGTTGCATATCTCGTTACTTCCCAAATGCCTAGAAGTCACGGGACCATAGAACTCAACAATGACCTAACTTATCGTGAAGTACCCATTCGTATTTTGGAAGAATCCTTCAGAACCACCAGAACCCGGAGTATAAAATTACTCAAGATCCAGTGGAGTAACCATACTGAAGAACAAGATACTTGGGAACGAGAAGATTACATTAGGACTGAGTTTCCACATATCTTTAGTTCCTAGTTTTTTTCTCTTAAATCTCGGGACGAGATTTTGTTTAAGGAGGGAAGGTTTGTAACACCCCAAAAATATTAAACAAGATTATCAAGTTCTAATCACCCAAGTTTAGGGTTAACAAAAACTTTTGTTATTAAAATTAATATGAATGCATGTGTATGTGATGAATGCAGGAATGCTTGCAATGCCATGTTTGATTGCTATGAATGGCAAGGAATGGTTTACAGATGAAAACAATATCATCTAGATCATTTCCAAGTAGAACCAAATGAACAAAAAAAAAATAAGATATATGAGAAAATGGTCATTTTGGCCAAACTTGTTCATTAGACCACCTTGAGTGTTTCTAGTCCAAGATTTCTAACAGAAACAAATCCAATTCTTTTCACCCCTTGCTAGACCAAGTAAAAATGAACCCAAGCCCACTTTACAAATCAATAGAAACAAATTCCAAATCTATTCAAATGATAATTCAAAATTGAATCCTTAATAGGTACTAAGATCACCATTTCTCAAAACCCAACCAAACCAGTTCACCTTGCCAAACCCAAGAAACCAGATACTACCAAGCATGTGGCCAGAGCACTCACCAAAATTCAGCCAAAAATTCAAATTTAAATCTCATGCGGCCATTTCATCAAACACTTGGTGAGCACGGATTAAACTGCCTAACTTCTACTATTCTTGATCAATGCTTTATTCCCCCATTGCACCCAATTCTCTCCCCTTGTCTCACTAGTGACCACCAGTGCATTGAACAAGCTAATAACCATACCCTTGAACCAGTGCCATGCCACCCGAAGCGACCCTTGCCGGCCGACCATGGCCAGCACGCAGGAGGCAGCGCCACGCCCGCCCATGATGTTCAAGAGGCAAGCCACCATCCACCGCCACCCCCTGTCCAACCCTCGAGCGCAGCCACGCCCTGGACCACTGGGAACAGCCGCGCCCATTTTCTCTCAACCATGCCGAGAGCGCACCAGAGCGCCGCAGCCGACACACTCGCACACGCAGCGCCTCGCTCTCGCCGCGCATCACTGCATGCGCAATGACCATAGCTACGCTCCAGACATGCCCGTTTACCGCCATGTGTCCAGTAACCCATGTATGTCGTCTAAAACACCATTAGTGCCACACAGAGCGTCGACCCGTTCCGACCATTCTCGAACGTCGCACCATTAAGCCAGTGACGATCGCCAGGAGACACCGCACCGGCCTACGCCCCTCGCCATGCCGTTAGCTCACTGCACCATCGTCACCACCGAGCACTGACCATCCCGCACTGCCCCTCTCGTCGGTGTATAAATAGAGGCCACCACAGGCCTCATTATCCACACCATCTCAGGCACCTCTCTCTCAGAACAACCCCTGACCCTTCTCCGGAGCAAGGCGAGCACCAGGCCGCCGGAATTTAGCCGGAGTCCGCCGCTGTAGAGGAGGAGCAGAGCCGTTGATTGAGCCACCCCATGAGCCACTACGACCACCATTCGAACCTCCTTCGTCGACAACATCGTTCGCCCCCATCGCTGACCCTTGCTAGAGCCCTGGTAAGCCACCGCGTACCCCCACCGTCACCGTTAGGGTTCGTTCTCGTCGGAGCTGTTCAACGGAGACGACGAACATGAGCCGTAGATCTTGTTCTAATCGTAGGGATCAGATTGAAATGTACCCCTTCGCTTAGACTGAGCCGATGACGCCTGGACCCCCCTGTCAGCAACCCGTTCCGCGCGTGCTGTGCCTCTGGGCTGGCCCAGTAACTTTCCCGCCCGTATCCTAGAGATTTAAACAATCTTTTTCAATTTATTCAAACTCTAGTTTAGTAAGTAACTTTAAAAATCAATTCAAAGAGTTGTACTAAACCAAATTGCATGAAATAAATTTTTTTAGAAAGGTATTCAAATTATTAATCCAAGCCCATTGGATTCTAACCATTTGAAATTATAGATCACCTATAATAAAAATAACAAGACATAGAACTTTACACATTGAAGCATTTTTCAAAAATCAACAATTAATGCTTTTGAGTTGATTCCAACTCTCAAAAATCACATTTGACAAGATCTTTCTGAATACGTATAAATATTTAGGTTTACCTGCAGTAATCTTGGACAAGTATTAAAAGAATGCCCTATATGCATTTTTAGTCACTTTAATTATTTTAAATAATAATGTTAAACCTTATTAAATTGTGACACCACTTTAAATCACATTCCCAAGTATTAAAATATTTGGTGATGACATGTGTCAAGATGATCCCATATTTTAATTGGAGAATATTAAATCTTAAGTAGTTTCCAATGAGTAGAAATTACTTTTCTAAAATAAAATAAATAAGACTAATTCTTTAATTCATGTGATGATTGTGATGATGTTAGATCAGCTAGTGTGAACCTTTGTGTGCCAAATAGAAGTAGTTAAGTATTGTTTGGTGATTGTGTACCTCGTATTTATTCATAGACGCTAGTACCAACCAAGGCTACGAGGAGGAGGAGTATTACGAAGAAGAACAAAACTTCAACCACTGCACTACTCATGGCAAGCTAAGCTAAACCATGCAAGCCATCCTTGCAAGCCTAAACTTACTAGTTAACCTATGCAAGATGCATTAGGCATACTTTGGTTATGCACCCTTGATTATACCAAATCCCAGTTTTACTTGCAAGCTTTATTATTTTATTTATTTATCAAAGTTCTTTATTACTTTTAGTTAGGTATTTGTGTGTTTTGGAAGGATATTATAGGTAGCATAAAGAGCATAAAACTTTGCCTAAGTTAGTTAGAACTAGTGTCATACGGAGGCATGAGATCTAGATTTGGATAATCATACTTGATTAGCACACCTCATTAGTGATTACCCTCAATTTTAGTGGCTAGTGCTAAGCATAAAATTTGATCACTTTAGACGGGAATACTTGGTGAAAATGATTATGCAAACCTTGGAATGATGAGTCATTCTAATGAAATGTTTTGACATGTGTTATGAACACCAGATGATTTGATGATGAAAATGTTGAGGCATGAGCCTTAGCCCCTTTATAAAACTGATGGTTGGGTTCGGATGCGATACCATTCTAGTTTTACCGTACAACCATAATACCCGAATTTGGGTAGGGCTTGACTAGAAGTTTATATATCTTAATATGGGTTCCCTTGTGGAAGAGGTTTGAGATGAGGCTACCACGTGAATTGTCCACCTGTGCAGTTCCCAAGATGACAGATGGTCATGGTTGGGAGGCCAAAATCATAGGGAAGGTGCCTATACTAGGGTGTGTAATTTAAAGGTTAGGATTGATTATCCGCATACTGATTATGGTGATTCAGGATTTTTCCTGATGGATGTATCGAATGTTCTGGTGAAAGTGTACCACCACTGCAGAGTGTCAAACTATTCAAATAGCCGCGTCCGTGGTTATGGACAGTGGAGTGGCCATACTGTTCCGTCGTTAGATGTTTTTAGAATGACTTATGAATTAAACTATGACTTTGACTTGACCACAGCAGGGTTATGAACATGAAAACTAAGTTCCCACGTAAGTGATGTAAAACATTAAGCTAGTTTTCTTTACTTCTAAACTTAGTTAGAGATAAACCTGGATTTTTGAAAATAAACCTAGAGCTTAGGATTCCTACTCGAACTACCTTACTTGTTACTATTAGTTTGCGAGTACTTAAAGAGTACTCATGGCTTTGTCCGTGGCTATTCCTATGGCCAGACTATGAAGAGGACTATCAGGATGATGGACAGCAGGAAGTCTATGACAACTAGGATCATCTCCCATCGTCAGCATTACCTCTGACCCTGAAGATGGAGCTTCTACCATCAAGAGAAAATAAAAAACAAATCAAAAAAGCAAATGGTCATTTTTGCCAATCTTGCTCACTAGGCCACGTTGAGTGTTTGTAGTCCAAGATCAAATAGAAACTTTTCCATTTCTTTTCACCCCTTGAAATACCAAGTAAAAGTGAATCAAATCCCACTTTTCAAAATTGCAAAAACATTTGGAAACTTGATTCAAATCACAATTCAAAATTGAATCTGATTCATATGTGAAGATCCCACATTTTCAAAACCCAACCAAACCAGTGCACCTTGACCAATCCAACTAACCAGAGACTCCCTAGTATGTAACCAACACGCCCACCAAGTTTGAATCCAAAATTCAAATTTGAATCTCTTGCGGCCATTTCATCAAACACCTCATAATCAGCAAACAAACAAACACAAAACACTATTAGTAGTAGTGATTTTGGCCAAACTTGTTCCCTCTATAGCTCACACTACACTCTCATTAGATGATCAAACTAAATTAACTAGCTTTAGTACCACTGTGAGCTTGCCATAGCCATAAATGGTGACCATGCTGAGCCTAACTTGCCACCCCCAAGTCGACAGCAAGCTAGGAGCAGCACCAAGCCTAGCAAGCATGTCTGGGACACTCTCCACCGTCCACCACCACCCCATGTCCAAGCCTCGAGCACTGCCAGCCCCTAGACAACACTGCCCAAGCATGCCAAGCCTCTCTGCGAGCGAGCCAAGAGCGCGCCAGAGTGCCAACCGTGACACATGCCCACAGACCGTGTGCCGCCCTTGCCGCTTGCGTACGTGATCGCCAACACCCCAGAAACACCGCGGACATGCCCGTTCGCCGCCGCACGGACTCTAGACGATGTGCGCCATTAAAACTGTCGTCAGACCTGCCAAGAGCGTCGTGACGTTCCGACCGTTTCGCACCGCCCCACGCCGCGTGACCTTGCCATTGAGAATCGCCAGGGAGCACAGCACCGCCCCCTATCGTCGCCCAGGCCTTTAGCTCGTTGTGCCGAAGACGACGACGAGCTCCGCCCGCGCCCGTTGATCCCCTTCAGGCACTATAAATAGAGTCCACCCCAGATCGTTCTCTTCACACCATCTCACTTTCCTCTTTCTCAGAAGCACCCCACCGCACTCCCGGAGCAAGGCGAGTAGCGCATCGCTGGAATTTGGCCGGAGTCTGCCGCTGCTGGAGGAGAAGGAAGCTGTCGATTGGAGCCGCCCCAGGAGGAGCTGCCGGTACCAGGAGGGTCGCTTTCATCGACTTCGTCGTTAGCCCCCATCGTAGACCATCCCGTGAGCCCCGGTGAGCCTCCAACGACCCCCACTAGCCACGCTAGGCTTCTGTCTCGCCGGCGTAGCCCGACGTGGACGATGAACCACAGCCGTTCGATTAGATCTTGATCGTGTGGTCCACATCCCCCCATACCGCTTCGCACCCCTCTATCTCACTGACAAGTAGGGACAGCCACTTAACCAGCCCGCGTGCACGCTGTGCCTAGTGGGCCGGCCAAGTTAGCCCTCCCGCGCGACCCAGTAATTCAAATTTAGGTTTATTCTTTTACTTTCAAACTCAGTTCTTTACCTAGATTCAAAAATCAACCCGTCTCGATTCACTGAACCAGAATGCATGAAACCAATTTTGTTAGAAAGGTACTAGAATTCTTAATCCAAGCCCGTCGGATTCAAACCAATTGGATTTGTAGATAACCTATAGTAAAAATAACAAGGCAGAAGTTTTTCTGCATTCAAACATTTTTCAAAATTCAACCATAAAAGCTTTCGAGTTGATTCCAACTCTCAAAAATCACATTTAACCATACCTTTCAGAATATATAAAATATATAGGTTTACTTGCAGAAATAATGATCAAGAAATAAAAGAATGCCTCATAGGCCATTCTAGTCACTTTAATTGAATTAAAATAAAAAGTTTAAACCTTATTAAATTGTGACACCACTTTAAATCACATTCCCAAGTACTAAAATATGTGGTGATGACATGTGTAAACATGATCCCATGTTCTAGTTGGAGAATATTAAATCTTAAGTAGATTTTCTATGTAGAAATTACTTTTCTAAAATAAAGAAAATAAAACTATTTTCCTTAATGGTTGTAATGCGTGAGAGGATCCTATATCATCTAGTGAAAACCTTGGTGTGATAAATAAGAAATAGTTAAGTATTGTTTGATGATTATGTACCTCGTATTTATTTATAGATGCTAGTACCGACCAAGGATACGAGGAGGAAGGAGAATACTACGAGGAAGAAGCCGAGGAGAACTTCAACCACTGCTCTGGTCAAGGCAAGCTTATACTAATATCTAAGGAAGCTATTAACTGAGCAAGCTAACACTTGCAACTATGAAAGTTAGATAACCTATGCAATGCATTAAGCATGCTTGGTTAGATACATTTGATGATACCAAATCCTAGTTTTACTTGCAAGCTTAGTATTTTATTTCTTTATCAAAGCTTTCTAGTTAAAGTTTACTTAGTGATTTATAGAGTTTAGAAAGATAATTAAAGGTAGCATAAAGAGCATAAAACTTGGCCTAAGTGAGATAATCTTGATGTCATCCTGAGGCATGAGATTTAACTTAGCTAATTCACACTTGGTTACCACCCCTCATTAGTGTTTACCGCCACATGTAGTTGCTAGTGCTAAGCATAAAACTTGATCCATTTTAGATGGGAATACTTGGTGAAAATTTTTATGAAAACCTTAAAATGATGAGTCATTCTAATGAAATGTGTTGGCATGCGTTCTTGAACACCGGATGATTTTGATGATGAAAATGTTAAGGCATGAGCCTTAGCCCTTTATAAAAATGATGGTTTTCTGGATGCGATACCATTCCAATTTTACCGTACAACCACAATACCCGAAATTTGGGTAGGGCTTGACTGGAAATTTATATACCTTAGTATGGGTTCCCTTGCGGCCGAGGTTTTAGCTGAGGCTACCTTGTGAATATTGTGCACCTATGCAGTTCCCAAGATGACAGTTGGTCATGGTTGGGAGGCCAAAATCACAGGAGAGGTGCCTATACTAGTGCGTGTAATTGAAAGGTTAGGATTGATTATCCGCATACTGAGTATGGTGAATTCAGGATTGTTCCTGAGGGATGTATCGAATATTGTGGTGAAAGTATACAATCTCTGCAGAGTGTCAAACTATTCGAATAGCCGCGTCCGCGGTTATGGACAGTTGGAGTGGCCATACTGTTCTGTCGTCAGATGTTTTCAAATGACTTGTGAAATGATTCATGACTTTGAATTGACCACAACAGAGTTGTGATATGAAATTCAAGTTCCCACTTAGGTGTTGTAAAACTTTCAACTAGCTTTCTTTGCTTCTGAACTCAGTAGAGATAAATCTGGCTTTTTGCAAAACAACCTAGAGCTTAGTACTTCCTATTCCAAAACCAGTACACTTGTTAGTATTAGTTTGCGAGTACTTAAAGAGTACTCATGGCTTTGTCCCTGGATATTCCCGTGGCCAGACTATGAAGAGGACTATCAGGAGGACGGACATCAGGAAGGTTACGATAACTAGGACCATCTCCCATTGTCAGCATTGCATGTGACCATGAAGATGGAGCATCGCCTATGCTATCATTATTATTACGTTATTCCGCTGCTTGAATTGTATTAAGACTGGATCATGAGATCCTTATTTGTGTAAGACCTTATGTATGGTTTGTAATGGATGATGTACTGTGATATCCAATCTATCATGTCTCGCAAAAATGGTAATCCTGGGATTGTGATGCATGGCATAACAGGCATCTGGTATTAAAAATCTGGGTGTTGACATCTTAAAAGGTCGATGAGAGTTCCTAAAAGGTCCCTACAAGGTCTATACATCTACACGAAGTTCCTAAAAAGGTGAAAATTACATCAAGGTCTATACATCTACCCAAAAGTTCCCTACAAAGTGAAAATTATATCAATTTCCATATACATCTAGGAAGAGGCACCATAAAATTAAGCAAGCAAAATAGTCGTGTCGGCTCCTTCTCGAGAAAGCACCTTATCAAGCCATAGTCTTCATACTACTTACTCTTCAAATGTTTTCAAATTAGGAAAAAATTTACACGGCGGTGGGAGTACATTTTACACCAAGGACCTTAAAAAGGTAAAATTAAATCGAGGTCCATATATTTACACATAGGGCCCTAAAGAGGCAAAATTACATCGAGATCCGTATACATCTAGCACGAAGCACCATAAAATTAACCAAAAAAATATTTTGGCCGTATCCTTATTAGGAAAGCACCTCATCAAGCCATACTCTTCATACTACTTCCTCTTCGATTGTTTTCAAAATATGGCCAAATTCGACGCATGCAAATTCTTGGGTATGCTATCATCATCGACACAAAATATGATTTACATATGGCCATGACCCTGGTCGTTCAACTTGAAATCCAAACATGTTCATACTCATTGACAACTAAGATTACAATCATTTAGATTTTAATATTCACTTTTAGGTTAAAATTTTAATTGGATAGGGTGAGTACATTTTATATCAAGGACCTAAAAATGGAAAAATTGCATCAAGGTCCATACATCTGGCATGAAAGACCATAATATTAAGCAAGGAAACAGGATTGGTCAGCTCCTTCTAAAAAAAGCACCTCATCGAGACATACTCGTCATACTACTTCATCTTCGATTGTTTTCAAAATATGGCTAAATCTAGCGTCATGAAAATTCTTGGATACGGGATTATCATCGACATAAAGTCTGATGTACATATAACAATAACCTTCGTCGTTCGGCTTGAAATCCAAAAATGTTCATACTTGTTGACCACTAAGCTTAAATTAGTTTAGATTTCACCACTTGCTTTTAGGTTAAAATCTTACACGGGTGATGGTAGTACATTTTACACCAAGGACCTAAAAAGGGGAAAATTGCATAAAGGTACATACATCTACCAAAAAGGTCCATAAAAAGGGAAAATTATATCGAGGTCCATATACATCGAGCATGAGGCACCATAAAATTAAGCAAGGAAAACAACCGAGTCGGCTCCTTCTCTACAAAGCACCTCATCAATCCATAGTATTCATACTACTTCCTCTTCGAATGTTTTCAAAATATGGAAAAAAATTACACGGGGGTGGGAGTACATTTTACACCATGGACCTAAAAGGTTAAAATTAAATTAAGTTCCATACATTTACACATAGGGTCCTAAAAAAGGGAAAATTACATCGAGGTCCATATACATCTAGCACAAATCACAATAAAATTAACCAAGGAAAATAGTTGGGTCGTCTCCTTCTCAGGAAAGCACCTCATCGAGCCATACTCTTCATACTAGTTCCTCTTAGATTGTTTTTAAAATATGGCCAAATTCGATGGCATGTAAATTGTTGGATATGCGATCATCATGGACACAAAAATGTTCATACTCATTCCAAATAATATTACATTCGTTTAGATTTTACCATTCACTTTTAGGTTAAAATTTTACTCGGATAGGGTGAGTACATTTTACATCAAGGACCTAAAAAATGTAAAATTACATCAAGGTCCATACCTTTGGAACGAAGAACCATAAAATTAAGCAAGAAAAAAAGACTAGTCGATTCCTTCTCGAAAAAGCACCTCATCGAGACATACTCTTCATACTACTTTCTCTTCGATTGTTTTCAAAATATGGCCAAATTTGGCGTCATAAAAATTCTTGGATATGGGATTATCGACATAAAGTATGATGCACATATAACAATGACCTTGGTCGTTCGTCTTGAAATCCAAAAATGTTCATACTCGTTGACCACTAAGCTTAAATTCGTTTAGATTTTACCACTTACATTTAGGTTAATATCATACATGGGCAATGGGAGTACATTTTACAAGAAGTACCTAAAAAGGGGAAATTACATTAAGGTCCATACATCTACCCAAAAGGTCCCTACAAAGGGAAAATTATATCGATGTCCATATACATCTAGGACGAGGAACCATAAAATTAAGCAAGCAAAACAGCCGGGTCAACTCCTTATCGAGAAAGCACCTCATCAAGCCATAGTCTTCATACTACTTCCACTTTGAATGCTTTCAAATTAGGAAAAATTTACACGGGGGTGGGAGTACATTTTACACCAAGGACCTAAAAAAGGTAAAATTAAATCGAGGTCCATATATTTACACATAGGATGCTAAAAAGGGAAAATTACATCGAGATCCATATACATATAGCATGAAGCACCATAAAATTAACAAAGGAAAATAGTTGGGTCGGCTCATTTTTGAGGAAGCACATCATCAAGCCATACTCTTCATACTACTTCCTCTTCGATTGTTTTAAAAATTTGGCCAAATTCGACAGCATGCAAATTCATGGATACACGATCATTATCGACACAAAATATGATTTACATATGGCCATGACCTTGGTCGTTCGGATTGAAATCCAAAAAAAAATATACTCATTGACAACTAAGATTACATTCGTTTAGATTTTACCATTCAGTTTTAGGTTAAAATTTTACTCGGATCGGGTGAGTACATTTTACATAAAGGACCTAAAAAATGAAAAATTGCATCAAGGTCCATACATCTGGCACGAAGCTCCATAAAATTAAGCAAGGTAAATAGATTGGTCGGCTCATTCTCGAAAGAGCATGTCATCGAGCTATATTCGTTAGACTACTTCCTCTTTGATTGTTTTCAAAATATGGCCAAATTTGGCGTTATGAAAATTCTTGGATATGGGATTATCATGGATATAAATTATGATGTACATATAACAATGACCTTGGTCGTTCGGCTTGAAATCCAAAATAATTCATAGTCATTGACAGCTAAGCTTAAATTTTTTTAGATTTTCCCACTTACTTTTAGGTTAAAATCTTACGCGGGCAGTGCGACTACATTTTACACTTAGGACCTAAAAAGGGAAAATTACATTAAGGTCCATACATCTACCAAAAAGGTGTAACATCCCAGGTTTTATTATATGGCGTTACTAGAAGCATGCATCATCCTTTCATCATTGCATCCTACAAATGAATTTTTGCAACAAAATCCTAACACCTAAGCCTACCAAAAACCCTAATAAAGATTTCCCTGTGTAAGCAATACTGTTGTATTCATGCTTGACCCTTCTAAAAACTTGTAAAAATATTAATCTATGGTCCTAAGATGACCACCTTCTTTTTACAAAAATTTAGAAGTTGGTTTCATCACTTTTGGACTTTATATACAAAAGTTATTAGGGTTTTAGTAAAAACAGAAATTGATAAAAGCAAAGAATAAAAAAACCCTAACTAGCCTAAACGGGCCAGTTAAGCCGGCCCGTGAGCTATCTACCGCCACCAGCCATAGCAGCCGCACCGTGTCGCCAGCACAGCCCAGCGCCAGCCCGCAGGCCGCAGCCACTGACGTGGGGGCCCCACCCCGTTGTCTTCCTCCTAGATTCCGCGGCGAACACAGCTCCTGCCGTGTCGGGAGCCCCCCAAATCCTAACGGATTCGGCCATCCCCTTCCCCAAGTATCTGGCCCTTAAAAGCCGACCCCTCTCGTCGTTTTCCCCTCGACAAAACCCTAGCTTCGCCTACGATTTTCTAGCTCGAGCCGCCGCCGACCTCGGTGAGTTCGAAATCGACGACAGAAGCTTCCCCTCTCCTTGTTCTTTTCCCTAAGATGACCTTCACGCTCGACAGCTTCCTCCTTGTTCGATGTCTACCGCAGCGTGCCGCCACCGATTGCTCGCCGGAGCTATGGGAGAGGAGCTGCCACCGCCACCGCTTGAGGAAGAGAAGATCGTAACCGAGGCAACAGATGAGACCGCGAGGACGAGGCGATCGTCCCTCACTTCTTTGCCTTCCCCGAAGAGCACCAGAGCGCCGCCGCCTGTCACCACCGACACCGCCGCCGCTCACCGCCGCCGTCGCCACCGCTCACCGCCGCCGTCGCCACCACAGTAAGTCGCCGCGCCCCCTCTCATTCGTTCGATCTGCAATCTGTGTCTCAGATTAGAAGCAAACCCAAAGGGGTATGCGCCAGTAGTATTGCGCCGCGTGGCTGCCACGTCTGCCAGCCCACTAACGCGCCGCGTCAGCCCCACGTTTTCCAGTTGGCCCAATCAGGCTCTGCCACTTGGCAAGTTTTTGAATTTAGACTAGATCTGTTTGGCAGATTTGAGATAAAACTTGCGAAAATCATAGAAAAATAATTACTTGGCCAAATTTATCTTATAATATACCGTTGGATTCATAATTTTATGTAGAACTTAGATCTGCAATAAAATTCCATGTATACAGTTGGGTTTTCGGTGTAGATTTTATTCTCTAGATTAGAGTGTTTAATCTATAGAAAAACAATTAAAATTCTGATTTAGTTGATTCTTGTTGTGATAATTTTGTTTCCACAACACCTACTAAACAAAATTGTAGAACCTTTCAGGAGCATTAGTTTTGTTTTGGGGATAATTAGATGGTTGGATCTCCTAATAAACCTATGAATTAGTTTAATGACCCAAATTATTTTAAACCTATGGGAAATCAATCCTAATAACACCCTTAACACAATTGCAACCCAATTATACTACCTTGGTCAATTTAGAAAACCAATCTTGCATAAATAACATGTTGCATGCATGCATGTTATCTCCGTGGCATATTTTGTGCAAGTTGTGATCAGATCTATGTTTGTGATTCGTTAGATTGTTCGGAGTGCGCTAAGGAGTGCTATTGTGTAGAGTGTTGCTCGGATCAAGGCAAGTTACAACGCTTGTTCATAATTCTGTCCCAGTTCTGATTCTACGCATATGATCTTCAAAATTCTGTAGTATGCATGTGTAGGATGTTCTAGTAGAATTTTTCCCTTAGTATTATTTTGCAAGTGCGATGATTTTGTAGTATGCCATGAGTAGCTCTATACTTATGAATTACCCTCCTAATAGGTTCCCCTATTTTTTGCTAAGTATTGCTTGCTATGCTATATATACAAAGTACCGTTGGGGGGTTCGAAAGACAAAGAATTTTTCTAAGTATAAAGGCTCTCTAGAGCAAACTTTTCTTCTCAAAATCCACTTCAAAATAAAACTAAGTTTTCTTCTGGGCGGAATGGTTGTCGGGACAACGAGTGAGATTTTGGTGGAGGACGGCCGCCCAGGAATCAACGAAGTTTGCCATGTTTCAGAATTCAGAAGCTTCCAGTGCAACCACAATACATATGGGCTCTGTCTTGGCCTAGTACTTAGTGAGAAACCTCACCTGGGTACCAACATTTGGAGGTTCTTGGCACGGTTGGATCCAGAAGGTAGAGGGGATACTAAGGGAAAGCCTCGCCATGGTCTTGTCTGTAAAAGGACTTGATCGTGGATTGTGGGTAAATTGCACAAACTCTCGAGAGTATTGCAATCTGATCGATCAGCCATGTTCACGGAAACAGAACAACATTGAGTGTCTGAAGGATGAAGCCTCTAAAGGATCTTCCTCTCTATTTTCTAAAACAAAGTTTTGAAACCCCATGGCATGCGTAATATCGCCAATGGGTGGGATTTTGGGAACTTGGTGTGTAATATCCAAGTGTCACTTGGTGCGTAATATCCAAGTGTTTGGTTGTTTGGACACTTGGTGAGTAATATCCTCGTGTTCTATTCGACCCTATTTTATCTAAGCAAATGTTTACAAAGTAGGGAAAATCTTCTCTTCTCTTTTCTTCAGAAAACTAGCTTTGAGAAAATGAACTCTACAGCCTAAACTAAGCCTTTCATGTAGAGGTAGTCTTTTCCTTCCTTGGTGTAATTTGCCAATACATTCAAAGTATTGACCCAACTTGTTGGCTGCACGTCTTATGTGCAGAATCCGAAGATTGAAAGGTGCGTAGGGATCGCGAGTCTAGACTCGACAAGCCTGGGGCGTTGATGGACTGAAGCTTCTTTTATGTTTCCGTTGTTATTTGAGCTAGCTTAATGCTAAGCAAATTTGTAATAAATTTATACTCTGGATTCTCCGTGTAATAAAGACTTTGTGTTTTACATGATATTTCATCGACTGTGAGTGCAAGCTATTGATCCAGGGACTAGCATGTTAATCACAGGGACTTAGGATCCTTACCGATCCGAGGTCACTACAAAAGGTCCCTAAAAAGTGAAAATTTCATAGAGGTCCATATACATATAGCACGAGGCACCATAACATTAAGCAAGGAAAATAGCCGGGTTGGCTCCTTCTCCAGAAAGCACCTCATCAAGCCATAGTCTTCATACTACTTCCTCTTCGAATATTTTCAAAATATGGAAAAAATTTACATGGGGGTGGGAGTACATTTTACATCAAGGACCTAAAAAAGGTAAAATTAAATCGAGGAACATACATTAACACATAGGGCCCTAAAACAGAGAAAATTACATCGAGGTCCATATACATCTAGCCCAAAGCACCATAAAATTAACAAAGGAAAATAGTCGGGTTGGCTCCTTCTCGAGAAAGCACATCATCAAGCCATACTCTTCATACTACTTCCTCTTCGATTGTTTCCAAAATTTGGCCAAATTAGGGGGCATGCATATTCTTCGATATGGGATCATCATCGACAGAAAATATGATATACATATGGAAATGACCTTGGTCATTCGGCTTGAAATCCTAACATATTCATACTCGTTGACAACTAAGATTAAATTTGTTTAGATTTTACCACTCACTTTTAGGTTAAAGTTTCACACAGACTCGGTGAGTACATTTTGCATCAAAGACCCAAAAAAGGGAAAATTGCATCGACGTTTATACATCTAGCACAAAGAACCATTAAATTAATAAGAAAATAAAACAGACAGGTCGGCTCGTTCTCGAAAAAGAACGTCATCGAGGCATACTCGTCATAGTACTTCCTCTTCGATTATTTTCAAAATATGGCTCAATTTGTCGTCATGCAATTCTTGGATTTGGATTCCCATCGACATAAATTATGATGTACATATGGCCATTACCTCGGTCGTTCGACTTGAAATACAAAAATGTTCGTACTCGTTGACAATTAAGCTTAAATTCGTTTAGATGTTACCACTTACTTTTAGGTTAAAATTTTACATGGGCGGTGGGAGTACATTTTACGCCAAGAACATAAAAAAGATAAAATTAAAACGAGGTCCATACATCTACCAAATAGGGCCCTAAAAAGCGAATATTACATCGAGGTCCATATACATCTAATACGAGGCACGATAAAATTAAGCAAGGAAAATAATCGGGTCGGCTCCTTCTTGAGAAAGCACCTCATCTAGCTATACTCTTAAAACTACTTCCTCTTTGATTGTTTTTAAAATACGAACATATTTTAAACGGGTAGTGGAAGTACATTTTACACCGAGGACCTAAAAAACGAAAATTAAATTGGGGTCCATACATTTACATATAGGGCCCTAAAAGGGAAAATTACATCGAGGTCCATATACATCTAGCACGAAGCTCCATTAAATTAACCATGGAAAACAGTCGGGTCGGCTCCTTCTAGGGAAAGCACCTCATAGGGCCATACTCTTCATACTACTTCCTCCTGTATTGTTTTCAAAGTATGGCCAAATTCGGTGGCACACAAATTCTTGGATATGGGATCATCATCGATAGAAAATATGATTTACTATGGCCATGAACTTGGTCGTTTGTCTTGAAATCCTAAAATGTTCATAGTCGTTGACAACCAAGATTAAATTCGTTTAGATTTTATACTCACTTTTAGGTTAAAATTTTACATGGACCGGGTGAGTACATTTTAATCATGGATCCAAAAAAGGGATAGTTGCATAGAGGTCCATACATATAGCATGAAGCACCATAAAATTATGCAAGGAAAATAGAATGGTCGACTCCTTCTCGAAAAAGCACCTCATTGATCCATACTTGTCATACTACTTCCTCTTTGATTATTTTCAAAATATGGTCAAATTTTACACGGGCGCTGGGAGTACATTTACAGCAAGGACCTAAAAAAGAGAAAATTAAACCGAGGTCCATACATTTAAACATAATTCCCTAAAAAGGAAAAATTACATCAAGGTCCATATACATGTAGCACGAAGAACCATAAAATTAACCAAGGAAAAAATTCATGTCAGCTCCTTCTTGAGGAAACACCTCATCGACCCACACTCTTCATACTACTTACTCTTTTATTAATTTCAAAATATGGCCAAATTCGGCAGCATACAAATTCTTGGATATGGTATCATCATTGACAAAAATTATGATTTACATATGGCCATGACCTTGGTTGTTTGGATTGAAATCCTAAAATGTTCATCCTCGTTGACATCTAATATTAAATTTGTTTAGATTTTACCACTCACTTTTAGGTTAAAATTTTACACGGACCGAGTGACTATATTTTACATGAAGGACCTAAAAAGGGGAAATCGCATCAATGTCCATACATCGGGAACGAAGCACCATAAAATAAAGCAAGGAAAACAGACATGCCGACTCCTTCTCAAAAAAGCACCTCATCGAGCAATACTCATCATACCACTTCCTCTTGAATTATGTTTAACATATGGCTCAATTCGGCGTCTTATAATTCTTTGATATGGCATCATCATCGACGTAAAGTATGATGTACATATGGTCATCGACCTCGGTCGTTAGGCTCGAAATTCAAAAATATTCATACTTGTTGACAACTAAGATTAGGTTCGAAAGACAAAGAATTTTTCTAAGTATATAGGCTCTCTAGAGCAAACTTTTCTTCTCAAATCTACTTCAAAATAAAACTAAGTTTTCTTCTGGGCGGAATGGTTGTCGGGACAAAGAGTGAGATTTTGGTGGAGGACGGCCGCCCAGGAATCAAAGAAGTCTGCCATGTTTCAGAATTCAGAAGCTTCCAGTGCAACCACAATACATATGGGATCTGTCTTGGCCTAGTACTTAGTGGGAAACCTCACCTGGGTACCAACATTTGGAGGTTCTTGGCACGGTTGGATCCAGAAGGTAGAGGGGCTACTCAGGGAAAGCCTCGCCATGGTCTTGTCTATAAAAGGACTTGATCGTGGATTGTGGGTAAAGTGCACAAACTCTAGAGTGTATTGCAATCCGATCGATCAGCCGTGTTCACGGAAACAGAACAACATTGGGCATCCGAAGGATGAAGCCTCTGAAGGATCTTCCTCTCTCTTTTCTAAAACAAAGTTTTGAAACCCCATGGCGTGCGTAATATCGCCAATGGGTGGGATTTTGGGAACTTGGTGTGTAATATCCAAGTGTCACTTGGTGCGTAATATCCAAGTGTTTGGTTGTTTGGACACTTGGTGAGTAATATCCTCATGTGCCATTCGACCCTATTTTATCTAAGCAAATGTTTACAAAGTAGGGAAAATCTTCTCTTCTCTTTTCTTAAAAAAACTAGCTTTGAGAAAATGAACTCTACAGCCTAAACTAAGCCTTGCATGTAGAGGTAGTCTTTTCCTTCCTTGGTGTAATTTACCAATACATTCAAAGTATTGACCCAACTTGTTGGCTGCACGTCTTATGTGTAGAATCCGAAGATTGAAAGGTGCGTAGGGATCGCGAGTCTACACTCGACAAGCCTGGGGCGTTGATGGACTCAAGCTGCTTTTATGTTTCCGCTGTTATTTGAGCTAGCTTAATGCTAAGCAAATTTGTAATAAATTTATACTCTGGATTCTCCGTGTAATAAAGACTTTGTGTTTTACATGATATTTCATCGACTGTGAGTGCTAGCTATTGATCCAGGGACTAGCATGTTAATCACAGGGACTTAGGATCCTTACCAATCCGAGGTCACTACAGATGGTATCAGAGCACATCGTTGTCTGTAGGACGTGACCCTAGGATTGGAACCACCTCTTACATACGTGCCTTACTTGTGTTTCTACTAAGTTATTTTCCACACTTCTAGTATCTACTTTCCTCTACTTGATTAAGTATCTAATTTTCATTCTTCTAACTTAAAGATGACAAGCTTCCTCTACGACACCGTCAAGGACATCGAGCCCCTTCGCTTTGGTGGATGCCTCATGGACCTTCTCACATGTTTGGACCTTCCCCTCCCAACAATCCAGGGGAGCACAATGAAGAAACTCCACAAGGACGGCTGTTGGGGAGTCAAAGTCATCCAGCCAGGAAAAGAGCGAGGCAAGAACCCGAAGGAAGACATAGCAATCCACATTGTTAGCGATTCCAAGGAGAAGGCCCTTAGCATCAGCTTGCATCAGCTCATTGGTCGCCTATGTGGACGCCATCATGAGTCTCTCCAAGGACACTGCGGTGGCCTCTTTGGAAGACAAGATGAGGAAGGAATTCCCATGGAGTTAACTTTTGAGGAAAGGACTTCTACCAAGCGCCGAAGGACCCAATATCAACACCTGGAGTGCCACATCCATGACCTTGAAAAGGGTACCTTCCTCGAGATGTTAAAGAACGACAAGCTATACGCCCTCATCAAGGAGAAGGAGGAAATGATCAAGCAGCAGGAGGAGGAAATGAAGCTCCAAGAAATAAAGTTCCAAGACCAAGAGAAGAAGTTCGCTAACCAAGAGAAGAGGGTGATAAATAAAAACAAGAGGATTAGGGAACTCAAACATGAGATCGATGGAACTGAAGTGCAAACTGAAGGCCTTTGCTAGATAATCAATGATGTTCGTGCTTCCAAGAGGGACCTGGCAAAGCAACTTGAAGCCGCGAAGAATTCAAGCCTAGTGGAGAAGCTACAAAGCGAGAAGGAGGGGCTTCAGGAGCAGCTAGAAGCCACTACCAAGAAGCTGCTGGATGAGATAAAGAACCTCCAAGAGAATCTTGAAGCCACCACGAAGGAGATGGAGTTGTACAAGACAACCCTAGAGCAGGAAGGCTACTCGTTCGAGGACGAGGAAGAGGAAGGCGTGGAAGATGTGTAATAGTTGGACCACATTTAATTCTACAATAGAACGTTATTCACGATTGTAATAAATACCAAGACATTTTTTTGGGTTAGTTAAACTTGGTTGATTTCTGTGTTAAGTTGTGTTAATGTGTCTTGTGTGTCTTGTGTGCTTGGTGTGTTTTCATAAGGATAGGAGTTTACTACTTAGTCTTTCTGTCTATTTCTTAACTTTTCTCTCAAACCCCACAGATGCCACCAAGCCGTGCGAACACCGAAATTCCTCCGGAAATAGCACAAATTTTGGCCACTCAGAACCAGCTGATCCAACTGCTCACTCAGAACATGCAAAACAGCAACAACAACCCGCCACCACCACCACCCCCGCCACCACCACCACCCCCGCCACCACCTCAACAGGATCGTTTGACTCGGTTTTTGAGATTGAACCCACCTACCTTCACTAGCAGCGCTGAACCAATCATCGCAGATGACTGACTACGTACAATTAACAAGAAGCTAGACACCGTGCAAGCTGTCGGAGCCGACAGGGTACGTTATGCCGCACACCAGCTTGAAGGACCTGCTGCAGAATGGTGGGATAACTACCAAGTCACCCACCCGGATATTGACGCTATCACTTGGGATCAGTTCGAGTTAGCTTTTCGCACTCATCATGTGGCTGCTGGTATCATGACTCTGAAAAGGCGCAAATTTCGCGACCTACACCAGCTGCATCGTTCTGTCACCGAGTATGGTGAGATTTTCAACAAGCTAGCCCGTTACGCACCCGATGATGTTTCCACTGATGCCAAGAGGCAGGAGGAATTCTTTAGAGGACTCAATGATGAGATATCCATTCAGCTTGTGGCTCAGAAATTTGACAACTTTTAGGAACTCCTGGACAGAGCCATTGTGGTTGAATCCAAAAGTAAGAGCATAGAAAACCGCAAGAGGAAGTCTAACCCTCACAAGCACTCTCTTCCGTACTAGAAGCAGCGCAATTCATCACCACCACCTTACAACAATAATGTCAACCATAACGGTCATCACCATGGCGGCCACAAACACAATGGGCATAAAAACCGCAATGGGAATGGCAGCAATGGAAAGGATCTCAGTGAGGTGACATGCTTTAAGTGCAACAGGACAGGGCACTATGCAACCTCTTGCCTCGAGAAGAAGAATGGCAATGGCAATGGGAGTGGAAATGGACACAACCATGGCAATGTAAATGGGAAGAAGCCAAATCCGTTTGTCAAAGTCGCGGTGAATCATGTCTCTATGGAGGATGCTTCTGATGCACCAGACTCCGTGATTGGTAAGTTCAAGCTCAATTCTATTCCCGCAGTTGTTCTTTTTTATACTGGTGCATCGCATTCATTCATATCAAGGGTATTTTTGGATAAAGGCAAGATACCTACGGAGACTATAAACTTTCCTCTAAGGGTAAGTTCTCTTGGGGGAGAAATAGTGGCAAACTCCGGTTGCCGAGGATTAGAACTAAGGATTGGGACACACATCTTTCCCACAAGTCTAGTAGTTCTAGAATCACAAGGATTAGACATAAACTTGGGCATGAACTGGATGACCCAATATGAAGGAGTCATAGACTGTGCCAAAAGGACTGTCACGCTCACAACACCGGAAGGGAAGAGAATCTGTATCAAGTCAAATTTCGCACTTAAGGAAGCCATGGTGAACTCCCTTAAGGGGTTTAGCTTGGAGGAAGTACCTATTGTAAGGGAATACCCAGATGTCTTTCCGTAGGAGATACCTGGAATGCCTCCCGACCGTGATATCGAGTTCCTCATTGACTTGATGCCAGGCACGGGGCCGATTGCTAAGAGACCGTACAAGATGGATGTGGACGAGTTAAAGGAACTCAAGAAACAGCTTAGGGAACAATTGGACAAGGGATTCATCCAACCCAGCGCGTCATCTTGGGGAGCACCTGTCCTATTTGTGGAAAAGAAGGATAAAACCAAGAGGCTGGTTGTGGACTACCCCTCGTTGAACGAAGTGACGATCAAGAATAAGTATCCACTGCCTAACATCAATGATTTGTTTGACTAGTTAAAGGGAGCCAGTGTATTCTCAAAGATAGATCTGCAATCAGGCTACTTTCAGCTAAAGATTCGAGAACATGATGTGCCCAAAACAGCCTTCACCACAAGATATAGATTGTATGAGTACACCGTGATG
Source organism: Avena sativa (assembly GCA_916181665.1). Lineage (NCBI taxonomy): Eukaryota > Viridiplantae > Streptophyta > Magnoliopsida > Poales > Poaceae > Avena > Avena sativa. The sequence goes on along the minus strand of OV702279.1, from coordinate 150,031,241 downwards.
TCTTTTGTTCTAACCAATGCCCCAGCATACTTCATGACCATGATGAACAAGGTGTTCATGGAATATTTGGACAAGTTTATCGAGGTATTCATAGATGATATACTCATATACTCTAAGGATGAGAAGGAACATGAGAAACATCTGCCCCTTATTATGGAGAAACTAAGAGAACACAAGTTGTATGCCAAATTCAGCAAATGCGAATTCTGGTTAAAGGAAGTGGGATTCCTTGGTCATGTTGTGTCAGTAATAGGAGTTGCCGTAGACGGAATGGTAGTCACCCAAGAATGTGGGAGATATTAGGAGTTTCTTGGGCCTCGCAGGATATTATCGGAGGTTCATTGAAAACTTCTCCAAAATAGCAAAACCCATGACGGAACTATTGAAGAAGGAAAAGAAATTCCTATGGACCGAGGCATGTGAAGCAAGTTTTCAAGAGTTGAAGAAACTCCTTGTAACGGCGCCAGTTCTGTGTCTGCCTCATATCCAAAAGGATTTTCAAGTCTATTGTGACGCTTCTCGACAAGGACTTGGAAGTGTATTGATGCAGGATGGGAAAGTGGTATCCTATGCCTCCCGACAACTTAAGAACCACGAACACAACTACCCCACACATGATTTGGAACTTGCGTCTGTGGTTCATGCAGTCAAGGTATGGAGACACTACCTCATGGGCAAACATTGTGATGTGTTCACAGATCATAAGAGTTTGAAGTACATCTTCACCCAAAAGGAGTTGAATATGAGACAAAGAAGATGGCTTGAACTAATTAAGGATTATGACTTGGATTTACAGTACCATCCCGGAAAGGCAAATGTGGTTGCTGATGCCTTAAGTCGTAAGGTTTATGTGAATGGACTTACCGCAGGGGAACTTCCAGAGGATTTATGCAAGCAATTCAAGGACCTCAGGCTAGAAATAGTTCCGAAAGGACACGTAGCGACTATGGAAATAGTGTCTACTTTCCAAGGGAGAATCAAGGAAGCACAAAAGGGATATAAAGAGTTGGAGGAAATAAGAGTCAAGATAACTGAAGGAAAGGCAAAAGAGTTTCGTCTAGACGAACAAGGGACCCTTTGGTATGGGAAGCGTTTGTGCATTCCCAATGACCCCGACATCAGGAAGTTGATTTTACAAGAAGCTCACGACTCACCCCACTCAATTCATCCAGGTAACACGAAGATGTACATGGATGTGAAGGATAGATTTTGGTGGAATAACTTAAAAAGAGAAATTGCCAAATATATTTCTCTGTGTGATGTATGCAATAGAGTTAAAGCCGAGCACCAGAAACCGGTCGGATTACTTCAACCGCTACCTATACCCGACTGGAAGTGGGATAGGGTAGGCATGGATTTTATCACGGGATTGCCCCGGACTCGTTTAGGATTTTATTCTATCTGGGTAGTGGTGGACCACTTTACAAAGGTGGCTCACTTCATCCCCGTAAAGACCACGTATACAAGTGCTAAGCTTGCTAAGATATACATGTCAAGGATTGTAAGCCTACATGGTGTTCCCAAGGGAATTGTGTCAGACAGAGGCACCTAGTTTACTTCAAATTTTTGGCGACAACTACATGAGTCTCTTGGAACCCGACTAGAATTGAGTACTGCCTTCCACCCTCAGACAGATGGCCAAACAGAAAGGGTGAACCAAATTCTGGAAGATATGTTGAGATCTTGCGCACTAGACTATGGGTCTAGTTGGGATGATAACCTGCCGTATGCTGAGTTCTCATTCAACAACAGCTACCAGACAAGTATCAAGATGGCTCCATTTGAAGTTCTATATGGCAGGAAGTGTAGGACTCCGCTGCTATGGAGTGGAGTTGGTGAACGTAGTCTTTTTGGACCTGAATTGATCAAGGATGCCGAAGAAAAGGTACGACAGATTCAGGATAGGCTAAAGGTAGCCCAATCTCGACAAAAGAGTTATGCTGATTCCAAGCGCAGAGATGTGGCTTATAAAATAGGGGACCATGCGTATCTTCGAGTTTTACCCCACGATTCATAGGACCAGATAAGGTTCTGGCCCGTAGAGGATAAGTTGCTTATCAGTTGGAGTTACCGGAAGGACTGACTGTTCATGATGTGTTTCATGTGTCACAACTAAAGAAGTGTCACCCGGAGATGGCCGAAACACCACTAAGAGACACCGTTCCCCTAGATGAGGTTCAATTGGAAAATGACCTTACTTATGAGGAAAAACCCATCAAAATACTGGAAACAGCCGAAAGGATTACCCACACCAAGACTATAAGATTCTGCAAAGTACAATGGAACCACCACTCCGAGGAAGAAGCTACGTGGGAGCGCGAAGAAGACTTGAAGGCAGAACACCCACACCTATTTGCTAGCCAACCCGAATCTCGGGGACGAGATTCTTCTTAAGGGGGGGTAGGTTTGTAACATCCCAGGTTTTATTATATGGCGTTACTAGAAGCATGCATCATCCTTGCATCATTGCATCCTATAAATGAATTTTTGCAACGAAATCCTAACACCTAAGCCTACCAAAAACCCTAATAAAGATTTCCCTGTGTAAGCAATACTGTTGTATTCATGCTTGACCCTTCTAAAACCTTGTAAAAATATTATTCTATGGTCCTAAGATGACCACCTTCTTTTTACAAAAATTTAGAAGTTCGTTTCATCACTTTTGGACTTTATATGCAAAAGTTATTAGGGTTTTAGTAAAAACAGAAATTGATAAAAGCAAAGAATAAAAAAAACCCTAACTAGCCTAAACAGGCCAGTTAAGCCGGCGCGTGAGCTATCTACCGCCACCAGCCACAGCAGCCGCACCGTGTCGCCAGCACAGCCCAGCGCCAGCCCGCAGGCCGTAGCCATTGATGCGGGGGCCCCACCCCGTCGTCTTCATCCCAGAGTCCGCGGCAAGCACAGCTCCTGTCGCGTCGGGACCCCCCAAATCCTAACGGATTCGGCCATCCCCTTCCCCAAGTATCTGTCCCTTAAAAGCCGACCGCTCTCGTCGTTTTCGCCTCAAAAAAACCTAGCTTCGCCTCCGATTTTCTAGCTCGAGCCGCCGCCGGCCTCGATGAGTTCGAAATCGATGACAGAAGCTTCCCCTCTCCTTGTTCTTTTCCCTAAGATGACCCTCATGCTCGACAGCTTCGCCTAACCCTCCTTGTTCGATGTCTACCGCAGTGTGCCGCCACCGATTGCTCGCCGGAGCTGCGGGAGAGGAGCTGCCACCGCCACCGCTTGAGGAAGAGAAGATCGTAAACGAGGCAACAGACGAGACCGCATGGAGCAGGCGATCGTCCCTGACTGCTTCGCCTTCCCCAAAGAGCACCAGAGCACCGCCGCCTGTCACCACCGACACCGCCGCCGCCACCACAGTAAGTCGTCGCGCCCCCTCTCATCCGTTTGATCTGCAATCTGCGGCTCAGATTAGAAGCAAACCCGAAGGGTTATGCGCCAGTAGTACTGTGCCGCGTGGCTGCCACGTCTGCGAGCCCACTAACGCGCTGCATCAGCCCCGCGTTTTCCAACTGGCCCAATCAGGCTCTTCCACTTGGCAAGTTTTTGAATTTAGACTAGATCTGTTTGGCAGATTTGAGATAAAACTTGTGAAAATCATAGAAAAATAATTACTTGGCCAAATTTAGCTTGTAATATACCGTTGGATTCATAATTGTATGTAGAACTCAGATCTGAAATAAAATTCCAAGTTTACAGTTGGGTTTTCGGTGTAGATTTTAATCTCTAGATTAGAGTGTTTAATCTATAGAAAAACAATTAAAATTCTGATTTAGTTGATTCTTGTTGTGATGACTTTGTTTCCACAACACCTATGAACAAAATTGTAGAACCTTTCAAGAGCATTAGTTTTGTTTTGGGGCTAATTAGATGGTTGGATCTCCTAATAAACCTATGAATTAGTTTAATGACCCAAATTATTTTAAACCTATGGGAAATCAATCCTAATAACACCCTTAACACAATTGCAACCCAATTATACTACCTTGGTCAATTTAGAAAACCAATCTTGCATAAATACCATGTTGCATGCATGCATGTTATCTCCGTGGCATATTTTGTGCAAGTTGTGATCAGATCTATGTTTGTGATTTGTTAGATTGTTTGGAGTGTGCTAAGGAGTGCTATTGTGTAGAGTGCTGCTCGGATCAAGGAAAGTTACACCACTTGTTCATAATTTTGTCCCAGTTTTGATTCTATGCATATGATCTTCAAAATTCTGTAGTATGCATGTGTAGGATGTTCTAGTAGAATTTTTCCCTTTGTATTATTTTGCAAGTGCGATGATATTGTAGTATGCCATGAGTAGCTCTATACTTAGGAATTACCCTCCTAATAGGTTCCCCTGTTTTTTGCTAAGTATTGCTTGCTATGCTATATATAAAAAGTACCGTTGGGGGGTTCAAAAGACAAAGAATTTTTCTAAGTATAAAGGCTCTCTAGAACCATTTTGGGCGGAATGGTTGTCGGGACAATGAGAGAGATTTTGGTGGAGGACGACCGCCCAGGAATAAAAGAAGTCTGCCATGTTTCAGAATTCAGAAGCTTCCAGTGCAACCACAATACATATGGGCTCTGTCTTGGCCTAGTACTTAGTGGGAAACCTCACCTGGGTACCAACATTTGGAGGTTCTTGGCACGGTTGGATCCAGAAGGTAGAGGGGATACTAAGGAAAAGCCTCGCCATGGTCTTATCTGTAAAAGGACTTGATCGTGGATTGTGGGTAAAGTGCACAAACTCTCGAGAGTATTGCAATCTGATCGACCAGCCGTGTTCATGGAAACAGAACAACATCGAGCATCTAAAGGATGAAGCCTCTGAAGGATCTTCCTCTCTCTTTTCTAAAACAAAGTTTTGAAACCCCATGGCGTGCGTAATATCGCCAATGGGTGGGATTTTGGTAACTTGGTGTGTAATATGCAAGTGTCACTTGGTGCGTAATATCCAAGTGTTTGGTTGTTTGGACACTTGGTGAGTAATATCCTCGTGTGCCATTCGACCCTATTTTATCTAAGCAAATGTTTACAAAGTAGGGAAAATCTTCTCTTCTCTTTTCTTAAGAAAACCAGCTTTGAGCAAATGAACTCTACAGTGTAAACTAAGCCTTGCATGTAGAGGTAGTCTTTTCCTTCCTTGGTGTAATTTGCCAATACATTCAAAGTATTGACCCAACTTGTTGGCTGCATGTCTTATGTGCAGAATCCGAAGATTGAAAGGTGCGTAGGGATCGCGAGTCTACACTCGACAAGCCTGGGGCGTTAATGGACTCAAGCTGCTTTTATTTTTCCGCTGTTATTTGAGCTAGCTTAATGCTAAGCAAATTTGTAATAAATTTATACTCTGGATTCTCCGTGTAATAAAGACTTTGTGTTTTACATGATATTTCATCGACTGTGAGTGCTAGCTATTGATCCAGGGACTAGCATGTTAATCACAGGGACTTAGGATCCTTACCGATCCGAGGTCACTACCAAAGGTCCCTAAAAGTGAAAATTACATCGAGGTTCATATACATATAGCACGAGGCACCATAAAATTAAGCAAGGAAAATATCCGAGTTGGATCCTTCTCCAGAAAGCACCTCATCAAGCCATAGTCTTCATACTACTTCCTCTTCGAATATTTTCAAAATATGGAAAAAAATTACATGGGGGAGGGAGTACATTTTACATCAAGGACCTAAAAAAGGTAAAATTAAATCGAGGAACATACATTTACACATAGGGCCCTAAAACAGATAAAATTACATCGAAGTCCATATACATCTAGCCCAAAGCACCATAAAATTAACAAAGGAAAATAGTTGGGTCGGCTCCTTATCGAGAAAGCACATCATCAAGCCATACTCTTCATACTACTTCCTCTTCGATTGTTTTCAAAATTTGGCCAAATTAGGGGGCATGCATATTCTTCGATATGGGATCATCATCGACAGAAAATATGATATACATATGGAAATGACCTTGGTCATTCGGCTTGAAATCCTAACATATTCATACTCGTTGACAACTAAGATTAAATTTGTTTAGATTTTACCACTCACTTTTAGGTTAAAGTTTCACACAGACTCGGTGAGTACATTTTGCATCAAAGACCCAAAAAAGGGAAAATTGCATCGACGTTTATACATCTAGCACAAAGAACCATTAAATTAATAAGAAAATAAAACAGACAGGTCGGCTCGTTCTCGAAAAAGAACGTCATCGAGGCATACTCGTCATAGTACTTCCTCTTCGATTATTTTCAAAATATGGCTCAATTTGTCATCATGCAATTCTTGGATTTGGGATCCTCATCGACATAAATTATGATGTACATATGGCCATTACCTCGGTCGTTCGACTTGAAATAAAAAATGTTCGTACTCGTTGACAATTAAGCTTAAATTCGTTTAGATGTTACCACTTACTTTTAGGTTAAAATCGTACATGGGCGATGGGAGTACATTTTACGCCAAGAACGTAAAAAAGATAAAATTAAATCGAGGTCCATACATCTACCAAATAGGGCCCTAAAAAGCGAACATTATATCGAGGTCCATATACATCTAATACGAGGCACCATAAAATTAAGAAAGGAAAATAATCGGGTCGGCTCCTTCTTGAGAAAGCACCTCATCTAGCTATACTCTTCAAACTACTTCCTATTTGATTGTTTTTAAAATACGAACATATATTACACGGGCAGTGGAAGTACATTTTACACCGAGGACCTAAAAAACAAAAATTAAATTGGGGTCCATACATTTACATATAGGGCCCTAAAAGGGAAATTACATCGAGGTCCATATACATCTAGCACGAAGCTCCATTAAATTAACCATGGAAAACAGTCGGGTCGGCTCCTTCTTGGGAAAGCACCTCATAGGGCCATACTCTTCATACTACTTCCTCCTGTATTGTTTTCAAAGTATGGCCAAATTCGGTGGCATACAAATTCTTGGATATGGGATCATCATCGATAGAAAATATGATTTACTATGGCCATGAAATTGGTCGTTCGTCTTGAAATCCTAAAATGTTCATAGTCGTTGACAACTAAGATTAAATTCGTTTAGATTTTATACTCACTTTTAGGTTAAAATTTTACATGGACCGGGTGAGTACATTTTAATCATGGATCCAAAAAAGGGAAAGTTGCATAGAGGTCCATACATCTAGCATGAAGCACCATAAAATTATGCAAGGAAAATAGAATGGTCGACTCCTTCTCGAAAAAGCACCTCATTGATCCATACTTGTCATACTACTTCCTCTTTGATTGTTTTTAAAATATGGTCAAATTTTACACGGGCGCTGGGAGTACATTTACACCAAGGACCTAAAAAGGAAAAATTACATTTAAACATAATTCCCTAAAAAGGAAAAATTACATCAAGGTCCAAGTACATGTAGCACGAAGCACCATAAAATTAACCAAGGAAAAATTCATGTCAGCTCCTTCTTGACGAAACACCTCATCGACCCACACTCTTCATACTACTTACTATTTTATTAATTTCAAAATATGGCCAAATTCGGTAGCATACAAATTCTTGGATATGGTATCATCATTGACAAAAATTATGATTTACATATGGCCATGACCTTGGTTGTTTGGCTTGAAATCCTAAAATGTTCATCCTCGTTGACATCTAATATTAAATTTGTTTAGATTTTACCACTCACTTTTAGGTTAAAATTTTACACGGACCGAGTGACTATAATTTACATCAAGGACCTAAAAAGGGGAAATCGCATCAATGTCCATACATCGGTAACGAAGCACCATAAAATTAAGCAAGGAAAACAGACATGCCGGCTCATTCTCAAAAAAGCACCTCATCGAGCCATACTCATCATACTACTTCCTCTTGAATTATTTTCAACATATGGCTCAATTCGGCGTCTTATAATTCTTGGATATGGCATCATCATCGACGTAAAGTATGATGTACATATGGCCATCGACCTCGGTCGTTAGGTTTGAAATCCAAAAATATGCATACTTGTTGACAACTAAGATTAATTTCGTTTAGATTTTACAACTTACGTTTAGGTTAAAATTTTAAACGGGTGGTGGGAGTACATTTTACATCAAGGACGTCAAAATATTTAAAATTGCATCGAGGTCCATACATTTAGCACAAAGGACACTAAAAATTTGGTCAAACTTTTGATAGCTTGACTTTTCAAAAAAATGCCTTAAGCCTTGGGACCGAGGGAGTACTAATAAAGGGGATAGATGGTTACCCTCTTCTCCCAGCATCCCCTCTCTCTATCACATTCCCACACTCACTTCGCAATTCTGAGTCGTTAACCCAAGTTGATACGTTGAAACCAATGCTGAAACTTTTGTCTGTGGTGGACACAGGGTCCTCATTAAGCTCTGCTTCCGAGCTACAGGTGGATTGTTTGATTCCTCCGGCCGTAGCCCTTTTCAGAAGCGTCCTTCGCCTTTCGTGTGTGTGTGGGTCATGCGCAAGGTGAGGTCTCTGTCACCCTTAGGGTTTTGGCTGGCCGCGCCGGAACCCTCATTGCGGTCGTCCAAGCTTATGGCGCCTGCTGCGTCAGGACCGAATGCTCGTGCGTCGACGAAGGCGTTCTTGTCGTCTGCAGGTTGGACTCTCATTCCAAATGTGCCAAATTTCACAGTGTACATGGCAAAACCCCTATCGGTGGCTCCCCCTTCATCCGCGAGTGACTGTGCTTCTTCGGTGTATGTGGCTGGTTCTTCGTTAGTGACGCCATGTTCATCTTCTCAACCCATCGATCCCTGTGCAGCAAGTTCGCGCCCCCACTGCAACGAGGTTAGATTTGGAGGATTGAGGCTTTAACACAAATCCGATGTGCATCTAGTCAGATTTTGGGAACGTCTACTACAGGTCCTTTGTTGAACTGCTTAGTTATATGTCATATTCTTGATAATTGTCTTTTGTGCTATTCTTTATATGTCATATTCTTGATAATCGTCTTTTGTGCTATTCTGCTTAGTTATGATATATTCGTGATGATGATGAAGGGTTCTGTTTTGGTACTTAGATGATGATTTGTGTTGTTTAGGAATTTTCCATGACACGTTGTGTTATTTTTGTATTTTGTATGATGCATTATGTCCTGAATCCTCATTTTGTTGTTTCATCCATTTTGATCTATGTTCTGTTGTTTAAGATTAAATGATATGCATTCGAAATGTTCACATTATTTCAATGACCCATCAGTTTAGGTAATTTTGATTATGCTGGCACTGTTTATTAAATTTAATTACATGATGCATTGTGCTGTTTTTGTATTTTTTATGATGCATTGTATATATGCTGTTTTGTCTATCCAGATAATTCATTGTGCTGTTTTATCCATACAGATTATGTATTGTGCTGCTTAATCAATCTAATTAAATGGTATGCCTTATATTTTTTGAATCAATGTTTTTTTGGTATTTTAGATGATGCATTGAATAAATGTTGTTTTGTCTATCTAGACAATTCATTGTGCTGTTTTATCTATGCAGATTATTCATTGTGCTGCTTAATCAATCTAATTAAATGGTAAGCCTTCTAGCTGTTTAGTCAATCTAATTTTGAGGACTGGCCAGGTTAGGTGATTTTGATGATGCATCGTGCTATTTAAGAAATTTAATTTACCTCATACCTTGTGTTGTTTAGGTAATTTTTATGGTGCAATGATGCATTGTGATCTTTCATCAATTTATATGATGCATTTTGGTGTTTTGGTAATTAAAAAGGTATGACATAATGGTAATTTTCATGTAGGATGGCCTATCTGTAATGCCGAAATTAGACTACATTCTTGATCGGACTGCTCCAACTCCAGGTGGCTATGAAGATGCTCTCCCCATCATACCAAGGGAGTTGAAGCTGTCGGGCAGGAGAGTGGAGGCCTTGGCAAGGGCGAGTGCTGCAAGGTCGGTCGCTAGTTCTGCCAAACTAAGAGGACGCCCTAGGTCGGTGGGATACCATGCCACCACGCATTGTCCTAGGTTCTTCTACATCTAGTTAGTCCAGCATGACTTGTATATGCTTATCATCTCGACTTACTTCAAGCCTTATGTGAAGGTTCAAGCATGTGAGGAATGTGAGTGGGTTGTCCATGCCAACCGTAACAAACACCAGATGTTCTGGACAAAGGGTGGGCTAGCTTTGCTGCTTTCCATGAGTTGAAGGAGGGTGACTGCCTTATGTTCAAGGTCACTATAGATGGGTTCAAGATGAAAATCTAAGACTGCATCACCTCCTGACGGAAGGTGTTCGACTTTCGTGAGCACGCTCATCTTAGTTAAGGGCCTCTTTGGATCAAATGATATTCCAAATAATTTTGGAGGAATTCAACCCATAGGATTTTTCCATAAGGAAGAAATTTGGATGAAAGAAACAATACCTCCAAAATTCGTATGGATTGCATTCCTACACCTCAATCCCATAGGAATCTCAACATCTAGTTTGTTACACTAATTTGTGTAGGATTGAGGCACTTTTCCTGTGTGTTCTGTGTGTTTCAAGCCAGTAGATTTGTTCTGTTTTGCAATCCTCTATTTTGTACATGCGACTTTGTTAAATTCATGTGTTTTGAAATCCTGTGATCTAAATAAGCCCTAAGTTCTCTTTAAATTTTCCATCCGATATTTTGGTGAGTGTTTGTTATTATTAGTTGTCAAGCCCTAAGTATATTTAATTTAATTTGACTACTACTGGTAGTACAGTACTACTATTTCTACTCTACATTGGATAGTTATACGGAGTATTAGTACTATTACTATTTTGTTTTGCATGTGGTAGTACGAGAGAGTGTAGAACCCTTATCGCGGAAAAAAGATTGTAGAAGCCTCCGGGTTACATAATTTCACTCTAGTTTTTCGTCACTCGGATGGAATCTTGTCCATTGCTTTGACAAGACATTACTACAGACCTTTGGTGGGTCATAAAAATATTTACAGCTACTTGCTCGATCGCTAGCATGGTGGCCTACCCATACTCTACTCCGAGAGACTTATGTTTTCCTTCCTACTATGGCAGATCATTCATCCTGCCCGCTGGGTCTTTGGATGGACCGACGAGATTTCTCAAAGGGCGGCAACGAGACCCAGACCTTGACATATTTCTTCCGCTATTCACTCTCTTCCTACTAGTACTACCTCGCTCTGCCTTCATAAAAACCATTTTCTTCCCCACTGCTCCTCCCTTGATGCGACAAAATAACCTATCTCACCGGAAGAACAGCAAGATGGCGGTGGAGAAACCCCACCTGTAGGGGGACCTGCAGGCTCGGACACGATAAACGGACCAGCAATAGGGTGAGGACTCCTCCTCGCGCATGTATCCGAAGATCGGCTATCACCAGGACCAAGAATCCAGGTAGGTGTTTGTACTTCTGTTTATTCCTGGGCTATCTCCTCCTACTATTGAACCGTCTTTCTACATCTTCCAGGCCAGGCGGCTTGAATATCGAATTTTCCACCTCATGGATCGATAGCACGACGGATATATCTGACTTGTACGATGATATCATTCCCTCTCTCCGTCGAAAAAAGAGGTAGGCACTATACATGTAGTGGCATTTTTATGTTCTTCTATGTATGCACTCCATGCATGCTCTCTTACTGATGACGAATTTTCCATGCAGGAAGTCATGGCGATAATCTTGGCCAAAGTAGATGAAATCAACAACCATAACATCAAATTTTGTAGAAAAACTTCGAGCTCAAACTGGAGTGTGATCGCCTCCGAGCCGATCTGGCTTTTCAAAAGAGGCTCGTATGATCTTATGAGCGTGACTCCTTAACCCTTTGCACTGAGTGTAGTAATTTGAAGAAAGAATTCACCAAGCTCAGCAGCCAGCTTCTACCATTGCGGATGCCATCAAGGTCATGCCCCTATAAGTAAGGAAGGGAGAAGCCTTCTCATGTTGGCCGTCGAGCTCACGACCATTGTGGAGGTCGTGCCTCCGAAGGGTGGACACAGTGTTACAATCGCCAAATCTAGGACAGTGAAATGTTTGGCTTTGGAGTAGAAATTGGTAGGAACGGATAATCCTTCCACTGACCCTCTTTTTTTGGTTTATCATCTATTTTTGCATAATTATATTTCACTCTAATTAGCAATCGAATGCTCTCTCTAGAGTTTTTTCTTAATGATTGCACTAGTTACTAGATAATTGGTTGTATAGTAGCCCACTAAATTATAACTTCCATTCTTGATGTATTCATGGGAGAATGAGATGGTTTGCTGAGAATTGTTGCATGCTCTGTTTAATGGGTCCCACGTGCTGAGTCTAACCAGTGCAAACATTTGGTTTCGACTCGACTCCACTTTTTCCTATACGATGCATATCTTATCATCATATTGGTCCATGCAAAATAGGGGATGGAGGGAAAATCATTTTTCTATTCCTCACGGGCAAATTATTTGCATTGATTAGCAAGAGTGACCAGCAGACGGCGCAAAAAAAAGGGTCTGTCACTCAATCAACAAAAGATATGGAGCTTGTGCGCATATGCATGCAACTCAGTAACTAGACTATGATGAGATCAATGAATATACGGAGAATACAAGTAAAATGATCAACCCAATAAAATCCACTTAATACACGATGCATGGAACTCATTAACCAACTACTATCATGCATGTAATCACGATGCATGCTAGTTACATAGTATGTTTGTTTTGAGATCCACGCATTCACTCCTGAAAATGAAGTAACCAACTACTCTCATGCATTCATTCCTAAAAATGGAGTACATAATAGAAATAACATGTGTTAGTATGTTTTTTTGAGCTGCATGCATTCACTCCTGAAAATGGAGTACACGAAAATTTTAAACTCGTGGAGCGCCAAAATAACCTGGCCCCATCTTGCCCGATTAATGATGTGCTACTACCATATTGTGGCCTACACATCTACCCCTATAGTCCAATCTGGGACACCCAGCGATTTCTTGCATAGAAATCCGCGCCAGAGCCTTCGCAGGGAAGGTATCGGCTCTGGCCCATTGATTTTGGATGGACGGACAAGATTGCTAGATGGCCAAAATCACGTAGTCTCCAATCCCTCGCGCCCCTCTATTTCAAACACTGCGAAATTTCTCGCGCCCCTCCGTTTCAAACACTGCAAAATTTCTCATGCCCCTCTGTTTCAAACACTGTGAAATTTCTCACGCCCCTTAGTTTCAAACAAACAATACTAATTAATAGTATTTCCTTCTCGGGTCGGTACTAGGGTCCTACAAATATATTGCAAAAAAAAGATTCTTCCCTACACACAAAGAAAAATCCTCAGAAAAAACCTAGCCCCGCTCACACTCTCTGGCCTCTTCGACCACCAGCTCCAGCGGTAGAACCTCCCACAACACTTCTCATTATGGATTTTCCCACAGGAACTCGACACCATGCACTCCTCACCCACCAGTATTCCGGAGCCACATTAGTAGCGGTCTCATCCATCGCACCATTGCCACATCACCGATGTCCAGCGCACCCGACACAGGTCACTACACCTGGCTTCCTTTCCCCACTTTTTCATGCACGGCCCCAAATCCATGAACGACTCACCAAGATTTGCTTTTGTGTCGCCATCATCCACCCCAACTATACCATACCGGAGTCGTCGTGCAGTGCACCGATTCTTCCACGGCGATGCTCTCGTCCACTGTGCTCAAGCCGGCATCGACCGCCCAAGATCTGTTGCCCAGACGCAAACAACCACCGCAACCGCAACACCCGCGTGGGTAAGGATGATGGTTAGAAGCCTCTCCTACCATGGTAACCAAATTTCCCAACTCTTTTTTGTTTTTTTAGCAGCATAGCAGGTTCAAGAATGTCGCAGTGAACTGCATTTTTCTAATCGGGCTACACACCAAGTCAGTGCGCACGTCTGGTATTTGTGGTACATAAAGGTCACTAGACATGTTGGCTTGTATTCGCTCCTCTAAAAATTTTAAAGTCATAACCATGTTCTTAGCTACTCCGTACAATAGTAGTTGCCTGCTATTGTTTAGTTCTTGCAAAATGTGAAGTCAGTGGAAAATATTAGTGTGGATTCCCTTCTCTACTGTTACTAAATTTATCTGGTTCGTCCTAAGCTATGTTCCTGCTATTATTTTATCCCTAGAATCGTTCGTCTAACATGTAGTACGCGTTCAAACTATTCGTACTAATTCGATTATAATTTTGTTGCTTCCATCTAGTTCTTCAAAAGCTGCAACAAAAGGGAAATCTGAACATGTTGGTTTGGACAACCTTTCCTACGGGTTCCGATGCCATTGTTTCATTTTCTAGTGCTAGTACATTCTAAGAAACGACATAAGTACCCTCTACCGTATATATAGTTCATTTGTTGTTTGTCTTCCTACTATACAAGTTCTTGAATGATGTCGTTATAATTTCTGTCTGGTTCATTTTTAGCTATGATATTAACTGCATGCCATTATGTAGCTCACCGCAAATTCCGAGTCACCCATCGTCTCTTGCATTCTAGGATACACAACTGCTTCCATATATATTTGTTGAAATGACCTGACAAGTTCATATTTGCTAAAACTCTAAGAAACACTGTTTGATTTATCAATTCATTTGTTGGCACAATTTTGTAATGCTTGCTTGTCTTGATCTGTAGGTTCACAATTGATGCCATTATATTTTGTATCTAATGGTTCATCATAAGCAATGACATAACTATCCACCATTGTATATATAGTTCATTCGTGGTTTCTATTCCTGCTCTAAAAGTTCTAGTATGATGCCATTATAATTTCGATCTGCTTCATTCTTATAGCTACGACAGTAACTGCATGCCATTGTGTAGATCACTGCAATTTCCGAGTCACCCAACATTTCTTGCATTCTAGGATACACAACTGCTTCCATATATATTTATTGAAATGACCTGGCTAGTTTATATTTGCTAAAATGCTAAGAAAGACTATTTGATTGCTCAATTAATTTGTTCGCACACTTCTCTAATGCTTGCTTGTCCTGATCTATAGGTTCATAATTGATGCAATTATATTTCGTATCTAATGGTTCATCATAAGGAACGACATAACTATCCTCTACTGTATATATAGTTCATTCGTGGTTTCCGTTCCTGCTCTATAAGTTCTAGTATGATGCCATTATAATTTCTATCTGTTTTATTCTTATAGCTATGACATTAACTGCAAGACATTGTGTAGCTCACTGCAAATTCCGAGTTACCCAACGTCTCTTGCATTCCAGGATAAAGAACTAATTCCATATATATTTGTTGAAATGACCTGGCTACTTTATAGTTTTTGAAATTCTAAGAAATACTTTGATTGATTGCTCATTTCATTGTAGTCACACTTGTATAATGGTTGTTTATCCTGTTGTACAGGTTCACAAGTGACGCCATTATATTTCGTATCTTGTTTCGATTCGTCCTAAGCAACGACATAAATATCGTCTACAATATATTTCATTCATGGTTTCTATTCCTACTCTACAAGTTCTCGCATGATGCTATTATAATTTCTATCTGATTCATTCTTAGCTACGATAATAACTACATGCCATTGTGTAGCTCACCGTCAATTCCATATCACCCAACGTCTCTTGCATTTTAGGATATACAACTTCTTTTATATATATTTATTGAAATAACCTGGCTAGTTTATATTTGCTGAAATTCTAAGCCACACACATTGTTATATTTCTCGTTTCATGGTAGGCACACTGGTTTAATGCTTGCTTGTCCTATTTGTTTGACGTGATGGTCAATATATTTGAACCATTGACCAGTAGTTAACTCTAGTTCATAGCTCCTATTGTATTAGTTAAATGAGTAGTTTGCCTTGCTTGATGTATTAACTTGTTATTGCTTAGTTTTAGACTGTAATTATTGCTATCGCCCCCAAAGCGGGGGCTACAAGATCATGTCTCAAGGTTGTTTTTGAATGTAGATGGCACACTCAAAAGGGAGATGCAGGTGATAGATAGAGAAAGCAAATTGAGAACTACCACCAACTCGATTGTCAACTAAAATGCCAATTTTTCTTTCCCTTGAGTTTATAATATGTAATAATTTTAAGAAGTTTGCATTTGATGTAATATCTAGATTAATCGTGTAGGCCCTAGGCATTTAGTTGACGCCATCCACACATAGCGTTAGGCGATACCATACCTCTGCGGTAGCCAAGTCGATTAGGTTATATTATCGTTCTTTGTATTTGCCTCTCTTGTATTAGGCTAACGATGAACGTAAAAATGCTCATAAGTTGTACACCTTTAATGATAACGGGCTTCAGAAATGCTTAAAAGACCGTAAAAGTAACATGGACGACCCACATGCACGCAGAGTAATAGTAACGACCCTACAACAGTGACAGGCCGAAACAGTAATTGGACGAAACTATAAAAGGCCAAAATAGTAACAGGCCGAAAAACTGTAACAGACCAAAGCAGTATGGGCCGACACCTTAAATAGCCAAAATAGTAATGGGACAAAACAGTAGCAGGCCCGCCTAGAAAGAAGTCCACGATCGTAGCAGGCTAGAACAGTAACATGTCGAATTTGCACCAGGCCGGAATTGTGACGGGCCGAGAAACTTACTAGGACAAAACAGTAATAGGCCAAAATATGAGCAAGAATTTTATGGACCAGAATAGTAACGATCCAAAATATTATGGACCGCAACGGCTTATGTAATTGGGCCTGTTTCAAACAGTGGAGGACTATACAGTAACGGGCCAAGAGGGTTACGGGCCAAAACGGGGTGGCTGAATATGCCCATTTCAAACAAGACATGGCGGAACAGTAACGGGCCTGAAATTTTGTGGGAATTATAGTTGGGCCAGTTTCAAATAGTGTAGGTCGAAAGTTTACAGGCCATAGCGGGCAGCACAAGTGAGCATAAATTGTAACAGTGCAGGACGAAACAATAATGAGCCATGATACTATTGGGCTCTCTTAATGGGCTAGCCCACCTCATAATTATTAGGTCTTGGTAGGGCCTGTCTTCCATGATGGTTTCATTGATAGTTAACGGTGCTAAATGGACGTTCACAACATTCGCCATGTGGTAGTTTGCATGACGTCAGCAGTCAACACGGCTGGCGAACAGATCTATGATGGAACGAATTTTAGTGGCTGAAGGGTGTGATCCGCCATGGTCGAAAAAGCTGTGTTATATTCATTTGTGATAGGGCTTATACCATTAAGGGCATCCATCATAGAAGGCTTTTCAACCACGAAAAACGGACCTTAAACCACGAAAATCATCCGTTGTAAAAGGATATTTTTCTTGTAGTGGGGGTGGTACCTCATCATCATTTCCTTCTTCCATTGGTGGAGTCAACACTGGAAAAGATTCTGGAACTGCACTACTCGCCACTTCTGGAGGAGAAGGTTCAATAACCTCGTCGAGTTCTACCTTCCTACTACTCACACCTTTTGAGATAAAATCTTTTTATAGAAAGGATACATTCTTGGCAACAAACACTTTGTGTTCGGATTGGTGATAGAAGGTGTACCCAATTTCTTTCTGCTTTGGGTTTGAGCTTATCAGGTTGAAGTCTCTTCACATAAGAGTCGCATACCCAAACTTTTAGAAATGACAGCTTAGATTTGTTACCAAACCATAATTCATATGATGTCATTTCAATGGATTTTTATGGTCCCTATTTAAAGTAAATGCAGCAGTCTCGAATGCATGACGCCAAAATGACAATGGAAAACCTTTAAGGGACATCATAGATCGTACCATATCCAATAAGGTTCGATTAAGATGTTCAGATACACCATTACGATGTGGTGTTCGGGCAGGAGTGAGTTGTGAAGAATTCCACATTGTCTCATGTGTGTGCCAAACTCGTAACTAAGATATTCTCCTCCATGATCGGATCATAGTAACTTGGTCTTTCGGTTACAATGATTTTCTACTTCACTATGAAATTCGTTGAACATTTCAAATGTTTTAGACTTGTGTTTAATTAAGTAAATATACCCATATCTACTTAAAGAATTCATGAAGGTTACAAAATAACGATATTTGCCGCATGCAGAAACACTCTTCGGACCTCATGCATCGGTATGTATTATTTCCAACAAGTCGATCATAGGCTCCATTGTTTCGAAGAACGGAGTTCTAGTCTTCTTTCCCATAAGTGTTAGAATATGTGACCGTATCGTGTTTGTATAGGTATACGGTCATATTGTGTATTCCTTTTGTATGTGTCCATGATGCATGAGACTAGGACTCCCCTTGTAATGCTCCTATATAATGAGCAATACAAGGCACCATTACATGTGGTTTCCCCTATCTTACATGGTATCAGACGCAAAACCCTAGCCGAACCTTGTCACCCCCTTGTTTCTCCACTGCCGCTGATCTCGGCACCTCCGATCTGCAAACCACCCACCCCCCCTTCTCGCCGCGCCGCCTATCTTGGATCCATGGGAGACGAAGCTACACGGGGTGCACAGTCCGCCAAGGAGAAAGAAGATCGTGAGGCTCGGAAGGCCACCGACGCCAAGGCCAAGATGGCCCTCGCCACCACCCCCTCCTCCATCGTGGGGTCCTTCTCGCTCACCTCCCTGCATTCCCAAGCCATTGGCCTCCACTCCATCAAGGGGCACGTACTGGTCGAGCTGGCCCCCGACACCGGAGTTCATCGCCAATGGAACACCTTCTTGTGCGCAGCCCACCGCAAGTACGCCATTGCTCGACCATGTCGACACGCCTACTCCGATTGACCCATCTCTAGAGTGGTCCTTGTTGGATTCCACGGTGGTCTCGTGGCTCTACGAATCCGTCTCCCTTGGCCTCCTCAACGCCGTAATGACTGCGAGTGAAGATCCCCTTGCATTCGATTTGTGGACAAGCATCAATGGCCTCTTCAACAACCACAAGATCAATC
This sequence comes from Avena sativa, assembly GCA_916181665.1. Lineage (NCBI taxonomy): Eukaryota > Viridiplantae > Streptophyta > Magnoliopsida > Poales > Poaceae > Avena > Avena sativa. The sequence goes on along the minus strand of OV702279.1, from coordinate 150,012,366 downwards.
TCCAGCTCCACCTCTCCACCGAGGTCAGCGATATCAAGATGGGTAAACTTTCCATGACCGAGTACCTGAAGAAGATCAAGGCCCTTGCCAACGGTATAGAAGATCTCGGAGCACCAGAAGATGATGCCAAGATGGTGATCCACTGCCTCAACGGCCTCTCGGAGAAGTACGAGCACGCCACCGACTTGATCTCCCTCATGCCCGTGATCACCTTCAAGAAGTGTCATTCTCTCCTCGCGCTCCAAGATATGAAGCACAAAAATTGCCGAGCCCACAACTCTGGCATGGCTCTCGTCGTTAATGGTGCCAAACCTGGCAAAGGAAACCGCAACAGCCACAAAAGGCTGTGGCTGAGTCCGCCAAAGAGGGTTCTATCATCCAGCACCAGGCCCCGGCTGCACCATCGGCCGTCGCTTCTCCAACCTGGCCCATGCCGCAACTCCCATGGAACTACGCGATCCAGATGTGTCCCTATGGTCGGTCACACATGTATGTGGCACGTCCTGCACCCTCGCCACACGCCTTGTATGCATAGGGGACCTATGGATATAGCTACACGCCCCCTACATACGGCTACGGCACCACTCCCTCGTCACTAGCACGTCATCACCGGCTTCGTCAACTGCCTCATGGGATCAGTCCGCGCTCATGAACCAGTTCCTGACGATGGGCTTATAAGCACCTGCTGAATGGCGCCTCCTCCCACTTCACGGCCAACCCTGGTATGCTCACCTCTGTGTCTCCCTACCTCTTCTCCTCGGGTTGTTATTGTTGTCGGTAATGGATCCACTCTTCCAGTCACCGCTACAGTACATGCTCATTTTCTTATTTCCACCTCCGAGCGTCCCCTTCATCTTCATAATGTTTTAGTTACCCATAAAATAGTTAAAAATATTTTGTTGGTTCACCGGCGATAATTATGTTTCCTTTGAATTTGACCATCTTGGTTTTTCTATGATGGATCTTCAAACCAGGAACGAGATTCTCAAATGCAATAGCCTCGGAGCTCTCTATCCTGTCTGCACCTCCTCCACCAGTCGCCCACATGCCTTCCACATCGTCAATCCCGCTCTATGGCACTAGCGACTTCGACACCCTGGAAGACCCGTCATGGAGTCTTTAGCTTGCTCTTTGGTTATTTCTAGGGATAAGAATAAATATAGTTTGTGTCATGCTTGTCAGTTAGGTCGTCATGTTTGTCTTCCTTTTTCTTCTACCAATCGTGTAACACATTCTTCATTTCAAATTATTCACTGGTATTTCTAGCTTTAAGTATTATCTTGTTTGCCTCGATGATTTCACTCAGTATGCCTTGGTTTATCCTCTATGTGCTAAGTTAGAAGTTTTCTCGCACTTATAATCCCTTCATGCCTTAGCCCGTAATCATTTTTGTGCAAACTTGCAAGCTTTTCAGTGTGACAATGGTCAGGAGTTCAATAATTCCATCCTCCACTCTTTTGCCCAACGCCATGGAATAGCACTCCGCTTTTCATGTCCATATACCTCGCAACGAAATGGTAAAGCCAATAAGATTACTCACACCAGAAATGACACTAGTCGCACGCTTCTAATTCAAGAAAGTATACCACCACGCTTTTGGGCTGAGGTTCTTCATACAGCCGTATTATTGCATAATAGGCTATCTTCCACGACAATCTCGGATTGTGTGCCTTTTCGAGCTCTTCATGGTGTCGACCCTGCGTATGCTGTTCTTAGGGTCTTCGGATGTCTTTGCTACCCCAACACCACTACCGTTGCACCGCACAACCTTGTGCCTCGCCCCCGTGCCCTGCGTGTTTTTAGGGTATCCATCCCAACATCACGACTATCGATGTATTAATCGTTCCACCCAAAATATCATCATCTCTAGCCATGTTTTATTCGATGAGTTTTCTTTCCCTTTGCCACCACTGTGTCCGTCATGTGTCCTATTCCTTCCCTGCACACTTATGATTTTCTACGGATGGAGAAGACAAAGTCATCGACGCTGTTCGTCGTGCCAGCCATGGGAAGCTCTGCCGCGGGCTCTACCGTGGGCGTGCGGTAGCCTGCCAGGGGTGCTTGGCAGCCTGCTACGACTGCCTCCCCTGCTACGCATGTCTGCTCTGTCGCAAGTTCGGCTGCCTCTCCCGCTGTGGCCCCCTAGTTGCCAGCGACTGCCCTATCGCCCGCCTCGTCACCCTCCACGTCTGCTGAGGACGATTACTCACCACGTGCGGCTGCTGCACTGACTCGGCTTACACGTGCTAAGACAGGTGTGGTGTAGCCGAAGACCATCTTCGAACTTCATGTTGAGGGGTTATCTCTTCTCCCAAAGACATATCGTGGAGCGCTCAAGGACCCTAATTGGCATACAGCGATGGTTGATGAGTATAGTGCTCTTCTCTCCAACAACACTTGGAAGCTAGTTCATCCATCTCGCAATGCAAATATTGTCACAGGCAAGAAGATCGTTCGTCACAAGTTAAAGTCTGATGGTTCTCTTGATCGGTACAAGGAACGGTCTTGTGAGGATTCATGCAACATGAAGGTATTGATTATGATGAAACATTCAGTCCGGTTGTTAAACCCGCCATGATACGGATAGTTCTGTTACTTGCTCTTTCCAGTGATTGTCCTATTCATCAGCTGGATCTCAAGAATGTTTTCCTCAATGGAAAACTTGATGAGATGGTTTATGCTTGACAGCCCTCAGGTTTCATTGATCCCAATTCTCCTGACAAGGTGCGTCGCCTGAACAAATCCTTGTACAGGTTAAAGGAGGCTCCACGGGCATGGTTTCAGCGGTTTGCCTCCTATATTGCATCTCTTTCGTTCCTAGGTGCCAAGACTGATAGCTCATTGTTCGTCTATTGCCGTGGCTCCGATATGGCTTATCTCCTGCTCTATGTGGATGACATAATTTTTACTACGTCTTCCTCGAAACTGCTGCATAGATTGAATTCTTCACTCCATTCTGAGTTCACCATGATGGACATGGGTGATTTACGTTACTTTTTGGGCATCTCCTTCAAGCGCAACAAGGACTGTCTCTTTCTCTCACAAGAGAAGTATGTTATGGAGATCCTTGACTACACCAGTATGTTATAGTGCAAGTCTATCTCCACACCAGTTGATACAGCTTCTAATCTTGAAGCTTAGTCTAGTGATCCCGTGGCTGATCCTATGGAGTATCACAGTATTGAAGGAGGTCTCTAGTACCTCACTTTTACTCGGCCTGATATCTCCTATGCGGTACAATAGATATGTCTTCATATGCATGGTCCACGGGCTAATCACTTTCTCCTTGTGAAGTGTGTTCTATGTTACATCCGCGGCACCACCGACTATGATCTCACTTTTTATTGATGCACCTCGAACAAACTGGTGGCCTAGTCTGACGCTGACTAGGTAGATTGTCCAGACACTCGACGATCTACTTCTGGCTATTGTGTGTTCCTCGGTGCTAATATGGTGTCTTGGTCGGCCAAGCGACAACACACTGTTTCACGCTCGAGTGTGGAGGCTGGGAATCGGGCTTGTCCTCCCACTTAACTTTTCACAAAAAATTCCTTCTCAAGAAACTTGACGTTCTAAGTGACACAAATTTTTGTCTTCTGTATTATGGAGGAACACCCAACGGTTATTCAAAATAACATACAAAAACATGCTCATCCGACTTTGGTTGTAAACATTTTACTTATGCTAGCACACCGAAGTTTAAGGAAGGACAACTTGGGTTTTATCCTAGACCATAACTTATATGGTGTCATTTCAACGGATCCTGATGGAGCTATATACAGTGTAAAAGCGGTAGTCACTAAATCTTTAATCTTTAAATTACAATGGCAGTTTTATAACTGACACCTTTGATCTCACTATGTCAATCAAGGTTTCATTACATACCTCGAACACTCCACCCTCCTTTGGTGTTTCGGGAAATGCATATCCATGGAACGATTCCTCAAATATTAGGTGTTATGCTAAACTTGTAACTCAAAATATCTTACTTTATGATCCAATCATAAATTCTTTATTTTCTTGCTACAATGATTTTCCACTTCATCTTGATAGTCTTTGAACTTTTTCAAATATTTCACACGTCTTCCTTATTAAGTAAATATACATATATATTCACTCAAATTTCCGGAGAAAACATATGAAGTTGAAATCCATCGCTCACGAGTACACATAATGGACTACATACGTCAATATGTATAAATTCCAATAAGTTAGTCGTTCATTCTTCTTTGGCTTTTGCACGAAGTTTCAATCATCACAAGGGTCATTTGATCAAAATCAAAAGACTCCAAAATTCCATCACATGGACTTTCTACATGTTTTCTTTCTAATATAATTTTAGTGGCGATGTCACTTCTTAAGTGATCTTTCAATCATTTGTCTTTCGACATTTTTAGCATTAGTTTTATGGACGTGATTTCTCCAACCAGACTTGTAAATCATCCATCTTATATGGAATACAGTAATTATTTGAACAACCTTTCTTTATCATAATACCTTATTAAAATAACAATTATTAAAACAATCTTGAAGGTAAGCTTTGATGTCAACGAGAAACACAACAACACTTTGTTTGTTTTTGATGAACATCATCACATATTCTTTTGCTGGTTACTTAGGCCATTGCAGTTCATGAATTGTGTTGTCTTGCATGAAATTTCATACCAACCAATTCGAAATCCAATACCCATGAACCATATTGTTTCACAAGCATAGAATACAACCATACCATGTATATCATATATTTACCTAAGATAAACAATTCCAGTCTTTCCTTTTCTGCCAAATATTTTTGAGATTCTCTATCAGCATTTCCTCTCCCTTTTAAAAGAACCTATCAACATTAACAATGGCGCTATACACATGACACATATTCAAAAGCGTGTATAGTCAAATACTAATACCTTTGGACTTGCAGATTGAAGTAGATCACCATCATCAAATGTTTGGCGTTCTTCAAAAATCTTGTGAATTGCTACTATAGCTTATAAAGGTGAATTGCGAGTATAAAGTTTCTTTCCAAAATATTTTGGAGGATTAGGATGACTAGCGTCTCCAACCTTTGCAAATTATCATCAAATATGAGAACATATATTTTTCTAAATTATACTCTATCATGTTGCAACCAACATAATGTTTTAGATATCACAATATCTTCCACATATGATGGTTTCTAAAACATTTCTTTCAGCTCCTAGATAATCTTGATATTAAAATAATTTTTGAATATCAAGAATCATCAAGGCAAACATGATAATTTAGATACTATTGCTGGAATTTTTACTCTTAATTTAATACCAATTATTAAACTTCACAGAGTAAATGGAGTTTGCTGAAAGTAACTATCATGAATTCTATAGTTCTATTATCACAATTATAACTAAGAATAAGGCGGTGAACGGATGCCAATGACTACAACAAATTATTCAAATTCACTTTGATTTAATTTATGATAAATTGTGTTCAACTTTAATCATATTACTATTTGAACTCCCACTCAAAACAACATCCCTCGAGTCGTTTTGGTGATTACACGAACCAAATCCACTACGCTAAGTCCGATCATCATGAGAGATGATTGTAACACCCCAGTTTTAGCTAACTATTAATTAGGGTTTGATTATGCATTGCATGAGCATCATATTTTAAATTGTGCATTAAAGAAAATAAATCAAACCCTAAAACCCTAGTTCTCCCTCTCTTTGAAACCCCTTCAAAATAGTTTTAATTCGAAAAAATCACAAAATCAAAGAAGCCCAAATTGATTAAAGGGGTCCCTTAATGTTTTATATATTTTATAAAGCTTCTGGTATGTTTGAAATGGATCAAAACAAAATTTTGAATTCAAATATACAAAGAGGAATCAACACAGAAAAAGGAAAAACGTTTTCAGAAAAAAATGGAGCCAACTAACCTATCTGGGCCGCAGCCCACTTCCTTCCTCTCCACTGCAACCTTCCGTTTGACCCATCCTTGGCCCAAGTAATCCTAGCAGAGGCCCATACCGTTTTGGCCTCGTGTTTTCGTCGTTGGCATCCTCTTGAAGGGGAAGCAGCTGTTTGGCAGCACCGATGCCATCCGCCGCGCCGGCGTGCGCCAAGATCTTCGCCGCCGCTCTGGAGGCCTACAAGTACCCCTGCGGTCGCCACGAAGCCCCACCGTGCTCATTTCCCCTCTCCCTCCTTATCCTCTCCTCGTCGATCCACGCCGTTCTCTAACTCCCCTCGTCGTTCCGAGCTCACCGGAGTGTCCGTCGTCCTCGACTCTATCTCTTTCCCAATCAGCGCCAGTCGAAGCCACCCCCTTTCGCTCCAATCGATGCCTCAGGTCCGAGCTCCGGCCACCGTGTTTGTCGATGATTCCAACTGCCTCCGCCCTCGAGCCTCCTCGCTGACCTCTTCTCTGCAACCACGGTGAGCATGTAGTGCTCAGGCACTACCCCACGACTCCCCTCCTCCTCTCTATCATTCTCGCGTCGCTCACCGCCACATACCGCCGCCAGTCACCATCTCCCTCCTCGCTCTGGCGACCAAATAGGGGCGGAGACGTCACTTTTTGGTTCAACTCGACGAGCTGCGTCGAACGCACCCACCCCCGATTGCTGATTCACCCTCTAGCATCGCCTCTGTCCGTCGTCTACCGTGTTGCCGCCGTGGTGATATGGTGCCCGCGTGGCAACTGAGGTGGCCCTGGGCCCCCCTGTCAGCCACGGTGGGTAGGCACTGCCCCGGTGACAAATGACCCAGCCCACCCCGTGTGACATCATCCTTTGTCATGCTGACGTAGTAATCCAATTTAAAATGATTTAAATAATTCCATAAAATGAATAAAACTTGTAAATTCAATAACTAATTATTTATAAGTCAGAAAAAAAAAATATCAAAATGTTTTGAAAAATGAGAACTACCTATCTAAGCTATAATCATGCATTGTTCAACAACTTTAATAGTAAGTTTAATTAGAAGAACAAACCAACCCCTCTCATATACATCCGGAGTTTCTCCGAGTTAGGGTTTGTACCCCTCGGAACCCCGATTAAATTGTCGAGCCTGTTTTAGGGTTTCAATTCAATACAATTCAACTTGTCATATCATCATACTTGCTTGAGCATTGCATAGATGCCATGTGTTGATTGTTTCCCTCTCTTTCTGGTGTTTGGTTCTTCTCTGGTAGAATACGAGATCGAGATCAAGATCAAAGACCGAGAGCAACACCGTCGAAGATCGAAGCACGAAGAACAATAATTGACCAACTATATTCAAGTCAAGTACCAGATGTTCGAAGATCTGCTTTCTGGTTATCAACGGGCAAAGGCAAGCATAGCCCCACCATGATATAATCATATGATTTCGAAAGCATTTCAATTCTGCCATGTTTCATACGATTCTACTGTGGTCTTTTATCGATAGATAGAGTATCTAATCTGTTGCATACTCCCTTTGAGATTATATTGCCTGATCCACTGCTCCTAGCATAACTAGGTTTGGCTTGTGTGCACTGCTGGAGCTTATATCTGTGTCATGCTTAGCCATGCATAGCTGTGAAGTCTGGTCCATCCAGATGATGTATCAGATGCAGAGAATCTAGTATGACAGGAGAACGTGATAATGTGATATCAGAGGTGATATAAGTTAAACATGCTAAGGCTTGTATGGGAGGCCACGGTGGGATGTGGTTTTTCTAGTCCCATGCTCGCCACCACTAGGACCCGAGTTCTTGCCTCTTGAACCAAGACGAGCGTACAACCACACGGGGTTTATGGGGACCCCCTGATTGACTAACTTGCTAGTAGATTCCATGAGTCACATAGTTCGGCGTTCCATTCGACATATGCATAGAAAATCTTTTGAAAGATTTGCCGGGTGAAGGTGCATTCATAACAGGTAGGTAAGCGTGGCCGGGGTTGCTTGGGGTCGATGGAGACCCTGGTGAACCAACCTCGCCTCACATCTTTAATTACCGGCTTTGGGATTTGACCCATTACAACGGAACCATACTTATTGCGTGACTCATGGTCTCGGCGAAAGCAAGGTAAAGGTCATGTCTAACCATCCTTTGTCAGCCTTCCAAGGAAGAGGGCTAATCTTAAGTGGCATTAAGAGAAGGTTAGTATGTGTGGGTAAAGTTGTACACCCATATAGGTTAATAATCTTTCGGAAAGCCGTGTCCACGGTTATGGATGACTTGGGAACGGATGTGATGATCATAGAGAACTACAACCTAAACATAAAACTTGGTCGATCAACGTGTGCTTAAGGGTGCTTCCTCATGGATACGAGGGGGTGATCCTAGTGTAGGTGATGATGATGATTTGGTGGATATCAAAGATGATGATCAATATTTCGGAGATGTCGCTCTCTTATCCCCTTTTAAAATACTTTGACTAGACGAGCTTCTTCTCTCTCTTTTTTCTAAACAAAATTGGATTTAGGCAAAACAACTCCACCAGCCATAAGTCTTGTGGAGTACACAATGTAATCACCCTTGCCCTGTTGATACTTTTGGCAGAGTAAGTGCTCTCTTGAATACGAGTTCCGTACTACAACGACATCGACGAGTAGCTTGGGGTTCCTGGCCAGCAGCCTGAAATCTATGGGCTGGGACGTCATCGTTATGCTTCAGGCCTCTTAGGCCATTTATTAAGTTTGCTATACTTAATAGCATAATTTGACTTCCGTTGTTTGATGTCTGTGGTCAGTGGCCTCTCCTTGTAATAATTTGGTTCTCTGCTCAGTTATGAGCTTGCTGTAATAAATTTTGTGTCGTAGGGTCACTGCTGTGTTATCAATTCTTCATTGGATATCCTCGAGCTCAAGGTTAAGCTTATGTCACACGGAGGACTGGGATTTGTTTAGCCCTGATCTCGGGGGTGTCACAATGATGTAGCTTCAATGGCAAACAATCAACATGTTCATCATATCATCCATATGAATCACGCTTTACCTTTTGGTATTCCGTGTTCTGAGGCCATGTCGGTACATGCTAGGCTCATCAAGATTAACCTTACTATCCACATGTGCAAATCTGGTTGTCACACGTTGTATGCACACGTAGAATCTATCACACCCGATCATCACGAGATGATTAAAAACGACGAGTCTTAGCAATGGTGCCTACTAAGTACAAACACTTTATTACTTGATATTTAGTGAGAGGGATCATCATATAATGCTATCACCGCGATCTAAGCAATACAAGATGCATAAAAGGATTAACCTCACATGAAATTCATAATATGTGATATGATATGGACTTTATTATTGTGCCTTTGATCTCCATCTCCAAAGCACATACATGATCTGTATCATTGCCAGCATTGCGTCAAGGTCCATGGCATCACTTCATGGTTGTCCATTCACATACGATACTGATTCCCTTTGCCGCGCGATACTTTACATATTCGAGGCTCGATCGTTGGTATCTCCATACCTAGTTCAACCTTGTTACCGATAAGAACTCTTTACTCGTTCCGTGATATGACATCCCTTGTGAACTAGTCACATGTTTGCAAGCCAATTGGATGAAATTCCGTCGAGAGGGACCAGAGTATATATATCCATCATATGGATGGAAAAATCCCACTCTTTATCCATGCACTTCAACACATACTTTTAGAATATCCAATGCCACCTTTATAACGACCCAGTTATGGAAGTGGAGTTTGATGTCATCAAAGTACTCATCCAGTGACGATGATTAACATGATCTCATGGTCGAAGGATTAGGTTACTATGTATCTGAAAGCTTGTAGCAAAACTAAATTAATGACTTGATCTTATGTTATGCTTACTTTGGGTGTGTGTCCATCACATCATTCTTATAATCATACGATCTTGTTATTAATAACATCCAATGTTCATGATTAGAAAACCATGATCATCTATTAATCAACAAGCTTGTTTAACAAAGATATAATAATAACCACTTTATTATTTTGTCTTGGGCATATCTCCAACACTCTATTATCTGCATGCAAACCCACTCTCTTTAGGTGAAAAATAATTCCTATTCCGATTCGGATTTCTTCCTTGGTCATATTTGTAAGCTACATGCAAACCCTCTCTTTTGGGTGAAAAATAATCCCTAATATAATTCTTTTTCTTGATATTATTAGATTCAGGTTGAGCTGGATCAAATTTTTGTAGTGGTGACAGAGTTCCTGGAACCAATTGATTCACTATCAGAGGTTGATCGCTAGCTGTGGCAAAACCACTGTTCCTCCTGCCATTCTCGACTTCATTGTTACATCCAACCTGTTTAGACTCCGTCCCTCTCCGATCTTAGAAATATTGGATCTTATCACCATCCAAGTTCGTACATTAACCATGTGGTAACCCAGCATCTGTTATTAGTCTACCAGAATAATTTTCCCTACAATGTTGATGCATGGGAGGAGGAGATGTGATGCAGCCCGACGTACGGTCGTTACCACATCATGGTCTCCAACTTACGCCAAGTTGTCATGGACTCCAAAGGTGAATACGTTCCTCTATGCGAGCAAACTTCCTACCCTATTGAATGGTATGCTACTTCATACTTCGTCACATATGCATGATCACACCGACAAGTCCGGAGGCAAGGGAGGAAGCTCGGAACATCAAGCCCGACAAGACGGAGGCTTGCAAGAGGAGACGGAAGAAGCCACGGCTGAACCACCGGAGTCTCCGGTCCTGCTACACCGGAGTCTCCGGACCGACCTCCGGACCGACCCCAGCAACCGACCCGGGGACAGTCTGTATGCCCCTCCGGAGACGACACCGGAGATAGACCGGAGTCTCCGGCCCAGATCGGAGTCTCCGGCCCACCACACCGGGGTCTCCGGCCCACAAGATGGGCTTGCGCGCCGCCAGCTGGGCCTTCGGCCCATGTACCCCTCTAGCTCGTCCAAACCCTAGCTTTATCCCTAAACTACCCCTGTTTATGTGGCTGGCCTATAAATAGAGCCCCCACCCCTTCATGTATTCCTTAGGCATAGATGATAGACTAAAGACAACCCCCTTGTGTGGAATCTCTAGTTTTGCCTCATCCCCTTATCCAAGGGGACCGACTATCGTCACCAACCTCGATTGGACTTTGCATCACGTATCCATCGTTGAACAAGGCCTTGGAGTTCGATGTCTCGTCTCCAAGTTGTCAAGACCCTCCCCAAGGTGTTCTTCCCTCTCCGATGTGGATTTGAGGGAGCACGTTGACCGATCTTTCCTTGCGAGGATTCTATCGGACCGGTGGCCGCCGTTCGGGAGCAATCGGCCTTGTATCATGTGAGTTTGGTGTGTGTTCATCGTGTTCTTCGCGAGGTGTGTGTTCGCTTCCGCTACCTTCTCCCTTTCCCCTCGCTTTCCCATCGATTTGACCACGAGATCCATGAAGATCGGGCCACCCTAGAGGTTAACCCCTCCATCATCTGGTATCAGCAGCTTTTGGTTGCCACGGATTTCTCATCGATTTGGTCTTTTCCCCATAAATTCGAAAATTCTACCAAAAACAGCCCCAATTCGTGTTTTGGATCGATCTATGATTTGAGTGAGTTTTGGTAGGTTTTGATCCGTGGATTACTTGCTAAACTTGTTGATCTACCTTCCCCTGCGTTCCCATGGCCTAATTCCTTGTTTTCCCCCATCAATTTGAGGTTTTGGTTCGAGTTTTTCCGCCCAAATCGCGTCCCATTCAAGTTCTGGACGCTCTGGAATCTCGCGGACCAGAGTCTCCGGCCTAGACCGGAGTCTCCGGACTTTTTGAGCTCCAGACCGGAGTCTCCGCCCCTCCCTGCAGAAAAAAAAACTGCAGCACGGTTTTGAGCATAACTTTTGCATTTCAACTCGGATTTTGCTGTTCTTTAGCTCATTTCGAAGAGAAGAAGGAGCTCTACATAATAATCCACGTTGTTCATGCTATCTACTCCATCCAAATTCCGTGAGAAAGGCGGAATCCAACAATAAAGGGTGAAGATCGTCGATGAAAGGTATAACATTCCGAGACTTTCCCCACTTGCATTCCTTTGTGAACCCCACTATATTTGCGAGTAACAAACACCTATTGAGACTAGTTCCTCTTATGATTGCTTGGGCTATGCACATTTGATACCTTGTAGAATTCCGAGCAAACGTGTGAGCGCTATCTCATATAGTTATCTTGTATAGTTGTTGGCACAAGGAAGAGGCAAGTGAAAAAGAAAAAAGAAAGAAATAAAAAAATAGAAAAAGAAAAATAAAAAAAGAAAGAGATATACATGTGCCTCATAGTATAGGAAGCGCAAGCTCGATGAACATCATATAGGTGGTACTTATTGTGCATATCTTATAGCCCACCAATTTTGTGCAATCGAACTAGCGTCTCTCCTTGTACTTGTGTGACACGAGCTTATAGTCTTCGCTAGGTAATCATTTGGTTCTTAGCTCACTTTCTCCGTCGCACAAGTCCCATTTATCCCATCGTGTGTGTTTCCTTGTACATATTTCCTATCTTGTGGATTGACTTGTTTTGCTTTGTGATCATTGTGGTTCTTTACTTGCCATTACAACATCTTGATTTTGGATTGGTTCTTGGCATGCCACTTTCCATACCTATCCACCATAGGCCTTGTGTGTGTGTTTTTTTGGTTAGTAGTTGGTTTTGGTGTTCCGCGTGAACTTCACTTTGCTTGGTTTATTGCTCTCAAGTGTGGCCACTTGTACGATACGATCTTCCAAGGTAAAGTAAGGTTTGACGTTGTATCCCTAACACCCTCTACCACTTCCATATACAACACGTGGTCTTGTGAAGCATGTCTAGGGACTCCGGGATCGAGAATGATTTCCATGAAGAATCCATGATGAGCCACCATGCATATGTCTCCACAAGCACGGAAAACATGTTGGAGCACTACACCAACAATGGCTCCACATGCTTGGGTGATATGGAGTACTACAACAACAATGACTCCCCAAGCATGGACGACTTCAAGAACGTCAAAGCGAAGCTCCTCACATCGCACCGACCAAGAAGGAGCCTCCAAATCGAGTGCGCCAAGGTTCACCATCAAATGGAAAAGTTCAAGGGCGACCTCCACAACTTCAAGAAGGACATGGACAATGACTTCGACAAAAACATGAGCATGGTCGCCAAGACTAATGATGCTTTGTGCTCATTAGAAGAACTTATAAGGAAGCATGCCAAGGTCAAGGGCCATCGTTGTGAGCGTCATATGGATGACCAAGTGCGCCACCTACATCAACCATCGTCAAGGCACGCCAATGACCTCCGTCGACACCATCACAAGGCACCTTCAACTTCTAGTGCCACCACCAAAATGGAACCAAGAGCAAGCCTTCGTCCACGCCATCAAGCTTCAACGACTACGCTTGCATTTGAAGACCTCATCAACGAGGAAAATGAAGACCTCTACTTCGCCAAGTTGGATAGCATGATCCTACCTCCACCACTACTACAAGATGGCCACAAGACGGTCGAGCATGGGATTTTCCCTTCGACCATGGAGGAGAGTGATGATGCCCATCTTATGGCATCCAACCTTGAAGGCGACAAGGTCAAGAATGGTGAGCATGGGATTTTCCCTTCACCAAAGGAGGCGCTTGGAGTTGAGGAAACCGATCCTATCCCCATATGCTTGAGTGATGATGTGGTACCAATCCCATGTGAGTATGAGAGCCACTTAGCCCACTTGAGTGAGAACAAGAGTGAGATGAGTGACTCCACCTTATGTGAGATTGAGTGCTTCCACTTGGAGGGCATGAGTGATACACCTAGTGAGTTGAGAGTGGTAGTTGATAGGTCAAGTGAGACCATTTCGATTTCTAACAACTTGCCCTCTACCTCTAGTGTGTTCTCTTGTGTTGTGCTAGGTTCCATGGATGACGACGCGCCAAGCCATGAAGCAATGATGCCTCAATTAGAGAAGATGTACATGGTGCACGAAGATTATGCTACGCCATCGCTACATCAAGAAAACGAAGTCGTCCACAAGGAGGCCACTACTTTCACAACACCCACTTCATATGAGAGGTATGCCCAAGGTAACAATAAGGGTGTTGATGATGCCATGATCCCACTAGTGGACATGATGAATTGTGAGGATATGCATGCTATGGATGATACTTGTGACATTACATATGCTTCATCCACATTCCCATGTGATGCTTTGCCTTTGCATAATATTGATCATGTGGAATTGTTTGATTGCGATATCATTGCCATAAACATGCCATGCTATGCATCTTGTGTGTATCCTCCAATTGCTTCGGACTTGTCTTGTCATGCTAGTCATTCAATTTCTCCCGTTGCTTGCGGTAAGATGAATGATTGCTATTTCACTTGTTTGGCTTGCAACAATATTGATCATATGCGTTATAATGAGATGGCCCCCATAGCTTTCTCAATTTTTGGAGATTTTGATGATTTCCATGATAAGCATGTCCCCCACTTGCATACTCACCATGCATCTATTTTATACTTGATTGACATTATTGGTGATGTGCAAAAGAAGAGATACGTTATGATGGATGATGTGTATCTCTACCATGCACACACGTTATTCCTTTTGTGTATGATGTGTGTAGGTACCCGCACTATCATGTTAACCTCGGTTGAGAACGAGTTGACAAAAAGAGCTCTTGAGAGCATCCCACAAGTGAGTTCAAGATCGAACCCAGCTCTGATACCTTTGGCATGCTTTGCATCTTTCATGTTAACAAATTGTTCGTTCCTATGGTTTGCTTGCAAGCATGTTAATGGTATTATCTCTCCTTGTCACATTCATGTTTCTTTGCTATTGGATATTGATGCTTTGTGTGTTGCAACAAAAATGTTGAACAATTTCTCTTTCCGATGTTTTGTATGGAACAATAATTCCATTAAGAGCATGTATTGTCATGAGAGATTCCAAGAATCTCGTCTTGTTGTTGCAACGAACATAAGGACAACGTGCTCTTTCATTTGGTTTGTTTGCAAACATATTGTTTTTTATTCCGCTTGGGTTACTCATATTCCCATGATATTTGCTATCGATGATTTGTGTGTGACATCCAACATGTAGAACAATTTCTCTTTCCAATGGTTGGTTTGCACACATAATGATGTTGTTGTGGACATTCTTCCTTTTGTATTTTTGCCAAATTCTCCTATTCTTGCATCAAAGATGTTGATATATTTAGTCAATTGCTTTGCGTGCCACCCTACTATGTTATAAGGAGTTTTTGAGTTCCCACATTTGGAGGATGTTCGAACGATTTCCATGCACTATGACCTTGAATATGCATTCCATTTGCTATCCTTGTATTGTGCTAATAGTGTTGTGAACAAGAATGGACATGCCACATTTGACATGCTTCTCTATCACGCACGAAAATATTTTGCTTGGTCTTTGTTGTGTGTAGGTACAAATGCATACGCGTCAACCTCTACCAACCACGTGTTGACAAGAAGAAGCGAAGAGAGTTACCTATGTCTACCCTTCATCGAGCTATCTCTACAAGATAAGGTGACTTCCTTCTACTTGAGGACTCATGCAATAATCTTCATGAATTGGCTACGCTTTGAGTGTTGCTTTGCTTTTGTTGTGAGCTTTGTAGGCTTCAAGGAAGGTGAAGGAACATTGAAGTGTTGTCAAGTCAATCTTCCCGAGGACGACTATATGGTGAACCCCAGGATCAAGGATGTCCTTCGACCTCTTCTACTTCGTGATGAACATGGAGAGTCGAGGACGACTATTTTTGAAGCGGGGGGAGATGATGTAGCCCGACCTACGGTCGTTACCACATCATGGTATCCAACTTACGCCAAGTCTTCATGGACTCCAAAGGTGAATTTGTTCTTCTATGCGAGCCCACTTCCTACCCTATTGAATGGTATGATACTTCATACTCCGTCACATATGCATGATAGGTTCACACCGACAAGTACGGAGGCAAGGGAGGAAGCCCGAAACATCAAGCCCGACAAGACGGAGGCTTGGAAGAGGAGACGGAAGAAGCCACGGCTGAACCACCGGAGTCTCCGGCCTACACCGGAGTCTCCGGTCCTTCTACACCGGAGTATCCGGACCGACCTCCGGACCGACCTCCGGACCGACCCCAGCAACCGACCCGGGGACAGTCTGTATGCCCCTCCGGAGACGACACCGGAGATAGACCGGAGTCTCCAGCCCACCACACCGGAGTCTCCGGCCCACAAGATGGGCCTGCGCGCCGCCAGCTGGGCCTTCGGCCCATGTACCCCTCCAGCTCGTCCAAACCATAACTTTATCCCTAAACTACCCATGTTTATGTGGCTGGCCTATAAATAGAGCCCCCGCCCCTTCATGTATCCCTTAGGCATAGATGATAGACTAAAGACAACCCCCTTGTGTGGAATCTCTAGTTTTGCCTCATCCCCTTATCCAAGGGGACCGACTATCGTCACCAACCTCGATTGGACTTTGCATCACGCATCCATCGTTGAACAAGGCCTTGGAGTTTGATGTCTCGTATCCAAGTTGTCAAGACCCTCCCCAAGGTGTTCTTCCCTCTCCGATGTGGATTTGAGGGAGCATGTTGACCGATCTTTCCTTGCGAGGATTCTATCGGACCGGTGGCCGCCGTTCGGGAGCAATCAGCCTTGTATCATGTGAGTTTTGTGTGTGTTCATCGTGTTCTTCACGAGGTGTGTGTTCTCTTCTGCTACCTTCTGCACACTTTTGTAAGCCATATTTGTGGCAAGTGCATTGCATGTGTAACAAAACTGAAGATAAATCAACACCAAAGTGGTCATACATTCTATGTCTATAATTTTACAAGCCAAATTGGTGTAGACTGCATGCATAAGTATTGGTGGACTAATCATGGGTTAAACTATATTTAAGATCTTATTGAAAATTGTTGACAAATACAGACATTACATAAATCTATATATTGTGTGTGTACATCTTTATTATATATTGATTTACTCTTTCTATGTTAACCACACGTGTTTGATACTCTACTGATTTGTTTGAGAGATGAAGTATGCATTATCAATGAATTCCTATCTACTATAGGTTCTCGAAATAATTAGTTGTGGATTTAAACTTCTAAAAAAATGGAACATCAATATATCCATTTATAATGCTTAGGGGCTATCAAATACTCCGGGTTAGAAATTTAACGCTTGATTTGGCATGTATTAGGCATCATGTGCTAGACTCGGCGCTTAATGTTCAATTACGACAAAGTTTCATCGGTCTTATAGATTTATGAAAGCAGTGTCAATAGAAATGTAGTGTGGAATTCTACAATTTAAATTTCATGGGCATATCCCGGCCAAAAATGGCATGGTTATAAAAGGTCATTTCAGTGTTCATATTGATCTAATGAGTGTTGTTACTTTCTAACATCATAATATCAAAATAACTATGTTATGAAGTTTTTCTATTTGTCTAACCTTTTCAAAAACTTCTATCCCCATGCAAATACATGGGTTAATGACTAGTTGAAATAATTCCAGTGCTTTCATATTCTTTCTCTAGTATCTTATTTTCTCCAAATGGTGTCGATATCCCTTAAGTGTGTCACCCTACGGTTCGCGAATAATGCAGACATGATTGAGACCGCTCTCCGATCAATAATCAACAGCGAGACCTGGATATCCGTACCGACTCCCACATATTCAACGATGACTCTAGTGATCATGTGAACCTTCAACGTTGTAACTAAATCCCTTTGTCTCGTGATATTTTACATGTCCGAGATTCGATCATCGGTATCCCCATACCTAGTTTGACCTTGTTACCGACATGTACACTTTTCTTGTTCGCGTGATATAACATCCTAGTGATCCCCATCACTTTCTTGTAAGCTATATCAATGTGATATCACTGAGAGGGCCCAGAGTATATCTCTCAGTCATCGGGATGGACAAATCCCACTCTTGCTCCCTGAGCCTCTACATAACATTATCGGAATATCTGAACTCACATTTATAGTCAACCTGTTATGGTGTGATGTTTGATGTTATCAAGATACTCTTCCTATTTTCGTCATTGAAAAGATCTTATTTTCTAAGGACTAAAGTCACTTTGTAATGATGTTATAGTAATTTAAACATAATGACTTTGATCATATTACTATACTTTGGATGAATGTTCATCACATTATTCCACCAATGTTGTGAACTCGTCATTAAAAACATCCAATGTACATGATCAGGAAACCCTGATCATCTTGTTAATCAACGAGTTAGTTTATATGAGAGGCATAACTAGGAAGACTTTATTTGTTTATTAAACACACATCTATAATATTTCCTTTCGATATTATATAGCATGCAAAATAAACATTTACCATAAACAAGGAATAAGATAATAACCACTTTATTATTGCCTCTCGGGCTTATTCCCTTCACGAAGATGGTCACAATGCCGAGAAAGTGTGACCGCTGCTTTCCAGACGCACGGGGCAGCCCGGCAGATTTTCATTGGTCTTCCACCATTATATCTTGCACAAGGGCAGTTTAGCTGGGAATTGAAATTTTCCGATCTAATCCGGCCAACTCCAAAGAGATATCTGACTTCAATCCTTCCACAAACTTATTCTTCCAGGAGGCGGTCCGCATGGGCCTTAACAATCCTCCAAATTCCCTGGAACTACTGCCCGAGTCGGTTTCACCGATGAAGAGGTGGATGCCACCGATTGGATCAATTGAGAAGTAGGTGGGGTTCCTCTTTGCCGGGATCTAATACTCATCGGGAGGGATGATCGGAACGTTTCCATCGAAGAGGACGTGTCCGATGGCCATGGTGTTGTCGATTCCTGCGAAGAGATTGGACATCGCGCTGTGTAGAGCCCGAAGCGCCTCTTGTCCCATGGTGGGCGCCAACTGTCGTGGTATTTACGATGAGTACGCCATGGAGGGGTTCTCACAGAGCGTGTTTAGAGATGTGGGGTAAGACATCGAGTTGGAGGTTATGAGGTAACACAACTTACCCAGGTTCAGATCCCACAATGGTGGCTGAATCCTACTCCTGCTATAAATCACTATAATGACAATATGCCGAGTTACGGGGATCAGTTCTCTCTGAGAGGTGATGAGTTGTACGTGCCCTAAAGGCTTCCAAAGGTCTAGCTTATAAAGGCGCCAAAAGCTAGGAGTATATGGAAAGTCCTATCCGGACAGGTTACAGAGTTCTACACTAATACAAACTAGTCTTACGTGTCTTGCACTCCAAGGCTCCGGGTTGGTTGATGGTTGCACCATAGCCTTTCTATATTTGGCATGGGCCTACCTTCTAGATCTGTCTAACTGGGCCTTGCTACCAACTTTGGTCCATCCGATTTAGCCAGATTAGACACTTGCAATGGTGATACCCATTAAGCATATCCCCAACAAACGGGTCATTGCGGGGTGAATGTGCAGCACAAGAGGATGTACCCATTGTATTGGTGACTCTGATTAGGAGCAATGCAGGTGCTAGTAGCCCCTCAAGCACTTGCATGCCCGCCCCTGGTCCATCGACATTACATATGCTCAATTCCCTCATGATTATCAGAGATTTGTCCCATAAAGGAAACTAGGGCCCAACGATCCCTTGGTTCGTGAGGGGGATGAACACGCGGTTCCAAGAAGTAACGGCAACAGAGGAGGCGGCAAAGCAAGCACACGAAAGAGAGATGACACAGGGTTTTTTACCCAGGTTCAGGACCCTCATGAGGAGGTAAAGCACCTACTCCTACTTTGTTGTATTGCTCGTGTGCTTCGTGAGGGTACAATGGTGGGTGAAAATCTAGGATTTGAGATCTCTAGGATCAGCCCGTTCTAAGGTAGGAGAAGGGCTCTTTATATAGCGGCGTCGGGACTCCTTCCCTAATTCTAGGGAGGGAAGGGCTTCCATAGTGCTGCTCCTCAAGAGGCTGGTGTACGATGGTGCTTTTGGTGGACTAAGCCTAGGAAGCCGTGCACTGTTCCATCCTCCTATAAAGCTGCCCTCTTTAGTGACGTTTGTATTCGTCGTTGCTCTCTCCTTTTCCCCTCGCACCAAGCATAAAAGGGAGGAGCCTTCCACGACGAGGTCGTCTGTCCTCTCCCTATAAAAAAGGAGGCGGACCAGGTCTTCCTTTACCGAGGCGGATCAGAGCCGCAGAGCTGCTGCGATTCCTGTCGGGATCTGGCTTGCTCACTATCTGATGAGGATACCAAACTGCCCCTAGCATGCACCAAAGCATCCGAGGCTCTAAGACATGGAGAAGTGCAGAAGCAGGGTCCTTGTAAGTGATATATCCTCTAGAGGTTGTTTCCTTGCTAAGCGGGGCCCCACGACGGATCGTGTGGAAAAGCCACCTCTGGAGGCGTTACCTCCTCTTGACGGGGCAATATCCCATGTGCCGGACCTTTCAACCATAGGGACATGGCACCCCGGTTGCCAGGGCCCCAATAGTAGCCACCTGTAGCTTGGATCGCAGGTGTCCCTTGGTGTGATAGAAGGGCCAAGCGGCCCTGGCCAGTTGATGGTTCTTGACGCCTGTTCGGTCAACAATGGCTTGCCATGCTCTTATCCTGGTCGTGAAGTCGCAACGGCCACGCACCCTCGACCGTAGATCTCGAGCATGATGTTCCCGCTCCAGGAGTTATTCCCATGACGCGACTGTGCGTGGGGCCTTGCGGTTAATATCGTGCATGTCGTGCAGCGATATGCCTTTTTAAATAGCTTGGTTATATCGGGGCATCAGCATGGGATCTTCTCACTCCACTCGACTATTCCTACATTCTCTCTTTGCGCATCCGAGCTGAAGTTTTGATCTCTTTGATGACGTCCTCGCACCATCCACTCGCTGAGACAGGCAAGGGTGTGATGGTTGAGGCGAAGGAGGTCCCTGCACCGGTCGAGATGGAGGAGGCCCCTCAAGTGAAGCATGGCTGACGGAGCCCACGTGGGAGAGGTCGAGGAAAGCACGGAGGCCGCCGCGCCACCCTTGATGCGGCTATGCCCTTGGGGACGTCAGTGGATACTAGGAGGCTCCTGTCAAGCGCTAGTGCAGCCGTCCTCATGAGATCACCCAAGGTTGCCAAGGGAGGAGTGACAGAAGGTCCGGTACCGAACCTGGGCATTCCCTACCCGCCACTACTATTTACCATCCCATGATAATCAAGATAGAAGATGACCCTAAGCCTGCCTGGGTGATCGACTTTGTCGTCATCCTCAGGAACTCTGACTGGTTCGCCTGGGTACGGCTCCCTTTGAGTTTTGCCCTTGGGGTCATGGAGGACCTTCCTCAGGAAGTGGAGCCGCGGCACTCCGTCAGGCACGAGAAGTGGAGGGTGAGTGTCAAGACTCTTTCGCCTGATGAGATGTACCTCTACCATGGTCAGGACCGCTTCCTCATTGCCCACAGCATCCGGCGCGGCTCCATGCTGCGATTTCACTACACCAACGGGGGAAACTTCTCCATCTTGGTGTTCGACACTCTGCTGTGTCGGGTCGCTTACCCGCTGGTCCTCTTAGGGCGCCGGAGCGGGATCACTTCTACGGGTGTTGCTGCACCGGCAGTGCTGCGGGATCACTTCTGAGATGCACTTGCGTGAAGTGTTTGTGAGTTGTAGGAATGGTAGGTGAGGTGAATTACCGTGGAAAGTGGCTCGTAAGTTTAGAGCTTGAAACTCTAGGCCCTGCAAAGTTCTGGCCACTTGAGAGGGTGTTCCTCTAGGGTCGCCCCGTAATCCTCTTGAGCAGAAAGCTGTAGGGCTAATGCTTCTTCCGTCAGCACCCTTGCCGAAGGGTTTGTGGGTTCTGCATGAGGTTTTTTTAAATATTAGGAACCGTGGGTGAGGTTACTTGTTGCTGGACCAGTACTTAAGTTTAGAGCTCGACACTTTAGGTCCAAAGAGCTTGGGACACGGAGGAGAATTGCCTCATGAGTCACCGCGATGATGTTTTTTCTATGTTTCAGAAGCGTGGGTGAGGTGACTCATTGCTAGACCCAGTCCATAAGTTCAGATCTCTACACTTTAGGTTCTGTAGTTTTTTGGCCAATGGAGGGGGATGTCCCTCATGAGCCGCCCCGTAGACCTTACAAGGAGAGGGCCATAGGGAAAATGCGTGTATCGCTGCGGCTTGATACATGCGATGCACGAGGGTCTCAAGTACCAAAAACCGTAGGTTAGGTAAGGGTTAAGGCCGGAATGACTCCGTAAGTTCAAAGCTTGACACTTTAGGCTCTGACGATGCCGGTGAGTGACTCGATGGCGGGACCATGCCTATCCCCCCCACTCGCGTGGTGTATGTGAGGGAACTCAGGGGGTATGATTTTTAGAGAAATTCTTTCCAAGGGAAAAATAGCAAGACGTACGTAGAGCATAAGATCCAAAAAACCGCTGGGAGTTCGAGCTTATTACAAGGCCTCGATGGATGACACTAGGTATGAAGATGTAAAGGGTGAGAGTTTTTGGAGGTCACCTTCAAAAGGTCGGGAGTCAAGCGCATCGTATGGATAGGTTTTTTCACCTTCCAGTAGCTCGAACCCACTACTCTGCTGGTAGCTTAGACGCCATCGGAGAGGTGGTCAAGGTTGTACGCACGCTGGGTGCAGTCCACTGGGAAAGTTAGGAGCCCCTGGGTCGATGCAGTTCTCGGAAGCCTCTTCAACGTTATAGGGGATAGACAACAGTGGCCCGGCAACCCTCGCGAGGAGAAAGGTGACGGAAAGGGCCGTTTCCTCATGAGGTGGATATAGGGCGGCAAATGCTCTTTTGGCCATGGCGCTTTCTTATGCCATCATCTGCTACCAGATCGTGGAACCCGCGATGTAGTCCAGGGCATCCACATTTTTGGGGTACGTCGTAGCCGCTGTCTTGTAGGCGTTCCCAAGGGAGCACAAGACCTCGACCTCGTCACACCGGATAATGATGACTCCGCTGCTACCCCTCGACATCTTGACAATGGTGTAGCATGGTGGTTGGTCGCCATGAACTTGGCCAGTATGGGGTAGCCGAGTATGATGTTGTACGGTAGGGAGATATGAACCATGTTGAAGTCAATGAGCTCGGTGTGGTAGTCGCGCATCCCGAACGGGACAGAGAGGGGCATGTGCCCAATGGGTATGGTGGTCCTATTGGTGACTTCGGAGAACATCATGGTCAGCATCAGCCTATCATACAACACCTACAGCTTGTCGAACGTCTCGGTGGAGATCACGTTCATGCCTGCACCTCCGTCGATGAGGGTCTTCACAACCATGATGGTGTTGATCGTGGGGGTGCAGATCATGGGTAGTGCACCCACGCCCCTGCTGGATGTGGGGTGGTTGCTGGCATCAAAGATGATGGCACACGGGGACCACTTGAGCTTCGAGGGTGGGACCCCAGGACTAGCAACATTGACCTCGCGGGTGAGCAGCTTGAAGCACCGGTTGGACGCTGGAGCCTGAGATCCACCAAGGATACAGGATATGGTGCGGTGCGGCTCCTGGTAGCCCCTTGCACTCCTGTCAGCGTGGATCTTCTCTTGAGGGTGTTGGTGCTGTTGCACGGCGTTGGCATGATGGACAACCTGTGGAGGGCCACGGTCATCGGAGTTATTGTTCCAGCGTTCGCCCCCTGGTAACCGCCTCGCGGGATGCCTCGACCGCCGCCTTGCCTTCCTTTCCTCTGATTTCTACGCATGTCAAAGAGTTTCTTGAGCTCGTAGCAATCGTCGGTGGGGTGCCCATGCGTCTTGTGGAGGAGGCAGTATGGGAGCTTGTCCCGATCCTCTTTATCGTTCCCCTCGCGAGGGCTCTTCCGGTCTGACTCCACGTCGAGGACTTGGGGGTGGAATCCACCTTGGTGAGGCCAAACATCTTCCCCGCCTCCTCCTTTGTGCACTTTTCAGCCTGTACGAAGAGCTCATCTACCGTGGTGAGGTTTTCTCCATGGATACCAATCTTCTCCCTCATCTTGACGTCCATGACACCCTTAGAGAAGGCGGTGATGACATTGGAATCCGAGATCTTTGGGATCTTGTTGAGGATTCGACTGAACCTCTTTAGGAACTTGGAGAGGGTCTCTCCAGGCTTCTGACATACCTGAAAGGGTTCATAGTAGGCGAGGGGCGCTCGTAGGTTCCCTTGAATATGGCGATGAAATGGCACAGGGGGAACCAGTTTCCCAGGAGTTGATGAACTCCATAGGGAGGTTCATCAGCCATGTGCGGGTAGCGTCCTTTATGCACAGGGTGAACCAGTTTCCCTTGATGGCCATGGTGTAGAGCTGCAGGAACTCTAATTGGTTGGTCGTCCCGTCGTAGCACGCTAGCACCACCTAGCGGAATTTGTGCGTACGGACCACGCGGTGGACCTCCTTTATGAAAGTGAGGCAGCCCTTGGCCTGGACCTCCTTGCCATTGGTGTGGGCCGCGTCTTTTTTCGATGGGGAGTGGCGGTGTCGGGCTTGGGAGCATTGTCATGGCGCTGAGCCAAGTGTCACTACAAGGAATCAAGCTATATATGACCCTCCATTTTCGTCATAGAATCGTCATAGTAGTCTGTTTATGATGATTCTATGATGATTTTGAGATTATCAAAAGCTGGGCGTCACAAATGAACTATAACGACGATTTTGATGAAATCGTCATAACTATCTATGATGATATTGGATCGTCATAACCATTATGATGATCCAATATTGTCACGGGTAAATTGGCCTCGCCAGGTCAGATCCTACGTGGCCGATCCGACATGGCAAGGAATCAGCCCGGTTCATTTTGAAGGTCTATATGGGTCAAGCCCAATAATTTTAGCCTTTTATTATCTGGGCCTTAGCCTTTTCGATGCTCTTTTTCTTTTAGGCCTAGGCGTTTTGTAATCCATTTAATTATTGGGTTTGGCCATTTTCGGTTCTTTTAAGGTTTGGGCTTCGGCCTGTACGCGGTCCATTTATTTTTCCTTTTTTAGCCTTTATATTCTGAAATTGTACATTGTTTAGAATTAGAATATTTATGTTCAAGGCCTGTTTAGAGCCCAAATATGACCACTAGTACATCGGACAACCAAAGCAAATAATCCAGAAATAATTCAAATTACAATCACAACATTTAATCAAATATAAGTCTCATCTATCGATAATCAACACGTATAAGATGCATTTCGAACACCAAGCATATACAAATAGGAGAGAGGACACGCTCTGACTAAGAAGGTACAAATGGATCACTCAGTGAGATAGTGGCTAGCTGATGAGTTGGGATATTAGAATGCTGCTAGGCACAACTGAGAAGACCTACATAGCTTCTATCACCTTGGCCTTCGGAGCATCAATAGACTCGATAAGATGAAGAACCTGTCTAGTCCATCTCAAGAAGAATTCGAGTAAAACCTTAGTAGCACAATCATTCTCTAGCTGATCAACAAGTGGTTACAAGCTCTCGCCAAGCATTTGCACAAATTATGCAAGTTATGTGTTGTTTCTTGAACATAGTCATCAGTAATGAATCAAACTGTAATGAATGAAACTCTACTGTCAGCATGGACGAACCCAATTTTTATAGTAAAGTGAAGTTCTTTTAGCCTAAATGTTCACATTGTCCAAGAGCAAAAGTCAATACCGTGTATATACTTAGACATCCCAATCACTTGATGGACCATAAATTAAGGGCATGGTGCACAGATAAATAATATTTATAATTATCAGGACATAGAGCTAGAAAACAAATAGTGGTTCCTAATTTTATAATTATTAGGACATCCAACTAAAGTTAGGTACATCCAGCATGAACCGACTATAAGTATGGCACAACTCAGGCATATTAAGTTTGGCACTACCACCAATTAAAATCAACATAGTATAGATGGTTCTCTATTTTGGACATATTGCACTAACAATGCTCTTGGTTTCCTAGTACAGAAGCATCCTGAATCTAGAAATGAAACTTCCTAGAAATCACAACAACAGCAACCACATACCCGAACAAAGAGGAGCAACATAAATCAGATCAGTATGGTGCTACCAGACTTGAATTTCACCCCACCTAAAGAAGATGATGTCCATATAGTACAAGGAGAACATGCAGGTGCATAAGGCCTGATGCGGATAGTTCCTAGAGGAGCCAAAGTCATCCTTGGAAAGTGGCAACCACCAGTGTACGGCATCACTGATGATTTTGGAGTCCCGCCACAACAAAGAACCAAAACAAACAGGTCAAGGACAAAATGATTAATCAAAGTCCATTGGATTCTTCCACAGATTTCTATTAAGAGAGGTGGAAAATAGATAGCGTGGGGAACAGAGGCGCTTGCCACGGGATCGTCTTGTTGTTGGGTGTGCTTCTCCGTTAGTTTCCCTGCGTAGACGCAAATCACAGAAAACTCTATTAGAATGCAAGTTAAAGCATCATAAAATCTTCATTTAGACTTGGGAAAGTAATTTCCCAAAAAATTTAGACAAAAGAGAAGCATTGGCCATGCATATATTTTTTGGTGTGGACAAGGTAAATGAGCCAACATAGAGCAGTACTATCATGATACACAAGATTATATTTTAGTAGCAAGGATTCTATCATGATATAGAAGATAGACTGCAGTACTGTCATGATATAGAAGAATTTGACGATTTGCGATACCAAATTGATCATAGAAATGGAAATAATTATACATGGCCTAACCCTATTTTGCTATCTATACATAAACTAGTAGTACTACTGCTACTAGAGGAAAATATTCTGCATAATAATATCCTACCTTCTATTAGAAAAAGAAGGAAATACTATATCAAACACACAAACGTGCATGGTCATGTACCCATCCCAGGTCAGATCAGATCATATCGAAAACAGGAGCTACCAATCATCATCAATTGATTATCAAACTATAACTTTGAGATAGCTACTCACTTGGGTGAATTAACAAGGACTATAAGGAAGTGGGGGAGACCCAATACTTATCTGAACCAAACCACGACGATGGAGACGGTGAGGGTGAGGGATGCGACAGTAATGATAAAGGGTGGCTTCATTATCTTATGCTACATACATTTTCTGAGAAGCATATCCTGATTTGAGGGTATGAAAACCAATATAATGTTATGCCAATATGGTTTCAACTCAAGGAAAATTAGTAGTACAAATAAAACCAACTAGGAGATTACATGTTAACTCATTTGTAAACAAGCATAGTCCTAGGAAGTTTTAGAAGAACATTAGCTATCCTTTTCATACTTAGTAGAAATCATAATTCAAGACATGGACAGAAAAGGTTTGTTGCACAGCTATATTATTAAATGTGTGCAATATGTGGCTGAAAGGCATAACTAGTTTCTTAATGCGCATGAATAATGATAACATAATCCTGACATGTACAAGCCAAGGAACAACTAATGTTCTGGCATATGCACTACTAGTAAAGATCAACTAGCAAGGTCACATAACATGTATACTAATTGGACGTCGGGGAATCTGCAGTGACCAACTCTCTGTGATTGCAGGTTACTTTGATGAGGATTAGGGTTATGAGTCTACACTCAACATGCTTGCCTGTGTCACATGAAGATGAAGACTTTGTTTTATTTACTTATGATGTGAACTCTTGTATTAGCCTATGGCTATGGAGTTGTAAAAGACTATGTTTATCTCTGGAATGACGATGTAATAAAGACCTTTGTATCTATGTATTTCATCTTAAACTGTGGATGCTAGCATTTGACCCAGGGACTAGCATTGCAATCACAGGGACCTTTACCTTATAAAGGTGGGGTCTTACAGATGGTATCAGAGCACTGTGTATTTTTACTTAAATAGCATGTAGGATTATGACCTTATGATGGATTAGACTAAGAAAACCACTAAGGAAAATGCAACTCTTTAAAAATTCCACACTTGTCTTTTTCTTCTCGTAAACCTTTCTACTCCTTTCTCAATTTGTATATGGCCACCATCAATGAAGCCGTCAAGAAGGGACCACTCATGACCATGACTTTAGAATGTGAGACAAAGTTTCCAAAGCACTCAAAAACCTTATGGTTAGCTTGGGAATACATGGTGAGGCCGTGTATAAAGGATTTCTAGTGATGGATGAAGGAGAAGAATATTGGTGGGTGTAACTTCACATGTATAAAAACAAGGGAGGCAACCACAAAGAGTTGGGATTCTACATGGGCAACAACTCAGAAATGTATACAACGTTCTTTGACTCTGCAAGAAATGCAGCTTGGAATGCTATCAAGGAGCTTGGTGAAACACTCAAGTGTAGAATGCTCAACACTAAAAATGACCTTGAAGAGGAGAAGAAGTATACCCAAGACTTAGAGATCTCCATAAAACGGCTAAGGTAGGATATCATAGACTTAGAATATGAGTGAGAATTGTAACGTACTCTGCTCGTTGGACTACCACACTTATCGTATTTTCACAAAAAATTGTCTAAGTTATGTTGAGCCTTAGTGTTTGTGGTAGATTTTGTATGCCATGACTTGTATGTTTTATGGATGATGAATGCTTTTGCTTTCATTCTACTGTCTTTTTTTCTCTTACTTTTGTTGTTCTAATACTTCTCTATCTTATATTAGATGACTAGCTTTGCGATCAGCACTGCCGAGGATTTCAATGGAACTCGTTTTGATTCACTCATCGTGCAGTTTACTAGTGTGCTCAACCTCCCACTTCCTAGTATCAAGGCACTTCAGCTCACCAAGTTTGAGAGGAAGGACCTTTGGGGCTTTAGAGTCTCGCAGCCGGGACGACAAACGGAGTCACTCACGGAGGAGATTTCCTTCAAGCTGATGCACGTTGAAAAGGATAAGGGTCTAGATGTAGTCATGCAGGAGCTACTCAGACGCCTCTGCGGACGCCACTCCACCGAGCTTAGATGCCTCGACTTCCACCCGTCCAGGAGACGTGACGAGGAGGGAGAGGCATTAGTGTACGAGGGCACTACTAGAGACACGATTGAGCCAGTTCGTCTGTATCTCCAGGACCTCGAGGTCCTTATTAGAAACCTCGACACAGATAGGACCGACGCCATGCTTAGAAATGACGAGCTCTAGGTTCAATTGAGGGAGAAGAAAAAGCTCTTCGTGGAGCAAGACGAGATCGTCAAGGAGATGGAGGCCAGATTCGAGAGCCAGGACAAGAAGTTCAAGAATCAGGAGAAAAGAGTCCAGGACAGAAACAAGAAGATCAAAGACATGAAGGCCGAGATAGAGGCCAATGACTTCGAGCTCGAGACCCAACAGGGCGTGATTGAGAGGCTGCACTCACAGAAGAGAGCTCTCCGTGCGAAGGTCAAGACCTTGACCACTAGTGTCGAGGAGTACAAGACAGCCATGGAGACAGCTAGACTTACACTTGTTGATGTGGAGGTCGACATGGACGAGTAGTGTAGACTACTCGACTATCTTTTATCTATCGTACTTTTATTATTGAGTCGCAATGACCATCTAACATGTGGATGGCTTGCTATGGTGTGTTTACTTTTTCCAAAAACTTGTTCTTTACTTTTTTCAAACTCTATGTTATTTTGAGCTTGGTTATTGTGATGGTTGTTTTGTGATGTATTGTGCATGTTAAGCATCTATGGGTTATATGTCATTCCTTATCCTTATTGAAACCACAGATGCCTCCCCGTTCTATCAACCCCAACCCAAACAACAACAATAAGATCACCCCCGAGATGCAGCAGTTGATGACAGCTCAAGCTCAACTGATGCAGATGATGACTCAGTTCATTCAAAATCAGAATCAGAATAACAACAACAATCCACTAGCATTTGACATGCTTAACAGATTTTTGAGGTTGAGGCCAATGAAGTTCTCAGGAACAACTGATCCAATGGTAGCCAATGACTGGTTACGTTCTATGAAGAAGGAATTAGTCACTGTTGGCTGCACCGAAGAGGAAAAAGTCAGGTTCGCAGCACATCTGCTTGAAGGACCATCAACAACATGGTGGGACAACTTTCAGACACCACTCCCCTTGAGGATGTGACATCTCATCTGGAGTGATGAACCTAAAGAAGAAAGAGTTCCACAATCTGAAACAGCGTCACCGCAGTGTGGCTGAGTACATTGAGGAGTTCAACAATCTGGCGCGCTATGCACCTGATGAAGTTGATACTGATGCCAAGAGGAAGGAGAAGTTCCTCGAAGGATTGAATGATGAATTGAACCCGCGCGCTATGAACCTTGGTTTTATTTTTATTTTCAAAGTACCTAAGTGTAATTGAAAAAACTCAAACTAAACTACACACCGCGAATATTTCCCCTCACTCGCCACCCCCTCTCCGCTACCGGGCTTCCCGTATTTTGAATCACGAAGCCGCTGCCCGACCATCTCTGGTGAACTATTCCGGTGAGCCTCGACCGCCTCATGCCCTCTACTTCTTACTGTCGTGCTCCCCGTGCTTGTACGCTTCATCTCATACCTCTATTTGACCTGCTCGTGACCTAGGTCGTCGGATTCATCAACCACCGCGAGCACCTGACGCCGCCCTCGTCTCCAGCGAGCAATTGTGGTAAGACGCGACCACCCCTTGGCTTCTGGTTCACACCATCACATTCGCCTGACCCTTCTGCACACACTGATACCCCTGGTTTGTTCTAGGGAGACCCTGGTCGTCGCCCTCGTTGCCTCCGACGTGAACCCGACCCTGCCCGCAACTCTGACGAGCCCCAGTGGCCACCACAGCACGCCCCCGCCCACGGCAGCGACACATTGAGCTTCCTCGTGATCTCACGAGTCTGGTAAGCATCACCGCAACCCCCAAACCCCTCTGCAATCGCTGGAGCGTCGCCGCCAGAGAGCCTCCGCCGCACAGCCATCGCTAGCGCCGCCAGACTTTGGTCGCATGCACCGTAGCCGTTAGGTCCAGATATAGTGGATCTGATTAGATCACTTAACGAAAGGGTATGTTTAGATCAGGCCATGCATTGTCACTTAAATCCTATGGCTCTGGATGATCGATCCAACCGAATCGGTACGGGCCAATCAGACACAGCCACGTGTCTGGAATTTTGATTTAATATCTATTTTTATATCTATTAGAGATTCAAACTTGTAAATAATGAGCCCTAACTTGAGTTATTTGTATCCAAAAAATGCAAATAAGATATCATTGGATTCAAAAAATGAGCCCTACACTACTGTGGGCTTAATTTTGTATTTTGTTTCTGTAAAAATAGATTTTTGTGCAGAGACAAATATAGGCTTATTTTGACTATATAAATTATATAGAAAATGTTTTAAAGCAAATATAAGTTTATTAAGACTATAATTAGATAGTTTTGTGATCAGTATTGTTGGTTTGAATAGTTTAGTGTAGAAAATTCATTTCATTGCAATGCATGCATTCATATATGTTTGCTTGATTATTTTGAATGTAAATTTGGTGCTATCATTTTAGTGTTGGGGTGCTGGTGATCACGTCTTCAAGCGCCAAGGGCGACGCGCGATCTGTGGACTGGTGTTGCATGCGGCGCACTGGAGCGCTCTCGGCTCGCATTCAGAGAAGCTTGGCATGCTCAGGCAGTGTGGTCCAGGCGCTAGCAAGGCTCGAGCGTTGGACAGGGGGTGACGATGGACGGTGGTCAGTGCTCCAGACATGCTTCCTAGGATTGGTGCCTCTCCTACCTCGTTGTCAACTTGGAGGTGGCAAGTTAGGCTCTGCATGCTCACCATTGATGGCCTTTGCATGCTCACAATGGTGCTAAAGATTGTTAAAGGGGCTAGATGATCTACTGAGAGCTTGCTGCAAACCAGAGAGGGAACAAGGTTGGCCAAAATCACTGCTACAAATAGTGTTTGATGTTTTGTTGTTTGCTAATCACAAGGTGTTTGATGAAATGGCCGAAAGAAATTCAAATTTGAATTTTGGATTCAAACTTGGTGGGTTTGCTAGGCACATACTAGGGAGTATTGGGTTAGTCGGATTGGTCAAAGGGCACTGGTTTGGTTGGGTTTTGAAAAGGTGGGATCTTCACATATGTTAAAGATTCGATTTTAAATTGTCATTTGAATGGGATTGCCAAATATTTCTGCAAGTTTGAAAGGTGGGATTTGGTGCACTTTTACTTGGTATTACAAGGGTTGAAAAGAAATGGAAAAGTTTCTGCTTGAAATCTTGGATTAGAAACACTCAAAGTGACCTAGTGAGCAAGATTGGCAAAAATGACCATTTGCTTTATTTGTTTTGTTTTTTTGATTTTCTCTTGATTTGTTTCTGCTTCAAAATGTTATAGATGATGTTATTTTCATCTTCAAACCATAACTTGCTATTTAGATTAATCACACAAGTCCAATCATGCATTCACACAATCATCACATACACACATGCATTCATTTGGGTTTTATTTAATCAATGTTTTTGTTAACCCTAATTTTAGTTATTAGAGTTTGATAAGCATGATCAATATTTTTTGGATGTTACAAACCTTCCCTCCTTAAACAAAATCTTGTCCCGAGATTTGAGAAAGAAGAAAAACATTACCTAGGATTTAAAGAGATCGGGAAACTCCATCTTGATGTGATCTTCTCGCTCCGAGGTAGCTTCTTCTTCAGTGTGGTTGCTCCACTGAATCTCGAGAAACTTGATGCTTCGGGTCCTGGTGGTTCTGAAAGCTTCCTCCAAAATACGGATGGGTACTTCGGGATAAATCAGGTCATCGTTGATCTCTATTGTCCGATGATCAATGTTCTTGAAAATTTCGGTCTTCTTCGGAACTTCATGGCATATGCGAAGTAACGATATATGGAAGACATTGTGCACGGTTGACATTTCCTTTGGCAGTTCCAATTGATATGATACTTCTCCTCGACGATTCAGAATCTTGAAGGTTCCGATATATCTGGGGGCTAACTTTCCTTTGAGTTGGAAATGCTACATTTGTAACACCCCAAGCCAACAAAGCACTTGAGATGTTACCACATACATTACACAAAGAAAATAAACAAGTGTTTTTAGGAAAATTTGGCAGAGTCTCCTCCATTTTTGGGACATCCAAGACAGACAATGAAAATACAAACATGTGATAAGGATATAACAAA
Source organism: Avena sativa (assembly GCA_916181665.1). Lineage (NCBI taxonomy): Eukaryota > Viridiplantae > Streptophyta > Magnoliopsida > Poales > Poaceae > Avena > Avena sativa. The sequence goes on along the minus strand of OV702279.1, from coordinate 149,979,421 downwards.
GCAAAAGTAGGTGCAACATTCAACCATAAATAAAACTTCAATCACACAAATATAAAATAACCATTTGCACACAAAACAATAGCCACAACCAAAGGGGTAAATAACCAACAAAAATTTAGGTGATAAACTTCCACATACTCTATAACCATTTATGCCAAAAGTTGACTCCTAGCTATCAATTGCAAAGTTTCAAGAAAATTGGTGATAAAAGTGTGAATCGTGATGTGAGGGTGCTACTCCCAAAACTCCCCATGTATGTCGTCCACGAGGTTTACCTAAAAACATAAAAGCAACAAGGGTGAGTACAAAGACTCAACAAGTTCATGAACAAATAGAAAACTATACATTAATCAACCATTAAGACATCATTAAACATCATTCATCCATTAGCATTGATTAAAATGTCCTACATGTCTATATGCTCATCTCATCTCATCGTGAATACCGGTATCGCTCGAGTGGACACCCGTCGGCATCCACTCGCTCCAACTAGTGGAGGGTGCCTCCAAAGTGGGTCGCAACCCATCAATGGAGGTCGCATTGTGCCCACCAATGTAGGTCACACTATCATCATTATCATCATGGTATGAAAAAACATAATATGCATATGCCATCATCATCATCTTTATCATTGTCATCATCGACACATCATAAGCATTAAATAAAACCGAGTGGAAAGAGATATGCAAAATTCATTATCCGTCATGAACTTGCCTCAAGTGCGGCGCACAAACTGTGAGTTGTAGGGTTCCGAACCAGAAATACCGGTACCTGTTATGCAACATACATAACACTCAATATATAGCATACTTTCATAACACATTCACAAATCAGAATCGTTCCTAACGAACCCCTAAAGTAACATGTACCCAGCCGCAATGACAAAAGTGACCTATATATTTAAAACTCAACCGTAAAGGTGGTTTATAAATTGGCAACTAAGTATTACTCTTATATACCCCCATAGACAAAATCTGGACAATAAAGTCTTAAGTCACTCATTATTAAGCATCCACGCAAATATTTCCACACCGGACAGATCACTTATTTTTTATAAGAATTAAATTCTATAAGAAGTCTACCAAAATATAAGAGTTCTAAGACCAGAAAAACGATTGTCCACCACTTTCAAGCTTAGCTAACAATTTATTTGAAAGTTAGACAGTCTTAAGATTAGGGAAGGCCGCTACGCGTTGAATAACTATATACTAGACAGATCACTCAACTGACTGTTGCTTGCAATCCGTCCAACCAAATTGTGCAAATAAATACTCTATGGAAAACATGGAACATGGTCTACAACTTTTATTCAGGGTGCACCTCGAAATTAGCTTGTACAAAGACCAGAATTAAATCTAAAATCACTGCACCAAACAGCTAAAGAGGAATCTTACTAAAAGTTGTCTGAACCTTTCCATGCGCTTTGATCTGAACTGATCGACGCTGCCATGTAGCGGTACTGATTGTCCAAGTGGCACTAAACTAATTAATCCAGCCATGCTTTTAGTGTACGGAGGAAACAAAACCAAAAGACATAGCTTTCAATGGTGCACGTATGAGGAGATTTTAGAAAACCTACAGGATATTTTAGAGAATTCTAACTCGGGTTAGCTCTTCGTTTGAAGACGGAATAAACAAAACTCAACTAGCAAAAAGCAGACTGATTACACGCCAAACTACCCGCTGCTCAAGCATTGGAGTACAAGAACATGGACTATAAAACAAACAACACCAAACCACCCTGTAGCTAACCAGCCGAACAACACTACACGAACAACTAGCTCTGCAACAATGTTGATGGAGGAACTAGGAAACATAATAAAGGAACAGATGTACGCACTGCTGCAACGACGACGACGACGGCGACAACTTGATCCGGCAACGGCAGACCCGAGACCTCACGACGGTTGGCGCAGCCCAGCAACCTCATGGAGGCGGCGGCGACGACCTCTGCTCCGGCGGCGGCGACGACCCGACGGCGACGTGCGGCGGCAGTCTCGATCTAGAAGGCAACTGGTAGGGTTGAGGTAAGAGGAAATAAGCACCGGTAGCGCAAACCTGGAAATCTACTAAGAGGAGGCATAGGCGCAGTAGGGCACTGACGTCGACTCCAATAGGGCCTTGGGCCCAGCCCGTATGTTTCACTTCCTCTCGTTCTGAAGAGACAAAGCAAAGACCACTAGTTTGTAACAAAAACACCACAGGGATGAACTGGTTGCAGCTACAGCTTTTAAATTGTAGGTCACGAGTTCAAGCATCAATGTACACTAGATCTTTTCTTTTGTTTCACTTTTCTCTGAGACCGACACACAAACAACAACACACACAATTTTTATCTAATTTAACTTTTTGAAAGGCTTAAATTCACACAAAATATTAGCATCAATATTTGGGATATGACATTCTTACCCTCTTATACAGAATTCGACCCCGAATTCTTTCTCGTTCATCTACTCGTAGCACTAAACATATAATAGGTAAAAACATATTCATGCATCACATACCAGCAATGAACATCTAGATAGTTATCGCGCATGCGAGACTCAAGTTTCCAAGTCGCCTCACGCTCAGTTTGCGGCAACCAAAGAACTTTCACATACTTTAGCGTCATATTCTGAATCACTCTCTTGGACCCTTTCAATATCCTCGTAGGACGAATGTCAAAGGTTAAATCTTGCTCAATCGTAATTGGTTCCATGTTAATCTGTTGTTCTGGATCACGAAAATGCTTGTGCAACATGGATACATGAAACACAACATGCACACCTTTCATTGACTCTGGCAACTCAAATCGATAGGCTAGTTTTTCCACTCGTGCCAATATCAAGAAAGGTCCAATGTATCACGGACTAAGATTTCCTTTTGTGTTAAATCTTATAACACCTTTGGTGGGGACACTCTTAATATAACCTCCTCACCCACTTAAATTCAACATCGACCTCTTGGAACCAGCATAAATCTTTTGCCTACTCTGTGCTACCAACATTTATTGTCTAATCTACCCTCTCCGTAGCTTGTTGACCCCAATCTGGTCCTAATACTGCTTTCTCGCCTATGGCATCCCAACATAGTGGAGATCTACAGTTTCTTCCATACGGAGCCTCTTAAGGTTCCATCTGTATGCTAGCCTGATAACTGTTATTATAACAAAACTCCACAAGTGGACGCATACTTGGCCACGTCAACTCTCATTCGTTTTCATATGTTTGTTTCAACTCATGATACCTTTTTTTTTCCCTAGGTTGAACAATTTATGGGGTACGATGTGCCTCCCTACAAACGTCCTTCAACTGAGATTTTTGTGATCTGTGAAAATATCACAAGATTCTCCATAAAGATAATGCCTCTAAATCTTGAGCGCGAACACCACAGTTGCACGCTCTAGATCATGGGTAGGATAGATCTTCTCAATGCATGCTTTAGATCATGGGTCATATAGATCTCCTCATGATTTTTCGGTTGCCTAGATGCATAGGCAATAACTTTTCCGTTGTTGCGAACAAACATGACCTAGAAAATCCACTTTTGAAGTACAAAATTCTTATCTGTTTAGCTTCGCATAAAATTTATTTTTTCTCAAACTCTCAAGCATAAGCCTCAAATGGCACTTCATGCTCTTCTTATGTCTTTGAATGTATGGGGATATCATCAATGAAAACTACCACAGAATTATCAAGGACAAATTAACATATTGTTTATTGTCCTCCTAAAGGAGCAAGGGCGTTGGTTTGTCTAGAAGACAAATCTATATTCACAGTCCATACCCAATGGAGAATCCATTCTTCTCAATGTCATGTTCTGAGACACTAATTTGATTAGATTCATATTAGAGATCAATCTTTCTGAACGCCTTAGCTACAAACAGCTGATCAAACAAGTCCTCGATGTTGGACAATGGATATTTGCTCCTAATGATTACTATATCGACAAGACAGTAATCCACAAACTTTTCACCAACTACCATCCCTCATGGCTGTGAATAAATGTGCTTCCATGGTGTTAATCCACACTGAATCAAATCCTTGGATAACGTATCGTCCATCTGCTTCTTCAATCCTTCTTGAACGATCATGATAATTGATAAGGAAGGATAGAGATTGGTCAAAGTACCAGGAATGAGGTCAATACGAAACTCTATGGCCTGCTCTCGAAGAACACGTAACGAGCATATTACTTTGGTCATAAGAAATTGTCCATATCCATGGTAGAACATGTTATCCTTAACAAAAATGTGGTTGTTACAAGACCACTCATTACTCGAAATTCTTAACACACAACTAACAAATTAAAAAAAAACTATCTAAATCTTTCATGGTAGTCAAGCAAGCCATAAATTTGCTATGGTACCATAAAAATTACAAGGTTTAGCCTCACCGCATCCCTTATGCTTGGAAACGCTTGCTTAACTAGATGTGGAACCCTGATGGTTTGGGCTACACAACGTCGTCTCTCAACTGAAGGAAAATTATGTTATCGATTCACCATTATAGCGTAACAAGAGCGAATAGTAAGGGTAGTTGGTATGGGGGCCAATCCATCAAGCACCCAAAATATTAACCTTGTAGCTGAAGTAGTGAATCACACGATGCTAACACTCGGGCATCCTCACATTGCAAAAAGATTTCATGGGCTCAAACCAAGGTTCAAGGTCGACTCCCATCTATTGTTCTTGCAAAGCTGCTACAAACATTTAAACTATCAATGTTTCAAGAACACTCATGGTTGGGTGTATAAGAAACACTTTTAAACATACAAAGAGTCACCTTGTGGGTGGTTAGCCAATCCAAAAAGCTAACGCTTACAATGGATATAAGAAGGACAAGCTTCTCAACTAGAATGGATACTAAGGGAAAGGCTTTTCAAATCCAAAAGATTATATTTGGGAAAGAACTAGGTTGCCTCCAAGGAGAAGATAAAGCCTTCACCATTAGTTATGCTTCACGTGGGAGAATGGGTACCAACGAGTTTCAAAGAAGAATACACCATTCAGAGAATGGACAAATAGATGACATTAACTAGAAGTCTAATGTTCAGCGAGAAGGACAATTGAAGTACATGATTGACAATGCTTCATCATCCTTGGACGAGAAACCAGTGATACTAGATGACGATCCTTGGACTAAGCCAAGTGCATGTCATGCATTAGGAAGGATAGGTGATAGGGAATATGGAAGGGAAGTGCAAATTTTGATTTAAGAGTAATAGGTAAAGGAAAGCTCTTCTCATAATGTTTGGATCTCTAGATAAGTCTTCATAACATCATATCATCTAATCCACCACTACACTAGCTAGGTTATCCACTTCTTTTTGAAAGCCAGTCACCTTGTCCACAGTATCCTCCAGATTAGCATACGATTCTCTCAAATTCCTTAAATATCGAATCTTTATACAATCTAGGAAAATAAAACTTTTATCTTCCACGATAACCTTAGGTTAAACTCAAACTTTGATGCCAAAACCAAATTCTACAACTATCTCCATATGGGTCCAACGAAGTAACATAGATATCCAAACCTATCACTCGGGTACCTTTATCACGTTATTCACGCGTTTACTGAACTAGCATAGAAAATCAAAAACTTCGTTTCCGATGCTGAATTCATCATCCATGAAGATTCTCTACCTCTCTTTCTCTAGTCAACTACCAACCACAAAGAGGCAAAGATACCTAAAGCAAGGTCTGCATACCTCTCAGGGCAACAGCCTGCCCACAAGCATAATAACACATATGCATAAAAGCGATCAACAATAGAGTATAGTGAAAACGGAAATGCAATGCATGACCCAAACCCATCCTATTGTGCGTCAGTGTGTCAAGTTTTAAGTTGTTAAAGATTTTAAATAGGGTTTGTAATTGTTTATGCTAAATAAACGCAAGTTTTAGTTGTTAATAATCTTGCCAAAACCTATACTATTAACCTACTCCAGAGACCTAAAGCCTAGGCTCTGATACCAACTATAACACCCCAAGCCAACAAAGCACTTGAGATGTTACCACATACATTACACAAAGAAAATAAACAAGTGTTTTTAGGAAAATTTGGCAGAGTCTCCTCCATTTTTGGGACATCCAAGACAGACAATGAAAATACAAACATGTGATAAGGATATAACAAAGCAAAAGTAGGTGCAACATTCAACCATAAATAAAACTTCAATCACACAAATATAAAATAACCATCTGCACACAAAACAATAGCCACAACCAAAGGGGTAAATAACCAACAAAAATTTAGGTGATAAACTTCCACATACTCTATAACCATTTATGCCAAAAGTTGACTCCTAGCTATCAATTGCAAAGTTTCAAGAAAATTGGTGATAAAAGTGTGAATCGTGATGTGAGGGTGCTACTCCCAAAACTCCCCATGTATGTCGTCCACGAGGTTTACCTAAAAACATAAAAGCAACAAGGGTGAGTACAAAGACTCAACAAGTTCATGAACAAATAGAAAACTATACATTAATCAACCATTAAGACATCATTAAACATCATTCATCCATTAGCATTGATTAAAATGTCCTACATGTCTATATGCTCATCTCATCTCATCGCGAATACCGGTATCGCTCGAGTGGACACCCGTCGGCATCCACTCGCTCCAACTAGTGGAGGGTGCCTCCAAAGTGGGTCGCAACCCATCAATGGAGGTCGCATTGTGCCCACCAATGTAGGTCACACTATCATCATTATCATCATGGTATGAAAAAACATAATATGCATATGCCATCATCATCATCTTTATCATTGTCATCATCGACACATCATAAGCATTAAATAAAACCGAGTGGAAAGAGATATGCAAAATTCATTATCCGTCATAAACTTGCCTCAAGTGCGGCGCACAAACTGTGAGTTGTAGGGTTCCGAACCAGAAATACCGGTACCTGTTATGCAACATACATAACACTCAATATATAGCATACTTTCATAACACATTCACAAATCAGAATCGTTCCTAACGAGCCCCTAAAGTAACATGTACCCAGCCGCAATGACAAAAGTGACCTATATATTTAAAACTCAACCGTAAAGGTGGTTTATAAATTGGCAACTAAGTATTACTCTTATATACCCCCATAGACAAAATCTGGACAATAAAGTCTTAAGTCACTCATTATTAAGCATCCACGCAAATATTTCCACACCGGACAGATCACTTATTTTTTATAAGAATTAAATTCTATAAGAAGTCTACCAAAATATAAGAGTTCTAAGACCCGAAAAACGATTGTCCACCACTTTCAAGCTTAGCTAACAATTTATTTGAAAGTTAGACAGTCTTAAGATTAGGGAAGGCCGCTACGCGTTGAATAACTATATACTAGACAGATCACTCAACTGACTGTTGCTTGCAATCCGTCCAACCAAATTGTGCAAATAAATACTCTATGGAAAACATGGAACATGGTCTACAACTTTTATTCAGGGTGCACCTCGAAATTAGCTTGTACAAAGACCAGAATTAAATCTAAAATCACTGCACCAAACAGCTAAAGAGGAATCTTACTAAAAGTTGTCTGAACCTTTCCATGCGCTTTGATCTGAACTGATCGACGCTGCCATGTAGCGGTACTGATTGTCCAAGTGGCACTAAACTAATTAATCCAGCCATGCTTTTAGTGTACGGAGGAAACAAAACCAAAAGACATAGCTTTCAATGGTGCACGTATGAGGAGATTTTAGAAAACCTACAGGATATTTTAGAGAATTCTAACTCGGGTTAGCTCTTCGTTTGAAGACGGAATAAACAAAACTCAACTAGCAAAAAGCAGACTGATTACACGCCAAACTACCCGCTGCTCAAGCATTGGAGTACAAGAACATGGACTATAAAACAAACAACACCAAACCACCCTGTAGCTAACCAGCCGAACAACACTACACGAACAACTAGCTCTGCAACAATGTTGATGGAGGAACTAGGAAACATAATAAAGGAACAGATGTACGCACTGCTGCAACGACGACGACGACGGCGACAACTTGATCCGGCAACGGCAGACCCGAGACCTCACGACGGTTGGCGCAGCCCAGCAACCTCATGGAGGCGGCGGCGACGACCTCTGCTCCGGCGGCGGCGACGACCCGACGGCGACGTGCGGCGGCAGTCTCGATCTAGAAGACAACTGGTAGGGTTGAGGTAAGAGGAAATAAACACCGGTAGCGCAAACCTGGAAATCTACTAAGAGGAGCATAGGCGCAGTAGGGCACTGACGTCGACTCCAATAGGGCCTTGGGCCCAGCCCGTATGTTTCACTTCCTCTCGTTCTGAAGAGACAAAGCAAAGACCACTAGTTTGTAACAAAAACACCACAGGGATGAACTGGTTGCAGCTACAGCTTTTAAATTGTAGGTCACGAGTTCAAGCATCAATGTACACTAGATCTTTTCTTTTGTTTCACTTTTCTCTGAGACCGACACACAAACAACAACACACACAATTTTTATCTAATTTAACTTTTTGAAAGGCTTAAATTCGCACAAAATATTAGCATCAATATTTGGGATATGACAACATTCACTTCAAAGGCAACACTTTGAGATAAACAAAATCTCCGATATTGAAAGCGAGGTCTCGACGTCTCTTGTCGGCGTAACTCTTCTGTCTCGATTGGGCGGTCTTGAGGTGCTCACGAATCTTGTGAACTTTCTCTTCTGCTTCTCGTAGGATGTCGGGTCCAAAAATCTGACTCTCTCCTACTTCCGACCAATTCAAAGGGGTACGACACTTCCTTCCATAAATGAATTCAAATGGGGCTATTTGCAAACTAGCTTGATAACTGTTGTTGTATGAAAATTCTGCAAAAGGCAGACAGTCTTCCCATTTAGATCCATATTCTAGCACACATGCTCTCAAAATATCTTCGAGTGTTTGATTTACTCGCTCTGTTTTTCTATCAGTCTGAGGGTGATAAGCTATGCTGAAATCTAGTCGGGTTTCTAAACCTTTTTGGACTTTCTTTCAGAATCTCGAGGTAAACTGAGTTCCTCGATCTAATATGATGTTCTTGGGGACTCCGTGCAAACTGATGATTCTAGCGATGTATAACTCTGCTAGCTTCGAACACCGGTATGTGGTCTTGACTGGTAAGAAATGGGCTACCTTGGACAATCTGTTAACTATGACCCAAATAGAGTCATTTCCCCTACTAGAAGTAGGCAATCCGGTGATAAAGTCCATTCCGTCTGAGTCCCATTTCCATTCTGGAATCTGTAATGGTTGCAACAGTCCTGCAGGTCTTTGATGTCCCGCCTTAACTCTCTGACAAATATCACACTTCACGATATAGCTTCCGATTTCTCTCTTCATCTTATGCCACCAAAATTGCTCCTTCAGATCCTGATACATTTTCATTCCTCCGGGATGGATAGAATTTAGAGTATCATGGGCCTCCTTCAAATTAAGTTCTTTCAACTCTGAGTCTACTGGTACACAGAGATGTCCTTTGTACCACAACACTCCTTCTTCATCCTTGCTGAATCAGGGTACTTTTCCTGTACCGATACGACGTTTGATTCCGTCGATACTAGCATTTCCTTTATGCGCCTCCTTGATCTGACTGATCAAAGTGGGTTGAATTTCTATGCTAGCCAAAAATTCTTCACTCACTAATTCCATTCTGAAATCTTCCATCTCTTTGTGCAAACTTGGTTGCTCCATCAAAATCATGGAGTTCAAGCGGCACGGCAATCTGCTATGGGCATCTGCTACCACATTGGCTTTACCAGGGTGATAGTGAATGTCCAGATCATAGTCCTTGATTAGCTCAATCCATCTTTTCTGCCTCATATTCAGCTCCTTCTGAGTGAATATATACTTAAGGCTCTTGTGATCCGAATAAATCTCACAACGGTTTCCCACCAGATAATGCCTACATGTCTTAGGGCTAGAACTACGACTGCCAGTTCAAGATCATGGGTTGGATAATTCTGTTCATGTTGCTTCAGTTGTCGGGATATATAAGATATAACTTTGGCTTCTTGCATTAGCACACATCCGAGACCAATCTTGGATGCGTCACAATACACATCAAAAGGCTTCATAATATGCGGCAAAATCAAGATTGGGGATGAAATCAATCTCCTCTTGAGTTCTTGAAAACTCTCTTCACATTTGTCCATCCATTCAAACTTCTTGTCCTTCTTCATCAATTGGGTCATGGGTCTTGCGATACTCGAGAATCCTTCTACAAACTTGCGGTAGTATCCCGCTAATCCGAGAAATGCACGAACTTGGGGTTGGGTGGTTGGGGCTTGCCAATCTTCAACATCCTTCACCTTTGTAGGGTCAACGGCAATTCCTCTGGCTGATACAATATGTCCAAGGAATCCTACCTCCTGTAACCAGAATTCACATGTGCTAAACTTGGCATAGAGCTGATGCTCCCTAATGGTTCCAAGAATGTTCCTTAGGTGTAGCTCATGTTCTTATTCTGATTTGTAATAAATCAGAATGTCATCGATGAAAACAACGACAAACTTATCCAGGAAGTCCATAAAAATCTTATTCATGAGGTTCATGAAATAAGCGAGAGCATTGGTTAATCCAAAAGATATGATAGTATACTCGTATAATCCATATCTGGTGGTAAAGGCAGTCTTTGGAATATCCTCTGCGTGAATCTTGAGTTGATGATAGCCAGTTCTAAGATCAATCTTAGAAAACACTTTGGCACCAGTCAACTGGTCAAACAGGTCTTCTATCTTTGGCAACAGGTACTTGTTCTTGATGGTCACGTCATTCAACTTCCGATAATCCATACACAAACGATTACCTCCATCTTTCTTATCCACAAATAAAACAGGTGATCTCCATGGCAACGCACTTGGTTGAATCAATCCAATTTCCAGCATAGCATCCAGTTGCTTCTTCAGTTCCACTAGTTCAGACGGGTTCATACTATATGGTCTCTGGGCTATGGGTCCGGTTCCAGGGATTAGTTCAATGATAAACTCGATATCGCGATCTAGGGGCATACCGGGCAAAACATCTGGGAATACATCGGGGTATTCACAGACTATCCAAACATGGTCAATGGTTGGTTGGGCTATACTCTTGTTGCACCTGAATTGACGCGGCAAGGTTTCCAATACATGCTCGACTGATATTCCGGTTGTACTGGTCATTGTTGTGGCTTTCTTGGCATAGTCGATTAATCCTTTATGTTTGGACATCCAATCCATTTTTAGTACTACTTCCAAACCTTTAGTTGCGACTACTATTAGATTAGCATAAAAATCTATGCCATGGATTCGCATAGGGATGGCTTTGCAAATTTTTCTAGCTTTGGTGGTTGAACCAGGTATTTGAACTATCATAACATGCTTCAATTTGGTGGGTTGAATATTACTAGTGCATGCAAATTCTTCAGTAACAAACAAGTGCGCTCCAGAATTAAACAATACTCTTGCAAGTACTGAGTTAACATAAAACATACCCAACACGACATCTGGCGCTTCTTGGGCTTCTTCAACATGCATGAGAAAGAGACGGCCGTTGCGGTTGAGCGAGTTCCCTGGGACAAACCTTCTTCCGGGCTGAACACGACGCTGCTGCCGAGCTGGGGCATTTGCATTGGAGGCGGCGGCAATCTTCTTGGGGCACTCATTGGAATAGTGACCTTTGGTTCCACATTCATAACAAGTCACCTGAGACTTGTCCTTTGCTACAACAGGCACCCCATTGCTTCCAGTCCTTGGGGCAGTGTTGGTGTTGGTGGCCGCATTATTATTCTTGAACTTAGGCGAAGCATAGTTGAAGTTGCTGGGATTGCCGGGGTTTTTGTGATTTCCTCTAGGCCTTGGGTTTCCACGGTTGGGATAGGTTGGACGGTTCATCGGGGGTTTGTTGGTTCTTGGGGCAAACCTGGAGATGGGTTGGGGCGATACTTGGGTGTATGGTGGGTTCCTGGTTGATGCATCATGCGATGCTTGCGGTTCTGATTAGCTTGGTTGATCTTTCCTTCCATCTGAATGGCAGAGTCAACTAAAGCTTCAATATCAGCAAAGGGGATATTGACTAACATTGTCTGCATCTCATCGTGCAAACCATTCAGGAATCTTTCCTTCTTCTTGGCTTCAATGTCTATCTCATCCGGTGCATACCTAGCCAATGACAAGAATTTTTCACGGTATTCCACTATAGTCATCCTCCCTTTCTTCAGTTCCCTGAATTCATCTCTCATCCTCTTGATCAAACCCGGTGGCACATGGGTTCTGCTGAACTTGACATTGAACTCTTCCCAAGTCATCATCTGACCTCCTATCATTGCACGAACGCTATTCCACCATGCTCTTGAATCTCTGGCCAGGTAGTGGGTGGCAAACAACACTTTCTCGTTATCTTCCACTCCTGCAACTTCCAGATTGTTCTCCATGGTTTGCAGCCAATCATCGGCATCTAAGGGCTCTTCTGACTTAGTGAAAACGGGTGGATTGGTGTTCTGGTAATTTTTGAGCTTGGATCCATGGTTGTCCTAATTTCCATGGCCTTGATTGTTCTTGGCCATCTGAGCTATATGTTGAAGGGTGGCTAAGTTGGCTTGATGTTCGGTTCTTTCAGCTTCGTGGTCATAAACCAACATTTGCAAGAGTTGAACCATTGGGTCCGGGGCTGAAGTGCTTCCTCCACGAGGCATCTAAATATTGGGATAGATCATGAGAAAAGAGGGAAATTTCTAAGGTTCAGGGTTCTGGGTTTGAAAATCTTTCAAAGTTTCACTCAGGTTTTTCTAGAAACTTGCTTTTCATTCATTCATTCATGGCACATGATACAAACACACACCACAACAAAGGAAAACAGATGGTTTTAAGAACCATTTTGTGAAGCTACGATACAGTGGGACCAAATAAAACTCACTAACGCTAGTGCCCAAGTGCTACTACTCCTTGGAGTCAATGTCCTCATCATCCTCATCATCATCATCGATGAAGGCGAAGTCATCCTCATCGGTGAAGATGTCCATGGCATGATCCTCCAGAAAGTCATCATCGTCACTGAGATAGGAGTAAGGGTCTCCACGAAGGTATTCCCCTTTATTCTCCCTCTCCTCCAACTGCATGTATCTCTCGTGGATGGTCTCCTCCATATCCGTGATCTGGTGGCGAAGACGGGCAATGATGCACTCCTTCTTGTCGAGATGGCGGCGACGAGACTGGCGATCCTTCACTAGCATGAAAATGGTCTGTGTGGCACCCCGGATTTACGGTCCGAGAATACCCGTTATGCATACAATTCACGTTCCCATGATCAGTGAGCCGTGAGCATAACCGACTAGTATCATTACAACATCCATATATTAACGAGTACTCAACTTACAAAGTGGCCATTATGGAGAATACAACACAAATAGCAGAAGTCTTCTGCGCATAGCCCGTGCCTTGACCTATAGGCAACTGACTGGGAAGACGACCTAACTCGCATAGACATCAGCACCTTCGTTCCTCTTAACATCTGCAATATGGCCAAGTAAATAGCCAGGGACAATGCCGTTGAGTACTTTGAATGTACTCGCAAACCACCTTAAGAGAACAATAATAAAGGATATGCAATATGGCTGTGGTAGGATGGCTCCAAGAGAGGTTCTTATATAAACTAGTTTCTCTTGTAGATATAGCATGTCTCTATATCTTTGTTGAAAAGTTTTGTAAAACATTATGGAAACGCTCTGAAAGTTTTTAGAAAATCACTAGGATTGGGTTACCCATTTATTTCTCCTTCCGGTCATACCATGACCAAACTCCTTCCTCCATTTTCCCGACCATCCCATGGTCAAACCATTTTCGAGCCATTTATTTTCTGAAGTCCTTTTTGGAAACAAAACCATCACCCCCGTACAACAGCCATCACAACCGTCCATGACCGAGGACTCGGTTATTCGAATAGATTTACACTCTACAGAGGTTCTACACAGTACCCACACCATCCGATTACCCGTCCCTTATCCTCACCGATCGTGGGTCGAATAACCGGTCAAGACCTTCCGAATGCCCTCTCCGATAAAAGTGTCCACCCTATGAGGTTAATCCCCTAAAAACCGGGACGCCCTATATAGTTCACTAGCCAACCGGAGTGCATTTTGCACCCCTCAGGGTGTGCGCTTTCAATGAGGGGCTCATAGTATCGTCTGGCCGCCATTTATACGGTATTTACCAACCCCAGACCAATGTTTCACATGGGCCTTTACAGGGAAGGCCCAGCCTCCGGGAATTTGTTCTTCCCCGTAGTAGTTTGAGACACCTACACCGTATTAGAAACACTTCTAGCCCAGCCCCGTCCCATTCCAGAGTAATGTGGTTGCACGGGTTAATTTCTCAAGCATTAGGAACTGTACAGCCGGGCGTGTTTTCGTAAACATTTTTCCTCCATCTTTAGTCCATCTTTTTGTAAAACAAAACACTTCTCCTTTTCCAAACCGCTTGATAGGACAAGCCTCACCAAGGTTTTCTCATAAAACATTTTTGTAAATCTTTTCCCGGAGTCTTCCCATCCTACACTTTTGTTTAGGCTAAAAACGGGATCTCCAAGGGGTTATGGTGTTAAACACCATCTACCATACTAAGGTAAGGTAGGTATTATACAAGGGGTTGTACCTAAAGGTACTAAGGGGTAAATGGTTTGGAGGAGCCAAATATTCCCCATATAAAACATAGTATAGTAAAACCATGCCATTTGCAGAAATGAGTAGATAAAACATGCATAAGTAAAATAATGGGACAAGGCATATGAGCAAGAAGGTGGATTGCCTATGACCAGCGAGATGTCCCTTGACTTCGTTTAGAATGCCAGAATACCAATAATAACAATAATAAGGAATAACCCGATCCGTCCTTCTTCTCGGCGTCACACAATCGCAACTATCGTCGCTGTCGATCATACATGCAAACAAACAATACACCAATCAATACAAGGCATAATGATAGGACAAAGGTGTCCGATCTTTCGATGAGATGGTGATAGTCGATTTGGTGGAGTTCGGGCTTGACGATCCGACTACACGTGCGAGCACGAGCGCCAATGCAATCGCTAGGCCATCCTGGAGGTTACCGATCCTGCGCGAACACGATCAGCCTGACCAACGAGGGTCTTAATTCCTACCTGAAATCGAGAACAAGTAAGAACCAATATTGCAATCAAGATATTACGGATTAAGATGAAAGCTCTATTGAAAAGGTGGGATCCTGTATAGGCGCAAAGTACAAGAGGCCTCTGCGACGCTCGAGCCTTGGCGAAGTTGCTATGATGGCTAACTTAATGTCTAAACAAAATCCGAGTCTATGATGACGACTATGGGGAGTATTTAAGGAGGAAAAGGTGGGGTTTCGGCCAGCCATAGAAGTGGTGGCCGAGTCCAACCCTAGAAGTCCTTTTCTCCTCAAATACGGACTCTAAAAAGTGGCTAATTAAAATCCTACAAAAATTACATGGGCCTGGCCCAAAATAAAGGTGCCGCAACACCATATTAAGCTATGGACGAATTTGTGAAGTATTAATCTTGAATATTTCATCCAAGCCTTCTTTCTTCATTATGGTGGCCTCGAACTTCTGAAATTTTCATTCGTGGCCTTCTCTTGAATCATCTCATGCTGGCCGCCATCTCCATGCATGGCCATGCTCCAATGCTTGTCCCTCTCATCCATGCTTGGTCCATCATTCCTAAGAGTAATAAATACATCTGATTTAGGCAGCATCATATTCTCATGTATGTGAGGAATAGTTCCAGGAAACGAAAGTACCAGATAGTTATGTTGTTTGGCACGAGATCTTGTGATAGGTCCTTGTATGTGTGTAGCTGTAGGTACAACGGTTGTATCAATAGATGGGACTACCCATGATTGGGGTTTTTGACCAAGGTCTTGATGTGTATGATAACATTGTATAAAAATGATACCAGCAAATAGGTACTGATAAAATGAAGCCAACAAAAGTGGTTTCACTATTTTATCAATTTCCTAGGATTTATAATGGATTTTATAGTGGATAAAACCCTAGTTTTAGGAAATAATTCACCAGAACTTCTTTGGAGTTCCAAAAATTATTTACTAGGGTTAAAAGGTATTATTTAATGTAATGAATCAAGGGAAGTTGGAATCACCTCAAAAAAATTATCAGAATGCCCTTGAGAAATTCTCAATGACAGTACTGGATGGGATTTGTCTTTTTCACCAGATTAAACCTACAATAGATTTTGATGTGATTCCAAGGGTGCTTGTTAGGTAATGATAATACATTTCTGAAGAAATTCGCATTACCCTTTTTGGATTCGCAGAACTCAAATGGTGAATTTATTGGTGATCAAACAATACATAGAAATGTTTAATTCACCATAATTCCATAAAAGCTCAATAAATCCTGGGCTCCAGGTTTTTGGTACTTATTGGTATATAGGTTTGATGGGAGTTGGAATTAGGCCATAACCACATTTTTTTAACTTAGGGAATTGCCTAAAGTAAAAAATGCTCTATTTTGTTATTTTTGCTATAGGTAATCTAGGAAACCATTTTAAATTGGACCAGTGGTACTTTCAAGGTATGGCCAATACCATTCATCACCAATTGACTTCATGACATTTGGAATTACCAATCTCAAGGAAATTAATTTGGATTAATCTGGACACATGTTGGTATTTTAATTGTGAAGATAAATCTAAATATTATTTGGGCATGGTACTAGGTCTGCATGTTGGGTCAGGATCTGAAGCTTGCTGGGCCAGAGGAGGGGAAATCGGCCGACCATTGGGTAGCGATGCGCGGGAACCTGTCATACGAACCCGACCATGGGGCCCAGCTGCCAGGGAGAGCCAGCGCCGAAGCGGTATAGAGTAGTCCGGGCGGCAGGATTAGGGTGGATCCGACGGCGCTCGGTCGTCGTCTCCGAGGAAACAGCCGCCGCCGCGAGCGAACCCTAGGACGAGGAAGAAAGGGACCAGGGGCTCACCGGGAGGCGTCCCAAGGAAGGGGAGATGGTGTAGGCGACTCGGCACACTCCGGCAAGCCCGGCGATGGTCGGCAGGGTAGGGTCTACTATAGGAGGGCATCACGCTCTTTAGCATCGGCAGAGAGGTTCAGGAGCTCGTCAAAACTTACTGGAGGTGCGCTTCCTATCGACGCAGATGATGCAGGATGGGTGCAGAGGTCGCGGTGAGGCGGACGGTGTGGGGCGCCGGTGTCCCTAGCGGTCGGAAGGGTCTCGCGTGAAGAGTACTAATTTGGAGACCTCGGGAGCTCTTCACCATTGACATCTCCGAGTTCCCTAGGGGGAGGATAAAGGTGCAGGGTTAGTAGCAGAGGAGGGAGGTGGTTCCTATAGCGCAACATGCAGGGAAAAAGGAGGAACGGGGGAGGAGCTATTCTCCTTCCTTGCCATGGCCGAGAGCTTGCTCTCTCTCTCTTAGGCAGGATAGGGCAAGGGAGAGATTAGGGGGATCCCTGGTGTGTGTGGGAGGGGTTGGAAGCAAATGAGGCAGAGAGGGGAGTGTGGTGCTGGTTGCTTTACTTATAAAACAAGAGAGATATGGCTCATGGTGGACATGGCCTATGGAGGGAAGGGGCAAAACCAAGGGCTGGTTTGCTGTGGGCATGAGAGATGGGTAAAGGGGGTTTCTGGTTTGGTTTGGGGCAAAGGGGGAGGGTGGTAACATTTCTAGGTAAGGGTAGTTTCAAATGAGGTAACTTTGCAATTAAAACAAGCACTAGAGACAAGGTTTTGAGTGAGCTACAGAGGTTGCTTGAAGTGGTGGTCGACCAGGAAAGTGATGAGTGCTGGAGTGGTGTATCAAACAAGCTTGGATGGGGTTTGATGGGGTTTTGCTAATGGTTTTGATTAGTTTTCCATATTTGATCAAAACTTGGGTTATGAATGAAGTCCAAAGATTTGCATTGGCCATGATGGGGAAATGGTACTGGAAGTTAGATAGGGTCATTTTGTACCACCAGGAATTATTTGGGATTTTTCAGAAGATTAAAAGTTCATTTAAACTTGTCAAATCAAAAAGTGCAGAAATGGATTTTGGAAGCTAATGTAATATTTTTACCTTAGGAAAGGTTGGTTTTTGATGTGAAATGGTTCTGAAAACCATATTACACATTGTAGAAATTATTTGGAATTTATTGAGGTGAAAAAGTATTTTTAGGGAGTTATTAGTTGTTTCTTCCATTTAAAAAAAAGGGCAAAAAGAAATAATTAAGAATCTCAAACATATTTATTTTTGAGTTGGGAAGATAGGATATTATAATTAGGCATAAATTGTGCCTTAAGTTGGCAAGGTGATTTGGAGAAAAACAAACTTGTCTTTGAAGACAAGGGTTTTAAGGATTTTGCATGATCAAGGATTAAAATAGTTTAATGATCCAAATAATTGTGGAATTATTTGGGGATGCTTGTATCCAAGGTAGATGATGTACACTTGCTTTAGGAATCAAGGTCAACCTTGATTTTGAGGAAAAGTGGTGAAAAGGGTGGAAACTAGATTAGGGAGGGATCTAGGGTTTAGTTAATTTGATACCATCTGAACAGGGTTAGATTAGGGAGCTCGGAGCTCACCTTGGTACAAAGGGTAGACGTATGGATATACCATGTCATATAGATCATCCTGGAATAAAGAGTTGGGCTTGGTTGCATTGGAGGTGGTTTTGGAGAGCTAGCAAACTTGGTTGAAAATAAGGTTGTCATAACAGACACATCAGTTAGCCTCCTAAACCATGGGTGTTTAGGAAGCACAAGGCTCCAATGGAAACAAGTGAGGTGGGGATTGATAGGCCATGATTATTAGGTCACAACCATGCCAAGAGTGGGTCAAGGGGAGGTGGAATATAGATGTGGGCTTCTGCCAAAGTAGGCAAGAGGATAAGATGTGCGGAAAAGATTATTATCTTGACAACAAAACCATGATGGATGAGTGGGAATTAAGATGGCTTAGCCAAGGTAAAGAGTGGGCCTTGGTACTACTAGAGATGTACTACAAGATGGTTCAAATACATTTACAAAAGTTCACATAGGTTGGAAAAGTTGAATGGTATCCAGATAAGTAATCCAGACTTAGCCATTTTGGCAGATTTGGGGTTTTAGACTAGAGTGCAAGGGTAGATGATTTTGAGAGTATACTAGGTTCCAAATTAGTGATCAAGGAGGTGATGTTGAGGTGACAACTAGGTAGATGGGATTCATGATTAGATGGGGTCTCTACTGAGTTGGAAACCATCCAGAGGGATTGTCCTTAGATTGAAGTGAGCATGAGAGGAGATGATTACTTGAGTGGCTTCAGGGTAGATTCAGACTTGGATGCTTGCTTTGAGATTGATGATCACAAGAAAAGTTTGGGTCCTAAGGTATGATATACTAGATTAGCTCACTCTTGTTCCTAGGCAAACAAGACAATCAGGAGATCAAGGCAATTCATCAACCAACAGATCAAGGCAATTCATCTTACTACTACTAGGGTTACCATCAAACCTATATGGGGGTAAGGAGGGGTATGTTGAAAAAGGGTTTGGCTTTGCAGTAGGATAAGTACCATATTGGTATCTCTACCAAGATTGAGATGAAAAGGTTTTGATAAAGGTTTTGGGAAAACCTAGAGATAAGGGTAGTTGAAGTTCTGTCTTGAAAACATAAGGAGATAATATATATAGGTCTCCATAGTTTTGGAAATAGAAAATAGTAAAGTATTTGGTTGTGTCTAGGTCATCTTGGATCAGGTTTTAGAAATGCCAGAACATTTGAGAATATGAAAGATGAGCCAAGACATCTCCTTTAGTAAGATAGTTTTCTGTAAACTAGGGTTGAGGTGAGGAGTACACAACTAATCCATAAGCAGTTGCTTGAGCACAAGCAAACAAGCAAACGAACATTGCACAATTAACACGAAAAAGTTTTTGTTCCACTGGATTTTTGCCTTCTTGACTGTTAATCAGGGTTGCTGAAATTGGGATGTTACAGACCTTTCCCCCTTAAAATAATCTCGTCCCGAGATTAGGGAGGAGTAGGGTTAGGGTGATAACATCCGCTTAACAATTTCAGCGGGGGAAATTATTAGGCGCTAATAAGTTTTGCAAAGCCCCAACGTGGTTAGTCACGGGTTAGAGCTGAGGGGCTTCGAGTTTGGGGTGTTTGGATGAAACGAGTGGAAAAGACACAATCTTTTCCCCTTAGGACAAGTATAGGTAGGTTTAAACTTCGGTGGGGTACTCCCTTCTTGAGGCGAGACGGTGAGTCGTGTCTTCGATATTCCCTTTTTCTCGGGGTCGACTTTTCTCTCTCCAAGGTCTTGATATACCGGGGTGTTGGTGTCAACACACGGATTTTTAATCCCAGATGCCTGTTATGCCATACATCGCAATCTAGGATTACCATTTTTGCGATGCATAACAGATTTGGATATCGCAGTACATCATCCATTACAAACCATACATAAGGTCTTACACAAATAAGGATCTCATGATCCATTTCTTAATACAACTCAAGCAACGGAATAACGTAAAGATAACGATAGCATAGGCGAAGCTCCATCTTCGGGGTCACTGGCATTGCTGACGATGGGAGATGATCCTAGTTGTCATAACCTTCCTGCGGTCCGTCATCCTAGTAGTCCTCTTCATAGTCTGGCCACGGGAATAGCTAGGGATAAAGCCATGAGTACTCTTGAAGTACTCGCAAACTAATACAAACAAGTTAAGGGGGTTTTGTAGTAGGATACTAAGCTCTAGGGTTATTTTGCAAAAAGTCAGATTTACCTCTACTAAGTTCAAAAGCAAAGAATGTAGTTGAAAATTTTATAACACCTAGTGGGAATTTGAATTTCATATCACAACTCTGTTGTGGTCAAGTCAAAGTCACAAATCGTTTCACAAGTCATTTTGAAAACATCTGACGGGGGAACAGTATGGCCACTCCAACTGTCCATAACCGCGGATGCGGCTATTCGAATAGTTTGACACTCTGCAGAGATTGTACACTTTCACCACAACATTTGATACATCCTTCAGGAACAATCCTGAATTCACCATACTTAGTATGTGGATAATCAATCCTAACCTTTCAATTACACGCCCTAGTATAGGCACCTCTCCTGTGAGTTTGGCCTCCCAACCATGACCAACTGTCATCTTGGGTACTGCATAGGTGGACAATCTTCACAAGGTAGGCCGCGAGGGAACCCATACTAAGGTATATAAATATCCAGTCAAGACCTACCCAAATTTCAGGTATTGTGGTTGCACGGGAAAATTGGAATGGTATCGCATCCAGACAACCTTCAGTTTTATAAAGGGCTAAGGCTCATGCCTCAACATTTTCATCATCAAAATCATCTGTTGTTTGGAAACACATGTCAAAACATTTCAGTAGAATGACTCATCATTCTAAGGTTTTCATAACCATTTTCACCATGTATTCCCATCTAAAGTTGATCAAGTTTTATGCTTAGCACTAGAATCTACACGTGGTGGTAAATACTAATGAGGGGTGGTAAACAAGTGGGGATTTGCTAAGTTCAATGTCATGCCTTAGGATGACATCAAGATTATCTAACTTAGGCCAAATTTTATGCTCTTTATGCTACCTTTAGTTATATTTCTAGAATCTACAAGTCACCATTTAAAGTCTAAGAGAAATCTTTGATAAAGAAAATAAAGTACTTAAGATTGCAAGTAAAACTAGGATTGGGCATCATCAAATGTATCTAACCAAGCATGGTTAATGCAATGCATAGGTTCTCTAACTTTCATAGTTGCAAGGGTTAGCTTGCCTTGTGCAGAGCAGTGGTTTAGGTTCTCCTCGGCTTCTTCCTCGTAGTATCCTCCGTCCTCCTCGTATCCTTGGTCGGTACTAGCGTTTATAAATAAATACGAGGTACACAATCCCCAAACAATACTTAACTATTTTTAATCATCACACAAAAAGACACACTAGATGATCTAACATCATCACTATTATCACAAGGATTAAAGCACTTGTCTTATTTCTTTTATTTGAGAAAAGTAATTTCTACTCATTGAAAAACTACTTAAGATTTAATATTCTCAAACTCAAACATGTGATCATGTTGAAACATGTCATCACCACATATTTCAGTTCATGAGAATGTGATTTAAAGTGGTGTCACAATTTAATAAGGTTTAACCTTTTTATTTTTAATTAAATAAAGTGACTAGAAATGCCTATGTGGCATTCTTTTATTACTTGAACATTATTTCTGCAACTAAACCCATATGTTTTTATATATTCTGAAAGGTATGATCAAATGTGATTTTTGAGAGTTGGAATCAACTCAAAAGCTCCTATGGTTGACTTTTGAAAAAAAATTGAATGCAGAAAAGCTTCTGCCTTGTTATTTTTACCATGGTTGATTTACAAATCCAAATGGTTTGAATACAATGGGCTTGGATTAAGCATTTCATTACCTTTCTAACAAAATTGGTTTCATGCATTTTGGTTCAGTGAATCGAGCGAGGTTGATTTTTGAATCTAGGTACAGAACTATGTTTGAAATTAAATGAATAAAACTAAATTTGAATTGTTGGGTCGCGCGGGATGTTTTACTAGGCTGGCCCACTACACACAGCGCGTAAGCGGGTTGGTTAAGTGGATGTCCCCACGCGTCAGTAAGACGGGGAGGGGCGAAGCGGTACGGGGCAACGTGGACCGTGGGATCTGGTTCTAATCGAACGGCTCTAGTTCATCATCCACGTCGGGTAGCGCCGGCGAGACAGAACCCTAGCGCGGCAGGTGGGGGTCGTGGGAGGCTCACCGGGGCTCAGGCGAGGGTCGGCGATGGGGGCGAATGAAGAAGTCGACAACGGCGGTTCTCCTGGTACCGGCAGCTTCTCCTGGGGCGGCTCCAATCGATGGCTCCCTTCTCCTCTAGCAGCGGCGGGCTCCGGCCAAATTCCGGCAATGCGCTGCTCGCCGTGCTCGGGAGTGAGGTGGGGTGGTTCTGAGGTGGAGGGGAGTGAACTGGTGTGAACAAAATGAGCGGTGGAGGCCTCTATTTTTGGTGGTTGAAGGGGACCGACGGGCGCGGGCTGAGCTCGTCGTGGTCAACGGCACAGAGGGCTACTAGCATGGGCGACAGTAGGGGGCGGTGTTGTGCTCCCTGGCGAAGCTCAATGGCGCGGTGGCGAGGCGTGGGGCGGTGCTGATCGGTCGGAACGCTTGAATGCTCTGGGCGGGTCCGATGGCGATTTTAATGTCGCACATCGCGCGTGGTCTGCACGTCAGCGAACGGGCATGTCTGCGGGGTTGCTGGGACGGTGGTGATCACGCATGCACGCGGTGAGGGCGGCACACGGTCCGTGGGGGCTGGTCGAGGGTGGAGCACTGGTGCGCTCTCGGATCGCACGCAGAGAGGTTTGGCATGGGCGTGTCGTGTGGTCTAGGGGCTGGCATTGCTCGGGGCTCGGACAGAGAGTGGCGGTGGACGGTGGGGTGCCTGCTAGACATTCTGTTTAGGCTCAGTGTTGCTCCTAGCTTGCTGTCGACAATGGGGTGGCAAGTTGAGTCTCGGCCTGCTTGCCATTAATGGCATGGTCTTGCTTACAGTGAGCTAGAGGGTTTAAATTAGTTAGATGATCTACTCATGGTGTAGTGTGAGCTAGATAGGGAACAAGTTAAGCCAAATTTATTACACACTATAGTGTTTAAGGTTTGTTTGATTTGTATCTACAAGGTGTTTGATGAAATGGCCGCAAGAACTTTGAATTTGAATTTTGGATTCAAACTTGGTGGGTTTTCTAGGCACATACTAGGGAGTGTCTAGTTTGTTGGATTAGTCAAGGGGTACTGGTTTGGTTGGGTTTTGCAAATGGGTGATCTTCACATATGATAAAGATTCAATTTTGAATTGTGACTTGAATGAGGTTGCCAAATGTTTCTGTAAGTTTGAAAGGTTGGCTTTGATTCACTTTTTACTTGTTCTATCAAGGGGTGAAAAGAATTGGAAAAGTTTCTATTTGAAATCTTGAACTAGAAACACTCAAAGTGACCTAGTGAGAAAGATTGGCTATAATGACCATTTGCTTTATTTTATTTGTTTTTGATTTTCTCTTGTTTTGTTTCTGCATGCAAATGTTTTATATGATGTTATTTTCATCTTAAACCATTTCTTGCTATTTAGGTTAATCACACAAGTTCATTCATTCATTTATCAAATCATCTCATTCACACATGTATTCATATGATTTTAAATTAATCAAAGTTTTTGTTAACCCTAATTTTAGTGATTAGAGTTTGATGATCCTTGTTGATGTAGCCCGACCTACGGTCGTTGCCACATCTTGGTCTCCAACTTACACCAAGTCGTCATGGACTCCAAAGGTGAATCCGTTCCTCTATGCGAGCCCCCTTCCTTCCCTATTGAATGGCATGCTACTTCATACTCCGTCACATATGCATGATAGGTTCACATTGACAAGTACGGAGGCAAGGGAGGAAGCCCGGAACATCAAGCCCGACAAGACGGAGGCTTGGAAGAGGAGGCGGAAGAAGTCAGATCGCCAAATGCTCTCTGTCGCCAGCGGTACTACCGGACCTAGCGACCGGTACTACCGCCCTCTGCTACCGCCAGCAACAGACGACACCAGCGCAAGCCAAATGCTCTCTGTCACCGGCGGTACTACCGGCCCCGGATCCGGTACTACCGGGCCCCGGCACTACCGCCCCCTGCTACCGCCACCAACAGACGGCTCCAGCTGAAGCTCCAGGACCGCAAGCGGTACTACCGGTCCCAGAGCGGTACTACCGGACCAAGCGGTACTACCGGTCCCAAGTCCGGTACTACCGCTCCTGGCAGTGCCTGCGCGCACTAGTTGGGCCGCAGCCCATGTATCCCCCTTTACTTACCAAACCCTAGTTTTATTCCCAAACTACCCTTGTTTTGTGGTTGGCCTATAAATAGAGCCCCCACCCCTCATGTATCCCTTAGGCATAGATGATAGACTAAAGACAACCCCCATTGTGGAATCTCTAGTTTTGCCTCATCCCCTTATCCAAGGGGACCGACTATCGTCACCAACCTCGATTGGACTTTGCATCACGCATCCATCGTTGAACAAGGCCTTGGAGTTCGACGTCTCGTCTCCAAGTTGTCAAGACCCTCCCCAAGGTGTTCTTCCCTCTCCGATGTGGATTTGAGGGAGCACGTTGACCGATCTTTCCTTGCGAGGATTCTATCGGACCGGTGGCCACCGTTCGGGAGCAATCGGCCTTGTATCATGTGAGTTTTTGCGTGTGTTCATCGTGTTCTTCGCGAGGTGTGTGTTCGCTTCCGCTACCTTCTCCCTTTCCCCTCGCTTTCCCATCGATTTGACCACGAGATCCGTGAAGATCGGGCACCCAAGAGGTTAACCCTTCCATCACTTGTGTTATATTTTTGGGATGTTACAGTTGGCTAGGACGTAGACCTTGGAGTGGAGGACTTTCCTGCAATATCTTCTGTTTGTTGGGAAAGCGTCGTTTGTCGTTCTTCTTGCAGGGTCAATGATTTGGAGTTGGAGGAGGGGTCATCATTCAACATTAACTAGGGTTCGAGTCCAGGGTTCTTTCGGGTTTTGGGGCGGGGAAGACGCAGTCTTTCCCCCTTAGAACGACACTAAGGGTTTCCAGTGGAGTCGCCGACTTTCTTCAATGGAGTCGTATGCTGATTTTGGGGAAATGGTGTTGCACCTTGATCCAGAGGTGGTTACCTTCTGTCGACCTGGTATAAACCGCTTCGAGGGAGACGTCGATGCCACTTCTTGAAGTAATAGTCATAGCAGGAGAGGCGCTTTACTAGCTTCCGGTTAGTTAGTTCTGAGATAGGTAGGGGTCCACTAGGATGAGGATTGTCGTTGGCTATAGGGGGTCTTTTAGGGTTCGGTCTGATGCAACGTCGTGGGTAAAACATGCAAATAAGGACATTATCCTTTCATAGAATCCAATAGGGTCCATCTAGAGCTCAGCAAATTTGCGCAGGCCAAAGGCGAGGGTACTTGACGCCTTACTGAGCAGGTTTCGTGACGACCCATCACTTGCTAGAGGTTAGCAGAGATAGAATAGAATGGAACTTGTGACGTCATCGGAAAAACAGGATGCTTTGGGTTGCTTCCTTCTCCTTGGAGAGTATTATTGACGACACCGGTAGTCCTGTTGTCTTATAATTGAACATCTTGGTGTTGGGAGGATTGAGCAGTCTTCTGAAGATTGTCGAGGATGTCTATATTTTGTTCCTTTGACGAGTCTTGTGGGGTTTGGAGCAGGTTCTTGGATTGGGGATCTTCTGGTATTATCTTCTCATGGTCGCTCTTCTGGAATTGAGTGGAAAGACGCAGTCTTTCCACCTTAGAGCTTTACTTGGGTCGTCGAGGTTGTGGGTAGATCCTTAGTCCTGGAGCATTGCGTGACGCTTGAGTTGAGATCTTCGAGTGACGCCTTATTGAGACTACCTTCCTATGGAGGTTACCTAACGAAGCCGTATGGGTTATCTCGGGGTAGTTTTAGCGGTTAGCGATGCTTCTTGTTAGTGCTTAGTCGAGGTGGAGGCCTTTTGACTTCGGAGGGGTGGTCTTCACTTGAACTTATTGTGTTGCTTTGGTTCGATTACAGAGTAGACTTGTTGTCTTCGGGCCTTCTTATCTTCCGGATTCTTGGAGCGTTGGGGACTAAGACTAGAGTAGGAGTTGTCGGGGATTTCTTTATGTGGCCATCCTACTGAGGAGAGGTTCCATCTAGGGGGTTAGCCTCGGGATATGCCTACAAGGTGTTCATACAATAGGGTCGAGTGATCCGAGGTAGACAAGTAACACATTTCAAGTATCACACAGGAATATAACAAGCATACAGAGCGTACCATAGATACTAAGGGGTGGCTACGGGCCATTAGGGGCGATCCTATTTTGGGGTTATTTATCCAAAGTACGCACGATACAGATTTCTTAGCTTTTGTCTTTTCATCTGTTGTCGTCGGTGTCGTACTTTATCGATTGTGGGGGCGATGAAGGGCTCTGTTGGTAGGGCAATCTTGTAGCGTCTTTCATCATTTGGGTAGCTCCTCTGTTTTGCTTGTCTTAGAGTCTCTTCATTCCGGAATCTCCGGCTTCATAGTCTCTAGTTGAAAACGGAACATTTGAAGTAGACGAGATATAGAGTAATCCATTTTTAAATTATTTAAGTCAGAGAAGGTGAGATAAGAAATGTTTCAAAAAGATTTTGCGGAAATAGTTGTCGGAAGATGGGGTTTTCGGAAATAGGGTTTGTCCTGTCTATTGTCCATGCTAGCTAAGGTCTCCTACAGTCAGGATGGCTCTGATACCAAGTCTGTGGCACCCCAGATTTACGGTCCGAGAATACCCGTTATGCATACAATTCATGTTCCCATGATCAGTGATCCATGAGCATAACCGACTAGTATCATTACAACATCCATATATTAATGAGTACTCAACTTACAAAGTGGCCATTATGGCGAATACAATACAAATAGCGGAAGTCTTAAGCACAGAGCTCGTGCCTTGACCTATAGGCAACTGACTGGGAAGACGACCTAACTCGCATAGACGTCAGCACCTTCGTTCCTTCTTAACATCTGCAATATGGCCAAGTAAATAGACAGGGACAATGTCGGTGAGTACTTTAAATGTACTCGCCCATCTTAAGAGAACAATAAAAAAGGATATGCAATATGGCAATGGTAGGATGGCTCCAAGAGAGGTTCTTATATAAACTAGTTTCTCTTGTATATATAGCATGTCTCTATATCTTTGTTGAAAAGTTTTGTAAAACATTTTGGAAACTCTCTGAAAGTTTTTAGAAAATCACTAGGATTGGGTTACCCATTTATTTCTCCTTCCGGTCATCCCATGACCAAACTCCTTCCTCCATTTTCCTGACCATCCCATGGTCAAACCATTTTCGAGCCATTTCTTTTCCGAACTCCTTTTTGGAAACAAAACCATCACCCCCGTACATCAGCCATTACAATCGTCAATGACCGAGGACTCGGATATTCGAATAGATTTACACTCTGTAGAGGTTGTACACTGTACCCACACCATCCGATTACCCGTCCCTGATCCTCACCGATCGTGGGTCGAATAACCGGTCAAGACCTTCCGAATGCCCTCTCCGATACAAGTGTCCACCCTATGAGGTCAATCCCCTCAAAACCGGGACGCCCTATATAGTTCACTAGCCAACCGGAGCGCGTTTTGCACCCCTCAGGGTGTGCGCTTTCAATGAGGGGATCATAGTATCGTTTGGCCGCCATTTAGACGGTATTTACCAACCCAGGCCGACGTTTTACATGGGAATTTACAAGGGAAGGCCCATCCTACGGGAATTTGTTCTTCCCCGTACTAGGTTGAGACACCAACACTGGATTAGACAAACTTCCAGACCATCCCCGTCCCATTCTAGAGTAATGTGGTTGCACGGGTTAATTTCTCAAGAATTAGGAACTCTACAGCTGGGCGTGTTTTCGTAAACATTTTTCCTGCATCTTTAGTCCACCTTTTTGTAAAACAAAACACTTGTCCTTTTCCAAACCGCTTGATAGGCCAAGCCTCACCAAGGTTTTCTCATAAAACATTTTTGTAAATCTTTTCCCGCGGTCTTCCCATCCTACACTTTTGTTTAGGCTAAAAACGAGATCTCCAAGGGGTTATGGTGTTAAACACCATCTACCATACTAAGGGAAGTTAGGTATTATACAAGGGGTTGTACCTAAAGGTACTAAGGGGTAAATCGTTTGGATGAGCCAAACATTCCCCATATAAAACATAGTATAGTATAACCATGTCATTTGCAGAAATGAGTAGATAAAACATGCATAAGTAAAATAATGGGACAGGGCATATGAGCAAGAAGGTGGCTTGCCTGTGACCAGCGAGATATCCCTTGACTTTGTTTTAGAATGCCAGAATACCAATAATAACAATAATAAGGAATAACCCGATCCATCCTTCTTCTCGGCGTCACACAATCGCAACTATCGTCGTTATCGATCATACATGCAAACAAACAATACACCAATAAATACAAGGCATACAAGCATCAAACCATACATCAAGTAAATGATAGATACATGATATACATCAGTAGGATGTTGGATGATTGGTTGATGAGATTAGCAAAGGATTTGGAGGCAGGGAAAAGCTTCCCTTTGGATTTATTGTCTAGGGACTACCCATGAGAGGGGTTTTTGACCAAGGGATTGATCTGTATGATACCATTGTATAAAAATGATACCATCAAAGAGGTCCTGATAAAATGAAGCCAACAAAAGTGGTTTCACTATTTTACCAATTTCCTAGGACTTATAATGGATTTTATAGTGGATAAAACCCTAGTTTTAGGAAATAATTCACCAGAACTTCTCTGGAGTTCCAAAAATTATTTCCTAGGGTTAATAGGTATTATTTAATGGAATTAATCAAGAGGAGTTGGAATCTACTCAAAACAATTACCAGAATGCCCTTGAGAAATTCTCAAGGACAGTACTGGATGGGATTTGTCTTTTTCACCAGATTAAACATACAGAAGGTTTTGATGTGATTACAAGGTTTATGGTTAGGTAATGATAATACCTTTATAAATAAATTGTAATTATCCTTTTTGGATTCACAGAACTCAAATGGTGAATTTATTGGTGATCAGAAAATACACAGAAATGTTTAATTCACCATAATTCCATAAAAGCTCAATAAATCATGGGCTCCTGGTTTTTGGTACTTATTGGTATATAGGTTTTCTAGGAGTTAGAATTAGGTCAGAACCACATTTTTTTTAACTTAGGGAATTGCCTAAAGTCAAAAATGCTCTGTTTTTGTTATTTTTGCTACATGTAATCTAGGAAGCCATTTTAAATGGGACCAGTGGGAGATTCAAGGTATGGCCAATACCATTCATCACCAATTTACTTCATGACATTTGGAATTACCAATCTCAAGGAAATCAAGTTGGAGTAATCTGGACACATGTTGGTATTTTGATTGTGAAGATAAATCTGAATATTGTTTGGGCATGGTACTAGGTCTGAATGTTAGGAAGGGCACTCATGGATCTTATAAATTTTAAGACTAGGAATTGGGGTTGTTTTACATTTTCAAAAATATTTAAAGTAAACAGTTATTATTAATCGATCTGGAAATAGAGAAAGAAAAGGAGATGTTCGGTCAGGTTCTAAAGCTTGCTAGGCCAGAGGAGGGGAAATCGGCCCACCGTGGGGCAGCGACGCGCGAGAGCCAGTCGTTCGAACCCGACCGCGGGGCCCAGCTGCCAGGGAGAGCCAGCGCCGAAGCGGTATGGAGTAGTCCGGGCCGCAGGATTAGGGTGGATCCGATGGTGCTCGGTCGTCATCTCCGAGGAAACAGACGCCACCGCGAGTGAACCCTAGGACGAGGAAGAAGGGGACCCAGGGCTCACCTGGAGGCGTCCCAAGGAAGGGGAGAGGTTGTAGGAAACACGGCACACTCCGGCGAGCCCGACGATGGTTGGCAGGGTAGGGTCCGCGGTCGGAGGGCATCGCGCTCATTAGCGTCGGCAGAGAGGTTCGGGAGCTCATCGAAACTTACTGGAGGTGCGCTTCCTGTCGACGCAGATAATGCAGGACGGGTGCGGAGGTCGTGGCAAGGCGGACGGTGTGGGTTGCCGGTGTCCCTGGCGGTCGGAAGGGGCTCGCGTGAAGAGGACCGATTTGGAGGCCTCGGGAGCTCTCTGGCATTGGCATCTGCGAGTTCCCTGGGAGTAGAAAGGTGTAGGGTTAGTACCATAGGAGGGAGGAGGTTCCTAGAGCGCAACATGCAGGGAAAAAGGAGGAACGGGGGAGGAGCTATGCTCCTTCCTTGCCATGGCCAAGATCTTGCCCTCTCTCTCTCTCTCTCTCTCTCTCTCTCTCTCTCTCTCTCTCTCTCTCTCTCTCTCTCTCTCTCTCTCTCTCTCTCTCTCTCTCTGGCAGGATAGGGCAAGGGAGAGAGCAGGGGGAGCTCTGGTGTGTGGGAGGGGTTGGAAGCAAATGAGGCAGAGAGGGGAGTGTGGTTTTGGTTGCTTTACTTATAAAACAAGAGAGATATGGATCATGGTGGACATGGCCTATGGAGGGAAGGGGGAAAACCAGGGGCTGGTTTGCTGTGGGCGTGAGAGATGGGTAAATGGGGTTTCTGGTTTGGTTTGGGGCAGAGGGGGAGGGTGGTAACATTTGTAGGTAAGGGTAGTTTCACATGAGGTAACTTTTCAATTAAAACAAGCACTAGAGACAAGGTTTTGAGTGAGCTACAGAGGTTGCTTGAAGTGGTGGTCGACCAGGGAAGTGATGAGTGCTGGAGTGGTTTTTGATGTCAAATGGTTCTAAAAACCATATTACACATTGGAGAAATTATTTGGAATTTATTGAGGTGAAAAAGTATTTTTAGGGAATTATTTCTTTTTTCTGCCATTTAAGAAAAAGGGCAAAAAGAAATAATTAAGAATCTCAAAAACATTTATTTTTGAGTTGGGAAGATAGGATATGATAATTAGGCATCAATTTTGCCTTAAGTTGGCAAGGTGATTTGGAGAAAAAAAAACTTTTCTTTGAAGACAAGGGTTTTGATGATTTTGCATGATCAAGGATTAAAATAGTTTAATGTTCCAAAAAATTGTGGGAATTATTTGGGGATGCTTGTATCCAAGGTCGATGATGTACACTTGATGTAGGCATCAAGGTCAACCTTGATTTTGAGGAAAAGTGGTGAAAAGGGTGGAAACTAGATTAGGGAGGGATCTAGGGTTTAGTTAATTTGATACCATCTAAACATGGTTAGATTAGGGAGCTCGGAGCTCACCTTGGTACAAAGGGTAGATGGATGGATATACCATGTCATATAGATGATCCTGGAATCAAGAGTTGGGCTTGGTTGCATTGGAGGTGGTTTTGGAGAGCTAGCAAACTTGGTTGAAAATAAGGCTGCCATAACAGACACATCAGTTAGCCTCCTAAACCATGGGGGTTTAGGAAGCACAAGGCTCCAATGGAAACAAGTGAGGTGGGGATGGATAGGACATGATTAGTATATCACAACCATGCCAAGTGTTGGTCAAGGGGAGGTGGCATATAGATGTGGGTTCTGCCAAAGTAGGCAAGAGGATAAGATGTGTAGAAAAGATTATTATCTTGACTACAAAACCATCATGGATGAGTGGGAATTAGGATGGCTTAGCCAAGGTCAAGAGTGGTCCTTGGTAGTACTAGATATGTACTACAATATGGTTAAAATACATTTACAAAAGTGCACATAGGTTGGAAAAGGTGGAGCTCCAAAAATGGTATCCAGATAAGTAATCCAGACTTGGCCATTTTGGCAGATTTGGGGTTTTAGACTAGAGTGCAAGGGTAGATGATTTTGAGAGTATACTAGGTTCCAAATTAGTGATCAAGGAGGTTATGTTGAGGTGACAACTAGGTAGATGGGATTCATGCTTAGATGGGGTCTCTACTGAGTTGGAAACCATCCAGAGGGATTGTCCTTAGATTGAAGTGAGCATGAGAGGAGATGATTACTTGAGTGGCTTTAGGGTAGATTCAGACTTGGATGCTTGCTTTGAGATTGATGATCACATGCAAAGGATGGGTCCTAAGGTATGAGCTACTAGATTATCTCACTCTTGTTCCTAGGCAAACAAGACAATCAGCAGATCAAGGCAATTCATCAACCAATAGATCAAGGCAATTCATCTTACTACTAGGGTTACCATCAAACCTAGCTTGGGGTAAGGAGGGGTATGTTGAAAAGGGGTTTGGCTTTGCAGTAGGATAAGTACCATCTTGGTATATCTACCAAGATTGAGATGAAAAGTTTTTGATAAAGGTTTTGGGAAAACCTAGAGATAAGGGTAGTTGAAGTTCTGTCTTGAAAACATAAGGAGATAATATATATAGGTCTACATAGTTTTGGAAATAGAAACTAGTAAAGTATTTGGTTGTGTCAAGGTCATCTTGGCTCAGGTTTTAGAAATGCTAGAACATTTGAGAATATGAAAGATGAGCCAAGACATCTCATTTAGTAAGATAGTTTTCTGTAAACTAGGGATGAGGTGAGGAGTACACAACTAATCCACAAGCAGTTGCTTGAGAACAAGCAAACAAGTAAACGAACATTGCGCAATTAACAAGAAAAAGTTTTTGTTCCCCCGGATTTTTGCCTTCTGGACAGTTAATCGGGGTTGCTGAAACTGGGATGTTACAGTCTGATCCTTCTTGGCGGCGATGGCGTACTTGTAGTTGGCATAGGAGCAGGCATTGTCTAACTCCTTCTGACGGTCATACGTCATGAAGCTGAGGTGGTCCAATTGACTCTTCAGCTCATGGTGATATGGGGCTTCTAGTGGCTGTCCCATAACATCATGCCTTGGCTAGAACTCAAAGCGGGTACCCTTGATTAGATTGATACTCTGCCCACACAGACGGGCAAGAGTTTCCTGCATTTCCCTGGCAAGTCCATCGAGCCAGTTGTTCTCCCTCAAGGTGAACTAAATTACCTCTGCGGTGGGGTCTTCAATCTTTCCCCGGAGACTTGCAACAACTAGCCACTACAAATCCTCTCCTTCCTGATCATTGAGCTGAGCTCTGAAGAAATCGGGGTGCAGACACTCTAGCATCTCCGCAAGCTGGTCCAAGTCACGCTCAAAGATGTGGTCTCCTCCATTCCCCAACTGATAAAACTTGATGTACTTCACGTCCATCTAAAAGAATATAGGATGACTAAGTTAGTAGAGTGATCAAGTGTGTCAAATTTTAAGTAAGTTTGCAAGAATTTTTGAGGAGCATGAATTTTCATGAAAGAGGCTAAGTGATAAGAATGAGAATAAGTTTTTCATAAATACTCACTTCCTTTGGTTTTAAAACTAAGTTTTTGATTCAAACGTACATTCTAAACTAGGGCCTCCTATGGTCAGGATGCTCTGATACCAACTTGTCAACACCCGGATTTTTAATCACGGATGCCTGTTATGCCATACATTGCAATCCCAGGATTACAATTTTTGCGAGACATAACAAATTGGATATCACAGTACATCATCAATTACAAACCATACATAAGGTCTTACAACAAATAAAGGATCACATGATCCAGTCTTAATACAATCATAGCAGCGGAATAACGTAATAATAATGGTAGCGTGGGCGAGGCTCCATCTTCATGGTCACATGCAATGCTGACGATGGGAGATGATCCTAGTTGTCATAACCAACTGTCATCTTGGGTACTGCACAGGTGGACAATCTTCACAACGTAGCCACAGCTCAAACCTTGGCAGCAAGGGAACCCATACTATGGTATATAAATTTCCAGTCAAGCCCTACTCAATTTTCGGGTATTGTGGTTGTACGGAAAAATTGGAATGGTATCGCATCCAGACAACCATCAGTTTTATAAAGGGCTAAGGCTCATGCATTAAAATTTTCATCATCAAAATCATCTGGTGTTCAAGAACACATGTCAAAACATTTCATTAGAATGACTCATCATTCTAAGGTTTTCATAACCATTTTCACCAAGTATTCCCATCTAAAGTTGATCAAGTTTTATGCTTAGCACTAGCATCTACAGGTGGGGTTAAATACTAATGAGGGGTGGTAAACAATTGGATCTTATATAAGTTCAATCTCATGCCTCAAGATGACATCAAGATTATCTAACTTAGGCCAAGTTTTATGCTCTTTATGCTACCTTCCAATATCCTTCTATTATCTACAATTTACTAAGTACACTCTAAGAGAAAGCTTTGATAGAGAAATAAAGTATCAAGCTTTGCAAGTAAAACTAGGATTGGGTATCATCAAATGGGTATAAGCTTGCAAGTGGTAGCTTGCTTAATGAGTAGATTGCAAGTATTGGCTTGATAAAATATCAGTATAAGCTTGCTGAGTTGCAAGTGTTAGCTTGCCTTGTGCAGAGCAATGGTTGAAGTTCTCCTCGGCTTCTTCCTCATAGTATCCTCCTTCCTCCTCGTATCCTTGGTCGGTACTAGCGTCTATAAATAAGTACGAGGTACACAATTCTTAACTACTCTATTTAGCACACAAAGGTTTACACTAGATGATCTAGCATCATCAATGTTATCACAAAGATTAAAGAACTTGTCTTTTTTATTTCATTTTAGAAAAGTAATTTCTACTCATGGAAAAACTACTTAAGATTTAATATTCTCCAACTCAAACATGGGATCATGTTGACACCTGTCATCACCACATATGTCAGTAAATGGGAATGTGATTTAAAGTGGTGTCACAATTTAATAAGGTTCAACCCTTTTATTTTAAATAAATAAAATGACTAGAATGTCCTACGAGGCATTCTTTTATTACTTGATCATTATTTCTACAAGTAACCCTATATATTTTTATATATTCTAAAAGGTATGGTTAAGTGTGATTTTTGAGAGTTGGAATCAACTCAAAAGCTTTTCATGGTTCAATTCTGAAAAATGTTTGAATGCAGAAAAGCTTCTACCTTGTTATTTTTAACATGGGTGATCCATAAATCTACATGCGGGTTTGGATTAAGAATTCCAGTACCTTTCTCACAAAATTGGTTTCATGCATTTTGGTTCAGTGAATCGAGCTGGGTTGATTTTTGAATCTAGGTACAGAACTGAGTTTGAAACTAAAAGAATAAATCTAAATTTGAATTAGTGGGTCGCGCGGGATGTTTAACTGGGTCGGCCCACTATGCATAGCGCGCGCGGGCTGGTTAAGTGAGCCAATGAGTGACAAAGCGGTACGAGGCGATTAGGGTCACACGATCTAACTCTAATCGAACGGCTGAGGTTCATCGTCCACGTCGGGCAACGCCGGCGAGACAGAACCCTAGCGCGGCCAGTGGGGGTCGTTGGAGGCTCACTGGGGCTCTGGCAATTGTGGGCGATGGGGGTGAACGACGAAGTCGACGACAGCGATTCTCCTGGTACCGGCAGCTCCTCCTGGGGCGGCTCCAGTCGACGACGCCTCTTTTCCTCTACAACGGCGAACTCCATTGAAATCCCAGCCACCTGTTGCTCGCCCTTTTCCGGGGTTGAGTTTGTGTGATCAGTGAGAGTTGGGGAGCTCGGAAGGCCTCTATTTATAATGCCTGAAGGGGACCGACGGGCACGGGTGGAGCTCATCGTGTTCGTCTACACAGAGTGCTAATGGCATGGGCGACGATAGGGGATGGTGCATTGCCTCCTGGTGAAGCTCAACAGCGTGGTCTCGAGGCGTGGGACGGTGCGAGACGGTCGGAACGCTGCGGTGCTCTGGGCGGGTTTGACAGGGATTTTAATGGCGCACAGCGTGCATGGTCCGCGCGGCGGCGAACGGGGTTGTCTGGCGGGGTGCTGGGGTGCTGGAGATCACGTTTGCAAGTGGCGAGGGCGGCGCACGGTCTATGGGCTGGTGTCGCGTGCGGCACACTTGCTCACTCTCGGCTCGCACGCAGAGAAGCTTGGCATGCTTAGGCAGTGTGGTCCAGGGGCTGGCAAGGCTCGAGCGTTGGACAGGGGGTGGCGGTGGACGGTGGTCAGTTCTCCAGACATGATTTCTAGGCTTGGTGCTTCTCCTAGCTCGCTATCAACTTGGAGGTGGCAAGTTTGGCTCGGGATGCTCACCATTGATGGCTATTGCATGCTCACAATGGTGCTAATGTTTGTTAAAGGGGCTAGATGATCTACTGAGAGCTTGCTGCAAACCAGAGAGGGAACAAGGTTGGCCAAAATCACTGCTACAAATAGTGTGTGATGTTTTGTTGTTTGCTGGTCACAAGGTGTTTGATGAAATGGCCGAAAGAATTTAAAATTTGAATTTTGGATTCAAACTTGGTGTTTTTCCTAGGCACATACTAGGGAGTATTGGGTTATTTGTATAGGTCAAGGGGCATTGGTTTGGTTGGGTTTTGAAAAGGTGGGATCTTCACATATGTTAAAGATTCAATTTTAAATTGTCATTTGAATGGGATTGCCAAATATTTCTGCAAGTTTGAAAGGTGGGATTTGCTTCACTTTTACTTGGTCTTGCAAGGAGTGAAAAGAAATGGAAAAGTTTCTTCTTGAAATCCTGGACTAGAAACACTCAAAGTGACCTAGTGAGCAAGATTGGCAAAAATGACCATTTTCTTTATTTGTTTTGTTTTTATTTTCTCTTGATTTGTTTCTGCTTGGAAATGTTTTAGATGATCTAATTTTCATATTTAAACCATTCCTTGCTATTTAGATTAATCACACAAGTCCATTCATGCATTCACAATCATCACATACACACATGCATTCATTTGGGTTTTATTTAATCAAAGTTTTTGTTAACCCTAATTTTAGTGATTAGAATTTGATAAGCATGATCAATATTTTTGGGATGTTACATGATCCCATGGTAATGTTGCCATGAAATATAGATAAAATGACTGGCTCTACTGCCACCGTCTTGAAGCGAATGAAAACGGAAGATATTCTCAAGTTGGCGCAGACCAGCCTTGAGAAGAAAAACCTCACTTCGAAAGCAGCGAGCCAGGATACGGAGGATGTCAAGCTGGAGAGCCTCCTAGAACAAATCCTGGTCCAGGACCAAAATATCAAAGCTAGAGAGCTTCCAGCGACAACTGCTTCTCCCCTCTCCCTTGCGGAGAAAGTTTTCCACAACACGAAGCTCAGATTCGAGAAGATATATCTGGAGAACATTGTATGTTTCCTGACTATCATTTGCAGTATTTTATTATCATATCCTCTAGCCCCTAAGCATAAAGACGGATAAATATTGAATCATAAGATCCTTGTTGGTGCTTATAGGATTCAAAAGAATGATATAGCGTAGCCCCAAGGCTCGTGCTAGATTTTGACTTACTTAAAGTTGCATCCCGAGTCTTAGTAGCCTTCTGACGGTATTTGATCTTTAACTTATAGAAAGTTACATCTTACAACCAATAATTGCTCAAAAACATTTGTAACAAGTGCAAAGATATCAAATATTTGCGTCTTGAGAACTCCAAGTTGCAGTTTGAAAAGGATAAGGCAGAAGGTAAACATTTCCGGTTCTGAACCACTACTATTTTTCCTTCAACCAAATTTTATTCGAATGATATTTTTTCCCTTTGCAGAATTGTTGAAGAAATCCAACAAAATGGTGGAGGACGCCGAGAAATTCAAAGTCTGCTAGATGGAAAATGCCGAACTCCGGAAGGACCTAAAGAAGCTCAAAAAATGACCACAAGAAATCCGTGAATAACATCCTGGAGTCGAGCAATATGGAGACTGAGAGGCTCGAGAAATTAGTAGCCCTCCGTGATCAAAAGATTAAACATTCGGAGAAGGACTTCGAGAGCTAGAAGGATCTTGCCTAGGCCATAGAAGAAGAACTGAAGAATCTCCGAGAGGAGTCTTCTCAGTGGAACCACTTCGTGCTAGGTGACGTTTCTGACTTCATTCTTCACCTTTTTTCTCGACTTTATTTTGTCTAATTTTTTGTTTGTTTCCAGAGCCTCTGTATATTTCCGACTACTCTTCCTCTGAACCTCGCCTCGAGCGCATTAAATTAGTCGGAGATGTTCTTTTCGACTTCCGCTAGATTCTCGAAGAGGTTGGCGAGTCTGTTAGACTTTCTGACCTGACAAATTTGCCAGTACTTGAGATGAGGGACAGAGAGAAGGAGATTCCTAAGCTCATTGAGGACTGGAAGATATCATATGCCCGGACCACTACATAGACTGCCCTCATAGTGAGATGCAAATCTGACACGTAACCAAGGGCATCGCCAACAAGGATGATGAATGCCAGCCACAAGACATCAAGGGCATCGAAGAATCTTGTATTGGTTATGCTTGTCGCGAGGCGGAGATGACGATCTACATGATGCCATTCTTCCAGTCTGTCAATGTGCCTCCATATCCCAAAGAGCCAGAAGATAGCCTTATTGAAGATGAAGAAACTTCTGAGTCTCCGAAGCAAGGCGACGATGTAGACTCTGGTGCTCCAAGGTATCCACCACCACCTCCTGAATCGGCAGCATGAAAAACTTGATGCATTATCCTGATACATTTTATTTGGTTTGTAATGATGGGAACTATATTTTGTGTTTGAATGTGGTGGTATGTAAGAACTTATGCTTTACTACTTAGCACTTTTTGTATACATTTGATGTGTGTGCTTGAAATTTTTTGAAGCACTTTTTATTTACACTTTTCATTTTATCTGGCTCTCTTCCTAGTCCCTTTCATGAGCCACCCAACCTTTAGCACAGAAACTTTGCTGAGTCAACGAAGTGCAATTGCTAAACTAGTTTAAACTTGGAAAAAAAGCCGGCTTCCAGTACCAACAATTCATTACTCGGAATATGCCCGAGTCTAAGAAATTAGATAAGAAACCAAAGTATAAACATTAAATGAGATTTAACCTCTAAGGTAACATGTTTATAGATATTAAAAATTAATAACCAGAATGAACATGAGAATAAATTACTTTCAAGCATCTTGGGATTTTTGAAATTGACATGCTCTTTTGGAAATAAGATGGTAAAATTTTTTTTTCAGTAAGAAATATATGAGGAAACCAATACTTTATTTCTCTTTGAACATGTACATATATGATTACAAGGAAATATAACTAAGAATAGAAAGGACATAGCTATGAAATATTCTAGGGAAATAATATGAGTTAAATAATATGATCCGATATGCAGAACACGGCTGATCATAAAAGGTACTTCCCAAATTGGGGAAAGTTTATGCTTTCTTTTTTTGCACGAGTCGGAGAACCAAATCGCCCTTTCTGAAAGAACGATTTTGTACTCTTTGACTATGATACTTGCGTAACTTCTGCTGATAAGTTGTAGATCTCTGCTCAGCAACGATGCGATCTTCTTTGATGTAACACCCCACTTTTAGTTATTCATGTATTAGGGTTGATTGTGCATTCATGAGCATCATATCTTAAATTTTGCATTAAGGAAATAATGCAAAACCCTAAAACCCTAATCCTCCCCTCTCTTTGAAATTCATCCAAATGTTTTAGTATTTTGAAAAGTATCAAAAATTGTGGAGCCCAAATGGATTATAAGGGCACTGACATAGTTCCATAGTTTTACAAACCCCTCTAGTAATTTCAAATCACTTCAAATAGTTTTGAATTAGAAAATACAAACAAGAAGTGAAAACAGAAAAAAGAAAAAAGCTTCTCATAAAAAATACAGCAGAAACCTTCCAGGGCGCAGCCCACTCCTCTCTTCCCTTCTCCCTGCTGCTCGCGCGCAGCAGCCAAGGCCCAGCCGTCGCCCAAGCACGGGCCAGTACCGCTTCGATCCCCCTCTGTCATCTTCCTCCAGCGCGTTAACCACCTGCCTGGCGATGTAGACGTCATCGACCTGCACCGCTCCCTCACTATTGTTCATCACGCCTAGAGGAGAGGATAAGGAGGAGCCTCACACTCCTCTCTCCCTCCCCTGGTCTTATCCCCTCCTCTCTCGCGTTTCCCCTCTCACACCTGTGAGCTCGACGAACCCTAGCTTCGGCCACCGTATCGCCCCGTCGTCCCTGACCGCCCCGGCCTCTTATGACACCGCTCCGAGCTCCTCTGTGACGTCACTTCCTTGTTGCCGAGCGAATCAAGCCTGGGAGCCCCCAGACGCCCGCGTCGGTCATTTCTTCCCCGACCTCGACGTGCTACGTCGGTCATCTCCCTGTTGCTCCGGCCCTCGCCTCGCCACGCTACCACCAGTAACCTCACCACGGTGAGCTCGTGACCTTCTTGGACCTCTTCCACTTCCCCCTCTTTCTATGTATCGGGTCGCCGTCGTGTACCGCCGTGCTCTGCCGCCTCTGCTCGTCGTAGCCGTGTCACCGATGATCAAATAGGAGCGACGTTGGTAGCTTCTTGTCCAACTTGCTCTGTTGCGTTGAATCCACATGCCCGTGTGCCTCAGGTCGCCATCTACCGCTGTCGCCGGCCACTAACTATGGATCCCTGCTGCCCCTGTGTCTTGCCAACAATATCATGACGTCAGCAGCGTGCGGTAAGCGCAGTCAAACTCGAGGTGGGTTCCACCCTGCCCACGTGGAGGCCGAGGTGGCCGAGGCCCAACCTGTCAGCCACACATGCTATGTCTAGTAGCGGTGCAAAAAGGTTAAACGCCCTCGCTGATGTCATAGTGACACAGTAAATCAATTTAAATTGGTTTAATATTTTCAGAATTTGATATAAACTTGTAAATTCAATAATTTTTGATTTATTAGTCAGAAAAATACAAATTATATATCAAAATGTTTAGAAAATTTAGATCTACCTATCTAAGCTATAATAATGCATTGTTCAACAACTTACATCATGACAAGTTTAATGAGAAGAACATAGTAACCCCTCATAGGTGATTCCGGATTTTCCCCGAGATAGGGCTAGCACCCCTCGGAACCCCGATTAAATGGTCAAGCATGCCTTACGGTTACATTTTGATACAATTTAACTTGTCATAACATCATGCTTGCTTGAACATTGCATCGATGCCATGTGCTGATTGTTCCCCTCTCTTTTTGGTGTTTGGTTCTTCCCGGTAGAATGCGATATCGAGATCGAGATTGAAGACAAGGATCAAAACCATCGGAGATTAAAGACAAATACTTGACCAACTATAATCAAGTCAAGTACCAGATGTCTGAAGTTGTGCTTAATGGTT
Organism: Avena sativa; assembly: GCA_916181665.1. NCBI lineage: Eukaryota > Viridiplantae > Streptophyta > Magnoliopsida > Poales > Poaceae > Avena > Avena sativa. Next base: position 149,937,787 of record OV702279.1, on the reverse strand, counting down.
ATCAACGAGCAAAGGCAAGCATAGCCCCACCATGATATAATCCTATAATTTTGAAAGCATTTCAATTCTTGCCATGATGCATACGATTCTATTGTGGTCTTTTATCAATAGATAGAGTATCCTATCTGTTGAATTATTCCCTTTGAGCTTATATTACCTGATCCACTGCTCCTAGCATAACTAGGTTTGGCTTGTGTGCACTGCTAAAGCTTATATCTGTGTCCTACTTAGCCATGCATAGTTGTTGAGTCTGGTCGATCCAGATGATGTATCAGATGTAGAGAATCTAGTATGACAAGAGATCATGATGAGATGAGATCAGTGGTAAAGTTAAACATGCTAAGGCTTGTATGGGAGGCCACAGTGGGATGTGGTTTTTCTAGTCCCATGCTCGCCACCACTAGGAACCAAGTTCTTTCCTTTGGAACCGAGATGAGCGTACAATCACACGGGGCTTGGGAACCCCTCGCCTGATTAACTTGCCTAGTAGATTCCATCAGTCACATAGTTCGGGCGTTCCATTCGACATACGCATTGAAAACGTTTTGAAAGATTTGGCGGGTGAAGGTGCATCATAGCAGGTAGGTAAGCATGGCCGAGGTTGCTTGGGGTAGATAGATCCCCTAGTAAACCAACCTCGCCTGACATCTCTAGGGACCAACTTCAGGATTTCACCCATTAAGGCGGAACCATTATTAGGGCGTGACTCATGGTATTGGCAAAAGAAAGGTAAAGGTCGTGGCTAACCACCCTCTGCCAGCCTTCCAAGAAAGTGGGCTAATAGCTTGGCATTAAGAGTCAGTTGGTATGTGTGGGTAAAGTTGTACACCGCTACAGGGTTAAATCTTATCGAAAAGTCGTGTTCACGGTTATGAAAGCATGGTGACCGAATTCTAAGATCATAGAGAACTAAAACCTAATCGTAAAACTTGTCATATCAACATGTGCTTAAGGATGGTTCCTCATGGGTACGAGAGGGTGATCCTAGTTCAGGATATGATGGTGATTTGGTGGATATCAAAGACATGATGATCAATACTTTGGAGATGTCGCTCTCTTATCCCCTTTTAAAATACTCTGAATAGATGAGATTCTTCCCCCTCTTGTTTTACAAAAAAAGATGGTTTTATGCAAAACAACTCCACCAGCAATAAGTATTGCGGAGTACACCATGTACTCACCCTTTCTTTGTTGATCCTTTTGGCAGAGTAAGTATTCCCCTGAATATGATTTCTGTATGACATCGACATTGACGAGTAGCTTGGGGTTTCCGGCCGCAGCCTGGAATCTATGGGCTGGGACATCATCGTTATGCTTCGGGCCTCATAGGCCATTTGTCAAGTTTGCTATACTTAATAGCATAATTTTCCTTCCGTTGTTTGATGTTTGTGGTCGGTGACCTCTGCTTGTAATAATTTGGTTCTCTACTCAGTTATGAGCTTGCTGTAATAATTCTTGTGTCGTAGGGTTACTGTTGTGTTATCGATTCTTCACTGTATATCCTCGAGCTCAAGATTAAGCTTATGTCAGACAGAGGTCTAGGATTTGTTTAGCCTGATCCCGAGGGTGTCACAGGTTTTGGTGTCAGAGCAGTACCAACAATATGAAAACCTTGCTATTGGTTGATGTTGAGTCTAGTGTTTGCGAAAACTATTTTAAAGATGAAAAGTATTTGCAAAAACTCTAGTATGCTTCTTTTACTCCTTATCTAGTATCGCTCTGACTCTGGGTCATCTTATCTTGTGTTTACTTTGGAAAAGTTTTGATATCTCTTCTTGTCTTTCAAAACTTAAGTGTCTTATGGGCTTGTTGTTTCTCTCAGCCAGTTGACCTAGTGTTGAGTTCTCCAGAGTTGTGTGTGTTGTGAGTTCCTTAATCCCTTTGCTCTTGTTCACATGAGAGATTCTTTTCCATCATGATCTCTCTATTTTATGGATCCTACAATATAATGATCCGCAATGTTCTATTCTAGGTCTAGTGGGTTCCTTTCTCCTCGTGTGACTCCTTTTTATTTGCTTGGGTACTTCAGAAGTTGTTTCTTCTCTTGGAAGCTACCTCGGTATTACTATCTTGTAGTGTATGCTAAGTCACTCAAGAAGTAGTTACTCCTTTATCGGGTTTTAACCCTTGGACTTGAACCTAAGATCCCTGATTGTGCTGGATTCTGGTGTTGAGAATCTTGTGCATGAAGCTGACCTTTAACCCAAGATCCGTTCCTTTGACCCCTATTGCTAATGTTCACACATTTCCTCAGGATGGCTGATACTATAATTCTAGCCTTCAAGCTTGTGGACTTTGTCGCGATTGAATTGTGACAACTAAGGACTTCCCCTACCACTAGTTATGGAAGATGTTCTTTAATGGAACCAAATCGATCACGATAAGAGTACTCCTCATGAGTATCACATCTACATCCGTGACCCTGCCACACCTTACCTTTTCAATGCATTGATTTTCGGAAGATTGATAATCTATGCATCCACATCTCGCAATTTTATCCTAAGCATGTTCCTTTTCCCCTTGTTGTTTTCCGACATCTATATACCTATTGGTAGCCAAGTAGTAAATGTTCTTTGGTGCTTTCCGATGTAAGATATTCTTGTGGTCCCTCAAGACAAACAATTTCAGAATGTCTAGGAGAAACATAATCCAGTACGTCGTCATTTCGAGGACTAGGTCAAAGTTTGTAATCCGTAGATCAGGAGGTGTTGAATAGATTCTATTTGTTCCACCTTAAAGTATCACACTCTTTTATAACTAAGAGGTCATGCTGAGTTTCACAACCTTCTTAATGAAGTGATACTCTTACACATTGTTACCCACCCTTCCTCGAGTTTTCGTGCCTGTGAGCGATGCGTATGCGTAATAATGTGGCCATCTGAGATTCTTAGCAATTCTTATCGTTTTGAACTCTAAGGACATTTTTGTCAATTTTAGCGTGATGATTAACCCTATCACGAAGCGAAGTTTGACTATGCTACCAAGTCTGTTATTCTGGTACACTATTTTCGGTTAAAGAATTAGGCTCATTCTGAAACTATAAGACTATGTCATCTCGCCTTACCAAGCAATTATCCTCTCGAACTAAGTGACATATCGGTGGTCCGTGATATTCTAGAAGTCTACTAGAAGTCTACTAGAAGTATCGCCATGTTTCCACATGACCATGATTTCAAGTTCCTGAGAAAGTAAGTTCTTTGAACATCTCTTTTCTCCAAGGATCTGCAAAAGATTCCCTGAACTAGTTGGTTGAGCTTATACAACAATTTGGAGAGTTGTAAGACAAAAGTGAGATCGTTCTTTGTTCCTTCTTAAAGGGATGTCTAGTTTTGTTTGTGTTGAAGAATGATAATATTTCCTTTATGGATATGTTATCTTTCCCCATCTTTGATTTGATTTGGGCTATCGTCAAACCAAACTTAGTTCCAAGGACTATCTTGATGACGTTTTGCGGTGACCCAGCATACCAATGCATGATGTAGTACACGATATTCGATGACATAACACCAATGAAACACCATTCACTAGTATTACATCCCTCGGGGTGGTACAACAGAAACACAACAGGTCCAAGACATGACTATAGAGTTTCCGAAGAATCTATCAGCTGGTGATGCCCCTGGCAAGTACCATATAGGTCTGGCTATACCTCCGATATCCACTCATAGATAATCTAGACACTAAAAACGTGGGGCCTAAGGGTGCCCACCCATATGTTGGATCTGCACAAGGAATCACAATGTCACGTTAAGGTCGTCTTGCCTCCATACGAAAGAAAAATGATACAACTGACTTCTCCGTCCCATTGCAAATCTCATGGTCAACACGTAATATACGGCGCAAGAATCACTGGTGACATTGGTTGTTAAGTCTTAGATAATATGTTCCTTTACCACCAGAACTTCAATATTAGGCTATTACCTCATGGTAATTAACCTATAATCATATTATTATGAAAATAGTGTTTTCTGACCTTTTCGAAATGCAGGTGATTACAACACTGAATTTGCAAAATTAATTTACTAAAAATATTCAAAGGACATAAGCAAGTGTGAACTTGCATTTTGTGATTGCAAGATTATACACTCACGATCTTCGAGACAGTATAAGATCCAATATATGAAAACAACATCATTGGTCTGGTAAGGACTAATGTTTAAAGAAGCAAGATGCTATTGTGCATAGTAATGTAATGATATTTGATAACTCGAATCCCAGAATAACGTTGTTCTAGGGTTTGGATACTGGAGATGGTTTCTTTAGAATGTGTTGCGCTCTTTTAGATTAAGTTTCACACTCGTGCATCTTGTTAAGGCTTGTGAGTGTGTGTAACAACATGTAATATAATAATAAGATACGAATGTGGAATTCTACTCAAATATTTCTTATATAAGAATTGCCTTATCTTCAAATTTTACTTTACAACTATTGGCATTTATAAGTAAGTTAAGTGTTAACAATCCTAAGTATACAAGTAAAGCATAATGTAACATGATTATTATTAATTGTTATTTGCTATTTGGAGTGGAAAAAACAATAATATTTGAAGAAAAGATTTCTTCTCTAAGGTCTAAACAATCCTTGAGGTTAATCAAAGGTGGTTGATGTTGTTTGTGCTTGCTTTAATGTTCTGGACTTAAGATGTTTTACGACTTAAGTATAACAGACCAAAGTTAACTATAAAACACATAACAAGGTTTTAGCATTATATTTAAAGGCTTGTAGACTTAAAGTTTAACTTTAAGAATATAGATAAGCTTCAGGTGTAATGCTTATGATATTTGTACTTTGTTCTCCTCATAATGTTTCTTTAAATCTACTTAAGAGTGGAAGTACTTCTATTTGAGTAGTGATTTCTTATCATTATACTGGAGTGGAATCATTTATCTCCTTATAAAGATATGTTTATGGTTTGGGGATATATAAAAAATATTGGTGACTACTTTTCAAGTCACTATAGTGTTTTGGCATGTTTATAATCTTGTGGTTGAAGTAAAGGAATAAATTTTATTTAGCCACAATTAATATTGGAAGATTTTATATTAGATTAAGATGTTATTCAAAGATATTCTACACTTATAGTAGAATAATATTCCATAAGATTATATTTAAATTGTGTTGAACCATTTTGAATTCATAATATCAATATTTAAGACTAATATTATTTATTCGACCTCAATTGACTAATTTTAGAAATACTAGCAAATTTTAATTACCCTTATATGAATTATTAAGTAAGGAAATTAGATTTAAATTTAAGTTATTAGGGTATTATGTTTTTATTTGCCTCAATAGTGGAATGTTATATTTTTAACATGTAAATATTATTTTTGTGATCATTTTGGTATATTACAATTATTTTTGTGATTTATAAATAATAATGTATGATTTTTATAAGATTTAACACTTTATGAACACTTAATAAATAATAAATATTTAATTAAGTGAAGTAATAAGACATGATTATAATATTAAATTTTAGTACTTGTTTTTATAAGAATTTTTGTATATTATTTATATTTTTATCATTTACCATTATTAAAATATGAATTACCAAAGTTTTATTACTTATAAAATCTTGATTAAATAATATTTATTTAAATAATTAACATAATGATGTTGGATGATATAATTAAATTATAGATTTTATTTTTTCCAAACATTTTCATATACTACACATATTTTTATATAAAATAAAAGTTATTGATTTAACAAGATTTAATGATTTTATTTAATTCCTGGAATATTTAAATTTGGACTTATAACATTTTATCTATTTCCTAAATAGGGAATATCTTTTTACACCACATCTAGAGCTACCCTAGGTCACTGACCAATGGCGTTAGGGCGACGTCAATATGCCACCTAGGCGTCGACTGGTCAATTGGTGGACTAGCTCAAAGGTGACGCGAGCATGGCGTCAAGATGACGTCAGCGCGGCCCCACTTCACCGGCCACCCTCGGATGGTCGTCGGAGTCGGTGTTCGCGAGCGCGCGCGGACAAGCGAGACTACACTTTCGAATGAGTAGGACACGGGGATTCTAATAGTGGTTGCGCCGCCCCCGATTGGTCATCGGAACTACTATAATGACGACGACTAACGGTGGCGCTATGGTGCGAGCAGCCTAGACAGTGTGATAGGGGTAGAGGAAAGATGCTTGAGCATCGTGACTCACCCTGGTTGCAGCGATGGTGTCGGTGAGACGCGGACAGAGGCGAGCTCTTCGACGAGGATTCCGACGAACTACAGCGGAAGGGAACGACAAAATTCGCCCTCCCCAATGCTTCCCTTGATGCTGAACTCCACCTAGAGGACCTACAACGCACGGTGCTTCTCTAGGGCTACATGGGAAGAAGAGGGGAGATGCTCAACGGCGGCGATTTGTCAGCGAGGTCAGCTAGGGTTTTAGGATAGAGGAGGATTCGAGAGAGAGAGAGAGAGAACTTCAGAGGGAGAAAGAGTGGATGAGGATGAGGCAGAGCTGCGTCGTCGTGGCCTCATTATGCCCTCTGGTGGTCGGCGACACGAATCTCCACCTCGGCGAGCGGCGGCGCTACTGCCAGCGAGCTGCTTCGGGACGAGCACGAGGTAGACGACGACTATTAGGTGGACAAAGGGGTACGCGGGCCTGGGCTGGTGTTGGGTTGTGGTGCAGTGAGCAGAGAGAACTGGTTGTGGCTCGCGAGCGACGGATAGGTAGAGGAAACTCTGGGCCGGCCTGTTGCTCGGGCCAGATTTCTTTTTCTTTCTATTTTTCCTTTACAATTTTCTGTTTCAATTTACAGATTTGTATTTTACATTTGTTTTGAATCTTTCTTTATAAAATTTATTTGCTAAATACATGCAGCATAATAATATGTATTTATATTCATTTAATGAACCTTTATTATATGAGGTTTATATTTTCCTTATTTCCTTTATTTTTTTCCTTTTTTATTAACATTATGTAGAGATTTTAAGGTAATTAGTTGGTTATAACTTGCATAGAATTTAGGGTTTAAGATTATAATTGTTTACTATCTGTCTTAGAAGACTTAAATTTATTCAAGATCTAATATGTAGGAATAACATTTAAATTTTAAGACTTATTGACTTTATGCTTATGATTGGTAATAATATCATTATTTAAGATAAAGTAATAGAGTTATTATTTTTAGAATGGCTTAAGAATAAGGGTTGATAATTATAGTTCCTAGGCACTTATTGTTTTCATGTTTTGAAATGACAAAGATATGCTTAAGTGATTTGCTGTAGGAAAGTATTCCTATAAGGCGTTGTGGAAATAGGACGATAGCTCAATCACATGGAATGGATATTATGTTTGGTTAATGATTTAAAGCTGGGTGTTTACCAAGTATTTCTATCTTCAATATTTTTATAATTCTTGACTTCTATTTAAGGAATTCCTTTCCTAGATATACTACTCCTTCATATCAATTATCATACGATAACATGATGAGCTTTGCTTCACAAGAATATTCTTATCAATAATTTCTCATCCTAAATCCATCTGTGAATGCAATGAGCCTATCACTAAAGCTTTTCATAACTTTCTCATACCTCCACTTGATTATATCAAACTACTCTACTAATTATAATCTCCAATCCAACAGAGGTTTATAGGTAACTCCATTAAGACTCTTCCTTAATAATCCATCACCAACATTACTCTAATAGATGCATATATCAAATCCTACATCACCTCAGGTGTTTAGTATTTCCTAAGAGAAATATACTACTTCTATAACTCAATGTTGCTTTGGCACTATCTTAATCATACTAGTTGATCTCTACTTCTCCATGAACTCATACTCCAACCTCTCATTACACAATTATGACTCATCATGACTAATCTAGGATAACATATTCACACTAGATTATAGTTATGTTCTAACTACTAATGTCACATATACATGATTTAATCATTCCTTCTTAGTGACTTGAGCATTATCATTATAATCCTTTGATCATTTATGGCTTAGGTTTCCAGTTGGCTAATCAAGGCTTATCAATACAATACTAGAGTTGTATAATTATCTTATGAGTATCCCTATTGGATGAAGAGATATTATTCATTGGCTATACCTACTTGGTATAATAGGATTTCCCCTTGGTAACTATCTTCACAATTCATCATAATAATTCTTTTTGTTACCACATGTACCTTTATTTCAAAGAACTCTTATATCCATTCAGGAGTGAGTTAAATCTACCACTTATCATATTGATTTTATTCTCTTCAAACTCTCCCATCCTATAGATGATATATGAGACTAGCATTACTACTTCCTAATCTTACTTATTTCTTTATAGACCTTGAGTGAATTCTATGATATGGGCAAGAGTTGATAGATCAAGAATTGATAGGTAAAGAATTGGTGAATCTATAGTTGATTACTCAACATTGATGAACAACAGATATTAAAATAAGATTCAATAGAGCTGATAAGGATTGGTATGGAAAGAAATATATATGGTGACTGTTCTTGTCTTGGTTTCTTTCCTACTCAACCTTACTTAAGAGTTAAGGTTAGGTATTACCATGATGCTCATGGTATAAGTAGATAAGATTAAGATATGTTAAGATTTGGTTGTAATGAATTAGAAAATATGATATCATAAAGATTAACATGAAACATTAAGTAATGTGTTGGTGGTTTAGTTTTATTATATTAGATCTACCCTTGGATCAAATCATGTTTACCCAAAATAAGGTTTTAGCAAAAGTCATATTGAAACTTATCACAGTCAACTCGATGATCTACTTCATTTCCATCAAGTTAAGAGAAGCTTCCATTACTTTGACATGCTTTGTTCAAAAGCACGAAAAATATTCGGAGTTTCTATGCATGAATGCAATGCACACAACTGGGTTCAGCTTATTTCTAAGCTCTAATGCTGGGATGTTACATGTTTCTACTTGTGATGTTTCACTTGAGTACATATTCATGTATTTTGTCTGACCAACAGTTATGTTTTGTTCATACGACATAAGAGTCCATCTTAATGTAGTGTCTTGATAAGTGTTATTGAGCCCATCGATGACATCCTTATCTTTTACATGTTAGATTGTATTCATATGGAACATTTGGCATTAATGTTGGAAACTTTAGAGAACCTTCTTCGTGTCATCTCGACGTATGCGTTCTGGATTGTCGTGGTATTGCACGGCAGATGCTACTGGGGGTAGCTTACATAGAGGGAGCAAGGCGACGTAGGAGAATCCGGGAGCGAGATTGGCACGCGATGTACCCAGGTTCACGTCCCCTCGATGGAGGATCGCTACGTCCTGCTATCAATCCAGTATATGATCATAGATCGGTTTACATGGGAGCCGCCGTAGGCGGAGGGAGAGACTAGATCTAATCTATTGTGAGAGAGGATACCCCGTGGGGGTGCCCCTGGTGGCTTTATATATGCAGTCACCTAGGGTTTACAAGTGAACTAATGGGCTTTGTATTGGAGTCGCCATCTTGGGCCTCAGTCGGCGCCACTCGTCTGGGTCCAGCACGCGCCAGTCGCCGTATTGGGCGAGTCGACCCGCTCTGGGCTTGGCTTCAGTCGGCTCGATCCAGCTGGCGTACCCGCTTTGTGGGTATACCCCGATTGGTATTCCCCCATCAGTAGTCCCCGAGCGCGTTGTTGATTCGACGTGGGCTTGAGGCATGGCGCGGAGAGTCTTGACGATGGGTCGTGGCGAATCGGCGACGAGCTCCTGAACAGAGGAAAGAACCGTGAAGCGGGAGGCAGTCGGCGTGAGCCAGTCGGTGATGACCAGTTGGCGAAAGACGTAGGGTGTCGGTGAAGCCGCCAGTTGCGGCGAGTCCCCAAACGTGGAGCGTGCCGAGTCTGCGAGGGTGGCGAGTCCCGAGCGTGTTGAGTACGCGAGGGCGAGTTCGCGGTGGAGAGTCCTCGAGCGTGTTGAGTACGCGAGCGCGAATCCATGGCGGCGAGTCGACGAGCGCGTTGAGCACGCGAGGGCGAGTCCGCAGTGGCGAGTCCCCGAGCGTGTTGAGTACGCGAGGGCGAGTGTCCGCGGCGGCGAGTCCCCGAGCGCGTTGAGCACGCGAGGGCGAGTGTCTCCGGCGGCGAGTCCCCGAGCGCGTTGAGCACGCGAGGGCGAGTGTCCGCGGCGGCGAGTCCCCGAGCGCGTTGAGTACGCGAGGGCGAGTGTCCGCGGCGGCGAGTCCCCGAGCGCGTTGAGTACGCGAGGGCGAGTGTCCGCGGCGGCGAGTCCCTGAGCGCGTTGAGTACGCGAGGGCGAGTCCGCAGTGGCGAGGTTGGGAGACTGGCGAGTGGCGCTGTCTGTAGCGTGCCGAGTCCCCGAGCGTGTTGAGTACGAGAGGGCGAGTTCGCGGTGGAGAGTCCCCGAGCGTGTTGAGTACGCGAGGGCGAATCCACGGCGGCGAGTCGGCGAGCGCGTTGAGTACGCGAGGGCGAGTGCACGATGGCGAGTCGACGAGGGCGAGCCGCGGTCGTGGAACCACGCATACACACTGCATGCCTAGGAGTAGTCCCCCAGCGTGTTGAGTACGAGAGGGCGAGTTCGCGGTGGAGAGTCCCCGAGCATGTTGAGTACGCGAGGGCGAATCCACGGCGGCGAGTCGGCGAGCGCGTTGAGCACGCGAGGGCGAGTGCACGATGGCGAGTCGACGAGGGCGAGCCGCGGTCGTGGAACCACGCATACACACTGCATGCCTAGGAGTAGTCCCCGAGGCTCGAGTTGGCTTGTAGAGGCGACTTGAGGCTCTTTAGAGATGCATATTTTGAAAATATTAGTGGTTGCTTCCGAGCGCAGCGAGTGGCGAGGTCGGGCGACCGGCGAGCGTGTTGAGTACGCGAGGTCGAGCAACCGGCGAGCGACGCTATCTATAGCGTGCCCGAGCACGGCGTGTGGCGAGGTCGAGTGACCGACAGGCGTCGAGGCCGAGCGACCGGCGGGCGCCAAGTCCCCGAGCGCGGAGAGTGACAAGTCCCCGAGCGCGGCGAGCGGCGAGGTCGAGCGACCGGCGAGTGCCGAGTCCCCGAGCGCGGTGAGCGGCGAGGCCGAGCGACCGACGGGCGCCGAATCCCCGAGCGCAGTGAGCGGCAAGGCCGAGCGACCGACGGGCGCCGAATCCCCGAGCGCGGCGAGTGACGAGGCCGAGCGACCGACGGACGTCGAGGCCGAGCGACCGACGGGCGCCGAGTCCCCGAGCGCGGCGAGCGGTGAGGTCGAGCGACCGGCGAGCGCCGAGTCCCCGAGCGTGGCGAGTCCGTGATGATTGCGAGTCCGCGAGGGGAGAGTCCCCGAGCGTGGCGAGTCCACGATGATTGCGAGTCCGCGAGGGGAGAGTCCCCGAGCGTGGCGAGTCCGCGATGATTGCGAGTCCGCGAGGGGAGATTCCCCGAGCGTGGCGAGTCCGCGATGATTGCCAGTCCGCGAGGGGAGAGTCCCCGAGCGTGGCGAGTCCGCGATGATTGCGAGTCCGCGATAATGTTGATTGCGCTGTTTTTGTTAGCGAGTCTCTCATCTTGGCCCGGGGGGGCCAGTCGCATGGCGACTCCAAAGATGGCTCTCGGCTTGGCGTTCTTCCTGGACAATCCGAGGCTCGGTTTACGAGTCCTCGTCCGCAGTACTTAGCCGTGCGAGTCGCACTGTCTAAGGTTGAGGAGGACATGGTGCTGTTTGTGTAGCACTACCATTTGTCTTGGCCCAGAAGGCCAGTCGAGTAAGGCGACTCCAATGATGGCTCTCGGTTAGAGTTTTTCGTGGACGATCCGAGGCTCGGTTTGCGAGTCCTCGTCCGCACTACTTGGCCATTGCGAGTCGCTCTTTCAAAGGTTGACAAAGGCGAATTGATTTTTCCCGAAGGAAGAGACACCCAGTGGTGAGTCCATGTGGCATGGCATGCGACCCTCTCTGGCGACTCGGACGATGAAGGTCCTTTAGTAGGCGCGGCGTACGCATTCGACGTAGCCGGAAAGAGTCGACGCGGCGGACACAGGGTCGACGCGGCGGACGGAGGTCGCGCTATGGCGAAGTCGACGCGGCGGACATGGGGTCGACGCGGCGGACAGAGGTCACGCTATGGCGAAGTAGACATGGCGGATACGGAGTCAACACGGCGGACGGAGGCCGCGCTATGGCGAAGTTGACGCGGCGGACGGAGACCGCGCTATGGCGATGTCGACGCGGCGGGCGAGTCTGCAACGGGCAAGTCCCCGAGCCTAGCGAGTCCTCGTTTAAGCGTGTCCGTGTTTAGGCGAGGTCCGGAGCATGTCGAGTCCGCGATGAACGAGTCGCCGGACGTGGCGAGTCCGTGATGGACGAGTCGCCGGGCGTGGCAAGTCCGTGGAAGGAGGATCCACGAGCGTGATGAGTCCGTGGCGGGAGGACCCACGAGCGTGATGAGTCCGCGGCGGGAGGACCCACGAGCGTGGCGAGTCCGCGAGGGGCAAATCGCGAGAGGCAAGGCGAGTCTCCCGAGCTGGTCGGACGGAGTCGCGTGGCGGTGTTAACCGGATTTTTTCGGAATCGATGAGGCAGAATTTTGCCAATTTCCAAGCGACATGTACATGTCAAGTTGCACGAGGGAGATTAGATCCAAATAAACAATTAATTGTCAAAAAATCATTATCAAGAGAGAGATTTGTGTGATTGGATTAGAAAAAACGAGTCAAGCGTATGGGTATGGGACCGAGTCGTGTTGATCCAGAGCTGATTCCTGCCTCCAAACCACTTGGATAACCCCGCCTTGGTTCATCAGTCGTGCGTAGTACCGTACAGGATTGAATCTTGCAGTCGTACGTGCGATGCAAAAGGAAAAACACGAAAGTATTAGAAGATTAGATCTAAGTAGAATATTTTGACAGAGAAGGTTGAGATGGAATCTGTAGGTCACGGTCATGTGAAATCGAGTACGCATGCCGACACGCGCAAAGACCACGGAATCAACCAGCCGCCGCCAGATAGCTTTCCATGCTCTTGGTCAATTTGAAGACGCGCGCGGCGGCTGTTGTTGATTTGATCTCCGGACGGCGCGATCGCATTTTTATTGATGATGAATTTGATGATCCCGCCCGGATCATCACCCTCCAAGCGCCGCTGGCCCCACGGTGGGCGCCAACTGTCGTGGTATTGCTCGGCAGATGCTACTGGGGGTAGCTTACGTAGAGGGAGCAAGGCGACGTAGGAAAATCCGGGAGCGAGATTGGCACGCGATGTACCCAGGTTCACGTCCCCTCGATGGAGGATCGCTACGTCCTGCTATCAATCCAGTATATGATCATAGATCGGTTTACATGGGAGCCGCCGTAGGCGGAGGGAGAGACTAGATCTAATCTATTGTGAGAGAGGATACCCCGTGGGGGTGCCCCTGGTGGCTTTATATATGCAGTCACCTAGGGTTTACAAGTGAACTAATGGGCTTTGTATTGGAGTCGCCATCTTGGGCCTCAGTCGGCGCCACTCGTCTGGGTCCAGCACGCGCCAGTCGCCGTATTGGGCGAGTCGACCCGCTCTGGGCTTGGCTTCAGTCGGCTCGATCCAGCTGGCGAACCCGCTTCGTGGGTATACCCCGATTGGTATTCCCCCATCATGGATGTTAGAAGTAACATTCTTCGGTTCATGTGCACATGTTGAAAGATGTCGCCATGAACTCGAGCAGATTTATTTTTCTTTTCTTAAGGACACATGTGTGTTTTGTTGTCAGTACTCTATGTGTATGCAGTTGTATTTTAACAAGTTGCTAAATGCATGGGTCTAGCAATCTAGCTCATTCTTTGGAGCTTTACACTGTAGTGTCTATCTTGAGAATCTAGTGACTTTACCTTTGTGGTAAATGTTGCAAACTTTCTATTCGGACATGCTGAGTCTGAAGTATCATTCCACCTAACCAAAGCTGAATCTCAAGAAGTAATGATGGTTGGTGTTCTTCAAGGTTTTGACATAGGTCCCTTTGTAAATCTGGCAAGATTGATGTAATGGTTGACACATCTAGCTGGAAAGACCTTTTGTCATATTCTCTTAATTCAGCAGTAACAATCACTCTTCATGAGGCACCTTCTATGATGTATTATAGGAGTTTTTCTTATGATTTCCTTTCTATCCGAAGTCCGACCTTTACTTGATGCTTCGTATCTCGAACATCAAGGAGAATATTTAAAGTAGTGTTGCTAAATGTCTCTCGGTCGATTATCCAGACCCTTTTATGTTGGCAATTGTTTGTTCTGCCAAGTAATTATAGTCTTAGAATGAAGTTTCTTTCTTCTCATGCCATCAGGAATCTTCTTTCTTATTCATCTAGTGGTGTAAATTGTTATCATGATCTTAGGCAAAGCTTTTGATAAGCCTGGATGAATAAAGAGTTTCCTTCATTTACCAATCATGTTTTAAGAGTGACTATGATTTCAGTAATCAATAGTTTCTTTTGATACATGTTTCTTGTGACTCTGATGAGTCCTCTCCACCAAAACACCTTTCTGTCTTGACCTGTTGTTGAATGAAAGAGTAGCCCTTCCATTTCAAAAGTAGTTCAACAGCTTGGTTTTGTTGATCCATAACTCTTTGACCTGAAATCTCTACTTAAGTCGTTTAGTAGAGGTTCCCTATAGAAATATGTGGTTATGTTATGTCTGTTGGAACCTTCCTCTTCAGAAGTTTAAACCCTTCTGCGTTCCATGGTCACAATCCTTATGAAGACCATCTATCTAACAACTTGAAACCTTCTCCTCTTGTTTCCTCTATTACCTTGATGTGTTTCATGTTTTTAATCTCAGAGTTGTTTCTAAACACTCCATCCATGAGTTGAATATGAGATGCTCGGTTTGTGGTTTAGTGTGTTCCCTCTTATATTTAAGGTGAACCTGTTTCTTTCTGTCTATGTCTCTCTTCCTACCTTTGGAATCTCGGTTCGATATTCTCGTAAGGGGGATAGAGCTGTAACACCCCAGTTTTAGTTATTCATGTATTAGGGTTGATTGTGCATTCATGAGCATCATTTCTTAAATTGTGCATTAAGGAAATAATGCAAAACCCTAAAACCCTAATCCTACCCTCTCTTTGAAATTCATCCAAATGTTTTTGTATTTTGAAAAGTATCAAAATATGTGGACCCCAAATGGAGTATAAGGGCCCTGACATATTTTCATAGTTTTACAAACCCCTCTAGTAATTTCAAATCACTTCAAATAGTTTTGAATTGGAAAATACAAACAGGAAAGTGAAAACAAAAAAATAAAAAATCTTCTGAGAAAAAATAGAGCCAGAAACTTTCGAGGCCGCAACCCACTTCTCTCTTCCCTTCTCCCTGTCGACTGCGCGCAGTAGCCAGGACCCAGTCGTGGCCCAAGAGCGACCTAGTACTGCTTCGATCCCCCTCCGTCATCTTCCTCTACCGTGTGAAGCAGCTGCCTAGCTACGCCGACGATGTCGATCTATGCTGCTCCCTTGTCGCTGTTCATCGCGCCTGGAGAAGAGGATAAGGAGGAGCATCACACGCCTCTCTCCCTCCCCCTGGTCATATCCCCTCCTCTATCGCCTTGCCCCTCTCACCCTTGTGAGCTCGACGAACCCTAGCTTCGACCGCTACATCGCCCCGCCATCCCTGACCTCCCTGGCCACTTCTGACACTGCCCCCATCTGCTTCGTGACGTCGCCTTCCTTGTTTCCGAGCGAATCGATCCTGGGAGCCACCAGACACCCGCGTCGGTCATTTCTTTCCCGAACCCGACGTGCTCCATCGCTCGTCTCCCTGTTACTCCGACCCTCGCCTTTCCACGCTACCTCCAGCAACCTCACCAGGGTGAGCTTGTGACCATCCTCGACCTCTTCCCCTTCGCCCTCTTGCTCTGTATCGGGTCGCCGCCGTGCTCCGCTGCCTCTGCTCGCCGTAGCCGTGTCACCGATGACCAAATAGGAGCGGTGCCGCTAGCTTCTTGTCCGCCTTGCTCTGCTGCGTCAAATCCACATGCCTGCGCTCCTTAGGTTGCCCTCTATCGCCGTTGCCGGCCACCATATACGGCTCACCGCCGCCCCTGCGTCATGCCAATGATAGCATGACATCAGCAACGTGGTAAGCGCAGTCAAACCTGAGGTGGGTTCCACCCTGCCCACGTGGAGGTTGAGGTGGAGAAGGCCCCACCTATCAGCCATAGAGACTATGTCCAGTAGCGGTGCAAAAAGGTTAAACGCCCTCGCTGATGTCATAGTGACGCATTAAATCGATTTAAATTGGTTTAATATTTTCAGAAATTGATATAAACTTCTATATTCAATAACTTTTGATTTATAAGTCAGAAAAATACAAATAATATATCAAAATGTTCAGAAAACTGAGATCTACCTATTCAGCTATAATCATGCATTGTTCAACAACTTACATGACAATTTTAATTAGAAGAACATAGTAACCCCTCATAGGTGATTCCGGAGTTTCCCCGAGATAGGGTTTGCACCCCTCTGAACCCCGATTAAATGGTCAAGCATGCCTTAGGGTTACATTTCGATACAATTTAACTTATCATATCATCATCCTTGCTTGAGAATGCATTGATGCCATGTGTTGATTGTTCCCCTCTCTTTTTGGTGTTTGGTTCTTCCCGGTAGAATGTGATATCGAGATCGAGATTAAAGTCGAATATCAAGACCATCAGAGATTTAAGACCAATACTTGACAAACTTTAATCAAGTCAATTAACAGATGTCCGAAGCTCTGCTTAATGGTTATCAATGGGAAAAGGAAAGCGTAGCCCCACCATGATATAATCCTATGATTTCAAAAGCATTTCAATTCCTGCCATGATGCATACAATTCTACTGTGGTATTTTGTCGATAGATAGAGTATCCTATCTGTTACATTACTCCCTTTGACCTTATATTACCTGATCCACTGCTCCTAGAATAACTATGTTTGGCTTGTGTGCACTGCTAAAGCTTATATCGGTGTCCTGCTTAGACATGCATAGTTGTTGAGTCTGGTCCATCCAGATGATGTATCAGATGCAGAGAATCTAGTATGATAGGAGATCGTGATGACATGAGATCAGTGGTAAAGTTAAACATGCTAAGGATTGTATGGGAGGCC
Source organism: Avena sativa (assembly GCA_916181665.1). Lineage (NCBI taxonomy): Eukaryota > Viridiplantae > Streptophyta > Magnoliopsida > Poales > Poaceae > Avena > Avena sativa. The sequence goes on along the minus strand of OV702279.1, from coordinate 149,920,718 downwards.
ACGGTGGGATGTGGTTTTTCTAGTCCCATGATCTCCACCACTAGGAACTGAGTTCTTGCCTTTGGAACTGAGACGACCATACAGGCACACGAGGCTTGCGAGCCCCTCGCCTGATTAACTTTCCTAGTAGATTCCATGAGTCACATAGTTCGGGGGTTCCATTCGAAATACGCTTGAAAACCTTTTGAAAGATTTGGCAGTTGAATGTGCATCATAACAGGTAGGTAAGCATGGCTGAGGTTGCTTGGGGTAGATAGCACCCCTGGTAAACCAACCTCGGCTCACATCTCAAGGGACCGACTTCGGGATTTTACCGTTATGGCGGAACCATCCTTAAGGCGTGACTCATGGTCTCGGTGAAAGCAAGGTAAATATCGTGGCCAACCACCCTCTGCCAGCCTTCCAAGGAAGATGGCTAATAGCTTGGCATTAAGAATCGGTTGGTACGTGTGGGCGAAGTTGTACACCCCTGCAGGGTTAAATCTTTTCGAAAAGATGTGTTCACGGTAATGAACGCTAGGGTGACCGAATTATAATATCATAGAGAACTAAAATCTAATTGTAAAACTTGGCAGATCAACGTGTTCTTAAGGATACTTCCTCATGGGTATGAGCGGGTGATCCTAGTTTAGGAGATGATGGTGATTTGGTGGATATAAAATACATGATGATCAATACTTTGGAGATGTTGGTCTCTTATCCCCTTTTAAAATACTCTGAATAGATGAGATTCTTCCCCCTCTTGTTTTACAAACAGAGATGGCTTTATGCAAAACAACTCCACTAGCCATAAGTCTTGCGGAGTACACCCTGTACTCACCCTTGCTTTGTTGATACTTTTGGCAGAGTAAGTGTTCCCCTAAATACGAGTTCTGTATGACATCGACATCGACGAGTAGCTTGGGGTTCCTGGCCGGCATCCTGGAATCTATGGGCTGGGACGTCATTGCTATGCTTCAGGCCTCTTAGGCCATTTGTTGAGTTTGCTATAGATATAATAGCATAATTTTCCTTCCGTTGTTTGATGTTTGTGGTCATTGACCTCTCCTTGTAATAATTTGGTTCTCTGCTCAGTTATGATCTTGAAATAATAATTTTTGTTTCGTAGGGTCACTGTTGTGTTATCGATTCTTCACTGGATATCCTCGATCTCAGGGTTAAGCTTATGTCAGACAGAGGTCTAGAATTTGTTTAGCCCTGATCTCGTGGGTGTCACATTCAACTATGTCAAAATTATCTTGTTGAGACACTTCTATATATTCTTAGATATACGCTTTGACTCTAGGAGACTGATGAATTAAATTCCTCTACACCATAGACCAAGAACTGCCACTTCACCATAAACCAAGAATAAAGGAGTATATCTTGTTGACATGTTAGGAGTTGTACGCAACCTCCATATCATAAACGGTAATTCTTCCACCCAAGCCCCCACGGCAGAACAAAGTGGTGCCTCGAGACGAGGTCGGAGTCCTTGTAAAATGAGATTGTTTGCTCTTTCAACTAGTCCATTGGCTTGTGGATGTGCCATTGATGCAATATCAAGTAGGGTACCTTGTTCTTCGCATAATTCAGCTAACCCATAGAAAAGTTGTTACCATTGTCAGTAATGATACTGTGCAGATATCCGAATCTGATAATCATGTCCTCGACGAACTTTCTGGATATGGCTCCATTTCAATTTATTATGGGTGTAGCCTCAATCCAGTTAGTAAATTTATCCACCATAACTAGTATGTGAGAAATCCACTCTCTCCATTCAAAACATCCCTTCCATATCAAGCCCCCATACCGCAAATGTCCATGTAATAAGGATTGTTCACAGCTGCTCAGCCAACGTGGGCTTGACGGGCATAATTTTGGCAGCCTTTGCACATTTTGACTAGTTTCTCGACACCCGCCTTACCTGTGAGCCAAAAGAACCAGTTTCGAAAAGCTTTTGCCACTAAGGATTTGGCTGCAGCATGGTGATGACATTCGCCATCATGGATTTCTCATAAGATTTCCACTCCTTTTTCTGGAAAAATACACCGTTGAAAAACCCCAGAAACACTCCACATATAGAGATCACCATTAATTATCTTATATGATTTTTCTCATCAGACGATCTGCCGGCCCAGAACCTCGTCTTAGGTTAATTTTCCATCTATCAGGAAATCCAGATAGGGTGTTGTCCAGCTGGGCAGCCAGAACTGCTACTAATGGTAAGTCGTATTTCGTCGGATAGTCTTCATCAAGTCTGTGATGGAGGGAACTCTTAGGTTCTCTAGGAAAGCACCATTCGGTACTTGTTTCTGTGCAGAGCCTATTCTTGATAGAGCATCTGCTTCCTCATTTTCTGCTTGAAGGATGTGTTGATCCTCAAAATGCTCAAACGATTTAGAAAATTAATCCAAAATAGCTTTATATGCTGCCATGTGCTTATTTGCATTGAAAACATCAAATACTTGCCGAGCAACTAAATCTGAGTCTCCGTAACACATGAGTCGAGTGACGCCAATGTTTTCGGCCATGCATATTCCATGTAACAGTGCTTTATACTTGAAAATATTATTGGTTCTCGTGAAGTGTATTTGTAATATATATAATAGCTTATCTCCTTGGGGTAACTTAAGCACCACACCATCCCCTGAACCACCTCGTGATTTTGATCCATCAAAATGAAGGGTCTAAAATTTTGACTCTGGAGGACTTGTGTTTTCTGCCATCTCTGTCCAATCAGCAAAGAAATCAGCAAGTGTTTGGAATTTCATTGTTGTTCATAGCTTGTACTCAATGTCGAAAGCTGCAAGCTATATTCCCCACTTTGTGACACGTCTTTTTGATAATATCGGGAGCAGTACTCACCACTATGATCTTGTGTTCTTGAAAATAATGTCGTAGCTTTTTGGCAGCAAAGAATACTCCATAGGCTAGCTTTTGGTAATGTGGATACCTTTGTTTTGACTCTGTCAAGACCTCGCTTAGTTAATAAGTCGGACGCTGCACCTTATGCTCATGATTTTCTTCCTCACGCTCCACTGATCTTACCACACTTATGACCTTGTTAGTCACTGCAATGTAAATTAACATAGGCTCCAGTGGTTCTGGGCTACGAGAATTGGTGGATTTGAAAGTAAATATTTCAAAATATGTAGAGAAACATTGGATTGCTTTGTCCAGACAAATTTGTTTGGTTTTCTTCAAGATCTTGTATAAAGGTGCGGCTCTTTCTCTGAGACGGCTGACGAATCGACTAACTACTGTGATGCACCCAGTGAGTCGTTGTACGTCCTTCAGGAGAGTCGTCCCGTTAATGTTTAGTATATCTTTTATTCAGTCCTGGTTCACCTCTGTGATAAATCCGGCTAATTCTAGTTGGGCTAATTCTTTAGTTATAGCTTTGCGCTTTTCATCACCAAACAATCATAAGGACTGTTCGACGGGTTTAGCATCAGGGTACACATTGAGTGCTCGGCAAGTTCCCTAGGTACTCTAGTCATGTCAGAAGGTATCCATGCAAAGATATATTTATTAGCTTTGATGAACTAGACGAGCACACTTTCCTATGTGAGGTCTAAGCCTACCCCTATGTTTGTCGAATTGGAGGGATCATATTCCTTCAACAACGTCTTCTTCGTCTCTTCTAATGCCTTGAACCGCAGACTCGGCTTCAGCACCTCATTCTTCGTAGCGGGCATCTCAGACGGATCAGTGTTCTTCTTGATCTCTGATACATCGTAAATGTATCTATAATTTTTTATGTTCTATGCTTGCTTAGATTAAAGTCGAATATCAAGACCCAGCAGGACGTTTCCGACTGGCCCAGGAACTGGCGAGTGGGCCTGCGAGACGGCGACTGGATCAAGGCCCGGCGTGGATCCAAGCAACTGGAAGCTGAAGGCCCAGGCGAGTAGATAGGCCCAGTCGTATTAGGTTAAACAAGTACCGAAGCCTTAACTGATTCGGTTGAGATATGTAAACCCTAGGGGAGGTGAGCCTATATAAACCTCCCTACGGGGCGTGTAGACATAGGTTCCATCATACACCCAAGCGACTCGCCGCCTAGCCGCCGAGCTCGCCCATTTACCCTCCGGGTGGCCGAACCTGGGTAAAACCCTGTGTCTCCGCCCTCATCTCGCACCGCAGATGGCTGGCCGCCCTTGCCCCTCGTTCTACTACTCACTGCCGATTGCAGCATCTGCCGTGACCATTCCCACGACAGTGGCGCCCACCATGGGGCCTGGCCAGTCTGGCCGGTGTTCTGCGGCGAGATCCAATCTGCCCATCAACGAGACGGTCGCCACCGGCCGCATGATAGCGATCGGCGAGATGCTCCAAATCTTGCCGAGCAGCTACGTCCCGGCGGCGCGACCCGTCACGCACAGCGTGATCCTGCCGGTCGGCACGATCATCCTCTTCGTCGGCCTCACCGACGTCATCGTCTCGGAGGACTTGGCTTGCATCCGCGAGTCGCCGCCACGCGATCGGCTCTCCGAGAGCCAGATCCGCACGATCCATCGCCTCTCCTCCGAGTACAACTCGGCCCACAGCAACGTGGCCAAAAACTCAGCGGCCGCAGAAGATGCGGCCCTCAACGACGACGCCAACTCGGCGACCCCGGCGTCACTCGCCGGATCCATCACCGCGGCTTCACCCGCGGGCTCCATCACCCAGGTCTCCAACATGGGAGACTTCGAGGACCCCTCCATCCTCGGGATCTTCGACTTCCACTCCGGGTCGGAAAATTCTGCCGACCTCCGCGACGGAACCGGTCGCCACGCCGCGACCTACATGGCGACCGGCACCGAACCGCCGGAGGACCCCTTCTCCACCCCAATCCCTCCTAACGCCACGGCGACGGAGGTCGAGGAACTCCGCCTGAAACTGGCGGAGGCAGTGCGCAAGGAGCAAGCCGAGCGCAAAAACTTTCGCCTCGAGCAGGTGACGGCGCAAGAGCTATTGCGCTACCACCAGCAACGAATCAGGTCGCGCCTGAACCCCACCGTCCAGGGGCGCGCCCTGAACTTCGACGACGAAAACGACCCGGCCCGCGTGGCCGAGCGCGCGATCTGCGAGAACGCGCCACCAGGAGGAAGCGCCCGGCCCACGCCAGGGTCGATGGCGATGGGCGCCCCACCTCCACCCAACCGCACACCCCCCAGGGACCAGCCGCGGATAGTAGTCTCCTCACGGGAGCGAGACGCAAACGGCCTCCCACTTTTCTCCACCCCGATGGACAACCTCGTGGCGGGCCGAGCAGCAGCCGACAACATCACGGCCACCGGCGACGGCGCCCTAAAGATCCAGTACGTCAGGGCCCTGCTCGCAAAGGCCGTCGAGCAGCAAAACGCAGGCGCCGACTCGCAGGGTCGAGTGTACTCGCGTTCTTCAGGGAGCGGAGCGGCCTCGAGTGGCCGCCCAATGGCGGCAAACACCCTCAACTGCCCGCCACCAGAGCCACTGCAGCTCCAACACCGACCCGCGAACGCGGCACTCTCCACCAACGACCCCAGGCCAGCGACCAACTTCGTCGCCGCCAATGGTCAACCCATCGATGCCCGCACCCACATCATCAACAACCAAAGCTGGCGCGCACGCCAGCCCGACGACCTGCGACACACCCTAACTGTAACACCCTCGGAATCGGCCCTATGCAAGTTTTAGCGAAATTCGCCAAACCCGCATAGAAACGATTCAAAGGTGCCCACCAGGCACTTTCGTGCGGGTGGAAAACGAAGTAATAACATTACACAACAGTCCTCGATGGGACCCATAGAACAGATATATACAACAGAGACTCAAAGAGTCAAGAATACAGATATAATATACAAAGATCCAAATCACCTTGAAAATGATAGAGCATCCGACTACGGACAAGATGCAAATGGGGCTAAGAGCCCTGAAGAATAACCAATGGCGTCCATAACCCTGCCCAGGCCAAGCCGGAAGGGTAACCCTGCTAACGACGTCGATCTCAAAACCTGCTTAAACAAAAGGGGTGCCGACAAAGGGCAAAGGAAAAAGAGGAGCGTCAGTACTGAGGCCAGTACACGGCGAGACTAGAATTCGGCGGTCCTCGCCTACATAGGTATGGTGGACTGAAGCGGCAGCGGCAGCAAGCATTAAACAACCTATAGAGACTCGATACTACTGGCGGCTATCAGAGAGGGGTGAGGAAGACCTATTCGGATCCAACCTGATACTATCATCAAACAAACCCATCCTGGCGTTTCCCCCTCGAGACCAAACGAGGAAGTCAACCGAGGAACTCACACAGTTGGCAGTTTTACTTATTCAGTTATAGTTGCGGCACTTTACTAGTCAGGTTTAGATAATCATCCTGTTAAAGTAAGCAGTGGGTACTTTTAGTTAACCATTCCGTTGTAGTGGCAACACTTACTAGTCAGATTCATTTAACATGAGATAACCCAAAACCCAGCAGTTGTTGGCACTTTTATTCAGCCATTCCGTTGTAGTTGCAATACTTACTAGTCAGGTACAATGGTCGCAAGCGACACACCAAACAAGCAATTGTGGGCAGTATTAATTAACCATTCCATTATAGTGAAGCTGATTACTAGTCATTATAAAGTCAAATTTATAGCAATAAACTTTAGTTATGCTTGTCTATGGTCGATATACTGTGCTCCAAGTCGTCCATAACCGCGGACACGGCATTCAGAAAGTTTTAACCCGGCCGGGGTGCACAAATAGCAACACACACACGATCAACCTCGGAAAAACCAAATCAAAACCCAACGAGGTCTTCACGACAAAGCAATCACAGGATTCAGAAATATTTCAGGGGGCCACCCCTTGGAGTACACCCGCAATGAAGTAAGCAAGCTCCGAGACGGACTCAAGGTTTGCGTCAGTGGCTGTAAACGACAGCAGATCCCCAAACGGGGACTATCGATACCGCGAAAACACTCCGCTTCCAAAACAGTACAGCGTGCTCCTCACACAATCGTAAATAAAGCAGTAAAGCATGGCATAGGTACAGGATAGTAAATAAAACCTCAAACTAGTTGTGGCCCCAAGAAATAAGACTGAATCAAGCTCTGGCTAAGGGGGACCCATACTCCCCATATGTGGATAGCGCGATAAAACAAGGAACAGGTATCAAGTACTCGGGGTCCTACGGGACACAAGTGGGCGTTCGGAAACCAAATGTTATCTATCACCCACCGATGCCTCTGCTTACTTACTTCAATTTTAGTTGTTAAACAGGAATTAAAGTGAACGAAAAGTAAAGCCGAGATCATCTCCAGCATCCAACATGTGGCAATACTCCAACAACTATGGTACATGGCGGCACGCAACAGCACTTGAGCAAGCGACTACGACGCGCAAGTCCAACTATCTACCAAACAACAGGTAATAGGATGTGTCCAAGGCAATATAGGGCTGCAAGGGATATCACGGGTACGAAACTAGAGCATCGCAACACAGATAGCAATAGATCAACAGGAGGGAAATAAATACTATAAAAGTAAGATAGGTAGAAAAGGGGAGATGCTCGCCTGAAAACATTGTCGAAGGTTCAACCGAAGATCGGGGCGAAGCTCACATCAACTCAACGGCCTTATCCGCGAAGAAGCAAAACACTAGCATGAACACCGGATGTAATATTTAATACAACGGCAGAAGATCGGCATGATGCATGTATGATGCATGGCATGGCAAAGGTGCAGTGCGATTAGGCAAGATTAAGCGGAACCGGGGTCCCGGCATTTAATTAGGTGGTTCATGTTATTTAGAAACCCCGCATTTTAAATGTTGTTTAACATGTCAAAAGATAATACGGGTTCGCTACACAAGTTTAAATGAGGCCAATATAAGGCTAGATTTGCCCGCATATGGGCCCCATATTTAATTATGAGGTTAATCGGCATAAGGCCCCCAAACCAATGATATGCATGCGAGAATGACAATTGAATAAGCAACAATTTATATATTTCATTTATAAAAATAGGGTTCGGGAAAGGTGTCACACATTGAGGGGTCTCGACGGTCTTGGGGTTCCGTGGGTTCCGGGGTTCGACAGGGTCCGGGGTCCGGTCTCGGGGTTCAGGGTTCGACGGATCGGTCTCGCCGGAAGCGCTCTCGGATAACGAAGGTAGGTCTTGTCGCACGGTGCCCGCGAAGTAGATCTTGTGGTTCTGTGTCGGTGACCTCGGCATCCGGGAAGCAGGGCTTGGTCCGGCGTCAGGGGCGCATCGGATTCTACGGGTCGCTGCCGGTCTTGTCGTCGTGTAGGTCTTGTCGGTTCCACGGTTTCGGTCTTCGGGATCCAGGAAGGAGGCCTTCGGATCCTCGGGTTCGTGTCGGAGTACTTGGCGTCCGGGGTCGGTCTTCGGGATCGGGTCCGGGAAGAAGACCTTGGCTTCGGATGGTCCTTGTCGGAGTTCTTGTCGCGTCTACCGTCTTCGGGTTTGCTTCACCCGAGCCCATGACGAAGTACTTGTCGTTCCCTGTTGATGTGGTGCACCGGTAACCTGTTCACTTGTCAAACTTGGAAGGTACTGGGCCTCTGTCTTCGGCAGCGGGGCGGCCAAGGCGTCACTGCAGAACAGCTGGGCGGCGGCGTTGCTGACAGGCGGGGCTACCGGAGGTGAGGCAGGACGGCGCGCGCGTTGGTCCGAGGCAGAGAACGCGGAGGTCGGGGTTTCACGGCGACGGCGGACGCGGGGTGCTCGAGGGAGACGCCGGCCAGAGGGAGCCACCGGAGGAGGGGGTCGCAGCCTGGGGCGAGCGGGCCTTGGCGAGGCGCGGCGGCGGCAGGCCGGGCCGACGGACAGGCAGACGCGGCGGGCGCGGGACGCACGGGACGGGGCGGGGTCGAGGCGCCGGCGCGAGGCGGAGAAGCACGCGCGGGCGGCGGCGCTGGAGGGGGGCCGGAGCGGCGGAGGTTGGAGAGGGCCGGGGCGGAGCGACGTGGGTCCGGGTGACGTCGGCGCGCTGGGCGGGCGTGCTCGGCCGCGGCCGGGGCTAGCGGTGGGCGGCGGGCTCGTGCGGGCCGGCGGCGAGCTCGGAGGGGCGCGCGGGGAGGCGTGGCGGACGGCGGAACGGCGAGGTGGTCGTCGGCGGCCGGCGGAGCGTAGGGGCGACGCGGGGTGGTTGCCGGAGAGGAGGGGGAGCGGCTGCGCGCGGCGGACGGGGCGGGGTGTGCGGGGCCCCAGGGAGGAGCAGGGGGAGCAGAGGAAGGGGAGAGAACGAGAGGACGGGTGGGGCGCATGGTGGGACCCAGGGCGGGGGCCGCGGTTGGTGGCTGGGGTGTGGGGATCTGGGCAGGAGCGGCCAGGGAGAGGATCAGGTGTGGGGGCTCGCGTGCGTGTGTGGTGTGTGTGAGGGTGTGCTGGCTGGGGCAGGATTAGGTGGTAGGATAGGATTGGTTGAGGAGAGGGAGAGGGTGAGGTGGCGGAAGATGATAGGCTGGGGTGAGGTGGAGGGGAGGGCTGGGTAGGTTAGTTGGTAGCTGTAGGATTAATAGGGTGGGCCGTTTTATTTTCCTGGGGTGGTCGTTCGGGTCATTTCGGCCCGTTCGACTGCCCCACTAAAAAATAATTTAAATTTTTATTTAATTTGCAATGAACTTTTGCAAATAGTTTTTAGACAAACAAAGTATCCGGCAGCACCCGGGGTTTTGTGTTTGAACAAAGTCGGGGCGTTTAGTAAACAAAACTGGGTTTTTCCGAAATAGTTTTATGCGTGCAAATGCAAGATGATGACGATGCTCAAATGCAATGTGGCATGATGACATGAGCATGCGGTCACGATGATGCAATGCGCAAAAACGACGCGATTCTCTAGTAGTGGTTTTGCGGGATGCCACAATTCGACACCACTAACAATGGATCTCGCCCTCGAGATCCGCCTCATGGTACCGGAAGGAAGGTCGGTGATCTGCATCTTCTCGCTTCGTGTAGATCTTCGCGACACCACTAACGAGGGTTCCTTCTTCATCTGGAAAACGGCGACACCACCAACAAAGGGTCGTTGTTCCTGATCGACGAGAGAACACTCCGGAGAACAAAGGACGAAGGTAGAGGTATCAAACGATAAGGCCACCTCTAACTTCCATTAGAAGAGGGAAAAGTTACATTGATCCACCAGTTCGATGTACAGAGCGAACAGTAAGAGTCGGGTAGGGTGATCAGTCCATCCCGTACCCAAACTATCAACTCTATACATGAGTAGGAGAATCAGGCAACTCAACTCTCGAGATTAGACTGAAGATCTTCATAGGCGATATCCGGAACAAAAGGGATGATGCCAGCAGAAATCGTATGAAAGACACAATGATTAGATTCCGCGATGGTTCCATTGGCATGAACAACACATGCTCAAGGTATACTCCAACTTCACCAATGCTCGTCCTTCTCATATGTTTTTCAACGACACGGATAATCAGAAGGAACACATATGGATAAAGAGCTCAAGAACAAAAGATTGGATGAAGGGTACAACAGACAAGTTGCATATTGATGATCGTAGCACCTCCGTTACAAAAGGGAGAAAGCGAAACCCTGAAGGTACGACGGAAACCCAACCACGAGAAGTCCTCGACTCGAAGAGAGAGAAGAGAGCGGATTCAAAACACGTAGAGGTAAGAGGAGAACAACAGAGGGTAAGGAGTAAAATCAGACCTAATAAGAACTATCCAACCGATTTTCAAAAATAGTTTTGACACTTCTACTTCGGCCGTTAGCTAGGTTATCCTACAGGCTGGACTTGTGGGGTATCGCAACTGCTGAGCTCTGATACCACTCTGTAACACCCTCGGAATCGGCCCTATGCAAGTTTTAGCGAAATTCGCCAAACCCGCATAGAAACGATTCAAAGGTGCCCACCAGGCACTTTCGTGCGGGTGGAAAACGAAGTAATAACATTACACAACAGTCCTCGATGGGACCCACAGAACAGATATATACAACAGCGACTCAAAGAGTCAAGAATACAGATATAATATACAAAGATCCAAATCACCTTGAAAATGATAGAGCGTCCGACTACGGACAAGATGCAAATGGGGCTAAGAGCCCTGAAGAATAACCAATGGCGTCCATAACCCTGCCCAGGCCAAGCCGGAAGGGTAACCCTGCTAACGACGTCGATCTCAAAACCTGCTTAAACAAAAGGGGTGCCGACAAAGGGCAAAGGAAAAAGAGGAGCGTCAGTACTGAGGCCAGTACACGGCGAGACTAGAATTCGGCGGTCCTCGCCTACATAGGTATGGTGGACTGAAGCGGCAGCGGCAGCAAGCACTAAACAACCTATAGAGACTCGATACTACTGGCGGCTATCAGAGAGGGGTGAGGAAGACCTATTCGGATCCAACCTGATACTATCATCAAACAAACCCATCCTGGCGTTTCCCCCTCGAGACCAAACGAGGAAGTCAACCGAGGAACTCACACAGTTGGCAGTTTTACTTATTCAGTTATAGTTGCGGCACTTTACTAGTCAGGTTTAGATAATCATCCTGTTAAAGTAAGCAGTGGGTACTTTTAGTTAACCATTCCGTTGTAGTGGCAACACTTACTAGTCAGATTCATTTAACATGAGATAACCCAAAACCCAGCAGTTGTTGGCACTTTTATTCAGCCATTCCGTTGTAGTTGCAATACTTACTAGTCAGGTACAATGGTCGCAAGCGACACACCAAACAAGCAATTGTGGGCAGTATTAATTAACCATTCCATTATAGTGAAGCTGATTACTAGTCATTATAAAGTCAAATTTATAGCAATAAACTTTAGTTATGCTTGTCTATGGTCGAGATACTGTGCTCCAAGTCGTCCATAACCGCGGACACGGCTTTCAGAAAGTTTTAACCCGGCCGGGGTGCACAAATAGCAACACACACACGATCAACCTCGGAAAAACCAAATCAAAACCCAACGAGGTCTTCACGACAAAGCAATCACAGGATTCAGAAATATTTCAGGGGGCCACCCCTTGGAGTACACCCGCAACAAAGTAAGCAAGCTCCGAGACGGACTCAAGGTTTGCGTCAGTGGCTGTAAACGACAGCAGATCCCCAAACGGGGACTGTCGATACCGCGAAAACACTCCGCTTCCAAAACAGTACAGCGTGCTCCTCACACATCGTAAATAAAGCAGTAAAGCATGGCATAGGTACAGGATAGTAAATAAAACCTCAAACTAGTTGTGGCCCCAAGAAATAAGACTGAATCAAGCTCTGGCTAAGGGGGGCCCATACTCCCCATATGTGGATAGCGCGATAAAACAAGGAACAGGTATCAAGTACTCGGGGTCCTACGGGACACAAGTGGGCGTTCGGAAACCAAATGTTATCTATCACCCACCGATGCCTCTGCTTACTTACTTCAATTTTAGTTGTTAAACAGGAATTAAAGTGAACGAAAAGTAAAGCCGAGATCATCTCCAGCATCCAACATGTGGCAATACTCCAACAACTGTGGTACATGGCGGCACGCAACAGCACTTGAGCAAGCGACTACGACGCGCAAGTCCAACTATCTACCAAACAACAGGTAATAGGATGTGTCCAAGGCAATATAGGGCTGCAAGGGATATCACGGGTATGAAACTAGAGCATCGCAACACAGATAGCAATAGATCAACAGGAGGGAAATAAATACTATAAAAGTAAGATAGGTAGAAAAGGGGAGATGCTCGCCTGAAAACATTGTCGAAGGTTCAACCGAAGATCGGGGCGAAGCTCACATCAACTCAACGGCCTTATCCGCGAAGAAGCAAAACACTAGCATGAACACCGGATGTAATATTTAATACAACGGCAGAAGATCGGCATGATGCATGTATGATGCATGGCATGGCAAAGGTGCAGTGCGATTAGGCAAGATTAAGCGGAACCGGGGTCCCGACATTTAATTAGGTGGTTCATGTTATTTAGAAACCCCGCATTTTAAATGTTGTTTAACATGTCAAAAGATAATACGGGTTCGCTACACAAGTTTAAATGAGGCCAATATAAGGCTAGATTTGCCCGCATATGGGCCCCATATTTAATTATGAGGTTAATCGGCATAAGGCCCCCAAACCAATGATATGCATGCGAGAATGACAATTGAATAAGCAACAATTTATATATTTCATTTATAAAAATAGGGTTCGGGAAAGGTGTCACACATTGAGGGGTCTCGACGGTCTTGGGGTTCCGTGGGTTCCGGGGTTCGACAGGGTCCGGGGTCCGGTCTCGGGGTTCAGGGTTCGACGGATCGGTCTCGCCGGAAGCACTCTCGGATAACGAAGGTAGGTCTTGTCGCACGGTGCCCGCGAAGTAGATCTTGTGGTTCTGTGTCGGTGACCTCGGCATCCGGGAAGCAGGGCTTGGTCCGGCGTCAGGGGCGCATCGGATTCTCCGGGTCGCTGCCAGTCTTGTCGTCGCGTAGGTCTTGTCGGTTCCACGGTTTCGGTCTTCGGGATCCAGGAAGGAGGCCTTCGGATCCTCGGGTTCGTGTCGGAGTACTTGGCGTCCGGGGTCGGTCTTCGGGATCGGGTCCGGGAAGAAGACCTTGGCTTCGGATGGTCCTTGTCGGAGTTCTTGTCGCGTCTACCGTCTTCGGGTTTGCTTCACCCGGGCCCATGACGAAGTACTTGTCGTTCCCTGTTGATGTGGTGCACCGGTAACCTGTTCACTTGTCAAACTTGGAAGGTACTGGGCCTCTGTCTTCGGCAGCGGGGCGGCCAAGGCGTCACTGCAGAATAGCTGGGCGGCGGCGTTGCTGACAGGCGGGGCTACCGGAGGTGAGGCAGGGCGGCGCGCGCGATGGTCCGAGGCAGAGAACGCGGAGGTCGGGGTTGCACGGCGACGGCGGACGCGGGGTGCTCGAGGCCGACACCGGCCAGAGGGAGCCACCGGAGGAGGGGGTCGCGGCCTGGGGCGAGCGGGCCTTGGCGAGGCGTGGCTGTGGCAGGCCGGGCCGACGGACAGGCAGACGCGGCGGGCGCGGGACGCACGGGACGGGGCGGGGTCGAGGCGCCGGCGCGAGGCGGAGAAGCACGCGCGGGCGGCGGCGCTGGAGGGGGGCCGGAGCGGCGGAGGTTGGAGAGGGCCGGGGCGGAGCGACGTGGGTCCGGGTGACGTCGGCGCGCGGGGTCGATGCAGGCGCTGGGCGGGCGTGCTCGGCCGCGGCCGGGGCTAGCGGTGGGCGGCGGGCTCGTGCGGGCCGGCGGCGAGCTCGGAGGGGCGACGCGGGGAGGCGTGGCGGACGGCGGAACGGCGAGGTGGTCGTCGGCGGCCGGCGGAGCGTAGGGGTGACACGGGGTGGTTGCCGGAGAGGAGGGGGAGCGGCTGCGCGCGGCGGACGGGGCGGGGTGTGCGAGGCGCCAGGGAGGAGCAGGGGGAGAAGAGGAAGGGGAGAGAAGGAGAGGACGGGTGGGGCGCATGGTGGGACCCAGGGCGGGGCCGCGGTTGGTGGCTGGGGTGTGGGGATCTGGGCAGGAGCGGCCAAGGAGAGGATCAGGTGTGGGGGCTCGCGTGCGTGTGTGGTGTGTGTGAGGGTGTGCTGGCTGGGGCAGGATTAGGTGGTAGGATAGGATTGGTTGAGGAGAGGGAGAGGGTGAGGTGGCGGAAGATGATAGGCTGGGGTGAGGTGGAGGGGAGGGCTGGGTAGGTTAGTTGGTAGCTGTAGGATTAATAGGGTGGGCCGTTTTATTTTCCTGGGGTGGTCGTTCGGGTCATTTCGGCCCGTTCGACTGCCCCACTAAAAAATAATTTAAATTTTTATTTAATTTGCAATGAACTTTTGCAAATAGTTTTTAGACAAACAAAGTATCCGGCAGCACCCGGGGTTTTGTGTTTGAACAAAGTCGGGGCGTTTAGTAAACAAAACTGGGTTTTTCCGAAATAGTTTTATGCGAGCAAATGCAAGATGATGACGATGCTCAAATGCAATGTGGCATGATGACATGAGCATGCGGTCACGATGATGCAATGCGCAAAAACGACGCGATTCTCTAGTAGTGGTTTTGCGGGATGCCACACTAACCAATCGCCGCGACGGCGAGCCAATGGGGTCGCTCAGTCGACTCGGCCCCAAGTGCTTCGGACCAATGATCCGAGGCGAGAAGTACCCGCCAAACTTCAAGGCGCCGAAGGAGATAGAAAAGTACGACCCCTCGTACGACCCCGCCGTCTGGCTCGATACATACCTCATGGCGATGGGGATCGCAGGCCACACCGACCTGCTAGCCGCCCTTTACCTCCCCCTGATGATGGAGGGGACGTGCAGGCAGTGGATCAACACCCTCCCCCAGGATAGTATCGACTCCTGGGAGGAGATGCGCGACGCCTTCGTCAGGCACTTCGAGTGCTCCTACACCCGCGCCACCACCATCGAGGACCTGGAGCGATGCATCCAGGGACCCCGCGAGTCGACCCGCAACTGGGTCCAACGGTTGCAAGAACTCTGGTACAACGCGGTCGGCATCCACCCGGACACCGCGATCCGTTGCTTCAAGACCTCGTTCCGCTACGAGCCTCTGGTCGCCAAGCTCAAGCGACACTCTCGCACACTCGACAACATACCGGACCTCCTCGAGATCGCCAAACGGTACGCGGAGGAAGATCCAAACCAGGAAACCGACGACGAGTCGGGAGGTCAACGCCGCACGAGCGGCAACGATAGCGGACGACGGTCCGACCTACGCTACAGCAAAACTCGCCTCACCGGCAAGCGCCGCAGTGACGGGCGAGTCGACTTCGTCGCCAACACCGGGCACGCACAACGCAAGCCCAAGAGCTTCCGCCGCGACGGAGGACAACGCCGCGACGGTGGCAACTACAAGGCCAAGCCAAGGTTCGACCCTGCGGCCCTCCTTAACCGACCTTATGCGTTTCATAGCAGGGAAGGGAAGCCCACAACGCACACAACCGCCGACTGCCACACCCTCAAGGAGATCGAGAAGGCACGGCGAGCACGGGAGGACCCCGAGAACGACCCGCCAAACGGCGGAAAATTCGGCAAAGTGGCCGGCTCGCTCCATACCTTCACAGGCTTCAATACGAAGCGCGAGAAGAAGGTCATCACCCGCGCCGTCGCCGTTAACGCGGTGGCTCAGGTGGACGTTCCCCAGTTCCTCAACTGGTCGGAGCAGCCCATCAACTAGAGCCGCAAGGACCACTCGCCACGCATCGAGTATCCGGGCTGAGTCGCCCTGGTGGTCAAGCCCAAGGTGGGAGACTACTGGCTCCCCAAGACATTGATGGACGGTGGCAGCTCCATCAACATCCTGTACCTGGACACCTTCAGGCGGCTGCGGCTCCCGCAGTCGATGATCGAGACGACCCACACCATGTTCCATGGCATCATCCCCGGTCGGAAGGCGTACCCGATCGGCAAGGTCACGCTGCCAGTCACCTTCGGCACACCAGCAAACTTCCGCACCGAGCGGATCGTCTTCGAGCTGGTGCCCTTCGACAGCCCCTACCACTGCGTCCTGCGGCGCCTGGCATTCGCCAAGTTCATGGCAGGGCCACACTACGCGTACAACGCGATGAAGCTCCCCGGGCCGTGCGTCGTCATCACCATCAACGGCGACCCCGACATGGCCGCCGAGTGCGAGGCCAAAGGAGCCGAACTCGCCGATGCCGTCATCGCGGCAGAAACCAACCACGCCGATGAGCGCGCTAAGTACGCGAGCGGGGTCAACAACGACGACCCCACCATACTCAAGAAGCCCAACTCGGAGGGCGCAAACACCTCAACCTTCGAGGCAACGACGCACACCCGCACACGGTGACGATCGGGACGGGCATGAGCCCAGCCTAGGAAGGCGCGCTCATCGAGTTCCTCCGTGAGAACAGGGACATCTTCGCATGGAAGCCCTCTGACATGACTGGTGTCCCTAGGGAGCTCGCTGAGTACAAGCTAAACGCCGACCCCAAAGTGCGACCCGTCAAACAGTCGCTGCGGCCCTTCAATGAAGAGTGCCGCCGAGCCATCGCCGAGGAGGTGCAGCGTCTACTCGCTGCAGGCTTCATCCGGCTAATCAAGTACTCCAAGTGGCTGGCAAACCCAGTCCTGGTCGAGAAGAAGAACGGGACCTGGAGGATGTGTATCGACTACACAAACTTGAACAGCGCCTGCCCAAAGGAGCAGTTCGTCCTCCCGCGGATCGACCAAATAATCGATTCCACCGCGGGCTCGGAGTCACTATGTTTCCTCGACGCCTACTCTGGGTACAACCAGATCAAAATGGCCATCGAGGACGAGGAGAAGACGGCGTTCATCACGCCATTCGGAGCCTTCTGCTACACCGCCATGACCTTCGGCCTCAAGAACGCCGGGGCGACCTACCAGCGGTGCATGCAAGAGTGCCTCGCGAGCCAAATTGGCCGCAACATCCACGTCTACATCGATGACGTGGTCGTAAAGTCCGCTCGCCAGGGTGACCTACTCGCCGACCTGGCGGAAACGTTCGCCAACTTGCGAAAATACAAGATAAAGCTTAACCCAGGCAAATGCACCTTCGGTGTACCAGCAGGACAACTACTGGGGTACGTCGTCTCCAAGCGAGGGATCGAGGCAAACCCCACTAAGATCGACACGATCGCCCGACTCGGCAAACCCGAGTGCCTGCGCGACGTCCAGAAGCTGGCCGGGCGAGTAGCGGCTCTCAGTCGCTTCATCCCCCGCCTGGGTGAAAAGGCGATGCCCCTATACCGCCTAATGCGCAAGAACCCCACCTTCCAGTGGGACAAGGAGGCGGATGACGCGCTTCGCGACCTCAAGAAGGTGCTACTCACCGCACCGCTACTCGCCGCCCCCGCCGACAAAGAACCCATGCTGGTCTACGTCGCGGCTTCCGAGCGCGTCGTCAGCGCCGTCATGGTCGTCGAGCGACCGGAGGAAGGAAAGGAGCGCCCAGTATAGCGACCGGTGTACTACATCAGCGAGGTCCTCACCGAGTCGCGCCAGCGATACCCGCAGTACCAGAAGCTGGTATACGCGGTCTTCAGAGCACAGCGGCGCCTGCCGCACTACTTCCAGGAGCACCCGATCACGGTCGTCTCCTCAGCACCGTTGCAGGACATCATCCGCAACCGCGAGGCGACCGGGCGGGTCGCCAAGTGGGCCATCAAGATCGGCGTCCACAACATCAAATACGAGCCATGAAAAGCGATCAAGTCGCAGGCCCTAGCGGACTTCATCGCCGATTGGGAAGAGGCCCAGCAGCCAGAGAAGCTGCCATACCTCCATTACTGGAGCCTGCACTTCGACGGCTCCAAAAACACGGACGGCGCAGGCGCAGGGATCGTGCTAACTGTTGGAATTATGCCCTAGAGGCAATAATAAATATGTTATTATTATAATTCTTGTTCATGATAAAGTTTATATTCCATGCTAGAATTGTATTAAGCGGAAACTTTAATACTTGTGTGGTTTGTGAACAACACCGTGTCCCTAGTATGCCTCTATGGACTAGCTCATGGATTAATGATGGTTAAGGTTTCCTAACCATAGGCATGAGTTGTCAATTGATAATGAGATCATATCATTGGGAGAATGATATGATGGACAGACCCAAACTAAGCGAAGCAATTAGATCGTGTCATCGTGTTCGTCTTTGCGAAGCTTTTCTTATGTCAAATATTGTATTCCTTAGACCATGAGATAATACAACTCCCTGGTATCGGAAGAAAGCTTTGAGGTCATCAAACGTCATCCTATGAGAGGGTGATCATAAAGGTGTCTCTCAGGTGATCGAAAAGTATCTGTTGGGTTGTATGTATCGAGATGGGATTTGTCCCTCCCAAGTCGGAGAGATATACTTCGGGCCCACTCGGTAATCGATATCAACACCGCTTGCAAGCATGTGGTTAAGGAGTTAATCACAAAGTGATATCGGATTACGGAACGAGTAAAGTACTTGCTGTGAACGAGATTGAACTAGGTACGATGGTACCGACGATCGAATCTCGGGCAAGTAAAATATCGCGAGACGAAGGGAATATATATATGGGATTGATTGAATCCTGGCATCGTGGTTCATCCTATATGATCATCGATGAATGTGTGGGAGTCAATATGGGTTTCCAGACCCCGCTGTTGATTATTGATAGAAGATCATGTCTGCATATTCTCGAACCCGCAGGGTCACACACTTAACGTGTCTCGACGCTTGGATAGATTGGATAATTGGTTTATGAGTTTTTGTTCGGAGTCTCGGATGGGATCCGGGACAACACAAGAGGTTCCAGAGTGGTCCGGAGAATAAGATTCATATAAGGCAGTGCAGTTTTTGGAGTTCGAAATTGTTCCGGGTTAATCGGTATTGTACCGGAAGCTTCTAGAACCTTCCGGAAGGGGACCAACGTGGCCCCACCTTCCGGGAGGGGGCATGGGCCTATGAGGGAGTTCCCTGGCCGCATTGGGCCAGGGGCACAAGGCCCCATAGGGCCCAGCCGGCCAAGAGAGGTTTAAACTCGAGATAGACCTTCTAGAAGGGGGGGTTTCCTTGCCCCCCAATCCTTATCCTTTGGGGCCGCCGGTTTGGGCTTGGGGGAGGGGCTAGGGCTGCGGCCCCCTCTATATAAAGAGGGGTGGGGGTGCACCAACCCCTCACACCTTCCCCTCCAACCCTAGCCACCCTGCTGCCCTCCTCTCTCCCTCCCGACTGCTTGTAGGCGAAGCCCTGCTGCAGAAATTCTCCACCATATACACCACGCCGTCGTGTTGTAGATCCAATCCGTCTCTCCACCATACTTGCTGGTCCAAGGAAGGAGGAGACGTCGAGGTGCTGCACGTGTGCATCTCCGGAGGCACCACCACTTGTGGTACTAGATCGGATCGGATCGCGAGGAGGAGAAGCGAGTACGACTACATCATCCACGTTCCGACGAACGTTCCGCTGTGCGAATATTCAAGGGTATGAAGATCTAATCCAATCTCTCTCGTTGTTTGCATCTGCTAGATTAGATCTTGGCTTCCCTCTGTTCGCATCAGTAGAAAATTTTGATTTACTATGCCGCGAAACCCTTCACTAACTTCACCGAAGGGCGACAAGCTCCGCTACGTCCTCTGCCTCGACTTCACACCCTGCACCAACAACATGGCCGAGTACAAGGCCTTACTCCACGGCATGCGAGCTGCCAGGGAGATGAACGTCAACCGCCTACGCTGCTATGGAGACTCCGACCTCGTCACTGGGCAAGTCGCTGGCACCTGCGACGCCGTCTCCCCCACCATGGCGGCGTACCGCCAAGCAGTGGACAAGCTAGGCGGGCACTTCGCAGGCTACTCCGTTGAGTGGATTGACAGGCGGAAGAATGAGGAGGCCGACGCACTCTCTCGCATTGGGTCGGCTCGACTCGCACCACCCTCCGGTGTCTTCCTCGACACAATCACCAAGCCATCAGTCTCTCCCCCGAGGGAGATCGACATCGGAGTCCCGTTACAACCGGAGGCAGCCCTGGTCGCACTCGTCACCGAGCCAGATGACTGGACCAAGACCTACGTCGCCTACCTGGAGGCCGGAACCTTGCCGGCAGACGAGACAGACGCTCGGATGATCGCACGCTGATGCAAGTCCTACACCATCATCGACGGCGAGCTCCACAAGCGCAGCGTCACCGGCATGTTCCAACGCTGCGTCCAACCTGCCAAAGGACGCAAGATCCTCCACGACATCCACTCCGGCGACTGCGGCCACCACGCCGGCGCCCGCTCTCTGGTCGCCAAGGCTATGCGGCATGGCTTTTACTGGCCCACCGCACACGCCGATGCCGTCGACATTGTCCAGTGGTGCGCCGGGTGCCAGAAGTACGCCAACCAGACGCACGTGCCGAGCTCAGCGCTCAAGACAATCCCCATCACCTGCCCATTCGCCGTATGGGGCATGGACATGGTAGGCCCCTTCAAAAAGGCCCCCTCCGGCTACACCCACCTCCTGGTCGCGGTCGACAAATTCACAAAGTGGGTGGAGGCCAAGCCAGTCCGGAAATGCGATGGGAAGACCGCCACTAAATTCCTACGCGAGCTCATATATCGCTACGGGTTCCCAAGCAGCATCATCACGGACAACGGCACCAACTTCGCCAAAGGAGCCATGGCCGAATTCTACGAGGAACACCACATCCGGCTCGACCTCGCATCAGTCGCCCACCCGGAATCCAACGACCAGGCGGAACGGGCCAATCAAACCATCCTCCACGTCCTGAAGCCGCGACTCCAAGTACCACTCGAGCGCACCGCCGGGTGCTGAGTCGAGGAGCTACCCTCCGTTATCTGAGGCATCCGCACCTCAGTCAACAGGTCGACAGGATTCACCCCCTTCTTCATGGTGTACGGCGCCGAGGCAGTCATGCCCACCGACCTTGAGCACGACTCGCCGAGGGTCGTCCACTACACGGAGGCTGCGAACGAACTCGCACGACAGGATGGAGTCGATCAACTCGACGAGGCACGCGACCTAGCTCGCTCGCGCATCGCCATCTACCAACAAGGACTCCGCCGCTACCATAGCCGGCGGGTGAAAACTCGCACCTTCCAGGAAGGCGACCTGGTGCTGCGCCTCATCCAGGACAAGAAGGGCATGCACAAGCTTTCCCCTCCATGGGAGGGACCATTCGCCATCGGGCGCGTACTCGGCAACGACGCTTACTACCTCATAGACGTCCGCGGGGACGGCAAACTCGACGTCAAGCGACCATGGAATGTAAACCTCCTACGGAATTTCTATTCCTAGAACTCCACATATGTACTTTCTAGTCGCTATGAAATAAAAAGAATCGGTTACCGCAAATTGCGCCTACTCTCCGGGTCTTGTGCCACTCGCACTCGTAATAACAGCGTCAAGCTAACCGCAGAAGTCAGCCTTTGGTAAAGCGATCGGCACGGCCAAGTAGTGCGATGCAAAAGCACTGGGTCACCTCAGGTTTTGCATCGTCCACGAAAAACGCCTACCCGGAGCCCCATTGGAGTCGCCTAGCCCGACTGGCTCTACGAGCCAAGACAACTGCCTTCGCTTCTCACAGCGACCATGATCCTGCGCATCCTCGACATAGCGACTCGAACGGCCACGTACCACGCTCGAGGACTGACGACCAGTTCAGCGCGAGCGGCTCGGGAAAACGCCAAGTACGAGAGCATGCCTAGGACTCGCCATGCGACTGACCCAACGGGCCAGGCAGGAGTGATGCGCTCAAACTAACGCGCCAAAGTCCTCACCCACCCTCGAGTCGCGCCTAGAACAACCAAGTACCACGCTCGGGGACTCGGCCACCCGACCTCGTTCGCGCAAGGGAAAATGGTGAAGTACAGAGCACTCAAGGGAGTCGCCTTGCGACTGGCTCTCCGAGTCCGGGCGAGTCGACCACAATACCAAAACATTCAAAAACCACAAACACATCACACACGAGGTAAACCCCACAAAAAGGGCGGACGCGCTCGAGGACTCGTTCAACCCTCAATCGGAAAACACATGACAAGTCATAAAGCAAACACGATATCTCATTAATAGCATGTTGCAATCATCTCAGAATACAAAATATGCCCAAATGGCAGATCTGCTACTAACGCCCCAGGGCAAACTACTCTACTCCGCAGGCTTCGACGACGACTCGCCAGCACCCTTGCGATTGCGGATGAACGGCGTGTACGGGTTTGACGGGTACGTCGTCAGCTCACCCGCCATCGCCGCGCGGAAGGGCTGCTCGACCTTGAAGTCCCGGTGCTGCGGCTCGGGGTCGTTGGGCGCGACGACCGTTTCCTGGTAAGGAAGGAGGTCGCCCATTGCCCAGACGCGCTCGGAGTACACCACGGTGCAACCCGTCAACTTGAGCACCTCGGAGATCTCCACCTCGCCAGTCGACGACGGGTAGCCACTCGTCACATCATCCAGATCGAAATCTTCTGGAAAATGAGCAAGCCCAAGGCTAAGCGCCGTCACCGCTCCACGCCGGAACGCCGATCGCGTCATGAACTCAACGACCGACGGCGACTTCTCCAGGTACTTCCACACATCGACGAGGTCGCTGGGAATTACTTCCGTGGGCGATATCTCCTGGAGGTAGGCTCGGATGCATGTCGCCGACAACGTCGCCGAGTCGACGAGCATGGCCACACATTGCCGCGCGTCGAACGAGCTCGCCTCTTCCGCGCTATCAAGGATGCGACCTGCGGATAGAAGATAACAGTGAGTACATCGGGTATTATGAAAAGACACATGCAATAGGCAAGGGCAGACAAACTCACCAATCAAGGGACGGGAGAGATCCGTGATGAAGCTCTGAAGAGAAGTATAGTCGTCCTGAAGCCCAGCAACAAGGGCGTCAGAAACTTTATGCTCTTCCGCGGCGGCCGTAACGGCGGCCTTGGCTCGACCCTCCGCCGAACTCGCCTCTTCTTTCGCCTCCCTCAGCTCGCGCTCGAGCTCGGCGATCCGCTTCTCATCCGAGCTCAACGCCGATTGAGCCATTGCCAACTCACCCGCGGGACAAGTCCCTGGCGAGCCTCTTCTGCCTTCGCGGCAACTGCCTGAAGCCCCTTATTCGCCTCTTGGACGGTGGCCAGTTCCTTCTCCGCGCGGTGTTTCGCTGCCAATCGGTCAGCTGACTCACGTTGCAGACCCTGCACACAATCCAAACAGTTAACCAAAGTGAAATCCTAAGTGCCCACCCACTGAAATTCAGCGAGTGCGCACTCGGGGACTGGCAATCAAGAAATCCTAAGTTCCCACCCGCTGAAATTCAGCGAGTGCGCACTCGGGGACTGGCAATCAAGAAATTCTAAGTGCCCACCCGCTGAAATTCAGCGAGTGCGCACTCGGGGACTGGCAATCAAGAAATCCTAAGTGCCCACCCGCTGAAATTCAGCGAGTGCGCACTCGGGGACTGGCAATCAAGAAATCCTAAGTGCCCACCCGCTGAAATTCAGCGAGTGTGCACTCGGGGACTGGACACGAAAAATAAAAACAAGCCACTAAAAGAATCAGACCGCTGTTGCACACCGACCTGATCCTCGGGGACTGGACATACCTGGATGGCTGCGCCAAGCATGCCGTGAAGTTGTATCGCATCCACGGATGCGAGGAGAGCCGGCGTGTGCCCACGACGCTGCTCGACCTCTATGTCGACGACCCCAGGTGCACGGCTCGAGGGCGAGGTCCCACTCGCTGCAGCCGCCCTGGTCATGAAGCGCGGGAACGTGGCGATGGAGGCACCGACACCAAAGGAGACCGGCTCGGTCAACCCAGGCGAGGGAGCACCCTCCTTCGTGGGTACGGCCGCCTCCATTGCGGGTTCATTCGGCGCGACCGCCGTGTCATCGGAGATCGTGACGACATCGTCGCCCTTGGCCTTCTTGGCGCCATCCGCAGGAACGATGACTTCGTCCGCCTTCCTCTTGCGGGAAGGATCCTCCTCGCTGACGACGGGTGGCACCTTAGACACGGTCGGGTGGCCTATCTTCTTCGCTCCGGTTCTGTAAATTGATCGTGTGAGCAAGATAATTCAAGCTGTTGTGAAAGACAAAAGTAGGTGAGCGAACTCACTTGGCGACCGGAATGAAGCGTAGCCCCGTGCGGATGCCGGCCGGCTTCTCTAGTTCGGGGCCCAGTCGGCGGCTGAGGCCCATCTCCAGGACGTCGCGTGCCCAAGACATGGACGGCTTCTTCGTGGTCGAGGCTGCAACGGGAGCCTCTGGGATATCTTCAGCGGGGGCTTCCCTGCGAGGTGAAGCCGCCGCGGCCGGAGCGGCCCCTAGCCCAGAAATTGGGGTGAACTGCGGAGGCATCGAGGCCAGTAGCACCTCGACAGTGGCCGTGTCCATCGCGCCTGCCATCGGCGGCGCCTCGTCCTTGGCCGGGCTGGGGGCGTCTGAGCTGCTCGCCGAGTGCGGTGGCGAGGCCAGCCTCATCGGCTTCGTCTTCTTCGGAGGAGGAGCCTTTGCCTCCTTCTCCTTCTTCTTCTTCGACGGAGTAGCCTGGCGGCGCGAGGTGGTCTCCGGAAGTTCGTCATCATCATGACGCTCGAGGCTTTTACTCGCCTCAAGATCACGCTGACGCTGCCCGCGGGTCTTGCGGACCAGCGGGGCGACCTCCTCCTCAGACTCGTCGTCGCCGTTGCTCTCGTCGCTCCCGGTATCGCCCTTGGCAGGAGGCGACTCGCCCATGTCCTGGACGGACGAGCTCGAATTCTCGTCGTCTGAAGGCGGGAGCCATCCTTCCACCACTTGGAATAGCTGCAATGAACACAAAATGAAATTAGACCGACTGCGACTGCAAAAACTGCGACTGCGAATGATTCTAGGTGACTTACCGTTGGGGCTGGATGCTTTGCGGTGTAGGGGGCGACCCCAGCCTTTGCGTCCAGGTACACCGCCTGGGTGATCTTCTTCAGTGCTGGGGTGTAGTCCTCGAGCTTCCACTCGGCGAGGCAGGACTTCGTCGAGTCCTCCCGGCCCGTGTATTGGTACATGTAGTGGTCGCGCCGAGCCAGAGGGACGAGCCACCGCCCGAGCCAGCAGTTGTATAAGTTGATCGTCTGGAGGCCCTTCTTCTTTAGACCGCGGATGGTTTGGAGCATTTCGTCCACGACCATCCGCTGGTCGCTGGGGAGCTTGCCGACTTGAAGACGGCGCGGTTCGGATCGGTTGGCGGAGTATCGTGGGATCGACGTCTCGCCCTCCGGGGTCGCCTCGGCAACATAGAACCAAGACTTCTTCCAGTCGCTCGCCGCCTTGGCGGGCAGCATCAAGTCAAAGAACGAAGCCTTCGACTTCAGCTGGAATGTTAGGCCGCCCGCGGCAAGCATTGGGCCGCCCGCTTCCTCGCGGCTGATCCGTCCGTGGAACAGATCTTGCCATAGAGGGAAGTAGGGCCGGCAGCCCAAGTAGCACTCGCAGAACGCCACGAAGATGGTGAGCTGCTCGATGCTGTGTGGACCCAGGTCCGACGGTTGGATCCCGTAGTAGGCGCAAAAGCGCCGGAAGAACAGGGACGTGGGGAATCCTAGCCCCCATTCTAGGTGGCTAGTGAAGCAGATGAATTCCCCCTCGTGCGGATGCGCCAGTAGCCGGCACGCAGGATCCCGGCCTCCTCAAAGGAAGCCAGTTGCGCCCTCGTACACTTAGATCTACCCCAAGGTTCGGTGGAGAGGGCCATGGCAGAAGGATTTGTGGGGGGTCGGAGGATTTCGGGTCGGCTGGATCGCGATGCGAAGGGAGGCGAAAGTGCGTGCAATCGGAGGAAATGGCGAGAAGGTGGTTCTCTGATCGCCTGGCATTCCCCTTATATAGCGGTTGTTACTCGCCAAATCAGGGAGCCGTTACTACGCGGTGATTACGCCAAAAGTTACCGTTGGATTACCCCAACGGCTAGTTTGACCACGTTTAACGGTCCAACTTCAGCCACTCGGCTCGCCGACCCGATCACTATGACAGTGTTTCGCCGACTCGACTCGCCAAAGCTGCGATCGGGATGACTAGTTTTCTCCTTTATACAGGAGCCCGCCGACGATTCGACTGGATGTCTACTCTGAAGCCGTATACTCCGACTGCCAGCAGCCACCTACGCCCAATCAACGACGGCCTCGGGGACTACTGATGGGGATGTACCTACCGGGGTATACCCAGCAGGACGTTTCCGACTGGCCTAGGAACTGGCGAGTGGGCCTGCAAGACGGCGACTGGATCAAGGCCCAGCGTGGATCCAAGCGATTGGAAGCTGAAGGTCCAGGCGAGTAGATAGGCCCAGTCGGATTAGGTTAAACAAGTACCGAAGCCTTAACTGATTCGGTTGAGATATGTAAACCCTAGGGGAGGTGAGCCTATATAAACCTCCTTGCGGGGCGTGTAGACATAGGTTCCATCATACACCCAAGCGACTCTCCGCCTAGCCGCCGAGCTCGCCCATTGTACCACAATCATAATACAATCTAGCAGGAGTAGGTCTTTACCCTCCGGGGGGCCAAACCTGGGTAAAACCCTGTGTCTCCGCCCTCATCTCGCACCGCAGATGGCTGGCCGCCCTTTCCCCTCGTTCTACTACTCGCTGCCGATTGCAGCATCTGCCGTGACCATTCCCACGACAATTGATACATCATCTACTATTACCGTTTACTCTCTACAAGCAACCATTACCTTCCACACTATACGTTTAATCCTTTGTTTTTAGAAAACGAGTGAGATTGATGACCTCACTGTAAGTTGGGGCAAAGTATTGAGTTTGTGTTGTGAAGGATTCCAAGTTGCTAGCAACACCTTAGAGTTGTTTCCTTTCTCCTACTGGTTTGATAACCTTGGTTTCATAACTGAGGGAAAACTTACTATTTTGCTCATCACACCTTCCTCTTGGGGTCTCCCAACGAAGCTCTACAGTGATCTGAGCTCATCAAGATTTTTTCTAGCGCCGTTGCCGGGGAGTAAGGATAGCTTCACAAGGGGAGTCCTTCACAACCATTCTCTTTTCTTTTTTTTGTTTTGCTTAGTTCCTTTTTCTTTGTTTTTCTTGCTTCTTTTTACAAAAAAATAGAAATTTTTTGTTTTGTTTGGTTTTCTTTTTCTTATCAAAAACACAAAACAATTAGTTCCTACTCTAGTTTTTGGTCTGTTATTGCCTTGCTTTGTCATGCTTTATATCAATGGTTGGTTTATTTTAAACTAGTTCTTACTGGAAAGGTGTGTTCACGAAAGAACAAAAATATTACTATTACGAACACCGCTTGCAAAAAGGGAAACACTTAAGGGAACAAATTGATAAATTGAATACCATTGCTAGGGACATGTGCTTCACTTATAATGTAACTTATTGCTTTGATAAATCTTGTTGTTGTAGGAGGTATGAACACCCCCCCTTTTCAATGTGAGTATAATTGTAATGTTATCATATCTTCTTATGTTAAAGGAAATTATGACTTTTATGATGTGGAACAAATTTAAGAATTCATTGCTTGGAAGGGTGCATTTGAACTTGCTATTTTGCTTGAAAATACTGATGATTCACCTTATGAATATGAGGTTTATGATATAGTTAAATTTTGCTTTGATAATTACAAGGAAGAAAATGTCTATATTCTTGAATATATTAATAGATGCTTTCCACAAATGGAAGAGACTAATGCCTTGCAGGAGCCTATAGAAGAAAAAATTGCTGAAACAGGAAGCTCATTAGATGAAAAAGAGGAGGAGAGTGATGAACAAAAGGAGGAAGAATGGATCTACCCATGCCTACCTTCTAATGAGAGTAACTCTTTATCCCTTACACTAATTTATTGTCACCCATGCTTACCAAAGGAGGATGTATGTTATGTTCCTATGGATCCTTTTAAAATATCTACTTTGGGTAAAACCTGTGATGTAATTGTGCTCCTATTATCTTTGATAATCCTTTATTTTCGCCTAATTTCGAAATGCATGGTACTAAAGAGTTTTTCTTAGAAAATGTTTATGATAAAGCTCTAGATGATGGTCCTATATTGGTTGATAATATTAATAGTACTACTATTGAAAATGAGATTGGAGAGGTCTTGACTTTATCTTGGAACACCATACCTCTTGAGAATGATCAGTCATCTTGTTATAAAATTGTTAAAAGTGGGTTTGAAGGTTTTAATCCCACTATTTTTGAACTTGATAAAAATTATTTGTTTGTAGATCATGAAAATCGTAATTTATGTGATAGTTATATTGTTGAGTTTATTCATGAGGCTACTGACAATTATTATGAGAGAGTAAAATATGGTTTTAGAAGTTTTCATGGTACTCATACACCTCTCTATGTGCTGAAAGTTTTGAAGTTGCTCTTGTTTTATCTACCCATTCTTGTTACTATGTGCTTATTTGATTTATTTTCTTACAAGATACCTATGCATAGGAAGTGGGTTATACTTAAATGTGTTTTGAATTTGCTTGTTGATGCTCTCTTTTACTTCAATTATATTTTTTATGTGAGCATCTTTATGTGTCTAACTTAAAGGCGTTAAAGAAAACTACTTCTTGGGAGATAACCCAATAGTTTTCTTGGGTCTTGGAAGTTATTACTTCTGTAATAACTCTCCTTATCCTTTTTGTTTGATTTTTGTGCCAAGAATAACCTCTAATGAGAGAGAAGTAAGATTCGGGGTAGTTGTTGTCCCGAAATAGATTTTTGTGCTTCATTGTAATTTTTTTTTAAATATCTATATGTCGGATTGAGTTGTAATTTTTTGAGAAAATCCCCCAGGTTGTTAAATAACTGCCGTTAGTTCAACACTTTTTTATTTGAGAAACATAAGGTCTTCTAAAAATCGGTTTTTATCTGCTGGTCTGTTTTGACAGATTTCTGCCATTATTTGCATTTGTCTCTTATCGATTTCTTTTTGAGTTATTTTTGGTGAACTGAAATTTTTAAGCGAATTACTACAGTAGCTTGTGTTTTTAATGAAAGTTTTGCTGTTTTGAAACTAAACCCCAAGGGTTATTACTTTTGAATGCGCTAATGTTGCTAATGAAGATTGTGTTAAATTTTGTATGAAGGAAATTTCCAAGTGTAGGGGAAGATTGATATAATGAGATGAAGAATGGACAAAATCTCAAGATTGGGGATTCCACCCCGTGTCACCCTAATAAATATTCAAGAGGTACAAGCGTCAAAGCTTGGGGATGTCCAACGCGTCCAATTCTTCATTAATAAAAATCTCAGGTCTCTTTCTAGACACTTTGTTTTTATTTTTTCATTCACTGTTGTGTTTTCTTGGAGCATCTTAGTTTTCGTTTTTGGTTTTCGTTTGCTTAGTTTGCTTGAATAAAATAGTTGGACCCCCGCTTTCGCTGTGTTGTTTCAAATAAGTTGATAGGTGTTGGAAAAGAGTAGAAAGTTTCATGCTTATAGTGATACAAAAGGAAGCCTATTTTGACTATGGCTTAGACTTTATCATGTCATGCTAGATGTTGTTTTGACCTTATGCTTAGTGATTATTGCCGTAGAATGACTTGTTCCAAACAATTGAGATTTCTTAATGTTCTTTGAAAGAATCATGCATTGTTTTAGCATACAAAAGCATAATATTGTGGTATTCTCCTTTGATGCTTTGTTTGGGTTGACTTGGCACATGCTCACACCATGTTATGACTATGAACGAGTCACCTTAGCCTCCATGATCATTTAGTTTTTGACTTGTGATACCACTTTATGCTTTATTTGATAATGTTTTGTCGCTCTGCGTGACTATGACCATTATTGCTCTCTTAGTTGGTCTCTCCTAGTCTTTTGCTAGCCTCCACTTGTATTGAGTAAGGTCTACTCATTCATCCAACTTCCAAAAACCAAGTTATTCCAAAGTGTCCACTATAAATTCCTATGCATGGTGTGTTACACCATTCCAAGTATATTCTTGTTTTATCTATCTTCCAAATTAAACTTGTTATGTGAAAATTAGTGATTAAAGCTCTCACAAACTTGATGGCACACTTTTATTTTTATTGAGCCTAATAAACTTGAACCATTTTGTTATCTATGTTGTATATTCTTGCACTTATAAGCTGGGTATTAGCAGAACCCTGCTGTCACGGGGAACTCTTTCAACACTGGTAAATATCTACCCAGTTGATATCATGCTCTTTTGTTTATGGATGTCAGCGGTGTGAAATAAAAGGGGAGTTTGTAAGTCCATGGAGTTATTTATATGTGTTAGAGAAACGACTGGGCCACAAGCCTACGCCATGCCTAATCATGGTGGAAACTTGCAGCATCACCATAGTGATCAATCAATGAAGCATTTTTCTTGTAAAAAAAGAGAGATAGAAAAATAAAAAAAAAAGAGGAAGGAAGAGAAAAAAGCACCATTTTCCCATGGTAAATAAGAAGATTGCTGAGATGCTCATTGTCTGTTGCCTTGTCATTTTGATATGGATAGCTCCTGTGTCATGTGGCAAGGGGTACCCCGTTGGCGGTTCTATATGATACACATATACTTACAATGACAAGAACATACCGGTAACTAAAGTTGAGTAGCATGAGGAACGGCCCTCGTACTCAAGGGACATGAGATTGCCAACTTATACTTTGTCAAGCATATACTCTATACTTTGTTCACTTTAACCTTAATCACTTCAAGATGCTTATGATAGGGGCAATGAGAGCTCAAACCTAACAAGTACCATAATTTTTGGAAGCTCTTTATGAAACTTGAAATTCCTTCTTCCCTTTATGAAGGTCCTTTCTTACACTTTTATATTCAGTCTCCGCCTTCTATCTTTATGCACCAATTAAGAGAGCATAGTTTTCATTCTTAGTTCTATGTGCATTGTCCCAAAACTTATAGATTGATTCATCATGTTGATATTGATTGTTCTTGAACTATTTGTATCTAGTCACCCTTATGAAATTTGAAGGTGTCCTATGCATTTTTGTTTTGCTATTCCATGAGGGACAAGCTGGATACTACTATGCTATGTTTTCTATATGTGAAACAAACAAACTTCTTTCAATGCATTGTTATTCATGATCTTTGTTTGTATCCTTTCATGTTGCAGCATAGTTACTATGTACTATTGTTAGAACTTCATCTTTCATGCTCATGTTTAGAGTACTTTGATCCCAGCTTTCAATGCTTGCAAATAGTTTGATCAAGATTATGATGGTGTATGTCACCTAAAAAATTATTCTTTTTATCACTTACCTACTCGAGGACGAGCAGGAGTTAAGCTTGGGGATGATTGATACTTCGTAAACGTATCTATAATTTTTGATGTTCCATGCTTGTTTAGTATCAACTTTTCTATGCTTTATCTACACTTTGAGGTATTTTTATACATTTTCTCGGACTAACCTATTAACGAAGTGCCAGTTGCCTGTTTTCTGTTGTTTTTTTGTTTCAGAAAAGCTAGTAAGGAAATATTCTCGGAATTGGACGGGACAAAAGCCAAATTCAGTATTAAACCGAGACGAACACCAAGACCAAAGGGCAGCCGAAGGAGCGCCACAGGGCAGCCACACTCTAGGGCCACGTGGGCCCACCCTAGGGCCCGCCGCCCTATGGCGTGCGCCCCTAGATGCCTCCCTGCCTCACCTCTTCGCCTATAAAAGCCCCCCGATGCCAAAACCCTAAACACCCGATCATATCTCCACGAAACAGTCCATAGCCGCCTCCACCATCGTCCCTAGATCGGGGGGATCGGAAGCTCTTCCTGGCACCCTACCGGAGGGGAGAGATCATCCCGGAGGCCTTCGTCGTCACCTTGCCATCCTACGGTATGATGCGTGAGTAGTTCACCCTTGGACTATGGGTCCATACAGTAGCTAGATGGTTGTTTCTCCTACTTTGTGCTATCATGTTTAGATATTGTGAGCTCCGTTCATTATCAAGATCATCTATTTGTAATCATACATGTTGTGTTTGCGGGGATCCGATGGATATTGAGATTGATATGTCAGATTGATATGATTCTATCATGTCTTATTGATTCTATCATGTATGTGTGGTTTGTGATCTTGCATTCTCTCCGTTTGAAAGTACAAAGGAAGTCGCCTAGAGGGGGGGTGAATAGGCTTTTTTAAATTGTTACGGTTTAGGCTCAAGTAAATGCGGAATAAAACTAACGTTTAATTTATTGAGCACAAAACCTAGCCACTAAGTTCACCTAGGTGCACCAACAACCTATGCTAAGCAATACAAGCGACAAGGTGATAGCAAGGTATAAATACTTCAAGCACGATGGCTATCACAATGTAAAGTGCATAAGTAAAGGGTTCGGTTGAGAGATAACCGATGGACGCGGAGACGAAGATTTGTTTCCCGAAGTTCACTTCCAAAGAAGCTACGTCTCCGTTGGAGAGGTGCGATGGCGCAATGCTCTCCGAATGCCACAAATGGCTCACCTCGAGGTGTGGTGGCTCGATGCTCACCCAACGCCACACAAGGCCTCACCCCGGATGCGGAAGCACGCTACTCACCGACGCCACAAAAGGCTCACCCTATTCTCCCAAGTGCGCACCACAAAAGGCGGGCACTTGCTCCACTATGGGACGCTTGAGGGCGGTCACCGAACCCGTACAAGATTGGGGCTAACTCCACAACTCAATTGGAGGCTCCCAACAACAAAGCCACAACAGGCCAACAATGCCACAAAAGGCCAACAACGCCACAAAAGGCTACAAGACCACAAAAGGTCAACAAGACCACAAAAGGTCAACAAACCAACCACACAACCGTCTAGGGTTCCAAGGAACCCAAGAGAAACAAGCTCTCAAGCTTGAACTCGCCGAATCTCCGAGGAGAACTCAAACCTATGCACCAAATGCAAGGGCAAGTCCTTCTCTCCCAAATTCCAACAAAGCTACAAAAGCTATTGGGGGAATAAGGGAGGAAGAACACAAGAGGAGAACACAAAACTCTCCAAGATCTAGATCCCAATGATTCCTTCACAAAGAAGGGATTTGACTTGGGGGGATTGTAGATCTAGATCTCCTCTCTCAAATCGCTCAAAAAGATGCAAGAATCATAGGAGGGGGAAGGGAGAAGGAAAGCTTCTTCAAGGTTGACAATGGAGGAGAGAGAGAAAGCCAAGAACCAAGAAGAAAAGCTAGTGCCCACGAAGGGGAAGAGGAGCCCCTTTTAAAGGGCTCCCAGATCTGCCCGTTATGGGCATTCGCGACACCTGGCCGGAACTTCGCGGCACCCAGCCAACGGTCTAAAACTGCGGAGTGAGAAACTGAAAACACGAATCATGGCCGGAACTTCCGGCCCTCGGGCGGAAGTTCCGCTCAAGAACTTTTGCCAGGACAAGTTCCGATCAAGTTCCGGCCAAGTTCTGGCAAATAGACATATTCAATACAGAAGGTTTCTGAACGTGAGCGGAACAAGACCCGGAACTTCCACCGGAACTTTCGGCGGCAAAAATGCCCTAGCGGAACTTCCGGTGGGAAGCCGGAACTTCCGGTCAGGGAAATTCCAGAAACCAGAAAACCAGAAACGCAATAACTTTTGCATCCAAACTCCAAATGGGATGAAACCAATTTTGTTGCAAAGATAACGACGAATAGAATCCAACAAGGTGTGGAGCCGGAAAACTCGCAAGATCAAAAACCGCAATAAGATATGCAAGTGAAATCCTTAGATGATGAACTAGAGCTTGTTATGATGATGACCACAAGCTCTAGATCCTCTCAAGGACAAGAACCAAATAACAACCAAGAAAGATGATGCTATGAATGCAAAGGTTTGAGCTCTCTCCGAACGAGGCAAACGAGACACCCGCTTGAGAGCCCCTCTTGATAGTACGGCTATCTATCCTAAACCCGGTCTCCCAACTAACAACACGAGACCGGCAAAAGAGAAGCCCTATCAACATACCTTTGCCTTGAGCGTCCCACTTGAACTTGATGTAGACCGTCTTGTTCTTCTATAGTGGGAACACCTTTCTTGTTTGCTCTTTCTCGCTCTTGCTTGATGAAGACTTGCAAAATGCTCCCCCATACTCCATGGGGAAACCTCTTCTTTGAACTTGTCTTCATCATTCCATGAGCACGAGGATGGCAAGCTTCAAGCATGAGATCTTCTAGAGATGGCGCATCTTGAGCTCGTCCTTCTTCATCCTTACTTGAGGTTGATCCATCTTGATGCAACTCTTTGCACATTCCTTGATCCACCTTCAAGCTCCTTCTTTCTTCATGATTCCATTGGGCACAAAGCCCTTGGACATTTCTTCATCTTCCAACCTTGAGACCAACACATGGCCCAAGCGATGCCAATGGACAAACCTACAAGTGAAACTCAATTTACACATTAGTCCATAGAGATTGTCATTAATTACCAAAACCACACATGGGGGCATACATGCCATTTCACCGTTGCTAGTAGCTATCTTGGCCAAGTAGATGTTAGGGACTCCAAGAGGGAGTATTTATGCTCGATAGTGGGTTCATGCCTCTATTAAATCTAGGGAAGTGATAGGAATCTCTAAGGTTATAGATGTTTTGTTGGTTTTAGTCTATCATCTATGCCTAAGGGATACATGAAGGGGTGGGGGCTCTATTTATAGGCCAGCCACATAAACATGGGTAGTTTAGGGATAAAACTAGGGTTTGGACGAGCTAGAGGGGTACATGGGCCGAAGGCCCAGCTGGCGGCGCGCAGGCCCATCACGCAGGCCGGAGACTCCGGTGTAGGGGCCGAAGACTCCGGTTAGTCTCTGGTGTCGTCTCCGGAGTGGCGTACTGACTGTCCCCGGGTCGGTTGTTGGGGTCGGTCCGGAGGTCGGTCTGGAGACTCCGGTGTAGGCCGGAGACTCCGGTGGTTCATACGTGGCTTCTTCCGCCTCCTCTTCCAAGCCTCCGTCTTGTCGGGCTTGATGTTTCGGGCTTCCTCCCTTGGCTCCGTACTTGTCGGTGTGAACCTATCATGCATATGTGACGGAGTATGAAGTAGCATACCATTCAATAGGGTAGGAAGTGGGCTCGCATAGAGGGACGGATTCACCTTTGGAGTCCATGACGACTTGGCGTAAGTTGGAGACCATGATGGTAACGACCGTAGGTTGGGCTGCATCATCTCCCCCCCCCCTTCAAAAATAGTCGTCCTCGACTCTCCATGTTCGTCACGAAGTAGAAGAGGTTAAAGGACATCCTTGATCCTGGGGTTCACCATATAGTCGTCCTCGGGAATATTGACTCGACAACACTTCAATGTTCGTTCACCTTCAATGAAGCCTACAAAGCTCACAACAAAAGCGAGGAAACACTCAAAGCATAGCCAATGCATGAAGATTATAGCATGAGTCCTCAAGTAGAAGGAAGTCACCTTAGCTTGTAGAGATAGCTCGATGAAGGGTAGCCATAGGTAACTCTCCTCAGTTCTTCTTGTTAACATATAGTCCATAGAGGTTGACGTGTATGCATTTGTACCTTCACACAACAAAGACCAAGCAAAATATTTTCGTGTGTGATAGAGGAGCATGTCAAATGTGGCATGTCCATTCTTGTTCAAAACACTATTAGCACAATACAAGGATAGCAAATGGAATGCATATGCAAGGTCAAAGTGCATGGAAATCGTTCGAACATCCTCCAAATGTGGGAACTCAAAAACTCCATATAACGTAGTAGTGGGGCACTCAAAGCATTGGATCAAAATTTCAATCAACATCTTTGATGCAAGAATAGGATAATTCGGCAAAAACACATAAGGAAAAATATCCAAAGAAACATCATTATGTGTGCAAACCAACCATTGGAAAGAGAAATTGTTCAATATGTTGGATGCCATACACATATCATCAACAGCAAGTATCATGGGAATATGAGTATCCCAAGTGGAAGAAAAAGCGACATGTTTGCAAACAAACCAAATGAAAGAGCAAGTGGTCCTTATGTTTGTTGCAACAACAAGACGAGATTCTCGGAAGCTCTCATGCCAATACATGCTCTTAATGGCATTATGGTTGCACACAAAAAAATGGAAGGGGAAATTGTTCAACATTTTTGTTGCAACACACAAAGCATCAATATCCAATAGCAAAGAAACATGAATGTCACAAGGTGAGATAATACCATCAACATGCTTGCAATCAAACCATAGAAAAGAGCAATTTTCCAACATGAAAGATGCAAAGCATGCAAAAGACCTGGGTTCGATCTTGAACTCACTTGTGGGATGCTCTCAAGAGCTCTTTTTGTCTACTCGTGCTCAACCGAGGTTGACATGATAGTGCGGGTACCTACACACATCATACACAAAAGGAAGAACGTGTGTGCATGGTAGAGATACACATCATCCATCATGACCTATCTCTTCTTGTGCACATCACCATTAATGTCAATCAAGTATGAAAGAGGTGCATGGTAAGTATGCAAGTGGGGAGCATGCTTATCATGGCAATCATCAAAATCTCCAAAAATCGAGAAAGCTATGGGGGCCATCTCATTATAACGCATACGATCAATGTTGTTGCAAGCAAAACAAGTGAAATAGCAAGCATTCATCTTATTCCAAGCAACGGGAGAAATTGAATGACTAGCATGACAAAGAAAGTCCGAAGCAATTGGAGGATACACACAAGATGCATAGCATGGCATGTTTATGGCAATGGTATCTCAATCAAACAATTCCACATGAGCAATATTATGCAAAGGCAAAGCATCACATGGGAATATGAATGAAGCATATGTAATGTCACAACTATCATTCATAACATGCATATCCTCACAATTCATCATGTCCACTAGTGGGATCATGGCATCATCAAAACCCTTATTGTTACCTTGTTCATACCTCTCATATGAAGTGGGTGTTGTGGAAGTAGTGGCCTCCTTGTGGACGACTTCGTCTTTTTGATGTATCCATGGCGTAGCATCCTCTTCATCCACCATGTACATCTTCTCCATTCGAGGCATCATTGCTTCATGGATTGGCGCATCTTCATCCATGGAACCTAGCACAACATAAGAGAACACACTAGAGGTAGAGGGTAAGTTGTTAGAAATCAAAATGGTCTCACTTGACCTATCAACTACCACTCTCAACTCACTAGGAGTATCACTCATGCCCTCCAAGTGGAAGCACTCAATCTCACAAAAGGTGGAGTCACTCATCTCACTCTTGGTCTCACTCAAGTGGGCTAAGTGGCTCTCATACTCACATGGGATTGGTACCACATCATCACTCAAGCATATAGGGGTAGGCTTGGGTTCCTCAACTCCATGCGCCTCCTTTGGTGAAGGTAAAATCCCATGCTCACCATTATTGACCTTGTTGCCTTCAAGGTTGGATGCCATAAGATGGGAATCATCGCTCTCCCCCATGGTCGAAGGGAAAATCCCATGCTCAAACATTTTGTGTACATCTCGTAATAGTGGTGGAGGTAGGCTCATGCTATCCAACTTGGCAAAGTAGAGGTCTAAATTTTCCTCATTCGCGAGGTCGTGGAAGTCAAGCGTAGGCGTTGAAGCTTGATGGCGTGGAGGAAGGCTTGCTCTTGGTGCCATTGTGGTGGTGGCACGAGTAGTTGAATGTGCCCTATGATGATGTCGACAGAGGTCATTGGCGTGCCTTGCTAATGATTGATGTTGGTGAGGCACTTGGTCATCCACATGACGCTCGCAACGATGATAATTTTCCTTGGCACTCTTCTTGTGCTTGTGGTGCCTTCTTGAGCTTGCTTGAGCATTATGGTTGGTGCTCATCACGAATTCTTCGTCTTGGTGGCAAAGATGCCTTTGACGATGTCTTGTATCCTCTTTATGGTGTCGATGCTCATGAGAGGATGTTTGTTGATGAAGATTCTTGTTTCTTGGCGCCTCTTGATGCATATGATGTTTGGACGCCACTCTTGTTTGGGTGGGAGGTGGAGCTTGGCGCCTTGGAGGTGATGTAGCTTGGCGCCTTGGATATGGTGGATCTTGACGCCATCTAGGTGGTGGAACTAGATGCCTTGTCGATGGTGCCGCTTGACGTCTCGGAGGTGGTGGCGCTTGTCGCCTTGGAGGTGGATCATCGAAGTAGGTGGTGCCCTTTGGTGTGGCACGCTTGGCCTTGAAGGTCATGGGATGTTGATGATGCGCCTCCGCTTGCTTGGCGTAGTAGGCTTCCATCTCCACATGGTGGAGGAATTCTTCATGGCTCATGGAGGAGCCATCAAAGTCGATGAAGTTCTCCGTGTCCTCCATGCTCGGCGAGGCATCGTCGATGTCGCACTCAAAGTCGTCCATGCTTGGGGAGTAATTGTTGGTGTAGTACTCCATACCACCCAAGCATGTGGATCCATTGTCGGTGTAGTGCTCCATATCCTCCATGGATGAGGAGCCATTGTCGACGTAGAGCTCCATGTCTTCCATGCATGTGGAGTCGTCGTAGGTGTAGTGCTCCGGGTCCTCAAAGCATGCGGAGCCATTGTCGGTGTTGTGCTCCGTCATGTCCTCTATACTTGTGGAGTCGTAGTCATGGTGGCTCATCATGGATTCTTCATAGATATCATTCTCGGTCCCAGAGTCCCTAGACATGCTTCACAAGACCAAGTGTTGTATATGAAAGTGGTAGAGGGTGTTAGGGATACAACGTCGAACTTTACTTTACCTTGGAAGATCGTATCGTGCAAGTGGTAACACTTGAGAGCTATAAACCAAGCAAAGTGAAGTTCACGCAGAACACCAAAACCAACTACTAACCAAAAAACATACACACACAAGGCCTATGGTGGATAGGTATGGAAAGTGGCATGTCAAGAACCAATCCGAAATCAAGATGTTGTAATGGCAAGTAAAGAACCACAATGATCACAAAGTAAAACAAGTCAATCCACAAGATAGGAAATATGTACAAGGAAACACACACGGTGGGATAAATGGCACTTGTCTGACGGAGAAAGTGAGCTAAGAACCAAATGATTACCTAGCGAAGACTATAAGATCGTGTCACACAAGTACAAGGAGAGACGCTAGTTCGATTGCATAAGATTGGTGGGCTACAAGATATGCACAATAAGTACCACCTATATGATGTTCATCGAGCTTGCGCTTCCTATTCTATGAGGCACATGTATATTTCTTTTTTTTCTCTTTTTCTTTTTTTCTATTTCTTTTTTTTTATTTTTTATTTTTCACTTGCCTCTTCCTTGTGCCAACAACTATACAAGATAACTATATGAGATAGCGCTCACACATTTTCTCGGAATTCTACATGGTATCAAATTTTCATAGCCCAAGCAATCATAAGAGGAACTAGTCTCAATAGGTGTTTGTTGCTCGCAAAGATAGTGCGGTTCACAAAGGAATGCAAGTGGGGAAAAGTCGCGGAATGTTTATACCTTTCATCGACGATCTTCACCCTTTATTGTTGGATTCCTCCTTGCTCACGGAATTTGTATGTAGTAGATAGCTTGAACAACGTGGATTATGATGTAGATCTCCTTCTCCTCTTCGAAACGAGCTAAAGAACAACAAAATCAGAGTTGAAATGCAAAAGTTATGCTCAAAACCGTGCTGCAGTTTTTCTGTCTGCAGGAAGGGGCGGAGACTTCGGTCTGGAGCTCGAAAAGTCCGGAAACTCCGGTCTAGGCCGGAGACTCCGGTCCGGGAGATTCCAGGACGTCCATAACTAGAACGGACGAGTTTTGGGCGGAAAAACTCGAAGCAAAATGTAGGGGTCCCAACCTAATAAGGTTGATCCCTCCTGTGTTTTACAATGCTAGTCCCTGGATCAATAGCTAGCATCCACAGTTAAGATGTAATATCAGGAAACAAAGGTCATAATATAACTTTATAACCAGGAATAACATAAGTTTATTACATCAAACATAGCTCATTTGGCTATTACAATACATTGCAGCGGAATAATTATAGTCATGGGTCCTTCATCTTCAAGGTGCCACAGGCAGGTGTTGGTTGTAGACTTTGTAGTCCTAGTCAATCAAACAATCTTCATTCAAAAACAATCATCCTGCAACATTACAAGTTACAGCCACAAGGGTCAATACATTTTGAATTGTATTGGCAAGCTTCACTTTTATATATAAGAGTGGATCCTATCATTATATGCATATTTGGCTAAGTAGAGTTTAAGGCTTATTTGCATAAAGCAATATTTTATCCTATCTTTTCAAAAGGGTTTTAAAGTCCTTTGTCAAATTTCTTTTCCAAGTTCCTTGAACTCCTTGGCTCAAGTGTTCAAGTCCTTGTAAAAAAAAATCCCTTGAGCTACTTGGTAACCCCAAGTGCAACAAGTTTTATGAAATCTCATGAGTTCCTTGGTAACCCCAAGTACATCATGCTCTTGAGCACCTTGGTAACCCCAAGTGCAACAAGTTTTACAAAATCTCTTTGAATTCCTTGGTAGACACACAAGGGCATCAAGTTTTTATATTAGAAGTTGGAATGTCGAGATCTCCCATAGTTCAAACTTTAGTTGCTCAGTATTGTCCATAACCGGGGACACGGCTAAGTACTTAGATTTTAATAACTTCTGCAGAAGGAGTACACTTTACCCACATGTCACAATCCCATCCTTTTGCCACCAGTGGCCTACTGGATTAGTGCTCACCAAGATGGAGTACTGGCAGATTGATAATGTGACGAAGTCTTTCCAAAAGGTCCTCCCATACATCATTGCTAGCTTTGTCTTCAGCCCCCATGAAGCATTCCAGATCCCCATGTCCAGTAACTAAAGACAATGTATGGGTCTTCCTAATGTAATTGACTAAGCCAGAGCCATAATAGCATGTGGTTGCACACGAAAGCCACAATTGGAGAAGCATGTTTGATCTCTAAGTTTCCTAGGTGGTTTTCTTTTGGAGCACAACACAAAGTGATTGCCATAGACATGGTTCCCTTTTGTTGCCACCTTCTCCAAAACTTAAAGTATCCTCCACCTAGGTGGTTCATTGAGTCCTTGTTTTATTATGTAAAACACAAGTTCTTTTCTCAACCTTTGTAAAATCTCAACATGTATCTCTTTTCAAATTATAGCATATAGCATGGCTAAGCATGTACAACTTCAATATTTTCACTAAGGAGTGTATAGGGAATCCTATTAGGATTTTAGCATAGCATAAGTACAGAAATATCTTTTCATGCATATTTTCAAAATCCACTAAGTATAATAAAAATAGTAGGACTTTTGTATGATAGTGTAACTTGCCTTTTTGTTAGGGAATGATAGTCACTCCTTGATCTTGCTAGTCTCTCACTGTGCTAATTTCACTACAATCAAACAAGCATGGTATCAAGTAGCATTCCATACCAACATTCAAACATTATTTCACATACACAAAGCAATGGATCCTATCTCATGCAGAAGAGGGTTCTATTGCAAGGTTGGTCTCTACTAGGTTTATAAACTTTGTAAGGTCCACATTGGTCATTTACCAAAATGGCAAAGTCATTGGTTAGAGGGTTTTGCTCAAAGTATATTTTAAAATCCATTCAACATTTTATGTGGTGAAAATTATTCTTTTCAAAGCAAAACTTTATGTTTTTCACCAAGTAAGTTGCCTTTGGCAAGGCTTGGTGTTTTGGATCAGTAAATTTGGTCCATAACATTTTTCCAAAGTTTTCTTTGCAAAAACATTTCCATAATAAAATCAATGAGTTTATTTGGCTAGAAAATGGCTAGGTTAAATAATTCAACTTGAATTTCACCAAAATCATTTTTAACACTATGGGTTGGTTCCTAGGGTCAGTAAGGTCACACAAATCCATTTTGCAAAAGATTTAATCCTTAAATCAATTTTAAACAATTTTTATACTCTAAACAAGTACACAAATGTTTCTGCAAATTCAATCAAGCTAACAGATACTATTTTCAAAACTAAGGCCATGGTTAGCTAGGGCTTGTTCTCCTGAATCCAATGACATAAAATTTGCAATTTTTTGACGTGTGGTTTGAAAGTTACAAGGGTTTGAAGTTTGCAAATAAATCTATTTTCAAATTTCTTTTTAAAACGAATTAGGTGACACGCGGCGTGTTTTAACTGGACGATACCGGTTCGGGTGGATCGTGTGCTGCGGAGCGTTGGATTTAAGTTGGATCGTGCAGCACAGAACGCGTACCTCTTCGCGGTAAGTGATCTAATCTCGCTCGTTCAAACTAGATCTGACGGCTGTGGAAGGCCTGACCTAATTCTGGCGGCGCTTAGCGGC
Organism: Avena sativa; assembly: GCA_916181665.1. Lineage (NCBI taxonomy): Eukaryota > Viridiplantae > Streptophyta > Magnoliopsida > Poales > Poaceae > Avena > Avena sativa. Next base: position 149,878,175 of record OV702279.1, on the reverse strand, counting down.
AGCGTGCGGCGGCGACGCTCTGCTAGCGGCGGAGCTGGCGTTGCAGGAACCGAGGGAGAGGCTGGCAGGGCTTTCCAGGCTCACAGAGACCTGCTGATGCTCGAGGTGGGGTTGGCTACTCGAGGGGCGCAAGGGGTTGCTGCTAATTGCTCGTCGGAGAAGCTGCGGGCGGCGGTGCTCTCGGGTTGCTGTCGAGGACGATGCTGCAGATCACCAGGAGGTAAACAAAACACATAGTCAGGAGCGCAAGGACACGGCGAAGGTGTGTGCGTGAACGAGAAGGCGCGGGGCGGTCTGGTTCACCTGGGAGACATCGCCGGAGAAGAAGCAGACACGGCGGCGCTCTGTGCTTGACGATGGCGAGGATTGGGGGCGCCCTAAGACAAACGGGAAGTGCCGTTAGGTTCGTATGTGCTTGGAGATCATCATTGTGTTCTCGGGGAGGAGAGGGGCGAACAGAATCTACCTGTGGGGCTCGTCGGAGAAAGAGGCAGACGGTGGCGACGGTGGTCGTCGTGGTTGTCGACACTCTGGATCGCTCGGGGGAAAGCTGGTGTTACGGGGATGATCGCCAGGAGGTGGGGATCACGAGAGGATGGTCGAGGAGGCAAGGGGCGGTGAGGGGCTGCCGGAATTGCTGCGACAGCTCTTCGGAGACGGCGGCGGTGCGAGCTCAAATTGTAGCAGCCTCGGGGCAGAGAGGGAGTGGCGAGTGAGGGGAAAAGAGGAGGAGGAGCAGGCGGTTAAATGGACGTGGCCGCGACGAGGAATTAACGCGGCGTTAAGGAGAATTAAACGCGCGGAATCAAGGCCTGCAACGGCAGCGAGGGGGAAGAGGCGTGGTTCGCGGGTGGGGAAGAAGGGGTGTGGAGTGGGGTCCTCTGGCAGTGAGAAAAAGGGAGTGGAGATGGGGCCAGTAGTCAGTCCCTCGGTGGGTAAGTTAATTTGTGCGAATCGTTTTCTGCGGGGAAAGAAGCTAGGCTGGTTGGTGGGCTTAGTGGGCTGCCTGGGTTGGGTTGGCCCTTTTCCTTTTTTTTTACTCTGTGTTCTTTTTCTTTTCTATTTCTGAATTTCTGTTTGAATTCTCTATCAAACAAACATGGTTCAAATAAATTCAAACAACACCCATACTTTGTAAATTTGATTTGGTTCTGTTCAGTAGTCTGAACCTAAATCTAAACTCCATAATTTTTAAATAATAAAGTCCATTATTAGTTATAATAAATGACCATTGCTAATTATCAACTTTGGGTTTGATTTATTTCAACCTCAATTTAAATCCATATATTTTCCAAAACCAAAATAGTGGGTTGTATTTGAAATAAGGTATATTTAAAAAGCTTTGTTTAAAATAAATAACAATTTTGTTAAAGGTTCCATTTATAATTTAAATAAATGGATCATGGTTTATTAATAAAATAGGGTTTGGTTTATTAATAAGATCTTCATTTAAAACTCCAATATTTTTCAAAACCAATTCAGTAGGTTTTATTTGGAATATCAATTATTTGGAAAACTTACTTTAAATAATTTAACAAGTTTTGATGTTTCACTCAAATTGGTAAAACCTTTTATTTAAAATAAAGTTTGGATATTAATTCCTTATTATTTTATTTAGCAATCCTTTATTATTTTTAAACAAACTTTTGCTATTTTATTCAAATCAAAATGTTTTAAATCCAAAGCTTGGCCAAGGTTTAATTTGTCTTTACAAAATAATCTTTATTTATAAATCTATCTTTTCTTTTGAAAACCAAATATTTTTGTTCAAAGATTCAAAATAACAAATTTAAGACATTTTAATTTCCTTTAATAAATGTTTAACTTTATAAATCTTTTTAGGATTTTATTTGATTCAAATGGGTTTGAGGTTCCATTTAAATTCAAAAAGTTTCTTCTGGCTCTGAAAATCAAACAAAGTTTTATTTTATTAATTTATTTTCACATTACAAGATTTGGAAAATCTTGGGATGTGACAGGCTACCACCCTTAAAATAAATCTCGTCCCGAGATTTGGGAAGGCTGGGGTTACAAGCAAGTTCAAAACAACTAGGGTACTACCACCCTTCAAAATTTTCAAACAAAATTACATTTTGGTCTTCTTGGGTCCTAGAAAACTTCTCTAAGCAATCTTTTGTTTTATTTCCACACTTGACTCATGGGCCAAGGTTGAGTTTCTCCATAGGCTTGTTCAACTTGTTTTTCATCCTTTCTGGACAGTTGCTTGCATAGTGTCCTGGATTCTTGCAGTTGAAGCAATGAATGTCCTTGAGTTCTTTGCGTTGTTCTTGTGGACAAGTTGCTACATAATGGCCTGGTTCTTTGCAGTTGTTGCACCACACTTGGTCAATCTCTTTATTCTTCTTGTTCTCTGGGCATCCACTGGAGTAGTGTCCCATTTCTTTACATTTACGACATTGCACAAGGCTCATGTCTTGCTTGGGCTTCTTGATTTTCTTTGATCCTTTGAATTGGGTTGTCTTGTTTGGATGTAGGAGTGGTCCTTTTCCTTTGGTAGACTTGGATCCTTCTTGTTTCCTTTGTTACACCATGGCATAGATAGGACATAGGCCTGGAGTATGATCACTTCCTTCACAAAGGTAGCAAGTAGCTTGAGAGGTAGGACATTGTCCAACAGGATGATCTTCTTCACAATTGGGGCATTGTCCTTCATGCTCCTTGGAGGTATGATCCTTGTCTCCACAAATAATGCAAGCTGGGGCTCCATCTAGAACAATATTCTTTTCATCCTTGTTATCATACATTCTCTTTGGATAGTTTTCTTCCATGCTAATCATTTGATTAGTCACCTTAAGCATCAGTTGAGACTGCTCTTCCAAAAACCTTTGCAGTGCTGGATCCTTATCACTATTGTTGACTAGGAACTGAGCTGTTAGTTGGTTCAACTGGTGTTGGGTTGCTATGAGTTCTTTCATGCTATCAGCTTGGTTGGTGTTGGTGTCATCAACCTTGGAGTCTTTTGGAGTAGTCATCTGTTTGGGTTGAAGGGAGTTTAGAATAGGCAAGATATTTCTAAGGAATTATTTCTAAACACACACATCACAAATCACACAAACAATGTGCATGCAATCACAAACCAAACATTCACAATCAACTTTTGCACTCAAACAACAAGGTTCAAGCACTTTCTTAGGCAACAAAATATTTTTGTTACACCACATAAGTTGGTGTGTTTGACTTAACTATAAATGGTGGTCCATCTACATGGTTCACTTGTGATCTTTCCTTCCTTCATGATTCTTCTTACTTGAGATCTTGGTTTCCTTGAGAAAAACTCTTGGTTGTAATACTTCAAAGTTGTTGATGGTTCCTTCTTATTTTGCATTCCCTCAGTCTCTAAATCTTGAGTAAGATTTCCTTGTTTCACTTGTGGTTCTTAGTAGTTTCCAAGTTGGAAGTCCTTGGTGAACATGCTGAAGATGTTGAAGTCATTAGAGCTGAAGATGTTGAAGTCTTTAGAGTTGAAGATGTTGAAGAAGGCCTTTGCATATGATGAAGTCTTTGGTCTTGGGGTAGGTTTTCCATCAAGTTGAAGTAGAAGAGGTGTAGTGTTAAAACCAAAATGATTGAGGAAAGAGTTTACAAGTGTTTTTGTAAATAAGTTTTTGGAACAAGTAAAACTCCTATTTTTCTAAGGGTTTTTGTCCAATCCTAGGGTTTACAAATCCTACAGGCAACACAATGCTCTGATACCATCTGTAGGGGTCCCAACCTAATAAGGTTGATCCCTCCTGTGTTTTACAATGCTAGTCCCTGGATCAATAGCTAGCATCCACAGTTAAGATATAATATCAGGAAACAAAGGTCATAATATAACTTTATAACCAGGAATAACATAAGTTTATTACATCAAACATAGCTCATTTGGCTATTACAATACATTGCAGCGGAATAATTATAGTCATGGGTCCTTCATCTTCAAGGTGCCACAGGCAGGTGTTGGTTGTAGACTTTGTAGTCCTAGTCAATCAAACAATCTTCATTCAAAAACAATCATCCTGCAACATTACAAGTTACAGCCACAAGGGTCAATACATTTTGAATTGTATTGGCAAGCTTCACTTTTATATATAAGAGTGGATCCTATCATTATATGCATATTTGGCTAAGTAGAGTTTAAGGCTTATTTGCATAAAGCAATATTTTATCCTATGTTTTCAAAAGGGTTTTAAAGTCCTTTGTCAAATTTCTTTTCCAAGTTCCTTGAACTCCTTGGCTCAAGTGTTCAAGTCCTTGTAAAAAAAAATCCCTTGAGCTACTTGGTAACCCCAAGTGCAACAAGTTTTATGAAATCTCATGAGTTCCTTGGTAACCCCAAGTACATCATGCTCTTGAGCACCTTGGTAACCCCAAGTGCAACAAGTTTTACAAAATCTCTTTGAATTCCTTGGTAGACACACAAGGGCATCAAGTTTTTATATTAGAAGTTGGAATGTCGAGATCTCCCATAGTTCAAACTTTAGTTGCTCAGTATTGTCCATAACCGGGGACACGGCTAAGTACTTAGATTTTCATAACTTCTGCAGAAGGAGTACACTTTACCCACATGTCACAATCCCATCCTTTTGCCACCAGTGGCCTACTGGATTAGTGCTCACCAAGATGGAGTACTGGCAGATTGATAATGTGACGAAGTCTTTCCAAAAGGTCCTCCCATACATCATTGCTAGCTTTGTCTTCAGCCCCCATGAAGCATTCCAGATCCCCATGTCCAGTAACTAAAGACAATGTATGGGTCTTCCTAATGTAATTGACTAAGCCAGAGCCATAATAGCATGTGGTTGCACACGAAAGCCACAATTGGAGAAGCATGTTTGATCTCTAAGTTTCCTAGGTGGTTTTCTTTTGGAGCACAACACAAAGTGATTGCCATAGACATGGTTCCCTTTTGTTGCCACCTTCTCCAAAACTTAAAGTATCCTTCACCTAGGTGGTTCATTGAGTCCTTGTTTTATTATGTAAAACACAAGTTCTTTTCTCAACCTTTGTAAAATCTCAACATGTATCTCTTTTCAAATTATAGCATATAGCATGGCTAAGCATGTACAACTTCAATATTTTCACTAAGGAGTGTATAGGGAATCCTATTAGGATTTTAGCATAGCATAAGTACAGAAATATCTTTTCATGCATATTTTCAAAATCCACTAAGTTTAATAAAAATAGTAGGACTTTTGTATGATAGTGTAACTTGCCTTTTTGTTAGGGAATGATAGTCACTCCTTGATCTTGCTAGTCTCTCACTGTGCTAATTTCACTACAATCAAACAAGCATGGTATCAAGTAGCATTCCATACCAACATTCAAACATTATTTCACATACACAAAGCAATGGATCCTATCTCATGCAGAAGAGGGTTCTATTGCAAGGTTGGTCTCTACTAGGTTTATAAACTTTGTAAGGTCCACATTGGTCATTTACCAAAATGGCAAAGTCATTGGTTAGAGGGTTTTGCTCAAAGTATATTTTAAAATCCATTCAACATTTTATGTGGTGAAAATTATTCTTTTCAAAGCAAAACTTTATGTTTTTCACCAAGTAAGTTGCCTTTGGCAAGGCTTGGTGTTTTGGATCAGTAAATTTGGTCCATAACATTTTTCCAAAGTTTTCTTTGCAAAAACATTTCCATAATAAAATCAATGAGTTTATTTGGCTAGAAAATGGCTAGGTTAAATAATTCAACTTGAATTTCACCAAAATCATTTTTAACACTATGGGTTGGTTCCTAGGGTCAGTAAGGTCACACAAATCCATTTTGCAAAAGATTTAATCCTTAAATCAATTTTAAACAATTTTTATACTCTAAACAAGTACACAAATGTTTCTGCAAATTCAATCAAGCTAACAGATACTATTTTCAAAACTAAGGCCATGGTTAGCTAGGGCTTGTTCTCCTGAATCCAATGACATAAAATTTGCAATTTTTGGACATGTGGTTTGAAAGTTACAAGGGTTTGAAGTTTGCAAATAAATCTGTTTTCAAATTTCTTTTTAAAACGAATTAGGTGACACGCGGCGTGTTTTAACTAGAAGATACCGGTTCGGGTGGATCGTGTGCTGCGGAGCATTGGATTTAAGTTGGATCGTGCGGCACAGAACGCGTACCTCTTCGCGGTAAGTGATCTAATCTCGCTCGTTCAAACTAGATCTGACGGCTGTGGATGGCCTGACCTAATTCTGGCGGCGCTTAGCGGCAGCGTGCGGCGGCGACGCTCTGCTAGCGGCGGAGCTGGCGTTGCAGGAAGCGAGGGAGAGGCTGGCAGGGCTTACCAGGCTCGCAGAGACCTGCTGATGCTCGAGGTGGGGTTGGCTACTCGAGGGGCGCAAGGGGTTGCTGCTAATTGCTCGTCGGAGAAGCTGCGGGCGGCGGTGCTCTCGGGTTGCTGTCGAGGACGATGCTGCAGATCACCAGGAGGTAAACAAAACACATAGTCAGGAGCGCAAGGACACGGCGAAGGTGTGTGCGTGAACGAGAAGGCGCGGTGCGGTCTGGTTCACCTGGGAGACGTCGCCGGAGAAGAAGCAGACACGGCGGCGCTCTGTGCTTGACGATGGCGAGGATTGGGGGCGCCCTAAGACAAACGGGAAGTGCCGTTAGGTTCGTATGTGCTTGGAGATCATCATTGTGTTCTCGGGGAGGAGAGGGGCGAACAGAATCTACCTGTGGGGCTCGTCGGAGAAAGAGGCAGACGATGGCGACGGTGGTCGTCGTGGTTGTCGACGCACTGGATCGCTCGGGGGCAAGCTGGTGTTACGGGGATGATCGCCAGGAGGTGGGGATCACGAGAGGATGGTCGAGGAGGCAAGGGGCGGCGAGGGGCTGCCGGAATTGCTGCGACAGCTCTTCAGAGACGGCGGCGGTGCGAGCTCAAATTGTAGTAGCCTCGGGGCAGAGAGGGAGTGGCGAGTGAGGGGAAAAGAGGAGGAGGAGCAGGCGGTTAAATGGACGTGGCCGCGACAAGGAATTAACACGGCGTTAAGGCGAATTAAACGCGCGGAATCAAGGCCTGCAACGGCAGCGAGGGGGAAGAGGCGTGGTTCGCGGGTGGGGAAGAAGGGGTGTGGAGTGGGGTCCTCTGGCAGTGAGAAAAAGGGAGTGGAGATGGGGCCAGTAGTCAGTCCCTCGGTGGGTAAGTTAATTTGTGCGAATCGTTTTCTGCGGGGAAAGAAGCTGGGCTGGTTGGTGGGCTTAGTGGGCTGCCTGGGTTGGGTTGGCCCTTTTCCTTTTTTTTTACTCTGTGTTCTTTTTCTTTTCTATTTCTGAATTTCTGTTTGAATTCTCTATCAAACAAACATGGTTCAAATAAATTCAAACAACACCCATACTTTGTAAATTTGATTTGGTTCTGTTCAGTAGTCTGAACCTAAATCTAAACTCCATAATTTTTAAATAATAAAGTCCATTATTAGTTATAATAAATGACCATTGCTAATTATCAACTTTGGGTTTGATTTATTTCAACCTCAATTTAAATCCATATATTTTCCAAAACCAAAATAGTGGGTTGTATTTGAAATAAGGTATATTTAAAAAGCTTTGTTTAAAATAAATAACAATTTTGTTAAAGGTTCCATTTATAATTTAAATAAATGGATCATGGTTTATTAATAAAATAGGGTTTGGTTCATTAATAAGATCTTCATTTAAAACTCCAATATTTTTCAAAACCAATTCAGTAGGTTTTATTTGGAATATCAATTATTTGGAAAACTTACTTTAAATAATTTAACAAGTTTTGATGTTTCACTCAAATTGGTAAAACCTTTTATTTAAAATAAAGTTTGGATATTAATTCCTTATTATTTTATTTAGCAATCCTTTATTATTTTTAAACAAACTTTTGCTATTTTATTCAAATCAAAATGTTTTAAATCCAAAGCTTGGCCAAGGTTTAATTTGTCTTTACAAAATAATCTTTATTTATAAATCTATCTTTTCTTTTGAAAACCAAATATTTTTATTCAAAGATTCAAAATAACAAATTTAAGACATTTTAATTTCCTTTAATAAATGTTTAACTTTATAAATCTTTTTAGGATTTTATTTGATTCAAATGGGTTTGAGGTTCCATTTAAATTCAAAAAGTTTCTTCTGGCTCTGAAAATCAAACAAAGTTTTATTTTATTAATTTATTTTCACATTACAAGATTTGGAAAATCTTGGGATGTGACACAAAACCTCAGATTGATGGGGGAAATCAAGGAATTAGGCCATGGGAACGCAGGGGAAGGTAGATCAACAAGTTTAGCAAGTAATCCACTGATCAAAACCTACCAAAACTTACTCAAATTACAGATCGATCCAAATCACGAATTGGGGCTGTTTTTGGTGGATTTTTTGAATTTATGGGGAAAGACCAAATCGATGAGAAATCCGTGGCAACCAAAAGCTGCTGATACCAGATGATGGAGGGGTTAACCTCTTGGGTGGCCCGATCTTCACGGATATCGTGGTCAAATCGATGGGAAATCGAGGGGAAAGGGAGAAGGTAGCGGAAGCAAACACACACCTCGTGAAGAACACGATGAACACATGCAAACTCACATGATACAAGGCCGATTGCTCACGAACGGTGGCCACTGGTCCGATAGAATCCTCGCAAGGAAAGATCGGTCAACGTGCTCCCTGAAATCCACACCGGAGAGGAAAGAACGCCTTGGGGAGGGTCTTGACAACTTGGAGACGAGACAATGAACTCCAAGGCATTGTTCAACGATGGATGCGTGATGCAAAGTCCAATCGAGGTTGGTGACGATAGTCAATCCCCTTGGATAAGCGGATGATGCAAAACTAGATATTCCACACAAGGGGGTTGTCTTTAGTCTATCATCTATGCCTAAGGGATACATGAAGGGGTGGGGGCTCTATTTATAGGTCAGCCACATAAACAGGGGTAGTTTAGGGATAAAACTAGTGTTTGGACGAGCTAGAGGGGTACATGGGCCGAAGGCCCAGCTGGCGGTGCGCAGGCCCATCACGCAGGGCGGAGACTCCGGTGTAGGGGCCGGAGACTCCGGTCAGTCTCCGGTGTCGTCTCCGGTCAGTCTCCGGTGTCGTCTCCGGAGTGGTGTACTGACTGTCCCCGGGTCGGTTGTTGGGGTCGGACCGGAGGTCGGTACGGAGACTCCGGTGCACAGGACCGGAGACTCCGGTGTAGCAGGACCGAAGACTCCGGTGTAGGCCGGAGACTCCGGTGGTTCAGCCGTGGCTTCTTCCGCCTCCTCTTCCAAGCCTCCGTCTTGTCGGGCTTGATGTTCTGGGCTTCCTCCCTTGCCTCCGTACTTGTCGGTGTGAACCTATCATGCATATGTGACGGAGTATGAATTAGCATACCATTCAATAGGGTAGGAAGTGGGCTCGCATAGAGGAACGGATTCACCTTTGGAGTCCATGACGACTTGGCGTAAGTTGGAGACCATGATGTGGTAATGACCGTAGGTCGGGCTGCATCATGTTATCTTTCTTAAGGAGAACACCTCTAGTGAACTGTGGACCCCGGTCCAATATTTACCATTGATACATCATCTACTGTTACCGTTTACTCTCTACAAGCAACCATTACCTTCCACACTATACGTTTAATCCTTTTTTTTCAAAAAACCAGTGAGATTGACATCCTCACTGTAGGATGGGGCAAAGGCTTGATTTTGTGTTGTGCAGGATTCCAAGTTGCTAGCCACACCTTGGAGTTGTTTCCTTCCTCCTACCGGTTCGATAACCTTGGTTTCATAACTGAGGGTAAACTTACTGATGTTCTCATCACACCTTCCTCTTGGGGTGTCCCAACGAAGCTCTATAGTGATCTCAGCTCATCAATCTCCTGGTACTCTTGGGCGCGTACCACGGCTTCATCAAAGGAGGCAGATCGTTCCTCGGAATCTCGTGCTTTCTTCGGGTTTCCACGGATAGTGATGACACTATTGGGACCTAGAAGGTTCATCATATTGTATATGTAGAAGGGACGGGCCATGAACGCCCAGTAAGTCGGACGTCCAAAGATGGCGTGGTAAGCACTTTCCAACAGTACCACCTCGAAGGAGAGTATCTTGGTCCGGTAGTTATCCGGAGTTTCGAATGTCATGTCCAGTGTGATCTCATCTATATAATCCGTTTGTCTTCCTAGTACAATGCCACGAAATGTCACATTCTTGTGGTTTAACTAGCTTTTGTGAATCTTGATGCAGAGGAGGATTTCAATGTAGAGGATGTTGATGCTACTGCCATCGTCCATGAGATTTTTAGAGAACTCATGGCCATTAATAAAAGGATTTACGACCAGAGGGTACATTCCCTTATGATGTGTTTTCTTTGGGTGATCACTTCGGTCAAAGGTGATTACTATGTGTACAACCGGAACTGTGGCATTAAGCTCATGGATAACCGCCTTTATGACCTTAGCCGGTTGAGTTCCAAGAAAGCATACATAAGAGCCTTTCTTTGTGAGATAATCCTTATTTCCATCCAACGTGGGTTGTGAAGCATCCGCTTCTTCCATGTCGGAATCTTCCTTGGCTTCCTTGCCTTTCTCGAAGTTTTTCTTTCATTTGCATCGCTATGCCCCGTAGAGAGCGGATTCGTATCTCTTGACGTCGTGTCACATCCCAAGATTCTCCAAATCTTGTAATGTGAAAATAAATGAATAAAATAAAACTTTGTTTGATTTTCAGGGCCAGAAGAAACTTTTTGAATTCAATTGGAACTTCAAACCCATTTGAATCAAATAAAATCCTAAAGGGATTTAAAAACATAAAACAATTAACAAAAGAAAATAAAATATGTTTGGAAATACTATTTTTGGATCTCTTAATAAAAGATTTGGTATTCAAAAGAAAAGATGGATTTATAAATAAATATTATTTTATAAAGACAAATTAAAACCTTGGACAAGCTTTTGAATTAAAACATTTTGTTTTGATTAAAAATAGCAAAGGATTAATTAAATAAAATAATAAGGATATTAATATCCAAGTTTAAATAAAAGGTTTTACCAATTTAATTAAAACATCAAAACTTATTTAAATTAATTAAAATAAGATTTCCAAATATTTGATATTCACAAATAAAACCTACTAAAGTGTTTTGGCTTTATTTTGGGTTTTAAAATAGATCTCTCAATAAAACAAATTCTATTTGATTTAATAACTAAGGTCCATTTTATTTAATTATTAAATGGATCCTAAAATAAAGATGTTATTTTGTTTTAAACAAGTTTCCAAATATTATTTATTTCCAAATAACCTACTGATTTGGTTTTGAAAGTGTTTGGAATTCAAATGAGGATTTTATTAAATCAAACCATATTAAATAAATAAAGGACCCTTTTTATTTAATTAATAAAGGGATCTTAAAAATATTATTTTATTTTGAGATTTGGTTTATGTTGATAAACAGAACCAAAAACCCATTACAATTGTCTGAAATGTTTGAATTATTTGAATGCTTGAATAGTTGGATGAAAATCAAATCAGAAAAATAGATTTAGAAATAGAAAAAGATTTAGACAGGAAAACAAAAATAGAACAGCCCACCATCTGGCCCAACTAACCCAACAGCAGCCCACCTAGCCCACCTCACCCTCGCCCCCGAAACGTTTTTCTTCACCCCAGAAGAAACCCGCACCCTCACTGGCTGGTGGACCTTCTTCCCCCTCTCTTTCCCCGCTGACAGGTAGACCCCACCGCTACTATTCGTCGTCCTCACCCGCGCGACCCCTTCTCCCCCAAACCGCGCTGCCGTTCCCTGTCGTCAATCCGCGCGCTTAATTCCTCATAATGGCTGCATTAATCTCGCCTCTGACCTTGCGTACTTAAGCGCCAGGGCCTTCCCCTCCTTTCCCCCAGACCACTCCTCCTCTCTGCCCCTAGGCTGTCGCCAATCCCTTCTGCACCGCCGCCGTCTCCGACGAGGTTCGGTGTCGATTCCGACCAAGCCACACCACCCCAAGCCTCCCTGAGCACACTGGCAGCTTCCCCACTCCCAGACGCTTCTCCCCGTGCCCTTCATTCAACCACGGGCGTCCCAGAACGTCGCCTTCGTCAAGCTTCAAGCGCTGCCGTGTCTGGTTCTTCTCCGACGAGCCTCACAGGTAGATTCCGACCGCCCCGTGCCTTCTCGTTCATGCACGTGTCTTCTCCGTGACCTCCCGCACCTAACCATGCCCCTGTCTTGTCCTAGGACGATCTACAACGTCGCCTTCGACCGTGGACAGAACCACCCAACGCCGTTCTTTACTCCGGCGAGGAATTACTGCAGACCCTGAGCGCCCCGTGACTAACCGACCACACCCCGAGCATCACCTCATCCTCGCGATCACGGTGAGCATCCTCACCTCGTACTTTGCTTCCTAGAATCGCCGATAGCCGCAGCCAGACCGTCGCTGCCGCGCGCAGCCGCCGAGCGCCGCCAGACTTTGGCAAGCGTGTTAGTGACCGTTAGATTTAGATCTGACGTTTAGGAAAGAAAGTGAGCAAAGGGGTATCGAGAAACCAGTGCCGTGCGATCCCACTTAGATCCAACGATCCAGAGAGATCAATCCGACCGAACCGGTACCGTCCAGTAGGGTACTGCCGCGTGGCACTAGATCTGTTTAAAAGAAATTTGAAAACAGATTTATTTGCAAACTTCAAACCATTGTATCTTTGGATCCACACGTCCAAAAATTACAAACTTTATGTCGTTGGAATCAGGAGAGCAAGACCTAACCAACTATGGCCTTAGTTTAGAAAATAGTATCTGTTAGCTTGCTTGATTTTGCAGAATCTTTTGAGATCTTGTTTAGAGTAGAAAAATTGTTTAAAATTGATTTTAGGATTACATCTTTTGCAAATTAGTTTATTGTGAACCTACTGACCCTAGGAACCAACCCATGGTTTTGGAAATGAAATTGGAAAAATTTAAGAATGGATTAATTGAATTAGTCTAATTCTAGCTAAGTAATGATAATGGTTTTATTTTGAAAAAGAATTTTGGAATAAAAACTATTGGGAAAATGTTATAATTCAAAGCTACTGACCTAAAACACCAAGTCTTGAGAGTTAGAAACTTTTGGTGAGAAACTTAAAGGTTTTAGATTTAATAAAACAATTTTTCCACCACATAAAATGTTGAATGGATTTCTAAAATAATTTTGGGCAAAATCCTCTAACTAATGACTTTGCCATTTTGGTAAATGACCAATTTGGACCTTACAAAGTTATAAACCTAGTGGAGACCAACCTTGCAATAGAACCATCCTTGGCATACTTATGCATGACTTAGATTTTGGATTCCATAGTTTTGTGTGAGTGAAATGATGTTTGGTTTATTATTTGGAATGCTAGTTGATTGGTGTTTGCTTGAATGATTGTAGTGAAATTAGCAAAGTAAGAGACTAGCAAGATCAAGGAGTGAACCACCATTCCCTTCCAAAAAGGCAAGTTACACTATCATACAAAAGTCCTACTATTTTCATTATACTTAGTGGATTTTGAAAACATGCATGAAAATAATTTATACTTATGCTATGTTAAATCCTAATAAGATACCATTACATTACTTAGTGGAAACATTGATGTTGTACATGCTTAGCCATGCTATATGCTTTATTTTGAAAAGAGATACATGTTGAGATTTTACAAAGGATGAGAAAAGGACTTGTGTTTTACATAATAAAACAAGGACTCAATGAACCACCTAGGTGGTGGACACTTTAAGTTTTGGAGAAGGTGGCAACAAAAGGAACCATGTCTATGGGACTCACTTTGTGTTGTGCTCCAAAAGAAAACCACCTAGGAAACTTAGAGATTGAACATGTTTCTCCAATTGTGGCTTTCGTGTGCAACCACATGCTATTATGGCTCTGGCTTAGTCAATTACATTAGGAAGACCCATACATTGTCTTTAGTTACCGGACATGGGGATCTGGAATGCTTCATGGGGGCTGAAGACAAGCTAGCAATGATGTATGGGAGGACCTTTTGGAAAGACTTCGTCACATTCTCAATCTGCCAGTACTCCATCTTGGTGAGCACTAATCCAGTAGGCCACTGGTGGCAACAAGATGGGATTGTGTCATGTGGGTAAAGTGTACTCCTTCTGCAGAAGTTAATAAAATCTAAGTACTTAGCCGTGTCCCCGGTTATGGAGAATACTGAGCAACTAAAGTTTGAACTATGGGAGATCTCGACATTCCAATTTCTAAAATAAAAAAAAAACTTGATGCCCTTGTGTGTCTACCAAGGAATTCAAAGAGATTTTGTTAAGCTTGATGCACTTGGGGTTACCAAGGTGCTCAAGAGATTTTGATGAAAACATGAACACTTGGGGTTACCAAGGAACTCATGAGATATTTTAAAACTTGATGCACTTGGGGTTACCAAGGTGCTCAAGGAATTTTTTTTTGGACCAAAACCATTTTTGAAAATATAGGATAAAATGTTGCTTTATGCAAATAAGCCTTAAACTCTACTCAGCCAAATATGCATGAGTTGATAGGATCCACTCATATTATAAATAATAGTGAAGCTTGCCAATACAATTCAAATGTATTGACCCTTGTGGCTGTAACTTGTAATGTTGCAGGTTTGATTGATTTTTGTGAAGATTGTGTGATTAGGATTACAAAGTCTACAACCAGCATTTGCCTGTGGCACTTTGAAGATGAAGGACCCATACTTATAGTTATTCCGCTGCAAAGTGATGTAATAGCCAAATGAGCTATGTGTGATGTAATAAAATTATGTTATTTCTGGTTATAAAGTTATAATATGACCTTTGTATCTTGATATTACATCTTAACTGTGAATGCTAGCTATTGATCCAGGGACTAGCATTGTAAGCACAGGAGGGATCAATCTTATTAAAGGTTGGGACCTCTACAGATGGTATCAGAGCATTGTGTTGCCAGTAGGATTTGTAAACCCTAGGATTGGACAAAAACCCTTAGAAAAATAGGAGTTATGTTTTAATCCAAAACTTATTTACAAAAACACTTGTAAACTCTTTCCTCAACCATTTTGGTTTCAACTCTACTTCTCTTCTACTTCAACCTGATGGAAAAACCTACACCAAGCCAAAGACTACACCATGTGCAAAGGACTTCTTCAACTTCTTCAACTCTAATGACTTCAACTTCTTTAATGACTTCAACATCTTCAGCATATTCACCAAGGACCTCCAAACTTGGATAACACTAAGGACTACAAGTAAGACAAAGAAGTCTTGCTTAAGATTTAGAGACTGAGGGAATGCAAAATAAGAAGGAGCCATCAACAACTTTGAAGTATTGTAACCAAGAGTTTTTATCAAGGAAACCATGACCTCATACAAGAAAAATCATGAAGGAAGGAAGGATCACAAGTAAAACCATGTAGATGGACCACCATATTTTGGATAAGTCAAAACACACCAACTTATATAGTGTAACAAAAATATTTTGTTGCCTAAGTATGTGCTTGAACCTTGTTTGAGTGAAGTGTTTTGTTTGTGGTTGCATGCACCTTGCTTGTGTGAATTGTGATATATGTGATTAGAAATAATTCCTTAGAAATATCTTGCCTATTCTAACCTCCCTTCAACCCAAACAGATGACTACTCCAAAGGATTCCAAGGTTGATGATGCCAACACCAACCAAGCTGACAACATGAAAGAAATCATAGCAACCCAACACCAGTTGAACGAACTGATAGCTCAGTTCATAACCAACAATAGTGATAAAGACCCAGCACTACAAAGGTTTTTAGAAGAACAATCCCAACTGATGCTTAAGGTGACTAACCAAATGATCAGCATGGAAGAAAACTATCCCAAAGGAGTGTATGATAACAAAGATGACAAGAATGTTGTTCTAGATGGAGCCCCAGCATGCATTATTTGTGGAGACAAGGATCATACTTCCAAGGAGCATGAAGGTCAATGCCCCAATTGTGAAGAAGAACATCCTATTGGACAATGTCCTACCTCTCAAGCCACTTGCTATTTATGTGAAGGAAGTGATCATATTCCTAGCCAATGTCCTATCTACTCCATGGTGGAACAAAGGAAACAAGAAGGATCCAAGTCTACCAAAGGAAAAGGACCACTTATACCTCCAAACAGGACAACCTACTTCAAAGGATCAAAGAAACTTAAGAAACAAAAGCAAGACATGAGCCTTGCACAATGTCGTAAATGTAAGGAAATGGGACACTACTCCAGTGGATGCCCAGAGAACAAGAAGAATAAAGAGATTGACCAAGTGTGGTGCAACAACTGCAAAGAGTTAGGCCACTATGTAGCAACTTGTCCACAAGAGCCACGTAAAGAACTCAAGGACATTCATTGTTTCAACTGCAAGAACCCAGGACACTATGCAAGCAACTGTCCAGAGAAGATGAAGAACAAGTTGAACAAGCCTATGGAGAAACTCAACCTTGGTCCATGAATCAAGAATGGAAACCAAGGACTCAATGCAAATGTTTGCCATGAGAAGTTTTCCCAGGATCCCAAGAAGGACAATGTGTAAATTTTGTTTGAAGATTTTTAAGGGTGGTAGTATCATAGTTGTTTTTGAACTTGCTTGTAACCCTAGCCTCCCCAAATCTCGGGACGAGATTTATTTTTAAGGGTGGTAGCCTGTCACATCCCAAGATTCTCCAAATCTTGTAATGTGAAAATAAATGAATAAAATAAAACTTTGTTTGATTTTCAGGGCCAGAAGAAACTTTTTGAATTCAATTGGAACTTCAAACCCATTTGAATCAAATAAAATCCTAAAGGGATTTAAAAACATAAAACAATTAACAAAAGAAAATAAAATATTTTTGGAAATACTATTTTTGGATCTCTTAATAAAAGATTTGGTATTCAAAAGAAAAGATGGATTTATCAATAAAGATTATTTTATAAAGCCAAATTAAAACCTTGGACAAGCTTTTGAATTAAAACATTTTGTTTTGATTAAAAATAGCAAAGGATTAATTAAATAAAATAATAAGGATATTAATATCCAAGTTTAAATAAAAGGTTTTACCAATTTAATTAAAACATCAAAACTTATTAAAATTAATTAAAATAAGATTTCCAAATATTTGATATTCACAAATAAAACCTACTAAAGTGTTTTGGCTTTATTTTGGGTTTTAAAATATATATCTCAATAAAACAAATTCTATTTGATTTAATAACTAAGGTCCATTTTATTTAATTATTAAATGGATCCTAAAATAAAGATGTTATTTAGTTTTAAACAAGTTTCCAAATATTCTTTATTCCCAAATAACCTACTGATTTGGTTTTGAAAGTGTTTGGAATTCAAATGAGGATTTTATTAAATCAAACCATATTAAATAAATAAAGGACCCTTTTTGTTTAATTAATAAAGGGATCTTAAAAATATTATTTTATTTTGAGATTTGGTTTATGCTGATAAACAGAACCAAAAACCCATTACAATTGTCTGAAATGTTTGAATTATTTGAATGCTTGAATAGTTGGATGAAAATCAAAACAGAAAAATAGATTTAGAAATAGAAAAAGATTTAGACAGGAAAAAAAATAGAACAGCCCACCATCTGGCCCAACTAACCCAACAGCAGCCCACCTAGCCCACCTCACCCTCGCCCCCGAAACGTTTTTCTTCACCCCAGAAGAAACCCGCACCCTCACTGGCTGGTGGACGTTCTCCCCCCTCTCTTTCCCCGCTGACAGGTAGACCCCACCGCTATTGTTCGTCGTCCTCACCCGCGCGACCCCTTCTCCCCCAAACCGCGCTGCCGTTCCCTGTCGTCAATCCGCGCGCTTAATTCCTCATAATGGCTGCGTTAATCTCGCCTCTGACCTTGCGTACTTAAGCGCCAGCGCCTTCCCCTCCTTTTCCCCAGACCACTCCTCCTCTCTGCCCCTAGGCTGTCGCCAATCCCTTCTGCACCGCCGCTGTCTCCGACGAGGTTCGGTGTCGATTCCGACCAAGCCACACCACCCCGAGCCTCCCTGAGCACACTGGCAGCTTCCCCACTCCCAGACGCTTCTCCCCGTGCCCTTCATTCAACCACGGGCGTCCCAGAACGTCGCCTTCGTCAATCTTCAAGCGCCGCCGTGTCTGGTTCTTCTCCGACGAGCCTCACAGGTAGATTCCGACCGCCCCGTGCCTTCTCGTTCATGCACGTGTCTTCTCCGTGACCTCCCGCACCTAACCATGCCCCTGTCTTGTCCTAGGACGATCTACAACGTCGCCTTCGACCGTGGACAGAACCACCCAACGCCGTTCTTTACTCCGGCGAGGAATTACTGCAGACCCTGAGCGCCCCTCGACTAACCGACCACACCCCGAGCATCACCTCATCCTCGCGATCACGGTGAGCATCCTCACCTCGTACTTTGCTTCCTAGAATCGCCGATAGCCGCAGCCAGACCGTCGCCGCCGCGCGCAGCCGCCGAGCGCCGCCAGACTTTGGCAAGCATGTTAGTGACCGTTAGATTTAGATCTGACATTTAGGAAAGAAAGTGAGCGAAGGGGTATCGAGCAACCAGTGCCGTGCGATCCCACTTAGATCCAACGATCCAGAGAGATCAATCCGACCGAACCGGTACCATCCAGTAGGATACTTCCGCGTGGCACTAGATCTGTTTAAAAGAAATTTGAAAACAGATTTATTTGCAAACTTCAAACCATTGTATCTTTGGATCCACACGTCCAAAAATTACAAACTTTATGTCGTTGGAATCAGGAGAGCAAGACCTAACCAACCATGGCCTTAATTTAGAAAATAGTATCTGTTAGCTTTCTTGATTTTGCAGAATCTTTTGAGAGCTTGCTTAGAGTATAAAAATTGTTTAAAATTGATTTTATGATTAAATCTTTTGCAAATTAGTTTATTGTGAACCTACTGACCCTAGGAACCAACCCATGGTTTTGGAAATGAAATTGGAAAAATTTAAGAATGGATTAATTGAATTAGTCTAATTCTAGCTAAGTAATGATAATGGTTTTATTTTGAAAAAGAATTTTGGAATAAAAACTATTGGGAAAATGTTATAATTCAAAGCTACTGACCTAAAACACCAAGTCTTGAGAGTTAGAAACTTTTGGTGAGAAACTTAAAGGTTTTAGATTTAATAAAACAATTTTTCCACCACATAAAATGTTGAATGGATTTCTAAAATAATTTTGGGCAAAATCCTCTAACTAATGACTTTGCCATTTTGGTAAATGACCAATTTGGACCTTACAAAGTTATAAACCTAGTGGAGACCAACCTTGCAATAGAACCATCCTTGGCATACTTATGCATGACTTAGATTTTGGATTCCATAGTTTTGTGTGAGTGAAATGATGTTTGGTTTATTATTTGGAATGCTAGTTGATTGGTGTTTGCTTGAATGATTGTAGTGAAATTAGCAAAGTAAGAGACTAGCAAGATCAAGGAGTGAACCAGCATTCCCTTCCAAAAAGGCAAGTTACACTATCATACAAAAGTCCTACTATTTTCATTATACTTAGTGGATTTTGAAAACATGCATGAAAATAATTTATACTTATGCTATGCTAAATCCTAATAAGATACCCTTACATTACTTAGTGGAAACATTGATGTTGTACATGCTTAGCCATGCTATATGCTTTATTTTGAAAAGAGATACATGTTGAGATTTTACAAAGGATGAGAAAAGGACTTGTGTTTTACATAATAAAACAAGGACTCAATGAACCACCTAGGTGGTGGACACTTTAAGTTTTGGAGAAGGTGGCAACAAAAGGAACCATGTCTATGGGACTCACTTTGTGTTGTGCTCCAAAAGAAAACCACCTAGGAAACTTAGAGATTGAACATGTTTCTCCAATTGTGGCTTTCGTGTGCAACAACATGCTATTATGGCTCTGGCTTAGTCAATTACATTAGGAAGACCCATACATTGTCTTTAGTTACCGGACATGGGGATCTGGAATGCTTCATGGGGGCTGAAGACAAGCTAGCAATGATGTATGGGAGGACCTTTTGGAAAGACTTCGTCACATTCTCAATCTGCCAGTACTCCATCTTGGTGAGCACTATTCCAGTAGGCCACTGGTGGCAACAAGATGGGATTGTGTCATGTGGGTAAAGTGTACTCCTTCTGCAGAAGTTAATAAAATCTAAGTACTTAGCCGTGTCCCCGGTTATGGAGAATACTGAGCAACTAAAGTTTGAACTATGGGAGATCTCGACATTCCAATTTATAAAATAAAAAAAAACTTGATGCCCTTGTGTGTCTACCAAGGAATTCAAAGAGATTTTGTTAAGCTTGATGCACTTGGGGTTACCAAGGTGCTCAAGAGGTTTTGATGAAAACATGAACACTTGGGGTTACCAAGGAACTCATGAGATATTTTAAAACTTGATGCACTTGGGGTTACCAAGGTGCTCAAGGAATTTTTTTTTGGACCAAAACCATTTTTGAAAATATAGGATAAAATGTTGCTTTATGCAAATAAGCCTTAAACTCTACTCAGCCAAATATGCATGAGTTGATAGGATCCACTCATATTATAAATAATAGTGAAGCTTGCCAATACAATTCAAATGTATTGACCCTTGTGGTTGTAACTTGTAATGTTGCAGGTTTGATTGATTTTTGTGAATATTGTGTGATTAGGATTACAAAGTCTACAACCAGCATTTGCCTGTGGCACTTTGAAGATGAAGGACCCATACTTATAGTTATTCCGCTGCAATGTAATGTAATAGCCAAATGAGCTATGTGTGATGTAATAAAATTATGTTATTTCTGGTTATAAAGTTATAATATGACCTTTGTATCTTGATATTACATCTTAACTGTGAATGCTAGCTATTGATCCAGGGACTAGCATTGTAAGCACAGGAGGGATCAATCTTATTAAAGGTTGGGACCTCTACACGTCGTCATTGAAACGACACTCAAACTAGTATGGGTAGAACCTCCATTCCAGTTAGGGTGATGTACACAAGGGTTGTTGGCAATGTCGGCCCAGGAGTATGATTTTCCGGGTTGTTGATCTCCTCTATACTGGACTCGGGAAGTTCCATGGCCTCGTCCTCGGTCTCGTTCGCGCCCTCCTCATCCTTTGGATCTGAACCAGCGTTGACAACTGTGTTATCCGGAGCCGGTTTATCTTCCGAGGTATTCTTGCGCTTTTGAATTTGTTGCTTCTGCTGCTTCGCCGCATGTGGATTGGCCAGAATATTCAAAAGTCCATCTGAATCGTCATTGGCGTCAGCAATTTTCTCCCTTTTTCTATTATCTCTCCCAGCTCTGTGACATAGCCATGCTTCAGTCTATGACACAATAATCCAACTTGGAGTCATGCGATGAAGGCCTCAATTGCGGTCTGCTCGTTTACTCCTTCGCAGGAGTTCTTCGTGTCAATCCAGCATCCGAGGTAATCCCGACAAGTTTCTCCAGGCCTTTGAGTGCAACGCTGCAAGTGTCCAACTATGCAGGGCATCCTGTATGATCCCTCGAAGTTTGAAAAAAATGCACTTTGCATATCATACGAGTTGTGAATCGAGTTCTTTGGCAGTTCGTTGAGCCATGATCAACCTGTTTCCCCCAACATAAGTGGGAGATATCGAATTGCGACCAAGCTATTTCCTCCCTTGGCAATGCAGAAAGCATGGTAGAAATTGTGAAGCCAAGTATCTGGCGAGTCGCACTGCCGTAGGGTTGAATGTGTTTAGAAATGCCGAAGTCAATTAGAAACTTTGTTTGACGGATATGTGGGCCAAAGCATTTGGCTCCCATATACACGTCTTCCTCCTCTTACCTTCGCTCTTCTATATTGGATTCAATGCGGTGGCGAGCGTCGTTGGGCGAGAGAGACCTACGCCTTGGTGGCTCGTGGCTTCTGCATGGAGGCGGAGTCAGATTCCTGCTTCTTCTTCCACCGCCACCTCGTCCACCCCTGCGGCTCCCATGGCTGTGATGAGATCCTTCGTGGTCGCTGCTGGGAGGTAATGGTGGCTATGGTGGGTTATTTCTGGCTGAGCGGCGCGGTCCCGGAGCCAAAGTATGCTGGCTCCGAGATTGATTTCATCTGGCTCCGTACCTGCTTGACTCAGGGTGATTCGTTTCATTTCTTCGTACGTTGTTGTCATTTCGACGAGGCTCAGCCAGACGGGGGGGGGGGTGGCATTCTTATACGATCCTATTCTCGCTGGCGGCGCTCCTCTGGATATTCCCTGTGGTGATTATTCTGCCGATGATGGGTTTGGTGAGGTACTAATTCCCTAATGATGGCATCTTGAGACACAGCCGGAATAACTCCCAACATGTCCCGTGCAGCCTTGCGATGATGACCATTTGATCCGGTTATTGAGTTTCCTTCCTCCCGGGGACGATGACATTGGTCAATATCCCTGTAGGGTCTTTCATCAGCGTTTTGGCCTGCGTCAGTGTGGCAAAATTCTGATTTTAAAGCCAGCTTGCCACTAAATGATGTGACTGTCTTCTGCTATTGCAATCCTTTGTCGAGCAATTATACCCACTGCTGGACCTGTTCTGAAGACGAATTATTGGTGAGGATGGCTCGAGCGGCTGCAGCGTTCTCCACAGGCATGTTGTAGACTTGGATATTCTCTTTGGTTTTACCGTCAAATAGATCTCTGTGGATATCCGGGTTCCTATTACCAAGGACCAGTACACCTCTTGTCTTTTTTGGCAGTCGCTTGAATTCGAACTGGTAATGGGTAGGATTGTTTTCTATCTGTTGTATAAGCTCGACGATGTGCGCAGATTCTTCGAGCAAAAACTAGCGATGCTTTTCTAGGTCCTCGGCCCTCTTCTCCAGCTCCTCCGGAGTGATATACGAATCAGTTGGGATTGGTATCATGAGTGCTTGTCCGTAGATTTCAGGTGCACCCTTGGTGATAACTTGTCTGTCCACGGGAGGGTTGATCAGTGTGGAACTAAATGGATCTCCGTCATGGTTCTCCATCTCGATATCTTCATCAACTTATTCCTCATTGGCTTCCTCTACTGGCTATGCCGGTGTCGGGTTTGTGTTGTTCTTCTCCTGTGTCCGTCCAGTAGCCTTAATGTGCGTATTGGTGGAAAAGACGGCTTTTGGTCCAGTACTGGGAGATAAACTTCCTTCGATACTTTCCATCATGGTTGGCTTCTGGACCTCGGATGAATCTTCGGTGTCCATGTCATATTTTGAAGTGTAGTCTTCGTCCATGCTATCATACGAACTCGGAGGGTTCTTCAGCTCACATTGCGCTGGCTTGGAGGTGTAATCTTCTTCATACACTGTCATCTCCTTCTCGAAGTCTCGTATTCAGTGAGGGGAAGCAGGTAAGTCAGTATTTTATCCGATTGCATGAAGAATTGAGTCGTTACCGGCTCCAGCATCGACAGAGTCGGATCTAGAGCAAACGTAGCGTATGAAGCAATGCTTGTTTTTCTTTATGGACTCAAGGTAGCAGCATAGTTGGGTTTCCGCTTCTTCCATCTCAAACTTTGCTTGATCTCAGCGATTGCTTCATAGTCGATGTAGGGGTGCTTCATCATGATGTAGCCCGACCTACGTTCGTTACCACATCATGGTCTCCAACTTACGCCAAGTCTTCATCGACTCCAAAGGTGAATCTGTTCCTCTATGCGAGCCCACTTCCTATCCTATTGAATGGTATGCTACTTCATACTCCGTCACATATGCATGATAGGTTCACACCGACAAGTACGGAGGCAAGGGAGGAAGCCCGGAACATCAAGCCCGACAAGATGGAGGCTTGTAAGAGGAGGCGGAAGAAGCCACGGCTGAACCACCGGAGTCTCCGGCCTACACCGGAGTCTCCGGTCCTGCTACACCGGAGTCTCCGGACCGACCCCAACAACCGACCCGGGGACAGTCAGTACGCCACTCCGGAGACGACACCGGAGACTGACCGGAGTCTCCGGCCTACACTGGAGTCTCCGGCCCCTACACCAGAGTCTCCGGCCTGCGTGATGGGCCTGCGCGCCGACAGTTGGGCCTTCGGCCCATGTACCCCTCTAGCTCGTCCAAACCCTGGTTTTATCCCTAAACTACCCCTGTTTTTGTGGCTGGCCTATAAATAGAGCCCCCACCCCTTCATGTATCCCTTAGTCATAGATGATAGACTAAAGACAACCCCCTTGTGTGGAATCTCTAGTTTTGCCTCATCCCCTTATCCAAGGGGACCGATTATCGTCACCAACCTCGATTGGACTTTGCATCACGCATCCATCGTTGAACAAGGCCTTGGAGTTCATTGTCTCGTCTCCAAGTTGTCAAGACCCTCCCCAAGGTGTTCTTCCCTCTTCGATGTGGATTTGAGGGAGCATGTTGACCGATCTTTCCTTGCGAGGATTCTATCAGACCGGTGGCCGCTGTTCGGGAGCAATTGGCCTTGTATCATGTGAGTTTGTGTGTGTTCATCGTGTTCTTCGCGAGGTGTGTGTTCGCTTCCGCTACCTTCTCCCTTTCCCCTCGCTTTCCCATTGATTTGACCACAAGATCCGTGAAGATCGGGCCACCCAAGAGGTTAACCCCTCCATCACATCATCTAGTTTATCATGTGCCTCAAGAGTGTTTTTTATGCTCCAACATCGATAGAAACGGATCCGAAGTGAATATACTCCTCATCCATGTACTCGATCTCAATAGGGAGATCGGATCCGAATTTTTCTTCCACCACTTCTTCCACTATAGGAGCGGGCTGGGTGGGTTCAGGTTTTTCTGGGATCGTGAACTCTTCTGCCTCTACGGACAGAGCGGATCCGGATGTTTCTTCCGCCATGGTCATCACCTCAGGGGTGGGTTTGGGTGGGATTAGAAAAACCGAGATAGATATCGATCTCGCTGATAGGCATGATTTTGAAGGTCATCACGGGCTCCTTAGCTGGATTCAAGGTCTCATATAAAGAACGAGAGGGACGTCACTGGCATAAACCACACGACTGATGGAGATTGTTTCGCCGATTCCTGAACGCGTAGATTCTGTCCAAAACGAAGCTCCGAAGGTCCCTTACCCCACGGTGGGAGCCAACTATCGTCGGATTGTCGACAAGTATGCCATAGGGGATCCTAAAGGTGTCGATAAAATGCGGTGTGAGCCGTACGGTGTTCCGGGAGCGGTGAGAACAAGTTTACCCAGGTTGAGATCCGACTACGGGGATCGGATCCTACTCCTCCTAGCAACCCAGTAATATATTGGCGAGAGACGGATGTTATATAGGATTACAAGAGAGGTTCGCCTGTGCGAGTTGGTTGTTGTTGATCTATGATATGGTGCCCTAAAGGCTCCCTCAGGTCCGTTTTATATAGACACAGGGACCTAGGGTTACAAGAGAGACCTTTCCGTCTACGTTATAGAGTCGGTAACTAGATATAGTTTGGACTAAAACTAATATTACATGCCTAAGTCGGTAAGTCTTCTAGGCCTTGTCATAGCCGGAATTGACTCATCTTTCCCGGACTGGGCCGCCCACCGAGCAAAGCTCTAACCCGTTGGTGGGCCACCCTAGTCAGCAAGTCATGTGGGAATATCCGGAAAGTATGTCCCCAACATCAATCTTTGAGTACACAGACGATACCATCATATTCATGGAACATAACTTGGAGCAAGATTTAAACATGAAGCTAATCCTTTGTATTTTTGAGCAAAATTGAAATAAACTTTCATAACTGCGAAGTCTTTTGTTTTGGCAACATGAAGGAGCAGCAGCAGGAGTATATAAATATGTTCGATTGTGAGGTCGGGTCCTTCCCTTTTAGATATTTTGGAATACCTATTCACTTCCGTAAATTTAAAAATGGTGAATTGAAACCGATGGAAGATCGTTTTGAGTGCAAACTCGCTAGTTCGTTAGGCAAATTGTCGTCTTATGGGGATCTGCTAGTACTTATTAATTCAGTATTAACAAATCTACCGATGTTTATGTTGTCCTTTTTTGAAATACCCAAAGGGGTTAGGAAGAGATTGGACTATTTTCGCTCATCATTTTTTGGCAAGCGATGGCCACAAGAAGAAATATATACACACCCAATGGAATATTATATGCCAGCCAAAGGAGCAAGGGGGACTTGGAGTGAAGGTTTTAGATATAAAAACAAAAGCCTTCTAAGCAAATGGCTAAATAAATTACTAACCGAAAAGGGTGTATGGAAAGAGCTCATACAAAACAAATATCTTCATTCCATTTGTTTGTCTCAAGTAAAGGAAAAATCCATGGACTCTCCCTTTTGGAAAGGAATTATGAAGTCAAAGATGAATTATTTGATAGAGGATCATTCAAGATAGGAAATGTTGAGGACACCGGTTTTGGAAAGACACTTGGATAGGGGATATTCCGCTTAAATATCAATATCCATGTTTATTTGCCATTGCACATAGGAAGAATGCGACGGTCACAAGTGTTATGTCGCGTACTCCTCTTAATATCGCCTACGAGAACTAGAGGCAAGAGATGGCTTCATGTATTCTGCCGTTTAATGGATGTGAACTTATCTGGTAAACAAGATACATTGGTGGAAAACGGTCTTTTAGTCCTGGGCCGTAACGGGCTCTAGTCCCGGTTTTGGACCCGGGACAGCCAAATCTGGATTAGAGGCCCCTGTGTCTAGTCCCGGCTCGCTACAGCCCAGGACAAGAGAAGACCACCTGGCAGTTTCTGCCGGGGGGCAGAAACCCTCTATTCCCGGCACATAACACCACATGGGACTATAAGGCTTCCTGCCGCGGCAGAGAATTCGTGTGTTTCTCTGTCGCGGCAGAGATTGTGTGTTTCCTTTTTTTGCCATTTCGTTCCTTTTTCGTTTTTTTTCACTATAATTTCAAACATATATTTCAGTACACTTATTCTATGCTACTACATACATAGTACACGTTGATGCATCTATATAATTAATATTCGATCCCTTGCAAGCATACATATATTCAATCATATAAAAAGGAAGAAATGTTTTGAAATTACATGGTAATTGATGATATATCATATCAACTACACGGAGATCACTAATGCATATAGAGTTCCGCATCATCCACATAATGTTATCCATATACATTAAGGACCTCCTTCATCAGAAATCCCGCCAGCTCCTCTTGAATTGCTCGTACGCACTCTTCTGGCTCTAGATTCTCCCGCAAACCGTAAATATAATGTGAATCAAATTTCCGCTCACTGGTCAACTCGCTGAATGTACTCGCAAATGAGTTCTCCACATAAATGAGTTCCCGGTGGCTGCTGTAAACTCTTCACCGTTTTATAAGTTAGCTCCTCTTTGAATGGACCTGGTATTTTCTGTCTGAACCGTGTCTAACACCTTCTCCGCAAAGAAAATGAACAAATGAGTTATTAGTTACTTGATATTAGGAAATGAATGAAAGAGCCCAATATAATGCAATAATGATTGAAATTACTTATGGAGCATTGCTTTCATGCCGCTCCACTGCTCTTGGTCCCAACTTAATAAGTCATGGACTTCAACTAGGGACTTATCAACTTGAATGTTTAGCAATATCAAGTGGAATCTGTGAACGTTTACATAAGCATACATGCATAGCTCATCAATTACACTTAACATCGAGTAAGCAAAAATAAAATGTGTACAAGATAGAAACACTCACTTGAAGTTGTAAGGAAATAGTATTTTCTTAACAAAATTATTCTCGGTTAAGACCATGCACATGTATTCGTCCACGTCCTTGGGGTGATTCTTTAACATATATTCATTAACGATATATGTGTCAATGAACCCAACGTCATATCTTCTATCTCTTTTGCATTCAAGCATCTTCATTCTACAGAATATAATATCGTACAAAAGGATATATAGTCAGGGTAATATATTAAATGCAATGAATGAGCTGAGCTACAGACTTAATTACAGAAATAAATCACTTACATATAGTAGCAACCAATGATATATTTGTCGAGGGCGCGCTGATTATATAACTGAAATAGTTCGGTCATTTGAACATGTATAGAGTATGGTTTGAAGTGATGCTCCTTTGTAACGTCCACCACAAACCAATCTTTATGGTGATTTTTTCTGTTTGCAACAGGTACCATGTGTGCTGATTTCGCATATGTGTGGATAGACGCGTCAGCTCCTCATGACTGACTAGAGGCTCCCCTTAGACATACTTCTGTACTATCTTACCCACTAGCGTATCTTTATAGCCTAAATATTGACCAAGAGACATATTTGCTTCGGTAGCAAGTGCTTTGGCCTCTAATATAGTGATGCCCATTAGTGCAACATTAGTCCTGGCTCTCGAGTCCATCATTTGCATGTCCATATCCATTTTGACTCTGAAGTCCTTGTCGATATCTGAAATCACTTTGAGTGGGGGGACCGATTGAATCTTCTCTTGTCCGAGCTAGGCAACTTTCTTCCCACTTTTTGCACTTGTGTTTTTTTTGCTTTGCTTGCTTAATAATTTCCCGGTCATAGTCTGAATCTAGATTCATTGATACCTGGGATGGTTGTTCAAGAAAGGACCTAGCCCACTTTTTGGTTTTTTCATCAAATACCAGCTTTGGCTCAGGCTTTTTGGGTGCAAAATACACCTTAACTTGGGCATCCACATCCATGGCATTTTCCTCATCGGTCTTGCCATAAAGTCTCTTTGGAAGAGCAGGCGGGATGTCGATTATCTTTGCCATTTTACCTTTCTTTGATGTGGGGCGTGGGGGAGCGGCAATCTTCCGTTTCTTCGACATGGTAGTATTGCACGGAGGCGGTGGCGGAGATCGAGTTGATGTACTCCTGCTACAACGATCGACATCTGGGTGGGGTGGACTTGGAGGTTGACGATAATCAGGTCAGGGTGGACTTGTGGGTTGACGATAATCGGGGGGGTGGACTTGGAGGTTGACGATCATCAGGGCAGGATGGACTTGGATTCCTTGGAGTTGGTGGCCTTGGCGCCGAGACTGGAAACTTGATGTACTTCTTCTTCCATAGAATGATGTTGCGCTTGACATATCCTAGTTTCGTAAGGCCTTCAACCGTAGCGATGTCAATCTCTAGGTCCGCAAAATCCTCCACTATATCATCCACTGTGACACGAGCATAGCCAGGTGGAATCAAAAGTGAATGGTGGAGTGCTCCAGGTAGACAAGGTAAAGCATTGCGGATTGCCACCTTCAAGGACAGGTTGTTCGTTGGCTGATGTTGCTCACATTGTGCCATCTCTCTGACATCATTCACAGGGTAGTGAGGAGCCGGTGCATCATCCAACAGTGCTTGATCATCAGCCCAGACCTCCGTAGAAGCCACGCTGCTTCTCCGCTGGTTAAGATCCAATGCAGGATCATCAGCCTGTTTTAGTTGACGATCTTTGAATAATTTCTTGCATGAGCTTCTTCATCTCAGCTAGGTCCTACTCTACCTTCAAGATCTCGTCAGCCTCCCGGTCCTTCTTTCTCTGACGGCTTCTCTAACTTTCATCGTACTGGGGAAACGCTTTCTTCCACGTAACACCGGCGCCTTTTCCTCGTGTTAGCTCGTCGTTCTCTCTCTCAGGCCGAAACAATCCCAATTGAGCTTCATTCATTGCTTTAACAAGTTCTTTGGAGGGTTCTAGAATTTTTTCATGAAATAATTTCTTCCCTATTTCTGGGTCCAACGATCCCCCGTGCCCGTACCACCAGTGCTTTAACCTCTCGGTCCATCCATATGTACCAGGAGTGATGCCTCTAGCCCTCATGTCCCGCTCCATAGTTTCCCACTTAGGGACGACACTCTTGTAGCCACTTGTCCCCATTTTATGATGGTAATTCTTTTTGGCAGCATTTAACGCATTCTTTGCCAACTTTTCCTTTGCTACATCAAATTGCTTATATGTTACAAAATTGGGCCAATGTTCTCTCAACTTCTCGTTTGCTCCTAAGAAGTCTGGAATTTTCTTTTTCGCGACATGTTGCGCGTATAAACTTTTCTTATGGTTTCGTTATAGTTTTTCCATCTTCATTAGAGCCGACTCCTTGACTTTCGCTCTTCTTACAAGCCCACCCGACCTTGGGGTAATACCATCTGCCTCAAACTCTTCATAATCTGGAGGTAGTATGAAATGTGATATGAGCTTCTGCCAAAGGTCATCTTTGGCATCATCAATGACATAACTGTTGGATTCTTCACCTGGTTTCTTTGACTTATTCCATTCTTGAATGGTGATCGGCAGGTTGTCCCTAACAATCACCCCGCATTGATTTGTAAACACCCTCTAGTGCTTATTTCGAGCAACCGGGTGTCCATTATAATCTATTTCTTCGATGGTGAACCTCTGATTACCATCCAACCTTTTGTTTGGCCCTCGTTTCAGATATATCCAGATCAATTAATGCATAGAGGTAACACGAGGCTTAATATATAAATACCTCACCAGATCCTGTAGAGGGGCCATCATTATTGTTATTTGTTTGCCCTTCCTCCGTATGGTCTTGCCCTTGGTACATCAGGTCTTCCTCTAGTCCATCACCGGATGGATTCAGATGAGAAAATATCTTCCTCGAGCTCGATATCTTCAGCTATAGTAATAAGAGGAATTTCACCTCTTATCATGCCCTCAAGAAGATCTTCACCACTACGATGATGATCCATGACTTAACTATGTTGGAAAAAGAGTTAAACAGGTTATAAAAAATATATTATATAATAATTTCCTAATAAAATAATAATAATAATAATAATATATACTACTAACATTTTATAAAATTATAATAAATAATAATAGCATTTATATAAAACCATAATAATAAAATATTACCACAAAATAATATTTCCTAATAATAAAATAATTATAATTATATATACTAATAATATTAATAATATACTAATAACATTTCCTAAAAATATATTAAAAAATAATAGCATTTATAAAAAATCCTAATAATATAATAATTATAATTATATATACTAATAATATACTACTAACATTTCCTAATAATATACTAATAATAGCATTTATACAAAAACCTAGATATTAGTAATAATAATAAATACTACTACAAAAAACTAAATATACTACTAATTACGAAAAATATTTAATTAATACTACACTAACTATACTAAATACACTAACTACTAACTAATCAAGCACCTTATACAAAAAAAAAATTACTAACAAACCCTAAACAAATAACAAATATAAAAAAATAATTACTAACAAACTAAATTACTACTAATAATAGTAATAACCACGCACCTCGCGCGAGGTGGGCAACCGGAGGAATCGAGCTGCACGGCGGGGCGGCGCGGCACAACGAGGCGGCGCGACACGGCTGGGCGGCGGGTTGCCGAGGCGGCGCCACACGGCGTGCGGCGGCTCGGCGATATGGCGCACGGCTGCACGGCTGGAGATAAGGGCGGCGACGCGGGAATCGGGCAGCACCTCCCCTGCGTCGTCGTCGTTCGTCTCGTCATCTGTTTGTCTTCATCGTCGATTCGCCAAGTGCTGGGTGGGCGTGGCTATTGGAGGGAGAGACGTATTTATACCCCCCTTTAGTCCCGGCTTAAGCCACCGCCTGGGACTAGAGGGTCACGACCCACCCTCTAGTCGCGGGTTAAGCCACGACCTCGAACTAGAGGGTTTTTTCGGCCGCTTTGTTTTGTGCACGCAGGCACCCTCTAGTCCTGGGTCCATCCTCCACCCAGGACTAGTGTCTTTTTTTGTAAATTTCATTTTTTTAATTCAAATAAAATATAAAACTTTGGAAAATGATATCTCCTATTGTAAAAATCCAAATAAAATAAATAATAAGCCTATTATTGTCACAAAAATATAAAGAATCTTAATATAATATCCATACATCTGTTTGCATCCTTTATAAATTGTATCATTTGTAGATTTTCATTTTTCTAATTCAAATCAAATATAAAACTTTGGAAAATTATATCTCCTATTGTAAAAATCCAAATAAAACAAATAATATGTGTATTATTATCATAAAAATATAAAGAATCTTAATATAATATCCATACATCTCTTTGCATCATTTATAAATTGTATAATTTGTAAATTTTCATTTTTAATTCAAATCAAATATAAAACTTTGGAAAATCATATCTCCTATTGTAAAAATCAAAATAAAACAAACAATATGTCTATTATTATCAAAAAAATATAAAGAATATTAATATAATATCCATATATCTATTTGCATCATTTATAAATTGTGTCATTTGTAAATTTTCATTTTTAATTCAAATCAAATATTAAACTTTGAAAATCGTATCTCCTATTTATAAAAATCCAAATAATACAAATAATGTGTCTATTATTATAAGAAAAATATAAAGAATCTTAATATAATATGTAGTCACTAACTGGGACTAAAGATATTTTCCACTATTTCCTGCCGCTTCCCGCAAAATTTTCCCGCTCTTTCCCTATGACTAGAGCTTTTAATCCGTTTGTAGTCACTAACAGGGACTAAGGATATTTACCGCCATTTCCCATCGCTTCCCACCTAGATTTCCCGCCCTTTCCCTCTAACCAGAGCTTTTAGTCCCGGTTGTAGTCACTAATCGGGACTAAAGATATTTCCCGCCATTTCCCACCGCTTCCCGCCAAGTTTTCCCGCCCTTTCCCTCTATATCTAGGCCCACTGCGCCATGGCTATCCACACATCCACACCTTCCTCTATCACAATAATGGACATCGCCTACTGGGCCATTCTGACCCTCGAGGAGACCAGGCGCTGTGCGCCTCCAGCTACCCTTGCCCGTCGGGCTACCGGCCGCCCGCCGGCTGGATGCTGAGCGCTGGAGGGGTTCCTGTCCCTCAAGGTTCCGCACGCCAGGCGGCCATCACGAACCACTTCTACCACGAGCTCACGCCGGGCAGCGGATGGATCCCCAGTGGGATAGCGATAACTATGACACCTAGAATGCCTTCTTTGATGACCGACAGGAAAGGAAGCTCGCCAGGTATGAGGGTGACGACCCTCACCAGGTGAACCACAACAAAGCCATACGCTGCCTATGGTGGGCGACCCGAACTCTCATCAGTGTGATGCACTACATCGCCGGGGAAACCATCCTAGCCCGTGGTACCCGCAGCCGCCACAGAGAGGCGGTGAAGGCTGCGGGTGTAGTGGTGTTGTCATTCGGGAACCCCCTCCACCACGCGTCGTGCATCCGAGGCCGGAGTGGCAGGTGCCCCCACAATATGCCATAGCTGGGCTGAGGATCTAGCCGCCTGCTCCTAGAAACGACGACAATGAGGAAGACGAAGATGAAGACGACCCTGAAGTTGTGTTTTATAGGGCTATATATGAGCATGACTAAAGGGGGCCTTTAGTCCCGAATCCGTAGTATCGGTTTTTTAATATTAATAAATATCTTGAGTGTTAGTCCTGTTTTTTGGCTAGACCGGGACTAAAGCGGGCCTTTAGTCCCGATTCCATAGTCTTGATTATTTAATATTAATAAATGTCTTTAGTGTTAGTTCCGGTTTGTGGCTGGACTGGGACTAAAGGGGTCCTTTAGTCCTGATTCTGTAGTCTTGGTTATTTAATATTAAAAAATGTCTTTAGTGTTAGTCCTGGTTTGTGGCTTGACCGGGAATAAAGGGGGCCTTTAGTCCCGATTCCGTAGTCTCGGTTTTTTAATATTAATAAATACCTTGAATGTTAGTCCTGGTTTGTGGATGGATCGGGACTAAAGGTCTCGATTCTGTAGTCTCAGTTATTTAATATTAATAAATATCTTGAGTGTTAGTCCCGGTTTGTGGCTAGAACGAGACTAACGGGGGGGCTTTAGTCCCAATTCGTACTACGACTTACCCGAACTATGATGATGTTGTCCATATTCGTACTTACGATTAAGATCTTATCTCCAAACGTGCGTGGTCACATATTAGGGAGTGACTTTATGACTAGTTTCTTGGAGATGCCCGAGGACATGGCTCCGATGGCATCTCTCTGAAACTGGTTGTAGTGGTGTCCCTGCTCTCGCACACCATCTTGCAGCTTGTAACTTCTCTAACTAGATCAATATGCCTGGGAGTTAACTAATTTCACATATTATGGAGTGCCTCTATGGCCAGCTTGTTGGAGATGCCGGAGGACTGGGCTCTGGCGGAATCTCCCTCAAGCTGGCCGTAGTGGTGTCCCTTCTCTTGCAAAACATCTTGGAGATGCTTGAGTACTAGCCTGCCGCAATCCCTTCAGTCGTGATTGGTTTTTCCAACCGGGACTAATGATGAACCCTTTCCCTCTATTTGAAATAGGTATAAAAAATCAAAA
Source organism: Avena sativa (assembly GCA_916181665.1). Classification (NCBI taxonomy): domain Eukaryota; kingdom Viridiplantae; phylum Streptophyta; class Magnoliopsida; order Poales; family Poaceae; genus Avena; species Avena sativa. Next base: position 149,843,960 of record OV702279.1, on the reverse strand, counting down.
AAGGTCCGAACAATGTAAATCCTTCGCGTGGTGTCATATTATGTGACATAGTTGCAAGGAAAAATAATAAACCTGGTATATTGATTATGTCTCGAAAAAACCTTCAAAAATGACCTATCATGTTCGAGGTTTCATGGCCTTCTGTCCAAGTGACCGATGTTATGTGCATAATTGCGGCATAGTTTGTGATACTATGCCCATTTGTGCATGTGGATCCTCAGATGCCGAACAATGTTGCAGGAGAAAGTTTTCCTTTTCGTCGCATGGTAAAGCCATTTTCCATTTTTCAAGCAGAAAAATGGGTCGTTTTGTGAAGCAGCCATCAAATGCAGTTACAGAATGCTACCATCCCATTTTCTAAAATACTAAACAACCTTACATGAACGATCACCCAACCGGGAGATCTCAAACCTTTCTGTCCTTCCCGGGTGAAAAAGACAAATGTTTGCCGAATCGGTATGAAGTGGGTCCGGTTTGAACTACAGGTACATGATCTAACGCCCGTGTTTTTTTTGAAAAAACTCATTTTTAGACTCATAATATGTTTTTTCTTCAGAGATCCAATGAAATTTCTAATGAGGCTCGAACCCTATCTGATTGCACGCCATTTTGACCTTAGTTCGAAACAGAAAAATTCGAAACAGGCATAAAAAAATCAAATAACAAACTTGGTATATTGATTATGTCTCGAAAAACCTTCACAAAATGACCTATCATGTTCGAGGTTTCATGGCTTTCGGTCGAAGTGACCGATGTTATATTATGTGCAGAATCGCGGCATAGTTTGTGAAACCGTGCACATATTGTGCATGCATGTGGATCTTCGGATGGAAAACAATGTTGCAGGAGAAAGTTTTCCATTTCGTCTCATGGAAAAGCCATTTTCCATTTCCCGAGCGCAAAAAAACGGGTCGTTTTGTGAAGCAGTCACCAAAATACAGTTATAGAATGCTACCATCCCATTTTTATAAAATACTAGATCAATTTACATTAACGATCTCCCAACCGGGAGATCTCAAACATTTTCGTCCTTCCCGGGTGAAAAAGACAAATGTCTTCTGAATCGATAGGAAGTGGGTCCGGTTTGAACTACAGGTACATGATCTAATGCCCGTGATATTTTGAAAATATCACTTTTACTCACAATATGTTGTTTATTCATAGATCCAATGCAAGTTCGAATGAGGCTCGTCCCCTATCTGATTGCACACCGTTTTGACCTTAGTTCGAAACGGAAATTTTTTGAAACGGCAAAAAAAAGGTCCAAACAATGTAAATCCTTCGCGTGCTGTCATATTATGTGACATAGTTGCAAGGAAAAATAACAAACTTGGTATATTGATTATGTTGTTTCTCTAGAGATCCAATGCAAGTTCGAACGAGGCTCGCCCCCTATCTGATTGCTTAAAATGTTTAATACATAAAATGGGCACATGGAGCAACTTCATTCATAAAATATTACACATCATTTCTTCGCGTGTGTCCCTTTCTTATTGGGCAGTAACCATGGAGAATCTTCATTCATTAAAATGATGCTTGGGTCATCCTTCACTGCGAAGGGTGGAATTTCATGAAACTTATCACAATCTTCTAACATGTCTGTCTTGTCCTCCACTCCCACAATGTTTCTTTTCCCTAAAAGAACTATATGGCGCTTTGGATCATCGTCTGATGTATTCTTTTGATTACTTTTTATTTTTCTAGGTTTGGTAGACATGTCATTCACATAGAAACCTGAGCCACATCATTGTCTAGGACGAATGGTTCTTCTAAGTACCCAAGATTATTGAGATCCACTGATGTCATTCCGTACTTCTTGTCTACCTCAACCCCTCCTGTCAGCTTGACCCATTTGCATCGAAACAAGGGGACCTTAAAAGTAGGTCCATAGTCAAGTTCCCATATCTCCTCTATGCAACCATAATATATGGGCTTTGACCCATTGTTGTTTGTTGCATCAAATCGGACACCACTGTTTTGGTTGGTGCTCTTTTTATATTGGGAGATCGTGTAAAATGTATACCCATTTATCTTGTTAGACCCCTCCTTTATAAAGGAAAGGATCCCTGTGATTGCAATGCTAGTCCCTGGATCAATGCTAGCATCCACAGTTTAAGATGAAGTACACAGATACAAAGGTCGTTTATTACATTCATTCCAGAGATAAAATATAGTCTTTTACAACTCAGGGCCATAGGCCTAATACAAGAGTTCGAGGAATAAGTAAATAAACATAAGTCTTCATCTTCATGTGCCACAGGCAAGCATGTTGAGTGTAGACTCATGACTCCTACTCATCATCGGAGTAACCTGCAACATCACAAGTTACAGCCACAGAGGGTCAATACTTTGGAATAGTATTGGCAAGTGATACCTTAGTATATTTTAAGTGGACTATATTACTATATGCATTTGGCTAAGTGTAGCTGGGCTTGCTTTGCTTGAAAATAAGTTTTACCTATTGGTTGAACACACTAAGTCCTTCTTTGTCAAAAATATTCCCAAGGAGCCACCAATAGACATGGAGGCCCTTCTCCCTTGTTCACCCACAAATTTTTATTTAGAAGTTGGAGTGATGAGATTCTTGTAGCTTCCATGTCTTGATGCTCAAAGTGTCCATTTCCTTGGACAAGGCTAAGTACTTAGGTTTTCCATCTGCAGAGGTTGTGCACTTTCCCCACCAGACTTGGTTTCCCAAGACAGGACCTTTCAGAAGCCTTTCCTTAGTCAAATGGACGCGTTCCAACCTATCATCCCATCTACCACCAACTGTCCAAAAGACTAAGTTCTAGCAACCTATATGATCATGGCAGAGCCCATATTGCCAAGTGGTTGCACTGTAAGCTTTCTCAACACTTGGCCTCCAAATCCCTTTGTGCCTGGGTGGCTTACCACAAGTGAGATACACAACCCAAGTCCATGGCCTTGTGTAACCACTCAACATAACCCATACTTTCCATTCCACCCAGGAGATTCATTTGACTTAGTGGTTTTATTAGAAAAGTATAAGTCTCTTGACTTAGAAATAATTTCTTTATAGTAAGTGTAGTTTTTCACCAACCCTTGTTTTGCTATAAGCTAGGCTAAGCAAAGTATGGCAACTTATCTTAGGGATAATTCCTTAGCAAATCTACTAGACTACATAGTATTTCCCATCTTTTGCATTAGACAAATTAACATGCAATACTATAACAAAATATCTAATGCCAGTTCAAAACATAGGACAAATTTATTCATGTAAATATCACTTGCCTTGGTAGTGGGGAGAGTAGCACTCTTCACAATCACAATCACTAGCAAAATCTACACAAGAAATTAAAGCATACAATTACTCACAATTATATACAACCAAAAAATTAATATGAATGCATGCATGCAAGAATATACTAAGTGGTGTTTTTTTTGAAAATTCTACCAAGTATGCTCATGTCTACAGAACTTAACATGTCACAACTTTGCCAACTAAACTTATTTGGCCCCAATATAATTTACCAAAATAAATCTATATCTAAAATAGCCTTAAACTTGTTCTACAAATAAAATCATTTTAACTGTTACTATATGCTAAATAAATTGGATATTCAGAAAGGTCTTGTTTCACTGAATCCAACGGTATAAAGTTTGCAAAAATCTAACGTGGCAATCGAAAATTATGAGCATTTGAATTTGGATCAAATTTCTGGTTTTTAAATCTATTTTCAGATCTAACCTAGCCACGCGTCATGTTCTTATTCGCCCATACCGTTTCGCACTGGATCGATCTCCACAGCCGTAGGATCTAAATGAAATCTGGCGGCTCAGATCGCGTACCGCTTCGGGTTAAGTGGATCTATCCTAGCGCTACGATACAGATCTAACGGCTGCTATTGCTCTGGCCAAGAACTGGCGGCGGAGCGGTGGCTACCGGCGGTGGAACTGTCGGTCGACGACGGAGGCGGCACTACAGGGGGTAAGAGAGATCGAGGAGTAGCTCACCGGGCTCAGGGGGTCACGGCGAAGCTCGTAGTACTCGCGGTTGGTCAAGGGGCGCTCGGACACGGTTGCGATTGCTCGCCGGAGTGGAGGACGGCGTCGGTGTGTCGGGTGGTTGTTGTGGACGTCGCTGTGAACCACCCCAAGGCAGGACGAGGACACGGTTAGATTCACAGAGTCAAGGCAGAGTTGTGTGCTTGAACTAGAAGACGCGGGGCGGTCGGGGCTTACCGTTATAGCTCGCCGGAGTTCGTACAGAAGACGGTGGCGACCAGTCGTTGACGTTGCCGAAGCTATGGGTCATGCGAAGGTAAACGGAGGGTGTCAGAAAGTGCACAGAGATTCCCTGAACAAGATAGCGTAAACGCGAGACCGAGGGAAATTCTAGACTCACCGGAATTTGCCGGCGCAGTCGTCGGAGACGGCGGGGTTGCAGAGAGAAATGCGCGCAGCCTGGGGGCGTTCTGTGCTTGGGGTTTGGGGGAAAAGAGAGAGGGGACAGAGGGGGTTTATATACCTGGTCAAGCGCGAGAATCACTCGGCCATTGATTCGAATTGACGCCGCAAATTAAACACAGAAAACGGCCGCGTTGATTGGGGACGAACAGGTCGTGCGGGTGGAGACGGCGCTGGCGTGCAGAAGGCCCGCTTGTCAGCGAGGTGCGCGAAGTATAGGTGGGGTCTGCCCGTCAGCGGCTCAGCGCGTGCGCTCGCGCGTGAGAGAAGAATAAGAAGATCCCGGGTGGGCTTGCTGGGCTCGATTTGCTGCTGGGCCAGATTCTGTCCGCGCGGCCTTTTTCCATTGAAGAGTCCTTTTCTTTTTCTAAATTCAATTTCTGGTATGAATTTGATATGAATTCAAATCCTTTTGAATCCAAACTGCTTTGGGAATTTTTGCAGGGTTTTGTGGGTTTCAAAAACAGTCATTTTAACTAAGTGGTTACTTTGCAAGGCTTGGTCAAGCTTGGGTTTCAAAGTAAATAGAGATTTGCTATAGTTTGCAAATATTTGAAAAAGGATTTTGAAACTATTTCTAAATTTGGAATCTTGGGTTAAAAGCTTCACCTAATCTTTCCATCAATGGAGGCAAGCAAACAAGTACCTAACATTCAAATTTCAAAGGGTGATGGCCATTTGAGATAAATTGCCCACATGAAATCATAGCTCAAACTTCTGTCTCTAAATGATTTTTGAGAAAAATCCTAAATGGATGAATGATGCAAGAATGATATGAATGAGTTTTGGAATATGAATTTAGGGATGTTACAAATCTAACCCCCTTAAGATGAATCTCGCCCTCGAGATTCGGTTTGGCTAGCAAATAGGTGAGGGTGGTCTTTCCGAAGATCATCTTCTCTTTCCCATGTTGCTTCCTCTTCGGAGTGATGGTTCCATTGCACTTTACAAAACTTGATAGTCTTGGTCCTGGTAATTCTTTCTGTGGTCTCTAGAATCTTGACAGGCTTTTCCTCATAAGTGAGATCACTTTCTAGCTGAACTTCTTCCAAAGGTATGGTATCTTTCAAAGAAGACTCTTCCATTTCTGGGTGACATTTCTTAAGCTGACTCACATGAAATACGTTATGGACAGCTGACAGAGACTCTGGCAACTCAACTTCATATGCAACTTCTCCCTTGCGACTTAGAATCTTGTATGGCCCAACATATCTTGGTGCCAATTTTCCCTTGACTCCAAATCTTTTCACTCCACGAAGCGGTGATACTATAAGATAAGCTCTATCTCCAACTTCGTAGGTGACTTCCCTACGCTTAGAATCCGCGTAGCTTTTCTGTCGGGACTGTGCTATCTTTAACCTGTCCTTAACCAATTTGACTTTCTCTTCGGCGTCCTTGATAAGGTCAGGTCCAAATAAGCTTCTTTCTCCCACACCATTCCATAATAATGGGGTGGTACATTTCCTTCCGTAGAGTAACTCAAATGGTGCCATTCCAATACTAGATTGATGACTATTGTTGTAAGAGAACTCTGCGTAAGACAAGCTTTCATCCCAACTTGCTCCATAGTCTAAGGCACATGCCCTCAACATGTCTTCAAGAATTTGGTTAGTCCTTTCCGTTTGACCATCAGTTTGGGGGTGAAAGGCAGTACTGAATTCCAACCTTGTTCCCAAAGATTCATGAAGCTATCTCCAAAAGTGAGAAGTGAACTGGGTTCCTCTATCTGACACAATACTCTTTGGCACACCGTGAATGCATACAATTCTGCTCATGTAGATTTTAGCTAACTTGGCACTTGTATAGGTTGTCTTCACTGGTATAAAATGAGACACTTTAGTTAGGCGATCCACTACCACCCATATGGAATCATACCCTGACCTGGTCCTTGGTAATCCGGTAATGAAATCCATACCAATATTTTCCCACTTCCATTCAGGAATAGGCAGTGGTTGAAGTAAACCTGCTGGTTTCTGGTGCTCCGCTTTGACTCTGCTACACACATCACACAAAGCAATATGTTCGGCGATGTCCCTTTTGAGATTGTTCCACCAAAACCTTTCCTTCATGTCCATGTACATCTTGGTATTTCCCGGGTGAATAGAATACGGAGAGTTGTGACCTTCTTGTAAGATCAGTTTCCGTAACTCCGGGTCTTGTGGAACACATATACGTTTCCCGTGCCATAAAGTACCTTGTTCATCTATATGGAAACTCTTAGCTTTCCCTAGACTAATATTTTCCTTAATCTTTTCAATTTCTTTATCGGTCTTCTGGACTTCTCGGATTTTGTCCAATAGAGTGGGTTGAACATCTAAGGACATGAGATGTCCTTCTGGTACAATCTCCAATCTGAGTTCTTTGAATTGCTTACACAAGTCATCTGGCAATTCCCCTTTGGTAAGGCCATTTACAAACGTCTTACGACTTAGAGCATCAGCTACTACGTTCGCTTTACCGGGGTGGTATTGCAAACTTAAGTCGTAATCCTTGATAAGTTCTAACCATCTCCTTTGTCTCATGTTGATTTCTTTCTGGGTGAAGATATACTTCAAGCTCTTATGATCGGTGAACACTTCACACCGCTTACCCAAAAGGTAATGTCTCCATGTTTTGAGTGCATGGACGACAGAGGCTAACTCCAAATCATGAGTAGGATAATTTACTTCATGAGTTTTGAGTTGTCTCGAAGCATAGGCTACGACTTTACCGTCTTGCATAAGTACGGCACCCAAACCCTGATGTGACGCATCACAATATACTTGGAAATCCTTTTCCAAATCTGGCAGACATAGAACTGGTGCTGTCACTAGTCTTTTCTTCAATTCTTGGAAGCTGACTTCGCAACCTTCAGACCAAGCAAATTTCTTGTCCTTCTTTAGCAATTCCGTCATTGGCTTAGCAACCTTTGAGAAATTTTCAATGAATCTTCTGTAGTAACCTGCTAAGCCGAGGAAACTACGAACTTCTTTCACATTCTTGGGTGATTCCCATTCTGTCACAGCTGATACTTTAGCAGGATCAACTGCCACACCATCCTTTGTCATAACGTGACCAAGAAAACCAACTTCTTCTAACCAAAACTCACACTTGCTAAACTTGGCATAAAGTTTATGCTCCCTTAACTTTTCAAGTATCATGCGTAAGTGTCTTTCATGTTCTTCCTTGCTCTTGGAGTAGACCAAGATGTCATCGATGAAAACGACAACGAACTTGTCAAGAAATTCCATGAACACCTTGTTCATCATATTCATGAAGTATGCTGGAGCGTTGGTTAAACCAAAAGGCATCACAGTGTATTCATACAAGCCATACCTTGTTGTGAATGCTGTTTTAGGTATGTCTTGCTCTCTTATCTTGAGTTAAAAATAGCCTGACCGAAGATCAATCTTCGAGAACACACATGCTCCTTCTAACTGATCAAACAAGTCATTGATTCTTGGCAAAGGATATTTATTCTTGATGGTCACCTCGTTGAGAGAATGGTAGTCAATACACAATCTTTGCGTTCTATCCTTTTTCTCCACGAACAATACTGGGGCTCCCCAAGATGAAGAACTTGGTTGAATAAACCCTTTCTGCAACTGTTCTCCTAGCTGTTTCTTGAGTTCCTTCAGTTCATCAACTGACATTTTGTACGGTCTCTTAGCTATTGGTCCAGAACCTGGTACCAAATCTATCAGAAACTCCACATCTCTATCTGGTGGCATTCCTGGTAATTCTTCCGGAAACACATCCGGATACTCACACACAATTGGTACACTATCCATGCTAACCCCCTTAAGAGAATTCAGCTTACTTCCTTTGGATTCAAAGTTTGACTTGAATTTTATTCTTTTTCCTTCTGGGGTTGTGAGTGCAACTGTACGATTAGCACAATCTAGTACTCCCTCGTACTTAGCCATCCAATCCATTCCTAGAATCACATCCAGTCCTTGGGAATTTAGGATTATTAGGTTCAATGGAAACTTATGTTTTCCAAATTCTAGGACTAAGTCGTGGCAACCTGAGTTTACTATCATTTCTCCACCCGGAGAACTTACTCTTATAGGACACCCAATGGTTTCTACCGGTAGTTCATTTCTTTCAACAAATGTCTTTGATATGAATGAATGAGATGCACCGGTATCAAAGAGTACAAATGCTGGAATTGAGTTGAGTATGAACTTACCAGCAACGGCATCAGGCTCTTCATAGACCTCCTCCACATTAATGTGGTTAACCTGTCCTTTCTGGAAAGGATTCGGCTTGTTAGGTCCTTCCACCTTCTTTTCGGGGCACTCATTTTCATAGTGTCCCATCTTCTTGCATTTGAAGCATTCAACCTGACTGATGTCCTTTTTAGCAGGCTGACTTCCACTTCCGCTACCATTTCCACTATAGTGGCTCTTATGTCCACCCTTGTGGTTCTTGTACTTGTCCTTGTCATGACCGCGGTGATGCTTGTTGTCATGGCGGTTGTGATTGTGCTTGCTGAATTTCCCATGTTTATGGGATCCTGAGTTGCTACTGTCATCATGGTGAGATCGTTTGTGAGACGACCCTGAGTTGTGTTTGTCGGAGTGTTTCCTCTTCCTACTCTCGACTTGCTTCATTTTACTTTCCAAAATAGCAGCCTTGTCACACAAAGACTGATAAGTTGGAACATATGCCACAGACAACTGTAGGTTCAGCTCATCATTCAAACCTTCCAAGAACTTTTCCTTTCTTTTTGCATCTGTATCCACCTCATCCGGTGCATAGCGCGCCAGATTGTTGAACTCTTCTACGTATTCAGCCACGCTGCGGTGGCACTGTTTCAGGTTGTGAAACTCCTTCTTTTTCAGACTCATCATTCCTGATGAGATATGAGCAGTGCGAAAGCCATCTTCAAAGATAGCCCAAGTTACCTCATCCAAAGGAGTGGTGATTTGGAAGTTATCCCACCATGTGGCGGCTGGTCCTTCCAACAGATGTGCGGCGAATCTGACTTTTTCAGCATCCGTGCAGCCCACTGTCACTAAGTCTTTGTTCACAGAACGTAGCCAGTCGTTGGCTACCATGGGATCAGTTGTTCCCGAAAACTTAGCTGGCCTCAGACGCAGAAATCTGGTGAGCATATCAAAACCCGGAGGGTTGTTGTTGTTGTTGTTGTTGTTGGGATTGTTGTTGTTGTTGTTGTTGTTATTGTTATTCTGGTTTTGGATGAATGTTGTCATCATTTGCATAAGCTGTGTTTGCGCATTCATCATTTGTTGCATTTCCGGGGTGATGTTGTTGGGGTTGGGGTTTGCGCGACGGGGAGGCATCTGTGGTTTGTTCAAATAGATAAGAATGAGATACCCATAGATGTTTCATGCACAATACATCATAAGCAAACACATAGCAAGCAACATAAGAATAAAAGTTCAACAACCACATAACAAGATCATGAAGTAAAACACACAAGTGGCAAGCCATCCACATGTCGGATGGTCCAATAATAAGTTCACAATAACAAATATGAATATGAAAGGTAAACGAGAAGTCAAGTCTACTCATCAGCATCAATCTCCTCCTCGACGAAGGTAATACCTGCGTTCTCCATCGCGGTCTTGTTCTCCTCAATCGTAGTGGTCAAGGAATCGACCTTGGCCTTGAGAGCCCTCTTCTGGGAGCGAAGCCTCTCAATAACCATCTGCTGCTGCTCAAGCTCGAAGTCCTTGGACTTCAGTTCCTCGGTCATGTCCCGGATTTTTTTGTTCCTATCCTGGACGCGTTTCTCCTGACTCTTGAACTTGCGGTCCTGGGCCTCGAACTTTGTCTCCATCTCCTTGATCATCTCATCCTGCTGCGCAAAAAGCTTGTCCTTCTCGCGAAGCTGCACCTGAAGCTCGTCATTACCTAGCATGACGTTCGTCCTGTCCGTATCTACGTGCCTGAGAAGAGTCTCTAAGTCCTGAAGATAAAGACGTATCGGCTCCGCAGTGCTCCTCGAGTCGTCCTCAAAGTCGATGGACTCTCCATCAACATCACGTCTTCCGAAGGCATGGAAGTGAGTGCCCCTAACCTGTCGGGAGTGACGGCCTAACAGTCGTCCTATCAGGTCCTGCATGACTACCTTCATGCCTCTCTCTCTGTCGTCGTGCATCAGCTTGAAGACGATGGCCTCCGTGGTAGGCTCAGTCTGGCGTCCGGGCTGGTTCACCTTGAAGCCCCAGAGGTCCTTCCTCTCGAACTTGGTGAGTGGGTACACCGTGATGGTGGGAAGAGGGAGATCGAGCAGAGTGGTAAGCTCAATGATACGGGGACCAAAACGAGTAACCCGAAACTCCTCAACAGTGCTGATGGCAATAGGCATCTATTTATAAGATTGAAAAAGTTAGAACAACGCAATTCAATGTAAATCAAGACAAACATTCATACATATCCATGAAACATAATTGTCACACAAGTTATGCATACATAAGTCCCTTACATCATTCAAGGTCCATACTTATTTAAAATATCTTTTGGAAATAAGGTGATAAGTGGTGGTCCAACTAACGAAGTGTCCTTACAATCCAATCTCACGGGATCTATTATTAAACACAATGTTCCTAGAGGCAATCCACCAATCTTGCTCTCTTGACTCTATCACTAAGTCTATAACATCTCCCCTTATTTCTTGGTTGGTGTCTTCCAACTCTTGAGTAAGCTCCTTCTCTTTCTCTAAGTCCTTTTGGAGGTTGAGCATTCTGCACCTGACTCTAGCACTAAGTTCTTTGATAGTCCTCCAAGCTGCATCCCTGGCTGACTCAAAGAATGTGGTGTGCATTGTAGTGTTGGTGTACATGCAGAATCCCCTTTCTTTGTGGTTGTCTTCCTTGTTTTTGTACAAGTGAAGTTGCACCCACCAATACTCCACTCCTTCATCCATCACTGGAAGCCCTTGTACACGGCTTCACCATGTGCATCCATTGCCTCCATGAGGTCCTTGAGAATATTGGGAAACTCAGTTTCACACTCCAAGGTCATGGTCATGAGTGGTCCCTTCTTCACGGCTTCGTTGATGGAGTTCATCTACAAAGGAAGTTGAAAGAGATTAGAAAAGTTTTACGAGAAGAATAGACAAGTGTAGAAGTAGTTGAAAAACTTTTTCCTTAGTGGTTTTCCAATCCTAGGGTCATAATCCTACAGGCAACACAGTGCTATGATACCATCTGTTAGACCCCTCCTTTATAAAGGAAAGGATTCCTGTGATTGCAATGCTAGTCCCTGGATCAATGCTAGCATCCACAGTTTAAGATGAAGTACACAGATACAAAGGTCGTTTATTACATTCATTCCAGAGATAAAACATAGTCTTTTACAACTCAGGGCCATAGGCCTAATACAAGAGTTTGAGGAATAAGTAAATAAACATAAGTCTTCATCTTCATGTGCCACAGGCAAGCATGTTGAGTGTAGACTCATGACTTCTACTCATCATCGGAGTAACCTGCAACATCACAAGTTACAGCCACAGAGGGTCAATACTTTGGAATAGTATTGGCAAGTGATACCTTAGTATATTTTAAGTGGACTATATTACTATATGCATTTGGCTAAGTGTAGCTGGGCTTGCTTTGCTTGAAAATAAGTTTTACCTATTGGTTGAACACACTAAGTCCTTCTTTGTCAAAAATATTCCCAAGGAGCCACCAATAGACATTGAGGCCCTTCTCCCTTGTTCACCCATAAATTTTTATTTAGAAGTTGGAGTGATGAGATTCTTGTAGCTTCCATGTCTTGATGCTCAAAGTGTCCATTTCCTTGGACAAGGCTAAGTACTTAGGTTTTCCATCTGCAGAGGTTGTGCACTTTCCCCACCAGACTTGGTTTCCCAAGACAGGACCTTTCAGAAGCCTTTCCTTAGTCAAATGGACGCGTTCCAACCTATCATCCCATCTACCACCAACTGTCCAAAAGACTAAGTTCTAGCAACCTATATGATCATGGCAGAGCCCATATTGCCAAGTGGTTGCACTGTAAGCTTTCTCAACACTTGGCCTCCAAATCCCTTTGTGCCTGGGTGGCTTACCACAAGTGAGATACACAACCCAAGTCCATGGCCTTGTGTAACCACTCAACATAACCCATACTTTCCATTCCACCCAGGAGATTCATTTGACTTAGTGGTTTTATTAGAAAAGTATAAGTCTCTTGACTTAGAAATAATTTCTTTATAGTAAGTGTAGTTTTTCACCAACCCTTGTTTTGCTATAAGCTAGGCTAAGCAAAGTATGGCAACTTATCTTAGGGATAATTCCTTAGCAAATCTACTAGACTACATAGGATTTCCCATCTTTTGCATTAGACAAATTAACATGCAATACTATAACAAAATATCTAATGCCAGTTCAAAACATAGGACAAATTTATTCATGTAAATATCACTTGCCTTGGTAGTGGGGAGAGTAGCACTCTTCACAATCACAATCACTAGCAAAATCTACACAAGAAATTAAAGCATACAATTACTCACAATTATATACAACCAAAAAAATAATATGAATGCATGCATGCAAGAATATACTAAGTGGTGTTTTTTTTGAAAATTCTACCAAGTATGCTCATGTCTACAGAACTTAACATGTCACAAGTTTGCCAACTAAACGTATTTGGCCCCAATATAATTTACCAAAATAAATCTATATCTAAAATAGCCTTAAACTTGTTCTACAAATAAAATCATTTTAACTGTTACTATATGCTAAATAAATTGGATATTCAAAAAGGTCTTGTTTCACTGAATCCAACGGTATAAAGTTTGCAAAAATCTAACGTGGCAATCGAAAATTATGAGCATTTGAATTTGGATCAAATTTCTGGTTTTTAAATCTATTTTCAGATCTAACCTAGCCACGCGTCATGTTCTTATTCGCCCATACCGTTTCGCACTGGATCGAGCTCCACAGCCGTAGGATCTAAATGAAATCTGGCGGCTCAGATCTCGTACCGCTTCGGGTTAAGTGGATCTATCCTAGCGCTACGATACAGATCTAACGGCTGCTATTGCTCTGGCCAAGAACTGGCGGCGGAGCGGTGGCTACCGGCGGCGGAACTGTCGGTCGACGACGGAGGCGGCACTACAGGGGGTAAGAGAGATCGAGGAGTAGCTCATCGGGCTCAGGGGGTCACGGCGAAGCTCGTAGTACTCGCGGTTGGTCAAGGGGCGCTCGGACACGGTTGCGATTGCTCGCCGGAGTGGAGGACGGCGTCGGTGTGTCGGGTGGTTGTTGTGGAAGTCGCTGTGAACCACCCCAAGGCAGGACGAGGACACGGTTAGATTCACAGAGTCAAGGCGGAGTTGTGTGCTTAAACTAGAAGACGCGGGGCGGTCGGGGCTTACCGTTATAGCTCGCCGGTGTTCGTACAGAAGACGGTGGCGACCAGTCGTTGACGTTGCCGAAGCTATGGGTCATGCGAAGGTAAACGGAGGGTGTCAGAAAGTGCACAGAGATTCCCTGAACAAGATAGCGTAAACGCGAGACCGAGGGAAATTCTAGACTCACCGGAATTTGCCGGCGCAATCGTCGGAGACGGCGGGGTTGCAGAGAGAAATGCGTGCAGCCTGGGGCCGTTCTGTGCATGGGGTTTGGGGGAAAAGAGAGAGGGGACAGAGGGGGTTTATATAGCCTGGTCAAGCGCGAGAATCGCTCGGCCATTGATTCGAATTGACGCCACGAATTAAACACAGAAAACGGCCGCGTTGATTGGGGACGAACAGGTCGTGCGGGTGGAGACGACGCTGGCGTGGAGAAGGCCCGCTTGTCAGCGAGGTGCGCGGAGTATAGGTGGGGTCTGCCCGTCAGCGGCTCAGCGCGTGCACTCGCGCGTGAGAGAAGAATAAGAAGATCCCGGGTGGGCTTGCTGGGCTCGATTTGCTGCTGGGCCAGATTCTGTCCGCGCGGCCTTTTTCCATTGAAGAGTCCTTTTCTTTTTCTAAATTCATTTTCTGGTATGAATTTGATATGAATTCAAATCCTTTTGAATCCAAACTGCTTTGGGAATTTTTGCAGGGTTTTGTGGGTTTCAAAAACAGTCATTTTAACTAAGTGGTTACTTTGCAAGGCTTGGTCAAGCTTGGGTTTCAAAGTAAACAGAGATTTGCTATAGTTTGCAAATATTTGAAAAAGGTTTTTGAAACTATTTCTAAATTTGGAATCTTGGGTTAAAAGCTTCACCTAATCTTTCCATCAATGGAGGCAAGCAAACAAGTACCTAACATTCAAATTTCAAAGGGTGATGGCCATTTGAGATAAATTGCCCACATGAAATCATAGCTCAAACTTCTGTCTCTAAATGATTTTTGAGAAAAATCCTAAATGGATGAATGATGCAAGAATGATATGAATGAGTTTTGGAATATGAATTTAGGGATGTTACAAATCTAACCCCCTTAAGATGAATCTCGCCCTCGAGATTCGGTTTGGCTAGCAAATAGGTGAGGGTGGTCTTTCCGAAGATCATCTTCTCTTTCCCATGTTGCTTCCTCTTCGGAGTGATGGTTCCATTGCACTTTACAAAACTTGATAGTCTTGGTCCTGGTAATTCTTTCTGTGGTCTCTAGAATCTTGACAGGCTTTTCCTCATAAGTGAGATCACTTTCTAGCTGAACTTCTTCCAAAGGTATGGTATCTTTCAAAGAAGACTCTTCCATTTCTGGGTGACATTTCTTAAGCTGACTCACATGAAATACGTTATGGACAGCTGACAGAGACTCTGGCAACTCAACTTCATATGCAACTTCTCCCTTGCGACTTAGAATCTTGTATGGCCCAACATATCTTGGTGCCAATTTTCCCTTGACTCCAAATCTTTTCACTCCACGAAGCGGTGATACTCTAAGATAAGCTCTATCTCCAACTTCGTAGGTGACTTCCCTACGCTTAGAATCCGCGTAGCTTTTCTGTCGGGACTGTGCTATCTTTAACCTGTCCTTAACCAATTTGACTTTCTCTTCGGCGTCCTTGATAAGATCAGGTCCAAATAAGCTTCTTTCTCCCACACCATTCCATAATAATGGGGTGGTACATTTCCTTCCGTAGAGTAACTCAAATGGTGCCATTCCAATACTAGATTGATGACTATTGTTGTAAGAGAACTCTGCGTAAGACAAGCTTTCATCCCAACTTGCTCCATAGTCTAAGGCACATGCCCTCAACATGTCTTCAAGAATTTGGTTAGTCCTTTCCGTTTGACCATCAGTTTGGGGGTGAAAGGCAGTACTGAATTCCAACCTTGTTCCCAAAGATTCATGAAGCTATCTCCAAAAGTGAGAAGTGAACTGGGTTCCTCTATCTGACACAATACTCTTTGGCACACCGTGAAGGCATACAATTCTGCTCATGTAGATTTTAGCTAACTTGGCACCTGTATAGGTTGTCTTCACTGGTATAAAATGAGCCACTTTAGTTAGGCGATCCACTACCACCCATATGGAATCATACCCTGACCTGGTCCTTGGTAATCCGGTAATGAAATCCATACCAATATTTTCCCACTTCCATTCAGGAATAGGCAGTGGTTGAAGTAAACCTGCTGGTTTCTGGTGCTCCGCTTTGACTCTGCTACACACATCACACAAAGCAATATGTTCGGCGATGTCCCTTTTGAGATTGTTCCACCAAAACCTTTCCTTCATGTCCATGTACATCTTGGTATTTCCCGGGTGAATAGAATACGGAGAGTTGTGACCTTCTTGTAAGATCAGTTTCCGTAACTCCGGGTCTTGTGGAACACATATACATTTCCCGTGCCATAAAGTACCTTGTTCATCTATATGGAAACTCTTAGCTTTCCCTAGACTAATATTTTCCTTAATCTTTTCAATTTCTTTATCGGTCTTCTGGACTTCTCGGATTTTGTCCAATAGAGTGGGTTGAACATCTAAGGACATGAGATGTCCTTCTGGTACAATCTCCAATCTGAGTTCTTTGAATTGCTTACACAAGTCATCTGGCAATTCCCCTTTGGTAAGGCCATTTACAAACGTCTTACGACTTAGAGCATCGGCTACTACGTTCGCTTTACCGGGGTGGTATTGCAAACTTAAGTCGTAATCCTTGATAAGTTCTAACCATCTCCTTTGTCTCATGTTGATTTCTTTCTGGGTGAAGATATACTTCAAGCTCTTATGATCGGTGAACACTTCACACCGCTTACCCAAAAGGTAATGTCTCCATGTTTTGAGTGCATGGACGACAGAGGCTAACTCCAAATCATGAGTAGGATAATTTACTTCATGAGTTTTGAGTTGTCTCGAAGCATAGGCTACGACTTTACCGTCTTGCATAAGTACGGCACCCAAACCCTGATGTGACGCATCACAATATACTTGGAAATCCTTTTCCAAATCTGGCAGACATAGAACTGGTGCTGTCACTAGTCTTTTCTTCAATTCTTGGAAGCTGACTTCGCAACCTTCAGACCAAGCAAATTTCTTGTCCTTCTTTAGCAATTCCGTCATTGGCTTAGCAACCTTTGAGAAATTTTCAATGAATCTTCTGTAGTAACCTGCTAAGCCGAGGAAACTACGAACTTCTTTCACATTCTTGGGTGATTCCCATTCTGTCACAGCTGATACTTTAGCAGGATCAACTGCCACACCATCCTTTGTCATAACGTGACCAAGAAAACCAACTTCTTCTAACCAAAACTCACACTTGCTAAACTTGGCATAAAGTTTATGCTCCCTTAACTTTTCAAGTATCATGCGTAAGTGTCTTTCATGTTCTTCCTTTCTCTTGGAGTAGACCAAGATGTCATCGATGAAAACGACAACGAACTTGTCAAGAAATTCCATGAACACCTTGTTCATCATATTCATGAAGTATGCTGGAGCGTTGGTTAAACCAAAAGGCATCACAGTGTATTCATACAAGCCAACCTTGTTGTGAATGCTGTTTTAGGTATGTCTTGCTCTCTTATCTTGAGTTAAAAATAGCCTGACCGAAGATCAATCTTCGAGAACACACATGCTCCTTCTAACTGATCAAACAAGTCATTGATTCTTGGCAAAGGATATTTATTCTTGATGGTCACCTCGTTGAGAGAACGGTAGTCAATACACAATCTTTGCGTTCTATCCTTTTTCTCCACGAACAATACTAGGGCTCCCCAAGATGAAGAACTTGGTTGAATAAACCCTTTCTGCAACTGTTCTCCTAGCTGTTTCTTGAGTTCCTTCAGTTCATCAACTGACATTTTGTACGGTCTCTTAGCTATTGGTCCAGAACCTGGTACCAAATCTATCAGAAACTCCACATCTCTATCTGGTGGCATTCCTGGTAATTCTTCCGGAAACACATCCGGATACTCACACACAATTGGTACACTATCCATGCTAACCCCCTTAAGAGAATTCAGCTTACTTCCTTTGGATTCAAAGTTTGACTTGAATTTTATTCTTTTTCCTTCTGGGTTGTGAGTGCAACTGTACGATTAGCACAATCTAGTACTCCCTCGTACTTAGCCATCCAATCCATTCCTAGAATCACATCCAGTCCTTGGGAATTTAGGATTATTAGGTTCACTGGAAACTTATGTTTTCCAAATTCTAGGACTAAGTCGTGGCAACCTGAGTTTACTATCATTTCTCCACCCGGAGAACTTACTCTTATAGGACACCCAATGGTTTCTACCGGTAGTTCATTTCTTTCAACAAATGTCTTTGATATGAATGAATGAGATGCACCGGTATCAAAGAGTACAAATGCTGGAATTGAGTTGAGTCTGAACTTACCAGCAATGGCATCAGGCTCTTCATAGACCTCCTCCACATTAATGTGGTTAACCTGTCCTTTCTGGAAAGGATTCGGCTTGTTAGGTCCTTCCACCTTCTTTTCGGGGCACTCATTTGCATAGTGTCCCATCTTCTTGCATTTGAAGCATTCAACCTGACTGATGTCCTTTTTAGCAGGCTGACTTCCACGTCCGCTACCATTTCCACTATAGTGGCTCTTATGTCCACCCTTGTGGTTCTTGTACTTGTCCTTGTCATGACCGCGGTGATGCTTGTTGTCATGGCGGTTGTGATTGTGCTTGCTGAATTTCCCATGTTTATGGGATCCTGAGTTGCTACTGTCATCATGGTGAGATCGTTTGTGAGACGACCCTGAGTTGTGTTTGTCGGAGTGTTTCCTCTTCCTACTCTCGACTTGCTTCATTTTACTTTCCAAAATAGCAGCCTTGTCACACAAAGACTGATAAGTTGGAACATATGCCACAGACAACTGTAGGTTCAGCTCATCATTCAAACCTTCCAAGAACTTTTCCTTTCTTTTTGCATCTGTATCCACCTCATCCGGTGCATAGCGCGCCAGATTGTTGAACTCTTCTACGTATTCAGCCACGCTGCGGTGGCGCTGTTTCAGGTTGTGAAACTCCTTCTTTTTCAGACTCATCATTCCTGATGAGATATGAGCAGTGCGAAAGCCATCTTCAAAGAGAGCCCAAGTTACCTCATCCAAAGGAGTGGTGATTTGGAAGTTATCCCACCATGTGGCGGCTGGTCCTTCCAACAGATGTGCGGCGAATCTGACTTTTTCAGCATCCGTGCAGCCCACTGTCACTAAGTCTTTGTTCACAGAACATAGCCAGTCGTTGGCTACCATGGGATCAGTTGTTCCCGAAAACTTAGCTGGCCTCAGACGCAGAAATCTGGTGAGCATATCAAAACCCGGAGGGTTGTTGTTGTTGTTGTTGTTGGGATTGTTGTTGTTGTTGTTGTTGTTATTGTTATTCTGGTTTTGGATGAATGTTGTCATCATTTGCATAAGCTGTGTTTGCGCATTCATCATTTGTTGCATTTCCGGGGTGATGTTGTTGGGGTTGGGGTTTGCGCGACGGGGAGGCATCTGTGGTTTGTTTAAATAGATAAGAATGAGATACCCATAGATGTTTCATGCACAATACATCATAAGCAAACACATAGCAAGCAACATAAGAATAAAAGTTCAACAACCACATAACAAGCTCATGAAGTAAAACACACAAGTGGCAAGCCATCCACATGTCGGATGGTCCAATAATAAGTTCACAATAACAAATATGAATATGAAAGGTAAACGAGTAGTCAAGTCTACTCATCAGCATCAATCTCCTCCTCGACGAAGGTAAGACCTGCGTTCTCCATCGCGGTCTTGTTCTCCTCAATCGTAGTGGTCAAGGAATCGACCTTGGCCTTGAGAGCCCTCTTCTGGGAGCGAAGCCTCTCAATAACCATCTGCTGCTGCTCAAGCTCGAAGTCCTTGGACTTCAGTTCCTCGGTCATGTCCCGGATTTTTTTGTTCCTATCCTGGACGCGTTTCTCCTGACTCTTGAACTTGCGGTCCTGGGCCTCGAACTTTGTCTCCATCTCCTTAATCATCTCATCCTGCTGCGCAAAAAGCTTGTCCTTCTCGCGAAGCTGCACCTGAAGCTCGTCATTACCTAGCATGACGTTCGTCCTGTCCGTATCTACGTGCCTGAGAAGAGTCTCTAAGTCCTGAAGATAAAGACGTATCGGCTCCGCAGTGCTCCTCGAGTCGTCCTCAAAGTCGATGGACTCTCCATCAACATCATGTCTTCCGAAGGCGTGGAAGTGAGTGCCCCTAACCTGTCGGGAGTGACGGCCTAACAGTCGTCCTATCAGGTCCTGCATGACTACCTCCATGCCTCTCTCTGTCGTCGTGCATCAGCTTGAAGACGATGGCCTCCGTGGTAGGCTCAGTCTGGCGTCCGGGCTGGTTCACCTTGAAGCCCCAGAGGTCCTTCCTCTCGAACTTGGTGAGTGGGTACACCGTGATGGTGGGAAGAGGGAGATCGAGCAGAGTGGTAAGCTCAATGATACGGGGACCAAAACGAGTAACCCGAAACTCCTCAACAGTGCTGATGGCAATAGGCATCTATTTATAAGATTGAAAAAGTTAGAACAACGCAATTCAATGTAAATCAAGACAAACATTCATACATATCCATGAAACATAATTGTCACACAAGTTATGCATACATAAGTCCCTTACATCATTCAAGGTCCATACTTATTTAAAATATCTTTTGGAAATAAGGTGATAAGTGGTGGTCCAACTAACGAAGTGTCCTTACAATCCAATCTCACGGGATCTATTATTAAACACAATGTTCCTAGAGGCAATCCACCAATCTTGCTCTCTTGACTCTATCACTAAGTCTATAACATCTCCCCTTATTTCTTGGTTGGTGTCTTCCAACTCTTGAGTAAGCTCCTTCTCTTTCTCTAAGTCCTTTTGGAGGTTGAGCATTCTGCACCTGACTCTAGCACTAAGTTCTTTGATAGTCCTCCAAGCTGCATCCCTGGCTGACTCAAAGAATGTGGTGTGCATTGTAGTGTTGGTGTACATGTAGAATCCCCTTTCTTTGTGGTTGTCTTCCTTGTTTTTGTACAAGTGAAGTTGCACCCACCAATACTCCACTCCTTCATCCATCACTGGAAGCCCTTGTACACGGCTTCACCATGTGCATCCATTGCCTCCATGAGGTCCTTGAGAATATTGGGAAACTCAGTTTCACACTCCAAGGTCATGGTCATGAGTGGTCCCTTCTTCACGGCTTCGTTGATGGAGTTCATCTACAAAGGAAGTTGAAAGAGATTAGAAAAGTTTTACGAGAAGAATAGACAAGTGTAGAAGTAGTTGAAAAACTTTTTCCTTAGTGGTTTTCCAATCCTAGGGTCATAATCCTACAGGCAACACAGTGCTCTGATACCATCTGTTAGACCCCTCCTTTATAAAGGAAAGGATTCCTGTGATTGCAATGCTAGTCCCTGGATCAATGCTAGCATCCACAGTTTAAGATGAAGTACACAGATACAAAGGTCGTTTATTACATTCATTCCAGAGATAAAACATAGTCTTTTACAACTCAGGGCCATAGGCCTAATACAAGAGTTTGAGGAATAAGTAAATAAACATAAGTCTTCATCTTCATGTGCCACAGGCAAGCATGTTGAGTGTAGACTCATGACTTCTACTCATCATCGGAGTAACCTGCAACATCACAAGTTACAGCCACAGAGGGTCAATACTTTGGAATAGTATTGGCAAGTGATACCTTAGTATATTTTAAGTGTACTATATTACTATATGCATTTGGCTAAGTGTAGCTGGGCTTGCTTTGCTTGAAAATAAGTTTTACCTATTGGTTGAACACACTAAGTCCTTCTTTGTCAAAAATATTCCCAAGGAGCCACCAATAGACATTGAGGCCCTTCTCCCTTGTTCACCCATAAATTTTTATTTAGAAGTTGGAGTGATGAGATTCTTGTAGCTTCCATGTCTTGATGCTCAAAGTGTCCATTTCCTTGGACAAGGCTAAGTACTTAGGTTTTCCATCTGCAGAGGTTGTGCACTTTCCCCACCAGACTTGGTTTCCCAAGACAGGACCTTTCAGAAGCCTTTCCTTAGTCAAATGGACGCGTTCCAACCTATCATCCCATCTACCACCAACTGTCCAAAAGACTAAGTTCTAGCAACCTATATGATCATGGCAGAGCCCATATTGCCAAGTGGTTGCACTGTAAGCTTTCTCAACACTTGGCCTCCAAATCCCTTTGTGCCTGGGTGGCTTACCACAAGTGAGATACACAACCCAAGTCCATGGCATTGTGTAACCACTCAACATAACCCATACTTTCCATTCCACCCAGGAGATTCATTTGACTTGGTGGTTTTATTAGAAAAGTATAAGTCTCTTGACTTAGAAATAATTTCTTTATAGTAAGTGTAGTTTTTCACCAACCCTTGTTTTGCTATAAGCTAGGCTAAGCAAAGTATGGCAACTTATCTTAGGGATAATTCCTTAGCAAATCTACTAGACTACATAGGATTTCCCATCTTTTGCATTAGACAAATTAACATGCAATACTATAACAAAATATCTAATGCCAGTTCAAAACATAGGACAAATTTATTCATGTAAATATCACTTGCCTTGGTAGTGGGGAGAGTAGCACTCTTCACAATCACAATCACTAGCAAAATCTACACAAGAAATTAAAGCATACAATTACTCACAATTATATACAACCAAAAAAAAATATGAATGCATGCATGCAAGAATATACTAAGTGGTGTTTTTTTTGAAAATTCTACCAAGTATGCTCATGTCTACAGAACTTAACATGTCACAAGTTTGCCAACTAAACTTATTTGGCCCCAATATAATTTACCAAAATAAATCTATATCTAAAATAGACTTAAACTTGTTCTACAAATAAAATCATTTTAACTGTTACTATATGCTAAATAAATTGGATATTCAGAAAGGTCTTGTTTCACTGAATCCAACGGTATAAAGTTTGCAAAAATCTAACGTGGCAATCAAAAATTATGAGCATTTGAATTTGGATCAAATTTCTGGTTTTTAAATCTATTTTCAGATCTAACCTAGCCACGCGTCATGTTCTTATTCGCCCATACCGTTTCGCACTGGATCAAGCTCCACAGCTGTAGGATCTAAATGAAATCTGGCGGCTCAGATCGCGTACCGCTTCGGGTTAAGTGGATCTATCCTAGCGCTACGATACAGATCTAACGGCTGCTATTGCTCTGGCCAAGAACTGGCGGCGGAGCGGTGGCTACCGGCGGCGGAACTGTCGGTCGACGACGGAGGCGGCACTACAGGGGGTAAGAGAGATCGAGGAGTAGCTCACCGGGCTCAGGGGGTCACGGCGAAGCTCGTAGTACTCGCGGTTGGTCAAGGGGCGCTCGGACACGGTTGCGATTGCTCGCCGGAGTGGAGGACGGCGTCGGTGTGTCGGGTGGTTGTTGTGGATGTCGCTGTGAACCACCCCAAGGCAGGACGAGGACACGGTTAGATTCACAGAGTCAAGGCAGAGTTGTGTGCTTGAACTAGAAGACGCGGGGCGGTCGGGGCTTACCGTTATAGCTCGCCGGTGTTCGTACAGAAGACGGTGGCGACCAGTCGTTGACGTTGCCGAAGCTATGGGTCATGCGAAGGTAAACGGAGGGTGTCAGAAAGTGCACAGAGATTCCCTGAACAAGATAGCGTAAACGCGAGACCGAGGGAAATTCTAGACTCACCGGAATTTGCCGGCGCAGTCGTTGGAGACGGCGGGGTTGCAGAGAGAAATGCGCGCAGCCTGGGGGCGTTCTGTGCTTGGGGTTTGGGGGAAAAGAGAGAGGGGACAGAGGGGGTTTATATAGCCTGGTCAAGCGCGAGAATCACTCGGCCATTGATTCGAATTGACGTCGCGAATTAAACACAGAAAACGGCCGCGTTGATTGGGGACGAACAGGTCGTGCGGGTGGAGACGACGCTGGCGTGGAGAAGGCCCGCTTGTCAGCGAGGTGCGCGGAGTATAGGTGGGGTCTGCCCGTCAGCGGCTCAGTGCGTGCGCTCGCGCGTGAGAGAAGAATAAGAAGATCCCGGGTGGGCTTGCTGGGCTCGATTTGCTGCTGGGCCAGATTCTGTCCGCGCGGCCTTTTTCCATTGAAGAGTCCTTTTCTTTTTCTAAATTCATTTTCTGGTATGAATTTGATATGAATTCAAATCCTTTTGAATCCAAACTGCTTTGGGAATTTTTGTAGGGTTTTGTGGGTTTCAAAAACAGTCATTTTAACTAAGTGGTTACTTTGCAAGGCTTGGTCAAGCTTGGGTTTCAAAGTAAACAGAGATTTGCTATAGTTTGCAAATATTTGAAAAAGGATTTTGAAACTATTTCTAAATTTGGAATCTTGGGTTAAAAGCTTCACCTAATCTTTCCATCAATGGAGGCAAGCAAACAAGTACCTAACATTCAAATTTCAAAGGGTGATGGCCATTTGAGATAAATTGCCCACATGAAATCATAGCTCAAACTTCTATCTCTAAATGATTTTTGAGAAAAATCCTAAATGGATGAATGATGCAAGAATGATATGAATGAGTTTTGGAATATGAATTTAGGGATGTTACATATCTCGTACCCTTGGAAAGTCGATATAGTTGAAGATGGTGACCTGGACAACAAGTATAGATAATCTACAAGAGTGTTGTTTTTGATGAGATGTTGCAACCAACCGCCGAAAGTCTTCATGTGTTCATCTCTAATCCAAGAGTCATGTTTTCAAGGGTTGTTGGAGCGTAATTTTTTCTTGTGTTCCTCGATATACGGGACTACCAAGATGGAATTCTGTAGAACTGTGTAATGTGCTTCAGTGTAAGAATGTTCGTCCCTACATATTATTGATTTCCTTCCTAGAGTACCCTTTCCACTTAGTCTCCCCTCATGTCGCGATTGAGGAAGACCAATCGGCCTAAGGTTAGGAACAAAGTCAACACACAATTCAATAACCTCCTCTGTTCCATAGCCCTTGGAGATGCTTCCTTCTGGTCTAGCACGGTTATAAACATATTTCTTTAAGATTCCCAAGAACCTCTCAAAGGGAAACATATTGTGTAGAAATAAAGGACCGAGAATGGAAATCTCTTCGACTTGGTGAACGAGTAGGTGCGTAATAATATTGAAGAAGGATGGTGGGAACACCAACTCGGAACTGACAAAACATTGGACCACATCATTCTGTAATCGTGGTAGATCTTCAGGATTGATTATCTTCTGAGATATTGCATTAAGGAATGCACATAGCTTCACAATGGGTACTCGAACATTATTTGGAAAAACCCCCTCAACGCAATCAGAAGCATTTACATCATAATCACGTTGCTGTCATTTTTTTTGAAGGAAATAACGTTGCAGTCATGAGACTTTGGGTTTTAGAATTTTTTTCTATCATATTTATTTTCCCTTTATATTTGACGAAATAAAGATTGATGGTAAGAGCATAGCTGGCATGACCTTGAAACCATTCTGGATGCATGCCATTTGGGTCTTTCATACGTTGATGGTCATTCCGGTGTATCTTTTGTCTTCCCATACATGCCCAAGAAGCCTAGCAGGTTCACGCAAAGATTCTTCATCACATGCATCACATCAATTGCAGAACGGACCTCTAAGAATTGCCAATATGGTAGCTCCCAAAATATAGATTTCTTATTCCACATGGGTGTGTGTCTGTCAGTGTCCTTCGGAATAGATTGTTTGCCAGGACCCTTTCCAAAGGTTACTATTTGATCCAGACCTTTGACCATATCAAATATATCAACACCATTATGTTCCTTAGGCTTCGTCTAGTGACATGCCTAGCCGTTGAAATGCTTGCCTTTCTTAAGGGATGCTTGGACAAAATAAATCGATGATTCCCATTGTACACATTCTTCTTATAATGTTCCAAACATATACTTTCAGTCTCATCTAAACAGTGCATGCATGCATTGTATCCCTTGGTTGACTGTCCTGAAAGGTTACTAAGAGCAGGCCAATCATTGATTGTTACGAAATGCAACGCTCGGAGGTCAAATTCTTCTTGCTTATGCTCATCACACGCATATGCCGGGTTTGTTCCACAACTGTAAAATTTCTTCAACTAATGGCCTTAGGTACACATCAATGTCGTTGTCGGGTTGCTTCGGACCTTGCATCAGCACTGACATCATAATGAACTTTCGCTTCCCAAAAGGAGGAAGGTTATATATTCATAGAGTCACAGGCCAGGTGCGGTGACTGGAGCTCTGCTCCCCAAAATGATTCATGCCATCTGTACTTAGACCAAACCTTAAACTCCTTGCATCAACTCGTCTGACTTACGTTCCTCTTTATGCCATCGCAATAACTTGGCGTGCTCTTTGTTTCTGAATAAACATTTCAACCGTGGTATTATATGAGCATACCACATCACCTTGGCAGGATCCCTCTTCTGGGGGGGGGGGCTCGCCCTTAACGTCACCAGGGTCATCTCGTCTGATCTTATATCAAAGTGTAGTGCATAACGGGCATGGATCCAAATTCTCGTACTCCTCACCGCGGTATAGGATGCAGTCATTAGGGCATGCATGTATCTTCAGAACTTCTAAACCTAGAGGGAAGAAAACCTTCTTTACTTCGTACGTACTGGCGGGTAATACGTTATCTTTTGGAAGCATATTCTTCATCATTTTCAGCAACTTTTCAAATGAGGAGTCAGGTATAGCATACTCTGCCTTCCATCGCAGCAATTCTAGTGTGATGCCCAGCTTTTTCAGACCATTTTCGCAATTTGGGTACAACAACTTTTTGTGATCCTCTAACATGTGATTGAACTTCTCCCTCTCCTTCTCAATTCATAGTCTCTTCGTGCATCGGCAATGGTCAGACCAAGATCATGAGCAGGCTCATCATGTGTCTCTTCTTCATCCTTCCCTTCAGCTTCCCCCATGAAAGTATCACCGTACTTAGGGAAACCATGATAGTTGTCATCATCCTACTCTTCTTCATTTTATTCCATTAGAACCCCTCCGTCTCCATGCTTGGTGCAACAATTATAACTGGGAATGAAGCCGGAGTTCAACAGGTGGCTGTGAAGGGTTTTTGAGTCAAAGTAATCCTTCTGATTCCTATATCCACTACATGGACAGAATACAAAACCATTCCGCTTGTTTGCATCAACAACACAGATGAATTCATGCATGCCATTAATGAACTCGCCAGAGCATTGTTCAGTACCGTACATCCATTCCCGGACCATCTACATTATAGTAAAAGTATATCAAAAACCAATTTATAATGAGAGCTTCTAGAGCATTAATTTTGAATTTTGAAAAATTTACATGCACCAATTTGTGAATTGGAGAAAACAATTAACATGATAAATGTGGATTTTTTTATTATTGTTCTATCAGTGAAAACCTCATTCCATTCTAAGCTCTGAAACTCTATACACATTTCAATTTTCAGTAACTCCGTCCTAATTAAAAAAAATTACACATTTCAAAATCCTCTACTTCTAGAGCATGCATGCAAATCCATATCTCTACTTCTAGAGCATTGAGATAATGTAGCAATAAGAGATGAAAGGATGAAGTTCTAACCTTTTAAAACTTTGGATTTAGGGGTTGCAAACTAAATCTTGACAAATCATGAGAAAAAATGGCATGAACTCGGCTTGCTTCTTTAAGTAAAATGGACACCATGGCTCGGGCCGTGTGGACACGAAGTTGCATATATATGGAGGAACAACTAGTCCCGGGCCGTGTTACGGACCGGGACTAGAGGTCCCCGAAAAGAGCAGCTGACCCGCTATAGGTTTCTAGTCCCAGGCCGTATTAAGGATTGGGACTAGAGGTACAGTCCGGCCCGGGACTAGAGTCTATCTCGATTACTAGCCGTATAAACATCTGAGTTGCTTGATATTGAGTTCATGACAAGTTTCTCGTTCATTCCAATTTCCTAAAGTACTTAATATTGTTGGGTTAATTAATTGGGATCTTTTCAAATAAAATCTAATAGTTATTATGAATGTAGGATATAAGTGTTTATTCTTGCAAAATAGCCAAGATCCCACCTAGCCAAATAAGCATGTAGTTGCTAGTTGTATTGTCTCTCTACTTAGCGCTACTTGACATACATTCCAAGTATTGACTCTTCGGGGCTGCTATGTTTTATTTGGCAGGTTATTTTTCCAATTCCGAGTGATCGATTAGGTTGCAATACTTCTCCCAACATTTGTTCGCTTATGGGCAATTAAAGATGGAGCCTATTATATCCTTATGCTTATGTTTGCTATTTAACTATTTGAGCTATCCTACATGCTAAGCATTAATGTAATAATTGAAAACTCTGGATCATTTTGTTATTTATGATGCATGGATATTTTCTTTGCTATTCATATTTAAGGTCTATGTAAGCCAGTGAACCGATCCAGGGATTGGCCTGTTGCATAGAGCTACGGTATTTTCAGGCTGTAGTATTACAAATGGTATCAGAGCACATGTGTTGACTATAGGATCGTGATCTAGAAATTGATTATAATTATTATACACTTTCTATTTTTCCTCTTTCTAGTATTCCCTATCAATGATAATCTTTCTCTTTCCCTTACATGTCAAGATGGGAGAGTCCACTCATGTGGATTATACCAGAGAGAAGTCTGATAGGATCTTTGGAAATCAAATGGGATGGCTTGCACTCACACTATGCTTTCCTTTGCCCATGTTCAAGGGAAGAACTATGAACCCCCAAGACAGTGGAGATGAACGCATGTAGAACCACACTATCATCGCCCAGGATCCATTGGAGGAGGACTCTAAATAATTGTGCTATGGAGGATTCTACCACACCTGGGAAGGAGGGTTGGATATCTGCATGCATGAAGCTTTGTCTCGTATGTGCAATTATCACCAACAGAAGTTGAACGAGCAATTAGTCTTCCTCAGGAAACGCAATGGAGATGGAGACGTTGTGGTGACACTTGGGGACGGAACTGAGATGGGATCCTTCCGAAAGCAAATGGAGGACTTGGAGATACAAGCCGTCCAGATGGAGGAGTCGCTTTGATGGAGAAGTACTACCAAGCCTGCTCCGTCATTAGGAAAAAGGAAGACATGATTAAGAACAAGGATGCCATCAGCGCTGGTCTCCGAGCTCAACTCAACCATCCCAACAATGATGATGGAGCCAATGCGGTAGAAGAACAACCCAAGGAGAGAGTGTTAGGATCCCCAAGTGATGAGGATTCGGAAGATGAATATACCCCAACCTCTTACGGGGAAGAAGAAGCGCAAGTACACTAAGGCCCCTTAGTTCTACGCCGCTTCAATAAGAGGGATATATGCACCAAGTAGTCTTCGTTAGGATTTCGTTAGGCATAGCAATCGATTATATAAAAGCTTGTGTAATAGTTGAGTGATTACTTTTAGATTCCTTATTTTGATAGCATAAAGTTGAAGGAGTTTTCATGAGATATGATAATGAATTAAGGCCCAGTTCTTTTGGGGGCTTTTCCGAGAAGCCGCCCTCCCCCCAGCTTCCTGGAGAAGCCGGTCTAAAAAAATTGTGAGGCTTCCAAAATAGTTAAGTCTAAACAAATTTGGAAGCCTCACAAAATTTTTGATCCAGCTTCCCTAGGAAGCTGGGGGTAGGGCAGCTTCTGGGAGAAGCCGCCAAAAGAACTGGGCCTAATAGAAGTTATATATCAAAATCCGTGATAATTTTCGTTGAAGTTTTCTATCTAACATATTTTACTATGCAATTTTTTATTTTTAATATGTAACTCGGATTAAGATGGAAGTTTAGGATCTGGTACAAATCTTTCTAATCTACTGAAACAAAAATCAGCAAAAAATTCTGACTAGCTTAAGGTGCCCAGGAAAATTCGTGAACACAACAGCGGCTGTAGGGCAGATTCTGCTGTTTACTTCTATAATTGTACGATCACCCCGAAATGTTAGAGTTTATCATTGTTTGGACTATATTTGGTAGTTTAAGTTTCTAATCCAGTTCTATATCTAGTAGTCTTCTTGCCCCCTAAGTCTTCTAATACTATATAAACAACCCAAGAGCTCATGATGTAATCACCTCTTGCAATATCAATACAGATACTATTCTGTAATTCTACATGGTATTAGAGAGGTTCACTCCCCCTAGATTTTAGCCACCTGTTCCACCGCGCCACCCCCGGGGAGATCGTTCTTCACCAGGGCCCGCACAATAGTATATTAGATCTTACTTTGTCAATATTTTTTCTCCTTCCACTTGACCGACATTTCTTCTTATTTCACCGATCATAGATCAGATTGTGTCGTCCACTACCACATGTCCTCATCACGCACCTCTAATTCAATATCGGCGTTGACTCACCTCTAGAAAATCATCGCCAACAATTGTTCCAAGGAGGCTCCGCGTGGCTCCCCAAGGGACGTCTTACCGCGCTGCGTCAGCTTCTCCGTCCTCACCGACACCGACCGGGACGCACGTCCCACAGTATGCTCCTTGCCGTCAACAAAGGGCTGCACCTTCATCACCTGTGGTCATCATCGCCGACAACCATCTACACCAACAACATCATCGCATCGTTGCCACCACCACCAATCATGGTCCACGTCAATACCAACAAAAGTTCTTCTTCACGAGCGACGCCGCGCTCATGCAAGCGGAAAATACGGGTCTAATCCCCGAAATCAACTACCAGAACAATTCGCCATCAAGAACTACCTCGGCGTCTTCTTCCACAACGACCTCGCGGCCAGAGTCGCAGTCTAATTTTTATTTTTGCACTAAATCAATTTTCTTAATGCAACTACATCATCTACTCCGACAAATTGACGAAGAACTTCTACGCACCAACCGTTCACAGAGAATTTCTCCGCTGCTCCCTCTGGCTCTCGCTCGCATGGCTCGTGATGTCCCTGTGTTCGCACGTTCTATATTGGCAACATCGACACGTGCCTTCGACCCCGGCATGCTCCTGAGTTTGGCAAGCTCGGCAAGGCTTGTCGCCTACCTCGACTACTCCAACTCAAACTACATCTACCTCAACTAGTACGGCGAATTCTCCAGGCTCAACGACGACATCAACCACAATGCAACGACATCATAAACTTCATGGACTTCATGAAAGGCGACTACATCACTAATGGCATCATCGACCATGACTACAATGCCCTACTTACCGCTGCATCAAAATCGACATCCTCTCCCATCTCCGCCTTCAGATTATGCTCTAGTCAGACCGTTCGCGTCACTACCGATCCGACTGCGGGGGAGTGTTAGAGTATATCACAGTTTGGACTATATTGGGTAGTTTAAGTTTGTAATCCAATTCTATCTCTAGTATTCTTCTTTCCCCCAAGTATTATAGTACTATATAAACAGCCCAAGGGCTCACGATGTAATCACATCTTGCAATATCAATATAGATAATATTCCGCAATTCTACACCAAACACATTGTAGATGGTATGATACCAATATAAAGCTTCTAGAACGTGAAAACAAAATTATTTTTGCTTGAGTGTTGTTGGTTATGATTATTGCTTGTGTGTCTATTGCTTGCTTCATATAGATATCGGTAGTACTACTTCCCTATTCTTTCTATTACTCATCTATGTTATCCAAACAGATGCCGCCCCACTGACAACCCACTTACATGGAGCAGCTGAGAGCAACGCAGACACAACTAGCGCAAGTGATGACCTAGTTCATCGCTGCACACAACAACAACAACGGGAACAATCAGTTCCAAGGTGATGCTCTCACCAGGTTTCTGAGGTTAAGGCCAGCTAAGTTTTCTACTGCACCTGAACCCATGATCGTTGTTGACTGGCTGTGCTCCGTGAACAAAGATCTGGTGACTATTGGATGTACCGATGCTGAAAAGGTGACGTTTGCTTCTCACTTACTAGAGGGACCAGCTGTTTCTTGGTGGGATACCTTTCAGATCACCCACCCCTTGGATACTGTTACATGTACATGTTTGAGGAAGGTTTCAAGACCAACCATGTCAATGCATGTTTGAGGAAGGTGACGTTTGCCACTATGCTATGTTTTCTGTATGTGAAAAAAACAAATGTTTTTCAATGCATGTTATTCATGATCTTTGTTTGTATCCTTTCATGTTGCATGCATAGTTACTTTGTATTATTGTTAGAAATCCATCTTTCCTACACATGTTTAGAGTTCTTTGATCCCATCTTTCAATGCTTGCAAATGGTTGGATCTTTATTGTGAGGGTGCATGTCACATCAAAAATTATTCTTTTATCACTTACCTACTCGAGGACGAGCAGGAGTTAATCTTGGAGATGCTTGACACGTCGGAAACATATCTATAATTTTTGATGCTCCATGCTTGTTTAGTTTCTACTTTGCTTTACTTGTCCACACTTTGAGGTGCTTTTTAGTTGTTTTCTGGTACTAACGTATTAACAAGTTGCAACAGTTCCAGATGCTTGTTTTTTGCTGTTTTTTGGTTTCAGAAAAGTTAGTAAATAAATATTCTCGGAATTGGACGGGACAAATGTCAAAGTCAATTACTTTCCATGGGGAACAAGAAGTCGAGAGGGGAGCCAGAGGGGATAGCTAGGGGGCCGGACCCACCCCTGGCGTGGGTGGGCCTAGCCCTGCGCCTGGCTAGCGTTTGGCCACCCTAGACGCCTCCTCGGCCATCCCCTTCGCCTATAATAAGCCCCCGGTACAGAAACCCTGAGTACCCAATCAAATATCCATGAAACCGTATGTAGCCGCTGCCACCATCGTCCCTAGATCAGGGGGATCTGAAGTTCTTCCCGGCACCCTGCTAGAGGGGAGATCATCCCGGAGGCCTTCTCTCCGGTATGATGCGTGAGTAGTTCCACATTGGACTATGGGTCCATGTAGTAGCTAGATGTTTGTATCTCCTCCTTTGTGCTTTCATGTATTGATCTTGTGAGCTCCGTTCATGATAACGATCTAATCTATTTGTAATCATGCATGTTGTGTTTGCGAGATCCGATGGATATTGAGATTATTATGTTGGTTTGATTAATGGTTTTCTCTTTATGATTCTGTCATGTCTCTGTTGTTTGTGATCTTGCATGCTCTCCGTTGTTAGTAGCTATCTTGGCCAAGTAGTTGCTAGTGACTCCAAGAGGGGGTATTTTATGCTCGATAGTGGGTTCATGCCTCTAGTTTCCAAGGGAAGTGACAGAAATCTCTTCGGTTGTAGATGTGTTGTTGCTACTAGGGAGAAAACAACGATCACTTGTTCATGGAACATGTGGACTTTTACCTTACACAATTTGCTTAAAGCAGTTTTCTGTTGCTTGCAACTTAATACTAGAGGGGGTTCGGATGATAACCTGAAGGTGGACTTCTAGTCATAGATGCAGTTGGATGGCGGTCTATGTATCTTGTTGTATTGCCCAATCGAATCTCATAGGATCTTTCTGACTAGTAATTGCATTGTTATGCCTTGCTCAGTTCTTGTCAATTGCCCTGTCGTAATTTGTTTACCCTTCATGCCATGTTGTTTTTCTAAGAAGAGCACCTCTAGTGAACTATGGACCCCAGTCCAATCTTTACCATTGATACATCTTCAACTGTTACTAGTTTACTAGCTGCAAACCATTACCTTCCACACCATACGTTTAATCCTTTGTTACAGAAAACCGGTGAGCTTGACAACCTCACTGTTAGTTGGGGCCAAGTCTTGAGTTTGTGTTGTGCAGGTCTCTGCGTTGCTTGTAGCACCTGTGTGATGTTTCCTTCCTCCTTCTAGTTCGATAACCTTGGTCTCTACTGAGGGAAGACTTGCTGCTTGCTGCTTCACACCTTGCTCTTGGGGTTCCCAACAGGCTCCACATCAATTGAGCCATCACCTATATTTGCATGTAATGCCCTTTCGAGAGCTTCTTCCTTGATATTTCTGTTTTACTAACCTTCTGCTTTGGCCTTTAACTCACACAAATCCTACCAGCTAAGCCCCCGAGTAGAGCGAAGGGTATCTCGAAAGAGATCCGAGAGCAAGAGTTCGGATGGGGCGACGCCGCCAACGCTGAGGGGTCCTGCCTTCCTCGAGCGTCATGGTGGGGATGAGGGTTTAGAGTCCCCCATTTCTATCGTGCCTGTTCGAACCATGGCTCCTTAGCCGCCGGCCCAGAAGAAGAAGAAGAAGAAGGAGCAGAAGGAGGCTCCATTTTTCGATTTATCCGACATTCCCTCGTGAGTTTCTGGTTCCTTCTTATTGTTTTTTGGTATGATAAGTATTAGCTTGATATTGACCTGATTCGTCGAATGTGTTAGGAGGAACTCCTCGAAAGACACTTTCGAGGAGGAACTCAAAGAGATGCATGGGATGTCGAAAGTTGTTTCGACATTCCCGAAGACGGTGGCCGACCTCGACGACGACAACTCAAGCTCCTTGAGGCTAGGGGCTCATGAAATTGTTGCTCGGAAGACGCAAGTGAAACCTTCGGAGTCTTTGGGTGACCATGTAAGTAGTCTATTTTATCTCGTAGGGGATCCCCTGAGGCCTTTATTCATCTTATGTGCTGTTGACTTTGCAGCCTTTATCCGTGACATCAACCGCCTGGCGGAGACCAAGGCAAAGGACACTGTAGAGACCCTCGAGTGCCAGCAACAAGAGGCCTAAGACCGTGAGCAGCAGCTCATGGCTACCACGGCATCACGGGAGAAAGCCATGGCGGAAAAGCTTCTGGCTGCTGCCAAAGCGATATCCGGTAAGCCACCATGTTCTTACTTTTGAGTGTGCTCTTTCTTGGGTGTTGTTCCATGGTTTCATTCGAAGATTTTGCCATGTTTTGCAGATGCCACAGGCGTTACGTTTGATCACGGCGTCTTGGAGCATGGGGATCCCCAAGAGGATACTGTTGCGGCGATCGAAGATTGGTGCACCTCTGATGTGGACTCGCTGGGAAAGGCAAAGGAGGTCCTCGCCTGCTTTTACAAGGAGGTCAACCCGAAGGGTGCCGTCCTTGATGATGTCGAATCTCTCGTAGAAGCCTTGGCGGGTGACGCTCTTGCGAGCTACAAGCGGACGCAGAAGGGGGTGGCGCCGCTATGGGGTTGACGATGGCGATGGCGTCTGGCGCGCAGCTGGACCTTTAGCAGATCACCTCCAAGAAGCCAATGGCAGAGGATGGCACCGAGGTTGCGTTTTCTCCCTTCGCCTCGAAGTGCTAGCATTTTGGCCCGAAGCTGATTGACCTCTTAGCCGCATATGCGCTGGAGCAGTAGCGGGCGGCCAAGGCTAGATATTCCGAGTCCGAAGCTACTCCGGATGTTGCCGCCTAGGTCTTCTGCATTGTAGTTGTAGCAGTATTTTTATTTTTCCTCGCCCTTGCACCAGTAATGCTTCATGTTGGACAAGTTTATTGTACCACGTAGTGGTTAACTTATGTAAATATAAGTGCACCTTTTGACTGTTATCAAATGTCGTATTTTTGATGTTTTGTTGCTTGTACAACCTTAGGGTCCTTCGAGTGCTGAACCGGTGGTTACACCTCCTCCTATGTTTGACACCCGTCCGTCACCGAGTGAGGCATCGCAGTTTCCATTTCTACATGATCGCATCCGAAGCCTAGAGAAGGACGTTCTCAGTATCTGTGGCCATGCGGATGTTTGGAAGTACAAGGCCGAACGGGCCACTGCTAGGGAAGCATTTATCCTTGAGGAATTTCGGCATGTTGGCGAGCAACTCCAGTGTAAGTCACCCTGAGACTTTTCTTTTCGACTGCGCTAGATGTTTATGTCATCTCACCTACTACTTTTGTGTAGTTGTGAATCTTCTTCCAAAGGAAGAGAAAGAGAGTGTTGCGATTCAGATGAACTGCTTGACGCAACAGGAGTTGGAGGCCGGCGGCATCTTCTGGATGGACCACGACCGAGCGGTTGTTCTTGTGATAGTGCAAGACCGCGTCCATCAAGTGCTTCGGGTGCTGAAGCGATCAAGGTCGTCACACGCGACGTTTTGGGCCACGATGTTCCCTATGGATTCTGCTCCCTCTAGCTTCCTAGGCTTGCTTGGAAAATTTCACGATACAAGCCACGTGAAGGAGTTGGTGCGTCATCAGCTGGTGGCGGGTGTGAAGGCAGCCTTGTCGCTTGTTCGGTTGCATCGTCATGATGTAAACCCTGCGGAGATAACAGTTGGGACTCCTCCTCTTTCCGAATGGTATGGCATGGGATATGCGTCCGCATTACGCAGTAGTGGCACAACATGCTGAAGAAATTGTAGATGTGTTCGAGGAGCGGACGAACGTCTTGCTCCAGCATGGTTTAGTCCTGTAAGTGGAAAACGAAATAATGTAAAGTATGTATATTGTCGAGTGGGCTTTTAATGCACTCATAAAATTGTATGTATTGGCACATAGTGCATTGTTTGATTATAGAATGTGCATGTCCTTTTCATGAGCCTGACGTGGTTAGCTACTCAGGTTATATGCGTTGTTGTCAATTGACGAAGTCGTAAGGTGAGGTGCAGCCCCCGAGAGTATTTCAGCGATAAAAATGTAATAGAGAAGATTTTGGGCCAAGGAACTTAGCTTTTATACATCATAATGTAGGAGGTACAATGTTCGGCTGAGTAGCCTGGCTTAATAGCCTTATTGAAAGTAAAAGACAACTAAGGGTAGACGGGTCGCAGTTTTGCAACGTTCTAGGGGTTGGAGTATTCGACTCCTGACTCGACCTCCTTTAGGTGGTAAGTGCCAATCGGGATTACTTCAGTGACTACGTAGGGTCCTTCCCAGTGTGACTAGAGCTTTAGGTGCCCTTCCTGCTTGAGTCGTAGGACGAGGTCTCCTTCGACGAAGGACCTTCGGCGTAGCCGACAGCTGTGGTAGTTACGGAGACTTTGCTAATACACAGTTGAGTAGGCCGCGGTGATGTCATGAGCTTTATCCAGCATGTCAACGGCGTCTTTGAGTGCGGACGATGATTCAGCGTCGATGTAGGCGACGACCCGCGGGGCCTTGTAGCGTACCTCAGTAGGCAACACGGCTTCGGCTCTGTGCACCATGAAGAAGGGCGTGTATCCAGTTGAGCTGTTTGGCGTTGTGTGCAGGCTCCATAGAACGGAGGGTAGCTCGTCTACCCAGGATCCCACAAGCCTTTCTAGTGGGCATAGCTGCCGCTTATTGATGTTGTTTCTGATGAGACCGTTGGCCTTTTCGACTTTTCTGTTGGTCTCCCGATGCGACATGGAGGAGTATGTGAGGTTGATCCCGAGGTTTTCGCAGAAGCCTCTGAAATCCTTCGAGGTGAAGTTCGAGCCATTGACGGTGATGATGCTGTGGGGAACTCCGAACCTGTATACAATGAACTCGAAAAACTTGACGGTGGTGGCGCTAGACTGGTTAGTGATGGGCATGTCCTCGATCCACTTCGAGAATTTGTCGAGTGCCACCAGGCGGAAGACGTGCCCTCCTGGCGAAGACTTTGGTAGTTTGCCGATCATGTCGAGTCCCCACTGGGCAAAAGGCCAGGCCAATGGTATTGGACACAACTCTGATCCTGGCGCGTGTGGCTTATTGGTGTAACTTTGGCTGGCGTTGCATCTCTGTACGATGTCCTTGGTATCGCGCATCACATTTGGCTAGTAAAAGCCAGCTCGTAGAACTTTGGCGACGAGGGCACGGCTGTCGACGTGGTGGCAGCAGATACCTTCATGGATGTCCATTAGGATGCTCTTCCCGTCACTTTTGGTGAGGCATCTTTGGAGCACACCCCAAATGTTGCGCTTGTACAACTCACCGTTAATGATGGTGAAGGCCTTCGATCGGCGAGCTATGCGCTAGGCGTGCGTCGGGTCCTCAGGCAGTTGCTTACTTATCGGGTAGCAAAGGTACGGTTGGGTCCACATCTGCTCGACCGCCATGACTTGCATGAGGCTCACCAGTTCGACCTCCGTGTCGAGATATTCGGGTCCCCCAGCTTTCTTGGGTGGCGCAACCCCCGAGTGTCCTACGGCTGCGGTTGTGTCCTTCGGAATTTTTCGCTTGATGGAGGGAACACATATTTGTTCTAGGTGCGTGGTATTTCTGAAGAGTACGCCATGGAGGGGTCCTCATAGAGCGTGTTTAGAGACGTGGGGTAAGGCAGAAGGTTGGCGGGTACGAGGTAACACAGCTTACTCAGGTTAAGATCCCACGAGTTTGGCGGGATCCTACTCCTGCTATAAATCACTATAATGGCAATACGCCGAGTTACAGGGATCGGTTCGTTATGCGTGATATGAGTTGTGTTATGCTAACTTGTCTTAACTTGTGCCCTAAGGCTCCCATAGGTA
The DNA here is from genome assembly GCA_916181665.1 of Avena sativa. Taxonomy (NCBI): domain Eukaryota; kingdom Viridiplantae; phylum Streptophyta; class Magnoliopsida; order Poales; family Poaceae; genus Avena; species Avena sativa. Next base: position 149,805,932 of record OV702279.1, on the reverse strand, counting down.
TGGCTCATATAGTCGCCAGATCCTAGGGTTACAGGGAAAGTCCTAGACAAATAGGTTACAGAGTCCTACACGGCATACAACTAGTCTAACGTGTCTTGAACTCCAAGGATCCGGGTACGTCGGTGACTCTTCCGTAACCTTCCTTTATCCGGCATGGGCCTCCCTTCTGGATCCATCTAACTGGGCCGCCCAGTAGGCCATGGGCCTTGCTACCAACTGTGGGCCACTCGGGAGAACTCCGAGATCTTGCGCCGTCTTGCCTCTTCAGTTTGAATGCTCCGTCTAGATGAATGTCGGCAAAACGTCAGGCAATATATTGTAGTCCTCCCAAGAACCCTGCAATGCTCTTCGTCTTCAATTTGTAAGTCAGAGAACCGCTGAATTTTCCATCGTACTCTTCTCGTAGCTAGACTGGATCTGTCCATGCTGGAATCTTCAGATGAGATGGTTCACCTGCCCATGTCAGCTAAAGCAACGTAGACCATAGGTCAGCGACGCCTCGTAACTCACACATGCAGAGAATGCAATCATAGCCGTTTTTCCCGCACGAAGGATGCGAAACGTTGGCGGCGGCGGTGGGAACGTGGCGAAATTTCCGCGCACGCGCTGTCGAAGAAGCAATCGTTCGATCAACTTGCACGAATCTTGATGCAGGGTACTATAAACTATAACCGTGGTAGATTTTATCTTTTCACCACATTCTTCCTCGCGTCATCTTCTTCCTCCAGCGAACATCTCCTCGAGCTCTCCACGCGCACCGAGAAAACCCTAGCTTTCCCCAGTTCCACAATCACCTTCTCCCATACCAATGGCGAGCAACAGCTCAACTCCATCCATGGTGGCAACCAGCGACACTGCGGCGAAGATGGAAGGCTCCATTCAGGTGCCCCCAGAGGGCCTGGTACTGCCACGCACCGTGATGGTGGAATCCACCGGCGGTGACCATATTCTAGCGGGGCTAGAACCGCTAGAGGAGGAGGGTGACTCTCACAAGGTAGAGTTGCATGGCTCCGATATCGCTAACAGCGATCTCAAGGAGGTACTCACCGAGGGGTACGTCCCCACGATGGAGGGGCTGGTCTGGCGGGCGGCGCCGGCCGGCGAGGTCATCCCTTCTCCCAAAGCCGGAGAGAAGGTGTACCTCAAAGCAAAAATGGTACACGGCGTCTCCCTCCCAATCGCCGACTTCTTCTTAGCGGTCCTTAGCCACTACTGGGTTCAACCTTAGAACCTATCTCCGAATAGCATCCTCGCGCTTAGCAATTACACGGCGCTTTGTGAGGGCTACCTAGGAATTAGGCCTAGGTTAGATCTGCTCATATACTTATTCACTGTCAAGAGGGAAGCCAGAACAAGCAAGGACGAGATCATAAATTATGGAACTGTTAAACCCCTCCTTTATAAAGGAAAGGATCCCTGTGATTGCAATGCTAGTCCCTGGATCAATGCTAGCATCCACAGTTTAAGATGAAGTACACAGATACAAAGGTCGTTTATTACATTCATTCCAGAGATAAAACATAGTCTTTTACAACTCATGGCCATAGGACTAATACAAGAGTTTTAAGGAACAAGTAAATAAACATAAGTCTTCATCTTCATGTGCCACAGGCAAGCATGTTGAGTGTAGACTCATGACTCCTACTCATCATCGGAGTAACCTGCAACATCACAAGTTACAGCCACAGAGGGTCAATACTTTGGAATAGTATTGGCAAGTGATACCTTACTATATTTTAAGTGGACTATATTACTATATGCATTTTGGCTAAGTGTAGCTTGGCTTGCTTTGCTTGAGAATAGGTTTTTTCCTATTAGTTGAAATCTCTAAGTTCTTCTTTGTCAAAAACATTCCCAAGGAACCACCAATAGACATTGAGGTCCTTCACCCTTGTTCACCCACAAATTTTTACTTAGAAGTTGGAGTGATGAGATTCTTGTAGCTTCCATGTCTTGATGCTCAAAAGTGTCCATTTCCTTGGACAAGGCTAAGTACTTAGGTTTTCCATCTGCAGAGGTTGTGCACTTTCCCCACCAGACTTGGTTTCCCAAGACAGGACCTTTCAGAAGCTTTTCCTTAGTCAAAATGGACGCGCTCCAACCTATCAACCCAACTACCACCAACTGTCCAAGTGACTAAGTTCTAGCAACCTATATGATCATGGCAGAGCCCATATTGCCAAGTGGTTGCACTGTAAGCTTTCTCAACACTTGGCCTCCAAATCCCTTTGTGCCTGGGTGGCTTACCACAAGTGAGATACACAACCCAAGTCCATGGCCTTGTGTAACCACTCAACATAACCCATACTTTCCATTCCACCCAGGAGGTTCATTTGACTTAGTTGTTTTTTTTAGGAAACATAAGTCTCTTGACTTAGAATATTTTCATCATAACCATATAGATGTTCACCACCCTTGTTTGCTAAGTAGCTAGACTAAGAAGAATATGATAATCTATCTTAGGATAATTTCCCTAGCAATTCTACTATTCCATTCTACTTAGGATTTCCCATCTTAGCATTAGGCAAAAATATCATGCATTACTTTAGCAAAATATCTAATGCTAGTACAAAATATAGGACAGAAATATTCATGAAAATATCACTTGCCTTGGTAGTGGGGAGAGTAGCACTCTTCACAATCACAATCACTAGCAAAATCTACACAAGAAAATAAAGCATAGAATTACACACAATTATATTCAACCAAAAATAATATAAATGCATGCATGCAAGAATTTACTAAGTGTTGATTTTTTTGAAAATTCTACCAAGTATGCTCATGACTACAGAAACCTATCATGTCACAAGTTTGCCCACTAAACTTATTTGGCCCCAAAATAAACTTTACCAAATAAATTTATATCTAAAATTAGCCTTAAACTTGTTCTACAAAATAAATCATTTTAACTGTTACTATATGCTAAATAAATTGGATATTCAGAAAGGCCTTGTTTTACTGAATCCAACGGTATAAAGTTTGCAAAAATCTAACGTGGCAATCGAAAGTTATGAGCATTTGAATTTGGATCAAAATTCTGGTTTTTAAATCTGTTTTCAGATCTAACCTAGCCACGCGTCATGTTCTTATTCGCCCATACCGTTTCGCACCGGATCGAGCTCCACAGCCGTAGGATCTAAATGAAATCTGGCGGCTCAGATCGCGTACCTCTTCGGTTTAAGTGAATCTATCCTAGCGCTACGATATAGATCTAACGGCTGCTATCGATCTGACCAAGATCTGGCGGCGGAGCGGTGGCTACCGGCGATGGAACGGTCAGTCGACGACGGAGGCGGCGCTACAGGGGGTAAGTGAGAACGAGGAGTAGCTCACCGTGCTCAGGAGGTCTTGGCGAAGCTCGTCGTACTCGCGGTTGGTCAAGGGGCGCTCGGGCACGGTTGCGATTGCTCGCCGGAGTGGTAGGACGGCGTCGGTGCGTCAGGTGGTCGTCGTGGACGTCGCTGTGAACCACCCCAAGGCATGACGAGGACACGGTTAGATTCACGGGGTCAAGGCAGGGTCGTGTGTTTGAACTAGAAGTCACGGGGCGGTCGGGGCTTACCACTAGAGCTCGCCGGAGTTCGTACTGAAGACGGTGGCGGCCAGTTGACGATGTTGCCGGAGCTACGGTACATGCGAGGGTAAACGAAAGGTGTCAAAAGAAGCGCAGAGGCTCACTGATCTAGTTTGCAAGAACGAGAGGCAGAGGGAAGCGCAGAACTCACCGTAATTTGCCGGAGTAGTCGCCGGAGACGGCGGGGTTGCAGAGGGTAATACTCGCAGCCTGGTGGCGCTCTGGGTTCGGGGTTTGGGGGAGAAGAGAGAGGGGACAGAGGGGTTTCTTATAGCCTGGTCGTGAGCGAGAATCACTCTGCCAATAACTCGAATTGATGCCGCGAATTAAAACCAGAAACGCCCGCGTTGATTTGGGGACGAACGGGTCGTGCGGGTGGAGACGACGCCGACGTGGAGAAGGCCCGCTTGTCAGCGAGGTGCGCGGAGTTTAGGTGGGGTCTGCCTGTCAGCGGCTCGGTGCGTGCGCTTGCGCGTGGGAGTAGAATAAGGAGACCCCGGGTGGGCTTGCTGGGCTCGATTTGTTGCTGGGCCAGATTCTGGCCGCGCGGCCTTTTTCTTTTGTTTAAGTCTTTTCTTTTTCTATTTCTATTTTCTGGAGTGGTTTTTGATATGAATTCAAATCCTTTTGAATCCAAACTGTTTTGGGAATTTTTGCAGGGTTTTGTGGATTCAAAAACAGTCATTTTAACCAAGTGGTTACTTTGCAAGGCTTGGGTCAAGCTTCGGTTTCAAAGTAAACAGAGATTTGCTCTATTTTGCAAATATTTGAAAAAGGATTTTGAAACCATTTCTAAATTTGAAATCTTGGTTAAAAGCTTCACCTAATCTTTCCATCAATAGAGACAAGCAAACCAGTACCCAAACATTCAAATTTCAAAGGGTGATGGCTATTTGAGATAAATTGTTCACATGAAATCATAGCTCAGATATCTGTCTCTAAATGATTTTTGAGAAAACCCTAAATGCAAAGATGATATGAATGAGTTTTGAAACTATGATTTTTGGGATGTTACAGGAACCATTAGCTTTAAGATTCGTCCTAGCCTGTGGTTCCCCAACATTGCAGGCCACGAGTCCTGCAAGAATTGGCAGAGGACGTACTTCTATGGCCCAGATATCCCACTGTCTGTCCGAGAAGCATCCTACCCGGACTTTGTCGATGAGGCCTCCGCTGAAGCCCCGACATGGAGATCCCAAGCCATCCTACCCTCCGACAACGAAGCCTCCCACGCCATAAGGCGGATCGAGTGGTTCATAGAGACGAGTTTGACCGGGTTGGACCTAGCCATGTGCTGGTTCGTCAGGCGGATCCAGCCTCTGCAGCATAGTGTGAAGCTAATGAACCAGTATACCAAGGATAGGAAGGATAGCCTCCGCATCTCCGAGGACAACTTCTCGAGTGACTCCATCAAGCTCCTCCGCAAATACATCGTCAAGGTGAAGGACAGGAAGCGTCGCTTCACCATCACCTACGGCATGTTCAAGGGTGGCACATGCCAGAGGTACGTTTTTATTTTCCGTGTATGACATATACTCCAGTTCTTCCGTCTAGCCATTACCATTTCATCTAACACTTCGGGATTTCACATAACAGCTAAAGAGTCTAGAGGAGGATAGCATGGCTGTCCAAATCTACAACCACAAGATGAAGGAAGTCACCGTCGTGTCCGACGATGATGTCCTATTGCCGCGTCAGCGCAAGAGCTCCACTTATGACGCTGCCGACGGAGGCAAGAAGAAGAAGACGTAGGGTGGAGCCTCCAAGAAGTCCACTGCCGCCCTGGAGGCGGAGAAAAGAAGAATCACCGGCATCCCATTTACCAAGGCACCAACCGTTGTGTAAGATTCTTATCATCCGACATTGTCGCTTGCTCGTCTTATTCATCTACTTATACTTTTGAATGTTTCAGGAAGAAGGCTAGTTTGAGTTTGAATAAGACCTCCAAAACATCGGGGGCTTTTAAAAACATTAAAGATATGTTGCACCAAGCGTCTCCCGCCATCGCCCCTACAACTCCCAGCAGCCTGCTGCCGCACCGACAAGCTCTCCAGCTAAGGTAGCATCTGGCCCTTCCGCCATGGAAATGGACCCAGGTGTCACCGTGGATCTTGATTTTGTTCGCGAGCAGGCGACACAAGAAAGCACCACATCCGAAGGCACGGACAAGATCTCCGGCTAAGGATGCCACTGGTAGCGCTAAGGCAATGGTGGAACACGAAACTTCTATTGAAGGCGGCGCCAGTTCACCCAAGACGCCAGCGGAGCTCCCGAAGATTGTCTACCCGGCACTTACGCCGAGTAGCTCAGCTCTGGCTCATGGTGCAGCACCAACTTCTCCGACTTGTGGTCTTGAGGATCTGCTTAGGCAGGCGGATATCCTGCGGGGAAATAGTCTTTCCTTCAGCAAGATATTTGCCGAGAGCACCACCAACCTCCAGATCATCGCACTTGTAAGTTTTATTTGCCTTTTGCATTTCATATGTAGTATCCCACTATAGCCCACGAGGATTTAGACGGAAAACCATAGGTCTTTTCATCTGAATTCTCTAAGAGCGACTAAGCTAGAAAACTTTGCACTGTAGCCCCCAAGTATGTAGTTTGAACGAATTATTCCGACTAGATACTTTTCGAGTAGCATACATAGTGTTTGTAAATTTCAATACTTTAGCCCCCAAGCATCTAGTTGAAACAGAATTAGTTCTGACTAGATGCTTAAAGAAAGACTAAGCATATTGCCGAGTTAAAAACTCTCACTGTAGCTCCCAAGCCTCTTGTGGATATTTATCCGGCTAGATGCTCCAAATAGACTAAGTAATTTTGAACTTCTTTCCACAAGATGCGTGCTGAACTAGAAGCTGAAAAGGGTAAAACTTCCTTCTTGAAGGATCAAATCACCAAGAGCAAGAGTCTGATTTTACTTTCAATTTCGCACAAAACTTGTTCTTGTGCCATCACCCTCCAACTACTCATTGTGTGCTGTCATTTCTCCGGCTTGCAGAAACTATTGCCAAGGCGAAGGACATTGTCGAGCAATCCATGAAGGCCTTGTAGGAGTCTGCTAACAAGGAGATCAACACACTGAAGGAGGAAATTGCAATCCTCAAGGAGCAGAAGAAAGCTTCCTATGAGCAGAATCAGTGCAACCTTGAGGCTTACAAGGTTCTCCGACAAGAACGGGACTCCATGGAGGAGACACTCCAATAAGCAGAGGCGATCATCTTTGGTAAGCGATCTCCGTATTGTACTTCTGTAAGCCAGGTACTCTGAACTTTTTTGTGTTATTAAACTCATGTACTCCTTTACTTGCCGGAAATGCAGCTCCTATTGGTTTAACCAATACGCCTCCTCTGCCAAAAGAATGCATGGTCCTTGTCGGCAACTTCGTCAGTACCGCCATCAAGAAAGCCAAAGTGATTGTCAAGCCCCTGAACATCAACATCAAGGCGGTGGATTTCATCATGTAGTACTCAGAAATTCTACGCCAAGCCCCGAGCGTATCGTAAGCTGGAAAGCTTCATGTACCCGGGATGGTGCTAGAATGTCGCTGGCAATGGTCAAGGCCCACTACGAGAATGCCAACATCGACACGGTGACCTCGGGTCTACCTGACATATACGATGACGGCCAGAAGATTGATCACAAAGCTATCTGGGCATCGCTCGCTGGCTACGACACCAGGGTCGCCGAGTTGGTCGATCCAAACTGGTTTGTGCCTCTTGAGATCATTGATGGCGCCAGCCTAGCTCCTCCGAGTCCCTCAAGACCACCGACTTTGAAGACGATCAGGATGGCTCTCCTGATGCCGACGATGCGACCTCAAAGTCTCCTGCGCCAGAGGAATGAAAAACACTTTGTAATATTTGTTTCCTCTGGTTTGTGTATGCAGAAAAACTACTGTGTTAATCTTAAGGCGGAAAACAATAGTTGTATGCTTCCTGCTACTTAAGTACTAGTTCTATCATGTATATATTTTTTAAGCAAGTGCTGGCTTATCCATTACTTTGGATTTTATGCTTCACTTTTCATGAGTCGGAAGACTCTTAGTCGGAACCATGCGCTCAAGTGATGATGCCCAATGGCACCGCCAAAACCTAAGCACAAAACCACCAACTTCAAGTGTCAAAAGTCACTACTCCAGAATCCACATAAAAACAACAAAGAACATGTATACCAGAAAACTTAAGCTAACGCCCGTAGGCGGAATTTTCACAAGTGCAAATGAAAAACTTACGCATAAAGGTTTTATACGATCCAAAAATGAACACTAAAGATGGTAAATTACTCAAGAATATGAGTGAACCAAAGAGCTTTATTTCATTGATCATATAAGAGGTACACAGCAGATAACAAAAATGCTAAGTGTAGAAAGGTAGTAGTTGTTCTTGATACGTCCAATTTGCATCACCTTTATATATCATAATTTGCCTCTATTCATTGATATATTTCAAGAGGGGTTACTTATGTCTTTTCATCTGTTTTTGCATGTTGGATGATTCTTGGAGGATGAACTGCCGGACTTAGGATTCTGATGGAAAAAGAGGTGTTTTCATGCAATTTTGCGAAGATCAGAAAAATACCAGAAAAACTACAGAAAATCATCGTTTCCCAGAAGACGAAGAATGCCATAAGGGGAGGCAGAGATGGGACACAGGGGGCCCACACTGCCCAGGCACGGGCCACCCCTAGTCCGTGCCTACAAGGGGTGTGGCCCACCTAGCCCACCTCTGGCTCCGCCCTCTCATCTATATCTTCTCATCGAAACCCTAAGATAAGGGGAGCGACCACAAAATGATTCCGCCACCTCTGCGGGGCGGAAAAACACTGAGAGAGAAAGAGCTCTCCGGCAGATATATTTCTACCGGGGAAATTCCTTCCCGGAGAGGGGAGATCGTCGCCATCAACACCATCATCAAGCTAGACTTCATCGGGATCATCATCATCATCCACACCATCATCACCACTACATCCCGCTATAGCAATTGTGTTGAATACTTGCATAGTTCTTAGGGGAAACTTTCCCGGTGTTGATTACTATTGTAGTTGATGCTTGTGAGTGGAACCATTGGATTATTGTTTATGTTCAGATTGTTATTCATCACCATATCATCTTTGATGTTGATCCATATGATGTCTCGTGAGTAGTTCGTTTAGTTTTCGAGGACATGGGAGAAGTCATGTTGTTAGTAGTGGATTTGTGTTGAGATATTATTCAATGGTTTAGTATTTAAGTTGTGGTGATATTCTTCTAGTGGTGTCATGTGAACGTCGACTACATGATACTTCACCATTTATGGACCTAGGAGAATGCATTGTGTATTTGGCTACTAATTGAGGGGGTTGCCAGAGTGACAAAAACCTGAACCCCCGTTAGGACACCATTGCACAAGGGAGCGTAGGATCTCAGATTTTAAGATTGTGGTGAGGTTTTAACCTTAATTGCTTTCCTGTAGTTGCGGATGCTTGCAGGGGGTTTAATCACAAGTATGTATAAGTCCAAGTAAGGTCGGTACATTAGCATAGGTTCACCCACAAAAAACTTACAAAACCAAAGAAGACTACTCAACTTTATGAAGCAAAAGCACTTGACATAATTCCCATGTGTCCTCGAGAACGTTTGGTCCTTATAAGTATTTCCACTGGCTTGTCCTTTGCTAAGAAAGGATTGGGCTACTTGCTGCAATTTTTTGTTGTCTTTATTACTTGCACTTTGTTTCTTTGCTTCATCAGAAAACCCCTAAAAATACATTTGCTAAGTATTTATAGAGATTTCCTGCTCCATACCACTAGTCAACACCTTCTGCCCCTCATTGGGATAGACACTCCTATTTATCGAAGTACTACGATACACCCCCTACTTGTGGGTCATCAAGACTATTTTCTGGCACCGGCGCTATTGAAGAGTGAAACTGGTAAAGGAAACTTCTACTATGAGTATCGCTTTTTATTTTTGTTTGTTACTTTGTTTCCAATATGGAGAACCCACTTGGTTTTCTGTTTGGGAAAACTACTACCACTGTTAGGGTAGTAGATGAACCACCACCTGTTGAGATAGACCCTTTTAAGATACCTACAAGTATTGTTGATCGTGTTATGGATAATTATTATTTAGGGGATGGAACTATCCATCCTGGTGATCATTTGCTTTTTATCCATGAATTATGCGGGTTATTTAAGTGTGCAGGTATCACAACTGAACAGGTGAAGACGAAGTTACTCTCTATATCATTTAAAGGAAGATCTAAAGAATGGTATAAGCTGCTGAAGAATGGACAATCCATGTGAAATAGTGCCTCTCTTTTATTCTAAATTCTATCCTCCCAGTGAAATTCATAAAGATAGGAACCTGATATATAACTTTTGGCCTCGTGATGGAGAGAGTACAGCTCAAGCTTGGGGGAGATTGAAGTTACTAATGCTTAAATGTCCTATTCATGAACTCCCTAACAATATTATTATCAATAACTTTTATGCTAGGCTTTCTCTTCATGATAAAGATTTACTAGATGCTTCTTGTGCTGGATCATTCACACGTATGAAGGAAGAAGCGAAAAGGGATCTCCTAGACCGTATTCAAGAGAACATTGAAGCATGGGAGAATAACAAAGGAAGAAAGTCAGGTATAAACTATGATTATGAATGCATTAAATCCTTTATGGGAATGGATGACGTCCGTGATATTAGTACTGAGTATGGTCTTTATTCCCAATGTATTGCCAATTGTTTTAAGGCCTTTGCCTCTTACATATAAATTCTGAAAAAGAAGTCGAATAAGTACCATGCGCCTTATAATGATGTTGTTAGTCATGTTCCTGTTACATGCACTGAAGTTTTTATTGATCATATTTTGCCTAAACCTTATGTTGAGAAAATACCTTTCCCAGCTAAGGTAAAGGAGTATTCTATGATGATTAGTGCGAATAACAAAAGTACAAATAAAACTGTGGAACCCGATGAGAAAATGAATATTGAACCTGTGGTAGCTATTGTGAAAGATCTTGTCACTAGAAATATAGAGGATGAGCACATAGTCTTATGTGAAGACTCTTCTAATATTGTCTCTCATCCTAGAAAAGCTAGTGTCCTTGTGCTTTCTGTTAAAATTGGTGATCATTGTTACTATGGTTTATGTGATATTGGTACTAGTTATAGTGCCATTCCTTATGAGCTTTACAAGGAAATTATGCATGAAATTGGTCCTTGTGATCTTGAGGAAATTGATGTGGTTATTCACCTTGCTAATAAGGAAACCATTTGCCCTATTGGTATTGTAAGAGATGTGGAGGTTCTCTGCGGTAAGGCTATTTATCCTTCTGATTTTCTATTGCTTAATTCAGCAGCTAGTAAAACTTGTCCTATCATATTTGGTAGACCTTTCTTGAACACTTGTGGAGCTATTATAGATTGTAAAAAGGATAATGTTTTAACTAAGTTTGATGGAGATTCTTATGAGTTTAACGTTTCCAAATTTGCTAAAGCTCCTTGTGAAAATAGCTTGCCTAATGAAGATTTCAGGATGGAACAACTTGCTTCTATTGATCCAGGTTATGACCTTGGACCTCTTTTTGATGATTGTAAGTATGCTCATTCTGATGATAAATTTATTTCCTATGACAGTTATATTGTCAATTTTATTCAAAGTGCTACTGAAAGTTATTATGAGAGAGGGAAACATGGTTTTATGCATCTCAATAATGTTAAGATTCCCTGTTTTATGATAAAAGCTTTGAAGTTGCATTTGCTTTGTCTTCCTATGCTAGTGGCTTTTTGTTTCAACAATTTGTTTTCTTATGATACTCCTTTGCATAGGAAGTGGGTTAGACTCAAATGTGTTGGTTATTTGCTTCTTGATTCTCTCTTTCACTTCAAATATATATCTCCTATGTGAGCATCTTTGAAATTTTCAAGCCTAATTTAAAGGAAATAAAGAAAAGTACTTCTTGGGAGATAACCCAATAGTTTTGTTGAGTCTTGGAAGTTATTACCTCAGTAATAACCGCTGCTTATCCTTTTTATTTTGGTTTTTGTGTCAAGATCAACTACTTTTGAGAAGTGGAGGAGTTGGGAAAAGTGGCTGTCCCGGGACAGATTTTTGTGCTGTATTGTAAAAATTCGTGAAGGAGCTCAGTAGTCCGGATGGAGCTGCATTTTTCGGTGCCTGTTCTCCAAGTTGTTATGCAACTTTCATTAGTTTTACGCTTTTTCATTTGAGCAACAAAAGGTTTTATAAAAAATCAATCTTTACCTGCTGGTCTGTTTTGACAGATTTCTGCCATCATTTGCATTTGCCTCTTATATTGATTCCCTTTTAGATTCTTTTTGGGGTTTTAGGAAAGGAGTTGCTACAGTAGGTTTTGTTTAGATGGATTTCAGTTGAAGTTTGAACCTAAAGCTTTATTGTTTTGCATACACTAATGTTGCCATTGAGGTTTGTGTAAGGCCTTGTGAGAAAAGGGATTTTCAGGAGAAGGAGAAAAGGAATCTCCAGAGTTCGTGTTTGAATAGGTAAAAGTAGTGAAAATAGAAGGTTCATGAAAATCCTATCTTTTTATATTTTTGATGTTTTTAATACATACGGAAGGTTACGAGACGAAATAGAGGAGGAAACGGAGGACAGGGTGGCCACACCCACCCTAGGCGCGAGCCCCCAGTTGGCCGCGCCTGGAGGGGGTGTGAGCCCCTTGAGATCCGTCTCCGCCTTGTTTTTGCACCAGTACCTTCCTTATGCTTTGAAACTTCGTAATATATAACCCCCCGGATCCCCCGAGGTTCATATATCGGGTTCTCGTCGTGTTTTCATTTCAATCTGTTTCTGTCAGGAAATCTTCTCAAGTTTAGAGCACCATGGTCTCCGCCAACGACAAAGGCAAGAAGCCCCAGGAAGATGATCCTCAAACCCCAAGGAGGAGGAGATCTTGGTTGGGGATGAAAGAGACATGGAAGAGGAAGAACATCCGGACACCCGCGCTACCTTTGCAAGCATTGGAGTGGTGGCAAACCCTAGCTCGGGAGGACAACACAGATGTCTACAGGAGGGAAAACCCCGCGTCATATTCTCGCTCCACGGTCACCTCCTTCACGCACCAAGAACCCTTTCCATACTCTCTTTATTGAATGACAGTACCAACAGGTGCCCAAAGGGAACTTTCCCTCGGTTTGGGATATGCCTCATCCTAACCATGCAGGGAAGGAACACTCTAAGAAGGAAGAGTGGGGAAATAATAACAAGGACTAGGATTCTCGATCCGATATGATCATGAACCACATTGAGAAAAATTTGGAGTTGATTCGTACTCTGACCTTCGAGATTGAGGATTTGAGGAAAATGAGTGAAGAGCTTATCAAAATAACACCACCACCACCGAAGGAGTAATTCGTCATCAGTTTTGGCATCCCCTTGGCTTGTTCCAAGCTTGGGGGAGTGCCGCAGTATCACATCATTATCTTTTATCTTTTACCTTTTTAGTAGAGCTATATCTTTGGTACAGAAGTTATCTTATAGGTTGGTTTGCATTGTGGAAGTATCTCTCCGTTAGTTGGTTATCTATGTATCCCTTGGTGTGGGCGCCTTGATGGAATATTAATGAGAAGTTTCATCTTCTACGTTTTGCACTTCTTATTTTAGTTTGCAATCTCTATTATATGATTGACCTTGTTGATTAGTATTGGTATCACTTTGGGAGCATCGATTAAATCTATATTGGTTTTGGCAAACCGAGCTCTGGTTAGTAGCAACACTTCTTGATGGTTCGAAAGGAAAAGAGAAAAATCTTACAGGTATTTTGTATCATTTATTTTCTTTCTTGATTGGCTCATAAGCTTAGTATTATTTATTTAATATCTTTTGTGTATTTAAGGAAGATTGCATGTTTGGATTTATTGTTTGCTTGTTTCTTTCAACTCTTTTTCTTACTACCCAGCCTTGCTAGCCAAAAACCTGTTTTGAGAAGGCATACTTCTCATGCATCCAACCCTTTGAACCAAAGCATGTGCCATTTGTTTCCACCATATCTACCTATTAGCATTATTGGTATTCCAAGAAAATTCTCAAGCTTCATTTATCTTTCAAATTAAAAATTATTTTGTTATGTGAAAACTAGTTAGTAAATCTCTCACGAACATGATGGCACACCTTATTTTCATGCCCCTAATAAACTTGAACCATTATGTCATCGAAGATGTATATGCTTGCATCTATACGTTGGGATTAGCAGAACCAAGTTGTCACGGGGAATGCTTTCAACACTTATGGATACATATCCAGTTCATATCATGATCTTTTGTTGGTGGATGTCGTCGGTGTGAAATAAAAGGTGATCTTGTAAGACCATGGAGTTATGTATGTGTTAGAGAAACGCCTGTTCCGCTAGCCTAAGCCATGCCTAATCATGGTGGAAACTTGCTACATAACCATAGTGAGCAATCTATGAAGCATCCTCAATAAAAACCTATGCAAATAGCAAATAAAAAGATCGCTGAGATGCTCACTGTCTGCTTGCCTTGTCATTTTGATTATGGTATAGCTCCTGTATCATGTGCAAGGGGTACCCCATTGGTGGTTCTTTATGATATACATATGCTTACAATGACAAGAACTTACCGCTAACTAAAGTTGAGTAGCATGAGGAGCGTCCCTCATACTCAAGGGACATGAGATTGCCAACTTATATTTCGTCAAGCATATACTCCATCTTTGTTCACTTTAACCTTAATCACCTCAAGATGCTAACGATATGGGCAATGAGAGCTTAAAGCTAGTAAGTATCATAATCTTTTGTAAGCTCTTTATGAACTTGAAATCCCTGCTTCCCTCTATGAAGGACCTTTCTTCTACTTTTAAGTTGAGTCAGTAAATCTACTTCCTCTCTATCTCCAGCAAGTAGTTGAGTTGTTGTGTTTCAAGCATTCATAAGATGATTTATTCAATCATGTTCTTCATCTTCCTTGTTTGCACAAGACACTTATTTAACGAGTATTACTTTGAAAGAAATCATTGTGAAAAAACCTTTTTATGTTTGAGCAAAGAGTACTCCTGTTGTGAAACTTCTACAAAATATTTTTGTGAAACTATTTGCCAGCTGTTCTCTAACCAAGAACAATGTTTGCCAATTCCAATTATGATTTATCTTTATGCATCTCTATTGTGACTCCTGTACTTGTTGCAAGCTAAGTTATATAATGGTGAGTTTCTTTCTCCAATGAGTTATGTAATGGTAAGTGTGATGCTTATTGTCCATATTATTTTTATCGACACTTCACTCCATAAACCTGTGGACATGTTTAATGATCTTAGTTTTTGCTTGGTGACAAGCGAAGGTCTAAGCTTGGGGGAGTTGATACGTCCAATTTGCATCACCTTTATATATCATAATATGCCTCTATTCATTGATATAATTCGTATTAAGAGGGGTTACTTATGTATTTTCATCTATTTTTGCAAGTTGGATGATTCTTGGAGGATGAACTGCCGAAGTCAGGATTCTGATGGAAAAAGAGGTGTTTTGATGCAATTTCGCGAATATCATAAAAATACCAGAAAAACTACAGAAAATCATATCTTCCTAGAAGACGAAGAATGCCAGAAGGGGAGGCGGAGATGGGCCACAGGGGGCCCACACCCCCCAGGCGCGGGCCACCCCTAGGACGCGCCTACAGGGGGTGTGGCCCACCTGGACCACCTCTAGGTCCGCCCTATCGCCTATATCTTATCCTCGAAACCCTAAGATATGGGGAGCAACCATAGAAAGATTCTGCCGCCTCTGCGGGGCGGAAAAACACTGAGAGAGAAAGTGCTCTCCGCCAGACAGATTTCTGCCGGAGAAATTCCTTCCCGGAGAGGGGAGATCATCGCCATCAACACCATCATCAAGCTAGACTTCATCGAGATCATCATCATCATCATCCACACCATCATCTCCGCCAGCACCATCATCACCACTCCATCCCGTTGTAACAATTGTGTTGAATACTTTCATAGTTCTTAGGGGAAACTTTCCAGGTGTTGATTACTATTGTAGTTGATGCTTGTGAGTGGAACCATTGGATTATTGTTTATGTTCAGATTATTATTCATCACCATATCATCTTTGAACTTGATCCATATGATGTCTCGTGAGTAGTTCGTTTAGTTCTTGAGGACATGGGAGAAGTCATGTTGTTAGTAGTGGATTTGTGTTGAGATATTATTCAATGGTTTAGTATTTATGTTGTGGTGCTATTCTTCTAGTGGTGTCATGTGAACGTCGACTACATGATACTTCACCATTTATGGGCCTAGGGGAATGCATTGTGTATTTGGCTACTAATTGTGCAGTTGTCGGAGTGACAGAAACCTGAACCCCCATTAGGACACCATTGCACAAGGGAGCGTAGGATCTCAGAGTTTAAGGCTGTGGTTAGGTTTTTACCTTAATTGATTTCCTGTAGTTGCAGATGCTTGAAGGTGGTTTAATCACAAGTATGTATTATTCCAATTAAGGTCGGTACATTAGCACAGGTTCACCCACACAACACTTACAAAAGCAAAGAAGACTACTCAGTTGTATGAAGCAAAAGCACTTGAAAGAATTCCCATGTGTCCTCGAGAATGTTTGGTCCTTATAAGTATTTCCACCGGCTTGTCCTTTGCTAAGAAAGGTTTGGGCCACTTGCTGAAATTGTTTGTTGTCTTTATTACTTGCACATTGTTTCTTTGCTTTATCAAAAAAACCTAAAAATCCGTTTTCTAAGTATTTATAGAGATTTCCTGCTCCATACCACTAGTCAACACCTTCTGCTCCGTGTTGGGATTGACACTCCTATTTATCAAAAGTACTACGGTACACACCCTAATTGTGGGTCATCAGTGCTATGTTCCATGGCCGATCAAGCTCTGGGTAGTCATCATCCGGGTCACGTCATCGCTTATGATCATCGCTGGGTCTATCCTCAAGTTCACGATTGTCAATGAGGTAGTAAGAACCATTGAGTAGCGCCTTGCTTATTATGAACGGTCCTTCCCATGGCAGGGATAATTTTTGTGACTTATTCTGCATAAGTTGGAGCACCATATCCCCCTCTTTAAACGAGCGATCCCGAATGCGGCGACCATGGTAGCTGCGTAGCTTCTGCTTGTAGATGGTGGATCTTTGGCATGCCAATACGCGCTCTTCCTCGAGAAGGTTCACATCTAGGCACCTAGATTCTTCAGCGTCATCTTCGTCGTAGGCGACAACTCTTGTTTAATCGTGAAGGATGTCAGAAGGCAGGATGAGTTGTGCTCCATATACCATGAAATAAGGGGTGTAACCGGTTGATCTATTGGGTGTAGTTCGTAAACTCCACATAACATATTGTAATTCCTCTGCCCAGGCTCTAGCTGCTCTATGTAGTGGTGCCTCGAGACATGGCTTGATTCCATGTAGAATTAATCCATTGGCTCGCTCAACCCGACTATTGGACTATGGGTGTGCCACAGATGCTAGGTCAAGTCGGATGCCCTTCTACCAACAATAAGCTTCCTCTTCTCCGAGTGTTAAGTTTCTGCCATTGTCGGTGATAATGCTATGTGGGAGACCAAATCTCACCACTAGATCCCGAACAAACCTATGGGCAGTTGCCCCATCAAGCTTTCTAATGGGTTTAGCTTCTATCCATTTGGTGAATTTATCAACTGCTACTAGCAGATGGGTAAACCCACATGGTTCTGTCTGTAATGGACCAACCATGTCTAGCCCCCATACTGCAAACGGCTAAGTTATTGGTATTGTTCGCAATTCTTCAGCTGGAACATGTGGTTGTCGGGCATAATACTGGCATCCCATGCATGTTGCAACCATCTTGTGGGCGTCCGCCTTTGCGGTCAGCCAGTAGAATCCTTGTCGAAAGGTTTTGGAGACCAACGATCAAGGAGCGGCATGATACCCGCAATCTCCGAGATGGATCTCACGAAGGATTTCAATACCTTCTTACTGGGAAACACACTTGAGGTATATACCAATGGTGCTTCTTTTATAGAGCTATCCATCGATTATGGTATAGCCCTTTGCTCGACGTACTATTTTCCGACTTTCGACCTCGTCGATGGGCAAAGTTTTGTGTACGAGATACTCCATGAAAGGGTTTTTCCAAGACGGAGGGACCTTTTTCACTGGGTAAACGAAAGAGTCAACTCTATCCGGGTTCTCGGGGTCCGCTCCCTTCACGGATGGTGTCCGTAGATCCTCCAGAAAAATGCCAGGCGGAATTTGTTTGCGCCCTAATCCAAGCTTGGATAGTAGATCAGCCGCCTCATTTACCTCCATCGGGACTTATTTGACTTCGTAGCCCAAGAAGATCTTGGCTATCTTGTCCACTTCGTCTCGATATGCCGCCATCATAGGGTTCCGTGTGTTCCACGTGCCAACAACCTGCTAGGCAACCAAGTCGAAATCTCCACAGCAAACTATGCGCTTGATGCCAATATCCTTGGCTATGCGAAGTCCGTGAATGAGTGCTTCATATTCCGCCATGTTGTTTGTAGCATCGAAGTGGATTTGCAGAACGTAGTGCAGCTTTTCCCCTGTTGGTGACTGTAGCAGTACACCAGCCCCCGAGCCGTTGAGTAGCTTTGATCCGTCAAAGTGCATCACCCAGTATTATGGCTCTTGTATAGGGGTAGCATCTGGCATTTCCGTCCAATCTGCGATAAAATCCAGCAAGACCTGTGATTTGATAGCGTCGCGTCTCTTGTAGATGATCTCGAAGGCGGCAAGATCAATGCCCCACTTCACAAACCTTCATGTAGCATCGCTGTTGTTGATGATGTCGGACAGTGGAGCTTTGCTCACAACTGTGATAGGTTGCTCCTGGAAATAGTGCCTTAGCTTCCGAGAAGCAAGAAACACTCCATAAGCTAGCTTCTGGTAGTGTGGGTAATGCTGCTTGGACTCCATCAAGACCTCTCTTACATAGTAAACTGGTCGATGAACTCCATACTCATGCCCTGGTTCTTTCCGCTCTACCACGACGACGGTGTTGATTACCCGGTTGGTGGACGCCATGTAGATCAACATAGGCTCCATAGGCTCGGGTGCTGCAAGTATAGGTGCCTAGGAGAGTATCTCCTTTAGCTTCTTTAGTGGTGCATATGCCTCGTCCGTCCATGTAAAATTGTCCGCCTTGTTCATCAACTTGTATAGCGGCAGAGCCTTCTCTCCAAGTCGGCTTACGAACCGGCTTACTGCTGCAACGCAACCTTTAAGCCTTTGGATGTCCTTCAGGCATTAGACAGTTTATGTTTAGGATGGCCTTGATCTTCTCTGGGTTGACCTTTATTCCATGCTTGGAAACGATGAAGCCCAACAATTTGCCTGCTGGAACCCCGAAGACACACTTCTTAGGGTTAAGCATCATGTTGTATTTCCGGAGATTATCAAAGGTTTCTTTTAAGTTGGAGAATAAGTCGTTTGACTTTTTAGACATCACCGCTATATCGCCCACATAGGCGTGAACGTTCTGACCAATTTGATCGTGTAGGCAACGCTGCATACTCCGCTGGTACATAGCACCTACGTTTTTAGCCCAAAGGGCATCGTGACATAGCAAAGCATGTCGTAAGGTGTGGTGAATGAAGTGGCCAATTGGTCCGACTTCCTCATCTTTATCTGGTGTTATCCTGAGTATGCATCGAGAAAACACAGAAGTTCCGAGCCAGCCGTCGAGTTAATGACTTGGTCAATGAGAGGCAAAGCAAACGGATATTTGGGACACGCTTTGTTCAAGCCGGTGTAATCAACGTACATTCTTCATTCTTTGGTTCCCTTTTTGGGGACAAGTACATGATTGGCCACCCATCGCGTGTGAAGGACTTCTCGGATAAAACTAGCCTTAAGTAACCTAGTTATCTCTTTGCCTATGGCGTGTCTCTTCTCCTCTTCGAAGCGTCATAGAGGTTGTTTCACCGGTTTGCATTTTGGATCAATATCCAAGCTATGCTCGACAAGTTCCCTAGGTACACATTTCATGTCGGCGGGTTGCCAGGAAAAGATGTCCCTATTCTCACGGAGGAACTCGACGAGCGTTCTTTACTATTTAGAGTCGAGGTTCGTCCCAATGGCGGTGGTCTTGGAGGCATCGCCTACCACAAGTTCAACCGGCTTGGTATCGATGAAGGCCTTGAGGGCAGTGGTAGAGTCGAAAATCTGCTTCTTCGACGCCGGCATCTCCGTGGCATTGACCTTGCTCTAGATCTCCTTGAATTCTTCGTTATAGAGGACATCTTTTGCAAAGCCTGCTTCTCCAATCTTGTAGTCCCTTGCCTTGGTAAAGCTTCCGGATACGGTGATGATGCCGTTTGGTCCGGGTATCTTGAGCTTGTTGTAGACGAAGCATGGATTGGCCATGAAGGCATCGAAGATGTCGCGTCTAAAGATGATGTGGTACATGCTCTTGAAGGGGACCACCTCGAAGGTCATGCGTTCTTGGCGGTAATTATTAACATCGCCAAAAGTGACCTGAAGTGTGATGCACCCAAGGGACCGAGCCTCTCAGCCAGGAACTACGCCATGGAACACGGTGTTGGTCCGCCTTAGGTTGTCCTCCGTCAAGTTCATCTTGAGTAGCGTATCCAAGTACATGATGTTGATGCTGCTTCCACTATCCACCATGCATTTGGTGAACTCGTAGCCGTCAATCAGGGTGTTGATGACCATGGCGTACTAGTTCTCCGTAGGGATGATGTCTGGGTGATCCTTCCTGTCCCATGTGACTGGAATCTCCGACCGACACAGGTACACTGGGGAACTGGGGGTAGGGTGGCCATCAGTATCCTCATGGAGGTTTTCTGTTGCCGGACAGTAACCAAGGAAAGTGTGGTAGACGGCAGTCTTCTTCTCGAAGGGGTTCTTGCCCTTGCCATCCCTCTTATTGGCATTCTTGGGGTCAACGTCCTCATCCATGTCACTTGAATCCTTGGACTCCTCTTCCTTGTTCTTCCCTTTGCCCTTGCCTCACGGTCTGTTCTTCCGACTTTGCTTGTAACCGGACTCCTGGTCCTCCTTCAGGTCGTTGACGAACTTGCAATGGAGATTGGTGTGAGTGGCTTTGCCGTTGGCGTCGAGGTGTACAAGGCATGGCATATGACGGTACTCCTCATACGTTTGGGGAACGCGGAGCCTTGCCGGGGTAGTTTCACTACCTCGCTGCTGCCCACGACCAGCCCTCGTCCTCGGCCACAGTGTCCTGCAAATGTCATGGCGACCATGTCGGAGGTTTGCTTTTCTTCTGGCGGGTTCTTATTCTTGGTGCTATTGTTCCTCTTAGCTTGAGTTGGAACGGCTATTGCCAGCAAGGAGCCGTGAGTATCATCGTCACCAGCTGCAAACTCACTAGCCAGCTGGATCATCTGGTTGAGATCGAGCATGTGATTGTCCTGTAGGTGCTTCAACTTATGTCGGATCAATGTACCTTTCTCCAACCCATCAATGAAGGCGTCCATGGCGGTTTGAGCGTGCACTCCTGTGCAGGAATTCTTCGTATACAGCCAGCGGGAGAGGTAGGCGTGAGATGACTTTCTCTTGCACACATCGCTGTAGATCGCCAATAGTGCATGGACGCTTGTATGCACCCTCGAAGTTCTTGGTGAACGCTTCTTGCATGTACAACCAGTTGCAGATGGACTTCCCCGGAAAGTCATCAATCCATTGGCGGGCCGTGCTCGTCAACATTAGTGGGAGGTACTTGATGGCAACGTTGGGGTTACCCCCGGCGATCTCCACCATGTTGTTGTAATCCTGCAACCACGTAGCTGGTTTGGCGGTGCCGTTATAGGGCTTGATGGTATTTTCAATCCAGAAACCCCTGGGTAAGTTGCGGTCTGTATCACAGGTCCAAAGCAACGTGGTCCCAGGTATGGTCCTTACATGGCCTCGTCAATCTTGTCCACGTGTGAACGTGCGTCATATGGCTCCGGGCTTGTTCTTTTATTCTTGCTGCCAAGGGATGGGCTGCGTGAATGACGCGGGCCTCCTTCGCCATGGTGGCTGCTAGGGGTGACGGAGGCGGAGGTGGCGGTGGTTATTCTTGCTGTTACCCTCCTGCGATGCCTCACGCTTGTCGGACGTGGCCTGCTCTTATGCCCTTGGTTGCGCTCTCCATCGTGACGGGATGATCCATGTTATCGCGAATAATGAAGCCGCTTTGCCTTGGCGGAGGCATGTATGTACGATGGTGATCTTTGGGATCTTCGCGACGTCAGAGAGATCGGGGCGGAGGAGATGCGCGACGAGGATGAGCCTTGACTCCATGGTTGGAGGATATGGGGATAGCGTCCTTCCTGATGCGTGCATCCCTCCGTCTTCGTTCTGATGAACCCGTTTGAGACCTGACATCTTGAGGAGATCGGTCCCTTGGCGTCTTAGGATTGCTATACTGGCAAAACGATGGGTCGGACTCAAGCCTCTAAGAGGTGGCTTTTTCCTATTGTTTCACCGCCTTTGCTACAAGGTCATAGACCTGTTTCACAGCTCCAGGTGATATATCCTTCTCTATAAAGGTCTTGGCGATGACTAGGTTGAGAATAGGAGTGGGCATGACTTGCCTGCCTTCACTGTCAATGTATGTCTTGGCTTGTGGCGTCTTCGGGGGAGCCCATCCTAGTTTCTCCATACCCCAGGATCGTTGATGATGCGAGCCAGAGATTTCTTAGCCTTCTGCTGCTTGAGAAGAGTCTTGTACTCGGCCTCCATGGCTCTAGCTTTCTCTACTGACTTCAGCGCCTTGGTCAGATCTTGATCCAGCTTTGCGACTTGCTCCGCGATAGCATGTGCTTCCTCCAGTAGCTGCTAGCGCTTCTCGTCAAGCTGGACTATGTTCCTTATGTGAGCCACAGTCATGGGATCGACAAGCAAATTGTCGTACATCACTCTATCAGCTGGAGTGATTTGGGCAGCCGCAGACATAGATGCCAGAGGCCGTGGGTTTGCGGTGTTGTTGTTACTCAGACCGACGTTGAGTTCCTGCGGCTATTGCACTGGGTAAGGCGGAGGGGGCATGGCCTTTGCACGATCATTTTCGGCAGCAACAGGTGGTCCCTTCCCCTTGTCCAGCACTTTAGGCAGAGCTTGTCCAGGTTGATCTTCCTCCATCACGGTCCCAATAGCGACGAGCACCTCTCGGGATGTGATGGCATTGTCGGCCTACTCGTCGTGTCTGATATCCTCCTCCATCTCCTGCATAGCAGAGTCGAGTTCCTCCAGGTTGAAGTCTATCTCCTTGGAGTTAGCGTTGCATAGAGCGCGTTTAGGACGGAGTTGGAGGGTGACGGGGCCTCCACGATGATGGGTGGTGGTGGTGCGACAGCAACGATGATGAATGGAGGCGGTGGTGCGGCTGCAGCGACAACGACTGGAGGCGGTGGTGGCGGTGGCTGAGGCGGAGGGGCGCCAGGTAGGACCGCGAGCGCCGCCTAAGCTTCAGATTCAGCTGTTGTGTAGTTGTTTCGGTGTGAACCATGACCACAAAATTGAGGAGACCCACGGCCTGCTGCGGTCCTAGCGTATGCCGAAGAAGTGTACTGCGGTCCAGTCCTTTCACAAACTGATAGATGGCATCATCATTGGGGTAATGCTCCAGGTTGGCTCGTATACGGAGCCACCTGTCTAGGTAATCGCGAGGGGTTTCACCCTCTCTCGGAATGCAACGCGCCAGATCGAAGATAGTCACCACGCGGACGAAATTGGATCTCTGCTGTCCAGACGCACGGGCGAAGCCGGCGGACTTGCAGCGATATTCCACCATTATATCCTGCACATGGGCGTTTTGGGTGGGCCTTGAATTTTTCCGATCTATGCCGGCAAACTCCGAAGAGAGATCCGACTTCAATCCTTCTGCGAACGTATCCTGTCCGTGCAGGTCTTGACGCTCCTCCGACTTCCAGGGAAGTAGTGCCCGAGTTGGTTTCGATGATGAAGAGGTGGATGTCCCCGATTGGGACGATCGAGCAGTGGGTGGGTTTCTTCTTCACCGGGATCCAGAACTCGTTAGGAGGGATGATCGGAACATTTTCGGAGAAGAGAACACGGCTGATGGCTACGGTTCGCCGATTCCCGTTAAGAGCTTGGACCTCGCCCGTTGTAGAGCCTGAAGCGCCTCTTGCCCCATGGTGGGAGCCAACTGTCGTGGTATTGCCGACGAGTATGCCATGGAGGGGTCCTCACAGAGCGTGTTTAGAGACGTGGGGGTAAGGCGGAAGGTTGGCAGGTACGAGGTAACACATCTTACCCAGGTTTAGATCCCATGATAGTGGCGGGATCCTACTCCTGCTATAAATCACTATAATGGCAATACGCCGAGTTACAAGGACCGGTTCGTTGTGCGCGATATGAGTTGTGTTGTAATAACTTGTCTTAACTTGTGCCCTAAAGGATCCCATAGGCCCGGCTTATATAGTCGCCATATCCTAGGGTTACAGGCAAAGTCCTAGCCGGACAGGTTACAGAGTCCTACACGGCATACAACTAGTCTAACGTGTCTTGCACTCCAACTCTCCGGGTACGTCGGTGACTCCTCCGTACCCTTCCTTTATCCGACATGGGCCTCCCTTCTGGATTCCATCTAACTAGGCTGCCCAGCAGGCCATGGGCCTTGCCACCAACTGTGGGCTACCGGGTTAACCGGATTAGAGACATGCTATGGTGATATTCATTTAGCATATCCCCAACACTAGGAACACACCTGGTGGCACTCGGAGCAAGTGGAGCAGATGTTGGCAAGCTTGTTAGCCACTTCATTGCTTTCCCTGCCAACATGCCGACGTTCGCAACCGTTGAATTCCCCTTCGAGTGAGTTATAGAGCGTACGATATGCGATCATGTTGGCGCTATGAGTGTCGCACTCGTTCATCGTCAGCTGGACAACGAGGTTGGAGTTGCCATAGATGACGAGGCGTGTGGCGCCACATACCTTGGCCATCCCATGCTATGTAGGAGTGCCTCGTATTCGGATTCGTTGTTGGATGCACGGAACTTCATATGAATGACGTATTTCATTTTATCCCCTTGTGGGCACATTAGTATCACTCCAGCTCCTGCTCCAACCTCGCGCTTGGAGCCGTCGAAGTGCATTGTCCAGGACTGGGACATATCCGGAGTGTCTGATAGTTGGAGTTCCATCTAGTGGACGAAGGAGTCGGGAAGCACCTAAGACTTGATGGCGGTGAATCGCTCCTTGATGATGTCTCGAGGAGACAGCTCGACGCCCCACAAGGCTACTCGCCCCATAGCTTCGGGGTTGTTCAGGATGTTCGACAGTGGTGCGTCGTTGACTACCATGATTTGATGCTCTTGGAAGTAATGGCTCAATTGTCACGCTGTCATGAATACACCATAGGCGAGCTTCTGGTAGTGGGGATACCTTTGCTTTGTTGGGGTCAATACCTCGCTCTGGTAGTATACTGGGCATTGCACCCCATGTGGATTGCCGTCTTTGGGCCGTTCGACCACGAGGGCTATGTTGACCACCTGGTGTGTGGCTGCAATGTATAGCAGCAAAGGCTCCCTCTCTTTAGGCACGCCTACATGCATCGTTGATATGTGGCGCCCGCATTCTTCAGCCCGAAGGGCATATTGTTGTAGCAAAACACCCCGAACGTCGTGATGAATGTTTTCTTATGATCCTCCACCTTCATTCGAATTTGGTGGTAACCTGAGTAGGTGTCGAGGAAGGAGAGTTTCCCACATCTTGCGGTTGAATTGATGATTTGGTCGATCCGTGGTAGGGGAGGTGGTCCTTAGGGCAGTGCTTGTTGAGCGACGTTTTGGGGAACAGTATGGGGTTAGCTACCCAGGTGCTTTCCTTTATCACCCTTATGAAGTTGGCGTCGAGGAGTCTATTGACTTTGATACCAATGGCTTCGGCTCTTGGCTAGGATAGTCGACGCAACGACTGCTTGACTTGCTTCGCATCTAGAAACACATTGAGTGCATACTCGGCGTATTCCCTAGGAACTCCTGGCATGTTCGCAGGACACCTGGTGAAAATTTCCCTGCGCTCATGGAGGAATTCGTCAAGCGCACTTTCCTATGCAGGACTCAGGTCGTTGGCGATCAACGCCATCTTAGAGGCATCCGTCTGGTGGACCTGCACCTTTTTAGTGTTGATCGTGGAGTCGAACGGCATCTCAGGCGCTTTTTTCCTGGTGATTGGAGGTAGACTATTGTCTGTGATCTCCTTCAGCCTTGTGAGCTCCTCCTGCATGCCGAACGATTGGGAGATTCTCTTGAAGTCCCTGTCGCAGCTGTCTGACCTGGTGAAGCTTCTTGGGACGGTGATGACGCCCCTGGGTCCTGGCATCTTTAGTAGAAGGTACACGTAGTGCGGTACTGCCAGGAATCTTTCGAATGCCACACGCCCGAGGAAGGCATGGTAATGTGAGGGACAGTCCACTACTTCGAACTCAAGGCGCTCACGCCTGAAGTTGCCGGGCTTGCCAAAAATGACGTCGAGCCATATTTTGCCCAGGGGGGTATATGCCCTTTCCTGGTACGATGACGTGGAATGTCGTGTCTGACACCTCTAGGCTACAGAGGAGGATCCGCATAGCTGCGAGTGTGCTGGCGAACATCAGGTTGATGCCGCTGACGCTGTCCATGAACACACGACTCGTCTCGAACCCTCTGATCTGGGCCCCGAGCACGAGGCCAGAGTGACCTGGGCGAGTTATCTGGCGCGGGTGATTCTAACGGTCGAATGAGATGCATGACTCCAAGCCGCTGAGGTACTCAGGTATGGCTGGTGGAGAGGTGACAGCCAAGATGACCTGGCGGGTGATATTCTTCTGCAACCTGTTGGTTGGGCGCCCCTTCTATATCATCATATACCCCAACAGAGGCGGGTATGTATCTGCCATGTTATTCTGCGCCGGGGCAGCCGAAGGTTGCGTGGGTGCCCCAGGTGGTGGAGGCGGAGCGTCGTGTGCGATTTCTCCTGGAGCGGGGGTGAATCCTGGGTTTATCGCCTGGCGTCGCTTCTGGGCGAAGCCCTTGTGGAGTTTCTGGAACTCCCTGCAGTCCTTGACCATGTGGCTGGCCTTCCTTTTTCCATCATATTTGTCGATGTAAAAGTGGATGGTGCAGGGACCGAACATCTTTTCGAATGCGGATGGCTCATCATCGCGGTTGCGGCGCTGCCATGTTTGGGTGGTCCTTCCCCTGTCGTGGTAGTTTCCATCGAGGTACCCGTTGTTGCGGTTGCCATCATCGCGGCGATCGACATAGCCAATCGCAACCATGTAGACCTATTAGCGGTCGTCATAGACAAACGATCTTCTCTTTCCGCGGCAATCACGCCTGGGGCCGAAGTCATCTTCATCATACTAACATGCTCGGTTGACGACATCCTTTCCATCGGCCCAGCTATTGGCGATGTCCATCAGGTGATCGATGGTTTTGGGCTTGACGCGCCCGAGCTCCTCCTTGAATTCACAGCGCCTGACACCGTCGTTGAAGGCATCGATAGCCTTCTCCTCAGAGATGTTTGCGGCGGAGTTTTTGATGATGGACCAGCACAGTATGTACGAGCGGATGGACTCGTTGGACCGCTGGCAGCAGGCCCGTAGCTCCTCGATTGAAGCTGGTCTCGTGCTGGTGCCCTTAAAGTTGCGTATGAAGCTGTATGCCAGTTCTTCCCAGGCGGAGGGGAGACTGTTGAGCCTGGCCTGCATGTGCCTGTCAGCTATAGCTAAAGGCATTGCATGGATGTGTTTTTGCTCCCGCCATGGAGTTTGACTGATGACAGGTGGTCATCAAGCCAGATCTTCGGCTCCTGCGCTCTTCAATTTCAGGTTGTTCGAAGGAAGCTTGAAGATCTTTGGCATCCGTGATTGCCGGATGGCCCTGCTGAAGCACCTGGCGCCGCATGCTCCACTTGTCAGCCGCTCGGCTGCGCTGACCGAGCTCATATTACTGCTTGATCTGGCGATTGTGCTCGTCGATGAGGAGCCGGTGATAGCCCATCAATATTTCACGAGGGGCATCGACAGGTAGAGGGTGAGTGCCTCGCACAGCGGCGTGCACCTTCTCCCAGTCCTTGTTCGAGAGGTGGATCTAGATGCGGTTTGTACCCTCGTTGCCTCGAGGTGCCCTATTCCCGTTGGGATCTGGCAGGGGTGCCCCATTTCCTTCGTTCTCGTCCAAGGGTTGAGAGGAGGATTCAGAGGGGGATTCAGTGGTGGCTTGTTTTTGTCATCTATGTTGCCATTATGGATGGTCGCGCACATGTAGGGCGGGGAGAGATTGTTACTCCCGCAGCTCTCAGATCCAGAATCGTAGGATCCTTCCTCCGTAGGAGGGTTCCAGAGGTCAGAGTTGCAATTGTCGCTGTCATCGGATCGCCTGTCAGCGAGGACGTGCGAAGAGCGTCGATTGGTGGGACCCATGAGGCGGGCCTGATTGATGGAACTGGAACCTACTCTAGGAGGCTTAGGGTGCCGATTTTGCCCACCTGGAAGCATAAGCTCCCGTACAGCATCTCGAATCCGTCGCCTACAGACTCGAAATATTTGCGGGTGGCCGGTGAGTGGACGGTGAGGTCGAAAGCGCCAAAGAGAAGGTGATTCTCCATTGCCGAGAAATCATAGATCGCTCCGAATGGAACCGTCAAGACCGCAGGGTTAGCGTCCCCAGTTCCCACAGACGGCGCCAATTGATGAGGGTTCGATTCATCAATGCCCATTGTTAAGGACTTGGGTTTTGTAGAAGATGGTGAGGCTGCAGATCACAAGACGGGTAACAGACACATAGACACGAGGTTTACCCAGGATCAGGCCCCCGGAGGGAAAACCCTACTCCTGCTTGTCTGTTCTTGATTACGGCTGAACCGAAGGTTAGAGGGGGTGCGTAGATGCAATCTGGCGTCACATGTGTGTATGAGTTGTCTAGATCTTTCTCGTTGTGCACTCCTAGCCTTTATATAGATAGGCCAGTCTCGAGGTAGGTCGAGTCGGTTACAAGTTAGGGTTTCACCCTTGAATATTTTATCTTTAGCCTGGGCGTGTTCTCCAAGGAGTTGAACTTCTACTGGACATGGGCCACCCGGAGTCTCCTTGGCCAGCAAGTCTTCATGTGGGCCTTTCCTGGGCTGGACCGAATATACCAATGTGAAACACCCGTAGGATATATCCATGTCAGCACAGACTAGGCGCTGACGCAATAAAACCAATTTTAAATAAATGAATTTGCAGAATATAGATCTACCTTCTAAAATTCATAGTAAATTCATACTTAGTCCAAAAATTAATTATAATATATCAAATGAAGCTATTTTTGTGTAGTTTAATAATATCTGGTTAGATCTAATACTTGCAGTACATATTTACCATAATGATGTAATTATTTTAATGGTCATTTAGGTTAATAAATTCATAGTAAATTTATACATGGTCCAAAAATATATCAAATTGAAGATAATTTCATGAAGATTAAGATTATACATTTAGCTATAGCTTTCTAAGATTAGTTACCCCGTAGCAATTTAATTAGTATTAATGGCTTTTTAGATTATTAAATATATAGTAAATTATTTATAGATCACAAAAATATAAATAATTTGTCCTTGAAATCACAATCCCGTGAATATTATAGATCTGATTTTAGTTTGATTTTTAGACAAAAAAACTATATAAATGATTTAAAACCCATTAAACACTATTTAAATCAAAAGAAAAGATCTACAACTCCGATTACGGTGAATCCAATTCCTGCTGGTTCGTATTAACATCATCTATCCAGTAAACCCTAGAAACAAATTTAATTCGTGATTTAAGACTAGAGATACAACAGAACTATTAAAACCCCTATATTGGCAACCAAGATTTAATAATAAATACCCTATTGCATTAAAACACTTCATGCATGCATCATGTGATCTAATAATGTTCAGAGAACTAAAATACAACCATTATGACCTATTAAATTATCATGCATGCATTTGTGCATTTTTTATGATTGTATGATTGTTTATATTGTATGCAATTTTTTGATCGATATATTGCGAGGAGTGCAACATGTGTGATTGCATTGAGTGCTTGAACGACTTCGGCTGCGACCAAGGCAAGTAGATACTATTTTGTTCATGATGGTGTCCTACTATTTTCTATGCATGTGTAGTGTATTTTGTAGATGCATGTGTAGGAAAGTACTATCGCTAAGCTATGTCCTATATACCTTAGTAGGAGTCACTTATAGTTGAACCACCGTATTTGTAGATGTGCTTAGACATGCTGTGATAGACGAGGGATGGGTTACATCATATGATAGCCTTTGTTGTTAGTGTTGTTCTGAGAAAACTAAAACAACTTAATTAACGAACCCCCTGGGTATGATGGGATTGACAATTTTTGGTGGTATCATTGTGAAAAGGCACCGAGGTATCAAGATAAAATGATTGGCTTCTTTATTTTGTAGCTTACGTGTACAACCATGTGCCCGTAATGAAATAGACGGTTGGTTGGACTTAGTAGGTTGTGATAACTCGAATCCACGTAGCCAAAGATGTAGATTTTTTGTAGATTGGTACGGTGCGTGTCAGGTTCGGGGAGCTACTTCCCGACGGTCTCATCTTGGACTTCTCCCTATTAAAACACAATATGAGAGTGGTTGAACGAGCTGGGCTGGCCAAGTCATATGGGTAAAGTGTACTAACCCTGCAGGGTGTCTAATCTAAGTACTTAGTCGTGTCCCCAGTATGGACATCTGAGTTTCTTGATATTGAGTTCATGATATGTTTCTCGTTCATTCCAATTTCCTAAAGTATATAATATTGTTGGGTTAATTAATTGGGATCTTTTTAAAGAAAATCTAAAAGTGATTATGAAAGTAGGATAAAAGTGTTTATGCTCGCAAAATAGTCAAGCTTCCACCTAGCCAAATAAGCATGTAGTTGCTAGTTGTATTGTCTCTCTTCATAGCACTACTTGCCGTACATTCCAAGTATTGACCCTTCGGGACTGCTACGTTTTATGCTGCAGGTTGTTTTTTCGATTCTCAGTGATCGATTAGGTTGCGATACTCCACTCAACATTTATTCGCTTATGGGCAATTTAAGATGGAGCCTATTATATACTTATGCTTCCCTTTACTATTAAACTATTTTAGATAGCCTACGTGCTAAGCATTATAATAATAATTGAATACTCTGAATCATTTTCTTATTTATGATGCACATATATTTGCTTTGCTATTCATCTTTAAGGTCTATGTAAGCCAATAAACCGATCTAGGGATTGGTGTGTTGCATAGAGCTACGGTCTTTTCAGGCTGTCATATTACATTTAGAGTACTACTCCCTCCGTTTTAAAATATAAGATGTTTTAGGTTTGTGAAGAAGATGCATCTAGACTTGTTTTAGTATGTAGATTCACCTTAAAGTTGAGTGAACCTACGTACTAAAACAAGTCTAGATTTATTTTCTTTACAAACCTAAAACATTTTATATTTTGAAACGAAGGGAATAATATTGTATGAGAATACCTTTCAAAGACGATATTGGATTTTTTTCGGAACCGTTGTTTGATAATGTGCTCATTGCAATTTCTTAGGGTTTATCCTTTGCCCTCATCAATTTACCGATATTTCTGCTTAATATAATTTTACTATTTGTCTGTTAGTTTCCTATCAAAATGCAAGAATTCTGCTGCTGCTGGTCTTCAGGCATCGAAACCTATTGTTAGTGTTGTGCAGGTGTGGAAAGTGTGTCAATTTAGTTTCTGAATTGAATTATAAAGATGAGTCAAAGTCGGCTATAGCTGGTACTGTTATATGGAGATGAAGCTTTGGTGCAACTCATTTCTAGATTCGTTTTTTCATGACCTATAAAATATTTAGTAAAAATAAATGTATGAGCATATTCTCTCCCTTGCAATACACGGGCATGTTTCCTAGTGAACAATAAAATAACAAAATTATTTTAAACTGCAATTAAGAATAGATGCTCGAACCAGAAAATTCAATTCCTACTTACACATACACATTTTATCCGTAGAAAAGGATTAATTGAACATACATACATACATACATACATACATACATACATACATACATACATACATACATACATACATACATACATACATACATACATACATACATACATACATAGTATATATATCCTAATTGATGTTTCACTACACTTGACAGCCAAATTTTAAAACCGATGGATGGGAGCATCATTGATGCGTCTGACATGGACTGATTAATATTTGATCTTCATAACCTCCCAATAGTTGGTGAATAGTATGATATATCCCTGATGATAATTAAGCTTCCCTATAGGGAACTCATTAGGGTCAAACTCTTCTCTTCATCTTTGTTCCTCAGCCATAGCGCGATCTCCTGTCTAAACTTGTCCATGGCTGGCTTCGGCAGTAGCATTGACACCACTGTGGAGACCTCGCCATTTTCATTCCTGCACCTCACGTGATCACTCCCTAGCTTAGAAGTGAAGTCTCCGGCCAAGGGTATACCACCGCCGGCCAACTCAGCCCACCCGAAGTTCAGCACATTCACCGCCGTCCATCTTATATCCGATACCTCGTATATCCTATCCATGGTGGAAGGCGGCCATTCCTGCAGCAACGCCACGGTCTCCACCATGGACCGCATGCGCTCCTTGGTCATGCAGAGCTTGGTCACCCGCACGAGCTCCACCGTGTCCGCGAGCGGCTGCCCACACAGCTCGCCGACCGTCGCTTCCGCTATGGGAGAGACGTGCGCGTTGCCGTAGTACCCCCGAGGGATAGGGGTGTGGTTATTCCACCTCCCGCGAGCGTTCATGGTGATCATGAGGCGCACCCTTTGGCCAGCTTCGTACCCAAGCGCAACCGTGCGGCACCGCCACATGACTGCGGTTACTAGCTCGAAAATGGTGGCGGACTGGGTGGGGTGTCCGGCCGGTATGCGATCTCGTAAGGTCGATACCTCTCTTGGCCCGAAGAGGAAGTACCTGGCGACCATGCTCCTCGGTGGAGTTGACAACATCATGTCACGGGCTGTGCTCGCTATGTCGTGCACTGGGTAGGATCGTGCGAGGGGGGATATGCTGCGTGTTGTTAGCAAATCCCTTTCCCACACAGGTAAAATGGTTGGGGCCGCTTCTCCGCGCGCGATGTCAGCTACAGCTTTGATAAACTGCGCCATGCCAAAGCCGTCGGCAATGTTATGGCAGATGTGGAAGCCCATGACAAAACCCCCACATTTGAGTCGCGTCACCTGCATTGTACACATAATACACATTAAAAAAGTCAAACATAATAGTACTATATAGCAAGCTAAAAGAAATAAAAAATTTTAGATGGACATGCAGTTGAGAAGCTACCTGCATGAAGAGCAATGGCTTGCCGACGACGACCCTCGTGTCGCCAACATCGCACAGAAGTTCCTCTACGCAGGGGTACGGCGGTAGCAGCGGCTTGCCGAACTCCTCGAGACACGCTTCGACGTAGGCCTCCACAAACACCACCCCTTCAGCCGTGCAGTCCACAACGAGCCTCCCTGCAGCGTCCTCTCTGAGGCGGCCGGCGATTGGGTAGTAGTAGACCAGAGCCTCCATGAGAGCCGCTCTGATGGCCTTTGCCGGATCGTCGGGCCTGCTGTTGTTGCTGTTGCTGCGGAAGAACCCCACAACCGTCTCGTAGTAGCGCAGCGTCCGCTGGTCGTCGAGGTCCGACAGGGCCTTCGCCTCCCGTGGCGTCACCCGTGCCGGCGACAGCAGCTCGGGCTCGCTCCGGCGTGCCGTGAAGGTCACCATGGACGCTTTAATTTGGTGTGTGATCAATCGATATAGTGGCACTAGCTAGCTAGCTTCCGTTAGTGCATGTACATGTCCCGGCCAGATATGTGTTATATATGAGCTTGCTACGGAGGGTCTCCTTTGCCAGCTTGATCAATTGGAGGAGTAACGTGCATGATACATTGCCGGCTTAGGGTCCGTTCGGCAACACTCCCGCTACGGAGCGAGCAGAGCTGGGCCGAACGCACTGGCTCTACGGATCGGACAGGACGACGGAGCAGATGCAGTTAGGTAGCTAGCTGGCCTGTCCCATGCATGCAGATGCAGTTGGTAATTGCACACGACCACCGGTACAGCCGTGCTGCCAGTTGTACCTCCAGTGTGCTAGCTGCATAGTCACACACACAATCAATTGCGATCTCTGCCATCTCTGCAAGCTTATTGGCATTGATGTCGGCCTCTGAAATCACTTAAAGACGCGTTTGGTAGGCTGGACCAATTTTCTAGCCCGTCCTGGTAGCGGCAAGCCCAGCTGAAAATAAGCATATGCGCAATATTGTGCGGTCCGTTTGGTAGGCTTGGTCGGATGAATGAGTTGAGTTGTGTACCTGTTTGGTAACATGCTTACAAGCACAAAGCAGAAATATGAATGATATGTGTATTTGGTTTCTTCCACCTTAGGTATTTTCTTGCCTCTTCTTTCTATGGGTAACCATACCCTCATATGACCATCCAAAGGTAGTACTCACCACTTGAGATAATTCATCGTCACAAGCAGTTCATCATCACAACCAAGCTAAAACGAATACTAGTTCATCAGTTCACCCCTACCTACTACGAATAAACAAGAAGTTCTATATATTTACAACCCATATGATGATGAATCTTCTTCTTCTTCTTATCCGTTCGTGGAATCTCTATCATTTTACATAGCCATTTCCCACTCCATCATCTTGTTCTTCACACTTTATTTTCAGATGGCTCGACACAATGCCCATTGTCATTGTCATCAGTGTCAGAGAATGTGTCCCGTGAAGAAAGGGGTCCGACTAACCCTGAGTTCGAGAGGGGGATAAATTAAGTGCTCAGAGCTCGTCAAGGACGACGGCGATGGCGGATCTGCACACGATAGAGAGTAGACACAGTTTTTTTACCCAGGTTCAAAACCCTCGTGAGGAGGTAAAGTCTCTACTCATGCTTGGTAGTATTGCTCGCGGCGTCTCGCGATGGTAAGATGGTGGATGAATATCTAGGGTTTTAGATCACAAGGATCGATCTCCTCTAAGGTAGGGGAAGCCCCCATTTTATAATCGCGTCAGGCCTCTTTCCCCAAATCTTGGGTAGAAAGGGTCACCACATTGCCGCCCAAAGGGCCCTTGCTCACAAGACTACTTTACGTGTATTAGGCCTATGCTAACAGGAGACACCTGTCTTCGTCAGAGCTTTAGTCATGGGATATGTCCTTTGTGGAGGAGCGTCGGCCTCTGCCCCTTGCACCAAAATGGTGTGACACAACTTTGGTTGTCGGGGCTTCGTCAGGCTTGCCTTTGACTAGTGTGGCCCTCGCGGCTGTACTGGGCCGGGCGGCATCCGATGATGCCACCAATGTTGCCATATTCTCCCGGCGGCGCATGTGCATGCCCCGCCTCCTTTGGAGGGCTCGTGCGAGCCTATCATTCCTCAGGAGGGGAATCCTAGGAGTATGTTCCCCTGCAGAGGACCCTTGATGAAGATTCCTTAGGCATCCTTTGGGAAGGTCGTTAGGCACCCTCGCGAGGCGCCTCGCCAACCCATCTAGCAGCTCAGCCGCCCACGGGCCAGGGTATCCCACGTACCATTGATCCGAAAATAGTGTAAAATCCCAGGTTTTGCACCTACAAATACAGAGGACTCAGGTATGTGTATTGCATTCATGCATAAGAAAATCCGGGGAATTTTCGCATGAAACTAAGAAAACTATATAGTGATTGAAATATCTCCTATTTTGATGTAAGCGTTAGTGCAAGTGCTATGGATTTCGACATGACCTTTGTTGAGTCCTTTGGTTTTGGGTGGAAGCAATTTAAATTTTATGATAATTGAAAACAAATGGAAATTTAATAATAATAATATTATAAGAAAACGAATATATGATTGTTAAACCGTACAAATTAAAGAAAAGATTGAAACTCTAATATTTAGTAAAAATATTAAGATACAAATAATTATAATTCCTAAGGTACAACAGTAGAGCAACCATTTAATTTATTCTCAAATAATAAATAATACAATGTTCTTATGTAAAAGGAAATGAACCTAAAGTATTAAGGAATAAAGTAAAATTATAATTAAGAAATGATGTACAATAGTGAATAAAATAATGTATTTATTTTATAACACAAGAATACATTGTCATCACAACAAGTCTAATGAAAGGAAATTCTACTTTATTACTCATATAAGATATTACAAAGTAATTTACAAGTATCCGATAGAAAAAATTACAAAAGGGGTAAAAAGTAAAATCCTAAACTATTTTCTAATCTACATATCATCATCCTTATATCTTCATTTCTTCTTATCCTTAATCCCTGCAAAACAATACAAACCGAAGAAAAAATATAAAGAATTGTGAAAATGGGTTAGTTGGGTTAATTGTACTCTTACATATGCAATGTAATGCATTGGTTAGCTCATCATTGAGTAGTATTAAGAGGGGCCATGACTACTCTGTTGTCCATGCAGGAGCAACCAGGGAAGGGATATCTTCCCAACCATATTGGAAAGAGGGTTATCTCTCTACACACATGTAGACTCGCTAGAATATCAAGAACAACTCTTACACAGATTTATTCTCAGGTAGAATATCCACCAATCTAGCCAACAGATCAACACAACAATTCATCAGATAACAAACCAAGATGGTTACTTGAGGAAGGGTGGATCAGGTTAAGATCAAGGGAAAGTTGGAGCAACGAGGCAGTACAAACTGTCTTAGGAAGGTGCTGGACAAGCTGCAACAAGTACCAGGACAACATAGGCACCATCAACATCAATCAACACAACAGGTTGAATAATCTCACAAAGAAATCATGTTTTATATTTGTTCTTATCCATTATATGAGCAAGATCTGTTGGATAAATTGTATCCTCAGATCTACACTCAGATGGAGTGTGTATTCGTCATTGAATATATTAAAGGATCAAGTAGTATCTGTTCAAAATATACATAAAATGCATCATTCTATGCATCCTTGGCCTGAACTGGTAATTACTAGTTTTATAAACTAGATATCAGCACATCCATTAGTGAACTACTACATGGCACATTAAAATGAATGGTAGTACCTCAGTAGCAGTTCCATTCTTTAACCATTTTCCAAAAAGTTGTAGCTAATACAAGCATCTATACAAGAGATATTCAAATCATATTCCTAAAAAACATTAGGAATCGCAGGGTAGATACATCAAAGTAATCTAACCATAAGCAAATACTCACTATCTCAAACTTTGGTACACAGAGAATACAACCAATAAAACAACAAAGCCACAACTCACACGAGATATCATTTATCTGTATATCTAAAACTAAAATACAATCTTGTCACCACTGAGAAAAAATATACAAACACCATAGGCACTTAACCATATATATCAAAGATTAATTCCAAAAAGTGAATTCATAACAAGTATAACAGTAATCTCATGTTATTCACAACCTGAGAACTAACATACCAACTATAGCTAGATAATCAACAATAGCATATACAGTAACATTACTGAGCATCATCACCACTAGCAAGACAAATACCAATATATGAATGGAAATTGCTTATATCAATTCCAACTAAACATTATTCACATATAATGCAAGTACGGAAATGAACCCTAACAGAGAGCATAAACCCTAAATAAGGTTAATCATCATCACAAAGAGGAATCCACAGAGAGGAGTAGAGAGAAGTGAGGAAGAGAAAATACTCAACCGTGGTCCTCACTTATAAATTAGAAGAGGATATAGTGGGTGGCCAGCTGCGAAGAACTGGGCGGCATGGCGAGCACCTGAGGGTGCTGCAACCCGCGCAACACCACAGTCTTGGAGGACAGAGGATAAGGAGGCGACACTGATCAGCACCACCGCGCCAGCAATGCACCGGGGCGGTGCTAGAGGATCATTAGAGCACCACATCATCGACAACGACGCAAACCCTAGGCACCAGAGAGGGAGTAGTGTGGCCAGAGGAGGGCCAGAGCGACAAATCGAGCAGGGACGGTCGACACAGCATTGACTGTATCGTCTTGCACCACGGCGGAATCCAGGGAGGCCGAATCTAGCCGGGATCGAGCGGAAGAAGCGGCGGCGACACCAGGTCGCCAGAGAGGAGAGGAGAGTTGCGCGTGAGCGAGAGAGTGGGGGAAGTACTGGGTCGGTAGACCAGTCTAGTGTGTGTGTGTGGGTTTGACCCAACCCATTAGGCTGGACCGGGGTCGAGCTAGCCAAAGGGGCAGGCCCATGTTTAATAAAGAAAATAGAAATTATTAATTTACAAATTACAAAAATACCCGTAATGGTATTTTGACCCTAAGAAAATAAATAAAAATACAAATAATATACTTAAATGTTCCCAAAAACATAAACTACCCAATAAAAATACAAAGTTTAAGCTTATTAAAACTTCAATTATTTATTTTAATGTAATAATTCCTTTATGGAATTTTATTAAAATAAGAAAAGTACTGGTAATCGCTTGGTTCATCTTTAATATCCTAAATAAGTACTTCATGAAACAAAAATATTAGTTTTGTATTAAATTTTATCAAATGAAAAAAGTATTCTGAAATACTTAATCCTTTAAAGAAAATTCTAATAAAATTAAATTAAAGACATAAAAATAAATAATAATCATTTAAGTATAAAATTAAAGACATAAAAATATAAAACTACTATTTTATAAAAATCCTATCTTGTCTTTGTCATCGCATTAATGACAAGTAAGCCATAGGGGGTCCTAAAGGCATTGTGAATATGGGATGTTAGCCGTACGGTGTTCCGGGAGCGGTGAGTACAAGTTTACCCAGGTTCAGATCCGACTGCGGTGATCGGATCCTACTCCTACTAGAAACCCAGTAATATATCAGGAGGAGCCGGATGTTACAGTGGATTACAAGAGAGGTTCGCTTGTGCGAGTTGGTTGTGTTATTGGTGCCCTAAAGGATCCCTGAGGTCCGTGTTATAAAGTCTCCAAGACCTAGGGTTACAAGATAGACCTATTCGGCTATGTTTCAGAGTTGGTAACTAAGTACAACTTGAACTACAAGTAATACTATAGGCATAAGTCGGTAAGTCTTATGGGCCTTACCGTAGCCAGATTTGACTTCATCCTCTTTCCCTGACTGCGCCGCCCATGAAGCAAAGCTCTAACCCGTTGGTGGGCCACTCAGGTCAGCAGGTACTGTGGGTATACCCAAAAAGTATATCCCCAATAGTAGCCCTGGAAGTCTCCAAGGTCCAAAGTCAGAATAATCGTCTAGCTTGATGATTTCTTCGGCTAGCAGAATCTTGAAGGGTTCCCGAAAACAACATTCAATTGTGTAGAATTCTGAGTCTCATATGAGTCCGATATAACTTTTTAACTTCAGCCATTTCCATGATCGATTTCAAACTTGAGCCAGATTTAAATGGTGATGTTTGCTTGACAATATTTCAGGTCCTGTCTTGTCACTGGCAAGTATCTTGTCAGCATGACCGTTGCTGGGTCCGCATTGCGTGGAACCGAGACACCGTTTCAGTGCACGTGCGAAGATCAAGGGAAGGCCTCGCAAGGAAGCTATCTGTCTCTCTCTCTATATATAGCTCCTATACGCATGGTGTTAATCACGTGCACTTAGCGCGAATCTTGGCGTGGACATTAATATCTTGAGAATTCTCTTCTCCTTAGATTCATTCCTTGTTGTTCTTTGTCTCCTTACATTCAACTCCTCCATCACCCTCACAAAAGCACGTCTAGAGCCGCCAGTTTCTGACCTCCTCCGAAGAGATGGCGGAAGCACCGTCAAGCTCAGGTGTGGCGGCGACGTCTTTGGCGATGGCAGCAGATGGCAAGAAACACTGAGGCCTCTGGTTGCCAGGGTCATGGATGAACAAAAGATCGAGTCCATGGAGGAGGACGGCTACCTCACCGTTAGCGCGTGGCAGAGCGAACTCAACAATGCCATACCATCGCCCCGTGACGGCGATAGAGTTCTATTCGCGATGCATGTCGATTGCGGCCTTAGCCTTTCACCATTGGAGTTCCTCATAGAAGTACTCCAACACTATGGCGTACATCTGCATAATCTTCCCCCCAATTCTTTGCTTGAACTCAGTGCTCAAGTAGCTCTTAGCGAGGGATTTCTTGGGTTACTGAATCTCACTCTTTTCTGGAACTACTATGGTACTCGGAAGAATTCAATTAGTGCCGGAATTCCTTACACTACCTACATGCTCAGCTTAGTTCTTAGGAGAGACAGAGTATATCCTAGGATTTTAGCTAGTGAGTCGGTTAGAAGGTGGGATGCCACATTCTTTTCCAACAAAGATATGTTGGCTCCCGGAAAGATGGAAGGTCTTCCGATTTATGTCGATGGCGCTGCCACCCACAAAGATTCATGGGACGCAGAGGCGCCGGAATTTCCCGAATATTTGTTCATCGCCAAGAGGCGAAATGAATTTTTGATGAAGCATCAGGGTCTCCGTGGCTCCGACTTGATTCAATTTTTGTTGCATCATCATATTCAGCCACTATAGCACCATGGGGACCAGTTGATGCACACGGTGACCGGAAACAGGAATGACAGCATGAAAGTTTGTGTGACGCCGATTTCCACGAAGGACTATAAATCCCGAATGCATTTACTGATCAAGGAGAGAGTGAACAAGAAAATTCCCAAGATCTCCGTGTTGATGTTCATAGCACACAGACCTCTGACTCCGGTAAACATTTTCAACTTGTATTTCATTTTAGCTCATCACCTTGTTATTCGACTTTGCATGTGATGATATATTGTATCTCTCAGCTTAAGGATCATCTCGAGTCGGAGCTAGCCCCTCTTGAGGGTTATCCTCTAGAATACTCGAAAGTGACGGAGGACGACGAGTGGAAGAAGTTTTTGGCCCTGCTTCCAAGAAGCGTAAGGCCAAGGATGTTGTTATCACCGCTGGCACACAAGTGCTGTCAGTGGTTAAAAAGTAAGTACCTAGTATCTTTCAGTACTCGTTTTGTATATTCCGAGTTGCAACTAACATTTATGTTTTATACGACTCAGATCTAAATCTTTTTTGAAGATCAAGTCAAAGCCAGGGAGTAAACCAGTAAATTTGTTCCGTTAGTAGAAACTTGCAATGTCACCAGCTGTACCACCTCCATGTAACACCCCTGCCTCTCCGTACCAGCAGCTATCATTCCTGGAAGCTCACTATAATCTCTAGACTAATCCCACAGACCAACACTAGTCTTTTCTGCGCACTTTGTCCTTACTCGTGCGCATCCAGTAACCACTCACCGATCGGTCACGCATCCACAAATTTATCTAGGCCAAAAACGCTTAAGCTTAGAGTTCTTTTAGATGATATTCCTAAAAAGAAGTTGAAACTTGTTGGTATGGGTATACTATCAATCCTATTAAGTCATGCACCAGGGTCTTACATACGCCCACCCTTAGAATATTGATGCCCTCGTCGATCAACCACAAGACAGGAACGTTCCCTCTTGGCATACGTCTGTGCGTCCAGTGATAACCCAGTGATAACCCATGTGTGATGTTGTGTCCACTCCGGCCACACACACCATGATCCACGTGTAACCGCAAGGGTCGGCTCTGATACCACTTGTAACACCTCGGCATCTTCAGACCAGCGGCTGTCACTCCTGGCATCTTCGGACTAGTGTTTTCATAAAACACTATTCTTTTCTGGGCACTTTGTCCCCTCTCTTGTGCACCCGGTACCCACTTCCTGATCGGTCACCCATCCTCAAATTTCTCTTGGTTAAACACACTTAACATTAGAGTTCTTTCTAGATGAGCTTCCGGAAACGAACTTGCAACTTGTTGGTATGAGTATACTATCAATCCTATTAATCCATGTGCCAGGGTCTTACATTCCAACTCCATA
This sequence comes from Avena sativa, assembly GCA_916181665.1. Taxonomy (NCBI): domain Eukaryota; kingdom Viridiplantae; phylum Streptophyta; class Magnoliopsida; order Poales; family Poaceae; genus Avena; species Avena sativa. The sequence continues at coordinate 149,764,488 of OV702279.1, read as the reverse complement.
CACTACCCAAACTTCAGCACCGGAGGTTCTTTCCTCTCCGCGTGCTGGCACTGTTGTCTCTAAAAATCCCACTGCCTCACAAGTTCTTGTTAGCACTGGTATCCCAACTATTGCAAAGGTTAACCCACTAAGGGTAACAATCCCATGGATGTGTCATCATGGAAGGTGGTCAAGTTTGTCAGTTCTGTTGCTCCCGGCCTAAATAGGAATAACAAAGACGAGATTATCAATCTAGCTCAAACTAGTATTGACAAGAAAGTACTAACTCCGGAAGCAGCAAGCCAGGAGATGGAGGACGTAAAGCTGGAAGGCCTAATAGAAGAAATCCGAGTCAGAGATAAAAAGATCAAAGACAGATAAATACCAGTGAAAGATGTCACTCCTATCTCCCTTGCCGAGAAGTTCTTCCACAACACAAAGATCGCATTTGAGAAGTTGCATTTGGAGCATATTGTAAGTTCTGCAACTCTCATTTGTAGTATATATTATCATATCCTCTAGACCCCAAAAATAAAGTTGGATGAAGATCATAGAGTAATATCCAATTTGATGATTATAGGATGCAAAAGAACGATGTAGTGTATCCCCAAGGCTAGTGCTAGAATTTAACTTCGTTAAAGTTGTAGCCCGAGTCTTAGTAGCCGTCTGATGGCATAGTTTCTTTAACTTAAAGAAAGTTGTATCTTACAACCAGGAATTACTAAAGATATATGCAAGAAGCTCATGTGGGATGGGATGGATCCAAATTCTATTTCCACAGGCTCTCATATTAGCATCATGTTGTTTTCACATTATTGATATGTGGAGCCACCTTTGCATGCATTATGAGTAGTGCTCCTTTTCCTAGCTTTCATATGGATTATCATGGAATTATGCTCATGTTGGGATATTTTTGGGACTATTAAACATCTAGTGGAATATACACACTAGCAAGTCCCAATTATAATCAAATATGATCATCTCCATCTACTCCCCTTGGAGCTTTCATTTAAATTCTTTTGCTTGGCTATTGGGAATGCATAAGAATAATGCCATGCAAATATTATTCTTTTCACAAGAATAAGCATGGCATTAATTATTCTGCATGGGCCATGCAAGAACCACCACATTCTAGTCTTTTGGATTTTATTTGGTTCTTTTCTTGAGTGGATCTCCTCTCATCTCTCTCCCCACTCCTTTTGCTTGATCTAGTTTGGTCTTGCCAAAAAGCCACCACCACATCAACCTCTCTCTCTTGTCCTCTCTCCTTACCCTAGCTCTAATCCACCCTCACACAAAACCTCACCTCACCCTCTCTCTCTCGGCTTCCCCCTCTCTCCCTACCAGGCAGGCTCCCCCACGTCTCACCCCTCTTCTGCCCTCCCCACTCCTTTCTTTGGCTTCAAGACAAAGAGAAGAGAAGAGGAGAGACTATCCGATGCATCCTTCCTCCTCTCTTTTCCACTTTTTGGCAAAACCACCACCACCCCATGTGCCCTACCCTCCTCCCTCATCTACCCCACACCTCACCCCACCTCAGACCCTAGCCAGGGGGCGCCCAGATCCCTCTCCCAGATCCCTCTCTCCCCTTGCTCTTTCCCTAGCCATGGCCATGGTTCTCCTAAACCCTAGCCTCGGCCTCGGTTGTTAGCCGGTGGAGAAGCGGTGCCCAGAGGTGGAGGTCGTCGGGAAGCTCTTCTACGCCGTTCTCACCGTCACCTTGCACCAGGAGCTGCCCCGGAGCGCGCCGGAGAAGCCTCGCCGCCGCCGCGCCCGAGCTGGTCTGTCACCGTTGCCACCAAGCCCGGCTCTAGATCCCCTCCACCTCCGCACGAACTACCACGCCGGCGACCCCACGGTGAGCCCCTTGACCTCCCAGACATGTCCCCCTACCCTATCTTGTACCGTAGCGCTGCCGCGCTCCGTCGAGCAGCCTTCGTGCACCGCCGCGCGTCACGCTCGGGCAGACAGCAGCAGCCGCAGCATCCGTCCGCCTCTGTCCCTCACCCTGCCCCGCGCGCTGTAGACCACCTCCGTGCAAGATCTATGAACAAAAGTTGTAGCCCGATGTCCCCTCTTCGTTTTTCATTTTTGCGGCTTGGTGAGATTCGCTGCCGTTTGGTCGCCATCGTCGTCCGAACTCCGGCCGATCCCCTGTTCTCTGCAGATGGCGCGTAGCAGACAGTCCGGCGTCGGCGACGCTTTTTCAGAAAACACCCTGCCGTTTTTCCCGCCTGAACCCGCAGCCCCCACGGCCCCACCCGTCTTTTGCCGCCGTTTTCTTTTGAAGAGGCCCTCGGATTCTGAGAAAAACACCCCCCCCCCCCCCGCGCTCCCCGGATGGCACACGTGTCAGCGCCCGATAGCCCGCGCGCGTGCTGTGGCCCTGCCGCCTGGAGGCCTACCAGTCATCCTCTGTGGCTAGGTTTTCCCTCGGTGAGAAAAACCCCGCGTGGACCACGTCGACCAACCTGTTGCTGAGTCAGCGCCTGGCCCACTCGTCAGCGGCTGTGGCTAGATCTCTCTGAGTATAAAAAGTATCTGTTGTTTTTCTGTTTGATCAAAATATTTTCAGAAATGTTTTATATGATTTTAAATCCAGAAATTAAATAACTTTTCATTGACTTATCCAAATAATACAAATAATATATGTTTCTGAACCAGAAAAATATGAGGAATTTAAATATGGCCTTCAAAATATATTTTGGACACTTTAATTCTCAAGATTGATTAAAATTACAATAAATGCCCTCTTTCTCAATTAATTAATAACTTTTGAATTATAACTCCAAATTTGACAAATAATATATCTAAATTGATCAGCTCGACGAGACCTTTCTGTTTATGCATTCCATGTTCTGAATTGCAGCATGCATCATGTAATTATAAAGTATACAGCAACTCTTTTAAGTATAAAATATGATTAAAACCCTATAAAATGTTTATTTCTTGTATTCTACACCTCACCCATGCCATGCTACGTTATTGCCATGCAAATTGTGCATCTTTCATCATGGAATGATTGTTTGCGTGTCACATCTTATTTATATGCTTGTGCACTTTATTTATGTTGGCCCTTGTTTGTTTGGTTCTTCTTCGAATAGACGCTGAGCAGGGGATATATCAAGAAACCCAGGAGCACTACCCAGATCCTTCTCTCGCTTCAACTGAGCTGCCAGGCAAGCACTACCACATGCTTGCATACTTATAGTACCTATTGCCTCTATCTTATTCTTGCATCATTGAGTCGCGATCGCATTAAACTGAATCCCAAGTACTGCATAGCCTTTACTTTTAAACCCCACCGAAGCTTGTTCCTCCATCCCATGAGCCATTACTACAGGAGTTGTGTGAGCCATGCGGGTCGTAGAACAGCATGTGTAGGGTATGTGAGTGTCTGATGGATAACGAGGTACTTATACAACTTAACCTGAGTAGTAATGGGATAACTAATGAAAGTGGCACCGGTGAGCAATATCTGCTATTTGGTTTTTCATGCTCACTTGTGTCCCGTAGGACCCCGAGTACTTGATTCATGTTCCTTGAATATTCGCGCTATCCACATCCGGGAGGCTTATGGGACCCCCCTGAGCCAGAGCTTGATTCATTCTTATTTCTTGGGGCCACAAGTAGTTTGGGGCTTTATTACTATCCTGTACTTATGCCATGCGTTACTGCTTTATTTACGATTGTGCGAGGAGCACCTGTACTGTTTAGGACCGTGACACGTTTTCGCTGTATCGACAAGCCCAGTCACACTTTCGGGTTCCCAGTCGTTTACATCCGTCCACACAAACCTTAAGTCCGTCTCGGAGCCGGCCAGTTTCGTTGCGGGTAGCTTAATGGGGTGGCCCCCTGAAATAATTCTGAATCCTGTGATCGCTTTGTCGTGAATGTCTTGTTGGGTTTTGATTTGGTTTTTCCGAGGTTGATCGAGTGTGTGTTGCTATTTGTGCACCCCTGCAGGGTAAAACTTTCTGAAAGCCGTGTCCGCGGTTATGGACGACTTGGAGCACAGTTTCTCGATCATAGACAAGTATAACTAAAGTACCTCTTTTAATTTGACTAAGTAACTGACTAGTAAATAGTGCAACACTCATGGAATGGATAATAAAACTGCCAACGGATGGGGGGTTGTTCGTCCGCTTCCTCGTTGGTAAGCGAGGAGGAGGATGGATCTGTTAATATTACTGTTATAACTGTTGTTATTAATTCACGGACATCCGTCTATCTTTGGTTAGGCAGATGGTTAGCGAGTATCTATAGAATTGTTAGGTATTATCTTTTGCTGCAATTGCGTCACTCAGGTTGTGTCCCCTTTAGAGGCATAAAGACTTGCTGAGTACCCCTAGGGTCTCACACGATAAATTATTTGATTCAGATGAACAGGTACACTCACAAGATGGATACTGGGTGGAGGAGACGGACGATGTGGGCAACAATCATTCGGTGTAGAGATTCCGGGAACGGGGATCCGTGAGATCTGTGGGCGGGATGTGTTTATTTATGGGGCATCTTATGCCGATTTGCTTCTTATCCGTACTCGGATCTTGTTTTCCGCTTCTGCCTAATACTCTGATGTTTGATGTATGAGGAGACATCCTAAACTATATATCTATCTAGGATATTTGGATCTTGCCGTATGGCGTTGCAATATTTCTGTTTCTTTTAGATGGAATGGCTCTGAGGACTGTTGTATGGTGGCTTGCATACATACTCATTTGTGTATGTAGTTGATCCCTTCGCCTGCCGATTACGCCGCCCGTTCTTGTCCCGATGTTTGGAAATGGTTAGGACGGCCGAAAGGTCTACCTGTGAGTGGCATTTGGGCCCCACCATACTATTTTAACCATTTCCGCTCGTCCAGGCTTGTAACTAGGAGCGTAATTCACCGAGGTAGTTACAATTGGTATCAGAGCCATCCCGCCCTTCAGGGTCTCAGCCAAATGGTCGTTGTCAGTCTAGCAAATATTTTTGGTAGCTATGTATACTAGGGAAAAACAAAACGCGAGAGTAGGACTGCTTCCACTTTTCTTCTTACCCACCCACCCACCCTTTTCTGGTAAGGAGTGTAACGTTTTCTATCCTCTTCTTAAATTCAAACTAGGATTCACGTGTTCTGGGTTTCCGTAGTACCATAGGTTGAGTGTGTGTGTGTGTGTGTGTGTGTAATTCCTTGTCTATCTGTTGTATCCAACATGTTATCTTTATCTGCCTTTGGTTATCAACTGTTGGTACATTCCATACTGACAGGCTTTTGAATACCGGCGCGATCTATCTGACTCCTTGTTAACCGGTGCCATCTTCTTAAGGGTGTCCTTCCTTCTAGCAACTCCACATTCTGTGTAAGCATCTGTTGCTAATCTCTACCTGATAAGTGTTTTTGCGCATCTATTGGTATTTTAATGCCGAAAAATGCGGAAAAATTTTCTTTGATACATCTGTGCTTCCACACTCCTTTTCAGTCGTGTGTGAAACATTATCTATCTCCCTTTTATCAGCATGTCCATGCTAACTCATTCTTTTGTCACCGGCGCTTAATCCTAGAGTTTCATTTCATCTCCAATTCTCTTGGGCTAATTACATAACATGTGTCGATCCGATGCTGGTGATTGTAATTTGGTTCTCGGCATAGCTATATGACACTTATCTTGAGTGGAATATGGAAAATGCATTCACCACTATCCTCCAAATGGTGACGGTTATCTCCTGTGATTTTGAGTACACCGCGATCATATCTATGCATATTCAAGCATCTTTGGCAATCCGGAGTTTCTCCAAGCACTACGGCGGTCTATCATCTGTCCATCATGCTGCACATCCTTTTGAACCCCATATCTGCACAATTCTCCTGGATACGAGGGAATTGCATCTTTTCGTCTCTGATAGCTTTGCTTAAGGTATGAGCTATCATCGGTTCCTATCCAAGATCTCTTTATCTTTGTAACCGGTGATCCGATCGACAATGTGAACCATGTGACATCTCTTTTTCTTCCGAAGGACCAGATAATCTATTCTTCCAGTGCATCTTCTTCAACACGAACCCGTGCTCGTAACGTTGATCTTTCAAAGAGCGTTGAGCTCAGAAAGTGTTTCGAGCATTTGTTCGTTCTCCCGCATCTTGAACTTGGTATTCTGGGAATATCTTGTTAATCCATGGTGGTATATGTTGATAATATGCTTGCCTATTCGATATCTATGGAAGGACATGGAAGATCATCTGTGTCTCTTTCTCTCGAGCTTCGTGAGCACTGCCTGTGTGCAAAGTCTCAAAGTGAGAATTCTGACTTTTTGAAGTCACATATCTCGACCACGTCCTTCTACTAAATACATTACTTTAACTCTGGAATCAGCAAGTCCATTGTTAATTCCATCCTCCATCTTCAACCAATCCGGAGTTGTTCCTTGTTGGCAAGTTATCATCGTCGTTCCGCTGAAGATTTCCTCAAGGCTGCTAAATCTCTCTCAATCATTTCAAGAAGAACATGGAGTTCTTTCACCTCAATCTCGTTAAGTAATCTCTTGAAACCCTCTCGTTCTATCATCTATGCTCAATCCACCGGAGGCCATGAAGACCTTCCAGATCTTGTATTCCTTCTGTTCAAGTGGTGCTATCTTTTTCTATATCTGTGGAATCTTGCCGTTCTCTCCGTGATCTTCCTTCATATCTTTCCGGTGGCTTGGTACTTCCGACATGACGACAACATCATCATCTTTATCTATCTATGAATCCGACGAATCGTTTGCATCTATCCTTGTTTTCTAACGGAGTTTTATGAGTTTTTGCCAACACCTTCAGTCTGTTTCGGTAGTTGGGTTGCATGATTTTCTTATCATGTACGGAGTAATGCTTTGAGTGCGGGATGGAGTAGCTACCATACCACTACTCTTATCATTCGCTCTTGTACATTGAATTGGTGAATTAATGTGATTTCACTCATTCCATGGAAGTTAGAAGTGGCCTTTATCCCTTGATACTTTTACTTCCGTCCTTGTTTTTCCGGAGTGCTCTTTCGAAGAAAGTAATCAATAATCTCTTGTTGGTGATATCACCCTTTCTACACGGAGCAAAATCCTCAATTATCTGGTGGAAACAAACGCAAACCTTTTTCTATCCTCGTCTTTCTACCGATGCTCGATATCCCCAAACAAGATTAAAGGAAACTATCTCTCTCTTTGTTTCATCAATTCTTTTTCTGTGGTAAAGCCAATTATGGTTGAGGCCATCAGCCGCAAATCTATTGAGTTAGCCTCAAGGCTAAAGAAAGCAATAAGTATCTCTACAATAAACTCCAGATCCTCCATATCCTTTGCTTCTCGGGATTCCACCATGATCTGGCTTCACATCCATCTCTGGAAGTTATATCTGCGCACCTAAATTGCGTGATCCTTGGTTCTTACCGGCGCAAGAAGAATCTAATCCGACGATGTCTAACTAAATCTTTCTGTTGATATCAAGGGACTCTATTGTTTGAAGGCAATATTGTTTCCGTACTTCATTTCTCCAATCCGAGAGTAGATACGATGCTATTGTCATAGTGGTTCAAAACCTCTCCAATCTAGCTCTTTTCTTCCAGCGAGACAAAGATTCATCCACTCTAGTATCGGTAAATCTTTAATCTTAACGGTGTGTCTTTCTTTATTCATGATACATCATCTTTTCTTTTTCTTTCACAAGTGGTTATATTCTTTTATCATGATTCTTGGGAAAAACGGAGCTATGCCCATCCTATCCTTCTTGTCTCACGACAATCCTTCAACTCTTCTAACCCGTTGTTTCTCAAGCAAAACGCAAGACTCGCAACAAGTCTAGCAAGTTTTGCAAGGTGTTATGGTCGCATATTTCCGTTGTTCATCAACTTGGGAACGTGAGGGTCACCTTCGTTTGAACACCCGCCTCTCCTTGTGTTGTTTTCTTTTTCCTAGGAATCTCGGGGCGAGATTCTTGTTTAGTGGGGGAGAGTTGTAGCATCCCAATTGTCTAACAATTGCAATGCTACTAGCCTAGTCTATATAACTGCTACTTCCTATACATAATTGTTGCATCATAATTATATCATGCTCATGTCATCATGCCACCTTGCATTTGAGCATCATATAAAACCCTTTTTGGTTTGGTTCTTCTCTCATATGCATTGTTAATTGTATTTGCCTCTTGATATTGTATTTGGTTATTGATATATTGTTTAAATACCCAAGTTGAGTTGGGGGCATATATTTTATTCAACTCCATCACCTTTCTCTGTCACCACCTTATAATTCCACCATCCAACTAAATATGAGCTTTGCACTTTATTGGGTTTTACCTCTAGCTCATGTGGGTTGGGATGGATCCAAATTCTATTTCCACAGGCTCTCATATTAGCATCATGTTGTTTTCACATTATTGATATGTGGAGCCACCTTTGCATGCATTATGAGTAGTGCTCCTTTTCCTAGCTTTCATATGGATTATCATGGAATTATGCTCATGTTGGGATATTTTTGGGACTATTAAACATCTAGTGGAATATACACACTAGCAAGTCCCAATTATAATCAAATATGATCATCTCCATCTACTCCACTTGGAGCTTTCATTTAAATTCTTTTGCTTGGCTATTGGGAATGCATAAGAATAATGCCATGCAAATATTATTGTTTTCATAAGAATAAGCATGGCATTAATTATTCTGCATGGGCCATGCAAGAACCACCACATTCTAGTCTTTTGGATTTTATTTGGTTCTTTTCTTGAGTGGATCTCCTCTCATCTCTCTCCCCACTCCTTTTGCTTGATCTAGTTTGGTCTTGCCAAAAAGCCACCACCACATCAACCTCTCTCTCTTGTCCTCTCTCCTTACCCTAGGTCTAATCCACCCTCACACAAAACCTCACCTCACCCTCTCTCGGCTTCCCCCTCTCTCCCTACCAGGCAGGCTCCCCCACGTCTCACCCCTCTTCTGCCCTCCCCACTCCTTTCTTTGGCTTCAAGACAAAGAGAAGAGAAGAGGAGAGACTACCCGATGCATCCTTCCTCCTCTCTTTTCCACTTTTTGGCAAAACCACCACCACCCCATGTGCCCTACCCTCCTCCCTCATCTACCCCACACCTCACCCCACCTCAGACCCTAGCCAGGGGGCGCCCAGATCCCTCTCCCAGATCCCTCTCTCCCCTTGCTCTTTCCCTAGCCATGGCCATGGTTCTCCTAAACCCTAGCCTCGGCCTCGGTTGTTAGCCGGTGGAGAAGTGGTGCCCAGAGGTGGAGGTCGTCGGGAAGCTCTTCTACGCCGTTCTCACCGTCACCTTGCACCAGGAGCTGCCCCGGAGCGCGCCGGAGAAGCCTCGCCGCCGCCGCGCCCGAGCTGGTCTGTCGCCGTTGCCACCAAGCCCGGCGCCAGATCCCCTCCACCTCCGCACGAACTACCACGCCGGCGAACCCACGGTGAGCCCCTTGACCTCCCAGACATGTCCCCCTACCCTATCTTGTACCGTAGCACCGCCGCGCTCCGTCAAGCAGCCTTCGTGCACCGCCGCGCGTCGCGCTCGGGCAGACAGCAGCAGCCGCAGCATCCGTCCGCCTCTGTCCCTCACCCTGCCCCGCGCGCTGTAGACCACCTCCGTGCAAGATCTATGAACGAAAGTTGTAGCCCGATGTCCCCTCTTCATTTTTCGTTTTTGCGGCTTGGTGAGATTCGCCGCCGTTTGGTCGCCATCGTCGTCCGAAATCCGGCCGATCCCCTGTTCTCTGCAGACGGCGCGCAGCAGACAGTCCGGCTTCGGCGACGCTTTTTCAGAAAACACCCTGCCGTTTTTCCCGCCTGAACCCGCAGCCCCCACGGCCCCACCTGTCTTTCGCCGCCGTTTTCTTTTGAAGAGGCCCTCGGATTCTGAGAAAAACACCCCCCCCCCACGCTCCCCGGATGGCACACGTGTCAGCGCCCGATAGCCCGCGCGCGTGCTGTGGCCCTGCCGCCTGGAGGCCCACCAGGCATCCTCTGTGGCTAGGTTTTCCCTCGGTGAGAAAAACCCCCCGTGGACCACGTCGACCAACCTGTTGCTGAGTCAGCGCCTGGCCCACTCGTCAGCGGCTATGGCTAGATCTCTCTGAGTATAAAAAGTATCTGTTGTTTTTCTGTTTGATCAAAATATTTTCAGAAATGTTTTATATGATTTTAAATCCAGAAATTAAATAACTTTTCATTGACTTATCCAAATAATACAAATAATATAAGTTTCTGAACCAGAAAAATATGAGGAATTTAAATATGGCCTTCAAAATATATTTTGGACACTTTAATTCTCAAGATTGATTAAAATTACAATAAATGCCCTCTTTCTCAATTAATTAATAACTTTTGAATTATACCTCCAAATTTGACAAATAATATATCTAAATTGATCAGCTCGACGAGACCTTTCTGTTTATGCATTCCATGTTCTGAATTGCAGCATGCATCATGTAATTATAAAGTATACAGCAACTCTTTTGAGTATAAAATATGATTAAAACCCTATAAAATGTTTATTTCTTGTATTCTACACCTCACCCATGCCATGCTACGTTATTGCCATGAAAATTGTGCATCATTCATCATGGCATGATTGTTTGCGTGTCGCATCTTATTTATATGCTTGTGCACTTTATTTATGTTGGCCCTTGTTTGTTTGGTTCTTCTTCGAATAGACGCTGAGCAGGGGATATATCAAGAAACCCAGGAGCACTGCCCAGATCCTTCTCTCGCTTCATCTGAGCTGCCAGGCAAGCACTACCACATGCTTTCATACATATAGTACCTATTGCCTCTATCTTATTCTTGCATCATTGAGTCGCGATCGCATTAAACTGAATCCCAAGTACTGCATAGCCTTTACTTTTAAACCCCACCGAAGCTTGTTCCTCCATCCCATGAGCCATTACTACAGGAGTTGTGTGAGCCATGCGGGTCGTAGAACAGCATGTGTAGGGTATGTGAGTGTCTGATGGATAACGAGGTACTTATACAACTTAACCTGAGTAGTAATGGGATAACTAATGAAAGTGGCACCGGTGAGCAATATCTGCTATTTGGTTTTTCATGCTCACTTGTGTCCCGTAGGACCCCGAGTACTTGATTCCTGTTCCTTGAATATTCGCGCTATCCACATCCGGGAGCCTTATGGGACCCCCCTGAGCTAGAGCTTGATTCATTCTTATTTCTTGGGGCCACAAGTAGTTTGGGGATTTATTACTATCCTGTACTTATGCCATGCGTTACTGCTTTATTTACGATTGTGCGAGGAGCACCTGTACTGTTTAGTATCATGACACGTTTTCGCTGTATCGACAAGCCCAGTCACACTTTCGGGTTCCCAGTCGTTTACAGCCGTCCACACAAACCTTGAGTCTGTCTCGGAGCCGGCCAGTTTCGTTGCGGGTAGCTTAATGGGGTGGCCCCCTGAAATAATTCTGAATCTTGTGATCGCTTTGTCGTGAATGCCTCGTTGGGTTTTGATTTGGTTTTTCCGAGGTTGATCGAGTGTGTGTTGCTATTTGTGCACCCCTGCAGGGTAAAACTTTCTGAAAGCCGTGTCCGCGGTTATGGACGACTTGGAGCACAGTTTCTCGATCATAGACAAGTATAACTAAAGTACCGCTTTTAATTTGACTAAGTAACTGACTAGTAAATAGTGCAACACTCATGGAATGGATAATAAAACTGCCAATGGATGGGGGGTTGTTCGTCCGCTTCCTCGTTGGTAAGCGAGGAGGAGGATGGATCTGTTAATATTACTGTTATAACTGTTGTTATTAATTCACGGACATCCGTCTATCTTTGGTTAGGCGGATGGTTAGCGAGTATCTATAGAATTGTTAGGTATTATCTTTTGCTGCAATTGCGTCACCCAGGTTGTGTCCCCTTTAGAGGCATAAAGACTTGCTGAGTACCCCTAGGGTCTCACACGATAAATTATTTGATTCAGATGAACAGGTACACTCACAAGATGGATACTGGGTGGAGGAGACGGACGATGTGGGCAACGATCATTCGGTGTAGAGATTCCGGGAACGGGGATCCGTGAGATCTGTGGGCGGGATGTGTTTATTTATGGGGCATCTTATGCCGATTTGCTTCTTATCCGTACTCGGATCTTGTTTTCCGCTTCCGCCTGATACTCTGATGTTTGATGTATGAGGAGACATCCTAAACTATATATCTATCTAGGATATTTGGATCTTGCCGTATGGCGTTGCAATATTTCTATTTCTTTTAGATGGAATGGCTCTGAGGACTGTTGTATGGTGGCTTGCATACATACTCATTTGTGTATGTAGTTGATCCCTTCGCCTGCCGATTACGCCGCCCGTTCTTGTCCCGATGTTTGGAAATGGTTAGGACGGCCGAAAGGTCTACCTGTGAGTGGCATTTGGGCCCCACCGTACTATTTTAACCATTTCCGCTCGTCCAGGCTTGTAACTAGGAGCGTAATGCACCGAGGTAGTTACAACGAGAAATCCATGAACAACCTCCTGGAGTCGAGTAATATGGAGGCCATGAGGCTTGACAAATTTGTAACCCTCTGAGATAAGAATCATTATGATCTGAAGAGGGAGTTTGACTGTTAGTGGGATCTTGCCCATGCTATAGAAGCAGAGTTAAATACTCTCCGAGAAGAGCATTCCTAGTGGAACCACTTCATGCTTGGTAATTTTCCCAACATTGTCATTTCCTTTTTATTTTCCGACTAACCTTTTTAGATTATTTGACTTTGTTCTTTTATCGATCCTCTAAAATTGTCAGACTCTACTTCCTCTGATCCTTGTTTCGAGCGCATTAAGTCAGTCAGAGATATCGTCTACGACTTCTGTCAGATTCTTGAAGAAACTGGCGAGTTAGTAGAACTTTTCTACTTGGAGAAACTATCGGTACTCTAAATGAGGGAGACAACAAAGGATATTCCGAAGCTTACTGAAGACTGGAAGATGTCATATGCCTGGACTGCTGCACAAACTTCCCTCCCTATGGTGATCAGTCACCATAGCAATATGAAAATATGGAATGTCACCCAGGGCATCGCCACTGAAGACGATGAGGGTAAGCTGCAAGACATCAAGGCTATCCAAGACTGTTGTTTAGGCTATTCTTGTCGCATGGCAGAGATGAAGAACTACACGACGCCATTCTTCCAATCACTCGATGTGCCTCCCATGCCAAAAGAACCGGAAGACAACCTTGTTGAAGACGAAGAATCCTCTGAGTCTCCTGAGCAAGACGACGGCAATGTCGACTCTAGCGCTCCAAGGTCTCCACCACCACCAGAATCTGCAGCATAAACATTATGCATTATCCTGAAACATTTACATGGTCTGTAATGATGGTAGTATATTTTGTGGTTCCATGTGCTGGTATGTAAGACCTAATGCTTTACTACTTAGCACTTTGTAGATATTTGATGTGTTCTTTAAAAATTTCTTAAGAACTTTGTGTTTACACTTCCCATTTTATTTGGCTCTCTGCGTCAGTCCCTTTCATGAGCCGGCAAAAAATTAGCACGGAAACGTTTTCGATCAATGGAGCTCAATTGCTAAACCATTTTAAACTAGGAAAAAAAGCTTGCTTCTAGCACCAACAATTCATTACTCGGAAAATTCCAGCGTCTAAGCAATCAGATAAAAAACCCAAGTATAAACATAAAATGAGATTTACACCCGAAGGTAACATTTTTATAGATTCTCAAAAATCATAACCAGAACGAACATGAGCATAAAGTAATTTAAAGAATATTGGGATTTTTGAAATTGACATGCTCTTTTGGAAATAAGATGGTAAAAAACTTCTCAAAAATTATGAGGTAACCAATACTTTATTTCACTTTGAACATGTACATATGATTACAAGGAAATATAATTAAGAATAGAGGGACGTAGTTGTGCAATATTAAATGGACGGTCTAATTCATCCGGGTCTTTACTACCAACAGCTCTATTTCTCTTCCTAGTATCTGGTCTTTCCTTGATTGGTCTCATATCGGTTAAGTAATAAGCTATTCCATAAAACTATTAATCCACCAGAAGCACCAATAGAGGGAAATAAACAAACTGATCAAACCATTTTTGGCAGAAAGTTTTGATAAAAGAATGGTCAAAGTGTTGATAAAAGTTTTGATAAACAAACTGAAGACATACAACCGAGCAATGACTTTCATTGATTTTATTATAGACAGCCAATCTTTTACCTTTATCATTTAAACCTCTGACATTCCAACAGAGTACCAGCCAGTCATGGTTTAATGTAGAGAAATTATCCATTGAAAAACATTTTCAAAAATCATCCATCTGGCATGCACAACAGACCAGAAAAAACAAAAGGCACCCACTTTAAGTAATAATTATAGACTGACATAAGGAGTGATTCATCATCCAAGCCAGATAACTGGGAGTGCCAAAGTACACCAGAAGACCACATTACCATCAATAGTTCAGTACAACAGGACTCAAAAGTATGGATAACTAGAGACTCAAACACTAGACCACATTGATAAATGTAAACATCACTCTTCATTGGGAACCTTCTTGTACTTGTTGGAAGAAGGACCAGCCATAAGCTTGTCCTAAGATAGCTCTTCTAGGGGATCTCTAACTCTTTGCATGTCCTTGAAGGACATGAATTGGGATAAAAACTCTGCTGGCTCTTCTATAGGCCTGGGTGATATTGCCTTCTTTTTTGTCCTTGAGGATTCCGCTGCCAAGCAAACTTTGAATCCAGCATCCCTATTAGCTGTTCTTGCACTCCTCCTGACTGGATTAGACTTTTTCTTAGCATCATCCCTTCCCACAAAAAGAGGCTTGGTTTGCATAGGTTTTATAGACTTTGTAGCACTTCTTGTTACACCTAACTGTCATCCCTATGTAGGCATTCTTTTTGCTCCTAGGAACACTGAGTGGAGAGGCTGTCAAACTAATGGAGTTACTTGTTGGTCATTGGTGTTTGCAGAAGTAGGTCTTCTAGTGGCTGGTCTTATCTTTATAGTCATCCTGTGAGTGTTTTTCTCATGATCCCAAATGACAGAGAAACCACATGAGCTATTGAAAGCAGTAGGCCAATCTCTTTTTGCCAATAGAGATTTGAAAGGTTGCTTAACTAGCAAGCTAGAAGGAACAACCTGATTATAGTATTGTGGGATCATATACTGAAAAAACTTATCAATCTGCATGCTGGGTGGGATCACAGGTCCATATGAAGATTGATGTAGCATGCTCTCCACAGGAGAAATTCTTACATGATTAATTATCAACTGATTGTGTGCCATCATATTATCATTATTGAAGGACCCCCTGAGTCATCATATCCATCAATAATAATGGAGTCATCAACTTGCTCCACTTCCTGTTCCTGCTGTGCTACATTATCTTAGGCCTGATGCTGCATCTCATCCTGCATGTTTTCCTACATATCTTATTGGTCAGGTTGGAAATTTCCTCCTTGGTCATGTGGCCCTTTCTCATGATTCTGGTCCCAACCAAATTTAGGATATTATGGGCCAACAATGTTATTATTATTCATATGCATCTGACCAGGCATAGGGTGGGGATTACCATCCAAAGGCGTTGGGTCCTCATCATTAGGCAAAGCATCAGCAAATTGTGTTGTCAAAATATAGCAGACTGCAGTCCAGCCTTCCCTCACTCCACCAACTGAAGCATAGTTGCCAAAAACAACATCCCCGGGAACTTTGGTAATAGCTGGGTAAGAAGCATACACTAGTGTTCTTTCAAGTACATTGGGGTCCTGGTGCCAATGTAAAAATTTGCCAAAAGTACCAATTGCATTAGCTCTATCATAATCATTCCTATAGTCCAGAGGTAAACCAAGAAACATTAGGCACCCAGTACTGAACCCCACCTCAGCCCTATGATTCTGCCTATCATCATGTGCTAAAAAACGAACAAAAGTGCCATTCTAAAGATGATATGGAGGATGATCAATCAGAGCCGATCTGGCCGCCTGGCTACGAAGAACAAGCAGACCAAATCCAAACAGACAGGGTTGGACATCATCAATAGCCCGATGCAACTGATGAACAATAAAATCTCTGACCTGCTGCCTCCAAAAAGCTTCATGTTGCTGCGGAGGTGGTGGCATGAGATCAGCAATGCATATAAGATCATGTCGATTCGGCGGCACCATCGAGGGAGTATAGTAGGTTTGTGGTAGTCTTGTAGGACCACCATCAATGATCTGATGCCCTTCAGGATACACCTTGTCAGATCAAGTGGGAAGTTTGTCATTGTCGCCGGCACAATCTTCGACAGCGGATTTGGGGTAGGGTTTATTTGTAAGGGCAATGTGTCTGAGGCGATGCACGAGGATGAAAAAGAGGGTTGTGAAGATAAAGAGTCTAGGTACTGTTCCACCTTGTCTGTCTTAGACTCCTTGTCTAAACCATGGACGGGTATTATTTTTTTCTTATGAATCCATCACTTACCAAATTGACTCTTGGAATTCAAACAGTCCTTATTTATGTGGCCATATAGAAAACAAAACATGCACCGAATATCATTGACACATTAAGAAGTGTTATGGCCCATACTTAGACATTTGCCACAATTTAAAACCTTATAAACCATGTCATCAATCATTTTTCAAATTCCACATCTTCATCCAGAATATCATTATTATTAAGAGAGGAAGGATCAAAATTGCTTTTTGAAGATTCCCCCAGATCTAAAGAAGAAATGGTTCCAAAATTTATGTTGGACATGGATCCCTGCAAAGCAGTTGGCAGAATAACAACATATTTCTTTCGAATTTGAGGACAATCATATCCAACTTCCATTAACATAGTGTCTCTTATTTACTATAATGGAATTCATATCCTTAACAAGCGTCATAATGTTCAACTCTAGCAAAAGAAAGTCTTTCTTTCACCTGTTGATTATGATATCCAAAAGTTGACCTTCGGATACTTGACACAGTGGGCTTTTTCTTTAGTGCATTTAAAGCCCGATCAGTTCTTTTTTTGTTAGGACTAATCAAATTCCATTCTTCCTTGCATTCAATTTGCCAGTCATTGAATTCCCTACGCCACAAAGGGCCTCCATTGCTCCATAAATGAAAGAAGCATTTAAACTTTTGGCAGGAAAAGGTACATAGCGCATAAACCATGAAACCAACAAACCTAGATGCCACAGAGAACCTAAAATCCCTATCAGATGGTTGAGAGACTACAAGCTCCTGTCTCAATCCACCAATACAAGATTCCAATGCCTGACTGACAGAATAATCATCCAATTTAAACTTTGAACGACCAAAAGATACCACCATCAAGAAATGGTTGGACTTACATAAAGGGTGAATTGTTGATCCATACTTGAATTTCACATCATTTCTAAAAACAGAGCCTAAAGAGAAATCCAGATCCAAAGAGATATGTTCCTTAGGAAGCTATAGAGAGGGCTCAATGCTTCCAGTAGAAGGTCCAGAATGGCAAGATAGGATCAAAATAATGTGATCTGAGATCTTCAATGTAGATCCAATTCGCAGCATTTCTCCATCTACCAAGAATTTTCCCCCTAGAGGAGAGCCCTTAGCATTCATGAGAACAAGCCATTCACGAGGATTCCAGAGATGTAACGCACCATCATAAGCCTTCATACATCCATGATCAAGGTCCTTCGTCATGGTGTAGGATACCTTCCATCGCCAAGTTGGGGGGATGATCGAGGGAAGGGTGCCAAAAAACCTATAAGAGTGTAGAGGGAGGTGGGCTGGAGTTGTTGTTCAGAGTGGAAAGGTTGGATCACCAGAGATCAGGGAGATCGCTGGTGATAGAGGTTTTAGGTTTTAGGCCGTGTGGTGGTCGCCATGTCTTTCCTTAGTTTTACTAAATCGTATCTTCTTAACCCTTGCTAGATTCTAACGCTGATGAAAAAGTTGTCAACACCAACATACACTTAAAGGAATCAACATCAAAAGCTCAAACGCTTCAATGAAGTCAATGGAGAAAGCACATACATCCACTAGAGTGAAGACGAAGTTGTTGATTAGATAAGAGTACAATATCTAGCCATAGAAACCTAATTCTGTAGAGCAATTCAATAGCAGCATTTGCAAGCCCGCTAGTTTAGAAACTAAGCTACTTGTCTGATCATTTTTAGTTGTTATATCTAGTTCCTCTTTGTAAGAAGTTTCTTCTATGTATATAACCTAGAGTGCTATCTGGATTTTTTTAAAGACCCGAGTTATAATCTATAGTCATGTCTTAGACCCGCTGTGTTTCCGTTGTACCACTCTGGGGATGTAATACTGGTGGAACGGTGTTTCATTGGTGTTATGCCAACGACTATAGTATACTACATCATGCAGTGGTATGCTGGGTCACCGCAACTAGTATCAGAGCATATGCTTTGACCTTAGATTGGAAACCTAGTAAATGGGTAGAACCTATAGGAAGGATATTAGCATCAATAAAGAATTTTGTAGAGATATGATGGGTGTTCAATTGAGAATTACCTCGTCATGTTGAGTACGATAATTTTTTATTATGATGCATTTTTAAGTAGTAACAATGAGTTTTAACTCAATATAACTGATGATAATTTCTGATCGACAGTATGAAATGGAACGTCGGTATCCACACCAGAATATTCAAGTGTTGAATAGGACTTTAGATGACTATGGAGGAGATTGGACCAATATTCTTAGACAACTTCTATGGAGTCTGGATTGTGAATCTCGATTTCTCGTCAAGATTTATAGTTACTATGACAGGCATGTATTAGCTAAGCACCGTGTCATGATCATGTAACCCAAGGTGTTGCGACTGAATGGAGAAATGCCATTAGGAGAGGTAAGGTGTATGGTGGCGGCGTGTCATATTGCAGTAGTAGCAGCCATAACCATGACCCGGGAGAACAAATCGAAGGCTTTGGTAGGTAGTAATCACACTACTATACCTCATGAAACTATAAGTTCGGATCCTGGGTTGGATCATTCTGCTCTGGTACGAACTAAACCTACTCTAGCAATAGAGTATATGGATCGTTATAGGTCTTTACTAAATACTTTCCATAACACTCACAAGTGCTAGTCCATGAATTGGATATTGTCGTCTAGGATTTTATTGTTCCTGTTAAGCTAAAGGCACATAGAAAGACGCTTGAAAAAGAATCTATGCACCCTAAAATAGTCTTTTTCGATAATGTGTTTGAATAAACGGAGTTTGTGATCCATAGTCCAAAACCTATGCCTACTATCAGAACGGAACTCAGTCACTGATGCATGTAAAATGCATTCATGAAGTTTGTCGTTTATTGCTTCAAAATCATTATTATTTTTCAATATTATTATATTTATTTTGACTAACCTACTAATAGTTGCAAAAGTACACAAGTTTTTGTTTTACACTTTGTTGTGTAGGAAAAATATGAATATGGAAGAAAATTGCTTAATATGGCAATATTTGGAGTTTCCTGAAATCTATGCTACTAAACACTTTTCAAAATTTGACTCGGAGTAGCATGAATATGATGTTAAATGAAAAAGTTATCAACATGAAAGTTGTGTGGAATTTCAATACGTACGATTAAGATAGAAAATTCGACCCAAGTAGAGTTTGGATGCATTTTTTATGGCCTGGTTATTGAAGCATACATAAGCAGTTTCGGGATTCCGAAATTTGGTGACATAGTTGAATCAAACACCTGCCATATGAGATCAAATCGGCCAAGACACGAATTTGGAGACTTGTGGGACTTTCTAAGAGTCACTATGAAGGTTCTAGAGGTTCTCAAGAGCCCTCGGATCCAAGCGTTTTGATCCAATGGCTCCGGTGAAGCCTCCAACACTATATTAAGATGAAACTCTATTTTTTGAGGAAGCCACCCATATCCACGAAATTCTTCCTACTTGGAATCCCCCAAGGAGGGGGAGAAGCCCCTCCATTTATACACCATCTCCAAGGAAGAAGAAGGGCCAAGGGGTCGGTGCCCCCAAGGGCAGCCGCCGCCATAGGAGGGCGCCGGGGCCTCCCTGCCGCCAGCGCCACCTCCCTCCACACCAACGTAGTCTCTCCCCCTTGGAGAGGCACATATTCATCACCATCTACAGCGAGATCCCCTCTATATACCTACTGTAATCTCTTGGCAAACATGATGTAAGAGGCAATATTTTACATTCCCATGATCTATTGTATCTCTATGTTGATGTTTGAGTAGTGATTGTTCGTGGCAATTGTGATCTATTTTTTTTGGTAGCATATAAGTTTATGTTATCTTCTATGATGATCTTAATGTACTAGCATATGAGTGCACACATATTTTGGGGGATACACAAGGTTGTCACTGTTGCAACATGATAGGAGGAGGGATAGCCAGAATTTGACAGAAACCGAATCCCAATTCTTAGATATGCATGTTATATTAATTCCATGGTTAATCAATGGGGACATTATATATAAATGCGGTTGTTGGACTTTATGTATTAATAATTCCCTTGTTTGTACTTAATTGGCCTTGGGATCTATCACTAGTGGTGTATTTGCTTAAATCTATGGCTACACCTAGTTATGGATCCTCCTAGAAGAAATTATAAAAATACTAACTATGTGCTTTCACTAATTGTGACAACAAAATGAATGAAACAACAATTTGCCTAAACATTTACTCCCTTGAAAATACTTTCCATCACTCCACGTCACTAGATCTATATTACATGCAATAGTTTATTAATAGTAATTACTTCCAACAATTTACCGTTTTCTACTTAATAGTAAAAAAACCACACAAACAAACTATCTATATCCGAGCTTTCATAGAAAGCCATATAAGTGGGTTATAGGTCTCTAGAGAATAGACAGTTTACCTTCAGATCCTCATGGGTTCCACACTCAAATACTTATAAAAATGTATTACGGTGATCCCCTACACTTGGGGGTTATCAAGATATTTTTCTAGTGCAGTTCTCGGGGAGCATAGAGCTAGGCTTCTATTCTTGTTTGCATTGCTAGTTTATTTTCAGTACCTTGCATATAAAATTAAAACCCAAAACAATTGGATAATTGAAAATGCTATGAATCCTTTTGACAAGACTCACAAAGATATGTATGATATTCTATTCAAATATGTTGAAATCTTGAATATTTCCTTGGGCACTAAGTTTTTGAATGCAAGAAATCATGATGAAAGTGTTAGACAAGAAGATGACAAAATACTAAGCTTGGGTATGCCCATGCATCCCAAAGAAAAGGAAATAGAAGAGAAGAAGAAAAAGTGGAGGAAGAATGGATTAGCTACCCATATCCTACTCCCAACAAAAGTAGCACACAAATTCCCATGAAAAAATATTTTTTATAATGATGATGATCTTTCATTGCCTAGTTGTCCTCTATGTGGAACAATTATGTCTAATACATGGGAGGATTTATGATATAATTGAGTTGGATGATCCATTATTCTCATTAGATGACTTGTCTTTATTTGGTGAATCTATTAAAAACTATGAGACTATGTTTGCCTTTGATGCATGCTTGCAATAACTATGAAACATGAAGAGATAAAAACCCTCTATATGTTTCCATTCTATTTATGAAAGCTACTGATCATTATATGCATTTTTTACCACAAAGTTGTTGCTTCTAATTCATATATAAAATACCAATGCATAGGAAGAAAGTTAGACTTAAATGTTAATGTCTATATGCTTTGTGGTGTACTCCATATGATTTCAAATACTATCTGATGGCGCCTAAGAGCACTTTGTCGGGAAACCCCAAGAGCAAGGTATGATGCAACACAGCAGCATGTCTTCCCTCAGTAAGAAACCGAGGTTATCGAACCAGTAGGAGGAAGGAAACGTCTCAAAGGTGTTGCAAGCAATGTGGAAACCTGCACAACACAAACTCAAGACTTTGCCCCAAATAATAGTGAGGTTATCAACCTCACCGGTTGCTGTAACAAAGTATTAAATGTATGGTGTGGAAGGTGATGATGGTTTGCACAAGTAAACAGTAACAATGGAAGATATATCAATGGTAAAGATTGGACCGGGGTCCATAGTTCACTAGAGGTGTTCTCCTTAGATAAACAAACATGGCATGCTAGGTAAACAAATTACAGTAGGGCAATTGACAGGACTGAGCAATACTAGACAAAAAGATCCTATGAGATTCGATTGGGCAATAAAACAATATACATAGACCACCATCCAACTGCATCTATGACTAGAAGTCCACCTTCAGGTTATCATCCGAACCCCCTCTAGTATTAAGTTGCAAGCAATAGACAACTGCTTTAAGCAAAGTGTGTAAGGTAAACAATCCACTTGTTCCATGAACATGAGACTGTTGTTTTCTCCCTAGTAGAAACAACACATCTACAACCGAAGAGATTTATGTCACTTCCCTTGGAAACTAGAGGCATGAACCCACTATCGAGCATGAATACCCCCTCTTGGAGTCACTAGCAACTACTTGGCCAAGATAGCTACTAACAACGAAGAGCATGCAAGATCACAAAAAACATAGACATGATAGTATCAAATATACAAAACCATTAATCAATCAGACATAGTAATCTCAATATCCATCGGATCCCCGCAAACACAACATGCATGATTACAAATAGATTAGATATGAACCCACTATCCATCGGATCTCAATATGAACGGAGATCACCAGATCTATATATGAAAGCACAAGGAGTAGATACAACCATCTAGCTACTACATGGACCCGTAGTCCAAGGTGGAACTACTCACGCTTCATACCGGATGCTGGCATGATGAAGAAGAAGGCCTCCGGGATGATCTCCCCTCCGGCATGGTGCCGAGAAGAGCTTCAGATCCCCCCGATCTAGGGACGATGGTGGCGGAGGCTACAAACGGTTTCGTGGAATATTGATCGGGTCCTTAGGGTTTAGGCATCGGGGGCTTCTTATAGGCGAAGAGGCGAGGCAGGGGGCGGCCAGGGGGTCCGCACCCTACCCAGGCGCAGGCCGACCCTAGGCCGTGCCTAGGGGGTGTGGCCACCCTGTGGCGCTTCTCCGTCTCTCCTTTGGACTCCGTGTTCTGCTCGGTGAAATATTGACTTTAGCTTTTGTCCCGTCCAATTCCGAGAATATTTACTTACTAGCTTTTCTAGAATAAAAAACAGCAGAAAACAGGCAACTAGCACTGTGGCAACTTGTTAATAGGTTAGTCCTAGAAAACATATAAAAACACCTCAAAGTGTGGACAAACCAAAGCAAAGTAGATACTAAACAAGCATGGAGCATCAAAAATTATAGATACGTTTCTGACGTATCAAGCATCCCCAAGCTTAACTCTTGCTCGTCCTCGAGTAGGTAAGTGATAAAAGAATAATTTTATGAAGTTACATGCACCATCAAAACCAAAATGAAGCCATTTGCAAGCATTGAAAGCTGGGATCAAAGAACTCTAAACATGTGCATGGAAGATGGAGTTCTAACAATAAGACAAAGTAACTAAGAATGCAACAAGAAAGGCTACAAACAAAGATCATGAATAACATGCATTGAAGAACGTTTGTTTGTTTCACATACAGAACAAATAGCATAGTGGCAATCAGCTTGTCCCTCATGGAGTAGCAAATAGATGCATATGACACCTTCAAAGTTCATAAGAGTGACTAGATACAATAGCACAACAAGAAGCAATATCAACAATGTGCATTGATGGCTCAGTTGATGTGGAGCCTGTTGGGAACCCCAAGAGCAAGGTCTAAAGCAGCACAACAGCAAGTCTTCCCTCGGTAAGAAAGCGAGGTTATCGAACCAGTAGGAGGAAGGAAATGTCACAAAGGTGTTGCAAGCAACGTGGAAACCTGCACAACACAAACTCAAGATTTTTCCCCAACTAACAGTGAGGTTGTCACTAACCACAACCATCAAACAACGGAAGGCAAATTATGCTAATAAGTGTAGCAAACTTAACAAATGGCCTAAGAGGACTAAAGCATAACGATGACGTCCAATCCATAGATCCCAGACTGCCGGCTGGGAACTCCAAACTACTCGTCGATGTCGACGTCGTGAAGAACACATCTTCTATCGTAACACTTACTCTGCTGCAAAAGTATCAACGAAGCATGGGTGAGTACATGGTGTACTCCACAAGACTTATGGCTGGTGGAGTTATTTTTCATAAAGCCATCTTTGTTTTGTAAGACAAGAGGGAAAAGAATCTCGACTAATCAGAATATTTTAAAAGGGGATAAGAGAGCGGTAACTCTAGCTTTGATCATCTTTTGATATCCACTGAATCATCATCAACTGAACCTATCTCGGATCACCCCCTCTATAGAGGTCCCAACCTGATAAGGTAGAGATCCCTATGTTTACAATGCTAGTCACTGGATCGAATAGCTAGCATCCACAGTTTAAGATGTAATATCAAGAAACAAAGGTCATTTTACAACTTATAACCAGGAATAAAATATTCATTACATCTTACATAGCTCATTTGGGTATCTCATTACAATGCAGCAGAAATAACTATATAGCATGGTGTCCTTCATCTTCATATACCACAGGTAATCATGTTGGTTGTAGACTTGTAATCCTATTCAACACACTTCACTAACATCAAACAAACCTGCAACATAATAAGTTACAGCCACAAGGGTCAACACATTTGAATTGTATTGGCAAGTGATACTATGGTAGAGTAGTGGTATCTAACATCTATATGCATTTGGCTAAGTGTAAGTGAGGCTTGCTTTGCTCAAAATAGGTTTACATTATTATTTGAAAACACTAAGTTTTTGTTGTCAAAATCACCCAAGGAACAACCAATAGAAATTAGTTAACCTTTACCCTTGTTTAACCACAAGTTTTTAACTTAGAAATTGGGATGGGGAGATCCTTGATAGCTTCAATGTCTTGATGCTGAAATTGTCCATTCCCAGGGACATGGCTAAGTACTTAGATTTTAATCTCTCGAGAGGTGGTACACTTTCCCCACAAGACTCAACATGCATGGAGACAAGATCTTTCAGAAGCCTTCCCTTAGACCAAATGGACACGTTCCAACCTATCAACCTACCACCTTCTGTCCATCTGGCTAAGTTATTGCAACCTATATGATCCAGGCAGAGCCCATATTGCCATGTGGCTACACTAAAAGCTTCTCAACACTTGACATCTCAAATCTCTTTGTTCCTGGGTGGCTTTCCACAAGTGTGATACACAAGGTAGCCATAGAAATGGGCCTTGTGTAACCACTCAGCATAACCCATTCTTACCACTCCACCCAGGTAATTCATTCACATAGTTGTTTTATTAAGCAAAACACAAGTCATAGACATAGAAATATTTCATAGCATGAATAATCCACCCTTGTTTTCTACTATCTAGGCTAAGCATGATAGTAGCAAGAATCATAACTTAGGGAAAATTCTACTAAGGCATCATTTAATAGGATTTCCCAAGGCATAGCTTATACTTAGAAAATTCCATGCAAGTCCTACTCAAAATTATCTCTAATGCACAGTGAAAATAATAGGAAAAAATATATGAAGCACCACTTGCCTTTTTAGTAGAGAGTCGAAGTACACTCCTTGATCTTGCAAATGTCACACTCTTCAAGGTTCACTACAAATCAAGCAAGGCACAAATTCAAACAAGCATTCAAACAATTCACAACATAAAATAATAAAAACAAGGAAATGCATGCAAGCATGCAAAGGTTGTTTTATTGGTAAAAGTGGTTTCTCATATGTATATAAACATTTCAAAACACCTAATGGTCATTTATAGGAGTGGAAAAACCATTTAAAAACAAGTTAGTGAAAATAGGCCGTTTAATTAATTTTTGTTTTGCTAGAAATGATTTTAATCAAAGTAATAATTTTCGAGTGTTAATCAAATATATTTTTAACTCCAAAAGTTAGTGTTTAGGGTCATAGAGTTCAAATCAAAGCATTTGCAAAAGGTTTTACTCAAAAAGCATTTTTAGAATAATTTTTATATCCAAAATAGTCCTAAAAATATTTCTGCAAAAACAACTAGTTTTCCAGACGGAAAATACTAAACTAAGGCCATAGTTGCAAAGTTTACATTTTTCCTAATCCAATGATATAAAGTTTGTAATTTTTGGCCGAACAGATCAAAAGTTATAGATTTTACAAAATCAAACCACTAATAGATCTATTTCTGTTTTTAAAACAAAAGCTGGGCCACGCGTCATGTTCCTATTGGTCAGTACCGATTCGGCAGGATCGTGCATCATGGGGCGTTGGATTTAGGTGAATCTGTATGGCTCAGATCAACCAAATGATTCGCTTAAGTGATCTAACCTAACCGTTAGATCTGGATCTAATGGACAGAAACGCTCTGACCACGAACTGGTGGCGCTGGCGCGCGGTGGCGGCGCTCAGGCGATGGCGGTCCGGATATTCCAGGAAGCAAGAGGAGGGGAGGAGGGGCTTACCGAGTTCGTCGTGGTGAGTAGATACTCAACATGGACGTCGTCGACGAAGGGGCGCACGGGATCGGTGTGAATTGCTCGCCGGAGTTCATATCAGCGTCAGGCAAGCACGGTCATCGACGAAGGTGTGGATACAGAGAACGATAAGAAAAGAAAATGGTGGCGTTAGATGCACATCATCTAGAGAGAGGTAAGGACGGAACCTACCGATAAAAGGTCGCCGGAGTTGAGGCAGACGACAGTGGAGCTCAGTCGTTGACGGGGGAGAAGTTATGGGGAGCATGCGAGCAAACGGAGCATGGCATCAGGTGCGCAAGACGTTGGAGAAGAGAGTCGCCCGGGTGGGCTGTGCTTGATGGGCCAGGGATTGGGCTCGGGTTTCTGGGCTGATCTGTTTTCATTTTTTTCCTTCAGTTTCTTTTTCCATTTTTTTCTGTTTTTAATTCAAACCATTGATTCAAGCTTCCATTTGAATTCAAATTTCATCAAACCTTTTCAGTAAGTTTGTACTTTTTAATAGTGTGTTTAAATTGTCCACCTTGGATTAATTCAAACATTTTATTATGATTTAATATTTATTTAAATGAGGCTTGTCTTTATTCAAATAAAATTGAATATGGTTTAAATCCATATAAATTTTATTCAAATAATCCTTTTTATTCTTTTTAAGTTAATTTGGTAAATTTTAATCCATTTTAGAAATTTCAATTCTTTTTCTCATGATTTAGTTAATCATTTATATTAGGAATTTTGTCTATATTCAAATAAAATTGAATATGGTTAAAAGTCCATATAATTTTATTTAAATAATATTTATTCCTTAATTTTTATTTGGATTATCTATTTAAAAGTCCATATAATTTTTATTTAAAATTTTTATTGCTTATCGATTTGGCCAAGATTTAAATTGTCTTTGCAATTATTTCTTATTTAATTATTTCTTTCTTTATCTTATCAAATCCATATCTTTTTATTTATATTTCCAAAATTGGTGATTCCAATTTATCGTTGTTATGGAAAAAGAAGAGCCTAAGAAGGATAGAAAGAGGTGTGGGAGCAAAGCAGGGAAGCAGCGTCCGCAGGCGAGATTGGATACAAGCAAGTGCCGGGACACAAGAAGTACCCAGGTTCGAAGCCCTCGATGTGAGGTAAAGCTCCTACTCCTGCCGATATGACTATGCGGATGATCACTAAGGACTAAAATGCTCCTCGAGCTGTATCGGGTCTGGCTAGTAGAGAAAGAGAGTCCAACCCTTGCTTAGTTGCCCCTTCCGCCCCTTATATAGGCCGAGGCGGCGTGGGCAACAACCTGGCCGACTGGCGGGTCCCACAGGCGGGCCCCAGCTATAGTGGCCGACATGGGGAGTGTGTACTCACAGTCAAGCCCATGACGCCACGCCATCTACAGTGGTCGCCATGCAGGTAGTTACGCACAGTGCCACCTACTGTCTACTATTGTAACCGTCATCGGTAGAAGTCGTCGGTATGGGCCGAGTGTCTGAATCTCCTTTATGTCTTGTCCACTGTCCTGGGCGTACTGTGCACTGTGCCCTACGTCATCTGGTACCTTGCCTATCTTGAGTGGCCGGCTAGGGTGTTATAGCCGGCTGGCCTTCCTGCGCCGGATGGTCGGATCCATCCGGCTACTCTTCTGCCCTTGCTTGCTTCATCCGGCTGGTTCTTCTGCCGGTTGGGTCTTGATCTGTCTTGCTCCGGCCGGCTTTCTTGATCCAGCCGGCTGGCGCTCTTGTCGATGGTTTTCATCCGGCTGGCTGGTTTGCCAGTAGGGTCTTGGTTTGTTCCTAATTCTGATCTGTCTTGGAATTTTTGCGTCCGGCTAATCTCAGCAGGTTGTCGTGCTGGTGCATTGCATCTTGTCCGGTTAGCCTACCTGGGGGCGATCCCCCCGACACAAGCCCTCGAGCGCGCGTAGATTCCGCCCCTCAGGCGAAATGTGCGCGGGCTCAAAGAGCTAGGATTTTTATTTTTTTTCCCGGTTGAATTTGGCGGTTGAGCCGCCCCGGCTGCGTCATCACCGACGTCAGCCACGCGTGATGATGGTCATGGGAGGGCGTGCATCATGGGGCCGCGTCGGTTGTCGCCTCGGGAACTGTCGCCGGTGCCTCGCCTCCCGCGCTGGGATCTTCTGTGCGTGGTGCATGGCCGCAAAGGATCCGGACGCCGTTGGAGCCGTGGGGGGTCGCCACGTGGCGTGCCGATAGTTTGCCTCCCCGACCCCTTTAAGTAGGAGCCGCGGCACCGCGTCGCCCCTAACTGGTCATTTGCCCCTCGTCCTCCTTCGACGCCTAGCGCCCTCGCTTTCTCTCCTTCCTCTGACCTTTTTCCACGCTGACGACGAGCTCGCGCCGCCCGCTCCGCTAGCACCGCCTCGTCTTTTCTCCACCGGAGCGATGGGAAACAGCTGCTCCTCCGCCGCTCCACCACCGTCTTTCCTTCCTTCCTCCCCGTCTCCGCCGCACTCCGCCAATGTCGCCATGGCAGAGAGCAGGGGGGCCTGGTGCGGCTCCTCCGTCACAGAGGCACAGGTAGAGAAGTACCGGCGGTCGCGCCTCCTGCCGACCACCGACGAGGTTGGGGTCCGGCTGGCCCGGCTGGCCCGGCTGATGAGATCTCGCCGGCTCCGCAAGCCGGCGAGCGAGTAGTTTTCCTCACGCATCTCGCGCGCGGCCTGGCCTTTTCGGCCAGCGCCTTCTTCTTGTCCTTCCTTGCTCACTTCGACCTCCGCCTCCACCATCTCGGGGCAAATGCAATCGGCACTTTGGCCCACTTCGTCGCCTTCTGCGAATGCTATCTCGGGATCCAACCGGATCTCGGGCTCTTCTGCCTGCTCTTCTTGATCCGGCCTAAGGTGCAGTTTGCCAAGGGTCCGCTGGTGATCTGCGGCGGTGCCTCCATCTATAGCCGGTCGCAGACTAGCTACCCCAAGTTCAAACTGCATGACATAGTTAAACTGTGGCAGCATACGTACTTCTATGTACGGAACTTGGGGTCGGAGGACCGACTGAACCTCCCGGCCTTCCAAGACACCGAGTCCAGCCAGGCGCACTGGGAGGATAAGATCTTTGGCTCCAAGGCGAAGTCGGACGCGCTGCTCCACCTGATGAGGGGGTTGGTGACGGCTAGTTAAACCGGCATCGACGTGACGTTGAGATGGGCCAGCTGGCTCATGATGCCCCTGCAGTAGCGAGCACACAAGATGTGCTACTACTCCCGCCCGACTCTCCCGCCGCAACCTCTCCTTCGCCAACCTCTACGAGTGGGTCTGGATGATCACGAAGGAGAAGGTCGCTTCCAACTGGAAGTTTGGCGTCGTTCCTTACACGCGCAAGAACCGCGCGCCCCGGGTGACTCCCTTATCCGGTCTGACTCGTGTTCTGTCTGTGCAGATGTTTCCCTGCATCATCCGGGAGGAGGGCGACACGCCCCTCCAAGTTTTTATGGCCGACCTTTCCGAGCCGCGCCCGTGCCGAAGAAGCGGCAAGGGCTCGGATGGCGAGGAGGGCTTCTTCCCCAGCCGTGGTGACGAAGCGGTGGAAGACCTACACGGCCCCGAACCGGAGGAGAGGGACGGCACCGCCACGCCCGAGCCTGTCGGGAAGCATGCCAGCAAAGGCACCTCCAACAGCAGCGCCGCGCCTGAAGAGCCGGCTGCCAAGCACACCCGGGAAGCGGGGGTCCCTCCTCGTCCTAGGCGGACCGCGGGCGGCCGGAAAAGATCCACCCCCGTCGTGCAGGGGTAAGTCCTCCACCTTTTCCTTATTCTCATTCATTTCTTTCTTCGCATCAGCCTCCGTCCTTCCTTTGATCTTGTTTTTGTCTTGACCTTGCACTTGCTTTTGCGTAGCGCCGTTCTTTCCTTCGCCGCGAGCCCGGCTCGCTGCGCGCCTGCCGCTTCACCGCCCCGCGACCTTCCTCGTCCGCTGGCTGCCCCCTTGGTGGCCACCCCGCCGCCTTCGACCGAGATCATGCCCCCTCCACCACGGCCCAACCGACTGCTTCTGCGCCCGAGCGCATGAAGAGCCGGCCGGATGTGGACTCTGGGCCGGGTGGGGGTCATCAGCCGGCACGGGGGGCTCGGGTGCCAGCCGGGACACGGTCTTAGTTGAGGACGTGGACTCCGATGAAGAGGCGACCACACAGTGGCAGGCGGCAATCAGGGATGCCCCGACCACTCTAGCCAGCCCGCTGGCTCCTCTACCCGCGGAGGCGGGAGCTTCGCTCCAAACCCTCGAGGTCAACCTCGAGGTCGGACTGGCAGAGGTGAATCAGCTCCATCCTACGCTAGCCGGCACCAACGAGGAGGCCGCCAAGCAGCTGGCCGCAGCACGTGGAACCGCGCAAAGTAAGTTTTCCCGAGGCTCCTTCTTCTTGCGCTTTTTTACTTCTTGTTTTGCTTTCGGCTTCTGTCTTTCTCATTTGCGTTCTTTTCCTTCACCCATAGCCATTATGGTTTGCGGGCACCGGGAGATTGACCGGATGAAGCGCTCCAATGCGCGCCTTAGCCGGGACAATGCCGCCCTCCGGCTGCAGAATAAAGAATGGCACAACTAGTTCAACAAGCTGGAGGCCACCATCAAGGAGCAGGAGGCGACTCTCGCAAGCCAGGCCGACGCCTTTGACCTTCTGGACAAGGAGGCCACCCGGATGAAGGAGCATGCCGAGATGCTCGATAGTGAGCTGATGGACATCGGCCTTCTGGCGAAAGGTCAATCCCTCCTCTGGTGCCATATGCTTTTATCCGACTGCATCTTCTGGGTCACTTTTTCACTTGCCCCAAGTAGACGCTCTTGCCTATGACTGGGTGCAACAGGTTGTGCCAGGTGAGAAGGTAGCCATCAAGGACCTGGTGGGCCAGCTCGGTGAGGATGCTGCCAACCTGCGCAAGGCCGCGGCTGGCATCCATGACCTGGTTTTCCCGGGGGATCTCCTGCCGGAGACCATGGGGGCCCTAGCGATCAAGCTGGGCGGCGTGCCGAACACGATTGACCTGCTGCGCGATCTGGCTTCCCACGTCGGCTCCGAGATGGCACGGGCCTTGATTCTTTCGTGGTACAAGGACGCCCGTCTCGACAAGCTGGTGGATGGCTTCCGAGCCAGCGTGGATCTTGAATCTGTGCGCCGGGCCTACCCAGACCTCCGCTCCATCGTGATCATGATTTCCAGCTACACCGCAATCGACGAGGTGCTCACAGACGGCGAAGGGAGCTCGAGGGCCGATGGCACGGACGCGGATGGCGCTGAGGCGTCCTCCCAGACTGGCGGAGCCGGCACGGCTCCTCCTCACGACAAGGGTCCGGCCGCTTGAAGGTGAAGACCCCGCTTGAAGGATGCCGGATGAAGTTGTAAATATCTGTCTACTTTTGGCACTTGTGTTGTCTGGACAATCTGGATCTGGATGTGCGGGGGCTTCGTCCCCGATTCTTAAGTAACTGTCCGGTACGATTTGCCTTCGTGCACCCGCTTATTGTTGGAGATATGCCCTAGAGGCAATAATAAAAGTGGTTATTATTATATCTTTGTGTTTATGATAAATGTTTACATTCATGCTATAACAGTATTAACCGGAAACATTAATACTTGTGTGATTTGTAAACTAAATTAGAGTCCCTAGTAAAGCCTCATTGTAATACTAGCTTGTTGGTTAATAGATGATCGTGGTTTCCTGATCATGAACATTGAGATGTTGTTAACAACGAGATCATATCATTAGGAGAATGGTATGATGGACATGCTCCTATAGATAAGCGTAGCATAAAGATCAAGTCATTTCAATAGTTCATTTGCTATAAGCTTTTTGATACATAGTAACCTAATTCCTTCGACCATGAGATCATGCTAATCACCATCACCGGAAGGATACTTTGATGACATCAAACGCCATACCGTAACTGGGTGGCTATAAAGGTGGCATTGAGTGTTTGGAAAGTATGTGTTGAGGCACATTGATAAAGAGTGGGATTTGTCCATCCATATGACGGATAGATATACTCTGGGCCCTCTCGGTGGAATGTCATCCAATTGGCTTGCAAGCATGTGACTGGCTCATAAGGGATCACATATCACGGGAACGAGAAAAGAGTACTTACCGGTAACAAGGTTGAACTAGGTATGCAGAGATATCGATGATCAAAACCTCGGATAAGTAAACTATCGTGAGACAAAGGGAAATTGGTATCATATGTAAGTGGTTCATTCGATCGCAAAGTAATCGTTGAAATATGTGGGAGCCATATGAATTTCCATATTCCTCTATTAGTTATTGATCGGAGAAGTGTCTTGGTCATGTTCGCATAATTCACGAACCGTAGGGAGACACACTTAAGGATTCGATGTTGTTTAGTAGATATGGAATGTTATTAGGGATAACGAATGTTCTTTGGAGTCTCAGATGGGATACGGGATATCACGAGGAGATCCAGAATGATCCAGAGAATAAGATTCATATAAGGAAAGTCCGATTCCGGAGTTCGGGAAAGATTCTGATGTTTTCATCGGAGAGGTTCTAGAAGGGTCTAGAAGGTTCATCGGACCGGAAGGGGAATGGACCATGAATGTGTCATGGATAAGTGGAATGATTGGATCATATCCTAGGTCACTTGGTTTGGGCGTTTGCAAGAGAGAATTAAACCTCTAAATTGAAAGTCAAATGGGAAGTTTGAAAAGTCAAACTGGAACAATGGTTTCCTAGTGGAAGAAGGAAAGAGTCCTTCTCTCAATCCAACTTGGGTTTGGGATTGGATTCAAACCCACCCCTCCCAAGGCTACCCCCCTCTCATAAATAGAGGGGGAGGGCTGCCCCAAGCACACAAGCC